>OW026366.1:48363791-50764130 GCA_932273885.2 Leucozona laternaria
CCTCGCATCGAAGATCGTTCAATGTTTATGTTATGCGAAGTGGTGGTTGTTGGTCACATCGAAGATTGTCCATTGTCCAAGTATATGTTATAAGATTTGTAGGGGACCAATGTTTATGTTATCGAACGTTGTTTACGTTATCGCTCAGGAATGTGGGAATGCTATTAAAACTGAGCGTCGTTGTTGGTTCGGTTTCAAGTGGCTTATTGAAAGTATCTGGGTTGTGTGGTTGAATAGGGTGAGAAGATGTATACGTAACTCCCCCTTCCTTAAGATTGTTGTTTCCCCTGAAACAATTTATTCTATTTCTACATAGAAATATAATTACAATGCATAATATCAAAATAGTTACAAAATGTATGGAATATGAAGTTTCCTTATGTGCATTTAAATTTAATATTTTTTCGTGTATTACATCAATATTATTTATATCTTCTAATTTAATCTCTTTTTCAATTAAGAGGTTAGACATGCTTTCATACAATTTTGGATTCTCTAAATATATAGATTGTTCTTCTATTTCATTGGAATTTTCAAAAGTTCTATTATTTATAGTAATCTTACATTTTTCAAACTGAATTAATACATTATTTATAATTTTAATTTTTTTCTTTTCATTACAATTAGTACTTATTTCTATACAACTGTTTTTTACTAACAATTTTCCTCTTGTTATTTCTAATACAATATTTTCTCTTTTATTAATTAATTTAGTACAATTTCTTGTTGTTATACAGTTTATGTATCCAATTTATTGAAATCTTCTTCTTTCGATATATATTCTACATTTTTATTTTCAATGATATATTGATCATTTATTTTTAATTCTTCTTTATTATTATTTGGTAAACTAGTTACAAAATATTTATTTATCTAACATTTCTTCTGGTATACTTATTATAAATATAATTTCTTGATCATGTAACCCTGTAGTTACTTTTATGTTTTTTAGTTTATCATTGAGCATTGAGTTTACCATTATATTTAATTTACTTGATAAAACATTGTTTTGAATTTTTTCAATTATATTTTTAATTTTATTAATTTTTTCAATAACCTCTAAAGTTATTATTCTCTGAGTAATTGATATACTTCCTACTTTGAGGTTGACAAAATCTTTACTTTTGTACATATTGTTAAATTCTGATTGAATAGTGTCAATTTGTTTCTTTAATTTGTTGTTAATGTCAATTTGTTTGTTAGCTGTTATAATTAGTTCATGATTGTTATATTTATTTATATTTAATTGTTCTTCGATATTTTTTCGGTCGTTTTCATCTAATGTGCCAAACAAAAACTTAAGCATGTTACCACCAAGGTTTATTAAACTTCTCCGGTTTCTATGCAATAATAAGCTACTAATTTCGGATTTAATAATGCGAATTTCTCGATATATTTCATCGGGAAATTTAATATTTTTTAATTTGTATATATCACTATCAATGTTATTCAAAACTTCTTCGATTTGAGTGATATTGATTTTATGAACTACATGTTTATAATCTCTAACTAGTTTTACTTTGTTTAATTTTATTTTAGTATAACCTTCTTGGTTATATATATTTTCAATTGTTATTTCACTAACTACTAGGTTAATTAAAAGAATGTGTATTAAGATTTTCATTATAACTTTTATTTATGTGAGCAACTTGCGATCGGAAGCGGGTCTATTCCCGACGGAATCTTTTTTGTAACTAACTCTTTCTGTGAAGCAATTTTTTTATTTGATCTAGAACTCTTTGGTCTTCCAGGTTTATTTTTGATAATAATATCATTTTTGTTTTTAATTTTTGTCTTCCTATTACGCTGTATATTGACTGGGTGAGCATGATCAGTTTGTTTATAAAAGAATCGTGGAGTAGTTTTATCATATTTTCTGTGATGATTTACTATAAAAGCTTTGCTACGAGTTTCTATGTAGCCTTCTCTAGTCTTATTGGTTTTCTCTATTCTTTTTTCTTTATTAGTTTGGTACGTATTATACAATCTTTCTTTGTCTACGTGCCCTGATTGGATATTAAAAGGTTTCTCTTTACTTAATACTTGTATGGAGTTGTTATAATAGAAAACTGCTTTGTATATGGTATCAATTCTATCTATTATTCCTAGTTCTTTGCCATTGGATAAACATCTATACTTTTCTAAGATGGTGCTGTGCACACGTTCAATTGGACTATTTCCCGTATGTGAGTTAGGGGTTGTAAAATGTATTTCTATATTCAGGTCTTGTAACATTTTTTGTATACTCAATTGATTAAATTCATTATCCATTACAATTTTCAATGGCTTGTTATGTTGAGAAATAAATTGCATTATTGTTTCTTTAATGGTTTCACCATTACTATCCTTTATATATGTCATTGTCAATTTTTTACTGAATTTGTCAATAGTGGAAAGAAATTTCAAATTTTTTATGTAAAATATATCGATGTGAATTATTTGATTGATATCTGTTGGAGTCTCGGTCAATTTGAATTTTGGCTTGATCGGATGCCTATCGTATTTGTTTTGTTTGCAGATGTTGCAACTATTAACAAAGTCAACTACTAATTTTCTCAAATTAGGACAATAAATATATGGTTGTATTCCCAAGTAATTCTCTTCGATACCTGCATGAGCTGTTTCTAGTTCATGATAAGATTTTATTTTTTCTATAACTTTATTTTCATCTTCTAATTCTTGTGCTAGGTAACTACACTTATAAAATTTAATTATAGTTTTATCAAATAATTTGATTAGTTTCTGTTGTAATTTATTGAAAAGGTGATAGTCATCACAATATATTCCTGTTTGTTTAGTTTCTAAAACTTCCTTAATCTGTTCTTCAAATGTTTCAGAATCGATTATTGTAGGAGACAATTCAATTAACTTTCTATTGCCTACTAAAGTCTTCGTTCTTATCTTTCTTCCACTATAATCGTTGTTAATCACTATTTGTTGTTTAAACTGGTTAACCGGCTTTTCTATTATATGAAAATGATCTAACTGTTCCTCATCTTTTGAGTGAAGAGTTTCTTCTAGGCTGGAATCCTCTAAGTGATTAATTTCTTCAGTGTCTTTTATTTCTCTACTGAGATAATCTGCTACTGTATTTTGACTTCCTTTAAGGTATTCTTTATCGAAATTATATTCACCGAGTGACAGTATCCATCGTTGTAACCTTCCAGATATGTCTTTACCTAAACTCTTGGTTTTCAACCATTTTAGAGGTTGGTGATCGGACTTTAACTGAAATTTTCTCCCATACAGATACGGTCTTAGATACTTGATTGACCAAACTATTGCTAATAGTTCCTTCTCTGTAGTAGAGTAGTGTCTCTCGTGGTCGTTTAAAGTTCTACTTATGAATGTAACAGGGTGTTTATCTTGAGCTAGGACTGCTCCTATGGCATAGTTAGATGCATCTGTTGTTAGCTCGAAAGTTTTATTGAAGTCAGGATAAGCCAGGACTGGAGGTGAAACAATTAATTTTTTTAATGTTTCAAATGATTTTATGTACTCGTTGTTCTTAGTATCAATTTTGGTTCCTTTCTTTAAATATTTTGTCATTGGTTGGGCTACCTTAGCGTAATCTTTTATAAATTTCCTATAGTAACCAGTGAGACCAAGGAATGATTTTATTTCTTTAACGGTTGTCGGAACGTTAATCTTTTGTATTGCTATAATTTTATCTTGATTGGGTAAAACTCCCTTGTCTGTAATCGTGTGTCCAAGAAACTTCGTTTCTTTTACCAGAAAGTCGCATTTGTCTATTTGAATTTTTAAGTTGAATTCTCTTAGCTTTTGGAATATTTTATTCAAATTTGTTATGTGCTCTATCAGCGAAGTTGAGAAAACTAATATGTCATCCATGTATACGACACAGATTTTATTAATGAGAGCTCCCAGTATCTCGTTTATCATACATTGAAAACTAGAGGGTGCATTTTTTAAGCCAAAAGGCATTCTAAGAAATTCGAAATGTCCTTGTGGAACACTAAATGCCGTTTTTTCGATGTCTTTTTCATTCACTCGAATCTGGTGGAATCCTTTTGCCAGATCTAGTGTTGTGAAATATTGCGATCTCCCTAATTTATCCAAAACATCATCAATGTTTGGTAGTGGATACTTATATTCGATAGTTTCCTCATTTAACTTACGGTAATCAATTACCATACGCCACTTCATAGTTCCCGAGTTGTCTATTTTTTTCGGAACTATCCAAACAGGTGAATTATAAGGGCTTCTACTTTTTTGTATAATTCCATTACTGAGCATTTCTTTAATTTGTTTATCTATCTCTTGTTCATGGACTTTTGGGTAACGGTAGATTTTTGTGAAAATAGGATTATCTGTCTTTGTCCTAATGGAGTGAACTGTTTGAGTTGTGGAACTTAACAGTTCTCCATCCTTGTAAAATAAGTCCCCATTTTTATTTAAAAATTCTCTTAATATTTTCCTTTCTTCTTCATTTAAACCTTCATGTAAAAGTTTTCTCATTTCCGTTGAGTTATCTTCTAAAACATGAATTTCGTCATATTGAAAAGGACATTGATCATTTTCATTGATATATTCTTTTTCTTTGACTGGAGGAGAAACAAAAGGAATTCTATTTTGGTTTATTTCCAAATATCTATCTTTCATATTGACTATGCCCCCTATGGCATTTAAAAAAGTCGATCCTATGATCGCTTCAAAATTTTTGTTATCGAAATTCATTAAATTCCAATCCATTGTGGCGTCTTCTAAAAATTCTTCAGGAATTTTTGTTTTTATTTGTTCCGTTATAAATATATGTGAATTAACGGTATTTACTCTTATTTCTTTTTCTAATTTCATTCTTTGACAGGATTTAAGTTTTTTTGTATCTAGGAGGGTCATAGTAGATCCTGTGTCTACTAGGACTTTTATACTTTCTTTTTGAACTGTAAGTACTACGATGGGAAGTGTCGAGGTCCTACTGCTATAAAATTTACCTCTTCATCTATTATTTGTTGCTCACTTAGGCGATTAACTTCCATTGGTTGTTCCCGATTGTTGTTAAATCTCCTAACTTGGCTTGAACTTGGCTGATTATTATTTTGTCCCTGCCAATTATTATTATTAAAATTCTGCCTTTGATAATTTTGATTAAAACCATATCTATGACCTTGATTAGGGTTTAAATTCCCAAATATTCTGTTGTTGTTGTGTCTAACCTGCTCAGATGTTATTCTATTCTGTTGTCTAAAATTATTATTATTTTGGTTAGATCTAAAAGGGTTATAATTTTGATTTCCCTGATTTTGTCTAGGAGGATTATTCTGCTGGTACTTCATACTAAAGCCCTTGTTTGGTTCACTTTGATTTTTAACGCGAATCATAACATTGGCTTCTAAAATTTCGTAAGCTTCAACCATAGTTTTACAATTATAAGCTAAAACTATAGCTTTTTGTGAAGGGATTAAATTATGTTTAAACGCTTCAAATACCAAAATTTCATTATTTGCTTGGGTATATATTAGATTTGGTTCTAATTGTGTTTTAGTTTGCAATTTTTGCAATAAAAGGTCTAATTTTTTATATAATTCAAAGGTATTGTGTTCTATAATACAACCAATTTCCTGCGATAACTTAATATATGTTTCTTTTATTGAAAATAATCTAATTAAGTTTACCTTAATGTCTTTCCACGGCGATAGATGTGGTAGACTGTTTGTTGCCCTTACCGCTTCTCCTTGAATTTTAGAATGGATAATTAAAGTTGCTTTTATATTATTTTCCTGCAGCGACATCTGATTTAAGAAGTACTCCACTGTAGATATAAACAATGCCAGGTTGTCATCCTTTGATCCTTTGAATGGATTTATTTTCTCCATCTCACGAAGAAGGTAGCGTTGCTCCTCCTTCTGGACATCGTTCAATGCTGGCGCTGCTCCTGTCATGTTTATATTTTTTTGTTCGTCTAGGTCACTTTCACTTCCGGTATCACTGTCTTGATTTTTGTTCAATCTTCTGTTTAATCTGTCTCTATTTAATTGTTTTTCTTCACTATTCATCTGTTAAATATTCTCTCTATGAGATTTCGCAACATACATTTATTGTAGAATGTGAGATGCTATATTTGTCACAAATTATTTTTTTTTTCAAACTGTATTTAAAATTAATATTCGTTTAATTTTATTATATTTGAAAAACTTAACAATCGCGAATTGCGTTCGTATCACTGGATCTCATATGTCACTATTATATTCATTAATAGTTCTCATTGAGTATCCTACCGACTGCGCCAAATAACTTTTAAGAAGAAAGAAAACACTTTTTAAAAAGAATATAAACTTTATTAGAAAAGAACAATATCTTTGACTGTACACGATGATGGTGAAACTAGAAGTAAGTGATGGTTGCTGGAGCTGCGGTTAAGATGGTGATGATGTTCGATGTGTGATCTTGATTCCTCGCATCGAAGATCGTTCAATGTTTATGTTATCCGAAGTGGTGGTTGTTGGTCACATCGAAGATTGTCCATTGTCCAAGTATATGTTATAAGATTTGTAGGGGACCAATGTTTATGTTATCGAACGTTGTTTACGTTATCGCTCAGGAATGTGGGAATGCTATTAAAACTGAGCGTCGTTGTTGGTTCGGTTTCAAGTGGCTTATTGAAAGTATCTGGGTTGTGTGGTTGAATAGGGTGAGAAGATGTATACGTAACTGGAGCTTTATTGGCATAATTGAGATCCAGTCACAGATTTTCAATTTTGACTCTCGTTGTGCATTTGTAAAGTCCCTTTATGGAGTAAGTAATGTCGAATTCCTTACATGCCGCCTCCACTGGGCATCAACGATGTCCAACATCACAACCACAATCCAATCCACAATCTGACTTGTATGGATTATGTCACTACATGACATGGATTTTTCTGCCTCCATTGGATTTTTTAAAGACATGTTCATAATCAGTGGAGGCGGCATGTTACAACCAAAAAATCGATTCTGTTTAAAAAAAATCGACTTAATGAGAAAAAAAATCGACAAACGAAATCTTCAATTTTTAGCAAGATTTACACGTATTTGCACACACACTAGGAGTAGGAGGATTTGACTTTTCCCTAAACGTCAAGTTTTTAATTACGATTAATTATTTTATTTCAAAAAAGAAATTGACTTTAAATTCAAGAGTTATTATGTTCTTGGAGGATTTGTCAATTTGTGAAAATTTCAACCAAAGACACTCCACATGGAGTGTCAACTTGGCGGAGGTGGAATCCTTTCATCGAATAAGATTCTCCACTCAATTGTAAAAAAAATGCATGTTTCATGCATCATGAAAGGTACATGCATACATCCAGAGACAAAGTGAAGAAAATAATATTTTGATTTCTAATTCAATTTTATTAGTTCGAATAGTAATAATAATAATAAATAAATTACATGTTATGAATTATAATAATAATAAATAAATAAAATCTTAAGTAATAGTAATAATAATAATGACATTAAAAAAAAAAATTTAATAATAACAAACAAAAGTTTTGATTTAATATATATGTATCGGGTTTTCAATAAGAGCGCTACAAAAGTTTTTTTAAAAAAAAAAAACAAAAACGGTTTTGGATATCAATGAAATTCTTTATGTGAAAGTACGTTCGATGCCATTATGTAGGGAACTCGATTTCTTTTGCATGGCCACCACGGACACGCTTGCAGAAGTCCAGACGCTGAACCCAATTTTCGACGGTTTTCAAGCATAAATCGGTCGATACTGCTGCAATTTCACATTCGATATTCCTACGAAGTTCATCAATCGTCCCTCGTTTGTTGGCATAGACCATAGACTTGACGTAGCCCCACAGGAAATAGTCTAATGGCGTCAAATCGCACGACCGAGGCGGCCAAGCGACTGGACCATTTCTTGAGATAACACGTTCTCCAAACTTGGTTTCCAATAAATTGATTGTGACATTCGCTGTGTGGCTTGTGGCGTCGTCCTGTTGGAACCACATGCCAACATGTTTGATCATCACGGAAGAAGTACGGCCCAATAACGCCGCCGGCCCAATAACGCCGCCGGCCCATAAACCACACCAAACCGTAATTTTTTCGGGATACAATGATGACTCATGAAGTATGTCTGGATTGCTGCCTGACCAATACCGCATATTTTGTTTATTGACCAAGCCATTCAGCCAGAAATGAGCTTCATCACTGAAGATGATTTTTCGATGAAAATCCGAATCATTTTCAAGTTGTTGCTCAGCCCGATTCACGAACATACGACGCTTCTGGTGTTCAAGCGGCTTCAGTTCTTGCGTCAAATTAATCTTGTAAGGACGTAGGCCAAGATCTTTTCGCAAAATTCGCCACAACGACGTCACAGAATTCCAACGCTTGAGAACGAAGTGTGAGAGACACATTTGGGCTTTCTGCAACTGAAGCCTCAGCGGCAGCAATATTCTCGACACTACCGGCACTTCTTTGTCTCACTGGCACGGGAACATTTTGTACTGTGCCTGTGGATTCAAATTTTTACACTAAACGCTCAATTCTTGATCTGCTAGGACGATTATGACGACCATAAGTTGGACGTAGCGCTCCTAACGTTGAGGCCACTGACTCCGAATTTCGGTAGTAAATTTTAATAATTTCGACTCGTTGTTGGCTCGTATATCTTTCCATCATGAAATCGCAAACCTTATTGAAGAGAAATGTAAAAAGAGCGGCAAGAAATATGCCGTCGTTTGCTGTTCCTGTTGCTCTACTTTTGTAGCGTCCCTGTTGAAAAATCCTTTATATATACAAAAATGATTCTCATTTTTAGTAGCTTTTTGCCACCGCATCCCTTCACCGTTTCTCGTCACTATACTGTCAACGTTCCACTCTTCGAGCCTTGTCCTTAATTTGCTTCAACTAAAAAAACTGAAGGAAGAGTTAATTTTTTTCGGTCCATTAACTGGACGGTTTTCCGCTACCGAGGAAGAGTATGGCTGTCAAAAAAATCCGATGGACCAGGGGAACATTTCTTTCGATGATGTGTTGGCAGAGTGTGGTGCTGTTATTGTTATTGCTGTAGCTCTTTCTGTGGCTGATGATGTCGCTGGTGGCCTTGACGAAAGAAACTGTGACGACGACGATGAGCATAACCGATTTCACAGGGATGCGGATGAGTTCCCTACAGCCCTCGCAGGAAACGCTTCTGACTTCCTAAGAATTTTCCCTGCGGATAACGCTTTAACGAACTAATAAATAACGCTGTGTCGGAAACGATGGAATCATCCTGCTCTTCATATTCAGTTTCGTAGCGCGCGGGCCCGCTGGTGTTATTATTGTCCAACTTCCCGTTTGTTTCTATTGAACACGCATTTATATCGAGTTTCGAACTGGGTCACAGTTAGTGTGACCCCGAATTTTAGTTTCTAAGCTTCGCTATGTGGACTCACATAAGTTTCTTTGTTCTGAACCTTTGTGGGCCCACACAGCACATGGTCTTATAATACTCGTAAATCATGTACTTGGTTTGGGCTTAGCTCCACTTTAAATATACCGATGTTGCCACATTTGCAGGTCCTTCCAGAATGGACGCTGATGACTCTAAATGGTAAACATTATTATTTTAAATTCATTCTGATTTATCGATTTCCAATGATTGTAAAAAAATTGATATATATGTAACCCAGAATGTGGTATTTCAAATCTTGGGAATATCTTTTGATATACGCGACATTTTACATATTCGGGAATCGAGGATCTTTCTCGAGGTTTAAATAAACACATCTACAATTTTTGATGTGTAATCATCTATGCTGAAGGTAGAGTGAAAAAAACGTGAACGTTCGTGTGCGACGTTACGTCGTGCAACGTTACGGTGTGCAACGTTACGATCTGCATACAAGGATGGGTGCGTTCAGTGAAAAAAATCTTAAGATCCCCTTCAAGCAAAAACAAGTCCGTTTTGGATCCGCGCACGTTGATGTTTACATATTTTAACCGTGAGTCCCGGCACTCACACAATTTTTTTTATTTGCATCGCATATCCCTTGGGAAGCTTTAAAAATTAATCCACACCGGTTCACATAATTTCGATATTATTTTATGTGCCGGAGCTCTTATGTAAATAAAACTCCCATCGATACATCCTAAAACATTTTCAAATCCGAGTAGCTTAAACAAAATGTTATTATTATTTGAATTCATAAATAAGTTAATAATTAATGAAAGTTGGTTTTTTTGTGATAACACACTTGCATTAAGGCTGCAAAGCTTACGCACCATCATATTTATATTGAAGGTTTAAATAAAACAGCAAGAACTTGAGTGAGCTACCACCAAATCGTTATAGGCTGGAGTTATAGCTATTTCACGGCTGCCAGACCGATCATCAGGCTCATTTTAGTGGTGCTTAGTATATTACATTCAATTTTAATTTGAAAAACTTTTTGCCTCAGCTGAGAGTTGAACATAGACCAAGCGTCTTCAGAGCCAAGCGAACATATTTGCAGACATTTTCTTTTTCAGCACTCGTTAATGGCATTTTTAAATATTTTACAGATATTTTAAATAAGAACTTCAAAAATTAAGTCTTACATCTGAATGCACTCGACGGTGTCATATTAAAAAGATTGGAAACCTCTCGATAAGTAGTTTTGTTTCCAGCAAACCTTTAAAAGAGAGATTGAGTTAGTTAAAACTTTTAATATCTCTCGAAAATTGTAGAAGAAAAATTCCAAACCTACGAAACCATAAGCAAAAAACCTCATTATTTTTATTCCTTTTGATAAAGAGAATTCATAATCTGGTCGTTACCATCCAGGACATTCGAATCACTTCCCGAGGGAGAATCATCAGCTCCTAAATCGTTCAGAGACTTTTTTGAGACTGTGCAGCGATCAATTCCTTGTCCTTGTGTCATATGGAATGGTTCAAAATGGGAATCAAATCGTAGCGTTTAAGACTCAATTATTTTCCCTTATGTTATCTGTTCTGGCTTTCGACAGCAAATGTTACCTATCCGGTTTTGGTCGTTCGCCAACTATTAATGTATCTCAGATAGCCTATCCGACTACCGCCCGAACGCGGCCATTTATTTGTTTAGTTTTTGCCATTTGCCAAGGATTTCTGAGCATTAGGTAAGATTAAATTTAACCGAGGTTCCAAGCAATTGGCAAACAACATTGCTACATTTTCCAGCAGCAAACTTGATCAATTATTGTGGGAATCTAGCTTCTTAATAGATAAGTTACTTGTGCTGCCCTGGTATTTAAATTAAAGTTCTATCCCAATTTTGTAAAAATCACTAAAGACATTTTAGGGTTAGCAAACCATACTGGTTCCAAAACAGGAATGTAAACTTCTACCCACTTGCAATCTGTTGCTGCTTTGCATTTATTGTTCTTTAAGAAATGATTTATATCAAATAACTTTTTTAACATTAGGTACTTATGATTCACTCCAGTTCAAGTGGAGGGATGCATTTTTCAGATTGGTTTAACTTAAGTCTTCATCCAAGTAGAGGATTAGATATTGGGATTTGAAAAGTTTTTAAGATTAAAATAGAACAACCAGACAAATATTTAATGATTTTGTAATTTGTGTAGTACCTTAATACCTGCTTCTTCGTGTTCTTAAAAGCTTGTATAATTTTCCTCCACATTCAATTTTTCTGACTTATGCTCGAATTTGTATGTAAGTCATTAACGCAAGGTTTGAACTTGCACAACGGATTGTTAAAATGTTGAGAAATGTAATAGATTCCAATACAGAGATTATGTATTATAAAGATTGGAAACCTTCGTACGTTTCACCCTCCAAAACCCATTTGTTTACATTGTTGTTTTTGTAATTTCGTTTCGTGTCGATGAATAGATGTGAATTGCAACAACAATTTAACAGGGTGGGTTGGTTCTGTTTTGACAGCTCGACCATTTTGTATGTGTAAAAAACACAGCCATCTTTAAAAAAATTTTAACTCATCAGCTTTTCACCACGAAAATGGCGGATGTTAGGTGGGATATCGGGATGTGTTCGGAAAATACAGATTCAATGATGCAAACAGAATATTTTAGGGTGCACCCATATTGTTCATAAATCTATAGCTGGCCATTCACGAGTGAGCTCTATGTTAATATTTTTATAGAAATCGACACTTGCAGCTACCTTGGTAATTTCGTCAAATAGAAATAATTAGTTAGTATCGAAAGTGATAAAAATATGATACAAAGCTGCGTAATACAGATGATTAAATAACGACACAGATCTAACTAAATTCACATTATATGTTGTGGCGAAGATTGTAATGAGCTGAATTTGAATATTTTTATTTTATTTCAGGGTACGGAAACGCTCACACACGAGCGCTCATAAAACGCTCTCAGCTCATATTTCGCCCACGAGCGTACGCAGGGTTCAAAGGCTCGCGAGCGAGAGCGCGAGCGCAAAAACAAAATATCGAAACGCCCGCTCATGGGCGAGAGCGAAAATAAAAATAGCGAAACGCCCGCTCATGGGCGAGAGCGAAAATAAAATAGCGAAACGCCCGCTCATGAGCGAGAGCCGAAAAAATTATTTGGCCCATGGCTCGCGGGCGAGCGAGAGCGGTTGTGAGCGATTGTGAGCGCTCATGAGCGGTGGTGGATATAACTGGTTTTCCTTTCCTAATACAATTTATACAACATGCGTTAATGAATTGGCTTTTTTTTTACGGAAGTTAAAGTTAAAACTTAAAAGTGATTAACTAAAAAAATACACATATTATGACATAGTGGAAATAGAGCAAGCCTTTCAGCAGGTGTTTCAATATTTAGCGAAATGCAATAATTTTTCGGATTAAAAAAATTAAATGAATTTTTTTCTACACTTATTGAGATTTGCTTTCGGACAGACGATATGCAAAATGCAACCCCTTTGCATTCCTTGTTCATAGGTAAATGAGCAGGAGTACCTTTCTTCTATAGATCGCACTTCTTAGAAAAACGATTATAAAAAATCAGTTTCAGAAACAAAGGTTCTAGTTTTTTGAAAGTTAGGTAATAATAAGCAGTTTATTTGCGTGGTTGTTGGTAATAGGATGTTTTAATATAGTAGGTAGCACAAGTGGATTGGTTCCATTTTATTCTTGGAATTAGAATATGCACCCTTTTTTCCGTACATGTGTATACAGTAGAATACGCTTATAAGGAACATGGTCATAGGAAAACCCCGAATTATAGCATTCAAAAATCAGATTTTTCGAAGTTTCTTATAAGTAGGATCTTCTGTTTAATTATTTTTTTTCGTGCATTTGCGAAAATATAGAAAATGGGTTTTTCCAATACAGTTTGCACTTATGAATATATGAGCTATATGAACTCATTCGATTTGTAACCAGGAAGATAGTAAGAAGTGTTTGAGTAATTATAAAACCAAAGTAAAAAAAAATAATGGCACCGCGAAAAATATTCCATCATGATAAATATGTGAAATTTGATTCGGAAACAAAAAAATCAAAGTGTTTAGTTGAACATTGTGATAAAGACTTATGTGGGAAAAACCATCAAATATAAAACGGCACTATAAGTTAGTACACAAAAAAAATATAAGTGATGATGAGAATGATGAAAACAATGAACCTGTGGCATCGGTATCAGGATTGCAAAAAGACAACAAGAAATCAAAAATAAGTGTTAACATTACAATGAACAAAAAAGAATTTTTAAAATGTTGTGTGGGCTTGGTTACGGTTAAAAATATTCCATTCCGTATTTTTGACGATCACGACTATTTTAAAAAAATCATTGCCCCTTATGAACAAAAATTTGGTGTTATCATTAATTCAAAAAATATCTGCAATGCTGTTGAGAAAGCAAGTCAAGAAATAAAGGAAATTATTACAAGACGTGTAGAAAAAAAATGATTTCCTTGAAAGTGGACATTGCTACTCGTATGGAGAAAAGCGTTCTAGGCATAAATATTCAGTATATAAAGGATTTTAAAATATGCATTAACACAATAGGTAAGTGAAAATTTTTGGAATTTTAAAAATAAATAGCCCAATTTTATGAAATCAATATATGTAATATCTGAATATCATTTTCGAAGATATGATTGAAATATCGAAAAGACATACAGCACAATTTTTGAAGGAAGAGATTCTGAGATGCTTGCAAGACTTCAAAATAGATATCACACAGTTATATTCAAACACAACTGACAATGGTGCAAACGTTATCAAAGCTTCTAAAATACTCCAAGAAATTCAAGAGGAAAACATCAACGGCCCCGAAAACATCGAAAGAGATGAAGAAGATATACAAAGGAAAATCGCTGCAGTATTTTCAGTAGTTCGATGTGCAGCTCATACTCTACAGTTGGCAGCATATGATGTGAATTCAACATTTTGCATGATCAATTCCATTTCATCTCAAAAAAATTACATTGACAATTTGGACGATTCTGCCATTGATATCGATTGGAATTTCATCGACAATTTTATCAACGCTTTTAGACCGCTTGCCGATTGTACTTTAAAATTACAGTGCGAGCAATATTTGTATTTGTATTTGTATTTGTATTTATTTTAATTTGTTTAACAATATACAACAAGATAATGAATCTTTTAGATGTATTTAAATGAACAATTACCAGGTTTACATGTTTGACTAATACTTAAAATAGAAATATTACAGTAGAGTTTAGATTTACTTATTTTAAATATAAGTTAAATGAAAGACAATGTAAATTAAACATTAAAACAAGAAAAAAAAAAAAAAAAATTAAGTTTTATTTTAAATTAGTTTAATGAAGCTGAGAAAAACAAAGATACCCTTTCCCTGAACAGAGTTGATGAGGTTAATGTCTGCAATTCAACTGGTAGACTATTCCACAGTCGAACAACGGACACGAAGAATGATCTCTCTGCAATCGGATGTGTGTAGCGCGGCAATATTATTTTCAGGCCTCTCCTTGATTGGGCGAAACGAAGTAGTTCTTCTAAGTAGCTCGGACTATTTTTATGAATTATGTTGTGAAGTAAAATCACATTCTCACGTTTAAGATAGTTTTCAAGGCTTAAGCCTAGAAGTGAGGTTTGAATATTGGAAACACTTACGAATCGCGGAATGTTATAAATGAAGCGAAGGCAGTCATTG
This sequence comes from Leucozona laternaria, assembly GCA_932273885.2. Taxonomy (NCBI): domain Eukaryota; kingdom Metazoa; phylum Arthropoda; class Insecta; order Diptera; family Syrphidae; genus Leucozona; species Leucozona laternaria. The sequence goes on from OW026366.1 coordinate 48,378,872, forward strand.
AGCGCAACATTTAGTTTTCGCTTGCATTCAAAATCTAACTCAGGATAAACGGACGAGTTATAAATAAAAAATGGTAGTATCAAGCTTTTAACAAGATGTTTTTTTAAATCTGAATTTAAAAAGTGTGATGACGGTCTTAAAGATCTTAGTGTAAAATAAATTCTTCGTATGGCATCAGAGATTGCATCACAGCATGTTAAATGATTATTTATTTGAAAACCTAAGTACTTCACTTTCGTCACATATTCAATATTTTGTCCATTCAAAGTAGTCATAGGAAGATTTTCTATATTTATTTGTCTTCGAGAACAAGCCATACTCACTGTTTTTGCAGGGTTTAGATGAAGTTTATTAGAAACTGCCCATTTATGAATATTAGCTAAGTCCTTATTTATTTCTGTAACACAACAATCCTGGTTACACGGTTCACAAAAGTTGTAAATTATAACATCATCTGCATACATATGAACTGAGGAATATTGAACTACATCAGGTAAGCCATTGATATACATTGAAAACAACAGAGGCCCAAGAACGGATCCCTGGGGAACTCCACTGTTCATGGTATAGAGACTGGACGTCCCAATATCAGTTCTTATTGCTTGAGTTCTATTTAGTAAATAACTTTGCAAGAATTTTATGGCCGTCCTTGAAAAACTGAAATCATTACTTAACTTAGACAATAAAATATTGTGATCTATGCTATCAAATGCTTTTGAAAAGTCAAGCAGAACCATTATTCCTAGTTGTCCGTGATCCAGAAAGTTACGAAAATCTGTTGTCACCCTCAAAACAGCCGATTCACAACTATGTTTAGCTCGAAAACCAGATTGCCATTTAGTTAAAGCGTTATTCAATTGTAAAAAAGATATTATTTGGTCAGCTAAAAGTTTTTCTGTAACTTTGCTGAAAAAAGGAAGTATACTAATTGGCCTGAAGTCAGATGGTTCAATTGGATTGCTCTTTTTAGGAATAGGTAAGACTGTTGCATGCTTCCATTGCTCTGGAAAAACACTACTGTATATACATGTATTTATTATATGTATCAACGGAGTGAAAATGACAGGTAAAATTAACTTAATAAACTTTGGAGAGATGTTATCCGAACCAATAGCATTTGAATGAATTGACCTGATAGCTTTACTTAATTCATGAGAATCAACACAGTTAAAAACGAAAGCATTGTCATGTTCACTAATATGCAAATTACGTGTTGAGCTAGGAACTGGTTGATCGAATACTGACTTCATCACTTGTGGATCAATGGAGCAATTAGACGAATTTTTGTTCTCAGCAACACCGATTTCTTTTAAGTTTCTCCAAAGCTCCTAAGAACTCAAAGAGACATTTAGTTTTTGAGAAAAGTACGATCTTTTACTCGAACGAATAAGATTTGTAACTCGATTGCGAGAGAAGATATATTGGTTCCTGTTATATGATGAAGGATTTCTTTTATATCGCCTAAAAAATTGATCCCTTTCAAGAATAAGTTTCTCAATGTCACAGTTGTACCATCGACAATTTTTACCTTTAATTCTTTTTTGTACTATTGGAACATATTCATTGTATAGGTCAGTCAGTAATTCGTTAAAAAGAGACACTTTAAGTGACACGTCAGCTGTATAAAGTATATTAATCCAGTTCTCATTATTATGAACGTCTTCTAGTATATTAGTCAAGTTTAAAGATCTATAGGATCGATAACTAAAAGTCCTTGTACTTCTTGATTGTCTAACATCAAATTTAAAAGAACAAAATAAAAAGTCATGAATAAAGTCAGATGTTGGTCTTATTTGCTCAAAGCAAATAACCTTATCGATTGAAGACGTTAAGAATAAATCAATGAGAGATGGATTATTTTGTGACTGAAAACAAGTCGGCCAAACTTTATTGACAACTGACATACCAAGTTTATCACAGAAATAATGAAATAATCTAGTCATGGGACAGTTTTCCAAGTGATTAACATTAAAATCACCACCAATCAATATATGGTTGTATCTAGTACTCAAATTTACAAGCGTTTCTTCCAGTTCCAATAAACAAGGAGGGCAGTATACAACAATTAAAGCGCATTTTTCAACGCCGTTAGAGATTTCAATGCATACAAATTCAATTTTGGATTTAAAAGACGAATAGACATGTTTAGATGAAATACTTTCTCTAACATAAATACAAACACCACCGCCTCGAGTACTTCGATCGTTTCTAAAAAGTTTAAAACTAGGGAAACCAACAAGTTGAGAGGAAATTCCTTCATGTAACCAAGACTCTGACACCATTATAACATCTAGTTTGGAACAATTAAGCATTTGATGTAGAAGAGTATACTTAGAAGAAATACTTCCTGCATTTAAGTGGCAAACATTTAGCCCTTTATGTACATCACACAACACATTGAAGATAGATCTAACGTTATCGGGACTCATACCAAGTACCATATTTTATATTTAAATTTAAGATAGCTCACCAACCCATCCCAAAAAGACATCTTTGTTTCCGCTTCAATAAAACTAAGAAGAATTAAATATAAGAAAATATGCAACATAATCCTAATAAAATGTAGATTAAATTGAAAATAAATAAAAGGCAAATCATTTGAATTATTATGGGTTGAAATTTAAACATTCATAATTAAGACAACCACAATAAAGTTATCAAAACAAAAATAAAAAGAAGAAATATAATTTTAACAATTAATACCTGGTAACCGAATCAATATTATCAAAATAGTTTTATAAAACAACATTTACACCAACTCCAGCAACAGCAGCATTCCCCTCTGTAGCAACATTCCCCCCAGCAGCAACATTCCCACCATCATCAACATTTATATCAACATCAATACCACCAGCAACATTAATATTCGGCGGCGATTGAATTTCATGTAAATCACTCTCTTTATTTGCAGAGGAAGATTTTGAAATTAATTGAGACAAATTCGTGATACAAATTGGACTCTTTTCCCCATCCTCTCTTATGTATACTCTGCCAGATCTTGTGAACACAGAATGCAAACTTTTATTTTTTCGAAGATCGTTCGCCTTTCTAAAGAGCATATGATTTTGTTTAGTTAGGCTTTCATATACTCTCACAAATTTATTACTGTTTGCAAGGCCAGGGTCATGTAATGTAATTGATCGCGAATTTGTTTTGTAATACTCAGAAGCTTTTCTAAGCAACAAGTTTTTCTCAAATTCATGTGGTAGTCTGATTATGATAGCACTACTGTGTACATTTTTTTGCGGTTTCGTGCGTAGTATATAAATCGGTCGAATCGGAGAAATGCTTAGTTTTGTGCAAAAAGTGTTAAAAATGTCCTCGAGATTTTCGTTTTTTATAATGGGAATTCCATGAAGAACAAGATCACCAGCAATCAGTTTCCGCGATAGAGAATCGATTTGTGATTTAAGATGAGTGTTGTCATTTTCAAGCGTTTGTGTTTTTATAATAGAAAGCTCTTCGTGCAAATTGTCAATTTCAAGACACCGGCTTTCAAAGCTCTCTAGCTTGCATTCGGTGTTAAAAGTTAATTGATTAATGGAGCCATATCTTTCATTAAAGTCTTTTTCTAGAGTTTGTATTTTGAAGTTAAAGTTGTTTTCAATTTCCTTAAATCTTTCATCAAAAGTGCGCGAAATTTCATCCAATTCATTTTTTATATATACCTTAGGCGATTTCTATCGAGATTGGTTGACCTGCGAACTCAAGCTGATAAATATTGCCGATGGAAATTCGAATGCATCCCGTCTACATCAAGCAATGACTACTAGAAAACAAAAACTCTTCGAAAACGATGCCTTTGTTGCTGCCCTGTACCTAGACCCGCGTTTCAATTTTGATGCCTCTCCATTGCTGACCGATCATCAGAAAAAAGTTGCACTCAACCATCTTATGAAAACATATGAAATGCTGCAACTACTGGACACAACACCAGTCTCTTCCGATGAATCAGTTAACTCTGTAAATACACGATCTGATTTGCATTCTACATCTTCTGGTAATGAATACGGCGAATTGCAAGAACATATACAACAAATGTTAGCCACTGCACAATCACCATCACTAACCAAAAGAAGTTTAAAGCAAAAATTGTCGTTATTATGCGAAAGAAGCATGGAACCTTTGGAAACTAATGTGTTGAGTTACTGGAAGAAATATCATAGCCATGATAGGGAACTATCTCAACTTTCCGAAGTTGCTCTAGCCGTTCCTGCCACACAAGTATCTGTAGAACGGGCATTTAGCGCACTGTCAACAATATTAACAAAACTGAGGACAAAACTTTCAAAAAAATCTCTTTCTAATATTCTCCTCTATAAATTAAATTTCAAATTAATAGAAACATCTACGTTAGATATACTTGAAAACGAGGGAATATAAGACATTTTTCATTACATTAATTCATTAATTTATATAACTATCATTAATATTAAAATTTAAAAAAAACCATTTAATTGTTTTCTTTTTTATTTTTTTCTAAATTCTTAAAGGCTCGCGAGCGCTAAATTGGCTCGCTCTCGTCTCACGCTCATGAGCGTGGGCGTTTGCTATCGCTCTTAATGAGAGCACTCTTGACGTGAGCGTTTTACTATCGCTCTTAATGAGAGCGCTCTTGACGAGAGCGTTTTGCCATCGCTCTTAATGAGAGCGCTCTTGACGTGAGCGTTTATAAATCGAACGCTCGCGAGCGCGGGCGAAACTAAAAGTGCTCAGACCTGATGGCTCATGGGCGAGCGTATCTGGTAAGCGCTCTTGTTGAAAGGCACGCTCGCGAGCCGCTCATGAGCGTGCCTTTCTGAACCCTGTATTATTTCAAAAATGCTAGAAACGCTTTTTTTGCTATAACAATTAAAGCCCAAACCACACTACTCTCGTGTGTTGTGGAGTTATGTGTCAACGTTGACAGATTAGTGAATAATTAGGTTACAGCCCGGAAATATTCGATAAGAATATTGAATTCATCCGGTGTAAACGGGGAATGAAATTCTGGTGGAAAACTATAGTGCCATCTGTGCGTTGAAAGGGGTAAGGGAGAACAGAGCTAAAAAGTAGTAGATGAGGTTTGGCGAAATGTCAAAGAAAGAGTAGTAGATACAGAATGCAGATACAATTTAATAAGAGAAACAAACAAAACAGATCGGATGATGCAAACGGTGTAAGATAAGGAAATAGTAATAATATAAAATCTCTTCGAGGAGTTATCCGATGAAAGGCATTTATGTATATGCTAATTCAGTGTTCAGCATTTCTAAATGAAATAGAGCAGCAAAGAACACTCCTAAAGCATCACTTTCAACAGCAAATGGAAAGAAGATTTTTTGCAATATTCTGTTCTTTCACTAACCGATTAAATTGAACTACTACGTAAATTAAGTATTGATTTATTGTCAATTTGCATTTTGTTTATTATCTTACTACCCTTTTCATATAATTGTTCAAAATCTTCCATGCAACTTTAAAACCAAATGATTTTAGGTGTCGTGAGCACTTTGATAGTTCGTTTCGCCATTTTTATAAGTTTTTGAACGTGCCCATTGAAACTCATCAAGTTTTCAAAATATCGTGGTGGAAATCAGTAAGTTGCAGTAGTATGAGTTAAAACACGCATACTAATGGAACTTACTTACTTCACCACGGGCAGCCATATTGTTTAGCTTATAGGCAAACCCGAATGACAGCCGAGGTTTCCAATCTTTATAATTCATGATCTCTGTTCCAATATTTCCTCTGTGTTTATCTATTCACTAGGGTCTGGTCTGGGGTTCCAGCTTCTAGCACGTAATTTGATACAATGACAAGGAAGACAATCGAGGTTTGTTGATCGTCGTTGAATTTGAAACTAAATTTATTTGGCAGCAAGAAATTTGAAAGGAGTTTCATTGTGACGTGCACTTATGTAGAATAATGTGATTGTGAACAAAAAGCAAAACGAATATTTTTTAATTTTAAGCCGCGTCCAGACCAGATTAATAAAAATATACGTTGTGCGGCGGCCGTGCGCCTTGAATTTTCTATTCGCCGCAAACATTTCCGGTCAAAATTAAATTTTGTTTCGGAATTGATTTTTCATTAAAGTGCCGGGCTTCAGCGCATAGTTTCCGCCGAAATTATTTTTTAATAAAACAACGCCGAAAATCCATTGGATTCAGATAGCGTGCGTTAAATGTGACACACAAACTTGTTTGCGTCCAGACGTCCCACTGACGAATTTTGTTGCGTTTATATAGGGTGTCCGGCGGGAATGTTTCAACTTTAAATTGCGATTATCGATATACTAGCGGGTTGAGGTAAGCAGGAGGAGTATCATTCAAAGCGCAGGATTTGCGGAATTGTAAGTCGCCATGAGTTAATAGTCGGGAGCGCACCGCGCGTTTGCTTAGGGTTACCAGATTGAAAATAACGAAAAGGGGGACATCGCTAGTTTTCTAGGGGGGACAAGTGTTCAAAAAGGGGGACAAAACATGATTTTGAAAAATATAACACCAGAGTAAAAAAAAGTGAAGTGAGATGTAGTTCATTGAGTGGATGCGTTCAGCTTTGAAAGGATTTTGAACTTCAAATGGATGTGTTCACAGAAATATTTAATGCAAATATTTGTACAGTTTTCAATAATTGAATGTTTTCTCTGTTTGAATTTGTATTTAATAAGGGGGACTGAGGTTTGTATAGCTGGGACAAATAGTATTTTGGTATGAAAAAGGGGGACTGACGTCTGGTAACTCTAGGTGGAGCTGGTACGTGCGCGTCGCGCTTTTTGTACTCATTTTAATATTCGACGACTAAGTGATTGGCCGAGCACGCAACTTATCTGATCGTGGGCAAAATGGTAAATAGACCTATTCCTGGACCATCAACGTCAGCAATAACGCCAGAACATGTGTCTCAAGTTTGAAATGAAAGTATTTGAAATCCACGTAAATCGTTAAGGAAGATTACGGCCTCCACAGGAATAAAAAAATCAACAGTGCATGATATTTTGAAAAAGAAATTAAAGCTCCACCCTTACAAAATGCAAGTTGTTCAGTATCTCAACGAAAGTGACTATCCTTTCCGAGAATCCTTCGCAAGAACAATGCTGGAACGTTTTCGGACAGCCCTTATACGCTTGGAAACATTTTATTCAGTGACGAAGCACATTTCCATATTGATAGAAATGTTAACAAACAAAATATGCGATACTGATGCCCCAACAACCCTAGAGAACGCCATAAAAAACATCTATGTACATTGTTTAAAAAACGACAGTTTGGTGTGCCATTTCAGCGAGCGGGGTAATTGGCCCTTATTTTTTTTATCCAAGGTGATACAGTCACTGCTCCGGTGTATTGCCATATGATTGATGAGTTTCTGTTACCGCAGTTGCAGCTTTATTCAGTGTACAACAAACGCAAACAATATCAACAGGACGGTGCCACTCCGCACACAGCTAGGGTGTCGATGGAACGGCTAAGGACAGTTTTTCCGAATAAACTGATCAGCAAGAACGGAGACATTCCATGGCCGCCTCGGTCGCCAGACTCCACACGTCACACCTTGCGATTTCTTTTTTTTTATACCATAAATCAAACGTTTACAATAACAATCCCTGGACTTTTCAGGCCCTGCTGGAAAATATTCGCCATGAAATTCAAAGCATTACTCCAGCGCTTTGCCGTCGCGTAATCGCAAATGTAAGGGTCCGACTGCAAGAGTGCATTGAAAAAAACGGCCATTAGTTGGATGATATCGTTTTTAAAAAATAAAATTCGCATTGTTAATCTGCATTTAATTGAAATAAAAATAAATAAAAACGATGTAGTTTTATTAATATTGAATTTTAAAGTTAAAGATATTCCGCTGGACACCCTTTACTTTGTTAATTATCCTTTTTTTTATAATTTGTCACTAGGCAACAATAAAAAAACTTGAGAACATGAAATAAATGAAAAATAAAAAAACATCGCCTTTAGATTTTGGAAACTCAAATTTTGCCATGTACTTTTTTTTACCTATACTAAAGGGTCCGCCAAATACCTTTTTTTCTTTTGAAAATGGCGCAAAACATCGAGTGTAGCTTCGGCTGTCCTGTTGAAACCAAATGTTGCCAATATCCTCCTCTTCAATTTTTGTGAACAAAAATTCGTTCAACATGGCCCGATAACGATCGCCATTGACTGTAACGGCCACTCCTTTCTCATTTTCGAAAAATGGCACAAGTATGCCTCTGGGCCAAAATCCGCACCAAACAGTGACTCGTTTTGGGTGTATCGGCTTTTCAATGAATGCGTGCGGGTTTTCTGTGCCCCAAGTGCGACAATTTTGCTTGCTTACTACCCGGCAAGATCAAAATGAGCTTCATCTGAAAAGATGATTTTTTTTGGCAAAATCGGCATCTTCTCTAATTCGATCGCAGGCCCACTTAGCGAAGCGTATACACAACCATATTCGTTCAGCGGAAGGATATAACTAATTATCTGTCAAATCAGACATGAGCTAAGTGTTACCATTCACGAAATAAGCCCTAGTTGCAAAAAAAAAAACGTTAGATGGCGGACCCTTTATTTGTGGATCTGAAGTTATAAGGGTCTAAGCTTTTTTGTATATTTATTTAAGCTTCATGGTTAAAAAAGCCAAATAAAAAAAAATTCTAAGGAACATCGCCTCTAAAGAACGGTATATGTTCTACATAGGGTAACTTTGAATTTATCTACATATATCCTCTCCAAAAAATCTTAATTTTTAAAAACTCATTAAATAAATATAACGAGATGCAATTTAAGAAAAAGTAACGGATATCACAACTAGAAAAAATTTCGCCCTCAGATTTTTCAGTTTCAAAAGTTTGCGGCAGCATTGAAAATATTTAAAATTTCCTGGTTTTTTTTTTTGAAAATATGATATTTTCTACCGATAAATAAATTTATTGTATGTACATATGTAGATATTCTGAATTTAAGAAACAAATTGAGCATAGCGTAAAATCACTTTTGTTTTTATACTATGAGGTCCGAAAAATCTCTTTTCCCTTTTAGCTTATTTTATACATAAAATTTCCATAAAAGGGATAAATCTGACGATCTGGCACCGCTGCGCTGATATGAACCAACGTCCGTCGTTGGTTTATTTTAAATGTGTACCGGAACGAGCTTTGCGCGACTTGAAAAAAAACTTTGGGTGACTGACGGAGGGCCCTGTCACTGCGGGGCCGCATAAACAATACTTTTATAAACGCAGAACTGTCACTAATAAATTGGCATGTCTCTAGCCTCTTCCATTCACATAATTAGCATCCCAATTCCCAACAACGTTTATTCATGTTTATATTACATTTTTTTATGAGCGTGCATTTGTATACATATAACTACATTAAAAATGCACCAACAACGTTTTTCATGTCCAAATTACATTTCATATGTATTTGTGACTCTTTGTCGCCTGAGATTTGGTGGTTAGAGTTATATATACCTATGTGTATATACATACCTACATATCCCAACAACGTTGTTTCATGGTGAAATTACATTTTTTAGAAATTTAATTATGACTTTTGTCGTCTGAAATTCTTAGCTTAGATTTAGGATATTGTTGATTTTTTTTTGTGTGGCAAGAAGTGGCAAAAGCATATAGGGCTACCTTCCTAGAGCCAATAAAGAGTATAAGAAAAAGAACCACCGCTGAAAACACCAAAAAAAAACTGCCAAAATGATTATTTAAAAAAAATAATAAAAACTTAAAAAAAAAACAATTGTACAATAAATAAATACACTAAAGCTGAAGCGTTTGAAAGTTAAATCCGACTACATTTATCCATGAATCAAAGAATACAAGATTGCGCCACTTCTACATCATAGGAGCCAACACAATAACAACAAATGTGACAGCCAAGAAAATTTCAGTGAAGATGGCTTTTTGTGTACGAAAAATTCAATAATTAAAAAAGCTTTTCGTTTTAAAAGTAATCAAATATCACCAAAAACTATTTTTAAATGTATGTTAAATTGTTTTAAACTATATAAATCGCCATAAAATCAAAAAAAAATGCAGAGTACTGTGGAAAAATGAAAATATCAGTCATATTTCCTTCATGTTTTAATATTTTTATTGTTGTTAGTATTAGAACAACATATATAACAATATTTAAAATACATTATAAAAATCAATTCACTTTAAAAACTAATTTAAAAAAGCTTTAAGTTTTTGTGCCCTATACAAAAGTGATTCTTTTTTGTCTCGAATTGCCCTATACAAAAGTGATTCTTTTTTGTCTCGAATTGCGTCACGACGCGTAGTCAAAATTAGAACAACAAAGTGAAAAAATAGAAGTGGAGTAATCTTGTATTCTTTCATTCATCATAATCATCTCATTCTTTCTCAATGCTAATGCTACGTTCTGGAAATATTAAGGCGAAAAGCTAAAAGGTATGAAATTTATTTCAAAGAATTTTTTACTCAGAGGAAAAATTTCAAAAAAAGTTTTTACTTAGAGGAAAATTTCAAAGAGTTTGAAAAAATTATGAAAAATGAAATTTAGTTAGATATAAATATAATATATTATTCTGAGAAATAGTGGAGGGAGCCACGAAAATCTCAAAAAGAGCCAATTTTGGATGATTTTAGAAAAGTGGAAACAAAGAGCCCACACCTGAAAAAAGAGCCAAAGTGGCTCCTTAAAGCCACGAAGGTAGCCCTGTGTATGTATTAATTGATTTTGTCACTTAGTATTCCCTTATGTTTTATGTATCATACACTTAGTATTATGAACCGAACCGAAGCTTACACTTTGTAAGATATTAGCCGTGTTTTTTGCAAGCCCCGAGGAAATCGATCGAAAAAAACGACGTCCTGTCCTGCAATTTACATGTTAAATGCAACAACAACTAATCCCCTTCGGGCTTAGCTAAGCGCGGAGAATTATCGGGGCTTAATTTAAGCACGGAGAAAAACTAAGTTACCGGCGTGAATTGCATACTTGTTATCGATAGTTTGTATGGAAACTCCATTTTGTTTCTGTAATGGCGTCGCTAATCCCCGATGTCGTTTTTTTCAACCAAATCTCCCCGGGTTTGCAAAAAAACACGGCTATTTTATCTTACAGTGTGAAGAATAATAAAATGAAGTTGAAATAATAAATAAACTCCAAAGTGGCGGGTATGAAAATAATTGTTTTTTTTTTCAAACAAAACTCCTACTAATTACATATAACGATATTTTGCGTCGAATAGGAAGATCCTCTTAACAGTTAATAACCCGTCATGTATTTCGTTAAGCAGCGAAACAACCATTTCCGACTTATGTACTTTCCGTTCCTATTGCTTGTTGCTAAAAAATGTTAAAATTGAATGTTCAAGGAAATTAAGTGGATTACTTTAAATTAATACTTCAATTCTCTCAGAAGTGGAACTGAACCTTAAAATTATCATGATATCATGTATTTATATTTTAATAAATGATTGCAGATTGCACTTGTTTTTCCTAATTATTATCTTACATCAAGCTATGGCCCGGCTTTTGAGTGTTCTCGACAGTTAAGTCCTCTGGTTATTTTGTGTCCACATTACGTGTTAGTTGTGAAGAGAAGGTACATCAGTGAAGAAGTTTTAACAATGAATAGTAGTGAGGAAAATCCTGAAGAGAGAATAATATTTTATATTTTTCGATATCTAATCTGCATGGGAATTTCTACACATGATTATGATCTAACAAAAAAGGAACTCATCCCGAAGCCATGGGCAGCTGAATATTGTGCAATTTTTGACTGTTTTCTTCTTCTAATGGGGCCGATATATGTAGTGTTTTTTTCAAAATACCATAAAAGTGAAGTTTTTGAGTCGCGGGATGTTGCATTGTTATTGAATTGTTTTTTGCTTATGTCTTTTGCTTTCACCATTTTTTTTAATCGAATTGGAAACTGGATTAATCGAAATCGAATAAAAAGAATTTTTAATGACTTAATTAAAATAAGGCTCACTGAGTTTGGTCAGCTGCCTCCGAATTACTACAAAGTGCGAAATAAAACAAAGAAGTTTATTTTCTGCAAGGTCTTATGTTCGTGCTTTATCATATTAGCAATGACTGTAATAGTAATCTATCAATGCAAAGATGGATTCGCCATTGATATGTATTGGGCGGTGACAGTAATTTTTGCTACGATCGCGTTGGTTGGGTGGAAAATCAAATAAGCTTTGGAATGTCGTACGGATCGTACATTTTCAAGATAATCAACTGTCAGCTTTCGTTAAGAGTCGAAGAAATCAATGATTTGTGCAAGAAGCAAGCGATGCATGTTGTGAAACGGAAGACATATCTTTTTTTGTAATGAACTAGAAAAACTAGGACGACTGCACACGAGTGTACTAGAAATTATGAGTAAATTTAAAAATTCACTTAAATTGCAGATATTTTGGATTTTGCTCTCGAATATTCTTCCACAAGTTTACCACTCCTTTTTATTCTTAATGCTTTAAAATGGTTCCTATATTAGTGGCGATTTGCAGCAGGCTTGTGCATTTGGATCGTTTTTGACGTCGTTTCTAAGCCTTTGGTTAATGGTTTATGCTTGTGGTGGAATTGTTGAGTCGTGTAATCGTCGGGAGAAATTTTAGGAGAGCTGGTGATAGGATTCCTTCTGACCAAAGTTGCTGTCGAATATTTAATAATCATTACTCCATTCGACTACAGAAGTTTTAAATTTTAATATACATACATATGTTTGTTTTTTTTTTGGAAAATAAATGTGCACGGGAATTTTAAATTCAAATTAGAATTTGGTGTGATAATTTCTTTCTCTGTATGGAGCAAGTAATAGCATGTATGTAAACTGATGACGAATACAGAATTAATCCTTTAGCATGCTCAAGCTTACAAGCGTTGGAAACTTTTTAGATTACAGGAATCAAAAAGAAAATTGTATGCTTCTTGTCTGGAATCTCGGTTGCTCGACATAAACTATGGACAAATATAAGAGAACTTTAAGGTAACTCCAATGTTTTTCCCGGTAATTCCACCAAACTTTGACCTTGACATTGAAACATCCTAATAATTTAGCTTTTCTGCTGTAGAAGAAGTCGATGTGTTAGAATTAGAAGAGCGCCCTCACTTTTTTTGCCTCGACGGTGGCGACGGGGCTTACGTTTGACACTCCAGAAATCCAGCTGCAGAAAAACAGGGAACAAATAAATATGGACAAAAGTTTACAAAAAAATGAAATTCGAGTGGGAATATACACTCAAGTGCTGGAAAAATTCACGGCTGTCGGCGAGGGCTTGGCTTCGGAAGAGGCTAAGTTGAGACGACCCGGATGTGAAAATCACGGCAAAAATTGGTTACTTGTGGAGAACGAAATTCTGAAAGCCATGATGGCCACATCTGAAAATGATAGTTCTGATGACTATACTTTCGATGGAGCTGGAAGGCGGAAAAGAGTGAAAGTAGTTTCCTGTGGGGACCAGAAATCCCAGGAGTTCCTCACTCACACCATCACCAATATTGATGAACTGTGAGAGGGGGCTTCTCTCGGGGTTGTTCCAGTCACAGAACTACCATTTCGCCAACCAGTCAAAATATGGATTCCTCATCCAACGCACCATAATGCATCCATAATAATCAAACTACTGGCGAAGCAGAATAAGGAGCTCCCCATACTAGAATGGAGAAATCTAACCTTCTCCTGAAAAGAAGAAGGACGTGTTCAGATACGGTCCCGGAACCGTAGAGGTAAGGAGGCCTGATGGCAAAGGGGAGTCAAAAGCTGGTGGTGGTGCAAATTAATTTGCATCACGCTCTCAGGAGACCGTGGATGTGGCCTTAATAAGAGAAAGATGGATTCGTAAGAGGTCTGGGATTGAGGTAAAAAAATAACACCCTTTTCCACTCCACGTCAGGTGATATAAGAAGTTGTATTCTAGCGAAAAAGTCAATTAATGCTTTCTTTTTATCTAGGTGCAGCAACATCGATAACGTGGCAATACGTGTTGAATCCAAGGAAGGCAACTTCATTTTGGCATCAACGTAACGATGCCATACGATGAGGAAAATCCATCAGCAAAAACGGTCCGCAACCTTGTGGGTTATTCCACAGCACGAGGGACACCTTTGGTTTTGGGATGTGACACCAACGCCCACCAGACTCTATGGGGAGGTAAAGATATCAACAAAAGGGGTGAGTCAATTTTTGAACACATTCTCTGTTCTAATCTAATATAATGTAACAAGGGCGATCACCCAACATTCCGTAATAAAAACGGGGAAGACATTCTAGATCTCACTCTTATGAGTTATAATGAGAAAATTTCGGTAGGGAACCTTAGGATATTCTTTTCTTTAGACAGAAATCTATCTAAAAAAAAAAATGTCTATCTATCTATCTAGACAGAAACCCAAAGGAGTAAAAAGCCTTTTAGAAACAGCTGCAACACGGTATTAAAAAATGTTGAAGAAGATATAAGGAAATCCACAAATGATGGAAACATAGCTTTCCTTACGCTTTTGATTTTTTCTAAAGTGTTTGACACAATCAATCATACCATTCCTTGTTATTGACTGTCAAATCTATACAACTTCTCGTCATCTGCTGTCAACCTTATTTATTCTTATTTGAGGGGTAAGTTTCAGGCAGTTGTTGTGAACAAAAAAACATCTCCTCCAAGACAGTAACTGCAGCATCATTCCCAAACCAGTTATGGGGGCTGACACTTTATCACAGGAGCTACCATCGACTCAAATTGATGAAACTACACAGTAGTGTGAAGAACAATATTAACCGAAAGCGGAAAAATTTAGATGATACGCTTCAGAAGATAAAAAAAGTGAAGAAGAGATTGCAGCACCATCTTGTGACAATACGCCACATACGACGTCTATGAGAAAAAAAAATTAAATTAATGCCGAACAATGAGCGTGACGCAATGGAATTATGGACGCAAACATTTACTTCTCGCCAGGAAGATGTACAAAAAGAATATGATCTTCAAAAAATTTTTGATTACTGGCCATTTAATAATTAATCTGGTGGAGAAAAATTTGTAAATATTCATTCCAAGAAAAAAATTTGTCTGTTATTTTTTGTTTTTATAAATTATTTTTGTATGAATAAATGAATATTAAATCCCTAGGTATTACGGTTATCAATTTTTTATAATTTATTAGAAACCGATAACTAGTCTTTTATTATTATTAGTTTTATTGTAAAAAAACAACGGTCGGTATCATTCAATAATAAAAACTTTAATCAATTGCGTTTTTAAGCACCTATCGAATTTCAAAACTTATTAGGTAATAGGCGTCGAAAAATTTATCGGAAGACTTCAAAAGAATAAGTTGACTTTCTGTTTTATTTGTTATTTAAAAATTATCTTGACGACAGAAATATGAATTCAAAAGGAAAAAGGTTAAACCAAATCAATTAAAGCTTCAGAAAAATAGTTAAAATAAATTTGTTTAACAAAAAGTAAATGGAAGGTTTGGACAAGAGAGGAGAATTTAACATTGGTGATGTGCTATGAATTTGAACATGTTCAAACAAAAATTTTGCATATGAACATGTTCTCGAAGATATGGTGTTTCAAGGCTTTGCGGTAAGAACAAAATCGTTTATTTTGTCATTTCATTAAGTTATTTTATTTTTTGTTGTTTCAGGATCCAAGGATCACAGCCTGTGTGCAATAGAAAGGAAAATGAAAACGCTTCTAGGTTCCTACAAAACCGCTAAAGACAACAGAAGTTAGACTGATGCGTCTCCAAATGTAGTTCCATTTATGGACGAAATGGAAGAAATTTTCGGTGACATACCAATTATTTCCAACATCCATCCGATCCCCCTTGGGGATCATCCAATTTCCCCTCTATCGATTGAAAACAATTTGGAACAAACAAATAGTTCTATTGCAACACCACCAGATACTTTTGACGGATTATCTACATGAGGTAGAAAAAGAAACTATGTATGTCTACTCAGTCCTTAACATCTTCGTTAAATCAGACATACAAGGAAATGTTGGTGTGAAAAAAAGCACACAAAGCAGAGTGCAAAAGAGAACTACTACCATGCTAAACTAAAAATTTTGTAGGCTCAAATTTAATTGGTCGCCATTACGTTGTACTAAGAAATTGGTGAGATTTCCAGTCCTTTGTAAATAGATCCAAAAATGTTACAAAAAAAATCATTTCATCTAAAAACATGAAGTTTTTCCATTTTTTGGTTGCAATTTTTAAGATTGATTACAAAGATTTGATTGTTATGGTTTTTTTTTTGGCCTCTTCGTTTAATATGTTATTGAAACTATTTGAAATTAATTTATTTTCTTAAATATTTTTGTGTTTTGGGTCTAAATGGCTTTTTAAATTCATTATGTGATTTCCCATTCACAAATATTACATTTTGATTTTAGTGTATGTACTTTCGTTATAAAGAAAACAATTTCTGACTTTAATATCAGATTTTCTTTCCATTTTTATTACATAAAAGTGTTTTCAAATTATCGCACAAAAGCACTCAACCTTTACCAGCTCTAGTAACGAATGCTTTCGGCTGCCATCATAAGCATGGACATTAAACACGGGAGACTGATACTTCCCGGGGATAAGAGACGCCATCACAGAAAAAATGTCTGCCCTTTGTAATTGAGCGTATTTCATTTTTAAAACTTTGTATTTTGAAATTTAATTGGTCGCCATTAATTGTATGAAGGAATTAGTGAGATTTCCAATCCTTTATAAATAGGGTCAACAATTTCCATAAAACCATACAAACTATCGATAACAAGTATGCAATTCACTCTGGTAACACAATTTTTCTCCCCGCTTAGGTTTTGTTTTTTTCCTTATCCCAACCCTTCGCCAAAATCTAACAAAAGCCCACCGAAGTAGATAGTCTTTTTTTGTAAATCATTATTAAGAAAATAGCTGCCAACTTAACCTTCCAAATACGCACTTTGGTATTTACTGGTCATTTGTTAGTTCACTGCCATGTATTTCTCTTTGCTTTTAGACAAATGTATTCAGTCAATCGAAATTGAATTTCTGAAATTCCGTGTTAATTTCGTTCGTCCTACGTTAGTTATTACTTTAAAATTAAGTATTGGAAACAAAACACAGCTATCAAACCCCTATTTGCATTTTTTTTTTTAAACTAAAAATTCAAATTTTTGGCCTCTACTTTATAATGAGGTATACAGAATTTTTCCCAAAACGACCGCTAAAATAAAGAAATAAATTCTTACAAATCCACCTTTCAATGTTCGATACCCAATCATTTTTGTAAAATGCTAGTTCAGAAACGAAACTAGTTACGATTTTATTTTTGTAAATACATCTTAAAATCTCAAAAATGCTAAATGTAATGAATTTAGGCCAATTTCCATCTTAGCTTTCCTTTCAAAAGTTTTCGAAAAGATCTTGAAAAAACAAGTGGGTGATTTTCTTAAGGCGCATAATCTTTTAAGTTCAAGTCAGAGTGGTTTTCGAGAGAAACACAGCTGTGTCACCGCTTTGCTAAATGTAATTGAGGACCTTCGTCAAGCACTGGATGAAGATAAAGTAAATTTTTTAGTACTCCTAGATTTTTCAAAGACATTTGACACATTTGTACACGGAAAGCTTGCAGATAAACTTCGCCGGCTTTATAACTTCTCGCCTGGTGCTGTCAAGCTTATATCATCCTATTTATCCAATAGGATGCAAGCTGTTGAAATAGGTAACAATTTATCCGATTTTCTCCCTACCACTAGCGGAGTTCCACAAGGATCCATTCTTGGCCCATTACTTTTTTCGCTCTACGTCAATGATATTCCCTCCGCCATCGATAACTGCTCATAACATATGTATGCTGACCATGTACAAATGTACCTCGGCTGAGGTCCTGGTCTTATTGAAGATGGTGCTTGCCGCTTGAATGAGGACCTCGCAAAACTAGCACTTTGGGCTAAGACTAATGGACTGGCCTTAAACCCATCAAAGTCTAAGTGCTTGGTTAAATATAAAAAAATTCTGGATCTAACCTATTTCCCTCAAATAAGCTTAAATAATAAAACTATTGAATATGTGAATTCTGCTCGAAATATCGGAATAACCTTTACTCGCAATCTAACATGGGATAAGCACATTAACGGCATAGTGGGTAAGGCATACGGAACGTTACGCACGCTCTGGGTCTCCCAGTCATATACACCCATGAAGACACGTGCAATGCTTGCGAAAAGTTTAATTCTTCCCATTTTAGTCTTTGGTTGCGAAATTTTCTCTACTTGTAGTTATGCCTGCAAAAGAAAGCTAAATGTCGTCTTCAACAACATCATTAGATACATTTTTGGACTACGAAGGTACGACAGAGTATCAAATCATTCGAATAGTCTACTCAACATGTCGCACGAGAATTACTTTCAGTTTCGCACCTTATCCTTCCTCTCTGATATCCTGTTCACAACTCAACCTCCCTATCTTTTTGATAGAATTACAAGGGCCTCTTCAGCCAGGTCTGAACTACTGATTCAACGCCGATACGCCTCTCTGACATCTAAACGCCAATTTTTCATTAACGCCTCACGTCTGTGGAATTCTTTGCCTCGTCATATTAAGAGAATCAACAACATTTCACATTTTAAAACCCAATTGAGACAGTTTTTTTTAGTATCTTAAAAATTCTCTGTTCTCTATCCTTTCAGCTTTTTTTTTAATTTTTTTTTATCCTTTTCCTTTCCGCCTTTATTCTTATCCCTTTTTTTCTTACTTTTCTTACTTTCCTTTCGTTCTTTTTTTTTGTCTTTTTCTCTCAATCAGCAATTAGATTTAATTTTTTGTAAAATTTTTGCCAAAAATGTTGTTTAATTTTTCCTTTTTTACTGCTGTCATTGTTAAATTTTTAGGTTAACACTAGCTTATAAGATTTACATCTTAATGTGTATAGCCTTTCGAAATGAATAAATAAATAAATAAAAATAATCTCGAAGCAACCTCGCTTATCCGGATCTGGACCTTAATTAAGAATTTCCCATCTGATTCATTTATAAATATAGGTCAGTATCAGCCGCCATGCATACGATGTAGATAGATACTTATTTTTTTTTGTTTCTCCCCGTCATAGGAAAGCACCTTCAAATGCAACTTTGACAGTCAGAAATAGTTTTCCAAGAATAAAAAGTTCACAACACAACAATCGCATTAGCAATGCATCCCCACTTCTAAATTGTTGGAACAATAGATACGCAAACTCATATGGGTGCCTATATAATATCAACAGATACTAAATTAGTAGATAAATTCACATAAATATCTTGACTCAACACTCAATAAATATAGTTAATGAATTTGTAATGTGCAGTTACATAAATAAATATAGACATAGATATAAATATAGACTTGAAGTCAAAATCAAATCGCCAATTCAATCAGATAAATGTTAGTAGTCGTTTATGTGTTTAATTGCTAAGCCAAAGCCACACTGAGCGAAAAAAACGATTTTTAAATTTAATCTACACAATGTCTAAATGTTTAAATTCTATCCGAGTGCAGTGTGTAATTTAAAAAAAAAATACATACAAATGTACACATATAATTTGTAACATTAAAAATTATTAAGTTATTTATCTAAATAGCTGTACTTTATATATATTGCATGTATCTTAATCCACCATGCCCCTAAGCAGAATTGTTATGAACTTATTTCGTAAGATTATCGTCAGAAGATATAGCTTAGACCGTAGTCTAGTCTTGCATCAGATAAAATTTTATATTATTATTGTCATTTGGACGATCTCTTTTCAAAGACACACAATTTGTTGCACGAAACATAAAATTAGTTGAAACACTATAGTCAAGGCGACTCCTTATCTTTATTTATCACATGCAATAAAATATATTTAACATCCAAATTGACATACAACAAACAAATGTCCTAATATTTTCTGATATTATTTTTAAAAATAATGTAAAAACTTAAATAAATCGGAGTAGGAATCAAATGTCATTACTATTAAGAAACTTAAAAGTGTTCGTTCTACTTGTGTAAATACATCTGTTCTTCTTCTAAAAAATAAAATATTATTATTAGCAAAGGGTCTTCAAAAAGGTGACTTCCGAAGTTTGACAGTTGATAGCGGCCATATTGTTGAAACTACATCTGTCAAATTGGCTGTCATTTGTTCAAATATCATCTTCAGCGATGAGCCCTATTTCAAGAAAGATGGGTAGGATACGTCAACAAACAAAATTGTCGAATTCGGGACGATACCAATCCACATTAAACTTAAGAGCGTCCAATGCATCCCGAAAAAGTCACTGTTTGGTGTGGCGTCATCGGTCAATAATTCTTTGAGAACAACGTTGGCCAGACCATTACCTTCAGCGGCGAGTGCTATAGGTTGATGATTAGCAACTTCTTTTAACCTAAATTGGATGACATGGATACCAACGACATGTGGTTTCATCAGGACAGTTCTACGTGCCACACAGCTTACGCCACATTGAAAATTCTGCACGAGCGATTCGAGGGCATGGTAATCTCACGTGGAGGTGATGTGAACTAGCCACTGAGATCGTGCGTTTTGACCCAGTTAGACTTTTTCTTGTGCGGTTTTCTGAAGTCGAAGGACTATGCGAATAAGCCACAAGACACAGCGGCCCTCAAAGCCAACATCACCCATGTCATCGGTAAAATTCAGCTCGATTTATGCGCCAGAGTCATGGAAAATTGGACATTTCGGATGCGCACCACCCAGAGAAGCCGCGGCCGGCGGACGATGTTTTATTCCATACGTAATGGCATCAAAAGGCCTTTCAAACGAATACAAAATTTTGATGATATCTCACACACACCTTGTTTAATTTAAATTTAAAAATAGAAAGCGCTTAATTATTTTACTTATTTATTTCAATTCGTTAAATACTAACGTGAACAATACTTATACATAATAGTTTTAATCGAAATTAGTTATTCGAAGGTATTAAAGAACATGGCTGCCCTGAGGGACGCCAGAATTGACAACAAAATGATTCGAATACTCATTAAGAACAGCATGAGTGTTAACCAGATGCCTATTTTAGAACGGGAGCGTGTCATAATCCCGAACAACAAAATCTCAAATCACGAAAATTATGAATCCCGAAAGACAAAATCCCGAATTTCAAAATCCCGAGAGTCAAAATTCCGCCATTGAAAAATCCCGAAAATTTTCGGGATTAAAAATTTTAGTATCTTTTTCAGTATCTTTTTAGTACTTTTTCATTACCTTTTTACAGATTTAAATAAAGTTAATATCTCTTCTTGAAAATATATTTGTCATTTAAAGGACGAAAATAAAACATACGCCCAAATAAGGCTCAAAAAGGTAAACAAAAAAACTTCGTTTGTAAAATATGCGCTACAAACGCTATCAAAACCCATCATTTACAACAAGAAATTATGCTTTGTTGCGTTTAATTGGTTTCCCAAAGAAAATATTATGGTAACTTGTTTCCTTAAAAAGATATAAGACAAAAACGAAAACAAAATGATGAAAAACAATAAAAAATAGACCAGTAACAGACTCAAAAAGAAAACAAGCATCGAAAAATTACAAATTATGCATCAAAATGTTCCATAATTTCATTATACACATTTTTTAGCAAAAATTCCAGTTTTAAAATGAACACCCGTAAAGAATTAAAACAAAAAACAAAAACAAAAGAAACCCCAACAAAATAGTACGATTCTATAAGAAAATATCAATTAAATAAGTGAGAATCACGGAGAACGAACATTTTACAGAATCCCGAATATCAAAATCCCGAATGGCTTAGTACTTTTTTTTTTCTTGCGAAATTTTCAAATTCGGGATTTCGATATTCTGGATTTCGATTCCAACCCTTTTAGAACTTATAAGAGTGGTCCAAAGAGATGCGTTAGGTAGTAAAAACTTCGAAAGATACATGCAAAAATCGACTTATACAAAATTATTTTTAGTAGCAGCGGAGTTTTGAATTTGTTTTGCCTTATTTTTAAATTTGTCATAAGTGAATAAAAAAAAAATTATAAAAAGGATTTCTTTTATATTTTCCGGCAGCTTGTTTGTTTTCCTTTCTGGTTTTTATTAATCTGCCATCATTTTCCTCCTCACTCTCACTTGAGTACTAATGATTTTTTAGCTGGTTTGGTTTTGGCAACACTGGTTTTGACAGCTGACGTGTGTTTAGTACCTTGTGTCACTGTCAAACAGCTTCGGTTTGGTTTGCAATTTAACCATGGATCGTCTTACAAATGAACAACGCTTGCAAATTATTGAATTTTACTATCAAAATTCGTGCTCGGTTCGAAATGTTCATCGAGCGCTGCTTCCATTTTATGATCGGCATTCTCGACCTTCTGAGCAGTCTATTCGGAAGATTGTGACCAAATTTCGCACCAAATTTACTTTGTTGGACATTAAACCACCAACACGTTTACGTACTGTGCGTAGTGAAGAAAATATTGCGGCCGTATCAGCTAGTGTGACAGAAGACCGCGAAATGTCGATTCGGCGCCGTTCCCAGCAGTTAGGCCTTTGTTACAGCACTACGTGGAAAATTTTGTGGAAGGATTTGGGCGTAAAGCCTTTTAAGATACAGCTGGTGCAAGAACTAAAGCCAGCCGACCTACCACAACGCCGAATTTTTGGTGAATGGGCTCTTGGAAAGCTGGCCGAGGATCCGCTTTTTTATCGAAAAATTGTGTTCAGCGATGAGGCTCATTTTTGGTTGAATGGGTACGTAAATAAGCAAAATTGCCGCATTTGGAGTGAAGATCAGCCAGAAGCATTGCAACAGCTACCAATGCATCCCGAAAAAGCCACTGTTTGGTGCGGTTTATGGGCCGGCGGCATTATTGGGCCATATTTCTTCAAAGATGATGCGAATCGCAGCGTTACTGTCAATGGTGAACGCTACCGAGCGATGATAACAAACTTTTTTTTGCCCGAAATGGAAGTTCTTGACTTGCATGATATGTGGTTTCAACAAGACGGTGCCACATGCCACACAGCACGCGAAACAATGGCGCAATTGCGAGGCGAGTTTGGTGAACAGTTAATTTCACGTTTCGGGCCGGTCAATTGGCCGCCTAGATCGTGCGATTTGACACCATTAGATTATTTTTTGTGGGGGTATGTCAAGGCTAATGTCTATAGGGACAAACCCGCTTCGATTGACGCACTGGAAGCCAACATCCGTGCATTCATTCGTGAGATACCGGCCGATATGTGTGAAAGAGTATGCCAAAATTGGACTCAGCGGATGGGCTACCTGAGACGCAGCCGCGGTCAACATTTGCATGAAATTATCTTTAAACATTAAATTGCAAGGTTCAAACTATCGATTCAAATAAATATTTCATTCATTTTTTCGAATTTTTTGTGTTTTTTTTTTTTTTAAAGTTCTAAACCTCTTAGAAAATCACCCATTATTTGTACTTCTAAATCATCCTTATCCTCCTCACTGTCACTTAGTCCTTTTTAAATGTAAACATACTTTTCTTCCAGCTCAAATATTTTTTGTAAATTTGCCAGATTTACCACAGCATCGATAACTTCGGTAGTTTCTTTTGGAGACATTAAAATAAAAAATAAAGATTTTACTCAGCAATACATTACTTTTAGTTCTACAATGAGTAGAAACATTTGAAGATTTTAATCGGCGCGAAAATATTTTCATAACGGTAATACTATTCCACCCTAGCATTAAAGCATTGATTCTAGGCCAGGCCATATCTATAACAAAACAATCAATCGTTTTCCATGTCACTCTATTTTTCTGCCAGTAATTCTTCATACATATATATAAAAATCTAAAATAGAATTTTAGATGCTTGGTAATTGGTTACAAAAGCAAGAATTGGGAATTTTGTTTATTTATTTCAACGACACCACCCTAATATTATACCAGTTTACTTCCTTGAAATGATTTTCTAAAAATTAATGCAGGGCATCAAAACACAACTTCAAATTTGAATGGTTCTTAAGAATATTAATTATTTTTTTAATTTCTTTAATTAGAACTCTCTGTTCAGTTCTTATCTGGTAAACAAGAGGTAGTTCATAAAAATCTAGATTCTCTTTACCTAATGTAGACACTTCACTTGTCAGCCCTAATAAATAGATGGCAAATTTAAATTTCCTTGAATAGTTGGTATGCTTACATCTCAATCTCAACCAATATAGGTAACACTTTGTCTGCAGAACAAGATAATATTAATCCGAGTCAAATACGTTCTTAAGTATAAATGTAATCGATCCCCTGAAAGTTTCGAGTAATGTTTTCAGGGTGAATAAACACACTATCAAAATGTTGGTAACCGGAACGTAGAGGGTCATAAATTTTTCGGTTTCGAAAGTAAAGCCAAATAAAGCACACACAGCGATACATTTTTGATGAAAATTTTATTTCATTATAAAGTTTGGACTTTGCCATTAAGTGTGAATAACAATATCATTCAAATGGCCGTCTCGGGAAGATTCGCAGCATGCGATCAGTAACGCCATCAGTAACGCTTCCACTCTCTTCAAATTTCTTCACAATTGAACAGATTGCTTGTGCAGTCGGTCGATTATGACGACAATAATCATCGCGTGATGCGCGAAAAGTGGCTACGTTTGAATCACCACGTTTGTAGTAAGTTTTAATAATTTTAACGCGTTGTTTGATTGTTAAGCAAACATTCAACTAATATTACGACACTTCAAATGATAGCTGAGTTTGACATGTGTCAAATGCCAGCGGTGCTAAATTGAAACCACGAAATGAATGACCCTGTACTTAGTGAAAAATGGTTCCACAACGATTCAGACAAAATTACTTCTCTAATCAAGTCCTACATAACATACAACAAAGAAACAATGCTTTTATTCATTTCAAAAAACTTTTATTTATAAATTATAAATAAAACATTCACAAACAATTTTTTTCACGGAATAAACGACTGATATTTAAATTTGTATCATTAATCGAAAATTTGACAAGTCTTAATAAGAACCGAACTAAAAAAAGAAATATGTCTTCACTGCGCCACTTACAAAAATGAACTTATTTAAAGGTGAGGCGAAAAAATAATAAAATGCCTGTATAGACAACAACTTTGTGTAGGTGTGCGTGAAATATTCCGTTTTGCAACGATCCAGCAATCCAGCATCCAAGAAAAAGAAAGACCGACAAAGCTGGTTTAGTGAATTTACTTTAAGGGATGCATGTTAAATATCGGAACCAAGGTTCCGTGATGGATCCCGAATAGGTAGGTTCATATTTCAGTGTGCTAATGCTTTATTTTAGGGGACAATACAAAAGTAGGTATATTAATGTCAGATTAATATTTTTCAGCCACCAAAATTTAGGAAAAGAAAAAAAGAGTACCAAAATAAAAAAGAGTACCAAAATAAAAAAGAGTACCAAAATAAAAAAGAGTACAAAAAAGAATTTGATGAAAAAAGAAAGATCGGAGTCAAAAAAGATGTTCTGGAAACCCTACCTTAAAGCATTATGCTGGATTTTATCCAGTAGGTGCAGGGATGTTTTCGATCGTTCCACAAAAGGTGATTGGTAATGCACATATCAAGAAAAGAAAGCTTCCACTTTAACTCAAAAATGTAGCCCTAGGTTTTGGAAGCATTAAATTCCACAAGTATACTGTTGTTAACAATGCTGTTTAGATAGAAATTTAATGAGCTTATCATATGCTGCTGCTATGCAGTTCCACATTTGACGAACAGGAATGTGAATCTGGATTAGTGGTTTCCGACAAGAGATCATTTATAAAAATGAGAATTAGAGTCAGAGACAAAAAAGAGCCTTGTGGAACACCAGCATTTATTTTGCGAAGAACTGTTTGTAGATTAAAGGCCCACATCTCAATGAAGTAGATACCTCCAAATCGGAACTTATATCTGCTTCAGGATACTTTGAGACTAGTAGACGCTGTCACTCAGCACTAAATTGTAGAGACCGGAATCCGTATTACCCAGATTGATCTACAAAAGCAGCTAGGTACACAAAATGTGAATAATCATAGGTATAGAGATATCATAGCAATGAGTTACTAAGATTCAATACGCACTTAACGAATATGTTAAAAAAACAAGCTGGGCTTTCTATCATCTGCACCAACTGATATTAGGGGAAGTACTGGATTAACCCAAGATAAATACGTTGATTTAAAAAGAACTCGTGCTATTAGTGATCAGGTGCAGTTTCCCAGTCAAGGCCCGCTCTTCAATCCAGGCATGAAAAGGTCTTCAAGGTTTTGAAAAGAAAATGCTAAGGAGCGCCACTGAATTTCACTTCGGTGGGCATCGATCAGGGATGGAAAAATCACCAATCACCCCAATCATCAGCTAATCAGAAGAATGAAAAATCAACCACGACATACAGATCCAGATCCAAGGTACCTCAGCGCAATAGAATCGAAACCCTGAACGAGAATATTGTTGCAAAACTCAACAATGAAGCAGTACGCTTCTTCGCTTACCCAGCGTCAGCCTATTATAGCTCTAAGCCCTTATATATGCCAGCAATTTTTTAATAATAATGTAGTAGTTATAAATTAATTTAAAGCCAATTGTAAATCGCAAAT
Source organism: Leucozona laternaria (assembly GCA_932273885.2). NCBI lineage: Eukaryota > Metazoa > Arthropoda > Insecta > Diptera > Syrphidae > Leucozona > Leucozona laternaria. The sequence goes on from OW026366.1 coordinate 48,405,414, forward strand.
TTTCAATAAAACAAAACAATCGTTATTCCGTGTTTTTGTTTCAGTGCACTCTCGCTGTATCGCTGTCTCTCTTGATCTTTTATTTGTCTCCTAAGCCCTAACCACAATAAATGAACCACCCACCCCTCGTATTGGTATACAGAGTACAATCACACGCGAGATATTATATCTCAGCCGGTGTCAATCTGAGAATAAACGACATTGAATATTAATAGCCCCCGGCTTTCAGATATATAGAGATACTACCTTTGTGGAAATGTTCAATTAGAATTGCAAAATAATCGACAGATAGTCGTAGAATTAATTTATCTATGCCCTCCAATTGAGTTCACAGAGAGCCAGCAAGTTACAAGCACAAAAAATATACAACCGCACATATTGAAAGTACCCACCGTCGCGTTGTCGTTCGTCGCTCTGTTCAGCCGGTAATCAAAATAGCAAATAAGTAAATAGTCATAACCTTTACGAAGCTGCAAAGGCAAGATAAACGGAATTGAAATTATTTCGTATCTTTTATGTTATTTTTAAAATAAAACTCAATCCATGTCCTATAAGTCGATGACGACTCGGGGGAGAGTTCGCCATGCCACGCGAACTGTACATCTATACCAAGTATGGCGAAAACCTTCTCATTTAAAAGCGGTCATACTCACAGGAGGGTGCCTTCTTCTTATACCACTCACTAAGACTCGAGGGCATCTTTCAACGCGCCATTCACCGGGTTGGTTCTTCGTATAGCGAGTAAGTCAATATACATATACTAGATGATCCACATCGAAGGTGCCTTATGGATGGGTCCCCGTGGAACGTCATTTGAGAACTAACGCCTCAAGACAGAATGAAATGACCGAGCAATTATTTGGGGACAGGGATCGAATTAAATGCGTGGACATTATGATTGACATTAAGCACTTAGCCGACGGCCAATAGTCATAGTTGTTGTTTAACATAGACAGAAGACAGCGTACTTATATAGATTCTCCTTTTCCTAACTTTGTTCAACGACAACGACGAAGGCATCCGGATTGAAATGGGCGTCCGTCGCCGCCCGTCGCGTCGCATCGTAGGCTTCGACATTTGTCCAGCACAATTACAATATCCCAACACTAAAAGGACAATCAATATTGCACTATGAAACAGACCAGCAAACATTGTAGAGGATATCAGAGGGGCAATTTCTTGTTGCTTATTCAGGGACGGCCTGCAGTTAAACAAAAAATTAATATTTATTCTTAGAGGTTTGTTTTAGTGTCTTTTAAGCACTTCCTCAAAAGTTACTACCTTCATACTTTTAATTTGAAAGACTTGTTTGGATTTTGTGAAGTAAAAGGGGAAAAATTCAGTTTTGTGAATATCTCGAAAACTATCAGTTGAGATTTAAGATACATAACTATAAACGCTTACGTGCAACTTTTTCGTTCAGCATGGAGGCCTTAAGCTTTTAAGAGGCGTCCTGATACAAAATTTGATGAAATCAGTTCGGCCGTGTTCGAGAAAGTCGAACCCATTTGCTGTGTTTTGGCAACACTGTTTTTTGTGACAGCCGATGTGATGCCGATTTTTATTTTTATTCGTAGTCCACTCAGATAACTTCGCTCAATCAAGTGGAGTAAAGAGTGCAGAGAGATGATACTGCTTCATTTGCACAAAGTTAACATTCATTAAAAATCGCAACTTTTAAGAGGTATTTGCCAATTAGAAGGAAACCAAAAGCAGTCCAAGTTTTATGTGCAGTCATCAGTAATTTCTTGGACAGAAAACCACACATAGAGGAAATTCTGTACTCAGTGGGGAGGCGGTTTTTCTTCTACTAATTTGGCGAGTTAAAGCAATCCTCTTGCTATGATATCCAAATACCCTTATTAATATGAGTAACAAGTTGAAAGATGTGTAAGTGCTATCACGCTGTTGTTCGCCGTTTATGAATAGAAGGTTATGTGTAGTTTGTAGTGTTACGGAAGTCTATAACATTCAAATGAACTTGATCATCTCCTATACTAGCGCCCTTTTTTTCTTAAACCTAAACCTTCCCAAGGCCCACTCATGGTCGATATGGGTTCTCTATGATCCTTAAGACTTCACTAATAGAATGCAAATGCCTCCAAGCTCTAAATGAATGAGTGAGCGCGCGCGTTGCTCGCTCCTCCTTTGCGTTACTGCTTCAAAATTGATTACACCACACTTCTGCTTCATCGAATTTTATCCTAGCCCTTTGAAGATGCTGGAGCTAAACCACTAGTCGCAAAGACTCAAAATCGAAGCAATGGATTCAAATTCATCGGAGTCGATTGATTCGACATTATTATTAATTTTTCATAACTTCTGCGCATGCTTGTGTTTCAAGAGAGAGCTGATGGTGATGGGGTCTTCTTCAGTTGTTTTCTTACCGCGTCCGTAGCTATTTTGTTCGCTCCGATTCAGGCGGTTTATGTCTTCGATCTTTGGCTTTGGCAATATCCATGTGAAACTAATCGATTAAAAATTATAACAGCGGATCCTTTTGATATTGGCCGACAAAGCGCGAATGTCCTCCATCCGTGTTTTGGTGGTGCTGTACTCAGAAGAGTTCTTTATTGAAATTGGCGCAATGCAATGGTGCGGTATGGCTATTTTAATGTAGGTAGGTACAAACTGTGCGCATCAAGGGCTCATTTGCAATTTCTGATCCTCGAAGATGCAGACTGTCGTCGGGATTTTAAATTGATCTCATTATGCCAGAATATAAATGTACTCATTCGGAACTTAATGAGTTGCAATGAATTAGGGAATAAAATAAATGCATGATTGATATGATGAATCTGTCTTTGGTTTGAGGATATTCATTTTCTTTGATTTCGAAGGCTTAGCGTTTAAGTTCGATATTTATTACAGGTAATTGCAAATGCTGTACCAATGTTTAAGGTAAGAAAAAAAGGACCACTTCTTTTACTTTTTGACACATGTAATCATTTCAGATCTGCAGATGTTCAATATTTGTATCTCAATTCCTGAAAACCAATAATTGTCTTGCATTTTTGCTGTCATTCTATTCTGTACCCAAGTGCCCATATAGACTTTTCACAGTGTTTTATTTTGAATAGAAACTTGAAACTAATTATTCAAAATATAAAAAACGTACTTTTCCATACTATTTATTTAAGTAATAAGTATTGCTCTTCATATAGAGTGTTGATGGGCCACTGATGGTATTTAATTTATTACCGAAAATTCTTCCGTCAGCTTTCAAAATAGTAAGTAAGAACATTCTTTTAACAAGAACTGTAGTATCTATACGTGCTTGTATAGTTAGTACATACATGGTTACCTGTGGTAAATAGATCTTAATAATAGGTACTCATTTGGGTCCATTTGTTGTGCGAGATTATAGTTTAACCCCAATTAACTCTTCAAATTTGGTGAGTTAACTTCGGATTAACTGAAAAGATGAGTTTTATGTTTTATCCACCAATTTTGCTTAGTCGTTCCGCATGCATTCTCCACCAAAAAACTGACTCCTCAGTTAACTGAGGGTTAATTTACTTCTAAAGTTAACTAACTCTGGTTTAACTCACAACTGAAATACTGGGCCTTAATCTACTTCTTGCGAATTAAAAAAAAAAGCTTGACGAACTTCTAAGCATGCACAGTAGTTTTATTAGCTGATACCTGAAATTATGTTCAGGTTTAGAAGACCAAACCTACAAAAAAATCCAATTGAAGATTTTTAAATACAATTTATTTTTATTTTGGCATCAGAAATGACAGAAATAATTGCCGAATCCATGTCCGTTGCCGAATCGGTGTGCGCGTCTACTCCCCAACACACCACACGAGAATAGAGTGGTTCGGCCTTAAAGGAAGTACTAAGCCGATGAAAAAAATTTCGGATTTGACTAAACGTATTTCATGTACAACTTTGTTGCCAAGGGAACAGTTAGCACGCCGAAACTCAATCAACCGATTTCGCTTCCAGGTGTTATATGCATCATCCCGCTGTTGCATTAAAAGCTTTATAATACGCGTTAGCCAAGGCTTATTGATTGGTTTTAGGGTTTTGGTTTTTAATGGTACGTGAGTATCAAAAGAAGTTTTATATTCTGTGTTAAAAACTGCATCTGATGGCATATACAAAAATAAGATTCCAGTTAACGACTCTTGTGTGCTCTTCGAAAACTGGAGCAGTTTACAATATTTCAAATCACGATATGTGATTTTTTTGATAGAATAATCAAAGCTAAATTTTATTGTTAAAAAATCAAATCATGCTTTGAAAAAGCTGGCGCGGAAAGCTGATCATACGAAGCTACATCGTCTATGTCATATGCACCAACCAAAAACAAGTCTAACAGTGTAGGATCCCCACCAAAGTAATGAGTTGGTGTGCTTGTGTAAACTGGCCTTAAATTAAACGTTCGCATGTTATTAGTCAGCATATTAGGGTTCAAAATGTTGCAATTAAAGTCTCCACATAGGACAATATTAGGGGAACCCATCGAGATATCTTCTAAAAGTGAAAACAGGGGTGAACAGTTTATACGCCGATTTGGCCTATAGATTGCCCCTAAAAGTACATTACCCTCATTTCCTACTAGATCAATGAACAAATACTCAATATTGCTGCCAGCGTCAGATTATAGCTTAAACTTGCATTTTATAGTCGCTTTAACATATAAATATTGCACACCTCTCCCCCAAAATGATCCTCTCTGTTTAAGCGAAAAACATGGTAACACTCTACAAAGATATCAAAAAATTCGTCAATTTTCGGGATTAAGCTTTGCGCATTGATGTGAAAAACTTTGAGACCGCATTTTTACTTGCTCAGAGCTCTGATCATCGAAGGCAATGTTATTATATTTATAAGTCATAACTGGTACAACAACAAGAAAAAGAGGTTAAGAAAATAAATTAAGAAATTTAAGAAATTACAAAAGAAAGTAAAGTTTAGGTAATAATTAAAGAAAAGAAAATTTAAGTAATAATTAGAGAGAAATTCAAAAATAACAAACTGTTATAATTTAATTGTTGAAAATAATATCAATATTCATAAGGAACTGCTGATCTGGCAACGTCCTCAAGTCCCTCAATGAAGCCAACGAGCACAGCTGTTTCATCAGATTGACGTTTGACATAAACTACCCCAGTGCACATACGGACGATATTTGTTTACTTTTTTTTCAAAGCAAGCGCTCGCTGCATAAAACTTTTATTATGCTGGGTACTTGTCTGAACAGAAACAGAATGGAGTGGAGACGGAGCTACAACTGAAGCTGCAGCCAGACTCGCTGTCAAAATATTTAATTCACATAATTTCAATGCTGCGAATACAATGCGACGTAGCTGCAAACGGAGCCGCAGCCGCATCTGCAAAAGTTCACCAACTTTTAACTTTTGCATGCAGCACTTTTGACATTTCAAAATTGATGGAGGTGAACAAGCCCATTTCAACTCGATGAGTGTTTATATAGGGTTTGAAATGAGTTTCAAGCTCTCTTCAATTCCTTATGTTATAGCTGTCAGTGCTTCTGCAGTCTTCTTGTTTTTAAAATAAAAAAAAAAAAAAGTTATTAGTAGCAGATAGAGACGAATATGAAAAAATAATTCAAGAATTGAGTTTGCCAAGTAAGTAATTTTGAGTTCGTATTTTTCTCTTTGTTGAAATTAAATCTATAACTATTTTTATTCGAATTGGATAGTTGATACTGTTAAAAAAAGGTGGAGGTCCCTCCGAGACAACTACTCCCAAAATCTAGCGAAACAAAGTGTCCGGCCAAGGCGCTGAGGAGATGGAAGGGAAATATTCCAGACAAATGCAATTTCTTCTCGGCCTTTTAAAACCCAGAGCGTAAGTATTATGTTATTATTCGCTAAATTTTGAATACAAAATGTTATTTTTTTAAGAACGATTGGAAACTATGTCCAAAGTGAGCAGGAGGAGAGTGAGGTATTACTGTCACCTAACGCTTCAGTAATTGTGGCCCGCGAAAACGACAACTTTTTCTCATCCTCAAATTTTAATTACATTGACGAAGCCATTTGTTCCACGTCCCATTGGATTGTGCAACAACCCTCAACCCCTCAGGAACCAACAACTCCACAACTACAACCAACTCCTCAATTGTCTACCCCTCACTCACAAGCAAATCCAGGGATAAGAAAAAGAAAGGAAACGGACGAAATTGAAAACTCATTTATCAGTACAATGGCTTCCGTCCAGGAATTTTTGGCCAAGCCACGGCCACCACCATCCATTGTCGTCAACACGCCATTGTCAGCACCATCCATTACAGAAGATGAATTGTTCTGTTGCTCCCTTGTGGTGAAATTATCCAAATTCCCGGTGCAACTCCGCAACGATACCAAGCTAGAAATTTTTCGGTACCTAATGATTCATATATAGGTATCTCTTAAAATTCTGTTATATATTTAAGTTGTATCTTTTTATTTTTATAATTAGTATATGCATATTTGTAAGTTGGAGTTAATTTCAATATAATTGTAACGGGTGATTTTTAAACTGGTTTGGTTTTGGCAACACTGGTTTTGACAGCTGACGTGTGTTTAGTACCTTGTGTCACTGTCAAACAGCTTCAGTTTGGTTTGCAATTTAACCATAGATCGTCTTACAAATGAACAACGCTTGCAAATTATTGAATTTTACTATCAAAATTCGTGCTCGGTTCGAAATGTTCATCGCGCGCTGCTTGTGTTCAGCGATGAGGCTCATTTTTGGTTGAATGGGTACGTAAATAAGCAAAATTGCCGCATTTGGAGTGAAGATCAGGCAGAAGCATTGCAACAGCTACCAATGCATCCCGAAAAAGCCACTGTTTGGTGCGGTTTATGGGCCGGCGGCATTATTGGGCCTATTTCTTCAAAGATGATGCGAATCGCAGCGTTACTGTCAATGGTGAACGCTACCGAGCGATGATAACAAACTTTTTTTTGCCCGAAATGGAAGTTCTTGACTTGCATGATATGTGGTTTCAACAAGACGGTGCCACATGCCACACAGCACGCGAAACAATGGCGCAATTGCGAGGCGAGTTTGGTGAACAGTTAATTTCACGTTTCGGGCCGGTCAATTGGCCGCCTAGATCGTGCGATTTGACACCATTAGATTATTTTTTGTGGGGGTATGTCAAGGCTTATGTCTATAGGGACAAGCCCGCTTCGATTGACGCACTGGAAGCCAACATCCATGCATTCATTCGTGAGATACCGGCCGATATGTTTGAAAGAGTATGCCAAAATTGGACTCAGCGGATGGGCTACCTGAGACGCAGCCGCGGTCAACATTTGCATGAAATTATCTTTAAACATTAAATTGCAAGGTTCAAACTATCGATTCAAATAAATATTTCATTCATTTTTTCGAATTTTTTGTGTTTTTTTTTTTTTTAAAGTTCTAAACCTCTTAAAAAATCACCCATTATATAGTCCCCAACAATATTGTAGTTATTATAGTATCTATAGTCTAAGTGATTGATGAAATAAATAAAAATAAGCGCCGTCGAAGTCGAGTAGATAAACAGCCAAGAAAACTAAGGTAATCATGCCCATTATGGAATTCGCAATTCTGGATTCGCTGTGCAGTGCACTCGTTCCTCTCTACTCATTCGCCATGAACAGAAAAGAGAACACAGGGCAAATTCCTAAATGCAAAACTTGCGCTAATTATGCTAAGCAAACAGTTCCTAAATGCAAACATAAAAATCCCTGCTAAGCAGATTGTCCCAAAACGCAGTGGATTTTTTTTTCTTGCGCAAATGTTAAACTCATTTGTGCAGAAGTCAAAAATATCTTTCGCACTTCACTTGCATTTGAATTTGTTTGGCTATGGCGTGTTAAATTTACTTTATTTGTTTTTTGAAGCGAATGGGTGAACAAAATGAAGAAAAGTTAGTACAATTTTTAAAAACTGGACACATCAGGAGGTGAAATTGTTGTTAAGAGTTCGATTAGCGCATGAGGAGGCTTTTTAGTCAGGTAAATGCAAAGATAAGACGTAAAATCAAGAACTTTTTTTGTTTTAAACTAAAATTCATACAAAAGTTTTTTGTTTTATATTTGCATTATTTTTTTTTAAATTTATATTGTGGTGCAACAATTCACCAAGGTTAAAGTAATTTTAGTTTGGGAGTCCATTATTTATTCCAGCAACAATCAACAAATGTAGTAGATGTCCGTTCCGAAACGTCATATGCATGAATTGCAGACATATGCTTTAGGCATTTCAAATTGCTTCTTGCATTTGCTTTGCATGTGTTTTGCTTTGCAAATCTTGCGTTTAGGAATTTGGCCACAGCACTGCCAATCACCGCGAATCCATTATTGCGAATTCCATAATCGGCATGAATGAATGTTTATTTGTTAAGTTTTTTTTATTTATTTATGTACCTATTTCTTTCATTTCCAGATTGACAGAAAAGAACCACATTGTATTGATAAACCTCTTATCTAGGAGGCGCTACCGATTGTTCACTTTGCAAAGGAATAACACACTAAACATAAGCAACAGACAAGCCAAAAACCGACAGAAAAACAAAATACCTCCGAGTCAGAAGCAGCGATGCCGGACATTTTTTTTTAAAGTTCCAACGCTACCAACAGTGCCATTTTAGGCCACTATTAATTGCACCTCATATAAAACTTAAAGAATAACACGAATAAATGAACACAGAATTAATAAATAAATTAAAAGAACTTCATTAAACGAAACGTTACAAAAAATAAATAAAAACCAACGAGGAATTTGTCAATTAATACCAATATAAGTCTGTAGGTTGTATGAAATATTGGCAAGTTTCGGTATTTATTATTTCATTAAACCCCAAAAGTGATTTCATAACTTTACAAGAAAGGCGATTTTTACTATGGGTATGGCGGTACAACTTAAAGTCTGATCATGAGTTTCGATATATTTGGAGACGTTTGCTCGTCGATAGAATTTCTCATGTTTCCTAATTCTGAGCAAAACTTTTTTGAATCCTGAAAAATGCTGTATAAACATTCTTAGAATTTTTTTTTTAACATTGTATTTTCCTAGAGTGTCATTTGAAGTGTTTGATTGCCACAGTGCCATTCAAATTAAACGGTGTCAAAAGTGCACGATGGTGACACATCGGCAACGCTGGTCAGAAGTACACTCCATCTCTTTTTTATACTTTGCTAAACTGTGACAAAAAATAAATTGAGCTACGTAATCCCGCCTCAAATTTTAGAAGCGAAAGTGAGAGATCTTGTGAAACTACCTTATGGCAAATTCAAATAAGTTTTTTTTATGTTTCTTAAAATTTTAGTGTCAGACAAAGCATGAAGAGTTCATCCATCGCCATAGTGATGGAGTTTGAAATTTCCGGAAAGAACAGCTCAGTGTTTCTTGCGTGTTTTATACGTAGATATAAGATAATTGAATTACGCTTGTAATAAAAGCCAGATCTTCAATTTCAGTGTCCATTTTAAATTTTATTTTATGAATGCCAGAAATTATTTCAATTCACAAAAATATCAATGAACTGACCCATAAAATGACATCAAAACATCAAAGGTCAGAAAGCTGTACAGCTGAATTGTGGGCACGTGAAAAAAGCAAGTACGACACTTTTTGACAGCTATTTCAGCTGTATTTTTCGGTAATTTGCGATGGAAGTTAAATCACTATTTTTACCATACGGATAATTAAATTTTATCATTATCGCAGAGTTTTTTGTGTTAGGTTTCGGGCAAGTGCGGTAAATATTGTTAAGAGTAGGTGGCTTTATATTATTAATTGAACATCATATTTAATTTAAGATGGAATTTAGATTTTCGTAGGGCATGCACGGAATACCGAAAATAAAAGGTCCTCTCGCAATTATTCGATTTTAATATGAGTTTAAAGAGCGTTTAAGTTGATTTCATTCATCGATTGTATGATCATAGTTCATAGTTGTTGTTTACATAAGTGAGTTCAACAGATTTATCCGTTAATTCAGAAGTTACATTAGCAAGTGACGTATGCAGGGCCGGCCCCAGCCAAACTTGCCCCCTTTGCAACATTTGTAAAAAGCGCCCCTTTTTTATATTTGCATACATACATACATGCACTGATACACATGGATATAACACTTTTTCACATTACCCAGGAGGTAGACTTTCAATGCATAGGTCTAGTGGGATGTTTAATTTTACGATATTTTGAGTTAAATTCTGATTGAATGCAACAATGAAAGTGAAGTTCGTTAGTGTTCAAGAAATAACTTAGCGTTGTGATGGATGTTTGAACAAGTTTTGTGGTTAAAATGCAAATGTCGGTACATATTTGCTTGCGAAAGATCAGATTACATTTTATTGCTCCTTGTAATGCGTCCTCAGAATTTTGCGCCCTGTGCATTTGCGCAGCTTGCGCATATGATTGGTCCGGCCCTGGACGTATGACGTTTTAAGATTGTTTATTTAGGTGTTGAGTGAATCAATATCAAATTTTATATCGGTATTCGAGGATTCTAATTGTACAACTCGATGATTTATGTCAGTAATTGTGTTCTTAATGTCTTTTATTTCCCGGCCTAGATCTTTGGTAATTTTTTTTTTCCGACTCATCTACTTTTATTGATAACAGAGACACAATAAACTCAATTTGCTGGCGAAGCTTTTCATCCATCCAAGCTTTATCCATGGTTTTGGTTAAAGCCATTGACGTACCTATTATATATGAACTACTATAGTTACTTGTCACTGCAGATTTCGACGCCACTTCACATTTCCGGGAAAGTCGTTAAACAGCTTGTGTTATACACAAAATATTTTTTCTTAGCTTAAATTAAGTACTCTTTAATTAACCTTCTTCCACTTCTTTTTTGTAGGTATTGCAAGAATTTAAGTTTTAAATCAGTTTTAGTCAGAAACAAAGAAAAACAAAACTTTAGAATGTATTTGGTGGGAGAAATTGTAAGATTTATTCGGCCCTATCATCGTATCAATTCGGAAAAATCCACTATCGTCCAAAATTTACGAAAGTAACATTTATTTTGTTTAACGATTGCCAATCATCAATTGATAGTTGATAATTATTGAAAATTTATATTTTTCAACTCAATTGGTAACAAAACTTTTATTTGAGAAATGTGGAGTCCGTTGTAAATTACAAAAAGTTGATGATTATCAACTAACAGTTTTAGTTTAATGTGTATCAAATTTCAATATTTATCAATTGATAATTCAAAATCGTATAAGTAATGAAATATTTTAGTTTCATTTCAGCTAGAAGTAGTTGTGAAATAAAAATTCTCGAGCTGCCGATATGTTTTCGTTTTATTTCTATTTCTTTATTCGTAGATTAAATGTTCAGCAACGAGTTATTTTCCTATCGGGGAGATCGGAGACAATCGAAAAAGCCTTAAACAAAATAATTGCACACAATTGTAGGTCTCCTCCATTACTTCCGTCTAACGACAGACAAATGCGAATGGTTGAGACTTGTAAGTCACTCACTGGACCTTGGTTCTCCAGCGTCGTCCCATTAAGTAAATCGAACAACTAAATAGTGTATCGAAAAAATCGAAAATTATCAGCACCTTCATAGCTATGAATGTACTTTGGTTCAATCGATTGATTTTATGGGAACCTATAGAATAAATCAAATTAAGTGCTGCCAATTATCGATTGCATCAAGTTACGCGTTATATCCCCAGTGTAATGGACATTGCTAGTAAATAAAGTTTTTCGTTCGATGGGAAAAATGCACTTTCTTTTTAAAATAATATGAAAAATACGAGCACGTGGCATTTAAATTCAATTTAAAATTTTAACCGATAAACCTTAAACTCTAGACTCCTGCAGTTTTGTAATTTTTACATAATGCAGGATAAGTATTGGTTTTGGTTTAAAAGTCGTTCAACGTTTTAATCAAACTTAACATATTAGAATGATGGAAAAGTAAAAACAATTGGTTTTTACATACCGTTTGTTTTGTTAATCGACTATGCGTCAATAGCTGTGTTTGTTTGGCAAACCCAGAAGGATTTGGTTGAAAAAACGACATCGGGGATTAGGGTCGCCATTACAGAAACAAAATGGAGTTTCCATACAAACTATCGATAACAAGTATCCAATCCACTCCGGTAACACAGTATTTCTCCGTGCTTAAGTTAAGCCCGAAGAATTGTCTAAGCCCGAAGGGATATAATTGTTCTTGCATTAAAAAATCCGGACGTCGTTTTTTTAAACCAATTTCCCCCGGGATAGCAAAAAAAACACGCCTAATGTTCATAACAAGATTCTTTTTAACCCGGTCGAAATGGGCGCTTTTGATAATTTTGTTAAAATTTTTTAGAAAACTGATGTAAAGATTTTGATATTCATTGCTATTGTCGTTTAATTATAGAATAATGTTGTCGATCATGGTATGTTCAACTGTTGTTTGATCAGATCTTACAGCCATGTTTTCTCAAGAGATCGAAGCAACATAAAGCTAATCACGAAGCTTTGGATAGCACTTTGAACGCAACCATCGATCGTTTTGATACGATTGACATTTGTCAATTAACATTTTACTAAAGTTCAAATCATCAAATTGCGATTTTACCTTTTTAGTATCAGACATACTCCATTTGTCACTTTGACAGTGACAAAAGGGAAAAAAGTATTTAGATATGTTTGCTTAGTTTTTTGGCGCTTGAGTTAGAGTTTATTAAGAAAATAGATTTAGTACGACACTAGTTAAAAATTGTTTAAAACTAATAACATTTTTGTAAAGAGTTTGAAAGTTAGTAAATTGTTAAGTAGTATCACCATACTAATACCTTTACATCAGGCTGCTAACAATTTTGCGCTAATATTTTTTTAAGTTTATTTTTTCAAACTGAGTTTAAATATTTTGGTTAATTTGATTCTCACGGTTCTTGCTTTCATATATTTAATTTAGGTAACATTGAATCATGAAAGCAAGTAAGTGCGACCCAGTCTTATCTATCATTTATTTTTTGCTCACACACGCTGCATGTGTCCAAGCCGTACTTATATACGGGCGGCGGGGTCTTCAGTCTTCACCTCTTCCTATATCCACCAGAGCAGCGCTAGATATAGGTACCTACTCATCTTATGTGTGTAAAAACAAAAGTAAAGATCTGCAATTATTACAGATGATCTGGAATCTCGAATCTCATCTGGCACCCCTAGGGTGCCAAGAGATTCAATCGACGACGCAGATGAAGATGACTCCGTGGTCCACCAACAACGAAGACGTAAACAACGATGGAGACGCTACGACGACGGCGGCGCGCGACGCAACGTATACGAGAGAGAAGCAACGTTGGCGATAAAGCGATAGAGCACACCGCAGCACTGCAGATGGTGATGTTATCGATGCGCGCGCGATGATGTCGGTGGCCAGACCACAATCTAAAAAAAAAAAAACACCAAAGGAGCCACGCGAAAATCAATTTTCAAATTGGAAAATAATCAAATTGTGGCGCTAAATTAAGGCAGCTTGTCAAATAATTCACTTTAATGACAGAATTGTTGCGTTTTTATGATTATGCTCGCGTAATCGAATTGAGTTTATATACTTACATGGTGTAACTGCATAATTGCATCTTCGAATAGGTATGTTCTTACCTTCTATGTTCGCACTCGCATTTTATATCAAATGCACATTGCACAGTGTGGGCCGACCTTAGGACGGATATAAACCAATCCCGTACCTCATTAAAAAAAAAACAAAAACAAATTAATTTCACATTTTAATTATTTTCTTTTATTAATTATTTTGCAATCGTTTTTTGTGTTTGTCATTATATTCCTTATCATTATAGCTTTACAAATTTGTTCAACTGCGTTTGCAATTTATTTATTTTTTGTTCATTTAAAACAAAAACTTAAACCTCAACGTGATGAGTCAAACAACACAGAGAGGTTGCAGCTTATGGTATTTCTATGATTACCTACCCTAAAAAACTACTCACTTTCTTGTGGTTTTTGTATATTTACAATGTCATTTGAGTTTTTAAGCTTAAAATCCAATTAGCACATTTAATTGCACTAAAATTATAACAGATGATAAATTGTTTTGTATTTTTGTTTTCATAATTTAAAAAGAATAAAAATATTAAAATTAGCTATACATATTTCCTTAACTATAAAATATACAAAGATAGATACTAATTAAAGATACAATTGGCCATTTTATTTTTAAGTAAATAATTGCATTTTATCTACTTAATAGTTAAAAATTATAAAAAAAAAATACATTACATGTAGGTAGATATAAAATTCTTAAAAAAATTAAAAAGCAATTCAATTGCTAAAACAAATATTTTTAATAGAAAAAACAAAGAATGAGATAAATTTATTTATTTTTTGTTTAAGTTTAAAATTAAATAAATAATGATACAAAAATTAAGCAAAGTATACTTTTCTATATTTCCTTATTATTTAGTTTTGTGTTTTCTTTAATTTTCAAAATGTGCTACTGATTTGTTGATCTAAATAGAACATTTAATTAATTTAATTTTATTAATATTTTTACAAAATAAATAAAATACCTCTTTTTATTTACAGTAAATTTAAAATACTAGTGGTATTATATAAAATTAACTACAACCTGAAGCTGCGGACAAGTTTTTTTATTTAAGTTCTTTTTCAGAAAATTATTTCAAACGCTTAAGTTCGCACTTTTTCAGTATAATAGTTACTTAGTTAAACTAGATCAAGATTTTAACCCACTGATTGGACGCATTAACTGAGGTTAAACCAAGGGGAACGACGTTTGTAGAACTGGCCCAATTTTGTTGCTATTTCAGCTTATGTCAAAAATATTTTTTGCAGCTAGTCCATAGATTTTACTAATAAATAAATATACAGTAGTTCCACTCAACTCATTTTGATGAATTTCTCAAATATGATAAATAAATATAAATTGTAAATAAAAAAATGGTTAAAAAAATCATCACAATAGATTCTGCCTACTGACACACCCACTTTAAGGCCTGGCGCCCACTAGGCAACTTAGTTGCCGGCAACTTTTAGTTGCTGGGTGTTGCCGGCAACTCCGAGCAACTAAAGTTGCTTGCCCTCGCCCACTAGGCAACTTCCGAGCAACTATTGAGAATAAATATTTGTGTTTTTTTGTATTTAATTTTCTATAAAAACGTGCTACACCTAAACCTATCTCAATTTGACCTGTCTAAAATGCAAAATCAATGTAACATTTCAATGGACAACAAATAAAAACGTTGAGTTTTCGAAAGTTCCTGAAAGTTGCTCGGGCGGCAGGCCTAAGTTGTGTGGTTAGAAAAATTAAGAAGATAATTTTCTTGTTTTTTCATACAAAGTTTGTTGCATATTTTTCTTATTTTTTTTTTAAATATTAGATTATTTAAGAGGGCCTTCTAATAATTTGCAAATTTTCAACAGAATTTTCAAAAATGTGAACCACCAATGACGACAACGAGGATGAAGTGTGTGAGGGACTGCTTGTTTTTTATTGCGGGTCAGCTTTGTATCAGGCATAAGAAAAAAATGTTTTTAACTGTTGTAATTCTTAATATACAAAACAAAGATTGCTGTGAATTTTTTTCGGAAATTACCCCGCAAGCATTTCCCTTCCCTTCAGAACTAAATCGTTTATGATTCACATAAGTGAACAAAGACAGAACCTCCGATTATGAATTCAGTTCAGAATTAGGAACTCCCGAGTAAAGATACTACAGCACTCATGATTCATTTAAATGGTTCCCAGATTCACTTAAGTAAATGTGAATAGGACACTTATGTACATGTGTATTTATTTTTATCATTTTTTATATCAGCTGACCAATATTTTGATGATGACGCTCTAACCATAAGCGGAATGCAAGCTACATCATCTGATTTTCTGGAAATCGATTCAGAAAATAGCTATTCATCGTCTGCGGCAGATTTGTCTTCGCAGGAGTCTCCGAAGGATCCTGATTACTGTAATTCAAGCCAAACATCAGAAAGTGAGGACGGGGAGAAATCGCTGAGCAGCCCCATAGGGGAGATGGGAATCCCCAAAGCTAAAGATAAAACAAGAAAAAAGAAAGCAAACCCAGATAATTGGAAAAAGAATAGAGCTAAGAAACTAAGAAACACAGGTATGAAATATAAAGCTTAAAGGGGAAGATAGTAGAAGAGAGAAAGATGAAACAACCATGCTATGAAAACTGCAGGTATTAATGTATTTTTAAATTTTCGGAAGCAGAAAGACTCCAGTATTTTCAAAAATTTTGGAGCCTCGCGGATGTATAAAAACAGAGGGCCTTAATACGGTCTCGAATGCAACATGTTCCCTCAAATAGTTATGTAACAGCTGTGGGTAGAAAAAGGTTTAATAATCATGCATTCTATTTCGCCGAAGTGGAAAATAGAGCCAGTGTTTGCAAAAAGTTTTTTACTTCTTCACTTGGAATCACTTTTAGATGTGTCCGAAGTGTTATCGAAAAGAGTAAAAGTGGCGACTTCCGCGAAATGATGGGTAAACATGGGAAGCAGAGAAGTGTAGATGAAAATATTAAAGCCAAAGTCCGGGCACACATTAACTCTATTCCCAAAATTGAGAGCCACTACACCAGCGCAAATAGTGAGAAAGAGTATATTGAAGGTGGTAAGACAATTATTGTCCTTTGGAAAGATTACAAGAGTGATTGTGAAAAAAATGTTGAATCTTTTGCAACACATTCCATGTACAGAAACATTTTTAACTACGAGTTCAACCTCGCCTTTTTCGTACCAAAAAAGGACCAATGTCAAAGATGTGTATGCTTTGAAAACGCAAGTGGGGAGGAAAAAATAAAACTTGGAGTCGATTATCTTACACTTACAAGAAAAAAAACTGAGTAGGTCCAAAAAAGAAAGAGACAAAGCTAAGGTTTCCGATTCTTTCAAAGTAGCATGCTTTGACTTGCAGGCAACCCTACCAACTCCTAAAGGAGAAGTTTCATCCTTTTATTATAAGTCAAAGTTGTCAACCTACAACTTTATAGTGTGTGATCTTTTACCTAAGAGCTAAGGTGATGTCCAATGTTTCATGTGGCATTAGGGTGAAAGCAAGAGAGGAGCAGTTGAAACGCGATGCTTACGCTATTATTATTTTATGAGTCTTGGAACTAGGTTGTACATTTTCGATCGAAGCTCATATTATTGAAGATATTATATACGTTTTATTAATATATGTTGTGAGTTTCGGTGCGAACATTGAGATCGCTATTACCATCTACAGCCGTGTGCAAAAGTACATTCTTTTTTACAATAGCAATATTCGACAGTGAATGATTTTTTGCAGGATTAAAATTGGTGAATTATAGAAATAATTGAAGTGATTTAAAAAGAATTTCGATTGAAATAGATATACCTATGTACATCCGATAATCATTATGCCGCCAGAAGACTGACCTCTAAGCCTTTGAAGGATTTCTGGTTTTGGTGGAAGTCATAGTGAAGGATTTTGGTTGCTACTAAACATGCCAGAAAGATAGTGTGGCAGAGTGCTCCACTAGGGAAAGGGGCGCCATTTTCATCCATCGTCTCTAAGATCAAGGGCATCTCAAGGGCAATCAGTCAAGTGATCTTCTGAGATCATTATCCTTTGAGAGTTTTGATCTGAATTATTTTTATAATACAGTAGTATACATACAGTCACTCAAACTCATGTTCGTACAGAAGCTATTATGCAGTTCTTTTTGCAATTAATTCGAAGACCACAACAAAATCTGATCTTTATTTGTTTTGAAGTCATAGAACTTATTACCATTTAAAATTAAAGGCCCAAAAAAGTAACATCAGAGGACATATTTATTAACAAAACTCCAAAAACTTAATACAAAAAAAGAAGACAAACTCGTATTCGTACACCCAATGTTTTCTTAGATTTAAACCAAAAACTAACACAATCTCAATATTTTGTTGCATATTCCATATTTGATATCCCATGTTCTGTACATAAGTAATTTAAAATAAAGTGATTTTTGAATCTCCTGACTTTTGTAATAAACGGCCAATGTCCAACTTGGAAAAAAACTTCTCATTTCATGGATGAGTAGATCGATCTTTAATCCTTGATGGGTTGCCAAATCTAATTGCGACGGTGTGTGGGGTTTTGGTAAGGCTGTCAATATCAGAAAGGGGGTGGTTAAGGTATTTTTACATGAGAGGACTATACGAACTTTTTAACTAGGAATGGTATGACAGACTTTTGGATATTTTAGTCAGCGATTGGAAATTGCACTAGGGGTCACCTCCGCGACATTGGCCATGGAGGTGACAAAGATTGTATCTTCGGATACAGGGGTGGGCAGGCTGAATCCTGACTACAACATCTGTCAATGCCGTTTGTGACTTGGCGAACCACTGTCTGAGTGAGACATTGGGCATTGGAGTGTTTTGTAGGGATTAAGTATAGGCTCAATCCTTCTCTCGGGCAGTGGTATAGGTACTTGGGTTTATACTCATCCTTTCCTTTTTAGTTTTCCTTTCCTTATATTACCCTACCCAGATCCCATTTCCAGTTCCTATACCTTTCCTGGCACGAGAAGTTTGTTTGTCGAGTCGGAGATGTACGAAAAAAGAGCAAGAACAACTCCCCAACCTTCGAACTAAGCGGAGCTATAGCAAGCGTGTCGTTTGGTGCGGTCTATGGGCTGCCGGCTGCGTCAACGGGCCATACTTCTTCGAAAATGAGGTCGGCCAAGCATTTACCGTGAATGGTGTTCGCTATCGGGAGATGAAAACGGACTTCTTGTGGCCAGAAATTGAGAATATAGACCTGGACGATATGTGCTTCCAACAGGATGCAATTGCCACACCAGCCAACGAAACAATGGCTCTTTTGCTCGAGAAATTTAATGGCCGTGTTATCTCACGTCTAGGCGATGTTAATTGGTCGCCACAATCATGTGATTTGCCACCGTTGGACTTCTTTTTTTTGGGGATATTTAAAAGAAAAAGTATGCGTCAATAGTAATATGTAAAATAATATCAAGTTTGTCAAAAACAATCATAAAACACGGCAAAATAAAAAATGCGATTAATAAAAGCCGTGTTTCTTAGCAAGTCCCGAGAGATATGATTGAAAAAAGAAACGACATCGGGGATTAGCGACGCCATTACAGTAGGTAACAAAATGGAGTAACACAGTTTTTCTCTGTGCTTAAGTTAAGCCCCGATTATTCTCCGTGCTTAGCAAAGCCCGAAAAGGTTTAGTTGTTCGTGCATTTAACATGTAAATTGCACTACATGACGTTGTCTTTTTCGATAAATTTCCTCGGGACTTGCAAAAACACGGCTAATAATAACCTGAAACCGTTTACTGAAGCAAATGTGCTATTCGCCTAGAAATATACAACGCTTCTAATATAATTGTGTCGGTAAAGGTTTTTTTTTTGTCGTCAGCCTGGTTCGAGGGTTCGAAGGATTTTAACTCAATTTTTGGAGTTCCGTACATCTCACGGTTCAAGCAATCGTGTTAGTAAACGCAAAACTCAAGACAAACAAACTCAATTCGATGAACTAATATGACGATTTGTTTTTCTTGTGTTTCGCGGTTACTAAAACGATTATTTGATCGTGTAGGCTTTACTTCAGCCAATCTCGAGCTCTGAGCACATGAATCCTCCAAACCTATCACTTCTTGTTCTTGCTACAATTTCAAACGTTTTTTAATGTGTAAACATCTATGCTGGCGGTAGAGTGAAAAAAAACGTGAATGTTCGTGTGCAACGTTACGTCGTGCAACGTTACGGTGTTCAATGTTACGATCTGCATACTAGGATGGGTGCCTTCATTGAAAAAAATCTTAAGATCCCCTTCAAGCAAAAACAAGTCCGTTTTGGATTCGCTCCGCGCACGTTGATGTTTACAGATATTAACCGTTAGTCCCGGCACTCAAACAACTTTTTTTAATAGCGTCCCGATAGATGCAAAGATCACTTTCTGAAAAGAAGAATTCATCTGGGACTCTGGCACCGTTTATTTCATATGCCTGTCTCAATGAAACCTTTTTTCTTAAGGTTCTTAGAATATCCGTCCATACCTAAAACCTAAGACACAAATCTTTAGATTTATTTGTTTTTACTTAAGGTATAATACATTTTTCACAGACAGCCGGTAGGGTTGCAGAACCATATTGTTTCGTTAATCATCTGTCATTTCTGATTAAAATCTTGATTTCGAGATTTTTGCACTATGGTTCATGTCTCCAAAGTAGAAATGAGTCGCAATGAATGTCTGTTTTCTGGGATAATCAAAACTCGCGGGAACACATTATTTCTAAATAAAACTATCTTTGATGTTATCGTTCTGAACAACCCGAGGTTGAATTATATATGTCAGTTAAATTATGGTTTTGAGAATTAAGCAGTGGGGTTATAAATCTTGGGCTATATTATAAGACCTATGACATTTTTATAAGCATTTAAATTAAAATCTTTTAGATACAAAATATGTCCCCAGGTTTAACATTTGAAAGTAATAATTTACATTTTTCTTTAATAATTGCACTAACCAGCCATAGAATTTGATCCTTGTTGACTTTTTTTTTAAGATTGTTGGACAAGAATTTGGTCTGTTAAATTCTTGTTAGTTCGAGTCTTGATTCATTTTCAACTCCTTGAACCTGAAAATAAAAACAAAAATAAATCAGGTTGCTTATTTATTTATTTCATCAAGCAGATTTATAAAAAAAAATATATAATCTTACAGACTATAGATAATAATTTACTATTGAATATAAAATACTAAATAAAGCAATAGAAAAAATATATAAACTTCGGCCAAAAGTTATCTTAAACCACCAAGTTATGAATTTAATATAGACAAGATGAGTTTTTTAAACGAAAACGGGGCTTTTTTGGGAAACAAAATCAACATGACTACAAATCGTATTGGCTTCTCTAATGCATCGAGTTAAAGGTTCATTTAGACCATAATTTACACGGTGATGAGGTTAATTAAAAAGTAAATGGGATCGCAGATGCCTTGATGGAGCATTCACACTTACCAGGGACAAAAGTAAATGGCAACTTATATGGTATGTGATAATATCGCGCAAAAATATTATACGAAAATATTTACGACAAGATTGTAGGCCAAGAAGTTGAAACCTTGTTTTATAATTTGGGATACGGATATTCCAGTTTAAACGACACACTACAATTCGAGAAAACTTTTTGTTGCATGTTTTCAATCCTCTTGGAATGAACTTGATAAAATGGGTCCCAAATTACACAGCAATATTCTAACGATGACCTGACAAACGCAAAGAAAAGAGGTCGAAGATAAAAGGGATCCGTTAGCTCTTTAGAGTTACGATTAATGAATCCTAACCACAAAGTCTATATGGGACCTAAAGCAGAGCTTAGAATCAAAGAAGACCCCGAGATCTTTCTTTTCATTTAGTATTAAAAGTTTCGTACCTTCGATAGAATATTAAAATGCGAAAGGTGATAAACTCGTAGAAAAAGATAAAGATTGGCACTTTGATACGTTTAAGAAGAGCTGATTAACTGAACACCATTCAGACGAGCGCTGAAGGTCACTTTGGAGTATATGACAATCAATAAGCGATGTAATAGAACGGAATATTTTTATGTCATCCGCAAACATCAAACAGGAAGCATTTTTTAGGAAATCAGGGATATCGGTGATCAACAGCAGGAATAGAAGTGGCCCTAAATGACTTCCTCGTGGTACTTCTGAGCTGACCTTAATAACATCTGACAGCACGTCATTTATACGCACAAACTGTGTTCTGCCATTCACGTAGGATTCAAACCACTTTAAAATATTTGAGTGGAAGCCAATAGATTCCAGTTTTGTTTTATTAATATTTATGATGGTTAGCAAAGTCCTTATATATGACATCTGTTTGAAAACCATTTTCAAGAGTACTAATAATCCAATGACTAATTGAGAGGTTCGTTGTTGTTGACCTGCCAGTAACAAATCCATGTTGGAACCGGGAAATAATTTCTTTAAGAACAAATTTCTTTAAGAACAAAGCTAATTTTAAAAAACAATTTTTTTCAAAAATTTTGGGTATCGTCGATAATTTACTAATTGTAATTGGGCGATAGTTAGAAACGTCTTGTTTAGAGCCAGATTTATGAATAGGTATAACATACGAGATTTTCCAATCATCAAGAAAAATCCCTTTCCAAGAGAACCGTTAAATAATAAAGTTAATGGTCCCGAAAGGGCAGCTACGCAGTTTTTCAAAATAAATGGAGGAATACCATCGGGTCGTGATTGCTTATTTTCATTCAGTCCGATTAAGGCTAATTCAACATGCTTGTTGCTTAAATTTAAGCCACCGATATTGATTGAAAACACTGTACGAAAGGTTAGAAGTGATACTTTGAAGAGCTTAAAGGAGTGAAAAAATAGGTTGCAAATAGGTTGCAAATAGTGGCATGCAATTAGGGATACCATTCGAGCATTTTTTATCATTAATAAATGACCAAAAAAACTTACTGTTTCGTTTTAGACTCAATTCAGTTCGGATTAAGTAGTTATTTAGTAGCATAATGCTTTGTCATTTCATAAATAAGTTTAGTTTAGTTTAGTTTATTTTGCGAAAGTAAGACAACAGAGTTAAACAAAAATTTAAACACGAGATTTTAACGAAATGAATATTCTGTTGAGAGGAAGTCAAATTGGAATGCAAACTTCAAATAAAGGGTTTTCCAATAAGAGGTGTTATTTTGATATTCAAAGAAAAATGGCAGTTTTTGTGATAAATGATCGGATGTTTATTTCATTATAAAGAGGAAGGTATTCCGTTAATAATGGAAGACAACATCAGCCAAATGGCCGCCACGACCACGATTACAGGACCATATCCTTTTCATGAAATTTTCCATAATTGAATCGACGCTGGGCTGTTGGCGTAGATCTTATCTTTCACGTGGCCCCAAAGGAAGAAGTCGCAAGGTGTTAAATCACAAGATCTCCGTGGCCAATTGTGATCACCTCTTCGAGAGATAACACGGTCCAGCAACTTTTCCCGTAAAAGATCGATGGTTTCATTGCTTGTGTGGCACGTAGCCCCGTCTTGTTGAAAGTAAACGTTGTGCAGATCAATACCATCCAATTCCGGCCATAAAAAACCATTAATCATCTCTCGATAGCGCAATCCATTGACCGTAACTGTTGCTCCAGCCTTATTTTCGAAAAAGTAAGGTCCAATGACCCCGCACCAAACAGTCACGCGTTGAGGATGGAGAAGCTTTTCAACAATAACTCTTGGGTTTTCCGAGCCCCAGATGCGACAGTTTTGCTTGTTGACGTAGCCTCCGAGGTGGAAATGATTGGATCATTTTCATGCATTTCAACGACCGAATCAGCAAAGACACGACGTTGTTGATGATCAGCCGGCTTGAGTTCTTGTGTTAACTGAACTTTATAAGCCTTAAGACCCAAGTCTTTATGCAAAATACGGTGTAATGACGTTTGTGGAATGCCTAATTCCAAAGAACGACGAGGAATGGACAAACCTGGGTTTTCTTCAACACTTTGGGCTACAACAGCAATATTCTCGGTTGTTCTTGAGCGACGTGCACGGGTTTTATTCTTCACATCACTAACTTGTCCCAAAAGCTCGAATTTGTCCACCAATTTCTGTATTGCGGTTCGACAAGGTGCTTCACGACGACCCAAAAATGTTTTAGTTTTCCGAACCGTCTCTGCCAAATTTTCACCATTTTTATAGTGAATTTTAATAATTTCAATGCGTTCTTGAAAAAATTACAGCTTCAAAAGTGACAGCTACCGAAATAGCGGGCTAATCAAAATAACACCTTTTATTGGAAAACCCTTTATGTGTTTTGTCATTCGCGTGCCGATGAAAAAGAACACCACTCTCCCAGGATAGAGTGGAATTGGAAGGGCTATAAACTATTCTTGAAATTCGTTCGTTAAATTGATTGAAATAGAGAAAAAAAAAATTTTCGGTTTGGTAAAAAAAAACTCTGGAAAAAAGGTAAAAAAACAGGCAGACAGACAAATTTTTGGGAACCAATTTGTTCATCTTCTTTACCATTACCATTCTACTTATACCATTTGTGAGTTATAAAAATGTGCCCAATGAACTGACACAACCACAAGACTTTTTAAGAGTATTTTATAAAAATAAATTCAATTTTTGAACAATCTTATCTCAAGCTCACCTTTGACATCGGCCTCATCTATAACTTCGCCTTTGGTAATGACTGTCACATGCTCCACACTTATGTTGTCCTCCGCTGTCGCTGTTGGTGAACCCATGCTGCCATTCTGCAGAATGAGTCTATGGTGATGATGGTGGTGGTCAGCGGGGATTTGAGTTGGTGACGGCACGACTGGCGACCAGTGGTGATGATGGGCTAAGGACATCTGATGAACTGGCACTTGAACGGGAATACCATCGGGAGTGAAACACGATACGCATGGACCACAGGATGGGTCCATTATGGGTACAAATTGATCCGACATCCATTCAAATGAAAATGCTGGACCAAGTGTTTGGACGGGTGGAGCGCTCGTTGGTGTTGGCGGAGTGGTTGTTATGCAGGGACTCAGCTCCTGGTGTGCGGAATCAGTAAGCTTCTGAGCAGTTTCGGACCATGGGGGACTCGGATTCCACTGGTCCATGAAATCGGGTGGGTCACTAGGCAAAGCTTTGGTCAGCAATCGTGGTCGTGTGGGCACAACAGTGGCAAAAACCACCGAGCTACTGTGATGATGGTGGTGGTGATGATGGAGATCCATGCTGCCATAGTGAGTGTCCAGGTCGGTAATTGACTCGGGTGAATGATTCTCTACGACATACAACGGTTCCAGCTTGCCAATTAAACGTTTTTTCACAGCAGGTGGTGATCCCAATCGCATACTATTGTAATTTGAGCTGGACACCGAGCTATTGGCACTATTACAACGCATTTCTACCTGACCACTAGGCGATGTAGCTGACGTCGATGTTGTCTGAGGAGGTGGTACTTGGCTGTAATCAACTGGTTGGGTCTCGATGCGATACACAGAGGCGTACGTCGTTGCGTTTTCGATTGACGTCGTCGTGGTCATCCCGTGACCGTCAACAGAACCATTGTGATGCTGGAGCTGGTGGTGACTACCATCACTGCCACCATTGCTACTCATCACATGATGTGACGTAGGTGATTGTTGCGAAGCCGATAGATGATGGTGATGATGATGATGGTGATGTCCGGCTGATCCTATGCCCACGGGTGAGTGGTATCCATATGGCACATGTGACGATGATGGCGGTGGTGGAGGCGGTGGATATCCATGGCCAATATTCGCCGGCAATGTTGGCGAATGATGATGATGGTGCAGCTGATGATGATGATGATGATGGTGTGGATGGGTTGGATGATGGTGATAGTACGCTGGTGTGGTCGGTGGTACACGGGTTTGTCCTTCGAAGGGCAATCCAAATTGGATTTTCGATTGAACCGAATAGAAATGATACAGCCAAGAATTTGCAACCATTACGGACGCTTCACGTTCACTGCAAAAAAAAAACAACCCAAAAAAGATATGTTGATAAATATTTAGATGACAAAAGAAAGGTTATATATTTTTAATACAGTTTAAAATCACTATGTATATAAATGATTCTCTTGAACTGTGCTTTGTATGTTTTGCAAAAGTGAATAGGAAACAATATTATTTAAATCATTTCTGAACTGCAGTGAATGTTTTTTTTTTATCGAAATAGTTTCAGTCGTTATCGATAATCGATAAAACTAAGAGAGCATAAGTCATGTGACTTTATTTCAATTACTATTATAAAGTAAGGCCCGTCCTTTTTTCAATGTTTGCCGCTTATCACTGGGACTAGGGTTACCAGATTGAAAATAACGAAAAGGGGGACATCGCGAGTTTTCTAGGGGGGACAAGTGTTCAGACAGGGGGACAAAAGATGTTTTTGAAAAATATAACACCAGAGTAAAAAATGTGAAGTAAGATGTAGTTCATTGAGTGGATGCGTTCAGCTTTGAATGGATTTTGAACTTCAAATGGATATGTTCGCAGAAATATTTATTGAAAATATTTCTACAGTTTTTAATTGAAAGTTTTCACTGTTTGAATTTTTACTCAAAAGGGGGGGCAGAGGTTTGTATAGGTGGCACAAATAGTGTTTTGGTATGAAAAAGGGGGACGTCTGGTAACCCTTACTGGGACGGTTGTAGTATAATTCACCTAAGTGCATCCTACGTCTTTGGGAATTGGAATAGTGCAGGACATGTACAGAGTGGAAAAAATTACATGTACAGCTTCTGCAGAAATGGTTTTGCTATTTGATATTGATTTTAATATGAGTGATAGTCTGCTCAACGTTCCTATTAGGTTAAGTTGATCTATTAACTTTGTTCGTTATGAAAATTTATAGTCAAGGAGCCACAGTAAACTATCCGGTCTGATATGATAGTTAACCGGGATTAAAATACTTGTTAGGAAATAATAACATACAAATAAAGCTCCCCTAAAATTCAGCTATATGTAGGATTGTTAACGAAGTGCAAGTGTTATTTTAATGCGCCATTACGATTGTATTTCATGAAAATATCCATTAGACAAAACTAACGCACACAAGCACATTTAATTATTCAATGAAGACCTTTGAAATGCTGTAATGGGTTTACACACGTCTCTCAATGGTCACTCTTGTCTTCCCATTCACATAATATACAAAAACGTATCCTTCAAAAAATCACCTTTGAACTTTATTCAGATATGTATTATGATGCTCCAAATAATAAATTAAATTTTGACAACCATTTACAAACAAATATGGAAAGTTTCTTGGATCTTACAGACATCCAAGAGTATTTCACTAATCCTCGTTGGTAAACATGGTGGTCAACAATGAAGACCAAATATTTGTATTTATTTTTTTTTTGTCAACAGAAGAATTATTGTCAATGCGACAGACGCGCGCGCCACAAAACGAAAACTGATTTATTAAGCCACCATTGTTTGCCATCGTTTTTTGTCATTGTTATTTGTGGGCCATCATTTCAGCCATATTCATATAGCCACATGTTTGTTCTTACATAAAGACACTGCTGCACTGAAGAAACGATGAAGGTTTTGCAAGCAAGCGCCAAAGAACTTCGTTTCATTGTTATAGCATTGGAGATTTGCTGACGAAATCTGACGCCGAAATCCATAGTTCACCGAGGTCAGTCACAGCAAAAGAAATGGAGAGGGAGCTATGTACATATACATATATCTGAGTGAGGGTTCATTCAGGTTCATACTTAACCTACAAGCTTCAACAGATTCCAAGAGAAATGCACCTATTCAAACGTCACGCAATAGTTCCTTCATTTGAATAAATAAGGACTAATTTATTAAAGCAAAACTACATTTTTGTCTAGGTACAAGAGGTGCTCTGGAACCAAAGTCATTTCCTAGCCTGTTATTATTTATAATAAATTAGTACCACTTCGTTTTCCTAATCATATCGATTATGGTTCGTCATTTGCAGGTACAAAAAGACGGTGAATCGAACAGCTTGGCGTGTTAAAAGGCCCGCTCTATATTTAGTCTTAAACGTGGCTTATCTATTTGGACGATGAAATATTTCATCAGCCATCCGAGAAATAAAACAAAAAAAAAAAAGAGAAAAACTTCTTTGAACCGAAAATGCGAAACCTCCCAAAGTATGTACATATATATGTAGGTATAAATGGGTTCAGGTCATATTGCATATATTGGGAAGGATGATGCTGGGAGTTCGGATGATGGCATGTTCTCTAAATGGGACCTGTTTTGTATTTAGAATCGAACCCAGGCCAGGGTCCATCTTATATTGGAATGCCAGGGCGTTGTATCGTATTAAAGATTGGAATATGGGCGAATAAATGGCAATAAATTGAACACTTAATCAGTATCCACATAATTTTGTTCAATTTGTAAAATGAAAAATGAACGTTTAAGATGAGTGATAACACGAACATACTCCGACACTTGAATCAGTTCGACCAAAGACTTTAAGGTTTATTTTCGTTTTAGTTTTTTTTTATTTTATTCTCAAAGGTGTTAGGATTTTTAGTTACAGGTTTGAAGTAAACAGCTGAACTTTGCAGAGAAAATCTGAGCTGGAAAGATTTTTCCTTGGATTTGTGGGAAGCTTGAAACTAAGCCAATGGCAATAAAAGTCTATCAAAGCAATGATGCAAAACTACAACTGTATTGCAAATTGTATATTGCAATAAACCATCCCGGTGCTATGAAAATTTTAGCTAAATCAGTTCAATTTTGTTTGGGACCTGTAGACAAACATTGATTTTCTTTATATTAAGGTCCTGTTTTTTAGTGAGAGATTAAATTTAAACTCGAGTTCAAATATCAAATTTAGTGAGTTAACTCATGATTAACTGAGCAGATGCTTTTGATGTTTTATCCACCGAGTTTGTTTAATCGTTCCGCATACATTTTCCACCGAAAAACTTCTTTCTCAATTAACTGTGGGTTAATTTAATCCTAGAGTTAGCTTACTCTGGTTTAACTCACTTCTGAAAAACTGAAATTATTTAAGAGGGTGCAAAAGACTATTACCACAGATAATAGAGTTCCATAGATATCGGAGCCAGTACAAACAAAAATGATCAATTTTTCAATATTTTATGTCTTCAAATCCTTTTTCTTGTTCTTCAAAAATCCAATCGATCGCACAACCGAAGTGTGATAGCTGTTGTTTCGTTATTATGTATATTGGCGTTTTTCTTTTTTAATTCAGAGTAGAGCTCTGAACAGAGTCTGAACCACAGATTAGCCACATGAAGATGAGAATCCCCGGCAGCCATTTTAATTTGCCAACAAGCTTGAACTGACAGTTATCAGATAAAAAACGAGAATGTGTGCATAAAAATCTCACACACAGACAGTAGGGATCTTCACACACCTGGTTAAATTGTAGTTGCAATTCACATCTATTCATCGACGCGGGAAAAAATTACAAATACAACAATGTAAAGAAATGGGTTTTGGAGGGTGAAACGTACGAAACATTCTCATCTTCATATGGCTAATCTGTGGTCTGAACACTCCGAACATACTCTGAGCGTGCTCTCTGCTCTGAGAGTTCTTCCTTCCTTCTTTTTCCGCTTGTCAAATTTGTGTTCAGCTATTCAACTCCGTCTGCTCTATCAATTTATTCTGAGCTCATAGAGCGCGCTCTGAACCTGCTCTGAACATGCTCAGAGCGAAAAAAGAAACACAAAACTGGAGCTCTGAATGCTCTGAACTAAAAAAGAAAAACGCCCTATGTGTATAATCTATCTACTATAAAGCATATGTAACGGATGGGCCATCTAGTGGTTTCTTTTTCAATCATAGGTTATTTTGACAATGACAGCTGTTTCCCGCTCGAAATCTTGACAGAAAGTCAGTATCATATCTCCGCGGAACAAAATGAGTCGTTTTACGTTTGAAAAACGTTGTGAAATATTGAAAAAAATTTCCAAAGAGAGTGCTGTGTAGCACAAACAGATTTTGAGTGAGAAATCATCTTTTCTGACGAGGGGAATTTTCATCTCGGCGGCTACTTTAACAAACAAATTGCCATATCTGGGGCTCGAAAAACCCGCACGTTATTGTCGAAAAGCCAATTCATCCACATAGAGTGACAGTTTAGTAAAGATTTTGGAGTGGTGGCATCATTTTACTATTTTTCTACGAAAATCAAGCTGGGAACAAAGTTTGGGTCAACCGTGGGCGTTACAGAGCCATGTTAACCGACTTTTTTTTTACCGAAATTGAAGACATGGGCTTGGGCGACCTCTGGCTCATGCAGCATGGCGTGCTATGCCACACAGCCCATGCCACAATCGATCTATTGCGCACCAAATTCCCAAATCGTGTTATCAGTCGTCTTGGCGAAGTCAATTGGCCGCCTCGGAGCTGCTATTTGACCCCTTTGGACTTTTTTTTTGTGGTGAACCGTGAAGGACCGATATTATGCCAACAATCCGGAAACGACTCAAGCAATTAAGGCCAATATCATCCAAGCAATCCGTGAGCTACAGCCCGAAACTATCAACAAGGTCTTGGAAAATTAGAGTGGACAGAATGCGCTACTGCGAAGCCAGCCGAGGCAGCCACTTGATCGACGTTGTGTTCCATAATTAATGGGAATGTTCGCTCTTACTAATATAGCCATAATACATGGAAAAAAATTATTTTATTAATTTAACTTCATTAAAGAAACTTGTATTTGGCCCACCCTGTAGTATATAAAGGGTTTTCCAATAAGGGTGGGTCGATGTTGAAATGGAATAAGACAATATAAGATATTTCAGTTTCAGCTTTTTGTCAAAAAAGCGGAAGAATTGGTGAGGAGTTACTTTCAAATTTCTGGGATTTTGAAATCCCATCAGAAACCTAAATCATTATTGATTTAAGCTGTTAACGGGGTCTTCAAGTTTTTGGTTTTTGTATTAGAATTTTTAGATTTTCATCTCTTTGGCAACGATTTTATAGTGCAATACAAAAAAAGTAATAAATAATAATGAGCTGCATTCATTCCTTGCCGGATATTACCTGGACAAAATTAAGTTACTTCTTAAAAGTAAACTTAAACAAATAATGCCCACTATTTAACGCAGCGGTGGACTACAGGATGAATGAAGATCCAACGATTCTTACTTGCGATAAACAGGGGTGATTCAAATAAGGTCTGACAAAAAGGTAAAGCATGTAAGTTGGGTCGAGACAAGAATAAATCTCAAAATAGATTTAAAAGTAAATGATAATAAACTTAAAATGCTATGCCACGACGACGTGCAAAGCCAGAAATTTCTTCTTTTATTTTATTTTTAAATAAAGTGTTTTATGTGAACAGATTTTAAAAAATTTATATTCAAACTCAAAATTTTGAAAAAAAAAATAAAAAATGTTGTTCAAACTAATTTTGTTAAGAAATTAACGTTAATTAAACAGTACTTTTGTTTCTAAGCTTCAATCATCTTATTAATTTTTATTCAGACACCAAAAACCAGATGCCAAAATCTCTTCTATTTCCTTAGAAAATTCAAAATAATTAAAATAAAATGCCCTTAATTTGTAGTATTTTTGATTTAGTTATTTAAGCATCCGGTTTTCTATTTTAGACTAAAAATTTATAAGAGCCTTGAATGTAGAAAAAAAATAGTACAATTTTGAAAAAAAAAGTTTGATTTTTTTTTTCAAAGTTTTGAGTCTGAAAATTAATTTTTCAAAAACAGTATAATATAATAATAAAATAAAAGAGGAGATTTCTGGTTGTACAAAAAGGTACAGCATGACATTGTTAGTATTAACGTTGGTTCTTCAATAATTTTGTTTCTCTTTAAGTCAATTTACTAGAAAATTAAAGAAAAATCTTCAAAAACACTCAGCACGACACGAAATTAGATCACAAAATCAAAGGATCTGAATTTTTCTCTCAACACTAAAGATAGAACTTTTTGAACACACCTGACACCCTGACAGGCAAGTGAATAAATGTTTTGATCACTTTCCAAGACTATGTTGCTGAATTTGTATATTTTTATAGTATTTTTGACATTCTATTAGTTAACGGAAATTCATCAATAGAGAAATAGCCAAATGCTTTTAGACATGTTCCTTGAGGGATGACGCAACGCAAGAGCAATTTACAAAAGTTTATTTTCGGCCGGACCAACCATATAAGCAAAATGTGCAAATGCACAGGGCGCGAAATTCTGGGGCGCATTACCAGGAGCAAGAAAATGTAATCTGAACCTGTGCAAACAAATATTACTGCCATTTGTATTTTAACCACATACTTGTTCAAATAATCCCAAAACAACATCCATCACAACTGTGCTAAATTATTTCTTGCACGCTAACTAACATCACTTTTATTGTTGCATTCAAGGAGAATTTAACTCAAAATATCGCAAAATTATAGATCCCACTAGAAGTACGCATTAAAAGTCTACCTCCTGGGTAATGTGGAAAAGTCTTATCCATGCTGTGTACAAATCTTGCATAGGGCGTATATTTTTGCTTGGGCCGGCCATGGTTTATATAACCTATATTCTGGGTTCTCGGAACGCCATGATCTTATCGGAATCCGCGATTTTGGAAAATGTTTTGATGATACATTTTTTTTTCCGCGTGAGTAATATTTCCCACGTTATATCGTCCAAGTTTAGGAATAAATTATCATAGGTATACATAACCTTTAGTTAGCTGTTGCCAGGAGTCAAATTACTTTCCTTATGAATGGAAAACAGCTAAAATAATACCAATTTTAAAGCATGGTAAAAGTGCAAAAATACCAAGAACGAATCAACTATAGCCTAATAAGTTTGTTAAGCTCTCCAAGCAAATGCTTTGAGCAACTTATTCAAAATATAATAAATAAAATTTGAGGAGGTGTACCGCAAGGATCGATGCTAGGGCCAATCTCGTATTCTATTTTCACATTAAACTTCCCATGTTTAACTCACTGCGAAAAAGCGTTTTCTTCGACGATGACACTTGCATCTTCTCATCAGATTTACTTGGTTTCAACATTAAAACAAACTTACAATCTTCACTGAATGTTACTTTTTCGATTGGAAGATTAGAATTAATGCTTCAAAGACACATGTTATCTTTTGTACACGAAAAAGAAAAGTTTGTTTCTTGCCAAGTAGGTTTAAGCACTAAATGGCGTTCAAATGCTAATTATCATGCGAAAGCGCAGATATCATTTAAAATTACATTTTTCCTTACCCAAAAATTAAAATAATAACACTAAAAGTTCTTAAACCAACTCTTCTGTCGTAGTTTTTCTGTTAAGTGAAGTTCCTTACATTTGAAGTGAAAATTGCCATTCGTTAAAGTTTGTATTGACGGCTGGGTCCAAAAACAGTATATCCAACATCACTCTGGCATTTGGCTCCACAAAGTCTTCCTTTACTTCTTGAAGAGCTAACCAGTCTCAGATCGCACTTTGCTGCAATTGTATAGTTATAAGTCCAAGGTGTCTGTGTAGAGTGTTGGCATCAACTGATAAAACTTCGAAACACTGTCCATTTGCTGTTTGTCTGATTGCGTCCTCTTCAGCTGCGGTTATTGCAACAAATCATTCGGCGGCGGCAGCGGCTGTAACAGTGTGGCAAAGTCCTATTCCATACAATTTTAAGGATCCAGTAAAACAAAACACAAATAAAAAAAAAAGAATCAGCAATCTTCCTCTTTAGAAAAAGAAAAGCCTCTGAAAAGTGTTACTGTGCGCGTGTGTATCCATTCCGTAAATACTCCAGCGCAATTTTATTGCCATTGGACTATTTTCGATTTGTGAAGATTCTCGCAGCCTAAATTCAAGCCCCTGCCATCAGTATACATCCCATTCGGAAAAGATCCCAAACCAGCAACCAACGCCAATAAGTGTGTTTTGGTGGTGCACCATCACAAACACTTCATGGAGTTCTGATTCTGATTTTACGTCGAGAAAGACAGAGTGAGACAGAGCTACACTTCGTCTAATCAGATTGCATGTCGACTAATTCGACTTTTGCGGAAAAATTATGTTCGTCCAGATGCAATCAAAAAATAACCCATTCTTTGGACTGCCCCGCTTATAACGATGGATGAAGATGGCCAGAGTTGGACGCAATAGCAGATGTAGCCGTTCTTCTTCCCGTTTTTTTGTCCGTTCCGTGTTAAAAGTACTCGATGAACTTCCGAAATGAGATCAAAGTGGAATTGAAGCTGTATATAATTCTTCAGTCACAGTCTCCTCTGACCGTTTTGTGCTAACTTAAAAAATATATGTATATATGTATGTTTTTGTGCAACGTGCTGCATCACTGTGTTGATCTGAGTGTTTTTTTTGTTGTTGTTTTAATACTCTGAAATTGTTTTGCACAAGAAACTCTTCAAATGGGAGCAAAGTTCACGCCTGCATAACTTTTAACGATATGCTCGTCATGAGCATTTGCGATGAAGACTTGACTGCATAGCACATGGTGAGTTTTCGAAATGCTACTGCAGATGGGTAATTTTTTTTAGTTTGACTTTCGTTATGGGAAGGTAAACAAAATGGACAGTGATGTACAAAAGTGTTACTTCAATTGCAATTTTCAGTTGCTCGGTAAAAGAAATCAATGATTTAATTGCTTCTTTCATAGTATTGGAGAAGGAAGGAGAACAAGTTTGTCATAGACGATGTTATCCGTAAACCCTAGTAGGTGGGTGGATACTCTTTTCCAGAATGAGACTGAAGAACTCAGACTATAGCCGAAACCCTGTCTATGTTTGGAATAGTTTGGAAGTGCAATTCCCTTGTTGCACATTGCACCGAGTATTTTCAAATGTCACACGGCATAGCTGGATCAGTTTTCTAGGGATCCTGAGTTTGGCCATCTTAGAGCACAATAGAGTTGCTGGCTATGTAATTATATGCGGCTTTGAAAACCATGAAAAGATGTTGGTTCTCGGCTTGGAATTCGTTGGTCGTTTCCAAGATTTGAAGAAGTGTTATGTAGGACGTCTTAAGACATTCACATAGTACGTTAGATAGGATCTTAGCAGGGAATGCTTCGATAGTTCTTGCAAGACCTGTATGCTGCCGGGACAACTCATCCCTGGCTACACCCAACCCGAACTAGGTACCCTATTGTCCAATATACCCGAGTCTACCAAGTTTTGTTTTTTTCAACATTTTTGCTATGCATACACTTCGCTATTGTAATGGCTTCCGGAAGAAGGGAAGAACGTATCCACCACCGAGTTCTCAGAAAGAGAGCACGAGAACCGGGAATATGGTAGATATCTAGAAAGAACACTTCTCTAGACTGATAAACGGCGAATGAATAGAGTCAACGTTCCACTCTTAGGCAGTGCATTACATTAACTGCGGTTAGCGATATCCAAGCCTTAGACGCAAAAAGCTGTTGGTGCAGATGGTCGAACTATTTAAAACAGCACGAGATGACTTGAGAAAAAGAGGAAAGTATGCCCGATGAATGGTACCTCGGTATAGTGTGCTCCATTCACAAGAAAGGACATGTTTGCAGCTGTGTCAACTACAGAGGGATAAGGTACAATTGTTCAAAAATCCGTTCCCACTTACTCTTGCATATGATATTGTCAAGTATTGAAGCGAAGGCGGCGAAATTGGGTTTGGCAGCTAATGCGGACAAGATGAAGTATATATTATCATTGTGGAAGGAGTCTAGACATCGTCAATTTGGGAAGAATACCACGACGGATAGATAAAACTTCAAAGGAGTCAAGGACTTTGTCTATCCTCTACTATTAATCCGCAAGTTCAGACCTCAATAGAAAAATCACTCTTTTCAATCGCAATTTCTTTGGGACAAGAAGGCATATAGGAAACTCCATATAAGACCTTGATTATTCTTGTCCTGCTGTTTGAGGAAGCAGCAAGGTCCTTGTCAAGAACGGATGAAAAATTGCTTGGGTGATTTTTGGTACAAGTAGTGTGTATCGAAGCAGTGTGTAGGAGCAGATTCAAAAACGAGCTTAACAGTGACGTCGACCTGGTCAAAAAATTGACAATAAGCGACACACCAGAATCCGTAGGCGGTGCGAACTCTAGGAGAACGACCTCAATCAACTTGCTGTGCGCAGCAGTTATGTAGCGTTCGAGCTGGTTGGAAGGGATTGTTGGTTGATGCCGTAGTTCAACGGGGACTGCAGGCGAAATTTAGAATGAACTTGAGTAAGTACTGGTCTCCGGAACAGTTCATCATGTGATATGGGGAAAAGAATTTTCCGTTATGGAGAGTGCGCAACGGACAAGTTCAGTTTGGCAGTTTGAGAAAATTTTTCTGGTAAACACTGTCCCTTAGAATCCAATGTACTTGAATCGGCAACAACTAAAAGGAAGGCGTTTGACCTTAAATGTTCTCTCAAACATGGCTAATAGGTCATGGTGCGCGAATTTCTAGTGTCGCAAGTCTCAGAACCTTTTTTTCGGTACTTTCAAGTCTATAGTCTTTATTTCGGAGAAGCTTACAAATGTTATGCTTAGGTTTCTGGGTTTCAAAGGCCTTGATAGATTATAGCAGGCCTTAGTTAGATTTACACAGCTGCCAGCGTGATTTCGGTGTCACTTTCGCAAGAAAATATCTGATTAAGATAATCTCTCGTGTTGATAAAAGAAAAATTTACGCAAAGATATCTCCAACACCAGGTTGAAGAGAAGGCAATACAGACGATTCAATTGTCGAAGTTAATTAAATATATTAATTCGACCATGTTTACTTGGCCTGTTTTGTCAAACTTTATCATGAAGATTTTGAACCAGATTAACCCCAGATTAACATTTGCTTCGCAATCCCACACGAGATAAACAGCACTGGGTGAAATTTTTGGAATTTACAACCCATTAAATTTGAGGCAGTACAGTTTCCTTTAGCTTCTAGATAAACAATTTGCGTGTTTAAGTTGGAATCCGAAGAATATGGAACACTTTTCCCGTTTCATTTCAAACTTCAATTCTCTTGACAATAGAATTTGTTTCCCCGATCGAGTTACTCTAATGTGCGATGCCCCAAAGAATAATTTATTTATACCCCACTGTCTGTTGGAAAATTATAATGAAAATGCCGATGCCTCATCAGCAACATCAGCATCATCACCATAATCGTCGTTTGCACAATCAAAAGTAGATGGAGATCAAGAATCCTCTGAGCCTCCTTGTCATCTTCACTCAATTAATCTCCTTCGTTCGTATAGTGGTCATTGTCAATGTGCGCACAGAAGATGGCATTAAGGCCCGTCTTACATCGGAAAACTGCGCATTGCATATCCCATCCTCTATACCTACACGTAGAGAAGGCAAGGCATTATATTCGAATCAACACTCGCTATTTGTCTATCCGTCAGCTTATAGTCAAAACCATTCATTCTATATGCATCGGTGTCGGTGGTGTGCCAATGATTGGTAAGACGAAGACCCTATCCGCATGCTTAGTGATGAATGAACACCGCGGCACAAGTCGCGCATGCAACGTATAAGAGTCGTATGTTATGACGCGAGCGACGACAACGACGACGGCACACAAAACGCACGCCGACTCGAACTTGATGTCACTTTGTCAAATGTCATGTTTAAATGATGAGATGTTTTGCTGTGTACCAATGGGGAAAGAGAAGACAGAGACGCATAAGCAAGCGCGTAAATTTATGTTTTTACAAAGATTGAAGACATGATCGCGTCGCATTGCGGACAGAAATATGCTTCTCAACGTATTTATAATGTCTGCTCTGCCGCTACTCAGTTATTTTAATAGTTTGCTCGTTAACATAGTAAAGTGAATCAGTATGATTTTTTATAGGTATGAATTAAAAATGTTCACATTACTTTTATTTGTTTAATAATCTCTATTTACTCTTACCGGCCATCGTCACTGAAGTCCAACTTGAACAATTCTGAACGCAATCATTAAGGTCAATACACTGAATTACCTAATCTCCGGATTAAAGTTTGTCATAAGTTGTAACTGCCATTTTGATCAAATCACTATTTCGACTTTTTACGAATCACGAACGATACATAATGGATATGATTCATAAGGTAGAGTAATGTCAAAGAAGCAGGAATTAGTTGCCTTCAAACTTCAAACCCAGTTTTACGATCTAAATTGATAATTGTAGCAGATTATTTGAAAAGGTCTGCACTCTTTTTTCGCAGAACCTTTAATTAAGAATACCGCCTGATTCGTATGCTTTCTAAGTTGACAGTTGATAGCTGCCATTTTGTTGAAGCTACAACTGTCAAATTGGTTGTCATTTGTTCAGTCTGTTTTGTCAAATGCAAATCATAAAATTGTTTTATCAAAATGGTGTTCTGTGCGGGCAACGTTCCGCGCGCTTCACCCATTTTACGGTCGCCATATAATTTTCCCATCGAGGGGGCTATTCGCAGTGTGGTGGATAAATTTGAGTCCACTTGTTCAGTAAACGATCAACCAACACCCGTACGTCGACGAAACGCAAGATCTGCCGAAAACATCGC
This sequence comes from Leucozona laternaria, assembly GCA_932273885.2. Taxonomy (NCBI): domain Eukaryota; kingdom Metazoa; phylum Arthropoda; class Insecta; order Diptera; family Syrphidae; genus Leucozona; species Leucozona laternaria. The sequence continues at coordinate 48,443,377 of OW026366.1, forward strand.
CGCTGTCCGTGAGAGTGTCCAGGAAAATCCTAGGCAGTCGATTTTAGAGCTGTGTAAATCGTTCATTTCAAATGATCGAATCTTTTAAGAATCGATTACCAAAATGATTCGATCATTTTAATCAATAGATCATTCGATCATTTTCATTTCACTCAATTCATTATTTCATACTGTTCCGATTCGATTTTTGATGTGTAAACATCTATATGTTGGCGGTAGATTGAAATAAAAACGTGGACTTTCCTCTGTGTGACGTTGCGATGTACAAAGTTACGTAGCGCGTATTCTCGGAAATGAATTGACATTTGGACAAAGGACCTAGAGAACTGGCGTGACTTCAGGTAATTTCCACCTCCTTAATTGACGTACTCCGTTTTTCGATCGGTCGTAACAAAAATGTTGGTATGCTTTGACACTTGTCAAACTAAGTGTTCTAGTGGTCCCAGAACGTCCACCTCCTTAATCGATTGGCGTACTCCGTTTTTCGATCCGCCCTACCAAAAGTGTTGGCATATTTTGACACCTGTCAAACTAAGACAATTTTTCTATTTCGGTTTCGATGAAATTCAATCTCCGAAGTTAACGAATACTGTACCGATCGATCCCATTCTGACCCATATTTCTCTTCTCCGATAAAATGTATTAATAATTCAAAAGATATTGATATCGAAAATCGAGATTCATTGCAATGATTGAGATTGGAATTGAAAATCGAGAATCATCGAAATGATTGAGATTGGGATGGAAAATCGAGAATTATCGAAATGCTTGAGATTGGGATCGATTGAAACGAAAATTTGTGATTTCAATCATCAATACTTTTCGATGATCGGATCAAAAAAATCGAATCGTTCCTGATTGACACAGCCCTAGTCTAATTCGCGTCGCTCACAAGAACTCAAACTTTCGCAGACCACAACTTGTCGTCCGTATCAACTTTAAAAAAAAATCGACTTAATGGTTTTCCGAAATGTATTGAGTTTTCAAAACCAAATATGTTTTTTTTTTTTTTTAATTCAAAATTTTGTTTTGAAAATTTGGGTATACAATGCCTTAACATCTAGATTTTAGGTCCAGCTTTGCTATGGGAATCCGAAACGAGGGTTTTAAGGGTGTTTTAACCCCCATAAGATAAAATATTTAAATTTTGAAAATATTCACTTTTAAAATATATTTTATTCAATTCAACTTACTTTAAAACTTGATTCGTACAAACTATCACCGGCTGTTGATTGCTACTGTCCTGGCTATCTCGAACTTGAAGAACCACATGCACCCAAATAAATTCCCCCTGTCGTCTTTGCATTCGGACCAGCAGTATACACGATCTATCTTGTTCCGATTGGGTAACTAAATATTGAAAAATAAAAACAAATAGAAAATAAGAGGATTTGAAAAAAAGCCTTCTTCAAAAATACTTACTAAGCCGGTGTTTGTTCTGAGCCTCACGAAGGTTATCCGAGTGAATGAGATGATACCACGACAGTCCCTGGATGTCACTTTTACTATAGCCCAAGTGAAACTCGCCACTTATGTATGTATAAACACACAAAAATGTCAACAAAAAATATTGAAATAATAAAAAGTAAAAGTTAGCATATTTTTTTGGTTTGAGTCACTGGCATACTATACAATCTTGAAAGCCTTTTAGGCAAACTTACTTCTTGTCTATATGTGCTATTTTCATGTCCATCGAATGGATTGTTGTAAACACATTTGTTGCACCTTGTACGACACACTCCCTGGTCTCTGGCATGGCAATCGGTGTACATGTAGCCAAAAAGACCGGCTCATTGCGACTGCATAGTGGCAGAAATGACAGGTAATGGCCTTGAACTAATACAACCTAGAAAATTAAAAATAAGAAATAAATAAAAATATTTAAAAATAATAAAAACAAAAATCATAAAAAGATTTGAGAGTCCAATAAATTTAATAAATACACACAATCGGCTGCAAAGGTTTTTTTTGTTTATTTTTTTCTTAACAAAAACGTTGCACGGCTTAGCATGAACCTAGTCAATAATTCATGAGCTTCTCGCAAGCCGAGTCAGATATTATGTACATATGGTGCTTAGTAGGACTAACTTAAAAAATGTGTGGCCGGGAGGTATTGATTGAGTGTGAGCCTTGTGAAACGGAGTGGCGTCCATTCATGGGTCACTTCAGTGTGTATGAATGTAAGGGAACAGGTGTGGCGGGTGGTTGGCATAACTTTGCTCCAATGGACATTTTTATTTATTCTAAACATGCGTGTATTTTGGTTGTGGTTGGGCGTTGAGTGTTTTATTGCACTGAATCTTGGTGTAATAGTCATAAAAACAAGTAGAGCAGTTCGGATCATAGGTTTAAGGCAATAAATATTAAAACAGCAGAGGTGAAGGTAGATAGAGGTAGGCAGTGTTACTACAGTTCAGGCCATTCACAAAATGTTACCCAGTGAAGTTCGTTTTTATTTAAAACTAGAAAATTACATGATGGATCGAAAGCTTCAAGTTCAGTTAAATTGAATAAGAAGTATATGATATTCAAATAAAAATAAAATATTTAATTCCTATTTAAATTATGACAGTGATTCTGGACATGCCAATTTATAACAGTTTTGTTATAAACTTATAACAGTTTTGTTATGCGTCCCCGCAGCAGTGCCAGGGCCCTCCGCTGGTGGGCATACTTTGTACACCTAGAGTTTTTGTTCAAGTCCCGGGAAGCGGCCGAAAAGCTGTTATAACTGTTATAAAATGGCATTTCTCTTGTCTCGGCCTTAAACAATATTGATTTTTAAATAGTTCAGTGTGCTAGAAATTATCTCCTCAAGGGGTTATGACTGCCCTTAAAGTGTTACGTTGTAACACAGTGCTAGCGTTTGGGAAAATTGGAGAGGATTCCAGAGGATATGTTGATGCACATTGGTCTTGAATGCTTGTACATCACAATGAGGGGGGAAAGCATTCCACATTAGAGTGGTGCGGCTAAAGAAACAACTTATAAAGGGTCTTCCAAACTTTGACAGTTGATAGGGATCATTTTGTTGAAGCTACATCTTTCAAACTGGCTGTCATTTTTTTAGTACGTTTTACCAAATCACAATGGACGGATATAGCGTGAAAATGATAAAATTGTTTTATCAAAATGTGTGTTTTATTCGCTCAACGTTTAGCGCGCTTTGCCCATATACGGTCATCTTCGGTGATGAGGCCCATTTCTGGATGAATAGGTACGTCAACAAACAAAATTGTCGAATTTGGGACGATACAAATCCACATGAGATCTAACAGTCATTGATTGGTGTGGGTTTTGGGCTTGCGGCGCGCGTCATAGGTTCATATTTCTTTGAGAACGAAGTTGGCCAGGCCATTACCGTCAATGGCGAGCACTATAGGTCTATCATTACACACTTCTTTAGGCCTGAATTGGATGATATTGACACCAACGACATGTGGTTTCAACAGGACGAGCGATTCGAATGCATGGTGAATCTGACGTGGAGGTGATGTGACCTAACCACCGAGATCGTGCGATTTGACCCCGTTAGACTTTTTACTGTGGGGTTTTCTGAAGTCGCAGGTCTATGCGAATAAGCCACAAACCACAGCCACCCTTAAAGCCAACATAACCCATGCAACAAACAAAACCTTGCAAGCAGGTAAATCAACAAATCAGAGTTAACAAAAAAACTTATTTTGTTTATGTTGGTTCCGTTGTATAGAATCTGGTTGAAATAATATCGTTTGTAGTCCAATTCTGCTGTTCTTTGCAATCCAACGCAGCATCTAGTATCTTATCTGACTGTAAACCACACCAATCATCCATAGGCATAATAAGGGCCATATAGCAAATCACCTTCATTTTGCTTTCAAGCCAGCTGCTATAAAATAACCTTTTCGTCAGGCCAATAGTTCACCTAGGCCTGGTCAGAACAACATTTATATGTCTGTTGAAATATGTATTAATATTGATCCAAGCAGATGCCAAAAGGTACTTTAGTATCGTTTAACCCTCAATCTCTAGTGGATGTCCATTTCGCCCTTCAATCTTTTTCGTATCCCTTTGGGTTTCATGCCGCGAAGTTCTAAAAAAAATGATTTCTGAAATCTGATATTCAACTTCTCGTCATCGCAATATCGCTGAATCTAGTCGAGTCGAAGTCGAAGCTTCCGCCAGCAAGCTCGATACCTAGCTTAATGTCTCAAGTTTCCCAGTCCAAGTTAGTTGAGGTCCTCTTCCATTTGCGTGCACCACCTGAGACATGGGCTTCCTCTACTGTGGCGTCCCTCGGGGGTGGATTCAAAGACTTTCCACGCTACAGCATTGGTGTCCAATTGTTTTAAATTATATCCAGCGATCTCAGTCGTTGGCTTTTACTTTTTTAGCTAGTTTGGCGTTGCTAAATAGCCAGTACAGTGCAGATGGAACTATAAAGCAGGACCGGGATGATTGCGTTGCTTCTCAATTGCCTTATTAGCACAAAAAAGCAGCAATGGGGATGGGTTTTTCTTCATTTGATCTTAGCTCTGGTGGTTAGTTTCAGTTGGTAACTGAACCTAGTTAGACAAAGTCCCTAACTACCTTAAAATTATAGCTGTCTATTGTAATGTTCTGTCCAAGACGTCGATATTGGGTTTTCTTTCTTGGTTACAGCATATACGAACTAAGTCTTGCCCTGATTGGCTGTTAAAACCATGTTCGCTACTACTCTCAAAACCGCTACTGGTATCACGCCTTGTTCTTCTTTCTTCCTATTATTTCAATGACGTCAGCTTATGCGAATAATTGAAGACACTTTTGAAATATTGGTCTTAGACCACATTGATATCAACCTATGAGGTTGTTGACAAAAAGCTTCATGAGTTATATATAACTCTACGAACTGCTAAATTGCAATACTTTAGATGAGTGAAACTAAACAATAATCATTGAAGTCTAAAATAAGAATTGACCACCATCATTTAGAGACTAAGAAAGTTAATTATTTTTGTTTCCATAGTGCATGTCATTTATGCAATACAATATTTATGAAGCTTCTTTGGCCTACATTATAAGAACATGGTCACATCAATAAACGTCCAGACTATCCCACACAAGACACAATATATACACAGACAATAAACCATTAGACTTCTGATCAAAATTGCAACTATGTACTGTCTCTATTCTATGTCTCCAACATTAAGAGCTTCTATTCAAATCGTGTTTGCTATTACATTTAATGTTCTTCAATTTTGTTCCCAAAAAGTTATTACATGCGGTTGCAATGTGAGATGCTCAATGTTAAAAATATTGTTTGTGTGTGAGTGCCAGAAAAATTCAAATTTTCTTGTGGCGCCAGTACAGTAATAGCATCAACAAACGAACGCTCTGGGACCTGAGACTTGGACTGGGACGGTCATCGGTGGCCTATGCCACCACGATCATCACGTCTCATTGAGTTGGGAACGTTTTGCTCCAGAACGACCAAAAGGGGCAAAAGCCAACTGAATCAACCAAACGAAATGAAAATGAACAAAAAATAAGAGAAGACAAAAATAATAAAAAAGAAAACCAAAAGTTCTTTACATGGACACATTTTAATTGGATAATGGACAATTATTTTGCATTTTGTCTCTCGTAGAAGTCCACCGTGGACGTTATGTTTTTTTTTTTTACTTCGGATAGTCTTCGTCGTCCAAGGCTCGGGCATCTTCTCTAGCTCCAGCTCCAGATGAACAATTCAAAAGTTCTGGACAGAACCACCACCACCACCAGCACCACCACGATACCAACACGTTTTACAGCAGATCTGTGTCTTCGAAGGCTGAGTTTCTGTTTCTGTTGTTTTTGTTGCGGTGTTGTTTATTTTTTGTTAGTTTGGTCTTCGATTCAAGTTGGTATCTGCAGAGATAAGCCAACAGCAGCAGCGGTGGCAGATTTCCACTGAATATATAGTATAGCCAATATGGCCCACAGCCGCCCCTTTGTTGAGATCTTAATAAATGAGAAATTCGCATAACCAAATTGGAATGGAAATTTCTACGCCTCTATGTCTTGCGATGGAGTTTCTTTGGTATAGACCATTGCTTCTGCTCTGTTTGCCAGCATTGGGCTGGGCCCCTCCACTCCAAGTATTACAAAGCATTGTCATATCGAATGGGCGAGTGTAATAAATCGATTTAGCAATATGTCCTGGTAGACCGTAGGTATATAGTTCTGTTCAGTGTGTTATGTCCGTCCTCCTTTGGGCCGCGATGTATTTCTATTTTTGGTATATTGTGGTGTTCGCGTCGCGATGACGAATAAGGACCGCAGGTTGGAAAGGTTAGTGAGTTAATTATTCAAACCACATGCGATTCCACGCTTTGCTGTGTCAACTCTCATATAGTACGTACATGTACATACATATCTAGGTATACGTACAGAGAGAAGGAGACACGGGTGATCAAAATTTATTTCTGTAGGCATAAGGGGGAAAAAGGGTTTAAGTTAATTGTCAAACAGAGTCGGTAAACCCGACCATAAGAATTTGGTTGATTTGACAATTTTGTATTGATATAGGTATTGGATGCGAGAGCATCAGATACTGATACTCGTATACTGTCAAAAGGCAGATCGACAAAATGTTTCCATAAGGGCGGGCAGATGTTGAAATGGAATAAAACAAGCTGTTTATGAGGTTTTATTTTTATACTTGAAAGGCTCATGTATGCCATTATGTATATGGAATATGAGCCTTTCAAGTATAAAAATAAAACCTCATAAACAGCTTGTTTTATTCCATTTCAACATCTGCCCGCCCTTATGGAAACATTTTGTCGATCTGCCTTTTGACAGTATACGAGTATCAGTATCTGATGCTCTCGCATCCAATACCTATATCAATACAAAATTGTCAAATCAACCAAATTCTTATGGTCGGGTTTACCGACTCTGTTTGACAATTAACTTAAACCCTTTTTCCCCCTTATGCCTACAGAAATAAATTTTGATCACCCGTGTCTCCTTCTCTCTGTACGTATACCTAGATATGTATGTACATGTACGTACTATATGAGAGTTGACACAGCAAAGCGTGGAATCGCATGTGGTTTGAATAATTAACTCACTAACCTTTCCAACCTGCGGTCCTTATTCGTCATCGCGACGCGAACACCACAATATACCAAAAATAGAAATACATCGCGGCCCAAAGGAGGACGGACATAACACACTGAACAGAACTATATACCTACGGTCTACCAGGACATATTGCTAAATCGATTTATTACACTCGCCCATTCGATATGACAATGCTTTGTAATACTTGGAGTGGAGGGGCCCAGCCCAATGCTGGCAAACAGAGCAGAAGCAATGGTCTATACCAAAGAAACTCCATCGCAAGACATAGAGGCGTAGAAATTTCCATTCCAATTTGGTTATGCGAATTTCTCATTTATTAAGATCTCAACAAAGGGGCGGCTGTGGGCCATATTGGCTATACTATATATTCAGTGGAAATCTGCCACCGCTGCTGCTGTTGGCTTATCTCTGCAGATACCAACTTGAATCGAAGACCAAACTAACAAAAAATAAACAACACCGCAACAAAAACAACAGAAACAGAAACTCAGCCTTCGAAGACACAGATCTGCTGTAAAACGTGTTGGTATCGTGGTGGTGCTGGTGGTGGTGGTGGTTCTGTCCAGAACTTTTGAATTGTTCATCTGGAGCTGGAGCTAGAGAAGATGCCCGAGCCTTGGACGACGAAGACTATCCGAAGTAAAAAAAAAAAAACATAACGTCCACGGTGGACTTCTACGAGAGACAAAATGCAAAATAATTGTCCATTATCCAATTAAAATGTGTCCATGTAAAGAACTTTTGGTTTTCTTTTTTATTATTTTTGTCTTCTCTTATTTTTTGTTCATTTTCATTTCGTTTGGTTGATTCAGTTGGCTTTTGCCCCTTTTGGTCGTTCTGGAGCAAAACGTTCCCAACTCAATGAGACGTGATGATCGTGGTGGCATAGGCCACCGATGACCGTCCCAGTCCAAGTCTCAGGTCCCAGAGCGTTCGTTTGTTGATGCTATTACTGTACTGGCGCCACAAGAAAATTTGAATTTTTCTGGCACTCACACACAAACAATATTTTTAACATTGAGCATCTCACATTGCAACCGCATGTAATAACTTTTTGGGAACAAAATTGAAGAACATTAAATGTAATAGCAAACACGATTTGAATAGAAGCTCTTAATGTTGGAGACATAGAATAGAGACAGTACATAGTTGCAATTTTGATCAGAAGTCTAATGGTTTATTGTCTGTGTATATATTGTGTCTTGTGTGGGATAGTCTGGACGTTTATTGATGTGACCATGTTCTTATAATGTAGGCCAAAGAAGCTTCATAAATATTGTATTGCATAAATGACATGCACTATGGAAACAAAAATAATTAACTTTAAACTTAACATCGCTCAAATGCCCACCTCAGCTTCTTACGGTGGTGGCACGGATCCGAGTGGTCCAATTTTCAATGACTCTTCCGCATAGATCGAGTTGAATTTAAGCGATGGCCTGTGTTATGTTGTTACCTTAAGAGCATCGGTCGATTGTGGTTCATTCACATAGACTTGCGATTTCAGGAAATCCCACAGTAAAAAGTCTAGTGGGGTCAAATCGCATGATTTTGGTGGCCATTTCACGTCACTTCTGCGAGAGATAACCATCGCTTACCCTCAATCCGTTCAAGCAGAATTTCCAATATGGCGTGAACTGAACACATGTCGTTGGTGTTCATATCATCTAATTCAGGCCAAAAGAAGATGGTAATCATCGACCTACAGCGCTCGCCGTTGACGCTGATGGCATGACCAACGTAGTTCTCAAAGAAATATAGACCGATAACGTTGCCAGCCGAGAATCCAAACCAAACAATGACTTTTTTCGGGGTGGATTTGACGCTCTTGGATCTCATGTGGATTGGTTTCGTTCCAAATACGACAATTTTGTTTGTTAACGTACCCATTCATCCAGAAATGGGCCTCACCGCTGAAGATGACCATAAATGGGCGAAGCGCGTGGAACGTTGCCCGAACAGAACACCCATTTTTATACATCAATTTTATCATTTGCACGTGTTATTGAACGCGATATTTGACATCCAGTTTGACAGATGTGGCTGCAACAATATGGCCGCTATCAACTTTCAAGTCAGGAAGTCCCTATTGGAAGACCATTTACAAGAAATATAATAGAAATACCCACAATCTATATTATTCTACTCTAAAAATCTTCCATACATGTATACCTACTGTAAATTTTGTTTATTTTTAAAATTCCAGGACTTGTCACCTTTTCAAAATAAACGATTCAATTAACGTTTTCATGACCTTAAAAAAATGGACATAATGCATTTGGACGAAACTTAGGACCAGTTAATTCACTTTAATCAAATGAAATGTGCATATGGTGGCTAACGTAATTTAATTAGGACCTCTGAAAGTCATGGTACGAATGAATTTAAGCAACTGGGAAGAAACTGCTCGTTAGAGGGGGAAGAAAATTCGCATTTTTTAAAGACAGACTTCTCTGAAGGACACCAAAAGTGTTGGATAGATGGAAAATAAAATACCGCAGTAGTTGAGAATAATGGGAATCATACAATCCGGGCAAATGGATTTTTGCATATCGAGTTCTTTCAGAGCTCTTGCAACTGCTCGAGTCCGCAGGCCTTAAAATTCCTGTTGTTCAACAACCGCTCTGTGGTGAGTTAATAAGTACCTTTTAACAAGCGATCGGTGACAGAGCGCCGGAAACAAATTAAAACATATTGTGGCCACGTAGTCATTCAGCAACAGAAAGACGTCGTTCTGCTTTTAAATCTGTTCAATTCTTTGTATTGAGTCCTGAGTGACGAATACTATATATCCGGAGAGATAACAATGTTTGTGAAAGGTATTGAGCAATGAAACTTTCACAACTAGCTGCTTTAAGAGAATTGTCGCTCAATAGATTGCCAGTTGGGTGCTCATCAGTTGCTGTGTCGCTTTTCACTGACTACGGAGCCCTTATATTTTGGATATTAGCTATTGGGAATGAAATTGTTTTGCATCACCTCTCATTTGTTCAACACACTGGACAGCGTTATTCTGCCAATGTGATCGGTCATATAAGTCTAGCTATTGTGACTTTCATTTCTTGCGAGGATTTTTGTTTTTCGAACTCTCCGATAAACTTTACACGAAATCTCACAACGAAACTCACCACAGCATGATGAATTTCGTAGTGTTATTATTGGAACAGCTGATTTATCAACACATAAAATAGATTTTAAATTGGGCTCTACAAAGTTATTTAAAACTTTAAAAATCCAACGTAACATTATAACTCTGTTTTAAAGAACGAATGGATCATTTGTGTTTCTTGAAGTTCTAAAAGCCATTATTTTCGAATGGAAGTTATCCATTAAGGCCGTGTGTGAATTTTCCTTAAATTTCCATTGAATTTTATCCGTAATTAAATTTTAAAAATTCCATGTATAAATTCACCACATTGGTGCAAAAATTAATCATCGGATAAAATTTAAAGCAATTTTAATATAATTCACACACGGCTTTATTGGATAACTTTAATCCCAAAATGTCTTTTAGAACTTCCAGAGACACAAATGCTTCAAAAGCATCAACTTCAGTTAAATTTTTGGCTACCGTTCCAGTGAGAAAGTTATAACTTGAGTTCTAACTGTCAGATCTTCAAGATTAGGACCACAAAATTAGGGAAAAGTATTAGGCTATATTTACAAAATAATATGAAAATAAAATAAAATTTAAATTGCAGCATATTTATGTTGTCTGCGAAAACTTTTAATGATACTTTCAACTATCAAGACAATTAATTTTCGAAAAATTCGTTGGAGGCAGTATAAGAGTTGTTATCATTTCGTTGAAAATCCAACCAGATATTGTCGCTTTTGTTATCACAACTCTATCACAAAGCCCCTATGTTATTGCAGTTACCAGATTATGCCCGCAGAAAGAGTAGTGTGGAACCAATGCAGAGAAAATTTAATTACCAATAACCCCAAAGGAAGTAGCAAACAATAACTATCTTGAAATCCCCATCATCATCATCGATAATGTAGCAGTGACAAGCTTCTAAACCAGAACCAATTAACATTACATGTTCTTGGTAAGGGATATGCGCAGCGCAGATATATCCCAAGTGTAAGCCAACTTTATATAGTGAAAGAGTGAGAGAAGAGACATTATTGTGGATGCTTCGCGGATATCTTAATCTCTTACAACTTCAGAATAAAAATAATCAAAATAAAAAAAAAAAAACTATCTTTCAACCAGCCAACACAAGAGACACAGACAATTCCTTCATCTTCAAGCTGTTGCGACGGCCGGTGGCAACGGCAGCGGCGGCGGGGCGCAACGCGGACGCAAACCTGGTGGGAGTGAAAATAATTGGGTGAAAATGTAAACCAAAACAGTTCTTCTTCTTCGTCTTTTATTTTTTTTTTTCGTTCTTTGGACGGAGTGCGCGCGCGCTCCTGCTTGCGTCCAACTAATCTACAGACAACTCCACTACCACACAGTGTGTGTCCGCCTACGTCTGTGGCATCATCAATTTGATTCCATATAGTTCACCAGACTGCAATGTGGTGTACGAATGATGATGATAATGATGCGGATTGCTTGCTGGCTTCACTCTTTTTGGTTGCTCTCTGTGGGCAAAAGTGAAGACATTCCCTGGCGACATTATCTTAATCTCTCCGTTGACATTTCCTCATAATAAAAGCAAACCTCCAACGAGAGCACACATCAGCCTACCTGAACACCACCGGTAACAAAAAAAAAAAATAAAAAGCTGCATTTGAGAACGACGCGACGGAGAGTCTAACTTTCATATCCTTCCATATACCAAGTCAAGTGGAACAGACGTCCAAACCAGCGACGAACCAGCAAGAGTAACCATATATAAAACACATATATACATGCTTGCCAGCCGTACTAGAGTTTATGGAGCACACAGCACCACACAGATTGGATCTGTCATATTATTAACTCACCTTCTGGTCACCGAATCTCATTTGTCTTCTGGCGTTTCGACTGACATTCATTCGACAGAGGAACATGCGATGTTCACCCTCAAGACTGGACATGGCTGAGTTATGCTGTTGACCGGGCTGTTGAGGAACATTACGATTGAGTTCGGCTTGAATGGGGCCGTGGTCCTGTTTGTCAATGATGTCGTAAACGGAATCACCATGGATGAGGAGGTCTTCCTGAAAAGAAAACATAAAGTATTTATTAGAGAAGTAATGTAGGTATATTGCGTTTTTATAAAAGCTTTAAAAAAATGTCAAATGTTTAGCACAAGTAATAAGCAGTTTGCGCAGTAAGAAAATTTATCAACTGCAGTGTAATCTTGCGTTTTTGAAGCAATGATTTAGATGAAGAATGTTATATTTTAAGTTGTCTTTTTCCAACTGAAAAAGAGGCATCTTGGAGGGTATCTAATTTAAAACCAATAACAAAGGAAAATTAACTTATTATTTTGGTATATGCCACCTTGTTTTGTCTACAAGTGGAAATTAAATCTAATTTTATTTGTATCACCTTGTATTAGCCAAATGTCTGGTATTACTCTCTGGATCGGTGAGGTCTTTAGATAATATTCGTAGTCTATGCCTCACAATTTTTGAGTTTCCAGTCTCATAGTGTAGTGGATTGGTCCGTTGACCGGTATGCTTTTTGTGTCCAAACCTGATTTTAGGAATCCTAATGTCACCGCGCATAATGTCATCCAATTACTTACCGAATCAGTTTTCGAGTAATACTTGACTGAATTATGTGAGTTTGGCATTACCGCTCACGTTATGGAGCCATCATCCCCATAGGTTTTACTCGTTCGTTCGATCACTGTTGGCACTCACTCGATCTGTCACTAACGTCGTAATTTGGCCCCAGATTATTTCATAAGTAAATGCATTAAAACGAAAAAAAGGCGACTGCAGATGATGACCGCCACAAGTCCTAAAACCATAGAGCGTGTTCGACATGCCATTTTTAAAAATCTCCTATCAAACGCTCTGCTGGGAAAGAAGCAGGTATTCTTGGAATTCAGAGACGTTTCAATCATCAGTTGATGCGTTAACATCTGCACATGCATCCCTATACAAAGCGGTAGACATTCAAAGCTGCTGCCCTATGATTATGACAGCTCGCTGGTGAAAACATTCCTGTCGCATTGCCGAACTCAACTAGCCCACACGAATCCCTAATTTGATCCCGTGTGATTATTTCCTGCGGCACTACCTGAAATAAATTTTGTATTTTACAATTGCCTCAGGATCTAAAAAAGTCGCACAAACTCCAGTCTTAATGGGTGAAGGAGTGCACGAAATTAGGCTTCAGCAATAGATGGACTCTGAAGAGCGGCATGTGAGCGGCACATTATTTAGAATAATGAACACTTAAATTTCTAATTTTGAATTTCTCATTCAATCAAACTAAGTTTTGTCACAATTCAAATCCAATGAGTCTGCCTTGTTCCATTCCACCCTTTAAAACCTACCAACATAGTGGTTTTTATGTTGTATGGAGAAGCGGTCGTAGGTTTTTATAATCAGAAAACTGTCTCCAATTCTATGAAATTTTCAGGCACGATACAAAATTTTCAGGAACGAGTAATAAGGTAAGGTTTGGGTGCTTGCCTATTAAACAGTGCCCTGTTATGACACCTATTACGGAGCCGATGTACAGTCTGTTTAGAGATATTAAACTCTTGCAGTGCTTCAGATCCAGCTTTAGCCATATAATTTCATAGCAGTTGCAAGAAACAAAAAGTTCTGATACGCATATTTATGGATTTCTTGCGATCGCATTTCTTTATTGTATATCAATGCAATATCATATTTCTATTTTCAATTGAATCAAAAATCAAATGGCACACACGAAGACTTTGATATAACACGTACATATATGTAGATTAACTTTGAAAAAATTCCGCTAAAGGAACACCCTACGTTAACGTTCCGATATAGTTGAAATAAACCTTTACAAATTGATTTTCCTATTCTTACTTAAGAAAAAAGGTTTGCATATCAGCTCTTTTGTTTCTACGTGACTTCTATTTTAACCGAATTTTTTTTGAACTCCTTTTTAAAAGAAAACCAAGTTAGATGGATTATCTAATCACAACTTCATGATCTTCATTGTATAAGTATTACTAACGTGGTTCATTGAGTTCATGGTCAGGTTGAGCATTCCTAATAACAATCTACCATGCAATGGAAAAAATCTCATATGACCTGAATATTCGATGTCAACTAAATCAGATTTATCTGTCAACAGCAACACATAATAATTGAACCAACTATACGTACTTCAGATTGAGGACAAAACTAAAATATATATTAACAAAACTGCACAAGCCTGCAACCTTACCTTTAACCATTCTAATCTATGAAAAAAAAAGCTACCACCAAAACATCGACATTGACCTATCAGCACCATTTATCGGTTTGAACACATTATTATACAAACTCTGTGTGCATGCAATTAATTATTATTATTATCGTTCTTTCGTCCGGTATCCCAGAGTAAAATGGGAAAACCACAAAATATATAGTGCTGCGCGCAGGTGAATGGAGCTAAAAATCAATTTTCATAGACATCCGCGCGCCATGCTGCCGCCTCGCGCCTGCTCAGCTCTTAGGCTGCCTCTGCTATGCCGTGCCATGCCGCGCGCGTGAATATAACACAATTTCACGCAAAAACCTTTATCAAGTATAACAAGTCATAAATTCACCTACTTAAACGGCTGGCGCAAAACTGCATCAGAGAGGCGGACAAAAATAATGTCAAACCACCTCGTCCAACAAACTCTCACGGTTCGTGGTTAAACCTCTCTACACTAACAACAGATTAAGATTGCCAACTGTCGGATATATATTTTGAATTTTTTATACCGACTTAATATTTTTTTCTGGTGAGATATTTTCACAAATAAGGCCAAGGACATTCATATAGTCATGATTATAAGGTCACTACTAAATCGACCTTGTTAAAATTAATAACTTTTGGTATTTAAAGAACTTCTATTCCCAGAGGTATCCATCACATCTTGTTTAACTTTAATTGGCCTTAGAGTGACCTTCAACCTTGAACTTGAAGGTCACTCTAAAGCTTTGATCTAAGTACATATTTGAACGAAAAACTTTGCATTCTATCGATTGCCAATATCAAAAAATGTGGTTTCCATTAAAAAAAAAGATGCCCTTGAAATACTTTAAAGGTCATCGTCCAGGTCAAAATCAAAGTCACAGGTCCTTTGTGAAAGTTTTGCAGCTGGTCCTGAAACATCGACACTACGACGTTCATCACTTCAGTTGGTTATACCGCGTCGCATGGTTTTCTAGAAAGATCTGCACGCTTGTACCCTAACAAAATTCCAGTTCGTCCAAAAGCTCAATCCTGGTGATCCAGAATAACGTTTAGAGAACTTCAGAGTTGTTTACATTTACAATATAGGAAGGTTTTAATTGGCCCACCCTGTATTAAAGCTCTTTTTCTATGAAGACGCAAAGAGGGATCGGTTAATATGAATGAGTGCTCTATGAGTGTTTTTTTCAGTTCTGAGTGAATCAACCAATAAATTTCTCTCAGTTGGCAACAGTTTTTGACAAAGAGCTATCAATGCAGATATTACAGACAATTGGAAAATGCTGCAGTTTGTTTAATAAGTATGCAAAGAAATTAACACACCGCACAGCGGCGTGTGATAATAAAAACAAAATTAAAGGATTTGCAGAGCTATAGCAAAGCATGTGGCACACACATGTTGTCATTGCTGCGACTATAATGCGGACAGCTTAGCCATGGGAACGCGGGAGTATGCGCCACTCGTATCCACAATCTACCTGCACTATATGGTGCTGGATTTGCTTGCTTTTGATATTGCTGCGCGCCATCAGTGTGCCATTGTGACCTCAACTTTGCCGCACCGCACCGCTGCATTGTGTGATGAGGATTTGCGTGTTGCAATCGATGTTTCGGTTTTTGTTCGGCAATAAATAGAACAGAACCAAATGGTGCGCGCTGTTATATCTGTGTTTGTATATACGATGTGACCAAAGAAGGTCGCCCTCTTCGCGGCAATATTATGTGTTGATGGTGGGGCAAAATTGTGTGACTACTTTGCCATTACCATCATATGGTGAACTCCTTGCTGCTTCTGAAGCTGCAGATGACTGTGTGTTCATCGTCAGCTCGTAAAGCAATTAAACTGCAATTTATTGATCGTTATGGCTACCATATAGTTGGCTCATAAAAGTGTTTAGGATTCTTTCCGATATTAAAGGCTTTCTTTCTTTTTTTTTTAATTTGTCTGCAGTTTCATTTATTCGAACATATTTCTTTGAATACAACAACAACAAAAAAAACACTATTGGTGGTATATGGATACCTACATTGATAGTGTGACAATGGTTTTTCTTTTTAGAAGTTGAATGTAATGTGATTGCTTAAACATGGATTATCCATTAGGTCAACAATTTTAAAGTAAATATGGCAATACCGGAGGAAGAGATACATGTGTAATAAATACACTTCAATTAACTATGAGCACAGATGCAAACCGCGTTATGGTAGTTTTCTGCAAAACAAATATTAATGAATATAATTTACTTACCTAACCAAAAATGGATTTTCGGTAGTAACGAAAATTTAATTATCTTCCTATCGTCTTCGACCCATTTTACCTTTTAAATTCAGTTCCTAAATATGAAATGAAAGAACTGAGCTTCAAACTTTTGTTCGGCAGCACTAATTTTATTTTACAGAGAGGAGAAATTGAATGTTTTTGTTGTTTGTGGTTATGTTGTTAATTATATGAGAAGAGTTCTTCAAGATAATTTATTTATTTTTGAATCCAAATTCTTATACAGGGTGATTCAAATAAAATGCGACAAAAAAGTTGAGCGTGTAGAAGTAAGATAAAGTTACGACTAGAAAAACAAGAAGAAGCAGGAATAAAGTAAACATTTAAAATTGGAAAAAAATTGTATAATGGTTAATATTTTAAATTTAGTATACTAATGTGGCTTAAAATATTCGTACATAGAATATCCTCTTCTTGGAATGAATATTTTTGTTTGTATTTCGTACATTTAATCCGTTATTTTGGATACAAACACCACACTGGATTTAAGATATGTTGTTCTTTAAACTTAATTAAAATTTATTAAATTGCTGTGTCCGCTCTCCACAGCGCTATTCGCCCTGGTTTTCCAAAAAAGTGCGTTTATATAACGTTGTTTATGCTTATTTAAGGTGGCGCTACGTTTCGAATGGACCAGGGCCTCAACCAACAATTTCTACCAGCCAGCTCGGTCCCTAGCAAGCTGGCTTCAGTTTGACGCTTCAAGTTGGTTGAGGTCGTCTTCCACTTGCGTGCGCCACCTGAGTTGCGGTTTCCCTCTACTGCACCGTCCCTCACGGTTAGATTCTAAGACTTTTCAGGCTGGAGCTTTGGTGTCCATTCGCTGTAAATTATCCAGCCATTTCAGGTGTTGTCTTTTTATTGTTTCGGCTAGGCCAGTATCGCCTCTCGTTATGATGTGCCTTCTCCTTCACTCTACGTTTATGCAGACGGGACCAAAAATCACCAGGATAATCTTCCTCTCAATTCTCAAAACATCCTAAAGTGTTCTCATACGCCTTCCATAGGGTCCATGGCTCTGGACTATATAGCAGGACCGGGATGATCAGCGTCTTGTACAGGGTCACTTTAGGTATCCGAGAGAGGGCTTTGCCACTCAATTGCATTTGTAGCCTGAAAAAGCAGTGATTGGAAAGAGTTATTCTTCGTTTGATCTTAGCGCTGGTATCGTTGTCTGTGTTGATAGCGGAGTCTAGGTGGACAAAGTCCCTAACTACCTCAAAGTTATAGCTGTATATCGTAATGTTCTATCCAAGACGTTAGTGTTGGGTGTCTTTTTTTGATGAGAGCATATACTTGGTCTTGCCCTCGTTGACCGCTTAACCCATTTTCTTCGCCTACACCTCTATAGTCACAAAAGCGCTACTGACATTACACTGTGTTCTTCCAATAACTTCAATATCGTCGGCGTTTGCGAGTAATTGGACGGAATTTTGAAAGATTGTGCCTCTAGTGTTGACGGCAGAGTTTGGCACTACTCTTTCAAGAACGATGACAGCACGTCGCACAGTGGTTCGGTTTGTATGGGAGAGCGGAAAAAAGTCTGTTTTATCTGAACGGTTCAACAGATTTAAATGAAATTTGGCAAGCATGTTTATATTAGTCTTATACATATTTGGTCAAAATTTGGTTGAAAAAAAATAATTAGAAACAAAGTTATTGACATTTTTCTAAAATTTGAGGGATTTGATGTTTGTATGGCAGAGCGGAAAAAAAATCTGTAACATCTGAACTGTTTAACGGATTAAGATGAAATTTGATTCGCATTTTTAAATTAGTCCTATACACATTTTATCAAAATTTGGTTAAGAAAAAATCATTAGTAAAAAAGTTATTGGCTTTTTTTTCTAAAATTTGAGTGTTTTGATGTTTGTATGGGAGAGCGGAAAAAAGTCTGTAAAATCTGAACTATTAAACGAATTTTAATGAAATTTGACAAACATGTTAAAATTAGTCTTATACATGCTTGGTCAAAATTTGATCAAGAAAAAATTGTTAGAAAAAAAGTTATTGACATTTTTATAAAATTTGAGGGTTTTAATGTTACATTTAAATAAAAGTTTTTTTTAGTAAAATCTTAACTTTTTATTTTGAATATATATATATATTATAAAATTAAATTTATAATCGATCGTTGTTCCACACAATAATATCCCTGTTTTCCTCCATAGTCATTTGAATTGGTACCAAAGATGTCATAAACGTCCGAAGTTTCTTCATTGTCAAATGTTTGACTGTATTGTGGTTGTCCAGAGGCACCATCGCATCCCCATTTAGTGTACAGTGTTAAAGACTGTCCTACAATTCTGGTTATCTCCTCTGATGTCTTTCCTTCTAATAACCTTGTTACAGTGTGGTCTAACAATTTTTGTAGTTGCACACTTGCTGAGCTTTCCGTAATGTTTATATCTAAAGGATAGCACTTTTTCTTTGCTTCCAGTAATTTAATATAAGGTGGAAAAACATCATGTCCTTCGTCTTTTAGTGCATGTCTCAATACTTCATATTGGCGTTTCGACAATTCTGCTTGTATAAATAATGCAAGAGCCTTATCCGGATCAAATTGTGAACAGGAAAAGCTCTCTGATGTTGCTGCATAGTTTATCTCTTCTCGAGGAAATATATTTCTAATTTCGTCCCTCTTATACCTTTTAGCTCGATCACAGCATTCGTCAAAACTCTTTCGTGGTCTTCCCATATTAGTTGACGTTTCGGGCAATACACTTTGGGTTAGGTCTACTTGGAAAACTCCTTCGAGCCAAAAAGTGTATTTTTTTTTAAAAATGACTTTTTTTTCTATGAACTGCGTTCCATCGACTTAAAAAATGAGAAATAAAACGTTTCTTTAATTCTGATAGCACAGTTTCTATTTGCTCAGAAATTAAGTTGGGGTATTTCCTTACAAAATATGGTCGAAGATTTTGAACATCTTACCCATTAGTAATAAGTTCACTACACAACACCGAATAAGGAATTTCGATTGAATCCATTTTAATGTATTGAATTCACTATATATGTTTGTTATTATATTTAACTTCACTTTCACTTATTGCACCTTGCACAAATGCTCAATAACTCAATACTGACTTTTTTTTCATTAATCCTTTATATAAATAGATTTAAGTAAGAGATTTTATTCTAATAAGCCATTACTAATCCTTACAGGTAATAAAAAATTACGCAATACAGAACAAAAACAAAGCAATAAAACTTTAAAAAGAACACTTTTTTTATTTTTACCTGCCCTACTTTTAGCGAAAAATTAAAAAAAAATAAAAGATTATCCCTAATCCCTTTCTTTATTTTGTATTAAGCTCTATCATATAATTCAAAATATCATAAAACTATATTATTTTTCGTGTGTTGCTTTCAAGAAAATTGAGTTGAAAGTTGAAAAATTTTCCAGGCAGAAATAAATGGTTTCGCAAAAATCGAAATTCTCAGCCCTGGGTCAATGTATTAATTTTGTTTTATTTTTAAAATAACGTTTGAAATTTTGTTTTAAAATAATGGGCCTAACCAGTTCATTCTGACAATTAATACCGAAGTAATCAAACTTTTTGGTAGACACCACCGTCAAGACGGAGTTTTTTGAAATCCGATTAAGTGAAACATTTTTGAGCATAACTTCCACATCTGCACGTATCTGCAGCTGATTTTTTCTGTGCTTTAACATGAATGTATGGAGCATATGGTGGCATACTTACTTTCTTGGTATCTTTTGGAGCTGTTTTTTTAAATCAAAAAGTTTTAAAAAAAAGCATTTTTTCTTAGTACTAAAGCTTCAGGCTACTTATTGAAGGTATCTTTTATAAATAATCAATATTTTTTTTTATTTTTAGATAATCGAAAATAGACCAATTAAATTATTTAAGAAACTAGAGAATTTATCTGCAGGAACTTCGGAAAAAAACATCTCAAAATTTGTTGAAAATACGGTTCGCGATTTGAGTAAAATTATTTTTCAACTTTGATTGCTTGTAAATCAGAACATACAATATATATGTTAAAAAATACTTTTAAATCATACGCTTTGGTTATCTAAGAGTACTTTAACATAAAGTTTAAAACGATAGACATGACTTTTTCAAAAGACTTTTTTCCGCTCTCGCACCACTGTGCGTCGCCTTGTCTAAATCCATTTTTGACATTAAAGGTGTCGTTGAGGTCTTTGCCGACCTTGATGATGGAACAGCGTGCGTTCTCTGACGTCAACCTACACAAACGGACGAGTTTGACAGGGATGCAAAAAATAGACACTACCCTATAAGGCTCCTCTTTATAGATGTTGTCATACACGGCTTTGAAAAGGTAGAAGATCTTGTTTTATATACAAATAGGAAAATCAACTATCAACCGATTAACTATTGGTAGAATTTGTCAATTGAACTCGAAATCAGTATTGTGAAAATAAATTGATAAAATATTGTAAATGCCTCCAAATATTTCCATTGTTGTGAGTGACAAAAGCTTCTTTTTTTTAGGAACGTACAAAAAAAGTCATAGTAAAATTAAAAACAAAATAAATCAAAATATTTTCGTGATAGTTTATTTGGTCAGCAGTTTGGTTTTCTAATAAAAATATATGATCGTCGTGACGTTTTTCCTTCCTAGGAGTTTTTTTCTTCTGTTGCTCGAAATCTTCAACAGGAACCGGGTCAATCTGATCTGTAGATTGTTCAGTTATTATATCTTTGGAGAGGCACTCATCCCAATGGAAATGATATAAAAACTGAACAATCTACACTTCTACAGGTCATATTAACCACCTGAACTCTGAATAAATTTCAGGATGTTCCTTAGTAGCAAAAACGAGATGTCGCTCAGTCCGTCAAAGAAGTAATCTCCGAGGGCTATTTTTGCTGGTTCTTACTAAGCTTTACGGCATTCACGAAGGAATTGATAAGAGCCCTCCTCCGCCTCTTCATCGTGACACCATCTGCATAAGTCAGATGAGCTGATGCCTATTTGGCGCTTGTAGGTTCCCATTCAGTTGTGACCCGTTAGGATTCCAACCAAAACGGATAGTTGAGGTCTGCTTAGTTCAAGAAGGAGGTCTGTTTTTTTTTTGTTAGAGAGGTTCGGCCATAGATTCTTTGAGACCCTATTGTTTGCGGCTTCTAGGAATCATTTGTGAGTTCTAACTTTTTCTTCTTCTAGTGACATAAAAAACGGATGATTCAGATTGGCCAAGATTGAGAGAACCCAAGCAACACAGAAACCCTTAAAGAGTTCTGTAATTTAAATGTTACCCTCTTTTCACGCTCCTAATAAAATCTTTTAAAAACCATGTCACTTAAAAACAGCTTAATAAACTCATTAAAAGCATAGCGAGATTTATTGATTTTAGAAACTACGTGAAAATATCTTTCAAAACATCAACAGAAAATGTATTTTTATTAGTTCTTTATGAATTGTCTTCAAAAGTACTTTAATCTAAGTATTTGGAGGATATTAAGAATGCTTTGTTGTCTTCAAAAGTACTTTAATCTAAGTATTTGGAGGATATTAAGAATGCTTTGTTTTGATCGTTACAAGACATTTTTAAGTTCAACAAAAAAAGTTTTCATTTAACCTTTCGAAATTAATCACTTTTTGGGGAATTGTGTCAGACTTTTTTAAGAGTAGGTAAATAGGTGCTTTTATTTAAATGTTAAATTTCTTGTTTTGGAAATTATTAAAAATTCTGCTTACGATTTTTGAAGTGTTGTGTTTGTTTGAAATAGAAAAAACAAATCAAAACTGTTTGGAAAAATGGAGAAAAAAAAAAAGAATTCTGTGAACTACAAACGGCAAAAAAATTAAAAAACTTGGTCTTCAGTTTGCTCAAGAAGTTGATGCTGGACAAAAGCAACCCGGAGAAACTTCAGCAACTTTAGAAATTTCAACAACTCAAGAAACTATTGCTGAAGAAGAACCCTTTGCTTGTGAATATGAACATCTTGACTTTAACTCCGACGACAGTGTCAACATTGAACATTGGACCGACAGTGATAATATTGAAGGTCAGGCAACAGTTGAATTGGATATGGAACGTATTAAAAGTGAACTCGCAGTCTGGGCAATAAAAACAAACCTTAATCACACTCAGTTGAGAGGGTTTTTGGATGTATGGAACAATTTAGTCCCTTTACAAAATACACCACGTACATTAGATATTTCCACCTATGGAAATCAGCAGTACTGCCATTACGGGTTACAAAAATTGCTTAAAAAAAAACGTACTCAATCACCTCTGTTCTGATTTCCGTTCCGAATAAAATCCGTAAACGAAATTGAGATCCGCACGGATTAAAAAAAAAAGTTCTGATTTTCACTTTCACGTTAGCTAGTATTCAAACCTTTTTTTCTTTCGAAATCAGTAAAAACACAATTCCAAACATCAAATTTGTTGAAAAAAATTAAACAAATCACAATCACAATCTTATAATATACGAACATCAACCAAATAAATATTTAAAAATTTTTTCTATTTAATTCGGACACGAAAACTCAAATGAATTTCCAAATGTCAAATATTTTTAATCCGATCGAAAATCAAAGCACACTTTTCCCGCAAGTATTGAAAGCCAAAAGTATTTCAGAACACCTAGAGTTTGAAAACTAAAGGATTTTAAAACCGATCGGTCATGGGGGTCATGCCCCCCCCCCCCCCCCCACAGAACTCAAAAGAAAAAGATAAACACAAACAATCTTCACTTTTATTCTAAGAAATGGACATAGAAAAAATTCTTTTTGTTAACATTTGACATGCTTGCATATATTTTAAAGCTTGATTCTGATTATACTGAGAGATTGGAATTAAGTTCTGCAACTGAATCCACTCACCCGACGTGACCAACGTTTAGACTTGTTTGGATTTCCCTAAAATCGTTTACTAGATATTTTTAAAATTTATTTAACACGTGACGAATGTAATTATTTTGTCATTTATGCATTTATATTCTACAATATAAGTAATTTATTTCATTTATACCTACCTACACATCTTTCGAAAAAGAATTTATTAATTATGTAGTTAATTCAGAATAATTATTCTTTTGTTGTGCAGGCTTAAAGTTATTTTTGTTTGCTTTTTTTAAATATTTATCGTGTTAAAGTATTTTTAGTAAGATACTCAGTTAAAAAGACGATTTTCCAAACTTTAATTGAGTTAGTAACGTACTGTCTTTTTAACATTTCGCTAAAGTTAAAATCCTCAAATGGCAATTTTATCTTATCATACTAACTCCATTATGCCATTTTGACAAAACAAAATATGAAAAAAGTCTGTTTGCTTACTTTTTTGCACGATCTGGGACTGTTTAAGGTAAGTTTTAAGAAAACAGGGTTAGAATAGTACTAGTTAAAAATTGTTCAAAATGAAGAACATTTTGCTAACATTTACATCAGGCTGTTTAAAATTTAACGCCATTGTCTATAAAAATTTACCCGATTTGCGATTCCAGCATAGTTGAATTAAATTTGAAATAATTAAGCATTTATTTTAAAATTTTGAATTAATCAAATTTTATAATTAGTTTTGTTTAAGGGTATAAGTAAATATGCCCTAATCAATCTCTTTTCTTTTTATTTTTGGTTGATGTTCATTTTCTGAATCAGAATTCGGATTATACATATTTGATATGAAGCTTTTTTTTCTTTCAAAAATCATTTTCTTGTTGAAATATTCAGCAATTTTTACATAATTTTTCACTCAGGCGGCGGTGTTTTTTATTTTGAGCTCAAAACTTTTTTAGGAGTTGTTATAGTAATTTAAGGAACGAGTTTCATGCTTCTTTAATATTTTCTCTAATTTATTATTACCCATTCTTAATAATATGAAATATTAAAAATTCTAATAAACTTGAACAACAAGAGCATAAAGCAAAGAATACAAAATTACGCCACTTCTACCTCATATACAAAACAAAATCAACAAATGTGACAGCCAAGAAAATTTCAGTGAAAATATTTTTCGTGTGCGAATAATTCAATGATAAGAAAAGCTTTTCGTTTTAAAAGTAAAAAAATATCACCGAAAATTATTATTAAATTTATATTAAATTGTTTTAAATTATATTATATAGGTTAGCCTAAAAAAAAACAACATAAAAATAGAATTCGCTGTGGAAAAGTGAAAAAATCTGCCTTGGTTTAATGAATGTTCATCGAGATGTACATATCGATAATGTAGATGAAATAATTACAAGATTTACCTAGAAAAACCAAAAAAGACTTGATTTTACTATATGAATTGTAAACAAATAAAACATACCCACATATGCACATTATGTATAGAATAAATCGTTGTTTGTTGTTTAACTGTTTATAAATATTTGCATTTTTTATTGAGTGTATTCTAAGTATGTAGGTACAGCATGTTCATTTTTAGGTACCTATATGGATGTATTTTCCATAAATTTTTTCTCGGTTGACTGCCTGTAAGGATAATGACCCCCCCCCCCAAACTGAATTCCTGGATCCGCGCCTGGAACAGGGTAGAATATTCTAGAAAATGTACCATAGTCTATTTCTCTGATGTTCAATGTTGATGGTGTGCCCATTTCAGGGAGCTCTAAACAACAATTTTGGCTGATCTTATATAACATTCATGAATTTAATGATATAAGATCAAGAGATAAGATCCTTTTTTGGCCAATTTATCCGCCATTTCTTTTCAATATATGTCACGATGTTCTGTGACCCACCGAAAGTTAATTGTATTTGATGCACTAAGTAATTTAAACTTTTAAACTCGTTCCGGCAACACTCTACCAGTTTAGAATTTGTGACAATTAAAGCAATTGATTTAATTGCCACCTGACTATTAATGAAGATATTGATGTTTCTATTTACTAGTCGCAAGCCTTTTTGCAGCCTCTTAAATTTCCAGTACTTCCGCTTGGAAAACACTGCACAAATCTGGAAGTCCTATTCATTTAGGAGAGGGTTGTCTGAAAAGATGTCTGACCCTACGCCTCAACCAGCTTGGAACCATCTGTAAAACACACTTTTAAGCTCCAATCACTCCTTTCTTCACCCAAACTCTTTTTCACCTCACTTACATCCTGGAGACATGGAGATCCGAGTGAGATGATGCGGCTTCTAACCTAACCTAAACTAAAGCAGCACAGCAACCCAATATGTTCGTTTCTTCTTTTTAAAAGCCTTAAAAATTTTTCTTCAAGCTAATTTTTCTAAGTGAATAAAACAATGAAAACAATGAATAAAAAAAAGGTTTCTATTCGCCAAAGATCACTTAAATTCTCCCAGGCTATCGAAAACTTATTAAAAACTCCATTCAGAGCATAAAAGTGAAATTTCAATTTGACCCCTTCTTTGGTTTGTAATAACTATTAATCTCTAGACAAATCTTGTTTACATATCTTAAATACATTGCAATTGACCAAGTTAATTAATTGCATGTCAATTATATTTCATATACAAGAAAAACCATAACAGAGATAGAGAGAGTGCCCACAACATCGCAACATCAACATCAATATCAATAGAAAAAGGAAATTCATAAAAAATAACCTTTTTGGTCTATCGCTTTAAAGCCAAGACGTTTTTGAACAATGCAATCATTTTTTTTTCTCCTTTCCTTGTTATTCCCTAAAAGCAAGAGTAAAGTTAATTAACGGATTGCAATTTAATGGATTAATATGGGGCGACGACGACTACGACGTGAAGTACGAACGCTTGCAGCTTGCAAAATATCTATACTGTTCCTCTATATAATACCGATCACTGCTTGATATTGGTGCCATAAATGTGCAATTCTTATCTGGATTAACCCCGATACCTAAACCAAACGTATATCAACCAAAACGGTATACAAAAACAGAAAACATATGTGGACAGTTTGACTCGAGTTGAATTTATGCAAGGATGTACAGAATTGACAGCCATTTTGACAGTTCAGTTAATTAAACCTTTCAATGTGTCAAAAATCTACAACTTGGTCCAAACCAAACGTGGACAGGACAGTAGTTGGTAGTTAGACTTTGTTCCTTTTGAGTGTGTTCAGTTATCCTATTTACAATGGGGTTAGTCAACCATTTACAGCCACGGTTGCCACCTACAACAAAAAAAAAACTTCCAACACTCTCTCGCAAAAAAATCTTACAATTCAGTAGTAAAATATTTAATTGTTTAAAATATAGAATAAAGTATCTTATCTTAATGATAAGAATTCTTTATTCTATCTTTTAGAAAAAAAAATATTTTAAGGAAAAAAGCCCCAAGTCATGTTTGGAAATAACGCCCCAAAAGTTTCGAACAATTGTTGTTTTAATTTCGTTGGGTTGCATTGTCTGTTCTTAAAACAGGAAATAAAGAGTAGAAACATTTAAAAGTTAAATAATTATCACCAAAAACAATTAGGTAAGGCAAAATGAAACAACGCCCAAACAAAGAAAGTTTATTCGTTTTGAACGACTCCGGGAAATAACTTCCCAATGAAATAACCACCTAAAGAAATAAGCCCTCAACTTAAAATGATATAACTTCCCGCAGTGTGAAGCATGCTTATGGGCCGGAGGTAGCAGCGTGGAAATAACACCCAAAAATATGGAAATATCACCCAAAATAAAAAAAAAAAAAAACCATTTCCATTAAATTTTTTGCACGATATTTACTCTTTATTATTTGGGTGATATGAAGTTTTGGGCGTTAAGCTAATTTTTTTGCGCTTTATTTCCATTTTCTTTTTACATTTGGGCGTTAAAGATTAATTTGGGCATTATTTCCAAAAATGAATTGGGCGTTATTGCCTAATGCCATTCTCAACTGTTTTGTGAATTTTTAATTAAAAAACGTGAAACTCATTTTTCTGATATGAACTTTCAATATTATGACAACAAAAATTAAGCAAAATAAAAAAACTAAATACATATTATCATCAAAGTGGTAACCGTGTGTGTGTGACAGTAGACAACTTCCAACATTATGCCTACTGTTCTTTAAAATTCTACAATTTTATATGGGGAAACGTGAATTTATATTTCTTTAAATCTAAATGATTAATAGACTCTCTTAGAGGAACACAAAGGCTTGTAAGTTGTTCACACTGAATAATTGTTGAAAATAGTGCCCCGGGGGTTGTGTTCAAACAAACAAATAGACTCTAGTTCAGTGTATTGGGTGTGTTCCAAGTCGAATATTAGAATTTTCAAATAAAAATTAAGTCACTTTTTGACACTTCATTACACGGAGTAAAGTAATTACGACGACGCCTTCCAGTGAGTTAGTTATAGTTGTTGTTGGGCAATGTATTTCTATATGTGCACTTTAATCAATAAGAATGAGTTATTGGCTGAAAGGAGGGTCTGTTTTTTTGTTGCATAAAATAATTGGGATTGCCTGGGGTTCAAACGGTTAGCTACTGTCATATGTGGAGCTTTGCGCTTGAAGAAGTTATTTGAAGGTGGGCCTGGTTGTAAGCTTAATATCTACAAAAGATATTTAAATGAGAAGTTATACTAACTTTTCAACTAGCCACATAGAAGCATGGACCACAGTTTGGGCACGCCAGCATAGATGAAGGAATTCATGAACCCAATAAAAAAATCTAAAAAACTATGTGTATAAACGTAGATAGACAAATATTTTGATAAAATATTTGTTTTATAAGAAATGTTTCCCAATAAATTTTGTTATTCTCTTAAGAATAATGACATGGCTATTCGACTGTAGTAAATTAAGATCACAGGATGAGCTCTGATTATAAGAGCGCAGCAAAAAAAAAAAACAAGTTATAAAATGTTATCACCAAAAATTAAAAAAAAAAAAAAAAACACTTCTTCGTTTTGCAATTGAAATTTAAATACTTTAAAATTTCGTTGGCGCCAATGTTAAACGAAAACTTAGAGATGAATCTTTGTTTTTGGTGCCAAGTTTTTGTGGAACTACGCCGCCGATTTCAGCCTTAACTCTATTTTCTTGCAACAAAATTTCAAATTGAATTTTGTCTCAAGGCAAAAGACGTTTAAGACTACAAAACAAAAAAAAACTAAGAATTGAATATCGATGTATAAATTTTTTGAAAGCAAAAAACAAAACAACAAAGAAAATTATTGTGAGAAAGTAACCAAGATAATACCTTTACGTTATGACGTTACTTTGTTACATTGTAAATTTAAAGACTTAATAAAAGAAAATTATACTAAACACTTACCATTGAGTGCCCCAGGTATTCAGCTGCATTATCAGAAATGTATAGGAGTTTTCCATTTTGCGTAAGCATCATGAGAAATCCCGAGAGGGCCTGGAAAGAAAGAGAAATAATAAAGATATTTTTTTTTTAATTTCGCATTGCAACAAAATAAATGTAAACTTAAGCTAGCTTTGCAGTTTATGGACATTATGTCAAATATGAAATATCTAAACACTTAGAAACTCCTGTTCTGATTCCCGTGGATGCGCTTCTATGAATGCACTGGATCCGAGTCTAATAAATACCAAGAGAACTTGCTCTTTTGGTTCAAGATTATAATAGCCGTGTCCAAGGAACTAGCCAGGGGGAGGGCTTGAGGGGCTGAAGCGAAGCCCCTCCTGAAATGATTTGTATCTAAACAAATTTAGTAAAAACTAAAGATTTTTAATATCAATTCAAATTTATAAAACTAAGAAGTCTATTTAGGTATAGATTTGGGATCAGTTAAGGACTTCAATTATTATCTTCGTTTATATGCCAAATTATTGCAAAAAAAAAATAACAAAAATTATATTATCTCAGAGTTATAAAAACCACAAATGAATAGAAATAATGATATGGGTGGCTGGAAAACGTTGCTGCTGGAAAACAAAAAGATCCTGCTACCCAATGCAAAAGCAGTAGCTGTAAATAGAGCTGTGACAAGACCTATTTTTCAGACTATTTTCTTTTGTGCTGAACAAGAAGTAACGACGATAGTGGAGCTATATATCTTACTCGGCCCACAAACAAAGATGGAAAACTAAGGGCTCTCCAGCGGTTCAGAATTGATTCTGCGGACAACAATTTAAAGAATCACGTTATTACCAGCTCTAAGAACACAGGCTATTTAAGCTCAGCTATATAAAATGAAATCCTGGAGACATGTTCTGAAATCGTCACAACCGAAATAAACAATAAACGGGCTATACAGTCAAGTAGTTTCAACGTCCTCACTGACGAAACAATGGATATTTTTGGCACTGAACAACTTTCCATATGTCGACTGTTTATTGTTTAACAGACCCAATAAGTTGTATGCTTCGGGAAGTTTTGTAGGTTTTATTCTCGTTGATGACCAAACTTCTAGAAACCTGACCAAAACCATACTGCAGCGATGTGAAGAACTACATCTTGATATATATGACCAATGGTATTGGTCAAGGCAATGACGGAGCCGCAAATACGGCAGGTCACTTAAGTGGAGTACAAAGCAGGATTAGAAAACAGTATCCAAACGCTTGGTATGTACACTGTGTAAGCCATCGCTTGCAAAATAACTTTCCAAAATATCATTAAAAAAACCACACCAGAGAGCAAAATAAAATGCAAAAATATCTAACTTACTTTAGAGGAATTAACTTCTTGCTCGCGGTTTTGGGCACAGTTCCAGTGACAACAGAGTCTTGAAAGAACCTTTTCACCAATGAAAACGATTAAAACAGTGTCTCGAAGCCATATGAGCAATGCAAGACTTAACGCACTTGCTATGATATCTGTTCATTCGGTTATTGATGTTGATCCAGATGAGGTGATTGGTCTCATATAAAAAAAAATCAAAACTTTTTCTGCCGTAAAAAAAATTTTATAAAAAAAATAATTTTTATGTAAGTTATGTACCTACTTAACATACATTTATTTAAAAATCAACACAGATCTATGAATTTAAATACGTCATAGTTTAATATTTTTTGTTCAAGGAATTGTTCGTAAGACTTGGAAGCAAGCTCCTTCCCAAAAAAAAATCCTGGCTACGGCACACAGTGGTTCGGTTTGTATGGGAGAGCGGAAAAAAGTTTGTTTTATCTGAACGGTTCAACGGATTTAAATGAAATTTAGCAAACATGTTTAAATTAGTCTTATACATATTTGATCAAAATTTGGTTGAAAAAAAAATAATTAGAAACAAAGTTATTGACATTTTTCTAAAATTTGAGGGTTTGTATGGGAGAGCGGAAAAAAAATCTGTAACATCTGAACTATTTAACGGATTAAGATGAAATTTGATTAGCATTTTAAAATTAGTCTTATACACATTTTGTCAAAATTTGGCTAAGGAAATATCATTAGTAAAAAAGTTATTGGCTTTTTTTCTAAAATTTGAGTGTTTTGATGTTTGTAAGGGAAGCGGAAAAAAATCTGTAAAATCTGAACTATTAAACGAATTTTGATGAAATTTGACACACATGTTCAGGTTCGTTTTATACATGCTTGGTCAAAATTTGGTAAAGAAAAAAATATTACAAAAAAAGTTATTGACATTCTTATAAAATTTGAGGGTTTTGATGTTATATTTATTTAAATAAAAGTTTTTTTTAGTAAAATCTTTATTTTGAATAAAATATTATTATTAACTATGTATATTATTAAATTAAAAAAATAAATGGATAAATTCATAAAAAAAAATAAATAAAAAAACAATTATGAAATAGTAATTTTATAATGCTAAAATGAGGTTTTTAGCGTCTGCGCTGATTGGAAGTATTTTCTTTTTTGCCTGTGGCCTTAAACCTGTTATTATTGGATCTGAGGATATGAGTATATGATGCATCACATCTTCATTCGTCGCAATTCGGCTGCATTTTCTCGAATGAAACCTGCGGTAGGCTTTATAATCCTTATGAATTAAAAAATGAGACATAAAACGTTTCTTTAATTCTGACAGCACAGTTTCTATTTGCTCAGAAATTGAGTTGGGGTATTCCCTTACAAAATATGGTCGAAGATTTTGAACATCATGACCATTAGTAATAAGTTCACTACACAACACCGAATAAGGAATTTCGATTGAATCCATTTTAATGTATTGAATTCACTGTATATGTTTGTTATTATATTTCACTTCACTTTCAATTATTGGTTGATCAAAGAGTAAACATTTTTCTTACACACCTTGCACAAATGCTCAATACTGACTTTTTTTCATTAATCCTTTATATATATAGATTTAAGTAAGAGATTTTTTTTCTAATAAGCCATTACTAATCCTTACAGGTAATAAAAAAATACGCAATACACAACAAAAACAAAGCAATAAAACTTAAAAAAAAAAAAACTTTTTTTTATTTTTAGCTGCCCTACTTTTAGGGAAAAAATAAAAAAAATAAAGGATTATCCCTAATCCTTTTCTTTATTTAGTATTAAGTTCTATCATATAATTCAAAATATCATAAAACTATATTATTTTTCGTGTGTTGTTTTCAAGAAAATTGAATTGAAAGTTGAAAAATTTTCCAGGCAGAAATATATGGTTTCGTAAAAATCGAAATTCTCAGACCTGGGTCAATGTATTAATTTTGTTTTATTTTAAAATAAAGTTTGACATTTTTTCTTAAAATAATGGGCTTAACCAGTTCATTCTGACAATTAATACCGAAGAAATCAAACTTTTTGGTAAACACCACCGTCAAGACGGAGTTTTTTGAAATCCGATTCAGTGAAACATTTTTGAGCATAACTTC
Source organism: Leucozona laternaria (assembly GCA_932273885.2). Taxonomy (NCBI): domain Eukaryota; kingdom Metazoa; phylum Arthropoda; class Insecta; order Diptera; family Syrphidae; genus Leucozona; species Leucozona laternaria. The sequence continues at coordinate 48,475,701 of OW026366.1, forward strand.
CACATCTGCAAGCATCTGCAGCTGATTTTTTCTATGCTTTAACATGAATGTATGGAGCATATTTGTGGCATACTTACTTTCTTGGTATCTTTTGGCGATTTTTTTTTAAATCAAAAAGTTTTAGAAAAAATAATTTTTTCTTAGTACTAAAGCTTCAGGCTACTTATAGAAGGTATCTTTTATAAGTAATCAATATTTTTTTTTTATTTTAAGATAATCGAAAATAGACCAATTAAATTATTTAAGAAGCTAGAGAATTTATTTAAAGGAACTTCGGAAAAAAACATCTCAAAATTTGTTGAAAATACGGTTCGCGATTTGAGTAAAATTATTTGTCAACTTTGAGGGCTTGTAAATTAGAACATACAATATATATGTTAAAAAATACTTTTAAATCATACGCTCGGGTTATCTAAGAGTACTTAAACATAAAGTTTAAAAGGATAGATATGACTTTTTCAAAAGACTTTTTTCCGCTCTCGCACCATTGGCACTGGCCGTATGCGTACCCCGTATTTTGGTTTAAATTATAGGCAGCGCAGTAATGAATTATGAATAAAACGCTAAAAGTCACTTTATATTTACTTTTCTTTTGTAATTTTAAAGCTGGTAATCGTGCCAAATGACATTCGATGTCAAAATAAAATTCTTATCTTTTACAAACAATAATCAATGACAATCATGAAATTAACAAACTTTAATAATTGATATGATGGAAAACGAAACAAAAGAGGTAACAACATAATTCTTTATGTACCTAACAATACAATTTGTAACTATAGGTCTTATTACCACTTCAACACTCACCAATTGATGAAAATTTATATTCACATGAAACCAATATTCGTTTTATGTTTTGAAATGTGTTCGGGCGCGTTCTAAGGTACTTTTTTGCATTTTGCTTACACGGGACATATAGTTAGTGTCCAGTGAACATCAATTCTATATGTGTCAACGTCAAAACAAGGCCATTAATTCCGAAACCAATCGTGGTTAATGTAGACTATCAAGTAATAAACTGTCAAATTTCATTGAAGGATGACTGAGATGACGATGAATTAAAAAACCTCTGATAAATTCGAAAATTTCTCCATTTTATGTTCTGCTCCGGAAAAATTCATTTTCAGGGCAATCCGTTGACATTTGGAACGAAATATTCTCGATACGATCAAATATAATCTGTCCCATATTTGTCAAATTCCATTAAAGTATGGCTACGATCGATGTCAATGGATTAAAAAACCTCTAAAAATCCGAATTTTTGAAATTTTTGTTTGTTTCGGGAAAATGCAATTTTAGAACTTTATGGTGTTTTTTGTAACGACAAATATTCTATAGACGTCAAAATACAGTTTGTTGCCTATCAGCGAGTAAAAAACTGTCAAATTTCATTGAAAGATGTCTTGGATGTCGATAGATTAAAAAATTTAAATAAAATCGATGACATGATGTATCGATGTTTTTTTTTCAAAGTCGATACTTTAAAACAATTGAACATTTTTCTTTAATTTCTATTTTGATTGAATTACACAAAAATGGACTTCTTCGTCATCGTGATATTTAGATTGATTAAAACCTTGATTTTTTCTTCACATGAAACCAAAAACCTGTAGTATATAAAAAGCAACTGAAAAGAAGTAAATACTTTAACCACACCACGTATTAAAAGTTCACTATAGTCAACATTCATTGTTCTTTTAACTCAAAAAAGTAAGTTTATGACTTCTGAAAATCTCTCCATTGATTTCAATGTTTGGAATAGTTTTCTTCTATTGTCTGATTAATTTTCTTTTTTCGATATTTTATTCTATCGATTTAGTCGTTTTTTTTTATTAAGAAAAAGCTGTTACTTCTGCAATATATACTTGGTTTTTGTATGATTTAAAAATTTAGTTTTAAAATTTCATAGTCAATATTTAAAAAAAAAAACCTCAAGGTGGCAATATATTCGTGGCTGAGTGGTTTGATTGGGAATGTAGGAAACTTCGCAAAAAATCTTTCTCTTTCCTTAATCTTTTTAGAAAGACCAGTTCAGTGTTTTTCAAAACACTTTACTTAGGGTCGAATAAACAGTAGACAAATCTTTTAGTCCAAAAACGGAAAATCTATGTGAGTGATGTAGCCACTGGCCTTTCATCCTGTAAGGACACAAAAACATTTTGGTCAAAGGTGAGATTGCTGGTTGGTTGTAAAAATGTGTCATCCTCGGTTTTGGCAGTCGAAAAACTTGCTGATCACTTCAAAGATCTTCTGAATCCATTATCAGTTCACCAAAGGTTTGAGTATGCTTTGCCCTTAGTGCTCATCCCTGAACTTGATGGGCCGATTTCAATGAAAGAATTGCAGGATACCCTGAAATCCATGAAAAATAATAAGTCAACTGGGATTGAGGGTATTCCTGCGGAATTTTATAAGAACTCCTCAAACAATTTGTTGGTTCATATTAATTTATTCTTTAATAGGCTTCTTGAAGAAGAAACAATCCCGAAATCGTTTTTAAAACCATGGATTTGAGCGATCTTTAAAAAAGGTGATCCCCAGTGCCCAAACAACTACAGGGGCATCTCGATTTTACCTTGCCTACGGAAAATATTCACCCATCTTCTATACCTACCATAGATTGACGAGACGGTTTTTTTGTCGAGGCCTTTGATACGGTAAACAGGAGTCCTTTAATCTATAAGATTTCTACTCTAGCCATTTCAACAAAATTCCTCAACTTATAAAGGGTGATTTTTTAGCTGGTTTGGTTTTGGCAACACTGGTTTTGACAGCTGACGTGTGTTTAGTACCTTGTGTCACTGTCAAACAGCTTCAGTTTGGTTTGCAATTTAACCATGGATCGTCTTACAAATGAACAACGCTTGCAAATTATTGAATTTTACTATCAAAATTCGTGCTCGGTTCGAAATGTTCATCGCGCGCTGCTTCCATTTTATGATCGGCATTCTCGACCTTCTGAGCAGTCTATTCGGAAGATTGTGACCAAATTTCGCACCAAATTTACTTTGTTGGACATTAAACCACCAACACGTTTACGTACTGTGCGTAGTGAAGAAAATATTGCGGCCGTATCAGCTAGTGTGACAGAAGACCGCGAAATGTCGATTCGGCGCCGTTCCCAGCAGTTAGGCCTTTGTTACAGCACTACGTGGAAAATTTTGCGGAAGGATTTGGGCGTAAAACCTTTTAAGATACAGCTGGTGCAAGAACTAAAGCCAGCCGACCTACCACAACGCCGAATTTTTGGTGAATGGGCTCTTGGAAAGCTGGCCGAGGATCCGCTTTTTTATCGAAAAATTGTGTTCAGCGATGAGGCTCATTTTTGGTTGAATGGGTACGTAAATAAGCAAAATTGCCGCATTTGGAGTGAAGATCAGCCAGAAGCATTGCAACAGCTACCAATGCATCCCGAAAAAGCCACTGTTTGGTGCGGTTTATGGGCCGGCGGCATTATTGGGCCATATTTCTTCAAAGATGATGCGAATCGCAGCGTTACTGTCAATGGTGAACGCTACCGAGCGATGATAACAAACTTTTTTTTGCCCGAAATGGAAGTTCTTGACTTGCATGATATGTGGTTTCAACAAGACGGTGCCACATGCCACACAGCACGCGAAACAATGGCGCAATTGCGAGGCGAGTTTGGTGAACAGTTTATTTCACGTTTCGGGCCGGTCAATTGGCCGCCTAGATCGTGCGATTTGACACCATTAGATTATTTTTTGTGGAGGTATGTCAAGGCTAATGTCTATAGGGACAAGCCCGCTTCGATTGACGCACTGGAAGCCAACATCCATGCATTCATTCGTGAGATACCGGCCGATATGTGTGAAAGAGTATGCCAAAATTGGACTCAGCGGATGGGCTACCTGAGACGCAGCCGCTGGCAACATTTGCATGAAATTATCTTTAAACATTAAATTGCAAGGTTCAAACTATCGATTCATAATTCAACACCCACCTACGCAATCCATGTTGAATCCGGCATTCCACAAGTATTTTTAAAGAATTTAAAATCAAATGCTGATTATATAATAAAAGTTATGAAGAGACCTGGCTTAAACCTTCAAAAACAAATATTGAAATATGCACTTCGACGCCAAATATCGCCTTTTAAAGAATGGAATGACCTAGCTTATAGACACAGTGTGGATCTCAACCTTAATAATACAGCCCTTACCAATTGGCAGGACGTGTTCTATAGCTGTATAGCAAAAATAGACGATTCTCTTTATTTGAAATGTCTGAATAGAGCGCAAGCATCGCCAACTAGGCTTATATATAAAGAATTAAACCACACACTTTTCATTAAAAACTATTTTAACGAAAAACTCACAGTCAATCAAATCTTTAAAGCAAGGACCGAGATGCTCTGTTTAAACTATAGACCACATAGAATTGACCTTCGCCCGATATATGAAGTCGAAAATGTGTACCACTTTCTAGCTGTATGTCCAATCTTACAAGAAATCCGCAGGCTTTATTTTTTTAAAAGCATCCTTACACTTGATGATACACAGGATCTTTTAAATGGTTGCTCAGGTTGTGTGTCTCCCAATTTTGCAGCCTAAACGCATTTGTTTTTTTCTTGTTAGTTCCTCGCGTTGTTGTGGGACTCAATATAACAAAGCCTGCCATACAATTTCGTTTCGATAGACTTAAAAATTTCACTTATCTGCGAATGTCTGTTCAAGCAATTTCTGTGCATAAAAATTTATACTTCAACAAAATGTTACTATGCGATTAAAAGAACAACAAAGGGAATATAAAGCCTAGCGTGTCATTCAAATAAGATAGTCCAGAATACTGTGAATTTCATCCTTCATCCTTGCTCTTCAAGAATGACAGTCTGTGAGCTTCTAAGCAAAAAGTAAAAGATCAGGCCTGCATGCACGACTCAAAGGTTAAAATTGTAATAGCAGACTTATGGAATTTTCAATTTGTAGATTTAGATTTCAATTTAAAAAAATTGATTTTTTTTCATGGCTAATGGAATTCGACCCTGTGTCAAAAAATCTTCATCATTTAATTCACTTTTAGAAGAGAGAAATGAGCTTGTTGAAAATATCAATTCATTTGAAACCGCTTCCATTTATTATGAACGATTATTTTTCACATTTTTTGTACACAATTTTCACACCCCCAAATAAATTAACCAAATTTAAAACACATTTGCAAACTAATGGCTGGAAATTATGTTTGTGAGAAGTAAATCTGCCAAAAAATTTAGAATTGCAAAATAGATTTTAAATCAAAACGAAATCGATTTATTTTGCCCAATGGGACGTAAAAATGGCCAGAATCGGCATTTTGAAAGATCCAAATCAAAATTAATTGAATTGGAAAACCCCATAAGCATCCATCATTTTTAATTTCTGATTTTAATTTGTTTTAAAAGAAATATCAATCCAAATAATACACTGGCAGGCAAATAAATAATTGACGTTTTGCAAACTCCAAGTCTCCAAGTTGAGAGGTCCGTCAAGCTGGGTCCACCACAATCGAAATTCAAAAATTTAACAATGCAGGAATTAGGCGCTAATTTTGGGCTAATTTAGTGATCCAATCCCGAAAGAGCCCCAAATTCCCGTCATCCTCAAATTTTTGATTGACTCAAAATGACGTCATCGTACTAGATCCACTACAATGGAATTTCAAAAATCTAATGATGCAAAAAACTACAGCTTGACGTCAAGCTGGGTCCACCCAACCTCCCAATACACAATTTCAAAAATCTAATGTTGCAGGAATAAGGGGCTAATTAGGGGCTAATTTAGTGCTCCAATCCCAAAGGAGCCCCCAAATTTTGTTCGCCCTTTAGAGGGCAAAAACTGATTTCAATGAAGACACATTTTGGTCCTCCACAACCTCCCAATAAACTTTTTCAAAATTCTAATGATGAAGGAATTAGGGCCTTAATTTAGGGCTCCTTAGGGCACCTATTCCAAAAGAGCACCGAAATCCCTTCACCTTTTAGAGGGCAACAACTGATTTGATGACGTCATCTAGCCGTCAAGCTGGGTCCACCACATTCGAAATTCAAAAATTTAACTATACATTCGTTTTGAGAAGCAGTGTTTCTTTTAACTGAGTTTTAATTGAGATGTATAGGTACCTTTGATTCCCAAAAAGGCTTGCTTCGGATTAAAGTGATCGCTTAAGATTTGTAAATCCTTATTTCTCTACCTGAAACAGCTTCAATAGCTTACTATAGTGTTTATATTTTGGAAGTGACTCTAGACATGCCAATTATAACAGTATTGGTTTATAAAAGTACTGTTTATGCGGCCCCGTAGGGCCAGGGCCCTCCACCGGTGGACATATTTCAGGCACCCAGAGTTTTTTTTTTCAAGTCTCGTCCTTATATTTTATGTATAGGTACACTTCTCATATCACCACCACATATTTCTAACGTTATGCTGATAACCATAATATCCCATTGCAACAAGATATTTAACAGTAAATCCCCACCCAATGATATACGCCCCTGTACTCAATTAATCGAATACACTCCTTCTCTCATTAACTTTACGTCTAAATTGTTTGAATCATCAAGAAACAAGAAAAAAAAATCTCAATGTCACTCTGTCAGTCCAGTCTCCAGTGTGCGGATAATGTTTGATTTAATAATAGTCCAGCCCTTTCTCCAAACTCTTATTCGCGTATTTCCATCTGTCTGTTTTGCTATAAAATTATACGAAATTTTCTAATCAGCAATTTTCATTTCGCCGCCGCTTCGCACCAAGCCGCGCCGCTCCTCCAAAGCTACAACAACAACAAAAGATTTATAGAAAAATTCGCAAAGCGATGAACACCAGCACTGGAGGCGCTCGCTCTAGCAGATTTAGTTCCCATAATCAAAACTAAAACTTAACTTCAACCAGAAAGAAGACAAAAAAAAAATAAAGAGAAGAAAATTTCACTATAGGCCTTGCACCAATAGAGTTCCTTCCTTCCACTTCCGCCAAACACCACTTGAAAATGCATCTTCCAAGGTAATTACAAATATACGTTGGAAATGTCTTAGACGAAGGAGCAGCAGCTCCCTGCACCAGAGAGAGATTACAAGCCGCATCAGCTATTTGGTCTTTGCCACATCAGTGAAGCCATAGAAACAAAAAGATACTTTTTTTGCAGATACTTTACAAGACGAACATATAGTTGGGCTGTATGTTGTAGTTGTTCCGCTCTCCGTTGTCCTGATGCAGATAACGCTGGTTATAACAGCGCAAGCAGTCTGGCTGGCTTAAGCGTGGAAACTAGGTTAGACGAGTGGATAAGCTACAAAGCAGTCATTTTATGCCTCGAGTATCTATATCTCTGTGATGGCCCGGAATTGGTGCTATTAATTAGTGAATCTCGAAACGCAAAAACCATATTTATCGCTTAGAGAGAAAGACGAGTGTTAGGAATATCTGGAGGTACTCGTATAGATGCATTTTCATTCAGGCCAAAGTGAAAATTTCTTGACCTTTTGCTTTGGGCCTGCTCGCTGTTTGCTGCTTGCGATCTGGGACTTGAGATCTTCTCTCCTTCATACTATGGACACTTATGCATAAAAAAATTCCCTAACTATGATGATAGTTGCAACAATGAGATCTTGAGACACAAAAATACAAAAAAACAACCATCAAACCCTTCAAAGACAATCCCAAATAGAAGAGCAACACTCCACTCCCAAGAATCAATCTCGACAGAGCAATAGCCAGTTCCTCAGAGCCTCGTAATGATGTCTTCCAGAAACAACTCTATTAAATTGATTTACGTAGAAAAAATATGCAAAGATCGCTCTCTCTTTCTTGGTTCGCGCCAGAGATCGATCTACATTCGTGACTGAATTAACTATGCGCTTGGCTAGATGATGAAGGAAAAGGAGTCTGCTGTTTCCTCTATTCTGTCCTGGTCGTTTCTTCTAAGTGAAGTCCGGCTATGCCAGACCAGACCAGAACGAAGCAATCTAGCATTGGACTTCTATATACCTACTATACTGAGCTGAGTGTAACACTGCTGTGGTCAATGATTAAATAATGGTTCATCCGGTGGTATGGATTCGATAGATTGGCTTTGTGGAGTTTGAGTGTTGTGCTCTCGGTATATTTTTGTGTAAATAAAAGCCCAGCGTGAAGGTGGGCGACCGCACAATGCACATATCATAATTTGTTTGGTTTTAGTTGGCTGAAATTCCGCGATCCGCGCAGCGCACACTGATTTATTAGTAGTTCCCACGATCCAAACAGCAGTGAGCTGATGGCCCTCTGATGATGGTTGATCTCGTTTCGAGATTTTTATTTTAATACCACTTAATGTCATTTTAACCAGAGATTTATTTTTTGTTTTCCTTTCTTTTTTTTCTCGTTCTCTAAGATGCAAGTGACGATCGATTTTGATTCTCAGTTCCCACACTCAGTCGGTCAATCGCATTAACACGGTTTATGCGCGATCTTAAGTATATTTCAGTCGAAGAAAGGACGAGTGCGAATTATTAATCAGCTACTGAGTGATTTTTTGCAGTCTTTTCGGGATGATTTTCATCACAAAACATAATCCGGATTGAATTTTAAGGCAACAGTAAGTGCTATTTTAACTTTTTTATATTTATAAGAGACACAAAAATATCGCCTGAGATGTGAACTGTTACGAATGAGAGTATGAATTTGTTGAAGAAATAAAAGGGAATTCAAAATAACAATCTTTATGTTAGTTTCTAATATAATCGATCAATTATTGCATTCTGAATATTACCAACAAATTATAAGTACAGTAGAAGTGCTGTCGGTTATAAAGGGTTTTCCAATAAGAGGTGTTATTTTGAATAGCCCGCTATTTCGGTAGCTGTCACTTTCGAAGCTGTCATTTTTTGACATTTGACAAGTAGAAACTACGCCATTAATAAAAATGGAACGATACACGCTTCAACAATGCATTGAAATTATTAAAATTCACTATAAAAATGGTGAAAATTTGGCAGAGACGGTTCGTAAAACTAAAACATTTTTGGGTCGTCTTGAAGCACCTTGTCGGACCGCAATACAGAAATTGGTGGACAAATTCGAGCTGTTGGGACAAGTTAGTGATGTGAAGAATAAAACCCGTGCACGTCGCTCAAGAACAACTGAGAATATTGCTGTTGTAGCCCAAAGTGTTGAAGAAAACCCAGGTTTGTCCATTCCTCGTCGTTCTTTGGAATAAGGCATTCCACAAACGTCATTACACCGTATTTTGCATCTTAAGGCTTATAAAGTTCAGTTAACACAAGAACTCCAGCCGGCTGATCATCAACAACGTCGTGTCTTTGCTGATTGGGTCCTTGAAATGCATGAAAATGATCCGAAATTTCATCGAAAAATCATCTTGACTGATGAGGCCCATTTCCACCTCGGAGGCTACGTCAACAAGCAAAACTGTCGCATCTGGGGCTCGGAAAACCCAAGAGTTATTGTTGAAAAGCCTCTCCATCTTCAACGCGTGACTGTTTGGTGCGGTTTATGGTCCGGCGGGGTCATTGGACCTTACTTTTTCGAAAATGAGGCTGAAGCAACAGTTACGGTCAATGGATTGCGCTATCGAGAGATGATTAATGATTTTTTATGGCCAGAATAGGATGGTATTGATCTGGACAACGTTTACTTTCAACAAGACGGCGCTACGTGCCACACAAGCAATGAAACCATCGATCTTTCACGGGAAAAGTTTCCGGACCGTGTTATCTCTCGAAGAGGTGATCACAATTGGCCACCGAGATCTTGTGATTTAACACCTTGTGACTTCTTCCTTTGGGGCCACGTGAAAGATAAGGTCTACGCCAACAGCCCAGCGTCGATTCAAGACCTCAAAGATGGAATTCGTGAGGCTATCGAGGACATAGGGCAGCCACTTTGCGATTTGGTTATGGAAAATTTCATGAAAAGGATATGGTCCTGTAAGCGTGGTCGTGGCGGCCATTTGGCTGATGTTGTGTTCCTTTATAATGAAATAAACATCCGATCATTTATCTCAAAAAATGCCATTTTTCTTTGAATATCAAAATAACACCTCTTATTAGAAAACCCTTTAGCTTTAGAACAAGTTTTCCACAAAAAACTATGGTCATTTTATCATGTAAATCGGTTAAAAGTCAGTTTGTTTGAATTTTCTATGATTAATTTGGATTTATTTGTACCTATCCTTTTCTTTGCAATTTTTAATCTCTAAATAAACAAGCCAATATATCAATTTCTAAATCATTAGAAACATATTTAATCAACTCCAATATCTTTACAAATTTCAACAAAAACTACTTCTGAATTAAAACAACCACAGTATCCTTCATAATGGATTCGTTTTACGGATCTTTCGTCTTTGCAATTCTTTCTAAAAAAAACTAGAAATAAAATTGATAAGAGAATTGAATTTCGAAAAACGTTGCCGTTGCTTCTTAATACTTTTTTTCTGTTTAAAGAGTTTTTTTTTTAGAAAATGTTCCCACTTGCCTTAAGTGGGGGAATAGACCCAATTTCCTACACAATTTTTTCTTGCCTTGACCCAACCTATACGCCCTAGCTTATGTGAATCACCCTATATAATTATATTAGATATAGGGTTTCTTAATGATAAACATTTTTTTTTTCTAAGAATCGTTATTAATGGCACCTCTCATAGAAACATTTTGCTTTTCTCAAAAACTATTCCACTGATTTTGATCAATTTTTTTTATGGAGAATCTGCACACTGGGAGAATGACATACTGCGCCAATATTGAACGAGACAAACTTCTAAGGCCCAATTGCTGTAACGAAACTTAAATACTTAAGCTCAACATAACAGCTTATGATGATTTGACAGTTTACGCAGAGGATACTTCAGCCAACTAGTCTGTTTTGGATCCGTGCACGTAGTCAACAACATATGGATGACATCGCATACGGATCCAAATATGGACCCTCAAAACTACGTTGGGTGGCTCCAATTAATATGAAAATTAGAATCACAATCATCACAGACCCGCTTGTGCATATATTGTGAGAAAGAGAGCTCACCATACTCAGTGAAAGCCGAAACGAAAACGAATACAAAAAATTATTATATCCAAACGAGTTCTAAAGGGTCGTCCAATAGGGACTTCCGAATGTTGGCAATACTGGCATATTGTTGAAACTACATCTGTCAATTTAGTTGTAATTTATTCAGTCTGTTTTGCAAAATCACCATGGACGGATATAGCGGTCAACAAGACGTGCAAATGATAAAATTGTTTTATCAAAATGGTTGTTCTGTTCGGGGAACGTTCCGCGCGCTTCACTCATTTTACGGTCGCCATAATAATCCCACCGAGAGGATTACTCGCAGGGTGGTGGATAAATTTGATTTCACTGGTTCAGTAAACGATCAACCAATCACCGTACGTCGACGAAACTTAAGATCTGCCGAAATCATCACCGCTGTCCGTGTCAGTGCGCAAGAGAATCCGAGGATTTCGCCTCACTGACAAGAACTGGGCCTTTTGCAGACCACAACTTGGTCCACTGACCGAGGAGCTGAAGGTAAACGACCATAGAGCATAGACGAAAATTACTTTCAAACTCAAAATCGATAAAAATAAAAAAATTTAATACTGACTTTTTAACAATTTTAATTCTCTTTTATTTCGAATTCAATCAAAGATTAACAGGTATACGTAGTGAATACTTAAAGCTAATTTAGAACATAATTTTTAAAATTGTAAACAAAATTCAATACTTAATTTTTAGTTTTTTACCATTTTTGAGTTTGAAAGTAATTTTTTCCGAAAAGTATTAATAGAAATATGTTGATTTAAAAATAAAATAAAAGAGCAAACTTCTCGCTTTAAAAAAAGATAAAACACTTTTTAATAAATGTTGCCATTTTTTAAATATTTTTTTTTCATTTAAAATATTTTTTTTTATAAAATGCGCCAAAACATAATTTTCGCGCCCGATTTCAATTAAGCACCCATATAATGAAATAAAGTATTCTTCATAAGCTTTTATTTGAAATAAGTTTCATCACTGGTGAGCAAAAGGACACAGATTTCAACTGATTTTGATAAGTTTTGTACCAAAATTTCAAAAATTTTAAATTTAAAATTGCAAAAACTAAATATTTTAACAACGGTTGGTTTGGTTTGTTTTGTTTGTTCCCCTTCCGGTGGGCATACTTCAGGCACCCATAGTTTTTTTTCAAGTCAAGCCCAGCGCCTTACAGCACGCCCACTTTAAATGGCGAACAACTGTTATAACTGTTATAAATTGGCAAGTCTTTAGTCTCGTTCATTTATTTTAAACTTACTAGCTTGATAGAAATTACTTTTCAGATACAAAAATTTATTACGATATCTTTATTCAAAACGGGCCACTGTGGGGCGCATACGTTTTTTGGCGATTGCAACTTTTGGGTTGGGTAGCCCAACAAAAATGGTAGGCGAATAATGAATATTAATTATTTTTCGGTCTCCGATTGATATTTTTGTTATAAACTCGAGAAAAAAAACCGTTTCAAGTCTCCAAATTTAAATTTTTGAATTTTTAATATCCCAAAATTTTGAAAAAAAGCATTTACAAAAATTTGTTTGAAATAAAATGCATAACAATTTTTGGTCTTAACGCACATACCTTATTTTCTATTTCCTCCTATTCCTTATCTCTCCCTACTACCAACAAAACCTAATTCACTTGCAGCTTGCACCGTATAAAGTTTAGGTAGGTATACTTTGTCTAAACATGTATATCTTTGAATCGCAACCAAAAGAAAGAATGAACGTTTGAAAAGAACGAAGTTTTCTCATTTATTCGTAATCAAAATGAAAAAGAAATGATTGAAAAAATGAATGATTAAAAAGAACGAATCATTGAACTGAATGGCATATGAACGATTGAATCTTTTAAAATGAACGATTGAAAAACCTCTAAAAGTGAGCATGATTACAACTTTCGAAAAAGTATGTTTGACTAGCCCAGAAATTGCGGAATAACTGCCGTAAATATGCCTTGAAAAGAACAAATATGTCGCGCTATTAGTTCTCCCAAAAAGAGCAATTTCTTTGCTTGTCAAAAATTACTTTATCGTAAGTTGTAATTCTAATGCTAACATCATAGATTATGCACAAGACACCCGAAGAAAATGACGCGGCTTGCCTTAAAACAAGGTGAGGTACCCAACCTACTTACATCAATATAGACTAGTAGAATTGTTTCTTTTAAATACAAACATATTTAGGTTTAATAAATGAAATGTAAATAAATTAAAGGCGCGACAGCTCTCAACCATTCATGTGTGCGTATTGTTGGTCAACAGAAATGGAGGGGAACTATAATTTTTCTGCAAAATTCGATGGCAAGGGATACTCTTGGAAGATTTGTCATTTCCTCATAAGACGCAGTAGGTACTTTATATCTTTGAAAACACTTTTAGTTGAAATACGCTGGATTCGAACGAACCCAGGCGCAGCACAGTTGTATGGAGAGGCGGTCATAAATCTATAAAATCTGAACCAGCCAACCGATTTGAGTGAAATTTTCAGACATGGTTAAGGATAGCATTAGGTATCATGAGAAAAATTGTCCGCCCACTGACACGCCTACTTTAAAAAAAAAGGTTTTCTAACTGTCATAGTTGATATAAATGAGGGGTGTGTTCTTTGAAAAAGTTGTAGATAACGTCATTTCATATTATTCTTCAGTACAAAATTTTTGCCACGCCCACTTTTGGGGTCGTTTTTTTTTACAAAAAATTGATTTTTCGACCAATTTCTTAGAAAACGATACAAGTTGTTGTAAAAACATGCACACAAAAATAATAATGCAAAATATTTACCACCCCTACTTTTGTGGGCGTTTTTGACAAATATCTTATTTAATAAATCTTTTCCTAAAAAATTAAACAACAGAATGTGTAGAAAATGCTTTTTTATAACAAGCATCCCTATAAAAGTTTTTTGCCACATCCACTTTTTGGGGGTGTATCGGGAAAAATCGTTGAAAAATAGGTATTTTTGAAGTGTTCTTTTTGTACAAATAAAAACTGTATTAAATTTATAACTTTAGTTTATTTGTTTGCTTAATTGAATAAAATGTAAATAAATTATAAATAAATAAATACAAATTTAATTTTAATAAAATAAAAAAAATAAAAAACAATCATTGGTCTAAACTTTCGTTTTCTTCTGTTACTATAATGTCCTTTTACATCGTCTAATAACTCCAAATATTTTTTTTTGGCTCTTGTCTTAAAGAACTTAAAAAAGGATCCGATGAAACAAAAAGCATCATATTTATAATGTCATTATTTGTAGCTAACCGAGAACATTTCCTCGAATGACTTAATTGGTAACGACGATAATCCTAGTTACGAGCTTCTTGTGCTTCTTCCGTTAACATTCCAATGGGCAACATTGCAGATTTTATGATTTCTCCTCCATGTATCAAAATCTTGTGAACAGTGTTTGGCATGTAGAACCTTGCAGTCTTGCAGTAATTGTCGAACTTTTCTGGATCAATCGCAATATTAGAATTGATTGCCTGCAATATTACTAAAAACCGATGGATTAAGTCCTCATTAACTCCAGTTATTTCCGATGTTAAAGTTGGATTGTTGAGAAATCTTCTAGATGTGTTTCCGTCATTACTTGATCCACTGTCACGCTTTACGAAATCCACCTTAAGTCCCGTTCTCCTATAAAATTCCATTTGTATTTTTTGCTTCTCTTCCTCTTTTTTGTTTTCTTCGTGTCTTCATTTGTTCTCCAATTATTGAATTCTTTCCTGTATGCGATATTCAGAGTGCACTCCATGAACTTTATACGTTCATGGAGAGGTGACATACCCATAGTATATAAATTAGTGTTAACTGATTTTCTTCTCAAATGATCAAAATTGTTGTTCATTTCTGATGCCTTCGTTTTACAAATGGAACACACTGCCATTGAAGATATATCAGCGACTGTTTGGACAACTTTTCTATCGACCATAGTAAAGAGAAGTTGCTGGTTTATGCTGAACGTTTTTCCATGGATGTCCACAACAGTTGGTGTTAATTTCCATTCTAGCAGCTTCAGCCTTGCTGTTTTCAGCAGTTTCCTTTATATATTGAAATTTGACTGGGCTGCAAAATCTTATATATATACATATATATTATTTATTTCAGCCCAGGAAGCAGGTAACTAATACAACTATAAAGATAGTCCAGGGCGTTAAGGAAGTCATTCATTCGAATTTGTATGCCCCCCCAAAAAAAGTTTATTTAGAAAGTGGATTAAAAATGGTACTGTTGTAAAGGTCTTCCTCTAAAAATAATAAATATATATGGTTTATTGTATGGTTTAGGGAAAGTATTTGAAGTTATTCAAATAAAACAATAAAAAAAAACCTAATTCAAGGATTTGTTTAGTTTTTGGGGGTCTTGAGATATAAATTGGGTGCATTTGAAGGTTCGCAGGTATTAGCAGCAAATTTATTTTGTATTCAAGACTTAACGGTCCCATGTATGGTATGTATTATGTGCCCGACCGGGGAAGACCAGGCAACATTAAATTTTTCTTAGTTGAATTTAACTTGAAAAAAGGTACTAATTTTAAAAATTCGTAAAAAAAAAATTTACAACAATCTTAATTTGTTTTTTTTCCAAAATTTAATTTGTTTTTATATGCCTTATAGACAAAAATAACAAAAAAAAGTCAAAAGAATCATATAAATAAAAATAATCGTCTTTTGAGAATGCTCGTTTTTTGCTTAAAAATCACTAAAGTTTCGTTTATCAACTTTGGCGCTCAAAATTTTATACTTGCAAACTGATTTCATAAAAAAAAAAATTACTTAATCAAACTACAATGTCAAAAATCTAAATATTTAAAAGTCGATACAATTATTTGTGTCTGCTCCTGAACCACTGTGCGCAGGCCCGGCTGGCGCTGGGGGCACGGTGTGATTTTCCAACACTCCAACCACAACTCTAGTTTTATAACTCTTACAACTAGATAACACCTTTCTTTTTTACCGGTACCTTCTATTTAAATAAAATAAAGAGATGATAATATTCGCTTCCGAGTTCTTTTTCCTACAAAACTTACTACCTATTATTTATCACCTGCAGATCATGGCCATTCTGAACGATTTTCTACGAATAGTCTGCAGTGGTTATGTAAAATCAACTTCACAAAACCATACGTATATGAACTTTTTTATCTTCTTCATCAGATCTTTATTAAAAATTACTTTTTCTTTTTTCTTACAATAATAATGACGCAATGGTTGACTCCCAGTTAAATTTATTCTTAAACTTAATCTCATCAGTGATAGAGGATAGGACAGTATACAATACAGTACCATAATAGTTTATTCTTGTTGGTTGTTTTGTGAGTGTGCATTGCCGCATCAGTTAAACATCGAAGGTGGCAGTAATGACGCGACGTTATTGAACATCTGTGTTGATTTTTCAAGAGAATTTTGTAATACCTAAGCTTTATTCATTATTATGACAGCTTTAATGGGCTAGCATTTATTTGCGATTGCATAATAATAGTTACGTACATATATACCGACAGTCGTTAACTCAAGTTGAACTTTATAATGATTCTTTACCTATATGTTTTTTTAATCCAAGTGGTCGTGCTGAGGACTATTTTAACCGGCATAATTTTATCTTAAGAACTCAATTGTAACTAAAACAGGCTTCAAGTATGATTTATAAAAAAAAAAACAATTCTATTCAAAAATCAAGATTTACTAATGTCAAAAAATTATGGATGTCACATCTTAATGGATTTATAGTCCATTACCTACTATTAGTCCAGTCAACGAAAGAAAACAAAAAATCATATAGTCTGGGTTATTGGTTTAAGTGGTAGGGGTGACCCCCCTAGCTTCCAAATTGTGCCCAAATGAGCCCAACAAAGATTGCCGTTGATCCCAATTACATTGCAAGAAACAGATTGGCACAGCAGCTTCAACAGAAACGAAAACTTTGACATCAAAAGTCATGTGAAATAAAGGGTCCGCCATCTAAGGTTTTTTTTTCAACTAGTGCTTATTTCGTGAATGGTAGCACTTAGCTCATGTCTGATTTGACAGATAATTAGTTGTATCCTTCCGATAAACGAATATGGTTGTGTATACGCTTCGCTAAGTGGGCCTGCAATCGACTTAGAGAAGATGCCGATTTTGCCAAAAAAAAATCATCTTTTCAGATGAAGCTCATTTTGATCTTGGCGGGTAGTAAACAAGCAAAATTGTCGCATTTGGGGCACAAAATACCCGCACGCATATATTGAAAAGCCGATACACCCAAAACGAGTCACTGTTTGGTGCGGATTTTGGTCCAGAGGCATAATTGGGCGATTTTTCGAAAATGAGCAAGGAGTGGCCGTTACAGTCAATGGCGATCGTTATCGGGCCATGTTGAACGAATTTTTGTTCACAAAAATTGAAGAGGAGGATATTGGCAACAATTGATTTCAACAGGAAGGCGCTACGTGCCACACAGCCGAAGCTACACTCGATGTTTTGAGCCATTTTCAAAAAAAAAAAAAAAAGTTATTTGGCGGACCCTTTAGATTACCAACGTGAACAGCACTTTCGACAGCATAAAAATATACATAAAAGTTGTCACATTTTCATTTTTTAGTGTTGATAAACCTGAAAAACTTCGATTTAAAGTTGGCAGCATTTGCACAGCGACATCCAATTAAGGGTTTGGGTCTAACGTTGATGTCGTATGTATTCAAAGCCATTTAAAACCACTAGCTCTAAAATGAGTGATGCGGTTGTCAAAGTTGCTTTTGAAGTAACTGTGTCAATCTGTTTGTGGCTTTTTTTAGCGATGAAGCTCACTTTTGGTTGCATGGATACGTCAATTACCCAAACTGCCGTATTTGGAGTGATAATAATCCTCAAGTGTATATAGTGATACCGTAACATCCACAAAAAACTGACTATTTGGTGTGCTTTATGGCTTAGGGGAATAATTGGTCCGTACTTTTTTAAAAACGATGCTGGCCAGAACGTTACAGTCAATGGTGACCGCTATAGAGCCATGATTACTGACTTTTTCGTTCATCAATTGAACAACCATGATGTGCAGGAGCTGTGGTTTCAACAAGACGGTGCAACATGTCACACAGCTCGTGCCACAATTGATTTATTGAAGGAAACGTTTGGTATCCGCATAGTTTCACGTTACGGACCCGTGAATTGGCCTCCAAGATCGTGCGATTCAACGCCGATTGACTGTTTTCTGTGGGGATATGTGAAGTCGCCAGTCTACGCCGATAAGCCCAAAACCAATGATTACTTGGAGGATAACATTCGCCGCGTTATTGCCGATATACTGCCACAAATGTTGGAAAAGGGCATCGAAAATTGGACCTCCAGATTAGACTACGTCCGAACCAGCCGTTGGCAGTCATCTGCCAGAAATCATATTTAAATAATGCCAGAAGATTATCTTTCGAATAAAGTAAATTTCATGTCAATTTAAGAAAATCATCTTTGTTTTATTCCATTTCAAAGTTTCATACCTCTTAAAAAACATTCTTTAGTTGAGCTAAAACAAAAATTCGAATTATCCTCTAGGGAATCACATACAAATACTCTGTACCAAGCTTAAAGGAAAACTGTTCACCCGTTTAGGCTCTAGCTTTAATTACAGTTGACGCACAGACCGACGCACGGATGTCATGCTGAAAGCCAATTTTTTGAACTTCTCGATTATCTTAGTGCTAGTTTCGATACGAACCTTGAATTTTAAAAATTTGAAAAAGTAAAAAATTGTCGCTCTTGTCGTTTTCTCTAAAGTAATAAAAATTATTTTTGTGAAGCAAATTGAATGCGTAGATGGAGGTTGTCCTTCCTTCCCTTGGTGACCAAATTTGATTCGCCCGATTCAGTGAGAAATCAGCGAACGCCCATACGTCAACGAAACGCAACAATCTACCGAAAACATCGCCGCTGTCAGTGTGATTTCGTATACTTCTTCGAAAACGAAGATTTAATTGGCATCATCATCAACGGATGGGGCTACCTGATGATAACTAATTTTTTTTTCCAAAAATTTGATGGTATGGATGTGAACGATATGATGAGGTTTCAACAGAACGGTGCGCGACGCGATACAGCAAACGCAACAATGGAAATTCTGCATGAACGATTTGAGGGTTATCTCTAGGGGTGGTGACAACGTAAATTGGCAACCAATATCTTGCGATTTAACTACAGTAGAATTTTTCTATTAGGGGTTTCTGAACTGAAGTTGCAGAGTCCATGCCAATAAGCCGCAATCGACCCATGCCCTAAAAGTCAACCTGACCCAGGTCAGCGCTCAAATTCAGCCTTATCTACATATACGGGGCAGAGTTATTGAAAATTGAACCTCTCAAATAAGTTACACAGTTAGTTGCTGAGATATTCATGATCAAAAGCCAAATTGAAATTATGTCATTCAA
Organism: Leucozona laternaria; assembly: GCA_932273885.2. Classification (NCBI taxonomy): domain Eukaryota; kingdom Metazoa; phylum Arthropoda; class Insecta; order Diptera; family Syrphidae; genus Leucozona; species Leucozona laternaria. The sequence continues at coordinate 48,495,133 of OW026366.1, forward strand.
AGTCAGATATATGTATGAATAGTGTCGAATTCTGTTCAACAAAGAAATCGAACTTTTTTCGAAACCGAATCGATTTGTTTCTGTCAATTGAAAGGAATTCGTAAAAGAATCGAATTTTGTTTCGTGTGATTGTATGTGTTACTAGACAGCTGCAACTTAATTTTTGTTGTTATACTGACTAAAGATATTGTTGAATATTTTGATTAACTATTTACATAGAATCCTTTGCAAAAAAAAAATATGCACGACTGGGTTGCACCAACTTGCTCTTATGTGCGATCACATTGTGGTTATATAGTCTGAAATAAATTAGATATGGGAGTCTATATATTATCCATTTGTCAAAACTTAGTTTATTTGCAGGTGGTATTATGTGAGTATAAAAAAATTAACAATATAGCCCATTGTTGCACATAATGCAATATGCATGCAAGGAAATTATATTATTTAAACTGGAAAATGGTTTTAAATCAACAAAATTAGAAATAAATTGATTAAAATACTTCTGAAACTGTTTTGAATCAAACGCGATGTAACCCATCTGATTTCTTATCATCATCATCATCATCGCCGGCTCGACAACCGGGGTCCTGGTCTCTTTCAACAAGTCTCTCCACCCATCCCGGTCTCGAGCCGCCGCCATCCAGTTGCGCACCCCAAGGCTCCGGGCGTCCTGGTCTACGCCATCTCTCCAGCCCAAGCATGGTCTACCACGCTGTCGTCTACCATAGAATGTACCACAAAAAACTTAACGAGCAGGTTCCTCTTCGCTCATGCGAGCTAGGTGCCCTGCCCACCGAAGTCTACCGAGCTTAATTTTTGTCACGATATCTGCTTCAAGGTAGATTGCGTACAATTCATTATTGTACCGTCTCCGGAATCGTCCTTGCTAAGCACCCAAGTCTCGGATCCATATGTGAGTACTGGCAGGACCATGGTCCTGTACAGCAGCAGTTTTGAAGTTATGGTGAGATTTCTGGATTTGAAGAGCTTTGACAGACTATAGTAGGCTCTGTTGGATTTGAGAAGCCGCCCGCGTATTACTTCTTCTATATTGTTATTGGCTGCTACTATTGACCCAAGGTATTTAAAGGATTGCACCACTTCAAATTCGTGCTCCGCTGCCTTGATTGTTTGACCAACTGTTCCTCTCGCATTCGACGCCACCATGTACTTTGTTTTACCTTCACTAATGTGCAGCCCCAGATTTTGTGCCGCCTGCTCGATCTGGATGAAGGAACCATGTACAGCTTGCTCGGTTCTTCCGATGATGTCGATGTCGTCTCTGTAAGCCAGTATCTGGCTGGACCTGTTGACGATGGTCCCTCTTGTTGCCGTGCCAGAGTCACGGATTGCATTAGTTCTTCTTCATAAAAAAAATCATCAAAATCTGTTCAACCATTTTCGAGAAAAGTGAATATCAAAAAAATGGTTCTTTGGGAGGTGCCTTTAATAACCATTTTTCTGAACCATTTTTTTTATTTAAAGGCAACTTATAACTAAAGGGTTCGCCATCTAACGTTTTTTTTTCAACTAGTGCTTATTTCGTGAATGCCAACACTTAGCTCATGTCTGATTTGACAGATAATTAGTTTTATCCTTCCGCTGAACGCTTCGCTAAGTGGGCCTGCGATCGACTTAGAGAAGATGCCGATTTTGCCAAAAAAATCATCTTTTCAGATGAAGCTCATTTTGATCTTGGCGGGTAGTAAACAAGCAACATTGTCGCATTTGGGGCACAGAAAACCCGCACGCATACATTGAAAAACCGATACACCCAAAACGAGTCACTGTTTTTGGTGCGGATTTTGGTCCAGAGGCACAATTGGGCCATTTTTCGAAAATGAGCAAGGAGTGGCCGTAACAGTCAATGGCGATCGTTATCGGGCCATGTTGAACGAATTTTTATTCACAAAAATTGAAGAGGAGGATATTGGCAACATTTGGTTTCAACAGGAAGGCGCTACGTGCCACACAGCCATTTTTCAAAAAAAAAAAAGGTTATTTGGCGGACCCAATATTTAAATTTATTGCGTTTTTAAAAACAAATTCTGTTCTGTTCAGCCGATTTGGAAAAAAATTAGTTTTTCCTTTTTGGCTAAAAAAATTTGTACGACAACTACTGTTTGTTTTAGTCTTAAAAAAAAGAAAAAAACGAGTGGGGGGAATGTCCAAAAAACGCTAGGTACTAAGTTTAAAGAAAATCGACCCATCCGTTCAGGCTGTAGTCAAATAGACAGACAGACAGACGGACCTTTTTTCGAGACCCACTTTTTTCGTCTTCCCTATCATCGTAATGTCAAGTTTGATCAAAATCTCGGTTTCGATTTTTTGTACGAATTCATAACTTGCCATATAGTTCCTACATATATTCGCAAGTAAAAACAATTTGCCTTCCCAAAATTCCTCGAATTTGAATTTGACGTATTGGAAATCTATCTCTAAAGTGTGTGTGCAAATCGGTGTGAAATCTTGCTTAAAATGCAAGATTTGTTTTGACAAAAATCAATCGATTTTGTTAAGAAAAAATTCGGAACAGAATCGATTCTTTTGTTGAAAAGAATTCGACATAAAATCTCGACGAAGTAGGGCCAACATAAATAAAAATAAAAAAAACATAAAAGGGAAGATTTAATACCAAAGTAGAATGTACTTGTAATCCTATTTATTCAATTGCACATTATAGATGGTATTCGTGAATATAAATGAAGAGGGTTGTTGAGCTGTGTGAATTTTATGTTTTGAATAACTAATTACTCAGACATTGTTAAACAGGACTTTAGTTTTACTCAAATTGACTCATTAAATGTGATACACAAGTAATATTAAAAAAGATGTGATTATCTGTATGAAAAACTAATTTCTTTCTCAATTAATTCAATACGAGTAAATACTGACCAAAAGCCCTAAAATCACCTCTCCAAATCTGCTCCAAAAACGTTATAAACTAAAAGTAAAGTATGTAGGTAACAACAACACAAAAAATAATAAATAAAATACAAAAATCATAACAAAGTATAAATAATAACGAGATCTCCTCGAGATGATAAATCACTCCAGACTCGCGGTCCAAAGATCTATTGTGCAGTATTCATAACAATAATAGTTAAATATGCTATTACTCTTGCGGTCTGTTTTCCCATATAGCTACACAGCCAGCACAGCACTTCGCTTTGCGTCGCGCTACGACCTACAAGCTAACAGACACCGAAGAACATATCTATCTATACATCATTTATCTACGACTAGAAAAGTAATGGAGAATTTGCAACGAGCCCAACTAAGTGCCTCCATTAGGTTGGCTGCCCTCTTGTCTTCAGCCCCGGTCCGGCCGGGGTCTCTTCTGTTCCCATCCCGATCCCGGTCGCGGTCAGCGGGTTGACTTGACGTGTATACAGCGAGAATTATTATCCAAAACATTTGTTTTATATAGACGAGAACGTCAATGGAAGTGAGTGAGGCTGAGCGCTGAGCGCTGAGGGTATATCTTGGCGCAAAACCAATGTTGTTTTTGGGGTATTAGGGTAGAAGCTTTGCTTTTATTATTTATTGCACTCATGTTATATCTGGCAACTTGAAATTTTTTTATTTTTATATAAAAGAAAACAAATTTTAGCTTTTAGGGGTCATAATAATGGACGGTTTCGGTTTGAGTCGGCTGGTATGATTTTTTGTTTTACTTTTTTCGGGGGATTTATGGTTAAGCTGATTGCGAAATTTATGTTTAGTCACTTTATCGGCAAAGAAAACGTCAATTTTGTGTTCATTATTGTGGTGCTGTCGTCAATGTTTTTTTTTTCTCAATTTTCTGTTGAAATTCGCTGCTGAGATAGAATAGCTTGGGGTTGCATGATAAAAAGGTATAGATTTACAGAATTATGCTTAAGAATGGACAGCGATTGCGTAAGTTATTTTTTTTTTGTTTGGGTTAGCTACAATTTATTGGTAATTTAGATTTTGTAGACGAATAGTCATTTAAGACATTGCATAAAAGTGTTGAATTTCATAAGGCCGAATGAATGATTTGTAAAATAAGGGCCAGTTTCACAGGTAACACTTACCGGAATAAGTGGCACTTAAGTTTCCCATATTAGCAATTTAAGCTAAATTTCATAGCCAGCGTAAGTGGAACTTAAGTCACCAACAGCCAAGTGCCACTTATTCAGGTAACAGTGCACTGTGATATTGGGAATTAATCTTTCACATTCCCCACTTAAGTGTCACTTTTCTGACTGTGAAACTGGCCTTTGAGCTCGAATAATTATTTGATATGGTCTGAAACAGACTGATGCAAAAAAAAACACTGAAATTCTGAAAATGAAACATTTTAATATCTAAAACAAAGTCGGTTTAGTTACACCATTTATAACTCAAGAACGGCTGCACCGTTTTTTATGACCTCTGATTTGTTGGATTCGTCTCCCCTCAAATAGCAGAATAATTATTTGGTTTTGGCAACACTGGTTTTGTCAGCTGACGTGTGTTTAGTACCTTGTGTCACTGTCAAACAGCTTCAGTTTGGTTTGCAATTTAACCATGGATCGTCTTACAAATGAACAACGCTTGCAAATTATTGAATTTTACTATCAAAATTCGTGCTCGGTTCGAAATGTTCATCGCGCGCTGCTTGTGTTCAGCGATGAGGCTCATTTTTGGTTGAATGGGTACGTAAATAAGCAAAATTGCCGCATTTGGAGTGAAGATCAGCCAGAAGCATTGCAACAGCTACCAATGCATCCCGAAAAAGCCACTGTTTGGTGCGGTTTATGGGCCGGCGGCATTATTGGGCCTATTTCTTCAAAGATGATGCGAATCGCAGTGTTACTGTCAATGGTGAACGCTACCGAGCGATGGTAACAAACTTTTTTTTGCCCGAAATGGAAGTTCTTGACTTGCATGATATGTGGTTTCAACAAGACGGTGCCACATGCCACACAGCACGCGAAACAATGGCGCAATTGCGAGGCGAGTTTGGTGAACAGTTAATTTCACGTTTCGGGCCGGTCAATTGGCCGCCTAGATCGTGCGATTTGACACCATTAGATTATTTTTTGTGGGGGTATGTCAAGGCTAATGTCTATAGGGACAAGCCCGCTTCGATTGACGCACTGGAAGCCAACATCCATGCATTCATTCGTGAGATACCGGCCGATATGTGTGAAAGAGTATGCCAAAATTGGACTCAGCGGATGGGCTACCTGAGACGGAGCCGCGGTCAACATTTGCATGAAATTATCTTTAAACATTAAATTGCAAGGTTCAAACTATCGATTCAAATAAATATTTCATTCATTTTTTCGAATTTTTTGTGTTTTTTTTTTGAAAAAAGTTCTAAACCTCTTAAAAAATCACCCATTATATTAAAAATTCACTCTGTGAGGGTGAAATGGGATAAAATGAAAAAGATGTATCAGATTGAAAAAAATCTACCTGCTTTTAAAAGGTAATTCTTAGGAAATGGCTTCAAGGATATTTTTTTTAAAAAAATTGCTATTTGTAGGGTGAATTGGTGTAAAAAAATGTACGATTTAAGAAATTCTTCTTTTATTTGAAAGGTTTTTCTTAGGCTTTGGGCTTTAGGGATATTTTTTTTCTTCAACACTTTAGTATTTGTTCAAAATTGTAATGTTTGTAGGGTGAAATGGGGTAAAAATAAAAAATTGTTGGATCCAAATAAATTCTTTTTAGGTTATTTTGAGTGCATGGCTTAAGGAATATTTTTTTTTTAATTTGGTATTTATAGAGTAAAAACGAAAAGTCATATCCGATTTCAAAAATTAGGTTTTTTTTTTGCAGTGCAGAAAAAAAAGCTATTTATAGATTGAAATGGGATAACACAGTGGTTTTCGAATACAAAAATTCTTTCTGTGTTGGGAAAGCAATAATGACTGGAGTTAGAGGAAATTCTTATGCGAAGGTTTGTCTACCCGTGCAAAGCTGGGCGAGCCAACCAGTTATAATTGATGATATCTACGCAATTTGAATTTGGTATGCTGACTGATATAGCCTGCGTACGTCATACATATCTACATATACATATAAATTTCGTCGCCCTTGTATTGAAGTGCCGTATATGCCAAAATGCACTTTTTCAGCTGGGTATGCAGTCTAATGTTTTCGGGCGTTCTTTTCAAATCTATAATCCGTTTCTCTTCCATTGTTGAGATATCCAGAATAGTTTTGACGTATATCCATCAAAATCATCAAGTTCAATTAATGTTTTGAAGTAAACAATTTAAGAGAATTTGTTTTTTTTTTAAAGATTGTCTTGCGGCATATCGTTTTGTCTTAAACGTACACAATACAAATTTAAACGCATGTTTAAGATAGTTTTGACGTATATGTGCATACAAATTGCAATGTAATGTTTAAAGATCGTATACACGTACGCCATAATCACAATAAAAAATGTTTTCTTCACTTGCCATAAGTTCATACAAGGTTTGCTGTATCAACTGTCAATGAAATGAAATGAGTTTAATACATAAACGGATGACAAAATATCCATGAAAGCCTGACCTGGACAGGAATAAAATCTCCAAAGTCTTCTTAAAGGATACGCATACTCCTTCTAGAGCAAAAGTAAGTTAAAAGTATTCATGTTGAACGCAACAGTTTGTTCCTGTAAAAAGTCAAATATAGCATATTGTGCTATTTGGAGCGAAATTAATAGTGGTAGAACTGGGGATGGTATTGACATAGCAAGATCTTAAGATCTTACACTTTGGAATGAAACTTTTGTGCCTTAAAACTAGAGCAAAATTGTATCTACTGCATTACTTTTTTTCTCCACCAGTCACCTAACTTTAAAATTATCTTTCAATAATTTTCGGTTCGCTTATACAGGAGGTAGACTCCGTTCATAGCGCAAGTGAAAAGCACCTCACCAACCTTGGAAGATATTCAAAATAGCTTTTAACGGCCTTTAGTCCATACAAATTGGCGTTGTTTCCCGGCGATATAACTTGGACTCATCAGTTGACTAGTGAGGGCCTTTTCAATACGCAAAGTTCAGTTTAACTTACATGAATTCTTTGCCAAAAAATCCAATGTGAACTACAGCTATGGCCAAAATAATAGCAACACTCCCTAATTTTTAGTAATTTTTTATGTAGAGCTTTTATAAGGCAAATATTCAAAAATGTTTATATTGTAAACCTATTTGTGGTTAGTACTTTGTTAATCTTGTTTATGTAAAATTTTTTGAAAACTTAAAGGGATTTGCAAAATTTCCAAGTCCGTTTGCAGTAAGCTTTCTCACAAGCTGGTCATATAGCATCACTTGATTTATTTAACAAAACACAAAAATTTCTGATGACCAATGTCATTTTTCTTTATTTATTAGAAGAGAAAATTTAATATTTAGTTAAAAAAAACTCTATTTTTTAAAACTGTATGTTTTCGATGCGGCATAGAGTCTACCAACTTCTGGAATTTTTCCTGGGGGAACGAATACCACATTTCTTGGAAAATTCGCCAGAAATCCGCTTTGCTGGAAGATTTTTTGTTTACTAATATCAATCCTTAGCTCATTTTAGAGGTTCCCAAGAGGATTAAGGTCCGAAGATTCAGAAGGCCACTCAATAACGGCCATTTCGTTTCATTGAAACAAGAGTTTTGTTGACTTTGTCGAGTGCTTGGGGTTGTTGTCCTGTTGCAAACGGCATTTAAGAGGCTTATTTTTATCGTCCCACGGCAGCACAACAGTCTGCAGTATGATCACATACGACTCCGTTGCCATTATACCATCTAAAACAAATATTGGACCATCGACCCAACAAGAAAAACAACCCCATAGCATTATGCTGCTACCTCCATGACTTACGGTTGATTTTGTGTACCTCGGATTGTAGGTCTCACACTTTGGGCGGTTGGGAAACTCTTTACCATCCATTCCGAATAAATTTATTTTAGTTTCATCACTCGAAGTACATTCCTTCATTGTGTAGGTGAATCAAGTTAGCAGGACACTTTTCAAAATCCAGAAAAAAAAGTATGTAGTAATTAGCTGCTATTTAGTTGCTAATTAGTTACGCAAAAAAAAAAAATTAATCGCACTTTCGGATTCCGAACCATTGGGTGTCCTGCTAACTTGACGTCAAGTTAGCAGGACACCTAATTTCTCGAATTCCAACAGAGCGATTAATTTTTTTCTTGCGTAACTAATTAGCAACTAAATAGCAGCTAATTACTACATACTCTTTATTCTGAATTTTGAAAAGTGTCCTGCTAACTTGATGCACCTCCACTGTTTCTTTGTCAAGGGGATCTTTTTTTATATGGTAAATTTTTGAAAAAACAAAAATTATTCTGGGATGAAACCACCGTCTCCTTTTGTGTATTTATTGCAACCAACAGGCTAAAAACAACAAACCACGGGATCAAAACAATCTTCATTAAAATTTTTTTAAGGTTCTGTCAAATAATTATTCATCAATCACTCATTTTCTTTTTTCATTCAAAGTGAGTAATAAAAATTACAAACTGAGTATCGAAAAAAAAACGTAGAAAATTTATTATGCTTTCATAATCATCATTCACGTGGGTATTGAAGAGGTTTTATTTTTCATTTCACAAAGACGTGAGTACTAGGCTTAAGCTGGAAATTTTTGTTTGTTTTTATAAAAGTTTTTATTATAAAGGGTGAAGTTTTAGACGTGTGGTTTTTAATCTGACAATACTTTTTTCGGAGTTGGTCTTTTTGACAGCTGTCACTTGATTTATGCTCACTTTGGTTTGCCATTTCATAATTTCTAGACTTACTCCTGAACAACGTTTGCAAATCGTGCAAATTTATTACCAAAAAAATGGTTCGGTTCGCGCGAAGCATCGTGCGCTGTGTCCAATATTCGGTCGACATAATCGCAAAATCGCATAAATTCGAGCAATTATGGATCGGTTTCGCACAACGCTTACTCCAGTGGATAATTGGAGCTGTCGAAAATTGGGCCTCTCGGCTGGAATTAATTCGAGCCAGCCGCGGCGGCCACTTGCCCGAAATCATTTTTAAAACATAATGGCGAACCCTTATCTTTATAATAAAGCTAAATTCTTGGCCATAATATTAAATTATATGCGTTTTATTTCTTCTTGAAAACCACACGTCGAAAAAAAACACCATTTACAGGTTTTATATATGCTACCTTCATATAAAAACAAAGTCTGGCCCTGGCTTTTTTTGATGATATTGTGCATAGGAAAAATGAACAATAAAAGTTTCCTAAAAAAAGCGATAAGGTTCGTTTAAAAAGCTTCTATCTTGAGTTCTATTTTAGGTAATATGATTATCAAGATAAAAGTCTTTACAGTTAGGGAAAATCACAAAGCATCATTTTCTATCTTTAATATATAAAACAAAGTCGTTTTAGTTAACACTTATAACTCAAGAACGGCTGAACCGATTTTAATGGTCATTGATTTGTTGGATTCGTCTCCGCCCCGAATAGCAGAATAACTATAAAAATATCGGAAAAATTCACTTCGTAGGGTGAAATGGGGTAAAATGGAAAAGACGTATCCGATTAATAAAATTCTACCTGGGTTTGAAAGATTATTCTTATGAAACGGCTTCAAGGATTTTTTTTTTTTAAATTTGCAATTTTTACGGTGAAATAATGGGGTAAAATAAAAACATTGCCCGATTTAAGAATTTCTTTAGGGATATTCTTCTTCAAATGTTATTATTTGTAGGGTGAAATGGGGTAAAAATAAAAAATTGCCCGAGTTAAGAAATTCTTTTTGTGTTTGAAAGGTTATTTTTGAGTGCATGGCTTTAGGAATATTTTTAATTTAATTTGATAGGTATTTAAAGGGTGAAATGGTGTAAAGACGAAAAGTGTTATCTGATTTCATAAATTCTGTTTGTGTTGGAAAGGTTATTTTTAAAAATTTGATATGTACATAGGCATAGAGTTAATTGGGATAGACACAAAAAAATTGTTTTTGATTACAAAAATTTTGTTTGCGTTGGGAAAGTAATAAAGGTTGGACTTAGATGATCATTTTTTTACGAATGTCGCCACTCATAACGAGAAGTAGATTATAACCCATTAAGTAGTATTTGATTACAAAAATTAGCTTAAATATATTAATTTATATTTTGTTTTGTAATTTTTATTGGAAGCTTAGGTTTCTCTTCCCGTGTGAAGCCGGGCGGGTCAGCTAGTTATAAAATAAATTTAATTGATAATGCTTCTGAAAAAAATTGTATTTTCAACGCCATATCCCCACCACACCAGCGCCAAAAAAAAACCTGCCAGACTTTTGCTCTCGGTATCACAAACCCTCGTGCTCGATTTTTGGTTATTATTCCACATCCGAAATTTGATGTCAACTTTTAGGTCTAGTTTTTTAGTATGAGATTAATGTTAAGTCCAAAATTCGGTGAGTTAACTCAGGATTAACTGAACAGATGTTTTTGATATTATATTATCCACTGAGTTTGTATAGTCGTTCCGCATATATTTTAAATCGAAAAAATGCTTCCTCCAGTTAACTTTGGGTTAATTTACTTGTAGATTTAGCTAACTCCGGTTTAACTAGCCACTGTAAAATTCTGCCTTAGTGTAATACTTTTTTTAGGAAAATTATTTTTTTGAATAATTATTTTATAAATTTATTATTGAAATGCTGTATGTGGTTATTTTTTGATGTACGTGTATGAAGAAAAAAATCTTCTGATTTTAATGGCGTATACGGCAAACTCAATTTCGATGAAAATTTAACTATTTTGAAAACTAAAAGCGTTTGGAGATATTTGACAACGTTGATTAATAAAGGATTCCCAGCTGTTGGTTTTTGTACAATAGTCTGCCAAACCTTTAAGTGCCATTTTCCAAAAACGTAAAAATGGCGTTTACGGCACTTCAATACAAGGCGACGCGATGATTTGACGTTTCCAACTGAAATAGCTATAACTCCAGCCTATAATGACTTCGTGGTAGCTCACTCAAGTGGTTGTTGTTTCATTCAAACCTTCAATGGTTCTAACTTTGCTTGGTACGAAAGTCAGAGTCAAAATAATAAGTCCTGTTACTAAATCTATCCAAAGCTGTCAATTCAAAATTCAACATGAAGTGAAAGTCGTTCTTTTGTTATAACTAACTGCATATACAGAAGGTGAGATAAAGAAATCCCAACTTTTTCACAACGCTCCCGTTAGTAAAATTATCTACCTTTTTTTGCCCAAAGTATCTACATTTATTTATTCGAAGAATATAAATTCATTGAATCCGATCAACCATGACCGACACTTTAACGTACAGGAATACCGAAGCATTAGCTTTTTCTTGAAAACAAAAAAATCCCGGTACATGCAATGAACACTGTCCCTTTTCACGCGCACCCTGCTCCATTGTTATGCAAATAATGGTAACAAAATCGTAATTTTATTTTGTCCAAGCCCTAAGGAAGGGCATGCAGTGCGCAGATAGACCGTAGACCGACTATGACTATCTGATTCAATTGAACTAAATTTTACATCTTTTTCCATCTATCTTTTTGTTACCATCATCGCATTGACTACAATGGGCATCAGGATTTTACTTTTTAAATGAAATTTCCATTATGATTTATGGACCTAATTATTATTATTAAAACGAAACTATTTTTTTTTTCTTTTTAAACAAAGAAAAACAAAAAATCTGATAAAATTTTTATTGGATTTATTGAGACGTTTTGCTGGCATCAGGCTTAAAGTAGGCATGGGTTGGGTATACTTTGAATAAATGGACCAAGCGAAAAAATGGTATTATAAATTATTATCTGTGGGAGGGATACAGAAGGGAACCAGGCTATTGGACAGATGAAAACCCCCAAAAAATGGTTTCCAAAAATGTTATAAAAAAATGTATGGAGATAAATATAGCTTTAGTTAAATTGGTGTACTTACCTTGGAGAAGCCTATATTTGGTGTTGGCGCATGGTGAATTGAAATGTCGTGTCGTTTGAAAACTGCAAAAGACAGAAACAAAATTAAAAAAAAAAAAGTAGAAACAGATAAAATATTAGACCAGTCAGTAACGCCATCTGTCTTAAAAGCATGAAAATATGTTAATAAACTGTATTTCTGTCTCGTTAATAATTCATTATACTGACATTCAAGACAGCAGAGCTTTAAAAGCGCGCAATAGAGCAACGGAGGGACAGTCATACGGGAGTGCAAATTCTTTGTATGGGCTTGCTCTGGCATTCACAAGATAATTTACGGTTTTCGAACTGTTTAAGAACATGGTGACTCAAGGAAGTTGAGGTAAACAGGGGAGGCTTGGAAGTGGGAAATTTACGGTTGCCAACTATTTTAAGAGATGCGTGGACTGAGAAGCAAAATTTGAAATTTTTTGGGTATAAGAACCGACCAATTTAGAGTGAAAGAAAAACATCGTTTTGAAAGGAGGTTTTGTGGGATAAACACACTTGCAGTAAAGGCTCCAAGACCTACGCACCATCATATTAATTTTGAATGTTATAAATGAAACAGGAACTACTTAAATGAGCTACCATAAAGTTATTCAGCCCTATCACAGAATCCATTGTAAAAAATCTCCGAACGTACTTCTACGCTACGAATCACGAAAAATTGTCTTAACAGAATCTGAATGGAATAGAAAAAAGCACTGCCTCATTCATCGTTCTCACTCTCAATTTCGAAATCAGCTGTCTTACGTCAAATCATTGAGAGAAGTACAAAAAGAGTGATAGTATACATCAAATGAAAAAAATTACCTGCACCATTTGGAAAAATCCCCATTTTTTCCCTATATTACCGAATTGAACACAAGTTAAGAAGAGAATTTTTGATAATTTGTGAATATTTTTCTTTTGGATACTTAAACGTGCTAACTTACAATTTGAAAAATAAAAAGAATACGAATATATGAGAAATCACTTGAAATAATTTTTTGCAGACAAAATTTTCCTTTGGAAAATATTTTTTTAAAAAAAAAGCATTTATTAATTTTAATAATAAAAAATCTGTACGGAAAAAGAATTTTCACCGGGAATATAAATAAATTACCCAATACAGAACGCTATATATTAATATTTTTTCCTACAGTATCATTTGCAAAAATTCCCTATGAGTTAGAATTTTTTTTTCTACGTATACCATCACTGTAAAGAAACAAGTTATGGCTAAATTTTATTGACTTACAATTAGTTCTACTTAGAAATTGTTTATTGGAAGTCTTCTTTAGACTTTGTTAAAGTTTTACAAGCACATTTATTTATTTGTGCAATTCTTAATGCCTTAATATTGCATCCGCTCCATTTTATATATAAAAATACAGATAGAAATGCGTCTGAAAATTCAATTTTGTTTAATTTTCAAGTGGAATCTTTTTTTGTTTCATAAAATATAGAGTGCATCAACCAGTTTACAAATATGTTTGGAGGAGCTGGAATAGGAGTTTGAACTATGAAATCATCAACTTTATTAAATTATTTATTTATTTTAAGTGTAAATCCTTGAAAAATATTTTTTTTTCGGTGTTAATTACCAATTCCACTCTGGCTTCGAAAGGAATAAGGTATCTTAGAGAAGGATGACATTATTTTCATTTCATTCAGATTCAGTTGATATGAAATTCCACGAAATTCGAAATTCGTAGGAGATTTTCCACTACGAATGGATTCTGTGATAGATATTTTCAATTCGTAGAACATTTTCGATTACGATGGATTCTGTGATAGGGCTGATTATAGGCTGATGTTATATAGCTATTTCAAGACTGACAGGCTGATCATCAGACTCCTTTAGTGAAGCTTATACTCGTAGTCTATTATGTTCATTTTTATTAAAATAAGGCTTTTGCTGGTACTGGGGATATGACATTGTTCAACTGGCCGCCACTGCTTCTCCATAGTAACCACATGTCTTTTTCAACCAGATCATCCAATTTAGGTCAAAATAAATCGGTTTTCATAGATAGGTTGATGGCGATGGCAATGCCATCGTTTTTTTTTTTTTTTGATGAAGAAATTTGATGAGGAAATAAGGGTTTTCACCGACACCGGCTATGTTTTCGATAGATCTTTCGTTGACGAACGGGGGTTTCTCGATTGGTAGCCTTAAATTTGGCCACCAATCGTTTAATAGTCGACTGAGGAATACAACCATCTAAACCGTAAATATAGAACAACCCCGCATCGTTGCCATCTTGATATTATAATTTCATTATTTACAGGTCTTGCTCGACGACGTTATTCATCAGATCTACCCGTCCTTATAGGAAAACCTTATTTAATAGACCCTAAATAAAAAGCAATTTTATGGCCTTAAAATTTTGCTCAGTAAATTTTATATACTTTTCTTTGTCATAGAAAAACACGAAAAACATCCTAATAAATACAAAAAAAACATTCTGTACTGCAAACCGAAATAAATTAGGCGTATGTACCTATTTATTTAATGTCATACCGAAGCTTCCAAAGAAGATCAGCGGAACATCGTAGTATTAGAACCGTAGTCGATGATGATGATGCTGATTATAAGAAACAATAATTTCAGCAAACTTTATAACGGTTCGACGATGACGAATCGAAATTCGCAATCAGGCACACATAAACCACCATTTTGAGGAAATGAAGAAAGCATTTTCTAAACTTATGACCAATAAAACACTTTTCTTTTTCAACTTCAGAGCTTTTCATACCGGCATGCAGGTGATGACTGGATTAGGAGTAGCTATGCACTACCTCATCTGTAAAATTTGGTCAGTATTGCTGTCCCGATCCTCAATTAAAGAGACCCACTGAACTGCGCCAACTACTTAGTATCGCTTATACAAGACCTATTCTACCGTTTGTCAACAAAAAGATATGAGTTCCAAGGATTATAGAAAACATGGTACCATATTGCGCATGTTGTTATCCTATCTCTCGCATGCATATTGTCACCGAGTGACGTAATTCAGTGTTCTAGAATTTTTGACTTATACTTTATTGAACCTTACTAACTTAAACATTGAAAAAGTACTGTTAGGCATCAGCGATTCAAAATGTAAGTTAAATATCATAGATTTAAAAATAGGCATATTAATAAATTAAATTTATTGTTGTGATAAGTTTGTCAATTTTCATGAGTAACAATCAAAATAACAATTTCCTTGAAACAGTGAAGTTTTTTAATTCCAAAAAAATACTTTGCACATAACCAACCTCTCACCTACTTCAAATCCTATAGTTAAGCCAAGCAGGGGGGTTGCAGGGAACAGCATGCCCCCCATACCTACCTCACTGTTTTTGTGGCGTAAACTTTATATTGTTGTCTAAATATAGGATTACACTGCGCCGTTCTGCACATTTTTGGAAAGAAAAAAGAAACACGGAAACGAAATAAAGCCAAGGGCTTATTTCGTTTTCAAAAGCTAAATAAAGCCAAATCAAAAATTTGGCATTATTTCCATTTTAAAAACAAAATACGGCCAAATTTTTGAAAATTGGCTATACATTTCGCTGGGCCTTATTTCACGTCACCGACCAAAAAACTGGTTTAAACTGAAATTTAGGGCTGTGTCAATAAGGAACGATTCGATTTTTTTGATCCGATCATCGAAAAGTATTGATGATTGAAATCAAAAAATTTCGTTTCAATCGATCCCAATCTCAATCATTTCGATGATTCTCGATTTTCCATCCCAATCTCAATCATTTGGATGATTCTCGATTTTCAATTCCAATCTAAATCATTGCAATGAATCTCGATTTTCGATATCAATATCTTTTGAATTATTAATATATTTTAGCGGAGAAAAGAAATATGGGTCAATCAAATCGGTACAGTATTCGTTAACTTAGGAGATTGAATTTCATCGAAACCGAAATTAAAAAATTGTCTTAGTTTGACAGGTGTCAAAATATGCTAATATTTTTGGTAGGGCGGATCGAAAAACGGAGTACGCCAATCGATTTAGGAGGTGGGTATAACCCTATTCTCATGGCCGACGTTCTGGGACCCCTAGAACACTTAGTTTGACAAGTGTCAAAATATACTAAAATTTTTATTACGGCGGATCGAAAAACGGAGTACGTCAATTTAGGAGGTGGAAATTACCTGAAGTCACGCCAGTTCTCTAGGTCCTTTAGAACACTTTTAATCTGACAGGTGTCTATATATGTCAATTCATTTCCGAGAATACGCGCTACGTAACTTTGTACATCGTAACGTCACACAGAGGAAAGTCCACGTTTTTATTTCACTCTACCGCCGACATATAGATGTTTACACATCAAAAATCGAATCGGAACAGTATGAAATAATGAATTGAGTGGAATGAAAATGATCGAATGATCGATTGATTAAAATGATCGAATCATTTTGGTAATCGATTCTTGAACGATTCGATCATTTGAAATGAACGATTTACACAGCTCTACTGAAATTCCTTATGCAGTGAAGTACAAAAAAAACGTAAAAAGCAACGTTCATTTCAGTTTCATTCCAATTTCAAATCAATGGCGCAAAATTTTAAACATCCTGATGCTAAGGTGTTAGCATATGATACTAGTTAAAACTTTACTTACCTTAAAGCTCTTTACTCAAATGTTGTTAGTTTTAAACACTTTTTAACTAGTATCTTACTAAACCCATTTTCTTACGAAACTCAAGCTGAACGCGCCTAAAACACTGACATTTCGTGTAAAAAATGAAGCAAACATAACTTTTTAAATTTTTTCTATGTCAAAGTGACATATGGTTTCAGTATAATATTTATGTTAAAAAGATAAGCAATCTGGCGATTTTAACTTTAGTAAAATGTTAAGAGATAGTTTCATGTTAAACTCGTTTAAAATTATCAAAATTTTCTTTTTAACCTAGTATCGTACTAAAAATGATTTAACACTTTACTAAATCGTCTAAAAATTTTCGCCAATGCGTCTGCCGCGCTCTAACCTGTGTTGTGTAGGTATGTAATGTACGCAAGCGAAAACATTCTTGTGGTATACTTTATTTTTTTTTCATAATTTAAATTTTGTTTGCTTTTATATAGCAGTTAGGCACCTCAAGATGAAATAAATCGCAATTTAAAATTAATACCAAATTCAAGCTCTATCGGTAAAAATAACAAATCTTGGCAACCATATGAAACAAAAATTAAGAAAATGAGATAATACATCATATAGATACATATATAAACTCAAATCATGAAGAGGCGCCACCAATTTAGTGTTTAAAAGTGCGAGCTGTTCTCACCTTCTCCGAATTAATTTGAATACGAAATTTTATAGTTACGATGATGGCTGCTTTTAACAAAGCTGATGTGATGCATGTGTAGAAATCACTCCTACACCTTCCTATCGGCTAC
This sequence comes from Leucozona laternaria, assembly GCA_932273885.2. Lineage (NCBI taxonomy): Eukaryota > Metazoa > Arthropoda > Insecta > Diptera > Syrphidae > Leucozona > Leucozona laternaria. The sequence continues at coordinate 48,512,436 of OW026366.1, forward strand.
TGCTGCAGATCCCGATTCTTAAGACATATTAAAAGTTCAGTGAGTTAAACGGCTACAACACGCCCTAGTAATATACAAACAAATTGATGTTGAACGAACGGTGAAGTTTTATATTTGGCAGTGTAGTTATTTTTTACCATAAAAAAAAAGAAAAGGTCATTTCGGTGGATAGGTGTTAAAAATCGAATGACTTTAAATGGTGTATGAAGTGTGTGAGTGTGTGTGTGTTAAACCTTTGTTTATGGGGTTGTATTACATCAGCTTTAAGTCGTTTCAAATTAGAAGAATTTTATTGCATTGATTTATAGGTGCAGTTTTAAAAAGGTTTCTTTTGCTTTAAGTAAAATGAGTGTCAAGCAATTTTAGTTGGTTTAAAACTAATGGTAACCAATAACTATATTTATTAAGTACCTATAAAGACGTGTTCATGCAAAGCGATTAAATCGTGGCCCTTTCTTTTATGTTAATAGTGGGAAACCTATAACTAAAATAATTCAGTAGCGATAAGTCGTAGGTGGTGACTTTGGGAGTTTGAGCATGTATTTTCTAATTCTAAACGAGATTATTTATACTCACTACCACTACTACTTTATCAATTCTCAATATTTACTTTTTGTTCTCAAAACAAAGCAATACAAATAAACAGTAAAACGGTGTCATCCCAGCTCATCCCAATACAACTGGTACCCACTTAGCCCATCCCCGACTCTTCATCCCAAGACTCAACTGGGACCGAGGCAGCTCATCCCGGGAATAAGAACTCATCCCACGGAAAGTGTGAGGGATGTTTTTATGCAAGACAAAGAAAAACAGCGCTTTGTTGTTGTGATTTAGTTTTTTGGGGAAATATACATACATACATACATATGTATGTACTTACTTATGCCCATACATACCTAAAACATTTTTCTTGGGATGATTTAAGATCTGGGATGAGTTTTCGGGGATGAGTTGTCTTGGGAGCAGTGGTTATGGGATGGGCTACACGCAACCCAGAAAAACATTTCTTATAATCATGTAAAGTTCCCCTTTTGGAAGATACTTTATAATTACAAATATTAGGCATGTTGGCCAGAACGTAAACAGTCTTTAATTTCCTCTTCACTTGCCCCGCTCTGGCCAGAATGAGAGAACAATCATTTGGAAAAGCATTTTTTGACGAAATCACCGAACTTTCCGAACTGAATATCAAAGACTTGATCTCATTTCTCAACGTGACGAAATGATTCTAGGATGCGCTTCGATCAAACTTTGGTTTTCTAAAGTGAGTTCATTGTGCAAACTGCACAGTGATCAGATTGAATTGGTTTTCTCTTCAGTACCATAGTCAACAAGCTACCTAGTATGGCACGGTGTTGATGGTTGCGGTAGTGGTCCAATTGGATGACCGTTCTAGGATCCGCTTCCAAATAAATGTACTTGATTTACCCCAAAAGGCAACCATAACCCAACTCATAACATGCATATGGATATCGAGGCACCAGCAGGCGCGGATCTAGGATTTCAGTTTTGAGGGGGTCAAGTTGGCCGAGGACAAATCACTGACAAAATAATATAAAATTTTTCAACAAAATTTTTTAGGTTAGGAAAAATGTTTTTTAATCAAGAAAGTTTAAAAGGACATAACTTACAGAAGAAAGAATATATATCAGACCAGTGGGACTCATACAAAAAAAAAGGTTCTTATTATACCCGAAAAGCCGTTGTGACTACAAAAAAAAACACCCCACTAGAGATAGGGGGTCTCTTATTAAACTGTCACACAACTTTTATTAACTAGATTCGTCCGTGGTTCTATCAGTTTCAGCATAGTTTATCACAGCTTAATCAAACTGCCGCCATTTACTTACGGAGAGTACATCCGATGTACGGATTCATACTGTAATAACGAAAATTGGGAGAACGAACAAGACCCGTTCCTGATCCAGAGATACCAGATAATATCAAAATCTAATTAAAATAATAAAGTTGTAAACTAAACAAGATTTTGATTAAAATAAACTTCGTGAGATCAAACCCAGGAAGACCAGCGAGCAAAGTTTCAGACTTTGATACAAATTACATCAAGCTCCCATAGATGTACAAATTAAGATACTTTGCGTTTGCATTCATTTTTGTCTGAATATTTCAAACTACAGCTAATAAACCTATTTTTAAGTATGTCTAATTTAAGGCAGCTGCCCAACTCCAAAACCTTATTCATAAATATTTTCCATCGATTGTCTAACTAATACACCACAATTGCATGTCTTAATCAGTTCTAAAGTGAGTATACTCCTATTACCACCCCTCTGGATCCGCCACTGCGCACCAGCCCCAGCTAGTTTTACTCTTGATTGACTACGCAGCAGAGGAAAACCTTACTATAGTCCACACAAATGGAGAACAACCTCAACTATCTTGGTGTGAATAACTGGAGGTAGCTAGCAAGAAACGGATTGTCTAGAGGGGCTTGTTGGTTGAGGCCATCTTGTGGTCTATCTTGGACTGTAAGTGCGACCACGCTTGACACATTGGAACAAAACGAAGCAGTTTGTATCAATCTTGATAATAGGGGCTGAAGATGCTCTTATTTCACAAAAACTACTCAATACACATCACCATTGTGATAAGAACTGCTGGTGTATAATATAGTGATCCGGTATTATTTAATGAGGTAGCTTGTGGTAGAATTTAAGTCAAGCTAGACCCTAAGGGAAACTATTCACAGTCGAGCAGAAGTATTGGCGATAATAAGCAAGTCCATATGCTCTTCTAGCTTTTCTCGAATGTTAAGAAACCTCCTTGCCTAGCACAAAGCTCCAGAACGCTCAGTACTTATCTGTCCACTCCACATCCAGAAGATTTGTAACTTCTTCGCACTTTCTAGAGCGAAAGAGTTGCGCTCGAACTACAATCTAGGTTGGAACAAAAGGAAATACTAGACAGGATAGGGAAAGCTATATAAACTCTCCTGTATTCAAATCTATGTTTCAAACCTAACAAGAAGCTGAGGACCATACTCAGAGCCATGCAGAAATCATTTACTGGATTTGCATTCTATTAGGAGTCAACTGTAACTTTTTATCTTCACATTTCATGGTTGGGTTTTACAGCCTCTTAAGAGGCAATGTTTCATCTAGACAATTATAATATCGATATAGATATGTATGTAGCTCACCTTAGTCCTTGAGCTCATTTGACAAATCCAAATCGAAATGACTAACTCTAAAGCGCCGCGATAGTTCTCCAATCTGTTCCATACCAAACATTGGTATGGCGTGTATGGCACAAATTCGTTGTTAGCACAAGAATCAAGTTGCATTGTTATTACTCGTATATGTAGCTTGTAATTATAATTGCTTCGTCATTACACACACACACATATAAACATAAGCGGAACAACCATCAACTGCCGCCGCCGCCGCCGCTGCCACAGCCGCCGTAGACCACTAGAGAACAATTTTTATGCAAATTAACGTGCGCAAGTGGTTTTCCCTCAGATTTTCCCATGCATCTCGGATCTTGTGTGGATCTGAGACTTTTAAAATTGATGTTGACATACAGCGTAAGTTTTGGCGGGAATGACAAGTCAAGAAATCTCTTCCACTCCACATCCCCATGGAAGGTGAAGGTTGAGGAAGGGAAATAAAGAATATCTGCAAGGTATATTGTCACGTATCTGCATGTAGATGTGGAAGATGCACCCAACACCGCCACCCACACTCACTGGCCTCGCTGGTTGATACCAAATTTAATTGAAAGAAGATCTAGGAAGTTCATCCGATCGGTTGTTGCTGATACCGACCGAATGATAGACATAACTGCAGACAAATTGCTATTCCTTTCGCTGTGACTGTGAGTGCACACAAAGCGAGATACAAAGTGTATCTTGTACAAGGTGCGCCTGCACCTCGATAGATATCTTCTGAATGCAACTATTTTGGATTGTTGTTGTTTTTGTTGTAATTAGATACAAAGAGACACTCATGGGAGAGGTGTGGATGAAAAATGGAAAATAATTGTTGAGATGCGATTTGAAATGAATTGCGCATGGGGCCGCGCGCAGCTCCACTCACCCGCTTTAATCTCGTCCTTGATGTGTATGTTGTAACGCTCGCTGGCTGTTTGGGGATAATTGCCTTTAACCCCACCTAGTCGGTCGCGATGCCAGGCACTTCTGAGTGCTGGCTGATTGAATGATGAGTATGTTGGAACTATTTTGTTGTTGTCGTTTTGTTGCCAAGTGCAACCCTGATTCATATTTGACAATGACACAATTGTTTGCAGTCATCAATGCATTTTGGATGAATTGTTTTTCTCGCGGTTAAGCTAAATCATAATATTAATGTTTTGATTGAGGAAATTGATTACAAGGCACAATCAACCGCGCGACTCATATATTACATATTGTAAATGCATTTGTTTTATAATAACATGGTATTTGGTGATTAATACGGTGAATTAGTCAGATTATGAGACACTCTGTGCGTCAGATGGCAGTTGCATTGAGTGTGTCATCATTCAGATAAGTGTTGAGACACTCTGCGTTGTTAATAGAAGAAGGTATTAAAAGTTTTTTGTATGATAACAAGTTTATAAAAGGATCGAAAATCCTCCGTGCGTGGCATCGTCAAAGGTAAGGTGGGATGTAATACGTAACCTTTCAACCCTGGCAGTAGAGGGATTAGTGCAACATCTAAAAATACAAGATTAAAAATAAAATTTATTCGTGTGACAGCTCGTGGAGAACCAGACCTCCGGAGATATACTGTCATACTCATAACGGACAAGCAAATTACGCCAAGGGTTCAAAGATTCTTCACCCTAAATTTGTAGATATTCAATCTCTTCGTGGCCTCCCATATCTCGATTAAGGATCGATAACATTCAGATCCAATTGTACATTCCCAAAGTACAGTTCCAAAGTAAGTCTTTCTTGTAATAATCATTTTAGATGCCGATATGTTTTTTTCAGTTGCATACGACTTTTTCATTTAACGGTGGAAAGATCGGTCAATTTTACCCCAGACTAAGACAGATCTGATAGGCTGACGTTTACCGAAGAAAGTGATGCAAAGGGCTTTTCGAGGCGTTAACTAAAACGGTCCATGACTTTACTATAAAAATCCATTATTTTCTTTTACTAGATTTTTGTGAATATTCATCATATACAACGCATCAAGCCTTTTATCGATCATTGTTGACATTTACCAAGTTTTTACCTTTCTTATGTAATTTCACTCTAAAATGAAGGTAGATGCATCCAGAGCGGCCTTGAACAGCAGGCGCAGCCAATATTCAGTAACATATTCAGTAAAATACAACGTGACTATCTGCTGCACTTGGGACTGGCCGTTGATTTTAGGACCGAAACCAAGAAACAACTGAAACAACAAAACCATGATTGACGCTTTTTTCTCCTCAACTGATGATGGCCCAGTCGGCAAACAAAAAAAATATTTTCGTAATGCAGAAATATCTTGATCTATTCCTAAGATACTTTTTAACTAATATCTCGAGAACGACTCATCGCACTTCAAAGTTATTTAGGAAATTGAAATATCTTTCTTTTGTGCAAAGAATATTTTTTCGAATGACATATACCATTAGAGTTAAAGAGTTATGTGAACAATTTTTCATAATGAAATGAAAAATTATTTCCAAGGGGCAAAACGATAGAACTTAGACATTTATTCGATCAACGTCCAGAGTCAGGGGAAGGCCACTTGACGAAAAAATTGAAAAAATGACCAATTAGTCAAAATTCCCTATGAAGAACTGATAAAATGTTCGTAGACAAAAGACGTATCTCAGGACAAGGGGGGGGGGGGGGGGGCAAGTGTTCCCCTTTGTCCCCTCCTGCGGGCGCCTATGTTTCTGTTAACTATTTAATTTGTCGTTATTGTAAAGGGTGATTTTTTAGCTGGTTTGGTTTTGGTACCTTGTGTCACTGTCAAACAGCTTCAGTTTGGTTTGCAATTTAACCATGGATCGTCTTACAAATGAACAACGCTTGCAAATTATTGAATTTTACTATCAAAATTCGTGCTCGGTTCGAAATGTTCGAAATGCTTTTTTATCGAAAAATTGTGTTCAGCGATGAGGCTCATTTTTGGTTGAATGGGTACGTAAATAAGCAAAATTGCCGCATTTGGAGTGAAGATCAGCCAGAAGCATTGCAACAGCTACCAATGCATCCCGAAAAAGCCACTGTTTGGTGCGGTTTATGGGCCGGCGGCATTATTGGGCCATATTTCTTCAAAGATGATGCGAATCGCAGCGTTACTGTCAATGGTGAACGCTACCGAGCGATGATAACAAACTTTTTTTTGCCCGAAATGGAAGTTCTTAACTTGCATGATATGTGGTTTCAACAAGACGGTGCCACATGCCACACAGCACGCGAAACAATGGCGCAATTGCGAGGCGAGTTTGGTGAACAGTTAATTTCACGTTTCGGGCCGGTCAATTGGCCGCCTAGATCGTGCGATTTGACACCATTAGATTATTTTTTGTGGGGGTATGTCAAGACTAATGTCTATAGGGACAAGCCCGCTTCGATTGACATCTATCAAATATTCAGTTACTGATGTCAAATCACCATGGCAAGTTACAAGATTGAACAGCGTTTCCAAATGATAAAACTTTAATATCAAAATCTTTTGGAACAACGTGCGTTGCGTCCATTTTACGATTTACATGGTTTACCTTCCAAGTCGATTATCCAAAGATTAACAGAAAACATAGTCATTGTCTGTGAGACAGTCACAGTAGCTGTTCGAAAACGACGATGTCGTTGCCATCAGCGTCAACGGAAAGCGCTACCGATCGATCATAACTGATTTTTGGTCGCTCCAATTGCATAATATGGATGTGTCGATATCGTTTCAACAGAATGGCGTTACATGCTACACAGCGCGACAATGGACATTTTGTATGAACGATTTGTGGGTAAGCTTATCTCTTCCAGAGGTGACGAGTAACGTTAACCGACCACCAAGGTCATGTGATAAGACCCCGCTAGTCTTTTTCTTGTAAGGTTTTCTGAAGTCGCAGGTCTATGCGAATAAACCACAATCGACCGATGCCCTTAAGGTGAACATTACAAAGGTTGTCGCTAAAGTTCAGCCTGATCTATGCGGAAGAGTTATTGAAAATTGAACCACTCGGATCCGTTATACCGTAAGAAGCCGAGGCGTGAAATTGAAAGATGTCATATTCCATACATGGGCCTTTCAAATAAAACAAGATTTATTTAATTACCTCACACACGGCTTGTTTTATTCCATTTCAACATGTACCCGACCTTATTGAAAAACCCTCTAGTTGAATTCCTATAAAATGAGTCGGCTTTTGTTTCATTTTGAAGAATACCACAGAAAATTATTTTGTTTATGATGGGAACAGTCATAGGGAAGTTATATGCATAATCGTTGCAACTTGTTCTGGACACTGGCCAATAGAAGAGCATGCGGCAAAGCTGAACATTCTCCACAATATCATCAACTCACTATTTGGAAACAACAAGCGCAATGAATCATTAGTTCATTTCCCCCGTCGATGTCCTGCTAAACGCGACGAAATATGGATCTTAGGTAAACTTCTTCGCCAAATTCATAAGACTGCAGGCAACCAGACATGATCATGAATGTGGATTAGTTTTGTTTCAGTACACATAAGCTGCCAAGTGCTGTACAGAATGTAAATAGATGATAACAGGTAAATTCAGTAAGTTTTCATGTATTCGCCTTCTGTAAAGCTCTTTAAAAAATTGAAGACAAAATAAGAAGTTTAGCTAGAAAGTGAAGAACCTACACTATATATCACTATAATAGCAAACACTTGACGAGACTAACATTGCGTGTCAACTCCATAGAACGATACTGTTCGATATACCAAAATACTGTGTGTGAGAATATAAAGGGTTTTTCAACAGGGACGCTACAAAAGTAGAGCAAGTCGGACAGCAAACGACGCCATATTTCTTGCCGCTCTTTTGACATTTCTCTTCAGTAAGATTTGCTATTTTATGATGGAAAGATATACGAGCCAACAACGAGTCGAAATTAATAAAATTTACTACCGAAATTCGGAGTTAGTGGCCTCAACGTTAAGAGCGCTACGTCCAATTTATGGTCGTCATAATCGTCCTAGCAGATCAACAATTGAGCGTCTAGTGGAAAAATTTGAATTCCCGTGCCAGTGAGACAAAGAAGTGCCCGTAGTGTCGAGAATATTGCTGCCGCTGAGGCTTCAGTTGCAGAAAGCCCAAATGTGTCTCTTACACGTCGTTCTCAAGCGTTGGGTATCTCTGTGACGTCGTTGTGGCGAATTTTGCGAAAAGATCTTGGCCTACATCCTTACAAGATTAAATTGACGCAAGAACTGAAGCCGCTTGACCACCAGAAGCGTCGTATGTTCGTGAATTGGGCTGAGCAACAACTTGCAAATGATTCGGATTTCCATCGAAAAATCATCTTCAGCGATGAGGCTCATTTCTGGCTGAATGGCTTCATCAATAAACAAAATATGCGGTATTGGTCAGGCAGCAATCCACACGTACTCCATGAGTCATCATTGCATCCCGAAAAAATTACGGTTTGGTGTGGTTTATGGGCCGGCGCGCGGCATCATTGGGTCGTACTTCTTCCGTGATGATCAAGACCGGCACGTTACTGTGAATGGGGATCGCTACCGTTCAATGATAACCGAATATTTTTGGCCCCAATTGGATGATATGGACTTGGAGGACATGTGGTTCCAACAGGACGGCGCCACAAGCCACACAGCGAATGTCACAATCAATTTATTGGAAACCAAGTTTGGAGAACGTGTTATCTCACGAAATGGTCCAGTCGCTTGGCCGCCTCGGTCGTGCGATTTGACGCCGTTAGACTATTTCTTGTGGGGCTACGTCAAGTCTATGGTCTAGATATGCAAACAAGCCAGCGACGATTGATGAACTTTGTAGGAATATCGAACGTGAAATTGCTGCAGTATCGGCCGATTTATGCCTGAAAACCGTCGAAAATTGGGTTCAGGGTCTGGACTTCTGCAAGCGTGCCCGTGGTGGCCATGCAAAAGAAACCGAGTTCCATACATAATGACATCGAACGTACTTTCACAGGAATAAAGAATTTTATTGATATCCGAAACCGTTTTTGTTGTATTCAAAAAAACTTTTGTAGCGCTCTTATTGAAAAACCCGATACATGTAAGTATACTAGCTATAGGTTCTGTCACCGTCATGACCAATTGCAACTATAGCTTTTGAATTTTAATTCTTATTCTATTAATTACATTGAAAGTTGTTAACTTTCCAAAGCAACATCAAATAAATAAACGAAATCGCTTCTCTATATCCTGTCCAAATATGCAACTGGCATTTTGTAGTCCACAATATTGTTGCCTTTGCTAAAGACCACCACAAAGTCTCATATAATCTTGGTCTTTTGGCACATTAACCATTGCTTCTTCTTAGAAAATAGTTTGGAAAAAATAAAAATGTTTAGCAACTTAGTAGTAAAAATCACAAATCATTGATAACAAGAAATGGTAAAGCACCTTAGCACAAACCATCAGACAGGGTGCTTGTTCAGTACACTGCACTTCTTAACCTTTTTTTTTTGTTAACACAATTCCCACTTCTTGCAGACTATAACAGCATACCGCTGTTAATCGCTGCCAATCTGCTAATGCTGTCTAACTACAACTCAGTTCAATATGGCTTCCCAGGATATACCTATACATAGCTGTAGCTGGTGGTTCACTAGCACTGGGTGCTCGCTGGTCACCACCGTACGTATATATGCAATTGCTTTCATAGCGTATTTACAATAATTTGCTTAGGTCGCGGACGATTAGTGCAATTTGGTCCGATGAAGCACTTACACACACATAAACTGCAGCCATATGGATAAAAGAAAATAATTTCACGAACTGCATTACCAAACTATTTTTACGTACAGAGCATTGTACGTACATATACGTAGTCGCGCACAATGGGAGGAAGTCGGTGTAGGTAAAGAGGAGCAGGAGGTCCACTTAGACCGACCTTACTCATCCGCTGTGTAATTACGGAAATTGTTTTTCAAATTAGTGGACATATATATTCTAGAAATTGTAGAGATCCCGGGAAAACCTTGTTTCTTTTTCTGTTTTTGGGGTTTCAGAATCGAAAAGGAACGGAAAGGAATATAACAACGGTCAGACAAACTGTTTGGTTAGCACTGTGATTGCTGTCGTTCGCTCGCTAGCAGTGCGAAGGAATGGGGCGCGCAGCAGTATCTATTTTTCTAGCTTGAGCATAAGATGTAGATACCACTTGGTTTGCAAACTTTTGCAACAGATGATAGATAAGCGGTAGGGCGACCTACTCTTCCTAGCACAGCACCAGCAGCCCATCTGCAGCAGCATAGTATATACGAAAACAGTGGGTGATGGGTAGGGGAATGTATGTAGTGCGAGAGTGAATCCCAGTTAAAAGATAATTGTATTGCATATATACCAAATATACACTGAGTGTACTGCGTTGAGTTTGCCGTTCAAACGTTCAACAGTATTTTCTTTATTTTTAAATGGAGAGATCTTCAATCAGTTGTATAGTGTTTCATGTTATAGAATATAAATAATCTAATAAATAAAGGAATGAACAAGATAAAACAAAAACAAACAACAAAAAAACCTAAAAACCCCTACTCTGTCCCTGGTGAAATTTGTGATGCTTTTTCTTTGTGACTGAGGTAAGCTCGCCGGTGTCCAGGGTTCTTCCCAAAGAAGCAACTAACCTTGGGCTTAGCCCGAAGTCATAAATCCTTTTTTTTAACTTTAATTTCGGTTACAATAATGCTTCATAATGATTAATATTAACTTAAAATAATTAATATGGTATTTCATATAATTTTCGGGTTTTAACAATTCTTCTTCGACTTACTATAAAGAACAGCTTAGTCCATATACTTTGTCCTCAGCACGTATTTTGAAAAAAGCTAAGGTAGGGACCTTCAAGGAGAACCTTGTCCAAAGGAAGAGGTAGCCTAAGAAAAGTCCTGGTCGGAAACCTCAAGGGGAACCGTGTCCAAAGGAACCTTGAAGTGGCAAGGAAAGTACTATAAGTCTATAAGCCAATTTATGAAAATAAACAAACGGCACTACTAAAAAATATTAACGAAAAAATTGGAGTGGCTTCTTGAGTAGCGTATAAAAACACCACAATGGCTAGCTTTTCTTTCAGTCGCCAGGTCTGATATAAGGGCTTGTGTCAACCGGTTCTTCTACTCTCTATACTTTAGATTGGTACCCACCACTGGATGAGATTAAAAGACAATTTTGATTATTTTATAACATCCTCATGATATATTTTTGGTCACAATTGAATGTGAACTGAAAAGTGGGAAGTTCAAATTGGTATGATATTTAAGATTGTATTTAAATTCAAAAAGTGGATGCCCCCTAGGATAAGTTGTAACAAATTTAAAAGATGAAGAGCTAATTGAGTAAATTTTGCAAATGGAAAGGATGGTTAGGGAAATAAACAGGTGCACTCTCATTCTCATATAAGCTGCAGTAAATGTGCACTTATAAAACGTTTCGGTTGAGATTTATTAGTTGCGTGGAGTTAAAATTTGGCTCAAAAGCCTAATTTACTGTGTCTAGAGAATCATTTAAAAAAAAAATACGAACAACCGCGCAAACGCACTTATAACACAGCTTAGTTATTCTGCTTATAAGGAACTTAATCGCACATAAGGGTACAAGAGCGTATGCAAGGATTTAACAAAATCTGCAACATTTTTGACATCAGTTTCTTAATCAGAGTACCTAGTTTTACTTAGAAACACTAGCACAAAATTTTAAAGAGCCTACTAGTTATAACAATTTACTAACTTTAAAGCTCTATAATAAAATGTTCTTATTTTTAAGCACTTTTTAACTAGTATCATACTTAACCTATTTTCTTACGAAACTTAAGCTGAACGCTCCTAAAGCGCTGATATTTCGAGAAAAAAAGTAAGCAAACATTCCTTTTTCACATTTGACATTGTCAAAGTGACATTTGGAGTTAGTATGACACTAAAAAGATAAAATAGCCATTTGGTGATTCTAACTTAAGTAAAATGTTAAAAAAGTACGAAGTACGTTTAAAATTTGGAAAACCCTTAGCCCCGTGCATGAAGTTAGCACCGTCATAATGTTGTATTGAACTTGTGCTGCCATGTACCGATGTGCTGTAATATAATTATACTCAATTTGTGCTACCTTGTGCAGTAAATATTAAAGAAAATAGCAAATTTACGAATTATTTTTTTTTTTTAAATTACAATTTTCATAAAAATCAAAATTATGCTGATTTGTGCTTAGTTCTAGGTTTTAAGAGCCGAAGCGACAAAAAAGAATCGCATACATTAATGTCTCTCCAATCCGAATAAATTATTGATAGGGGGTATTCGGATTATCAATTATTCGGATTAATGAGTACAGGACGAGAAAAATAAAAACGTTATAGTTATTTAACAATCAAATCCATATTTATTGCGGCTGAAAACGAAAAATTGCATAATAAATAGATATTTACTTCTATAAAATCTCAAAAAAAGTTAAAAAATTAAAATAATCATATAACTGAGAGAACCGGTATCTAACTAAGAGAGAGGTTCGGATTTGTAAAGTACAAAATGCGAAAAAAAAAAGTTCGGGTTAGCGCAATATTCGGATTAAGGGTGGTACGGATTAGGAAGACATTGCTGTCCGGCACATGGCGGCACAACTTTTCGAAAATGGCGGCGCCAACTTCAAGCTTTGCCATAACTGCACAAACTTTGCACAAACTGAGCACAAATTTAATTTTTTAGAAAATCGTAATTTTTAAAATCGCAGCACAACATTTTTTTGCGGTGCTAACTTCACACGAATAGAAATACCGTCGATTCCGCTTATTTGCAACACAAAAAATGCAGAAAATTTGTTTCAACTAAGCGGAGTTTTCATATAAACAAACTTCGGATATATGTTACTTTGTTGTACTTAACCAAACTTCGTATAACTGCAACTTTATTTCCCTTTTAAACGATGTGATGTAAAATATTTCCGCAGATAGACAAATGAAACATAAATAACCTCGAACAACAAACCAAACAACTTTTAATAATTATGACAGTTGAAAGGATTGGAACGATGAGAATGGCATGAAACTTAAAATGTCATTTTGTAGGTGTGTTCAAACTGAATGGATGCATTCAGTGTTTCATTTAAGCAGAGTTGTTTCAGAACAAAATAATTATTTGGGGAAAAGAAAGAGCTAGAAGGGGATTACTTGTTGTTGCCTTTGACATCTAAATTGCTTAGCCCCGATGTCGTTTCTTTAGACTAATTTCCTCCGAGTTTGAAAAAAAAACATCCAATTTTGCATGTTGATAGTCAAAAATCTGAAAACGAACATCTCACCAAGCAATTATTTATGTTAAAAATGATAAAATTGAATTGAAAATTCGGTAATTGTAAATTTGAAATCGATCGCAACAGTTTGGACTGCGAAATTGTGGATCTTGTTATTATAACTTCCATTATAAGTTAGGGCAAGTACCTATTAGTAACAACTCCGAAAGATTTTGGTGCAAATTCATTTTAATTTCTCCATTACGATAGGGGTTTGAGGTACTTGTTTTCATTAATTTAAAAAAAATCGACTTAGTCGTTTTTGAAAAATTCACCCATATTCTGAAACTCGTATTTATGACTTGTATTCTACTACAGTCGTATGTTGGTATTCCAGGAGTCGAACATCTGACTAATATTGAGATACGCATAACATCGTATACCACTGTTTATATGTTTTCATTATTCCGAATCTAGTATTCAATCGAATTGGAGTCGTATTTGTATAGTTTATTCGTAGTGTAAAATTTTCAAAACGAGACTTATTTTTTTTCGATAAAAATGGACAAAAAGCAAATTTAAGTTAATTTTTCAATATACGTTTATTTATTTGGACTCAACGTTTGATTAACCTATATTTTATTAAGGAAAAAAACAAATCACTGTCAGTTTGAGGCATTGGAGGGAAATTTGAAGGTAGCAAGGGGCCATGTGAAGAGTGGAACTTTCAAGACATTATACCTATTAGAAAAACATAAACTGCAGGCCATTATTCATTTTTATTCATTCATATGTTGTTTATCTGGTCTATCTTGATCATATGGATTTTCGACATTCGGTATTATCTTCCAATGTTTCACACGAAATGCTGATGTGGGTGCCATCAACGCACCCGATTACACCTGGAGAGCCAGTTCTTTCAAAAAAGCTCCGTTTGGACTCTTTTGTCCCTTTTGCTGTCATTCGAAGATGAATGTATCGGGTTTTTCAATAAGAGCTCTACATAAGTTTTTTCTTAGATTAAACAAAAACGGTATTGGATATCAATGAACTTCTTTATTTCTGTGAAAGTACGTTCGATGCCATTTTGTACGGAACTCGAATTCTTTCGCATGGCCACCACGGGCACGCTTGCAGAAGTCCAGAGCCTGAACCCAATTTTCGACGGTTTTCAAGCATAAATCGGCCGATACTGCTGAAATTTCACGTTCGATATTCGTACGAAGTTCATCAATCGTCGCTGGCTTGTTGGCATAGACCATAGACTTGACGTAGCCCCACAGGAAATAGTCTAACGGCCAAGCGACTGGACCATTTCGTGAGATAACACGTTCTCCAAACTTGGTTTCCAATAAATTGATTGTGACATTCGCTGTGTGGCTTGTGGCGCCGTCCTGTTGGAACCACATGTCCTCCAAGTCCATATCATCCAATTGAACGGTAGCGATCCCCATTCACAGTAACGTGCCGGTCTTGATCATCACGGAAGAAGTACAGATGACGCCACCGGCCCATAAACCACACCAAACCGTAATTTTTTCGGGATGCAATGATGACTCATGGAGTACGTGTGGATTGCTGCCTGACCAATACCGCATATTTTGTTTATTGACGAAGCCATTCAGTCAGAAATGAGCCTCATCGCTGAAGATGATTTTTCGATGAAAATCCGAATCATTTTCAAGTTGTTGCTCAGCCCAATTCACGAACATACGACGCTTCTGGTGGTCAAGCGGCTTCAGTTCTTGCGTCAATTTAATCTTGTAAGGATGTAGGCCAAGATCTTTTCGCAAAATTCGCCACAACGACGTCACAGAGATGCCCAACGCTTGAGAACGACGTGTGAGAGACACATTTGGGCTTTTTGCAACTGAAGCCTCAGCGGCAGCAATATTCTCGACACTACGGGCACTTCTTTGTCTCACTGGCACGGGAACATTTTGTAATGTGCCTGTGGATTCAAATTTTTCCACTAAACGCTCAATTGTTGATCTGCTAGGACGATTATGACGACCATAAATTGGACGTAGCGCTCTTAACGTTGAGGCCACTGACTTCGAATTTCGGTAGTAAATTTTAATAATTTCGACTCGTTGTTGGCTCGTATATCTTTCCATCATGAAATGGCAAACCTTACTGAAGAGAAATACCAAAAGAACGGCAAGAAATATGACGTCGTTTGCTGTCCCTGTTGCTCTACTTTTGTAGCGTCCCTGTTGAAAAACCCTTTACTTAATTGCCATAATCGACCCCACAAACACTGTTTCCAATTTAACAGAGACATGGTTGTGGATTCCACAACCGAATTTGAAAAATAACATCATCTCTTTTTTTACAGTCAGATAATTTGTAGATACAACAGCATTCATTGTTGAATTTCAGTAAATTACAGACTTTTGATGTATTTCTTTCTGTAGTTTCTACAGCCTGTTGTCATTATTACAGAAAATGTGTGTATATTTAACAATTTCGCGCTGTCGATTTAAAAACGTATATTTGTATATTCATTATTTAACAACCCAAATAAACAACCCGTTGTCAATTTTACAACAAGCAATAGTGATAATTTTAACAATTATATTGTGAAAATGAAAGCAAACGCCGTTAGACTTTAAATTAATTGTCAATGTGAGCGCATTTGCTGTTAAAAACACAAATTTGGAGGAAATTGTAAAGGACCATTGGCATTTTGTGACCAATTTAAAAATGGCTCAAGAGTGATGAAGCTTACAAAATTTATACACGATACGACACCTATAAAAAACTGTCAAAAATAACATCTACTCATTTCTATTAGATCGAATGTCTGTCAGTTATGTTAAAATTTCGTTGAACTTTATCTCCAGGTTAATTTTTACGTTTCGACGTACACAACAACCTTCGCACTCAAATGTCAAAAATTAAATATAGGATAAAATTTAGCACATTTTCAGCACAATTTGCATTTTGAATTTGCTGCAGTTTAAAATAAAAACATGTTGTACTAAAAAAGTTAAGAGCAGGTAACTTAAGTAAAAATACAGAAGATACAAAAACAAAGACTTACAAAAATTTTATAAAAATATGTTTAAACTTTATTTTGCCTAAAAAAAAAATCTATCTGCTTATTACCGAAAAAAAAAGAGATTTTGCTATGCTTTGAAATTCAATTGCCTTTGTTGATTTAATACAGGAATAATACAAAAGCCTGACTTAAATAAACTCGTCGGGGAGTGGTATAAGTTCGAAATACATAAGTAAGACCATACTAGAAAAATGTACATTGATTTTTGTCGGGCGAATATTTCATTAAATTCAAAAAAAAACATTCAAGAAACTTCAAAACCGCATCGAAATAAATAAAATAAATCCGGCATAACTCAAAATCTTATCCATTTGTGCTCACATTTCAATCACTAACCCACATGTGCTTGCACAATCATCTATCCATTGGCTTACAAGTAATTTCAGACCTTTTTACACAATTCTGACCTCACACTTTGTCATTCGTCTATGAGATAGATAAATCAGTGAACAACAAACAAATAGGTTAAAAAGTTATGCGCTTCGATTTCTTAAAGTGTCTAATGTCTATACCTACTCTATAAGCCATGGGCAATTCTGAAAAAGGGTACGTTGCACCTATAAAATAAAATTGGAAAAAAGAAAAAAACTTTAAACTTAAACGGACCCACCCAACTAATGCTTTGTATGTGAATCCTGCATACTTCCCCGGATCGTTGCACAATGTTCACACATTTTCACACCTCTAAAGGAGAGACTTATTTCGGTGCCAACATCAACAACCATGAGCCTGAAAAGTAGGTATAAGCACACATAACAATATGACTTAATACGTTCCACGAATATAAAAACTATTTACCTTACCGGGGGAGTAGAGTGCAGCCACCATCCAGCCGCTATCGGCTCACACCCAACATGGAAAAAAGAGCACTCGCGGTGAGCGGCTGCGGCAAGAAATTCTCAGGCGGCAGCAGCAGCTCACCATCGCCGCCGTCGGTTGGTGTATTGCTTGCCCAGGTCCAGGCTGGCTAACTATACAAACGCGACTTGGACGTTAAATAATCCAGTGAACGAAAATGAGTTTGACTGCTTCGCCAGATAAGCCCAACACAAAAAACATGCATTTAGCCAAAGATACAACCACTGATAGCAGCATAATGCTGCTGCCTTGGTTTAGCTGCTGAGGCTGCTCTTCCTACTGCATCAGGAGCACAACATTAAAGACCACGATCCCAATACTCCTCAGTGCTCACACTCAAGTCGAGAGCGTTGAAGGCTGGGTGAAATCCATATCTCGTAAGTCTTGCGTTGGCCGGGCTAAAACAATGAATCGCCCTTGCGATATCTTAAGTTGCCAAAGTTTGACAGGCTATCTTGTGGTGCCGATACACTCCAAATGCCATAGAGATTGGGATTGGGTGAAAGGAATCCCACACAGGATGCGCTCCATAAAAAAACCTGTATGCAGACGATGACATGCGGAATCATCTTCTAACATAATCTCTCAAGGCTGATTGTGTCGTCGAATAAGAGCTATGTAGCTATGTGGTGGTGATGGTGCTGATGCTGATGCTGATGCGTGGGTGGATGCACCTCTTTGGCTATATCAGGACTTGAATCTAAGAATGCCACCATCGGAGAATGAATGAGAGCGATCACAAAATTGACGACAAAAAAATCTTAATTAAGAGAACTACGTTTCTCGACATTAACAAACAAAAAAAAAAAAACAACAAAACCAACAAAACCAATTACAAAATGACAACAGTGTGTGCAGAGCACTCTTCAAGCTCAAGGTGGTGTCGTTCGATTAAAGAAATCAGATTAGTGCTGACATTGGCGAGAACATTTCGTCATGATGTCTCGTCAAAGATTGTCATCGTTTTTGGGGACAAAATGAAATAAACAAGAATTTTAAAGGTGCAGCTCAAAGCTCAAAACCAGGATAAAATGGGAACAACAAGACTGTTCGCAGTGAACTCGTTTACATATCCTCGGGCACAAAAAATCTATGTTGCCGTTTGTGCCTTGGAATTTAGAAGAGTTACGTCTCAAAATGCTGATCCCACGGTTGTGCACCAATATATCAAGCAAAGTTACATGTTACAATTACAAAAAATGTGGGTACATGTTTAAAATACCTAAGGTTTATTTGGTTGTTGTATTCCCTTTTAGATATCCTCATTAAAAGGGAACTAATTCATAAAAAGGATATCAGTTTTTCTTCCAGAGGAAAGAGTTGACTAATTTAGATATGGGGACGAATTTTTGATGTGACATCTATGCTGGCGGTAGAGTGAAAAAAAAACGTGAACGTTCGTGTGCAACTTTACGTCGTGCAACGTTACGCTGTGCAACGTTACGATCTGCATACTAGGATGGTTGCGTTCAGTGAAAAAAAAAAATTTAAGGTCCCCTTCAAGCAAAAACAAGTCCGTTTTGGATTCGCTCCGCGCACGTTGATGTTTACACATATTAACCGTGAGTCCCGGCACTCACACAATTTTTTGAAAACATATTTTTTCATCAAATTAATCTCAAATATCGAACGAATATCTACATTTTGGTATCAGAATTGAGATTCGTGTCATAATCGTCACGACCTTTAGAAACTCAATCATCAGATTATAATGTGACGATAATGACAATTTGGGACCATTTTTATTCGTCTAATTTAATGCATGGAAAACTATTTTTGAAAAATCTGAATAGTCATGATCATGGTTATGTGTTGAATAAAGGAAATTTCAAATGCATATATTAAGGAAAAGCACTTTTGTGACGTGAATAAGGAAAATTCGGGCAGAAGGTTTTCTAAAATTAAAAATAATTCACAATAATATAGGTAACTGTTCGATGTTGATTGAAGTCACTTAAAAAGAAAACATAGTTCTCGTTTAAGATCTGTGCTGACGTCAAAAATCACTCAGGTCAAATCATTGTATCCGGGAACTACCTCCCCCATGAGTTTTCTCCACCTCCCAAACAACAACTTAAATAACCCCCAAAATGTTTATGGAGTTGCGTAGTAGTTTAAGTTAACGAAATGATTTTTTGGAAATTTATTTCGATTGCTAAATTAGAGATCCAGTTTTGAAAATAAACTTAATCCCTAATTTGTGGTTTGTTACTTTTAGAGATGCTTCAAGTTGATTCTTACATTTTTTACTGTTCGATATGACGTTGACACAATTGTTCAAAAATATCAGTGTATACAAGGGTGTTAATAAATATTTATACTACGAGCTAAGTTGTAAAGTGTTCTGTCAGATAATGTTGGGTAAAAACGAACATTTTTAAGAAAATAAAAGTGCTTTCAATATAGTCAATAAAACAGCAAATTGTTGGGTGTGAAAGTTGTATCTAGTGAATAATATCGCGGTTAGAGTTAACCTTACCCTCAAAACGCAAAACTCAACCCGTGCCAATTGAAAAACCCTTTAGTACCTACTCGCCTAATGCTAATCACAAATCAGTGGGTCCAAGACCATTTGGAGGCGGGTTTTGCTCTGCGAGACCATTTAAAAAACCCAAAAGTGTTAAAATTGTATAAATTTGATGTGGGCTCTTGGTCTAATAAGTTAGTCTCTTCGCCACGAGAGGTTGTTCAACGCTTAGATTACGTATAAGTAATTTGTTTTTTTGCTTAGAAATATTCGCCCTTAGATTTTCATAAGCCCAAAACTTGTCAATTATTTACCATCTGTCATTTGCGGCTTTAAAGAAATACTGTGTAACGAAGCTTCACTACCTTATTCTAACAACCATATATTATATTTAATTACACACCACAGTTTTCAGTCAGCGAGGATTTTACCTATTACAGCACAATACAATTCACATTCACCATAGAGACGTGACGTCAACGAAAAACTATAATAATTTTCGTTCATCATAATATAATTGACATTCACTCCTTGCGAAAAAGTCACAAAAAGACCTACTCGGATGGACGAGAATCAACCCTCTAGTCATACTCAGAGTTCTATTACCGAAACCGAATTCAGGCGAGTATAGTTTCGGTTCGGTCATTTAGATTATTTACTTTCTTGAAGCTCCCCCACGCGTGGTAAGAGGTTTCATTGAAAGCTAAGGTAGACGATATTGTGCAGCTATTTCTTACGAAGGTTTCCTCACCATCGGTCGGTGGTAAGAAGTCTTAGTTCGAAGCTTATCGTCCTCATTGCCACATGGGGCTTCGGTACCTGATGATTACCAGAGCGAATACCTGATGCTGTCTCGAGTGTCCCCAGGGGATAAATACATGTTGATTACCAGAGTGAAAGCTTGCTGTGTCGAGTGTTACCAGGGACCTAATACCTGATGGATAGTGCTACCAGGTGCATAGTAGTTGTAGTCTCTTATCCAGGTTTCAAAGTGAAAGGAAACCATGTTACCCAATCAAAATTCAGGAACAAGACTGAGATCTAGAAACATGAATCAGAATATACCCATTACCAGGATACCCGTTTACCGGTACGAGTGCATCACTCGGTCGCCCGACCCGAATACCGGTACCGGATATTCGACCAAAGACCGTCCGTAAATTAAATTTTCCTCTGTAATTCCGTGTTTTCATAATCACAAGCACAACTGATGAATTCTACTCTTTTCTTTTACCGAGGGTTCCCTTTGGCATAGACCAAGAGACGGCCTATGTCTTTGGCGAGTTCACCAGCCATTTCATTCTCGTCTATAGAACACAGTGTACTGCAACCCATCTAAGGTCAAGACAACTACTCCGGGAAAATCTAGTTTTTCTCCAAAACGGCTTCAAATTACTGTGATCAAATTTTCTCTGTAAAACTATTGTAGGTATGGTATTAACAGTATGTTATACCTGCCATAGAACTTTATTTGATTTTCAACTTACATTTATATTTGCACCTAATAATTAAAAATGTATATAATTATAAATGACAATCAATCCAGATTTAATATTGATTGCATTGAAACATTCACAATATTCTATGGAAAAATGTTTTTATTTTGTTAAGTCGGCATTAAAGGGTTATCAACATGTCAACATAATATCTATTAAAATATTCAATGACTAACGCAAAGCTATCAAAGTGTTCGGTAACTTCTTGTCAACCAACAAACATAATATAGAATGTCAAATCAATCCACAAAGTCCGCAACCATTAGTTTGAATTCAACCAAGTGCATTTTATGTATAGAAATAGGTAAGAGTATTACAACACATTCAGCATTCAGCAAGTTGGTACATACACCGCTGCAAAACCCAGAGCACCAGCAGCAACTTTGACAGCAATAAATACTGTTTAAGACACGTCACTTGGGTAAATTATTCGTACACTCCAAGCCACGATGAAATGAAGCCGCTTTTCAGCTAGAATTTCCGACCAAGCGTCACGCCATGCCGCCGGCCGCCGTGACATAATTTGCTAATTTTGAGCTAAAAAGATCCGCGTTCTCCAAGACTGCGCGCTCAATTAGTTCTCACGCTACTTTACTATACTCGTATTTCGTATTAAAGCCTGCCCATGCTCAACTCAGTTCAATGAATGTTAACAGATTCCTATAGCCCAAGCGCCCATTAGCAAAGCTGCAATTGTTCTGCATGCTGAATCTAATTGCCGTAAGGAGACACTTGTCTCCTACAAATAAGGGAGAAGTATGTATAACTCCTCCCTGCCACCATCAACCGCAGTTTCCCTGCCCCTCTCAAGTTCAGTGTAATTGAAAATTAAAATAAACAAAATTAAAGTCAGGCTCAGGACCGTCAACCATCGACGATACGGCGACGGATGTGAGTTGGGGCCACAGCCCAAGCAGCACTACTCCACCGCCGCGCCGACCGCCGCTCTCGTCCTCATACATTTCCAATTTATCCACAGCCAGTACACATAATATGACTCACCTTGTTGAAAGTAGTTCGCTTTTCGAACGTAAACACACACCAACGCCATTAGCTGGAGCTGCGATAACCGCTGTCTCGTTGACTGTGGCAGCGGTAGTAAATCTCTGAGGTTGGCTATCTCCGCATTGATTAGATCCCGCCGTAGTTTGGATGCACCTTTTGTTGATTTATTCGCGTCGAATCTGTGAAGAACGAAAAAGAGAGACGAGAAATCTCATTAAAGGAATGTGAAGTGTTTTAATGGGCTAAAGCAAGGGACATACGTAGGAGCTGAGCTCTAACGCAGCTAATGCTAAAGTATAAGAAGATATTTCGGTTTGGCGTTTGGGGCTTAAGCACTTGAGATAGCTTTGTTGATTTTAATGAAGCAGTTAAACGCATTACAATTTTGTTAACAACGACACTTTGTGTGTCCATAAAGTTTTGCTTAATGTTGAATACATAATGTTTTTTGACTCATGAAATAGCTCTTAAGTGATGATGATATGGCTCTTTAACTTTAACAAAAAAAAAAGAAGGTTTTGTCCAAAATGATTTTTGTGTTGAATAAGAAATGTTATCATAGGAGCAATAGGAATAACTCCAGATATGAACATAGCAAAGGAAAGATGGATTTATTTTGTTGAACGCAATATATAGAGGCCGATTTTTTTTTTCATATTTGAAAGGGGACTACTACGCCCATATTATTCAATCGCTTAATCGAGATTGAAAATTAAATCAAGATTTAAAATATTTGAAATCCAATTCCATATTATTCACTTGTTAAATTCACATTTAAATCGAATTTTTTTTAAACTGGTCTCAGGAGAACAGAGTTTAAGTTCTTCCATCCATATTATTTTGGACAAGGATAAAATGGCTACAGATTTAATGAATCTGGATTTATTTATTTAATCTGGATTTAAAGTGCATTTAAATATAAAGTGAATAATATGGCAGGTAGAAAAGCTTATACCTAGAGTAGAGTTACTGGACGCCATGACCATGGGAAAACATCTTGTAAATTTAAACAGAAGCAATTTGTTATTTCTGATTTTTATTGATTATATGAAATATTTAACATAATCCAAGAGTTTAGCATGGTTTTAAAATATTCATAGTTATACATTTTCAGCCTACTAATACCTTAAATAAGTATTAAATCTTTTTAAACTACATAATATGATGATCTATTAAAATTAATATTATTATTATTCTGTGCTTCCAAATTAACCGGAATGAACTAATATGGCACAATGAATTAAATTTACTGATGAATCCAACATACTAAACTACAAAAAGGGCCAGTTTGTTCACACTAGATTACATTTTTTACCATGACTTTCAAAGGTTCTAATTCAATTGCGCGAATCTGCCAAAATCGGCTGACTATAGTGATTTGCATGATTAACAACCAAACATGCACATTTGCCGATTTGCCGATTTCAAAGTTGTATTAATCCCTGATTGAAGATAATCAGCTGTGAACAAACTGCTCATCAACTTAAATGTATTTTTTACATAATTGGAACTCATATAAATTGTGTTTGTTCGCACGCATGATGTGACATCCCTGAGCTCATAACAGTACCTTTTTCATCATTAAAGTGAAGCACAATGCAGAAATCTGGGGCTGCACATTAGTGAAGGTAAAACAAAGTACATGGTGGCGTCGAATGCGAGAGGAACAGTTGGTCAAACAATCAAGGTAGCGGAGCACGAATTTGAAGTGGTGCAATCCTTTAACTACCTTGGGTCAATAGTAGCAGCCGATAACAATATAGAAGAAGAAATACGCGGGCGGCTTCTCAAATCCAACAGAGCCTACTATAGTCTGTCAAAGCTCTTCAAATCCAGAAATCTCACCATAACTTCAAAACTGCTGCTGTACAGGACCATGGTCCTGCCAGTACTCACATATGGATCCGAGACTTGGGTGCTTAGCAAAAGGCACTCCGACCTCTTAGCCGCGTTCGAGAGAAAAGTCTTAAGGAGAATTGTTGGCCCCATATGTGAGGAAGGACGATTCCGGAGACGGTACAATCATGAATTGTACGCAATCTACCTTGAAGCAGATATCGTGACAAAAATTAAGCTCGGTAGACTCCGGTGGGCAGGGCACCTAGCTCGCATGAGCGAAGAGGAACCTGCTCGGAAAGTTCTTTGTGGTACATTATATGGTAGACGACAGCGTGGTAGACCATGCTTGCGCTGGAGAGATGGCGTAGACCAGGACGCCCGGAGCCTTGGGGTGCGCAACTGGATGGCGGCGGCTCGAGACCGGGATGGGTGGAGAGACTTGTTGAAGGAGGCCAGGACCGGACCCCGGTTGTCGAGCCGACGATGATGATGATGACAATGCAGAAATCAATATGACAGTTAAATAACAGCAATTGCGTTTTTTATTAAATAAACAATAACAGCCAAATTAATAAACGTGGAATAGCGAAGGGTTAGTCCTTATTCCGTTAACTAATTGCAAAATGTTAAAAACAAAATAAAATTTCTAATAGTTGACGTTTACTAAGCTAAACCACCGAACTAGGTGGTTTAGCAAAGGAATACGAACCAGATGTGTCAAATTTTATTCTAAAATTAAAAAATTAAGTAAAGATTGCAAATTTAATTTTGAATAAAAATAATAACGTTTATTTTTATTGAGTTCTTAAAACATATGCAATTATTGGACAATCAGCGTTTTACAGGCATTTTACTTGTTGTAGTAAATTTTTGTAAGGGATTTTTCGTAAACGTCGCTTTACTATTCCACGAACATTTTTTTTTAATGATGGAAAATTTTAAGCCGTTGCTTAGCTCTTATTATATGGTTTAGTAAACTCGTGGAATATAGATGGATTAAGCGTTTTTTTATTTATAGGGCTGTAATTTTATATTTACATAAGTTCAATTATCAATCTAAGTAATTTTGTATTAGAACTAATTATGGGAAGGGGTATTTATTGCTCGCAAGAGTTTGCCATTTTCAACATGTTCGAAAATGAAAGACGTAATCTTGATATTTCGAATGATTCAGTCTGTTCCAAAAATGTAGTTTATAATAGTGCTTCAAACCAGATTCGAATCCACAAACTATCCCGTTATCCGAATATCCGAATACTTATGAATGAGACAATTCAGATCCGAGAATATCTGGATAGTTTCGGATAATGCCGGATATCCGGATAGTTGAATGAAACACTTGAGATCCGAAACTATGCGGATATTATTGGATACCCGGATCCAGACTCAGATCCGGAACCTGATATCCGACACTATCCGCAAAGTTCTTAAATCTTATCTTAAATCCGGATCCGTTTGAGATATCCGGATCTGTTTCGGATTTACGAAATATCCGGATACTTTGAAGCTGTAGTTTAGGTATTTATAATGCGAAATCAACATTAGACATTTGAAAACACCACACGAAAAACAGGTCCAAAAAACAACAAACAAGAGCTAGACAGTAGTCCTAGGGGGCATTTTTGAGAGAAATAACTTCAACCCACATTTTTTGTATTTACCACCAAAAATACAAGAAAACTTCAAAATTAATTGCAAAATTTTGTAAATATAGAATTATATTTGAATATTATAAGTTTTAAATATATTTATCTATTCTTTCTATTAAATTGGTTTGGGTTGTATGCATACCCATGCAAACATCCTGTTTTTTTGTATGTAGGTAGTTAACATCTCTCGAACTTCTTCGTTCATTTTTTAATGCAGAGGAGAAAATGCAGGGATGGTCAGCAAACTGCATTTTATCTAAAAAAATCTGTGGAAGATCGGTGCAACCCAAATGAATGATTTATCATACTTATTAAATTGCAGGCACGAGTACGATAACTACAGCGGTGAAAATTGATTATGGCTTGTTAGAGGTCTAAAAAACAAGTATTTCTTACTATGAGAGGTGGGGGTCTATCTCGCCTTGCTTAGGCGGGAGGCCCATTTTTCTTTAAAAAAGTACTTAAAATGGGAAAAAAATATTTAAAAACAACGGAAACAGTTAACACAATGTTTTATCCCTTTTTTGTAAGACATAGATCTGTTCTTATCTGTAGTTATCGTACTCTCCACAAATAGCATTTTAGAAAAATAGTTTTTAATGCTATTTGGTACAACTGGGCATTAGATAGACATAAGTGGTTTAAAAGTCTTTATTTATATGTAAACTAACCCTTAGTTAAAACCTAAGTAAACAAAAACGAACAATAATAGCACTGTGATGCACATATAAAAATACATACTTTGCACTTAAACTCGAATTTAGAATCAACATAATTAAAAATTAATTAATTTAGCAACTATTATTACTTAGTATTAGATATAATTTATTACATCAATCAGATATTAAATTAATCATCTTACAAACTGAATAAATGATTTTTTACAATATTTGTAATTAAATTAAAATATGTTAATACATTACGTTAGTTAATAATTTAATAAGTGTAACAAAAGTTCAGTCTGTTACACTGCTATAGCGTAAATTAAAATTAACTACATTGGAGAAAAAAATTGTTTCCACACACAGCAGGTACCTAATTAGCTTCTTAAGTGCATAATTCACCCAATGGTAATTTTCACAGAATAGATTAAGTTCCCTTAGATGAGGAGATGGTGAATATAAATCAATTAAATATAAAAGTAAGTGGCAGCTAATAATGATGAGACAAAATATTACTAATAATAGAGAAGATTTTGCGTCGATTTACAGGTGACTGTATGATAGGGTTTCCAGAACATCTCCTTTAAAGAGAACATGTTCTCTATTTTGGCTCTGATCTTTCTTATTCATTCTTTTTTCATCAAATTCTTTTTTTACTCTTTTTTAGTGGCGGATTTCGGTTTTCTGCCGCCCTAGGCCCGGTTGAGTACGCGCGCCGCCCCCCCCCCCATATTTTTTTTTTAACTAAATTCTTTTAATTGCTTTTATTCTTAATCGTTCTTGCAGAGCAGGTAGGTGCGGGTATATTGTAAAAACATAAACCTTTGTAGGTGTGTATACGTTTGTGATTTATGAATATCTATTTTTTAGATATACATAGGTAGCTACATTATGTAGGAATAGAATGGGGTGATCTTGAATTTTTTTAAAGATCTAAAATTTCAAATCTGCTAAATAATATTAAAACATTAATGGGTGTCAAATTTAATAAAAATACATCAAGTAGTTTTTGAATTAATTAATTCACAAGAAAAAAAATTTCAATTTAAATCAAAAAAAAAATTAAAATTTTGGTATACAATTTTTTTACAACTTTTTGTAACATTCTCCATAAAAAAGTATCAAAATCAGTTGATATATTTTTGAGAAAATCGGAAATAAAAAAACTGATCTCTGGGAGATAAATTTGTATTTTTCATAAAATGGTAAAAAATTGTTAAAAATCACTGAGTTTTTTTTAGTTGTGGGCATGTTTTTCAAAAAACTGAATTTTTTATTATTTGCTGAAAAAAATTTTTACGGCAGATACCGTTATTTTAGATTAACAAAAAATGAAAAAAAACGTGTGGGGGAATACCCAATAAAACGCAAAACGTTTAAAGAAAATCGACCCCCTCGTTTAGGCTGCAATATATAAAGGACAGACATACGGACAGAATTGCGAGACCCATTTTTTGCGACTTTGCTATAATCATAATGTCAAGTTTGATCAAAATCTCGAGTTCGATTTTTTTTACGAATCCCTAACTTGCCATAATGTACCTATATATCACAAGTAAAAATATTCCCACATGCATTGGGTTTTTTCTAACATATTCATATTACTTAGAGATGGAAGTTGCAAAAGAAAAATATATGTAACACTAGAAAAAATATATGAAAGTACAAACCTATTGCGAATTTTGTTAAAAAAAAAACCGCAAAACAGACCTTTTTTCTAAAATTAAAATATGAAAACCTATGAATATATGATGGTATCTTATTATTAAATCTAATATAAAAAAAAAAACGCTCAAAAAAATAATTTAAATAAATAAGTTTAGTGTAGGCTCGCACTACCTCAATTTTTAATGTGCAAATCATTTTTTTGTTTTTGAAAGTTCAAACATAATTCATTTATTGCCCACTTTGAGAATCAAACAAAGAAACAAATAAAATATAAAATATTATTTTGCCATTTTTCAATTAAATTGAACCTTCTCAACAAATTATCCATAGTCCTCCTAAACTACTTTTTCAACAAAAAATATTCTCAGGTCTGTTGCCGCCCACTGTGGCCCACTAGCGCCCACAGGCATCATCGCTCACTTTGAGAATCAATTAATTTTCTGCGCCCAGACAGATTTTGCTGCCCTAGGCACGGGCCTAAGCCTAAATCCAGCACTGCTCTTTTGTATTTATGTTCTCTTTTTTGTCCCTTTTTTTCTTTTTCCTAAACTTTGGTGTCTAAAAAAATGTATCTGACTCACTTTTCATTAATATACTTTTGTATTATTCCCTAAAATATAGATAAAGGGTTTTCCAATAAGAGGTGTTATTTTGAATAGCCCGCTATTTCGGTAGCTGTCACTTTTGAAGCTGTCATTTTTGGGTCGTCGTGAAGCACCTTGTCGGACCGCAATACAGAAATTGGTGGACAAATTCGAGCTGTTGGGACAAGTTAGTGATGTGAAGAATAAAACCCGTGCACGTCGCTCAAGAACAACTGAGAATATTGCTGTTGTAGCCCAAAGTTTTCTTTGGAATAAGGCATTCCACAAACGTCATTACACCGTATTTTGCATAAAGACTTGGGTCTTAAGGCTTATAAAGTTCAGTTAACACAAGAACTCAAGCCGGCTGATCATCAACAACGTCGTGTCTTTGCTGATTGGGTCCTTGAAATGCATGAAAATGATCCGGAATTTCATCGAAAAATCATCTTGACTGATGAGGCCCATTTCCACCTCGGAGGCTACGTCAACAAGCAAAACTGTCGCATCTGGGGCTCGGAAAACCCAAGAGTTATTGTTGAAAAGCCTCTCCATCCTCAACGCGTGACTGTTTGGTGCGGTTTATGGTCCGGCGGGGTCATTGGACCTTACTTTTTCGAAAATGAGGCTGGAGCAACAGTTACGGTCAATGGATTGCGCTATCGAGAGATGATTAATGATTTTTTATGGCCGGAATTGGATGGTATTGATCTGGACAACGTTTACTTTCAACAAGACGGCGCTACGTGCCACACAAGCAATGAAACCATCGATCTTTTTGTTTTTGTAAATGTGGCGATCCATTAATTTACTTTAAATTGTATATTCCACTTAGTTTTAAAAATAATAATATTTCACTTATTCTATGATTGATTGATAAATATGTTCTTAAACTAATTTATTAAGTTTATTTATCGAATTTAAACAAACTTTTAGTACAAATATAGTGCTTGAAAAATAAATAAAAATCAGTTCTATTTTGGAATTCATTGGATCAACTTCTCTTAAATAACAAGCTACCACATTGGTGACAGCATTGAGTCGTCTATAGTCGCGACAAGGTCGCCAGTCACCATTTTTCTTCATGACCATATGAAGAGGACTCAGCCAACTGCTCTTTGAAGGTCGACAAATCCCTTGGTTGATCATGTACCCGCACTCTTGCTTTGCGGTTTTGAGTTGTTCGGGGAAAAGACGTCTGGCCTTGGAGTACACAGGAGGTCCTTTTGATTGAATGTGGTGCGTTACGTCATGTTTTTGGTCTTAAACAGTAGGTTTGTCATTGTGATGTCTTCAAATTCTTTAAATAAATCGTAAATGAAGGATGACGGATATATTAATTGAATATTTTCTGCGCTTGATAAAGTTGTTGCGCCAAAACCATGTGTTTGAAGACTATTGTTTTTCGATCGATTAGTTTTTTGTTATTAACGTCAACTAAAAGATCGAAAAATGACAGGAAATCACATCCAATGACTGCCTCGGTAACTTGGCAATGACAAAAGGCCAGGAAAAGTTTCTGCGAAGACCAAGGTGTAGTGACATCAATGGTTCACCATAAGTTTGAATTTCAGTGCCATTCGCTGCATAGAGAACCCGGTTCGATTGGTTGTTCCGCTTGTCTATACTTGAAGGTGGAATAACTGAAATTGTAGCTCCGGTGTCTATGAGAAAACATTTTTTGAAATATTTCTCATTGACATAAAGGCGATTTCTGGTGTCTGCGGACTGGATAGTCTCTAATCGCTGTCCGCAACTTAGTTTCCCGTCTGAAACTGACAAGGTTATTGGCACTTCCTTGCTTCTCTGCCTTATCGTCGGTGGTAGTATAGCAGATATTTGAATTTCTGGACCTCGATCTCTTCTTGAAAGAATTCTTTGAACGTGGGGAAGTTCAGCGTCTAGGAACTTGAAGTTGTTTAATTTGTTTTTAGAGAGCAGCAATTTGATTTTGTAATTCAGAAATGGCCAGCAACACTGGACGGTGGCGTTGAAACAGAACAGATCAACTTCTGTTAATTTGCAAGCTACCAAACATATTTTCGTGTTTTTTGTTATAGGTACCTATTACCTATTTATTATAATGGAAAAGGAAGCAAAATTTGTTTAAAAATGTTCTCAAGTGGTAAAGGATACACCTTCACAGTCACAAAATCCACCATCTCCCAAAAAAGAAAGAAGTCGCACCGAAAGAAATTGGAGAGTGAATGGTTGCATGATAATGTTTTAAAACTGAACCAGGAAATCGAAACGCGGCGCAGTTTGCTCAGTATACAAACTGCCCAAGGAGGCCTCATTGCAAGAGGTCGCAGACGCCACTCAAATGTCCATATATTGCTTTTAAATGTGTGAACTTAGAAAAGCAAGAAGATCGTCGAATTGCTTGGATTCCATCCGTAGAAAATTGCGATACAATTTTTCGTATACAAATATTTACCAACAATGTCAACTGACAATTTTTAAGTGTAAGGTATTTGAATGATCTTAGCTCATTGGCAGTATTATCAGAGAATTGACATCAGATGGAACAATATTGAGATATTTGACAATCTTCTGTACTTAGATTTATGGCATTCTTATTAATTTTGAAGTCGTTCGTAGTTCTAGGATGCATTTCGCGCATACTATTAAATAATATTTACCACCAACAGCATAGAGCATAGAGACATCCGTCTCTATTACCAGAAAATCTACCTTTTACAGTTCGTTAAATTGGCTGGCCGGGTTCACACTATTTTGCGAGGGGAAGCTGTTTTTTCTATAGTATTTTATGTTCCAGGGTGTGACCGGTCCGACTCCATCAGTTCTTCCAACGAAAATGATAATTCATTTCAAAATCAAAGGCTTTAATTATAAAAGTCTAAAATATTGAAAATTAAAATTGACTGCATTTCCAAAAAGATAATAATCTTTTACAGCTCTATTCTGAAATTCTTCTTAAGAAACCTCTCTATAACCACCTACTAACCGCAGAGTTTATTACTAACACGGAACTTATTATTATTATCCTTCCAAGAACGCAATTCTTTGAACTTTGTTTACATACAATTCAAGTGCAAAAACAAATTAGGTCACCATTCGACACATTCGCTATAAATTTATCTCTTTTAACTCAATGATTTACAACTGATATATTGTGTATTGTATTATTATCCCCCAATGTATCTTATTAGTGGATATTATAATGAAATTTATTTCCCAATATACTGCCGTATGGTTCAATAGAATTATATTCATTCACTGTATAAGGTTACATTAAAGTAAAAAAAAAAAAAACTTTAATAAAATTATATTCACCGCAAGATACCGCATCATTAACAACATCAGTAAAAGCAGCAGCGTATGGCAGTATAAGCTTAGCAGCTCTCTGTTGTGGTTTCTCGTTGTTAAACAAAAGAATATCTATGTGTATAATACACAATGTTACAAGTACGAGTATCTAATCATCGAAGTATCTCTCCAAAGATCAGATGCGGGTGTGGGGGAAAGGGGGCAATGGGTGCGATTGCACCCGATTGAAACTCTAACTGTCAACAAGAATCATTTTAAAATTCATTTATTTAACATATTAGAAGAACAAGGAAACCTGTTTGGTATTTAAAAAATCCTATCTATTATATATTTACATGTATCTACATCTCTGAATCTTCCGCTAAACCGCTGTTTTTAAAAAGGTTAAAAATGACGACGTTAAAATATCAATGATCATAGAAAAACAATTAGTTATTTTATGTGGACGGTTGGGCAGGTTTACATTTTTTTGAAATTTTGAATAAATAATGGAAAGTATTCACAAAAATCCGAGCTTGTGTCAATTTTTATAATTTAATTTCCCCAAAAACTGAAAAATTAAAAAAAGGCCTTAAAATATGAAAAATCAGCCCAAACCCTGAAAACAAATTTTATTTTGTTATTATTGCTTTATAAAGGTTTGTTTTTCGGTATAAGAGCGGGTGGAGGTTGAAATGTGATAAAACAGGCTGTTTGTGCGGTATTAACCAAAGGCCCATGTAGGTATGGAGTATGACATGGTGCAAATGCCCGCCTCGGCTTTTTACATTGGCACGGATGCGAGTGGTCCAATTTTCAATGACTCTTCGGCATAAATCCGGCTGAATTGGAGCGATGGCCTGTATTATATTCACCTAAAGGATATTGGGCGATTGTAGTTTATTCGCATAGACCTGTGACTTGAGGAAACCCCACAAGAAAAAGTCTAAAGGCCGAACCATAATAGGTTTATCTGAAATTAACTCAGCTGCAACATTTGCTTAAGCTCAGAGCCATTTCAATAGCTCTTGATTAAGTTCGCGAAAGTTATATCGAAACTGAGCAGAACGGATATTATGGTTAACCATATATAACAGTGTGTATTCGCTTGGTTGCTTAAGTTGAGTTAAGTTCGCATAAGTGTATTATGGTTCCGGCTTAACGGGATCAAATCACAAGCGCTTGGTGTTTAATACACTTCACCTCCGCGATAGTTAACCTCATCATCTCATCAAAATTTGGGCCAGACATATTGCGGTTATCATTGATCGGTAGTGCTAGCTGTTGATGGTGACGGCAATGAAATCCTCACGGACAGCGGCGATGTTTTAGGTAGATCTTGCTTGATTTTGACGAACGAGTGTTGGATGATTGTTTTCTGAATCATTCCAATCAAATTTGGCCACCAAACTTTGAATAGTCGACTTGGAAAGACGACAACCATCATGATTGATATTAAAGTTTTATCATTTGGACGTGCTGTTAAATCGTGTAACTTGTCATGGTGATTTGGCATCAGTGACCGCATAATAAGTAATATATTTGACAGATGTCACCAAAACAACATGGCCGCTAAAATCAAATCGTGGCAATTGAAAAACCCTTTATAAAAACATAGAAAAGCTTTGGGGAGTTTTCACAGAAAAACCGACGGAAACGGATGTATGATGACGAAAGTAAAGTCGATAACGTCGAACGAACGATAAAGTTGCTTTGCGAAGCCCATAACTTGACTTCTAATTGCCAGCTCTTCAAAGCTGAGGTCCGAAAATCAACACAAATTATTAGGGGTTTGAAGAAATTTTATACTAGTTCGAATGTGGGGTGTTTGAGGGAATTATCAATTCCATTTTTATACATAAATTCAATTGGTGGCGCAAAGCTCGTGAGCCGGGATTTGTAGTGACTTAAAACTCTTAACCAGTCCTGGGGCGTGTTGCTTCTTTGCAGGAATAGAGGGAACCTACAATTTTCTGCCGAATTCGAACGGCAAAATTGAGAGACACTTATTCATGACAAGAGATTGTCTTTGAGGATTTGTCACTTCCTCGCAAAAGGCAGTAGCCGATTTATTTTCCATTCTTGACAACCCTCTAACAATGAAACGAAAAAAAATTTTATCTGTATTTTTTCCATTTCCAACGTAGGTATATATTCCAACTGGGACTACACTCAAAATCATTCAGGAAAACTTGAGACAACTATTTATATACCAAAGGGCTTTTTTTTTTATAAAAAGCCCGTTCTTAAAAATATTTTTTAAAACCATAAGTCAATCACTGATGTTCAGTTAGGGTCATGCGGAAAGTACATTTTGGTCAATGTTGAGTTAATCCCCAGAACTTGACAAGTTTTCTACAATAAACCAAGCTAAACTCATACAAAAATGCCCTCCCCTTGTGCAAAAATGCAGATCCGCGACTGCTTAACAATTTCCATCTTATTCGAAACGGAGATTTTTCCATTTTCATTTTAGCACCTGCGTTCCAAAAGAAAATAACCTTCAACCTTGTCCGCGCGCTCACTGCAAAGATCAATAATCACCTATCGAGAAAAGAATTGAGGGAGTTGGAGGGGTGGAAGGTAGGTCTAGTATAAATATATTTCAACGACGACCAGCAGTGCAGGTATGGGTATATGATGCTTCATAGAGAAGAGGTGAGTTAAAAAGGCCGAACGTAATTTGTTTTCACACAACATAATCAAAATGATAACCCGTCTTTAAATTGGATCTAATGATGATAAACGTTTTGTACCGAAACGAAAGCGAAGCGAGCCTCGCTTACACTCTGCGCGCACAACTTGAACATATACACATAGGTATACGAATACGGCTTCCATCCTTCCTGCGCGCTGTGCCTTAACCCTCATCTCGACTGTTCAACGCTGAATCAACAGCATTCCTTGGCGTGTAAGAGATATTCGATTAAATACCCTCATCGAACATCAACTCCTTCGCTTCTTAAAGGTTCGGTGTGGTTGCAATACCATAACCATCATCATCATCAGTATTATCGTCATCAGGAGTAACATCCAACAACCTGATGTTTACCCGAAAGCCGCCCGCCTCCACACCACACCACACAACACCACAACATCGATCGATCGCGCCGGCCGTTGAGGAATCATAGCCAGCCGGAGACTTTCCAGCTCCAAGAGTGAGAGTGTAGATTGTGGGGCATAAAGGTCTCTCTGGAGTCTGAGAGCACTTTTCACATCAAAATGATTATTATTACGAGACAAAACGTTGGGGGAAAAAATAAAAAAAAAAGTTTTTTATAACTATTTCGAGGTAAAATACCCGGTTCGGTTATGGAACGTTTTAAATCAAACATAATGAGATAGCGTGTACGCGCGCTTTCATCCCAAATCACACTAAGCATACTTCTTTAGAAGTAGCTCTAAGGACTAGGACTCCGAGAGAGTGAGCTAAGCGTTTAAAGTAAATCGCTTATGTCCATTGATTACATGCCGTTTAAGCCGACCTGGCGTGCGATTGTCCGTCTTAATATTACAATTTACAACAAAAACAAGGCTGGGGAGGAAATTAATAAGCATCCCATCAGCCGCAGCCTTCGGAATCTATTTGAATTCCCCTCCCGTCCCAGGATTTCATATTGTTTTGATGATAATGATGATGATCTCTGATGGCCAGATCAGCGGCTCAAAATGATTCATTCGATGAATGTGACCGGTGACCGCTCAAAGAGCAATGAGTTGTGAATTTAACAGTCCATTAAGTCAAATAGCTTTCTGGTTTAAATATACCTATACGTATACGGACAAGAACACCGCCGCCGTCCCGCGCGCCATTGCCGCGCAATAATTTACATAATTGAATAAATTTGCAACACAATATAAAAGATACTTTCACGAATCCAAGAGTTGAGTTGTAACCATTTATCATGGCACACTTGTGAGCTTGTGACATTCCAATTACACCTGTTCAGCTTCTTAATGTAGAATAAAGATATTTCAAAAAAAAAAATAAAAGGTAGGAGTAGGTGTGTGCCGTTTTTCTTTGGTGAGTAGGTGGCACTGAATGAGGAGGTCTATATATCAATTGAGATAAAAATAATGTGTATAATAAGAGTGACACTATGAACCAAGTGAGGAAGCTGTCTTTGAAATTGATTCATTTATATCATTAACAGGCCTCAATACATTATTTTAAAAGGAGACAATCAAATAATGATTTCATGATTTAACTGAATTTGGTATTGAACGTGCATTTGTGTGTATTTTTGTAATCATAATTAAGGCATGCAAATTATTTTAACTCTATAATTATTTATCACCAATGAACTTTTTAGCTGCAATCCTGGGGGATTTGTACTTTTTTTTAGTAAAATATACCAACAGAATGTTAGTTTTCAATATCTCAAGTTTTACTTGCGATACAGGTAGGTACTGTAGAGCTAGTTTAGGATTCGTAAAAAAATCGATGTTGGTTGTTGCCTGCCTGTCTGTTTTTTCTTCCTCGACCTACAGCCTAAACCACTGAATTGATTTTGTAGAAATTTTGAATTCAAGGTTTTTTGGCGATTGTCTATAGACGGGATACAAAATAACGGTATCTGCCATACAAAGTTTTCTGAAAGAGGTCATTTATCTTGGAAATGGCTGTAATGATATTGATAAAAAATCGTGTTTGTACTAATTGTATAAGCATGGTTTGCAGTTTGGTAAACAAAAAAGTTACCAAAAAATGAACTGTAGAACTTTTTCGACAACGGTTATAATAAATCCAATAAATAATGCATATAACCATTTTTATAAAAAATAGGTTTTGGATCAAAACAAAACAATAGGTACTTATTTTTTTTGAAAATCAATATATGTATATATTTTGGAAATTAGGTTTTTAGGTGTTAGGAATGAACATCAATTGTGCCCCCATCTAAAGCTGAATGAGATTGCTCTCTCTCTCTCTCTCTCTAACTCTTCTTCCAAGTTTATTCCTTTGAGGAATCTCATTAATTTCAATCTTAGAGTATTTTCAAAGGGGGGTAATTCCTTCTCTTCTCTGACCCAGGTATTTGTGTCTTCGGTCCAAAAGTGCATCACATTTGCCTAATATGTGGCACGGTGTTTCCTCTTCGATGTCGCAGAATCTATAACATGGACTACTCACTAAGCATTGGCGTTCAAGTGCTTGGAGTGTCCAGTAAGGAGGCCCATTATTATTCTTAGGTTGTTTCTGCTCAGAATGATGCCGGATTCGTAACGTTCTTGGTAATAGTTCTCAAGAAGTAATTTGGTCGGTCTCAGTGTAGAGAGTTTTTTCTAGATTTTTGATCTTTTGGCCTTCTCTTCTGATTTTTTAGCACATTTTTCTCATATTCCGCAATAAGGCTCAGGCCCCGTAAGGGCGTTTGTTGCTCCTATTTTGGCTGGTGAGTCTGCTTTTTCGTTACCATGGATACCGGTGTGTCCCCAATAGAGTATGACATTGTTGTTTTTTCCCAGTTCAATTAGCCTCCCCATACACTCCCAAACCAGTCTGGAGATGATGATGCATGAGTAAAGTGCTTTTGCTTTGAAAGAAGCTTGGCTATCTGACATGATGGCAATATTTGTTTCCTGTAGTTTTTTTCGAGGTTACACTCTGCACATTTACCTATGGCGTTTACTTCTGCGGGAAAATACTGGTGTACTGTCCCATCGGTACAGAAAATTTGGTTCTTGGCCCAAAGATTCCTGTTCCCAATCCCTTCGGACGTTCTCAATCCATCAATGTACCTCCCATTTGATGGCATTTGCGTGTAGAGATTAGTTCACTTCGTTTGAAAATGGAATTATTTATTTTGAACTCGAAACTTAGGAAATGTTTTGGCAATGTAAAGAATGAATTTTATGCTTCTTTACCATGTTTTACAATATAATATCTTTAAAATTCTATATGCAACTTAAAAAAATATGCGCTAAGATGCATGATGCACAGATATATTTTACGAGAAATTATTAAGAGAGTCAAAAGCAAGCACTAAAAATTGAATTGAATTGACTATTGAGAAGCATCAAATTGCAAAATTATAACAAAATTGGTATAACCATGGCAAAGATATACGCGAATAACCCAAATATAAGACCTTATTCATACTTAAATACTTTCATAATAATTTTGTCTAGTTGTTTTATATTTCGCTTTTCTTTAAAAATATTTTCAATAATTTCCAAAAATTGTTTTTTTTGTTATATTGTTTATTATTTGGGAAAGTGTCTTTTTGCGAAATTTAAAGCCATTTAATTTAATTTAAGCCAAAAATAATGAAATATTTATAATTAAATGCCAAATAAAAAAAAGCAAACCAACAAAATGACAAATACAAAATTGTCAAACTAAAAAAAATCCAACCAAACAAAAAACTAAATGAAAAATACAATGTGGTGATTTGTCGCAACAAAACAACGTTATTTGCAAAACATTGCGTGCGCAATAGCTAAATGCTAAATTAAAAAATATGCACGACTGGGTAGCACAAACTTGCTCTTATATGCGATCACATTGTGGTTCTATAGTCTGAAATAAATTAGCTATGGGAGTCTATATTTTATCCATTTGCCAAAACTTAGTTAAGTTGCAGGTGGTATTATGTGAGTATACAAAAATTAACAATATAGCCCAGTGTTGCACATTATGCAATATGCATGAAAGGAAATTATATTATTGATTAAAAATAGCTTGTAACGGCCTTTAGTCCATGAAAATAATTCAACAAGTCCAATTAAATTGTGCTAAGTCTTCTACTTGGGTGATGTATTTCAGTAGTATATAGACTTTGTATAATAAACCCTTCATATTGAAATTATATTATTTAAACTGGTAAATTGTTTTAAATCTACAAAATTAGAAAGAAACTGACTAAAATAAATCTTTGAATCTGATTTATTAGACAGAAATTTTGAAACTCGTAGGAGCGGTTTTAAAAATAATTAATTTTTTATGTATAAAATTTAGTTGCGGAGCCTGAAATATGCCTACTGGCGGAAGGCTCTGGCCCTGCGGGGCTGCAAAAACAGGAATTTTATAAACCAAAAGTGTTATAATTTGCATGTCTAGTCTAGACATGTCAATTATATAACAGTTTTAGTTTATTAAAGTACTGTTTTTGTGGCCCCGCAGGGCCAGGGCCCTCCGCCGGTGGGCATACTTCAGACACACAGAGTTTTTTTCAATTCGCGCGAACTGTTATAACTGTTATAAATTGGAATGTCTAGTCGCGCCCATTAAAAAAACTATAAAATGCTTCTTTTAATAGAATATGCATGCCTATCCTATGCATTTTTATTTGATAATAAATAAACTTGTGGTTAGATAGATATTTTCATTTACATAATGAAGTATTGTGGATATGTTTTTCAAAGTCCCCATCGCAATCAGATTTTCTAATCGGGCTAAACACTCAGCGCATCCGGCATATAAGGATTGCTGTGGGGAATTTTCATAAAAATCCATTACGCCTTGTTATAAATAATTCGTAAGGAAAAAATAAACTTTTCCGGTTTGCTAGTAAATCACATTGCATAAAATCAACATGTATTTACATATGCGATGAGATGTATTTGTCATGAAATACAACCTTCGTTGTCTTAAAATATGCAATTTAACCATTCACCTATCTTAAGATAGGCACTGACGATACCCTAGGGGTTTTTAATCGAAGTTACTGAAAAACAACATCAACCAATTTGTTCCGCAGTTCCCAACTTCGCATCTTCTGATCACCAAATTATGATTTTTCTTATTGTCGCAGTATATGATCCATCAACATCCAACTCGAATAAGACCAAACTGGATTGGCACAGAAAGAACCAATTTTGTTCATAACTCTGATGTCTGATGTCTGATGCATGGACGCTACACGCTAACGCTAATTGTTTAAGAACCTCATATCGAGTTGATATAAATAGTAACTGCGCAGATACAGTTCATCGATCAACAGTATTCATCAGTTTTATTTTTTTTTTATTTTCAATGGCACAGTCCCTGCTGCTATTGGTCAAGACTCAAGAGTATAAACATAAGGCCTTCATGGAAGAGGATAAGATATAATTTTTAACCAATCTTGATGAGAGATGATAATGAAAGACGGTAGTAGTGTAAGAAGCAACCAAGCAAGCATTGCAGATCGTAATCAATTCATTCCACGTGCACTTAGCAACTCTCATTAAGATCATATATATACATTGATCTGCTTATACAATGCGCGTTAAGGCGCGGATACAAATTTTTTGCTCCTCCTGTCATTATCTGCCTCATAAAATCGATCCACAAGTCTTGGAGATGTTTGCCTTTTGACTGTGCTAGTGGCTGGTGTATGTACGAAAGTGCTTGCTAATTAAAAGTAAAGACACGGTGCTTACTGCTCAAAAATAAAAAATACAAAAAACAAAAACAAAGCCTGCGTATTGTAGCCTACACCTTAGACGAGATCTTAATCATTGCACTAGCAACGTCGTCGACGGGCAGGTTCCGCGAGAGTTTAATGTTCGCATAGATCACCTATCGATGTACAGTACATATACAGACCCGTTGATAGAGGGTTCCCCTGAATTACCCCAGGCCAACAGAACAACAAAACCACCACAACTGTGTGTGTGTGTAGTGATTTCCCGGAAAATTGAAATATCTCCAACAGGAGATCTCCCGACGACCAACGACGCGACGACGACGAAGAGTAAACATCTTCCCTGGCGGTAATGCTTCCATAGTTACCGGGTCAATAGTTCGATTTGAGTCTACTCTCTTGAGCCACCAAAAGTCCGTATGATTATTTTAGATCAAGCTAAGTAAAAGAGAAGAACGAATTGTAGCGTGGGAAAGTTGGTAATAAATATCGAATAATAGGGAAATTGGCCGTTTCCGAACGAAGGGCGTCAGCAGTGGCGGCATGAAAAATCAGGAACTCTGCGGTTTATGTCCAACTCTTCAGAAATAAACCCTTAGGGTGGATTCTCAATACAGTGCGTCACTCGAGTCTTTCTGGATATTACTTCTCATATACCTCATTTCGAAATGCATTTAATCCATCAAAACAGACGGTAGACTGGGGCCAACACATACATATACAATACATATATCTATGTGTATAATGTCTGTATATGCGTGGGAGGGGGGAGTTGAAGGGGAAATCACCGGTTATGCCGCCCAAAGATGAGGGATTCTCCTCGAGAAGGCTTATGGTTTCATTTGATCGCTTTGGAAGAAACAGTAGCCATTCATTATCTGCAGATTTGATGATAGGTAGAAGGTAGGTCGTATACAGCCTGATGGTGAACCTTTGAGATATATGAAATTAAGATGATTAGAGGTTTCGTTGAGGATATTTTTTTTTTATTACATATTGCTTCGTTTTGGGGGCAGTTAATAGATAATTAAGTGAATCTGAGAGATGCAAAAAGTTGTGGGAAACAGAAGCAGGTGAATTGGTGGAATTTCAATGGACTTAAGGAATGCTGTTTTATGAGCTCAAAATGGGATTTTCGAGACAAGTAGGTATGTATCTATCTATTTGTGTGAAGTTGGAGCTTATGGTTTAAGATCTGTGGGCTTGCAATAAATTAAAAATGTTCTTTGAGATATATGAACAATTTGTTATGATAAAATCAGGTTCAGAAAAAATAACCTTTTGTCTTGCGAGATTGTAGTCTTACTCCCAAGTAGGTATTATATTTTAATACCAAGCATATTAAACTGGCCTTGAAGTTTGAAGCAAAGAAAAACCTCCTTAGAATTAGCTGGATCTTGCGTTATACAAGTTGGCGAGAAAATTGTCACTCGATATTCTTTGGCTGAAATTTTTTTTACGAATGAACGAGTTTGGTTCTGCTTTTGGATAATGTTTATTTGATGTCTTAACTTTTTTTCCATTAAGTCGAATAAATGACATAGGCTAAGTGGCCATCACCAGAATTGATGACTATTCGGGCCCGATTTATGGTATTTTCCATCACTCGCCAGAACTTCAAGAAATAGATCCTCGCATTCTTCGCGGATATTCGCTTTGAGGGCTTCAAAAGTCTGAGCCTTGTTGACATAGACTAGTGACTTCAAAAAAAAAATGACAAAAGAAGTCTAGATTAGTCAAATCGGGAGATCTTGCCGGCCAGTACAAATCGCCAAAATAATGGATGGCTTGAGCTAATAAAGGGTCCGCCATCTAACGTTTTTTTTTTCAACTAGTGCTTATTTTGTAAATGGTAACACTTAGCTCATGTCTTATTTGACAGATAATTAGTTTTATCTTTCCGCTGAACGAATATGGTTGTGTATGCGCTTCGCTAAGTGGGCCTGCGATCGACTTAGAGAAGATGCCGATTTTGCCAAAAAAAATCATCTTTTCAGATGAAGCTCATTTTGATCTTGGCGGGTAGTAAACAAGCAAAATTGTCGCATTTGGGGCACAGAAAACCCGCACGCATACATTAAAAAGCCGATACACCCAAAACGATAGTCACTGTTTGGTGCGGATTTTGGTCCAGAGGCATAATTGGGCCATTTTTCGAAAATGAGCAAGGAGTGGCCGTTACAGTCAATGGCGATCATTATTGGGCCATGTTGACAAATTTTTGTTCACAAAAATTGAAGAGGAGGATATTGGCAACATTTGGTTTCAACAGGATGGCGCTACGTGCCACACAGCCGAAGCTACACTCGATGTTTTGCGCCATTTTCAAAAAAAAAAGAAGTTATTTGGCGGACCCTTTATTAGGCGCATTGATTCACTATCTGCACTTTTTAAGGGAAGATCTTTAAGGATTTCACCAAAAATCTCTGTGCAGACTGCCAATCGATGCCCGATTGCGTGGCACGTCATCTGGTGGATACTTAGGGGTCCTTTGGCATTGCGTCTACATCTTAAGCCATAGCTGCGATATTCTCAGCAGCTCTGGGGCCGGCCAGACCTAGGAGCATCTGGTGTTATCCAATACTCTTCTTGTCGAGCGGCTAATCCTCGCTTTGTAGTGTCTGCGCAGTTGGTGTTAGACGAACCGTAAATCTATTCCGTAAACAAATCAAAACAATTATATCGCGTTATGTTCTTCGAGGTCCTGAACAAGACGTACGAGAAGAGCTTAAGCTGACATTGTAATTTTCCTAGACGATTTAATCCCAGAGTACGAAGGGAAGACATCTGTGTGGTGGTACAGTTGCCCGGAGGACACGACCTACAATAACAGATTCAGGCTGATCGACTTTGCTGCGGGCTTGGTATAGATATAGTATGCAGCTCCCATATCTAAAAATTCAGAGATCTCTGATCT
This sequence comes from Leucozona laternaria, assembly GCA_932273885.2. NCBI lineage: Eukaryota > Metazoa > Arthropoda > Insecta > Diptera > Syrphidae > Leucozona > Leucozona laternaria. The sequence continues at coordinate 48,555,622 of OW026366.1, forward strand.
CTGCACTTTTCTAATATCTTGGATATCCAAACGTGTCTAAGACAAACATTGACTCGGATCACCTTGTTGTTGGGGATTTACCTACCGGCTACAGCCAAACGTGGATACTGTCAGGAACTTTTGATGTGGGATGGCAATTGCAAGAGATTGCCAGGTCTTCCTTCCAATTGACTCTCTAGTAACCTCTTGAGAAGTTCTATGCAGCCAGTATGCAGTATTAAGAACCAGTGGCAACATTGCCAAAGAAGCCATCAGATATGCCGCATCTGCGATACTGGATATTACAGAATGAAACACCTGATTAAACGATGAGCGCTTATGGAGCTAAACAAGAGCCATATAAAGTGGTGCTGCATAGATCACGTAGTTATGGTTCTCAATCTCAAGGCTGAGGGACCACAAACCAACCTGGCACTCTTCAGTGCTAATCGACACACAGCACGTATTCAACATCTTAGAAGTGCGAACATTTCGCAGAAAGAACTCCTACTCTGACAATTTCCTTCTTGTGGTAAAATACAGAGCTCGGCTGTTGAATAAAAAAAGAAATTGCGAACCGCCCAGAAGACGAAATTAGAATGAAGATGTCTAAGCAAAGAACACCTGGACTTGCCAGAGTTTATAGAGAAGTGAGCGCCTGAACTTAAAGCTCTGGGCTGTAAATTTACCTAACACAGACGTCAACAATCAGTGGTCTCATCAGTACCGCGACACCATCAAAGAGGTAGCCAAAACCACCGACGCAGCCACCCACCTGCTTACTAGAGGTAGCGCTACGGTCCGGAGCGAGTTTGGTCCTTAGTTAGCTGTCTCTAGTTTCGCATGCCAAGTTGGTTAAGGTCAGGAGCATCGCAGCTCAAGAAAAGAAGACAGAAGAGGCTCGTAATCAAAATGAGAAACGAAAGTTTTATAAAACAAAGCCGAGCAACTCCCTACTGTTTTTAAGACTGCGACGCAAGGTCTTCGAAACAACGAAGGTTACATAGTCACCGAAGCACAGGGAATAGTAGATGTGTTCAAGCAGCATTCATGTAGAGCGCGAGGGACACAGCAAGAAGAGAACCCATCTCCAATTAATGGACACCCAGTTCCATCAACCAACTATGGGTGGAAGAAAGCATACCCGATGATTGTACGACTAGATCCAAATGCCCCATCTCAAAAACAAGCGATCCTATGTCTTGCAAGGTTGCAAGAACTATCAAGGCATATCCTCTTCCTAAACTTCGCATATAAATAATAACCTATCAAGCATACTGTGCGAGGGTATTAAGCCGTTCTGCAACACTTTAATCGCAAGTAGATACCAGTGTGGCTGCTCAATAAAGGTCGGCAAAGTCCTAACTTCTTTCATGCTAAACGCTCTCAGGAATGGTTAAGAGTTGTAAATCACTAGGTCCTGGCTCTCCACGAGCTGTCGCGTCACCAAATGTATTTATTTTATTTTTGTAAGTCTTTACTCTCTATCAACTCAAACAACGATAAGTTTCGTACATTTTCTTCGGAAACTAAGTACTCACGACGGCAGCCCTGATATTTTTAAAATTTGAAATTAAGTCCTTTTATACGATCGTATACCTTACCTCGTACTTATAACTGGTTCATCAGTTAAAGTAACATGAATTGAAATAAGTTATTGGTTTGTGTTTTTCATACGTACACTCACTTTTAATCTCACAAATGGCAATTTTTTAATACCATAAATACAACTAAAGCGGATAAATTTATGATTTACGATGACGGGCACTGGCACAATCGCAAAAAAAGCATGGTGCAGCATTACATACCACACGCTGTCGCAGGTTAACCTAACCATGCGGCAAATAATGTTTGTTTTGTAATAGGAGCTGATAAATCAGTCCGTTCGCATGCCATGCGCTCTCTGTATGTCAATGGGGGTACTACCAATGTGCATAAGTAAAAATGATGACCTAATTACCATAATCATATGCAGAATCGCAATAAATTTATAGAAGGTATTAGGAGACAAACATACTGTATCTTAAGATTATGATCTATGAGCTGTTCTGGAACCACCATAACAATTACAATACATATTATAACATCTACTCAAAGGAGTAGGAGTGCTGTTTATATTAATAAATAAATAGAGTGAATGGCTAACAAACTTTCAGAGATTTGTATTTGCGATAATTTGGAATATAATAATTTGAATGTAATCTATCATGTAATAGAATTTAATTAGCTAATGGAGATTAGTTGTTTTTTTATTATAGGTGAGTGAGTGTGATAGAAAGATTTATGATTTAATATGTTGTGGAATTTGTTTTAAATAATAATAAATTACGTCGAAGGACAAAATTACATTGGGAGGAAGCGACATTTAAGTAGAGGAGTATGTTATACATTTGACATTACTGCTGGTTTGGGTCAGGTAACTGTTTGGTAACTGTCATTTTACACTGAAGCCACCCATCCACCCCCCCCCCCCCCCACACCCCAGATTTAAGGTTTTTTTTTTTGTCGTTGGGTGGTAATCCGGGGGTACGAGATGTTTGGGGTGAGATCTAGGGGACTAAAAGGTTGAAAAATCGTATAGATATTGAAACAGCTGACAGTACTCTACGAGTTAGATATTTCACACAATTTAACGTCAACAGAAGAAGTGCTGAAAACTTTCAAAAGTGAGAAGATGTATCAAACCGACAGCTAAAACGATGATGACGATAGTATATCTTAACTTTTGTTATAAAGTTCAAACAAATATTTTATTTTCGGTTGATAAAGCATCAAAAGCATCTGTTCAGTTAATCCGGAGTTAACTCACCAAATTCGATGAGTTAACTCGGGTCTAACTTTAATCTCGCACTGAAAAACTGGACCCAAGGGCTTGTTTCTGTCTGATTAAGGTTTTAAATAAGCAACTTATTAGTCAATTATCAACCTCACTTACGTTTGACAATATCGGAATAGTCTAACTTATAATTAAAGTTTAAAGTATTTTAATGGTAAGATGAATTGTCGATTAGCAAATTTACTTGGCAATTAAAATATTAATTATTTTTTCAACTTTTCATCAGTCAAAACTAGTTTGTCTGAAAAAATATTATTTCGAAAAATCAATAAAACGCAACGCTTTTTTACTTGGATATTTAATTTGGGGATAATTTAAATGTCGAGTAAGTAATCAGAGCTTAACTCAGGTATTGTGAAACAATCTCTAAACAAATTGTTTTTAACGGGTGATTTTTTAGCTGGTTTGGTTTTGGCAACACTGGTTTTGACAGCTGACGTGTGTTTAGTACCTTGTGTCACTGTCAAACAGCTTCAGTTTGGTTTGCAATTTAACCATGGATCGTCTTACAAATGAACAACGCTTGCAAATTATTGAATTTTACTATCAAAATTCGTGCTCGGTTCGAAATGTTCATCGCGCGCTGCTTGTGTTCAGCGATGAGGCTCATTTTTGGTTGAATGGGTACGTAAATAAGCAAAATTGCCGCATTTGGAGTGAAGATCAGCCAGAAGCATTGCAACAGCTACCAATGCATCCCGAAAAAGCCACTGTTTGGTGCGGTTTATGGGCCGGCGGCATTATTGGGCCTATTTCTTCAAAGATGATGCGAATCGCAGCGTTACTGTCAATGGTGAACGCTACCGAGCGATGATAACAAACTTTTTTTTGCCCGAAATGGAAGTTCTTGACTTGCATGATATGTGGTTTCAACAAGACGGTGCCACATGCCACACAGCACGTGAAACAATGGCGCAATTGCGAGGCGAGTTTGGTGAACAGTTAATTTCACGTTTCGGGCCGGTCAATTGGCCGCCTAGATCGTGCGATTTGACACCATTAGATTATTTTTTGTGGGGGTATGTCAAGGCTAATGTCTATAGGGACAAGCCCGCTTCGATTGACGCACTGGAAGCCAACATCCATGCATTCATTCGTGAGATACCGGCCGATATGTGTGAAAGAGTATGCCAAAATTGGACTCAGTGGATGGGCTACCTGAGACGCAGCCGCGGTCAACATTTGCATGAAATTATCTTTAAACATTAAATTGCAAGGTTCAAACTATCGATTCAAATAAATATTTCATTAATTTTTTCGAATTTTTTGTGTTTTTTTTTTTTTAAAAGTTCTAAGCCTCTTAAAAAATCACCCATTATTAACTTCTTTACAAATATTTTTTTATGTAGCTACTCAACTACTGTTAATTCATTAAATTTAAAATTAAAAACATAAATTTATGAGCTGTGAATAAAAATAAAGAGTTAAACAAAAATTTAGGGTTTTTTTTTTGGTTAAAATGTGTAAATCTTAGGGGTTTCAAAATTTTGTTTGGGGGGGGGGGGGAATTTTTTTCATTTGGCAACACTGAGTGATTGGCACTTATTCACTTAAAGGGATAATCTTGGAGGATTTGTCACTTCCTCTATTTTTTTAGGTGGACGAAGCTGGGAATCAAACCCTGATCTAACCAATATAAAACTTGCTTATCCGGTATTCTTTTAATTGGGACACTGGGATTTTTCTTGAAATTTTTTGTTCATATAAATGTCTCTAATAACCGACATTTACTCTAATATCTGTAAAAGAAACAAAAGTGTTTTCTCTCTTTGAAAGCTGAATATCCTGAAGTTGATACAACAACTTACGAATGGATTCGTCAGCAAAGCTTAAAACTAGTTCCAGTTTCAGGGCCAATGATGGTTGGAAGGCTGGTTGGGAAAATTAAAAAAACCCGATGGAATGAATTCATGGATTGAAATCGACAGGGGAAAAAGAATCTGCTGTCTACGGAGCTGACAAGCTTTTTATAGAAGAACTTTCTGAACTCATTCAAAAAAACAATTTAACAAAATATCAAATTTACAATGGCGATATTATCAGTCTTTTTTAAGGTATTTGCCCCAAAAGACTTTGGAATGCAATGATGAGCTTTAAAAAAAAATACTGGAGAGCTGAGAGCTTCCAGTTATCAACAAAGCTAATAAGCTAGCTTGGGTAACCCAACAACTGTTTGAATGGTTTAGTAAAAACTTTGTTCCAGAAGTAAAAGAGCAGGTGGAAACACTATACGCAAATTTGTTTAATTTAAACTTAAGATGAGAACTGTCATTCTAGAGGTTTAAAAGGCTTCTTGAAAAACGATAAAAATTGTGTTTCGAATTGGAAAACGATTAGAATGAAAAAGACATACACAGTTTAACGAAATAATTTTGATGTGTCAAATCAGGACATTGGAAGAAGTTTTAGGATAAATTAAGTGTTAGCTCGTTTAAGTGGTCGCGGTCGGTGGAAACACAGTATAATCAAAAAATAAAGTGCTAGATTTGTATTCGTCGACATAAGTAAGTAAGTAATGTTCATTTACTGATCTTATAATAGTAGTACATTTCACAATTATTCTAAATGAAGTTATAAGCTATGGCATTGCCGTCAGCTCGATTGACAAAACATGATTTTAATATTTCTGTTCATATTTGAAATGAAAATTATATGAAATCATTCAAATTCATTAATTAATAAAATACGATAATTATAAGCACATTTAACAAAAAAATAAAGTTTTTTTCCAATTTTAGCTATTCAGATAATTGATGGTATCCTGCATGTTCAATGTTTTCTTCCCAAAACATGCTTATCTTTGCTCCCCGTAAATTGGACAGACTGCAATGAAATGGAAGCAATCTTCCTTTGCTTTGAGATTTGCAAACAGAAAAAAATTGGTCAAAACTTCCGTTGTAAGGTGATCCATTAAGACCAAGAACTTCAGACCTGGTTTTAAAAATCCATGTAGTTAAAATAGTCACGGAAGTAATTGTCATCCACCAGGTTAAATTTAAGTTGCGAATACAATACTCTACTCTCCGATTACTGAGCTTAAGCTACCAGAAGAGTCCTTTGCGGGTCTTCAAGTTTTTGGATGTTAGGACATAGTCGTTCTTTAAGAAGGATTAGATCACTAGGAATTGTGTTTAAATCTTTACCGTAAACTTGACCAATTATGTCATTTTGCCATCCACCAGTCCTTGTTTTTGCATTTTCTTTGTCAGTCGTGTATCCAGTAGACCAAGTACCTACTTTTAAAATAAAGTCAGCTTGTGGTTTCAGTGTGGTAACATAGAATTCAGGCAAACCTGTTTCTAGATAAATAGCATAGTTTGGTGTTTTTATAAGTAGGTTAAACAATTTCTTGCCGAAGTTTCTATTCAGCTTTTCAAGATCTTCGAATTCTTCCGAACCCCAAACTTGTGCAGCATATTTCACCACCGTATTAAAAACTTTATACTTTGTAGAGAGCAACATGTTTTTATTGAAAAAAAAAAAAATATTCTTCCAGGTTGAGTTAGTAAGACTTTGGGAAGTCTTTGATTTCTCTGCAATATGCTGCTTGAAATCAAGATTTGAATTAAGCTTCACTCTTGAATATTTGTATTCCTTTAAAACTTCCAGGCGATTCCGATTGAGGAACCAATCATAACTTTGAGATGTTGCAATTTGATATCTATTCGTCATATATTAACCAGTTAGCCAATCTTAACAAAACAAACTTGGTGCCTTGGTGCTTGGTGGTAGCACACATATTATCTTAGTTATTTGTTTCATTCAAAAAAGTTCAATTATAATTTCAAACAAGCTTCCTTCATTTTCGCCATTTTTTAATTTTAGTTGATTGACTCCTCCTGCTGATTTCAACCAAATGTAAACCAGTAACTTCTTGTGACTAAAAAATCACAAACACCACACATTTCAAATTGAAAATTAAATAAAAAGTCCAACCTGACACACCATATCGATGAGACCAACATATACCTACATATATCTACACCTTGACGACGAGACCAGCCGACCGGTAACGCCACCGCCCGCCGCCGCCGCACTGCTGATGCCGCCACCTTTCCGGGCTAGCGCTATACGCACATAAATTAAAATCAATTTACACAGTGACGCGAATGACCATGTGAGGGCATGCGTATTATTATAAATAAAAACACCTGAAAGGCTTCACACACCGATGACCGTGTCTGCTGTCAAAGTGTATAAGCAGCTAATACTTGTGACTTGTGCTCATGCTAGAGCGTGACAGACTGTTATTTTGGTTGTTTTTCTGCTTCGATGCGATAACCTGATTATACGGGTTGATCGTTGAGCACAAGCGGCCGGTTTACATGAAATCAAATAAAATGTAAATGTGCCCCATCACCATTGTTGTCACAGTAGCAGCAGGCAGCACCCGGTAGCAAAGTTGGGAGGCCAATCAGAAGACAACAGATTTCACCTTGGCTGTCGTACAAATGACAGTTGACAGCAAATCCGCTGTCATGGCAGAAGCCCTCAAATATCAAATCATATTGCCACTGCTGCTGGTCGTCTAAACAAACCCAAAGCCGATTGATATCTATACAGAGTGGCACGTTTTGCCCTGATATACCTACTCTACGTCTACGCTTTGAAACTTTATTCGGTAAATAGTGTTGCTGTTGATGCCGCCGCCGCCAACGCCACCGCCAACGCTATGCGACAGGCTCGTGCCGTTAAGCTGCTATATGTTGAGTTAAGTGTCAAATCAATATTAGAAAACGAAATGAAAGTTTTGTTTAGACAGGTAAGCTTAGCAATACTCGGTGACATTTTGTTGTTCAAACAAACAGAACTAAAAAGAAGATGAAAAAATAATAATTCATTTGCACAACAAGACTATTATTTTCAGAAATTCTGGATTTTGCTGGCAGAAGTGGTCACGGTGTGGCCGCGGTGTGGCGGCGGCGGCGCAGCATAAATGTAATAATGCGCTCACTTTGTGGTCGCAAAGGTATTCTGAAATATGGCGTACACTTATAATATTAAGGTTCCCAGCATTCCAAGCCGTGTTTTTTCATTGTAAGGCCAATATGGGCTAGAGGCTGTGAAACGCGTAATCCAGGTAGCATCGCGCTATGGTTAGTGCACACACACATCACGAGGAAGGCGAGTTTGAGGGGATCCCAAGATTAGCGGTTACCGCCAGCAACAAAATGTATTCTTTTCGCTGATAGCTCCTGCGGTATATTGCTACTGGTTTTTGCATCTAATGATCTCTGCAAAACTTGAAACTTGCTCCCAAAACAGATATCCGCAACAACACAGTGCATATCAGCATCAGTCAAGTCTGCGTCCTGAAGTAAAATTATAGACTTTGCGGTGCGATTTGGTTTCAGTCTGTCTGTTTGGCTGTCTGTATTTTACCATCGTCCACCACCAGATGATGAGTGCATTGCCATCGGAGTCCTGGAACTGGTGTGGATAGACCGATGGACGGATCGATTGAGTCGATGATCTTAATTTAATGTTCAACTTAATCACCTGCCTTAAGGGAAGAATTTCTGTAGTCCGATGGCCGATGAAGTTATGGTGTATAGGGATATAGGTATTGGTACATAGAAGTGTTGTGTGAGAGATTTTCCCATGCTGAAGGCTTTGATCGAGAGATAAGTGCTTCAGCATCGCGGATACTTTATTTAAATAATGTACTCATGATGACTCACAGGGAAGAGGGATTAAAATAGAATAATTACGATACTTAGATCTTATACTATAACTTCATTTGATTATGGCCCACAAATTAGTCTAAAATATTTATTGAAAAAATACAAAATATATCTGGTCGTAAGATTGCTAAGCTTGAAACTAAATTAGTCCAGTAATTAAGTAAGCCAGCTAGTCAGATTCAAATGTGCATATTTCATTGGCTAAGAGAGTTTTTCTGTGATATCCTTAGGGCCAGTTTGTCAGTGTTGATGCCAACATAAGGTTTTTAGAGCAAAATAACAAAATTAGTTTATCGTCGGATTAAGATTTTAGTCCACACCGACCTCGGCGGATTAAGTATGGTTTAAGCAGTGTTCAAGTACGTGATTGGCTATTTATTATTTTTTGAACATTGAATCGTTCTTGAACCTCAATTAATCTGAGAATAAACCACGCCTTTTTCAACCAGCCCTTAATTTTGCAATTTTAAATTAAATCCGATTTTAATAACTCAGGATCTTAATTGACTAAAAAAAACATGTTTCATTAGTTATCTTGAGCTAAACCTCGAAACTAAAGGGTGATTTTTAAGCTGGTTTGGTTTTGGCAACACTGGTTTTGACAGCTGACGTGTGTTTAGTACCTTGTGTCACTGTCAAACAGCTTCAGTTTGGTTTGCAATTTAACCATGGATCGTCTTACAAATGAACAACGCTTGCAAATTATTGAATTTTACTATCAAAATTCGTGCTCGGTTGGAAATGTTCATCGCGCGCTGCTTGTGTTCAGCGATGAGGCTCATTTTTGGTTGAATGGGTACGTAAATAAGCAAAATTGCCGCATTTGGAGTGAAGATCAGCCAGAAGCATTGCAACAGCTACCAATGCATCCCGAAAAAGCCACTGTTTGGTGCGGTTTATGGGCCGGCGGCATTATTGGCCCATATTTCTTCAAAGATGATGCGAATCGCAGCGTTACTGTCAATGGTGAACGCTACCGAGCGATGATAACAAACTTTTTTTTGCCCGAAATGGAAGTTCTTGACTTGCATGATATGTGGTTTCAACAAGACGGTGCCACATGCCACACAGCACGCGAAACAATGGCGCAATTGCGAGGCGAGTTTGGTGAACAGTTAATTTCACGTTTCGGGCCGGTCAATTGGCCGCCTAGATCGTGCGATTTGACACCATTAGATTATTTTTTGTGGGGGTATGTCAAGGCTAATGTCTATAGGGACAAGCCCGCTTCGATTGACGCACTGGAAGCCAACATCCATGCATTCATTGGTCAGATACCGGCCGATATGTGTGAAAGAGTATGCCAAAATTGGACTCAGCGGATGGGCTACCTGAGACGCAGCCGCGGTCAACATTTGCATGAAATTATCTTTAAACATTAAATTGCAAGGTTCAAACTATCGATTCAAATAAATATTTCATTCATTTTTTCGAATTTTGTGTGTTTTTTTTTTAAAAAAAGTTCTAAACCTCTTAAAAAACCACCCTTTAGAATAATATCGCACTGAAAAACTGAGCCTTATACTATGTTTCCAATCTAAATTTAGATTAAATAAATCTATGTAGTGTTCCCACCACACAAAAAGATTAAAAAATAGATTAACTTTGACAATACCTTTTAAATGCAAATGTTGTTTCTTTTTTTCGGATGAAGTTTAAGTGAGACAGAAAAGTTCATGTTTGTCGAAAGAAGCAAACTATTGGCCCTGTGAAGATTTAACAAGATTTTTTGAAATCATTTTGATTTAAAGAGTTAACTTGATTTTCGTTGATTTTTAGACTAATGCCCGATTTCATAATGAACTTTTAAACATTTAAAAGTCCATTAAGTGTTTAAATGGGGTTTTTGGGTTTCACCAAGTACTTTTAAATGTAAAATGCTTTTAAACGCCCTAATAAACTAAAAGCTCATTTTGGTCTCAATAAATTTTAAAAGTGACATTTGTGAAGTGTAATGTCAGATGTCAGCCAACGAGTAAGGAAGTTGTAGATGATATTTAATAATATTTTGCAGTCACTTTTTTATTTAATTTCTTGCTAATACAAAAATTATGAATAGGTCGATACAAAAATACTGCTTCTGTGTAAATACAAATCTTTTGTGATTTTGTTTTTAGAACAATTGATTAGGTAATCATCTTCATTTGAGGATGAAGAGATAGTAAGAAGTCCAAGAATATTCCGAGTTCATAGGAATCCATTCTCCGAATATTTTTTTTGTAGCATTTTTTTCAACATATAATGCTTTTTCACATGCATTTTGAATAAGAGAGGGAAACAACCTATTTTTAAATCCAGGGAAGTGAGGCAAATCCAATTTTAACTAAAATTTCCTTTAAATTTCCTTTTTTTAAGATTGGTGAAACTGGAAATATTTAAAGGTTTGATAAAATTTGAGAGGACTTTAGATAAAAGGGTTTTTAGTGCTTTTTTTTATGAAATTGGGTATAAGAAAGGTAAATTATTTTGTTTGAAACCGTTATCGATAATTATTAAAATCGTAGATATTTAAAAAATTCTGAAAAATCTAGCAGACGAAAACGGGAAAGTTAAGAAAGAAAACAAAATGGTATAAAAATCACGTTTGATGCTTTTTGAATTTTGTGAAAAGGGGATAGAAATATATTAATTTGTCCTGACTTTAAGATTATGCGTTCGTTTTGGCTTTTTTAAAAATGAAACATTTTCGAGGTCAATTTTCGGAAATAAATTTTTTTAGAATTCATTCTTCTTGTCGTAAATAGTTAAGTCTGTTTAACAAATTCTTACTTACTTGACCTCACTTAAAGTGAACAGTTGCTTGCAGAATATTTAGCCTTATTGTAAATTCATAAAACGTTATTTTATTAGAGTCTTCGATTGATTTTATTATCTTTTACTTGCTCTATAGGTATAATGACCATATTTGTATGAACAAAAAACGACCAAACTTCTTCTCTTAAGATCCAGTATAGTGATATACCTGAACTTAAAATCATGTTTTATTATGTTAGAATAATTGTACCCAACAAAATAATTTTTTTGAGTTTTACAAACCTTCACCCTCCTTCCGATCTTCCCTTTAAATAGAAAAAACATTCCTGCAAGCCTATAGTTATTCTTATAAAGGGTGTTTTTTTAGAGGCATAGAAGTTTAAGTTGGCAACACTATTTTAAATGGCGGCCATTTTGTCAGCTGCAAAGTGATTTATTTTAAGTTTGGTTTGGTATTTCAACATGAAAAGACTTGACGCCTGAACAACAAGGTGTAGATTCGCTGATTCCCAAAACAAGATTGCTGTTGACCCCAATTTTCATAAGCGAATTTTGTTTAGCGATGGAGCTCACATTTGGTTGAATGGATACGTCAATTAACAAAACTGCCATATTTGAAGTGATGATAATCTTCAAGTGTATGTTGAGACACCGTTTTATGCGCGAAAACTGACTGTTTCGTGTACTTTATGGTTTGGTGGAATAATTGATCCGTACTTCTTTAAAAACGATGCTGTCAAGAACGTTACAGTCAATGGTGACCGCTATAGAGCCATGATTACTGACTTTTTCGTTCATCAATTGAACAACCAGGATGGCGCAACATGTCACACAGCGTATGGTAACCGCACAGTTTCACGTTATGGACCCGTGAATTGGCCAATAAGCCCGAAACGATTGACCACTTGGAGGACAACATTCGCCGCGTTATTGCCGATATACGGCCACAAATGTTAAAAAAAAGTTATCGAAAATTGGACCTCCACATTGGACTACGTCCGAGCCAGCCGTGGCGGGCACTCAACTTTGTGTTTTAAGGACCAGTTAAGACCAGATTTTAATTTATTTATCAATGAATTACATAACTCTAATTTATTTCACTGAAGAAAAAATATGTGGCCACGTACCTGTTGAGTGACAAGCGATGTGTCTAAGCGACATGAGCAACGTCTCTCTGTCCTCAATTCTGTTCTTTCATTTAAGTGTTATCCTGAAGCGAGAAAATATGATATTTCTCCGGAATTAACGTGGAAGCTTTAACACACTAGACGTGCAAAACCATCTTTGAATTTGACAAGATTGGCTCCAATGCGAATTGTTTCTACCCTTTAAAGTATAGATTGGTCTATGTTACAATTAAAGGATAGTGAGTTTTTTTCTTCTAAGAAATAACATATGTTCTGTGAAAATCAATCGGAAAAAATATTCAAATCATTTTGATTGGATACAGAATCAGACTGATGGTATCTGGTGATGCTAAATAATTCAATATCATCAGCGTAGTTAAGCACATTAAAAGATTTTAGGATCAAACCCACATCGTTGATTTCGATTGTAATTATTAAGAGTAGTGTACCTAGATAACTACCTTGGGGTACACCCGAGTCAGTGTTTATCAAATCAAAAGTGATTGTTCAGAAAAAACTTTCGTTTGTCCTTCCATTCAAATGTGATTTTCTTATTTACAGTGGCTAGTTAAGAACCAAAGTGACCCAAGAAATATTTGTAGAAAAAATGGAATTAATCAATGTCTATCATGTCTGTAATAATAATTTATATTTTTAACAACATACAAAATAGATAATTCTTTCAAGAATCGTTAATTTTTTAACTCCATTTTAATACAACACGTACTTTCAAAAGTCCATAATTTTCCCAATGATCAACAAAATAAAATCAAATAAAATAATTGCAAATTACTGGCGCCCTAATTAGCTATTTCATCAGCATCAGCCATTTCGTTTGGGCCAAGGAAAGGAGTAAAGCGAAAATTCCCAAACTCAAACGGCAATGCAAAACAAAACAAAAAAAAAATATCCTTCCAGCTATATAAAGGGCTATAAGGCACACTGAAAACCTCCAGCGCATACCCAGAAGCGATTCCCATCGATGATAGTCTCAGAGACAGAGCACAGCTATTCTGATTTTCGGTCTGCCACCACCTACTAAACTGATGAATAAAAGTTAAAAAAAAAAAGGAAAAGAAAAGAAACCAGAGATGCAACAGCTCCTTTGGCTTGATGTAGCCAAACTGCAAACTGCAACTTGCCTGCCGGCCGTAGCAGCAACATCGAGAAATTCTGCGAATTTACGAGTATTTTTGCCTTTTGTATGCCTGTGCCTGCCATTGCCTCTTCGAAACACAGTTGGTTTTTGCAGTTGTTAACACTAAATGGTTGGTGAGCTGGCGATGGCGACTAAAGTGAGAGCGCCGAAAAACAAACAGGCATTCAAGAGGAGGCTGAGGCACTGACGGAAAGACGAGGCCTCTGACTGAATTTAAGGAAAGTCACACATTCGCCAAAGCATATCCACAACCACCATACCACAAGAGATGTGCGATGCCCTTGTTTTTGTTGGGTCTAAACGTTTCCGTTGGCATAGTGGACCTGGACCACAGCTCGATGTAGCTACTATTATCCAGTCTTCGACCTAACGGACAGACGGACGGACAGACAGACAGACATGCGAATTTAAATGAAACGTATGCCACGATAAAATAAATTAGCCCAGAATCATTTAGGAACTAGTGTTGTTAATTAGGTAAGCCTCTGGGGACTGGGAACTCCACATCATCAGGATACGGATACGGATATACATATGGCTATCAGGATACAACAAGGAGCGCGACTACAGATACAGATACACGTGTCGCAGTAGATTTACAAGACACGTAGCGTCACGCTGTCATGCGAGAGAGAAAACGAGACACAAACAGTAACTATCTATATACAATACCTATACTTCAGAGCTTGATGATGGGGTATGAGAGGTTTTCAGCGCCTGGGCTTGTGCCTCTGTCATGTACTGTATAGTAACGTGTTTGTCCTTTCTTGGGGTAACTTATGGCCATAGCATTTGAAGGCCTAATTAATTGAAACTAAATAAATTCACATTTTATACGAAGGGCGCGCGAGATTTAGATGTGGTGATAGGGTGCAAGCAGCAACTTGAAATAACAACAACAACAACATAAGTGCCGGACATCAACGTTCATCGTTGGACGAAAAAGACGACCAATAATCTGATGACGACCATCATGAGAGTAGGTATAGATGCTGCTTTTCTGTTCTGCTTCTGCTGCTGCTGTTACTGTTGTTGCTATAAGAGATGTCTCCAAAAGATCAACTTAAGCTACATTGCAACTAATTTGAAGAGAAAACAATTTAAGTGGCCGGCAAATTAAACTAAACCACGCGGAACGTTTTACGATCTCATCCCAAAAAGGTTCAGCAAAAGCATTAAGATAAAACACAAAAAATCGAACTTTATCGACGATTCTTTTCTGCCCACAAGTCAAGGTTCTTTGAAATAATAAGATATAAAATTTGCTTAGGTATATTTTTGTTAATAAAACATCATTGAGGAATTCGTAGATGCAACTGGTCTAGTTTACCACCGCAAAATTTTTACATTTTATACAACACGAAAATATTCCGACTAATGAAATATGGTCGAAATTGAATAAAATCAAATGTTTGTTTCCAAACCTTGACGGTTGAGTAACAAATTACATTGGTGTCAGAAGTAGGATTCGGTTTCGGAAGTGCTTCTCGAAGCCTCTGGAGCACGATTTTAAGGTTTTCATAATGTTTGTTTAATGTTTTCTCATGAACGAAGAAACAGTTCAAATCGACTGGGCAAGATTTCGAAGTAAGACCTTGCAGAAGGCGCCCAATTAAACACTTAAATGTTGCTAAAGCAACTGTCGATAACATCGGGTATTTTTCGAAAACTATCGCTAACTATAGCAACTGCTGACTATCGATGTTAAAGGAACACTTATGTGGAGGAATATCGGTAAACCTAGTGATGGGTATAATCAATGATTTGAATAATCGAGATATACGTAAGTATTCAAATGATTTAAAGAATTCGAAAAAATATCATAGTAAAAAAAAGGAGGAAACAACGTAAATTTTATTTTTAAAAATGTATTTATTTTAAGAAATAACTTTTTCATCAATCAGCACAGAACAGTTAATAAAAATAAATGAACAAAAACCCAACACAAAAAAATCATAACATATTTAACCCTCAACGATGCATCGAGTGTGAAAATGAATATAAACTACCCAAAGTCGTTGAATACACACACACGAGATAAACAAATAACTTACTTCTCGAGTTCTCGATTTTGTGTGTTTTCTTTTCTGTCCTTTCGTTCAATATTCTCTCCTCGGTCTCGAATCGGCACTCGAGTGTCGAGTTCTCATTACGCTTACAGTAAGGAGATGTGAATAATCGTTTGAATAGTTTGAGTATTCGAATGATTTGAGCGAAGAATCGAGATATCTCGAGATGTTGTCTGAATGGATTATAATCGATTATATCAATCGAATGCGGCCACCACTAGTTAAACCTCCGATAGGCCACACAACATCGAGTGCTTCCACCTTCATTTTTGAAAAGAACCACTGGTAATTCCTATACCCAAGTTCTTTTGGAATATCTTTTTAGCCCACATTTCTTCATGGTTTTGATTATCTTCATCGTCGTTTCTGAAACCTCTGCCTTTTTGGCTATGTAGGAGTCGTCCTGTTGGTTGACAAATCGGTTTCGTGTCCTTTGCGTCGATTTAAAATAAAATGGGTTTGACCATAAACCCTTTTCGTCAAAGAAAATATATCACTATACGCTGTCCAACAAAAATAGGCAGTACACGTTTTATGGGAAAGCCTTTTCAAAATCAGTAGCGTCCCATATTTTTCCACCATATTAAATTAAAATAACTCCTCCAAAAAAGTGTTTGCCCGCCCGTGAATTTCCAATAGCATCTGACACAGGCCCAACGACCTATTCAAGGCGATTGGCTGCTGCTTGATGTACATTCAGAATTACCCGTGTCCCACAGTACACAAATCTAAGATAATATATTGCGCAGGTTGTCAGTCAGCAATTAAACATGGCGGCTCGAGTGTCCCCGAAAACTGCACATGGCATTTCTAGCAACAACAACAAATATTAGCATTTTGACAAGTAAAGAGACACTGGATCCGCCATTTTCACAGATGCCCAGAACTGAACGAAAATGAAAACGCTAATGATATTACCTTTAATATATGTACCTTTCCCGTGTCCATTTGGTAATTCGTTCAGCTTTTTTCCTTGAGTTTCTGTTAAGGTGCTTTTGATATTAACACTGGTGCAAAAAAGTTAAATATAAACAAGTTTCAGCGCTATATAATTAAGCAATAGGGGAAGCAATTCACAAATTTTACCCAACAAATGAACAAAAAAGAGTAAAAACGAATTAGAGCATTGGAGATTTAAAGGTGATATTTGATCAGAAGAAAAATCATCTTGCAACCAAGCCTGATGTTGAGGTTATTCGCAAGGATATCGAAACTATAAAACTGGAAAATAATAATTTAAAATTCCATGTGAATGCTCTCCAATCGAGAGTTGAATTCCTGGAAAACAAGTGAAGTATCTGCAGATGCAATCTACTCACAAATTTTAGTTTTTGTTCAGAGTTGAAGTAAATGATCGGCAGGAAGAAAAAACCATAGTGGCAGATATTTGTTCTCAATTGTTCTTCTTTTCACGTGAATCGTAAATTCGATTCACCCATTCGATTCCTTTTCACCCTACCATTCCATTCTGCTTTCCATCGGGTGAACTACATTATCCCAAACCAATTTGACATTCCCGCAAAAACGCTGTTCATGCGAATATCTTGGAAAAATTGGATGAATTGTTTTGGTTTATCATTTTCAATCTTCAAAACAAAAATAGAAACAGTTATTGGAATTTTTTTCCACTTTCAAACAGAGGAACAAGAAAATCAACAAACAGATCACTTGTTTTTGGAAAAACTGGATCTAATTTCATTGCTGAAATTAGTGTGGTTAATTGAATTCCATTGGTTGTTTTACCCCGAAAAATGGTAATAAGCTATTATTTACAATCAAATATTATAAATTAAGCAATAAAATACATTAATCACATCCCAGACAATCCAATAAAAATGAAAAAAAACGATGCGGATCTGAATTGTATATATTTAGAATGAATGTGTTGCCGTGAATATGAGAATACCGCGCAGTATTACCGACTTTAGCTACTTAAACCCACAGTTCACATATTAAAGGTAATCACCCCGTTTATATGAAGGATCGAGAGCTCGAGTTAGATTAGGTTCGGATTTTCGACCCAGGTTTTTCGTTCCAAGAGTTGAGAGCTCGATTTGGAGTTGAGTTCAAATGGGAGCCGAGAAAAATTACACACCCACACGTAAAATAGTACACAATGTCAAACCAACTCCTCAGCCCAAGTTTTCGTGCACAAATTTCGACTCGACTCCGCTCCTGAAGTGTAGTCGAGTCGGTTCAAGCTCATTTCAACTCAATGCAGGTTTACAAAGTGTCGGAGCGAGCTTGAAGCTCGCTTCAACACCTCACGTAAACGGGGTAAATATCATTAGCGTTTTCATTTTTGTTCAGTTCTGCGCATATGTGAAAATGGCGGATCCAGTGTTTTCTTTACTTGTCAAAATCACAGATTACCCACATGAAGATGAGAATCCGCGGCAGCCATTTTAATTTGCCTACAAGGTTGAGCTGTCAGATTTCAGATAAAAAATGAGAATGTGTGTATAAAAACCTCACACATAGGCAGTAGGGATCTTCACAGTTGTTGCAATTCACATCTATTCATCGACGCGGGAAGAAATTACAAATCCAACAATGTAAACAAATGGGTTCTGGAGGGTGAAACTAACGAAACATTCTCATCTGTTGTTTCTAGTAATTCCATGTGCAGTTTTCCTGGGCACTTCAGCCGCCATGTTTAATTTCTGACTGACAACCTGCGCAATATATTACCTTAGGTTTGTGTACTGTAACTTAAACCCAGATTCACTTGGAATGAATAGCAGAATAGTGATTAGTGAAAATTCAAGAAAAATTCCTCCGATGAATAGCAGAAAAGGTCTGAAAATCTTTACAACAGCCTTAAAAATACACATCAACTTATAACACAAACATATCTGAAAGAAAAGACTATCGTTCGAGCATCCGTAGAAGAACTGCACATTGGTTGCACGTCCGAAAAGTTGTGAAACAAAATCAAAGAAAGCCGGTAGTAACCATTATAGGTAAGTTATTTATTGAAAATCTTCCGTTTGTGTGGGAAGATAGCTTAGACTTAGGACATGGAAAAAACTGAAAATTTGTGATACTTTTAATTTTCCTGATAATTTATTTAACACTTGTTTACCGAAAGTGATAAATGAAGCAATTCACAGTGAGCTCTTTGACTTTTGACAGATGTAGCTCCGATCCAATGAGTGATGCCAAATGCCTCAACGCAATAGTTCAGGGATGTCATCGTACTTGCATTGTATTCATTGGCAGCAAGATTTTTGAAATCGCACAATCTATAGTTATAATTGAGGACTTAAATGGAGATATGAAAGTAGAAATAGTAATTGGAAATTATAAGCCATCCTCCAAAGATGGTTAAGTTAATGCAGAAGGAAAAAAAAATATAGAATTGAGCAACGAAATTGGAATAAACATATTGGGGCATATTCATAGTCACTTTAAAACTCCAGTTTATCATAGACCTGGGTTTATCCTATCTAAATAACATTAAATAAACCCCAGTCTAAGATAAACTGGAGTTTAAAAGTGACTATGAATATGCCCCATTAAATATACGATTTATAACAAATTATGTAATTTTATGTATATATCCTGTTCCATCAGTTTCTCGCTAGAGTAGTCCCTCCAGTCGTCAATTCAGCCGATTGAAAATAATGCTAAGTTACTTTAGACCAAAGTAAAGGTTTTTTAATAAGGGCGGGTAGATGTTGAAATGGAATACAACAAGCTGTGTGTGCGGTATCAACAAGGGGTCCATGTGTGCCATTATGTATGGGATATGGCATCGTTCAAATGCCAGCCTCGGTTTCTTACGCGTGCACGGATCCGAGTGGTCCCATTTTCAATGACTCTTCCGCAAGGATCCGGCTGAATTTGAGCGATGGCCTTTGTTATGTTCACCTTAAGGGCACAAGTCGATTGTGGTTTGCAGGAAGCCCCACAAGGAAAAGTCTTGGTGGTCAATACACTTCACCTCCGCGAGAGTTAACCCTACTCTCAATTCGCTCATGCAGGATGTACATTGTGGCGTTGGCTGTATTGCACGTTGCTCCATTTTATTGAAACCAAATGTCGTTTATATCCATATCATGAAATTTGGGCCAGAAGAAATGGTTATCATCGATCGAAAGTGCTATCCGTTGATGGTGATGGCAATGACATCGTCGTTTTCTAAGAAGTACGGACCCTCACGAACAGCGGCAATGTTTTACACAGATCTTGAGTGATTTTGACGAAGGGTGTTGGATAATTGTTCACTGAATCAGTCGAATCAAATTTGGCCACCAAACTTTGAAGTCCGGAAAGACAACCGTAAAATAAACCGTAAAATAGGTGCAACCCCCGCATCGGTGCCATAAGAGATTTTCATATTAGAGTTTTATCATTTGGACGTGCTGTTTTCATGGTAATTTGGCATCAGTGACTTCATAATAAAGAATAGATTTGACAGATGTCACTAAAACATATGGCCGCCACAGGCTTCCAAAATCTTCCCGCGCCAATTGAAAAATCCTTCATATTCCTTCAAACTGAGACTCAAGATTATATAATTTTTGGAATCTATAAACACTTCTTATTCTCAATTAATGATATATTTATAAGTATACTTCATTAGTTGTGGAATGCAAGTTTAAGTTTCAACTTCGTAGGTAATTTGCATATCTTTTAACTTATTATCACATTTATATATGACAAACATAACAAAAGCTAAATAGACTTCTTCCACTTAATTTACTTTAAGGAAGTAACATCTTAAAAATCAAATACACTTCTGTTTGGTTACATATCTGCCATATATGTATGTACCTACACCATATGCATTATATTAAAAAAAAAATGATGTCCATTATTGTCGAAAAGTTATTCCAATTGGCATGTTTGGTCAACAATACCTGCACCTTACAGGTTTTTTATACTGTATTTTCCATTTACTGATCTAATTTCATGTCTAAATATAAACACAGAAAGAAAACAAATTTTTATCACCTCAATGTCATCCGACGCAAACAAATTGTGGTGCTGCTGCCGCTGTGGCAGTAGCAGTAGCAGTTTTGTTCTTCAAGTTTTCATATACATCATGAAAGTGCCTTTTCGAAATCGACCAACAGTCGCCGCAGGTCGATTTGATATTTGCTTTAACATTTTTTTTTTGTTTTTTTAAAGATATTTCGTCCAGTTAACCTTAAAATTCCCTCGTGTGTTACATTTACAGAAATAATTTACACCTAAATGAATACAGCACATACCTGTGCCAATGTTGGTAAGGCTTGAAAAATGTTCATAAGATGCATTCGGCAGAGGACAAGAACCTGTACCTGTCAGTAATGATGATGAAGAGAATGAGTATCTATCTTATGTACAGAACATCAGGTAGTATGGTGGATTTTCTCGTAGTCATCTCAAAATCTAAACAAACATCAAATCGGTTACGTTTATACGTTAGGTAGGCTTCCTTAATGAATTCATTGCTTCTTCTGTGCATACCTACAACCTACCTACAATAAGAGAATTCCAAGAATCTATCTTGTGCAACAAGATGATGATGTGCCCTTGAGAACTACTTAAACTAATATACACAAAATTGTTAAGAAACGTCTGGCTGGAATAGTTACTATTAAAAAATGTTATGGTTGAAGTAAAATATCGTCGTCAGCAGAACTTATGGAATTTAGTCTTTTATTCGAAGAATAGATATCGTTTGATTAAGGAAGAAAAAGAAAGTTATTGACTATGAAAACTTACTCTTTGCAAACATAGCAGCTGGACTTGGTGGCTTACACGAAAGCAAACCCTTTTTTCTATAGTCAATCTTTAAAAGAATGAAACCTTGCACATAACAAATTGTCACGGTGGGTTTGTCATTTAGCTACCCAAAAAATATACTTTCTAGATCCAAAGAAAATGCCGAAGAAAGTATTGCTTTTAACGTGTTGTTTTGTAAAATTCGTCCGAGCTTGAAGACAAGGCTGACAGATTAATTAAAGTCACACAGTAGACTACATATAATTCTAATAAAAGCTGTAGAGAATTAAAAGCAACGAACAAAAAATTTTATTTTACTCGACTGATGGTGATGGAAAATAAAATAGCACCGAAAATATGGCAATAATCAAGTTCTGCCCAGCGTATGTATATACCCTCTTATAGTCATCTCTTCTGTAAGTCCAAAGATGTAGAACGGTATTGAATCCAGATTTATATTCGCATCGAAGATCTGACTGCAAATAAGGCCCCACCCCAAGTACTCTCAGTCAAAACCAATTAAAATATTTGAATAATAGCCGTGTTTTTTTGCAAGCCCGGAAAGATTTGGTTGGGGATTAGAGACGCCATTACAGTAACAAAATGGAGTTTCCATACATCGATAACAAATGTGTAATTGAAGCCGGTAACACAACTTTTCTCCGTGCTTAAGTTAAGCCTGATTTTAAGTATACTTCGTAAGTTATTGTAAGAAAACTGCGTTTCCGGTTTTTGGCAAGAAACGCACTTTTATTTTTTTGAGAAAATGGTCTCAGTTTTGGGTTATTCACGTAGGTGTACATTTTTGACTGTTGAACCGATTTTGTTATAAGTTTGCAACCTCGTGCTTCTCAATAGTTCAAACAATATTGCATGTAGAAATTTTGAAAAAAAAAAATTTTAAACAAAAATAAAACAAACAAATAAATCAGCTTTCTTAATATTTAATATTTTCTCTTTAAAGATAACATAATATCATAGGCGGCCAGTGCTGAATTTAGGCTTATACCCGGGCCTAGGGCAGCAAAATCTTTGGGGGCGCAGAAAAATAATTGATTCTCAAAGTGAGGGATGATGCCTGCGCCGCTAATGGGCCACAGGGGGGCGCCAATGGACCTGAGAACATTTTGTGTTGAAAAAGGAGTTTAGGAGGACTATGGATAATTTGTTGAGAAAATTCGATTTTATTGAAAAAATGACAAAATAATAATTTATATTTTATCTCTTTCTTTAGGGTCGCCGAAAAATAATTGATTCTCAAAGTAGGCAATTAATGAATTAAGTTTGAACTTTAACTTGAACACATTAAAAATTGCACTTTAATGTATCAACATGTGAAATATCGTTGAGAGGTAGTGCGAGCCTACACAACTTTTATTTATTGAAATTAGTTTTTTGAGCGTTTTTTTTTTTATATTTGATTCAATAATAAAAACAATAATATATTCATAGGTTTTCCTATTTAAATTTAAAAAAAAGGTCTGTTTTGCGTTTTTTTTAACAAAAATTGCAATAGGTATGCTTTTCTATATATTTTTTCTCGTGTTTCATATATTTTTTTGATGTGTAAACATCTATGCTGGCGGTAGAGTGAAAAAAAAACGTGAACGTTCGTGTGCAACGTTACGGTGTGTAACGTTACGATCTGCATACTAGGATGGGTGCGTTCAGTGAAAAAAATCTTAAGATCCCTTTCAAGCAAAAACAAGTCCGTTTTGGATCCGCGCACGTTGACGTTTACACATATTAAGCGTGAGTCCCGGCACTCACTCAATTTTTGCTTTTGCAAATTCGCTAAACAATATGAACATGTAAGAAAAAATCCATTACATGTAAGAATATTTTTACTTGTGATGTATAGGTACATTATGGCAAGTTATGGATTCGTAAAAAAAAATCGAACTCAAGATTTTGATCAAACTTGACATGGGTCTCGCAATTCTGTCCGTCTATCTGTCCTTTATATTGCGTTTTTTTGGGCACTCCCCACACGTTTTTTTCATTTTTTGTTAACCTAAAATAACGACAAATAATAAAAATCTCATTTTTTTGAAAAACATGCCCACAATTAAAAAAAATCAGTGAGTTTTTAATATTTTTTTACCATTTTATGAAAAACAATTTACGAAAAATGCAGTAGTTACCTCCCATAGATCAGGCAATTAAAAGAATTTAGTTAAAAAAAAATAAGGGTGGCGGCCGGGCGGCAGAAAACCTAAATCCGCCACTGTAGGCGGCCGGAGGTAACGGCAAGGGGGCCCCCCCTTGGCTTTGGACACTACCACACAACTAACAATTTTTTCATTTTTACTATAAATTTTAACAAATACTTGTCTTCTCTCCATGATTTTCTCGTTAACAGCTTCACCAACTTCTATTAAAATTTTAATACAGGAAGTGCTTTAAAATTGAAATAAGATATTTTTTTTTAATATGTACATGTTGTGAAAACGGTTAAAATTTTTTTTTTTGAAGTTATGGCTTTTAATTCAAAATAGCTTTAAACGGCCTTTAGTCCATACAAATTGGCGTTTCGTCCCGGCGCGCGATCTCACTTGGACTCATCAGTTGACTAGTAAGTTATGGTTTTTATATTATTAATTAATTAAAAACGGCATCCAAAGTTTTTGTTTGAAAATATTCAAGAAATTTTATATACAAACAATTATTTTTTTAGAAAACCACTCCATAAATATTTTTTTTTTTCAATAATTCAGACGGCGCGCGGCAGCCGGCGCGGCGGCGCGCGCGTGGCGTTCTTCATTTTGAAATTAGAACATTTTTAAGAGTTGTTTTAGCAATTTAAAAAAAAAAAGTTTCATGCTTCTTTTCCATTTTCTCATACAAATAAATATATGTATGTATAATTTTAATTATTATTAATTAGATGCATGTAAGTATTTAACATAATGTACATATTGAAATCTGAACTGCCTTTAATCTTTATATGCAGGATTCGAGAGTTGAATTGAGTTTTAAAGATTTTCATGGGTCACATGCACATCTCTATGAACTGACGCCATCTGATATGAACTTGACGCAAGTCTACAATAAATACTCCTAAGTGTTGTAAGATAGTTGGGATGGTTGCAAATTAAACTTTATGAAATAATTTGTCCACCCAATGCAGAAACAAAAATATAAGAAATTATTTAAGGAAATACAAATTTCTCATAAATGCCAGGCCAGGGTTATGTTTCTAGTGCGTATTATTTTGCGCCTTCTATAGTAGGTATAGCTACTACATAGTAAATAGTAATGTTAATGTGTAAGTACCAGCATTTTGAAACGAGCCAAAAGGTTTCTATTTTTTGTTAGGATGCAATTTTGATATTTTATAAAACCAAAAAAACTTGTTTCTGCAGTCTTAATTTGATTTATTTTGGGCCTTCCAGGAATCTTGTTTGCTTGAGATATCTGACATTAAATGAAAATCGATTACCAATATCTCAGCAAAAGAAAATTTAAGGGTAGTTTTGAAAACTTTCCATTTCAAGATTTTATGAGAATTTTGTTTAAAACTTAACTGTAAGTTTTAAACAAAATAGTACAGCAAAAAAGACGTTCTATGATCTTTTTGTAAATCTATCGCTGATTTGCAAATATTGATAGGGAGACAAACTTTTCGATATCGTTTTTCCCTTTAATATATTCTAATATGTGAGTTTTCAAATTGACCAGTTATTGAACAATTTTTCCAAACCGAAAGATCAAAATTTCACAAACCAATTACAACCAATTTGTGTTGACTTTTTTCACAGTTTTTCATTAGGTACACATGTACATACATGTATCTACATATAAACTTGAAATTACAAAAATATCAAATATTTTTGGATTAAAATATGGGAACGAACAATCTCAAATGACAAAAGGCATACAAAAAATCCTGAATCCTCCCTGACATTTGCCCTACAATGTGCGGATAGGGTTTATAAATACCTTTCTTTTGATGTATGTACAGTACCTACTTATGTATTTCTCGACGGGTTTCGGAAAAAATGCTGAAAAATAATTTTTTTCATTATTCGTGTTTTTTGTATCAAATCACTTTGCGAACAAAAGGCAATATTTTTAGAACCAGGCATTCCAGAAGCTTTTGGTTTGCAGGTACGGATAGTGAACACGATGCTGTATTGTTCATTTGCATGCTCTCAAATACTGTACTCCCTTAATATAAACTTGTTTCTGATTGGTGGTTTACAATGGTTTGTTTGAAAATCATATGAAAAGGTTTATACTCAGGCGTTAAACCACAAAAATATCGTACATAAGAGAAAGTATGTGCGTCCAAACCAGCCGTGTTCGTGTGTTTGATCTCGAGGAGCAATTGAATGTCAAGCCCAAACTGTTGGAAATGTTTGTAATCTCAAAACCTATTTTGACTGCATTTAACTGCAACTGTCAATTCGCTTGCTAGAAAGTGATAAGTTTTTCTTTCAGTGTGTAAGATATCTATTCGATATCCACTTAATTCAGTGACAATCTTGATAACAAATATAAACATACATGGATGATGTAGTTACTCTCTTATGTAAGATTTCATTTAATCTGATTTAATCCAATTATCGAAATCCGCTTACTTTGGAGTTTTTTTGTAGAGAAAATTAAATTCAATTGAATTCTATGATAGATGATTGTTTCAATGAAACAGTAGTCAATCATTGATTGTTTGCTTGATTTCAGTTATTGATTGAATATGCATAGGTACCTATGTATGTACATACATATATAACCTATCCCATATTATGGCTAAGTCGGGCAGACTTTTGTAGTGTCCATGCCATCTAAGAAAAATGTCTTTCTTTTTTAGGGACACTCGCGACACCTATGCTAGGAAGTGACTAATTATTAAAGAGTATCCGTTATCATGACAAATTGCTTCCCATCTTAGGCCTTCAGATTCGGCAGAAAATCATAGGTCCCCTCCATTCCTGCTAATTAACAACACGCACAAAGGTATGGTTGAAAGTTATAAGGCCTGGTTCTACACGAGCTATCGCGCCACTTTATTTATTTTATTTTAATTGCACGGAAGGAGCTTATGTGGATTTAATTAATGGAAAATAGTGACGTAATTGAAGAGCTGTGTCTTGTACGAATCGTTACAAGACAGAGCTATTTCGTTTGTATCTATATCTGATGCCAAGAAAGCCAGACACATGTCGTTATTTGCAAATCAAATCAAATTCCATTCCAATATCCTTAAGATCCATGCCTGATGCCAGCCTTTACATGCGTTGCCGCAATCTGCAGTGTCTTTAATGATGAATGCTCACGATTACTGACATTGCAAAATCCATATAGCTCATCTGCTGGCAGTCTTTCAGATAGCTACATTCTTTCTCCATTCCATGCTCAAGCTCATACATTAATCAACTCACTATGTAGGTATATGTATGTTCCACAAAAGTTGTCTCCTTCTGGCAAAAAGGCATCTCTTCCTCTCACTCTATAGTTGTAATTTCATTTAATAGATCAAAATATCGGTTTGATAATCAATTTCTTGCTTGCGTCATTCACAAACAGATGGCGGCACAATATCAAAGGAATTCTGTCTATCGCGGTACCTCTGTTTGTCGTTGTTGGGTAATATAGATGCTTGGCCGTTCGGCTGTTAGATATACCAGATCGCTGTTAAGGTTGCATTCAAATAACAAATCAAAATCATTTCAATGCCTAAAACAAACAAACAAAAATCTCCAAAACAACGATGACAGTTGTAAGCAATTCACTGTTTTAGAGTTACCTGCATGCACTTTTGAAGTTTTCCGCAATTCGATGACCTACATTTCCCAAGCTCAATCAATCTGCCAAATTTGTGTTAATTTTAATTATTTAAAAAATATAATTCTCTATGTCTTTAAAATAAAAGATCTTAACAAAAATATACCAATGTACTTCGATGACATATTATAACATGTACGTCGTAAAAAAAAACGTGTGTACTTGCACCTATAAGGAACTATGCCAAACCGGCTATAGCTTACATATATGTAAGTATAGCTGCCTCCAGGAGCCAACAAAAACAAAATGGAATCCAATTTATCTGCGGTATTTTAATATGACATATCTGTCACCTAGTGCTGTGCGGTCGGTTTGGCCGATAATTGAATAGAAATTAAATTGCCTGGACAACGCGCTGCGGTATCTATATTCCTACCTCAGCTCCGCAGAAATTGATTCCGTGTTACAATTTGCACCGGCGATTTGTTCAACATGTATGTGGACATGGCTTAGTGATGTTTGCTTGGAGCACCGACCACAGACACCTTTCAAGCGTATAGTTAAGGTATGTTGAAGTAAATTGATTCGAATTGCGTTAGCGTCAACGTTCTGGTGCGCTGCCCGGGTTTAGGTAAACATGAACAATTGGAATTGTTAAGTGTGTCGCAATGGAACTTTGATTGGAAGCGAAAAGATAGTGAAAAGTTGCCTTCATCAGGAACATTATGGAATATATATTTTTTGAATTCATAGATAGCTATGGTTTTCATATGATGGTGCCGGGAGAAGACATTATGAGATGGAGATTTGCTCCTAATGCTCAAGTCGCATCAATGCTTCTTTAAATACCAAACAAGTCTGGACAAATTTGAAAAGTATCGGCATAGGGAGTAAATCTTATGTCTATCCAGATGACATAAACATTGACGCTCTAAACCAATCATTTGTAGCTAACCTTAATATGAAGGTTTTTATAATACAAATTCTATATACTACTGAAATACATCAGCCAAGTAGAAGACTTAGCACTATTTAATTGGACTTGTTGAATTATTGATTCAAAATAGCTTTTAACGGCCTTTAGTCCATAAAAATTGGCGTTTTGTCCCGGCGATCTCACTTGGACTCATCAGTTGACTAGTGAGGGCCTTGTCAATACGCAATTTTTATTAGATTCAGTTCAACTTACATGAACTTTTTGACAAAAATCCAATGTGAACTATATCCAACAAGATTAAAATTCTTAATCATTAAGCTGGAAATTTTTGCCCAGGGCCAGGCTTTGTTTTTATATGAAGGTTTTTATAATACAAATTCTATATACTACTGAAATACATCAGCCAAGTAGAAGACTTAGCACTATTTAATTGGACTTGTTGAATTATTGATTCAAAATAGCTTTTAACGGCCTTTAGTCCATAAAAATTGACAAGGCCCTCACTAGTCGACTGATGAGTCCAAGTGAGATCGCCGGGACGAAACGCCAATTTTTATGGACTAAAGGCCGTTAAAAGCTATTTTGAATCAATAATTCAACAAGTCCAATTAAATAGTGCTAAGTCTTCTACTTGGCTGATGTATTTCAGTAGTATATAGAATTTGTATTATAAAAACCTTCATATAAAAACAAAGCCTGGCCCTGGGCAAAAATTTCCAGCTTAATGATTAAGAATTTTAATCTTGTTGGATATAGTTCACATTGGATTTTTGTCAAAAAGTTCATGTAAGTTGAACTGAATCTAATAAAAATTGCGTATTGACAAGGCCCTCACTAGTCAACTGATGAGTCCAAGTGAGATCGCCGGGACGAAACGCCAATTTTTATGGACTAAAGGCCGTTAAAAGCTATTTTGAATCAATAATTCAACAAGTCCAATTAAATAGTGCTAAGTCTTCTACTTGGCTGATGTATTTCAGTAGTATATAGAATTTGTATTATAAAAACCTTCATATAAAAACAAAGCCTGGCCCTGGGCAAAAATTTCCAGCTTAATGATTAAGAATTTTAATCTTGTTGGATATAGTTCACATTGGATTTTTGTCAAAAAGTTCATGTAAGTTGAACTGAATCTAATAAAAATTGCGTATTGACAAGGCCCTCACTAGTCAACTGATGAGTCCAAGTGAGATCGCCGGGACGAAACGCCAATTTTTATGGACTAAAGGCCGTTAAAAGCTATTTTGAAGCTAACCTTAATATTTATAAGCAATCATATTCTTCAGGACATTTACAATTTTCCGAAATACCATCTTCATCCTATAATTCAAACATGAATTCTTTTAGGTTTTCCTCTATTACATCGGAGGACCTAGTAGAAGCGCTGCTTTCTATAAAATCTAACGCAATAGGTCTTGATAACATGCATCCTTAGTTTTTAAAAATTCTTTTACCAACCCTATATAACCCATGTATTCAATACCATCTTAGCAACAAGTTCCTATCCAGAACAATGGAAGAAAGCAAAAATTGTACCTGTCCCAAAGACATCAAAAGGAGACGAGTTTAGGCCAATTTCTACACTACCATTTTTATCAAAGGTGTTTGAAAAAGTCGTTCAAAAACAGATGAGCGAGTTCCTTGATTCATTTAATTTACTGACAACTAAACAATCAGGATTTCGAAAGAAAAATAGTTGCATAACAGCTTTGTTGAGTGTTTCCGAAGATGAAGATATTAGAAAAGCTATTGACGAGGATAACGTTACATTTTTGATACTTCTCGACTTCTCCCAAGCATTTGATATGGTCAATCACCGTATACTTTGTAGAAAACTTCTCAATTCGTTCAATTTTTCTAAATCAGCGGCCAAGCTTTTATTCTCTTATCTTACAAGCCGAATGCAAAGAGTAACATTTAACAACGCCCTATCTGATTTCGTATCTGTCGTTAGTGGCGTCCCGCAAGGTTCAATTCTTGGCCCTTTGCTTTTTCAATATATGTTAATGAACTCCCTACAATTTTAAAACACTGTTCAATACGTATGTATGCTGATGATACCCAACTCTACTTAAGCTGCTTTTTGGGCCTTATTGAACACTATGTAGCTTGTATAAATGAAGATTTAAATATATTAGAACGCTGGTCACTCGAAAACGGTTTACTTCTGAACCCAAAGAAATCAAAGTGTCTCGTGATTTCCAAAACCAAAATTGATTTGTCTTACTTTCCCCCAATCCTGTTAAATGATTGTCTTATTTCTTTCGTAGATTCAGCTAACAATTAAGGAGTCGTTTTTAGCCGCAGCCTCACCTGGGCGAACCACGTTAATAGCACCATTGGTAAATCGTATGGTGTCCTTCGTACGCTATGGTCTAGTCAGCACTTTATTCCAACACACGTTAAAGCTCTTCTTGTGAAAACGCTGGTTTTACCTTTGATTACTTATGGATGTGAAATTTTTTGCAATTTAGATTACGAAAGTAAAAGAAAATTAATTGTTGCTTTTAATAGTGCTAAACGATATGTTTACGGACTACGGCGCTACGATAGAGTTTCGCATTTTTCAATGCAATTTCTTGGAATGTCATTTGAAAACTTTATAAATTTCCGCACAATTACCTTGTTCTCTGATATACTTAAAACGCGCCAGCCTGATGATCTGTACATTAAAATAATCTTTCTAAATTCTAATAGATCTCCAGATCTGGCAATCCCGCGTTTTCGTTGCCTGACATCCGAACGCCAGTTTTTTGT
The DNA here is from genome assembly GCA_932273885.2 of Leucozona laternaria. NCBI lineage: Eukaryota > Metazoa > Arthropoda > Insecta > Diptera > Syrphidae > Leucozona > Leucozona laternaria. Next base: position 48,586,366 of record OW026366.1, read on the forward strand.
CAACTCGGTAAGAATTTGAAATTCACTGCGACGAGAGATTAGAAATTTAAGCAATACCAAGCAATTAGGAAAAGAACTTAATCATTACTATCGTAATTCTTAGTTAATTAATTTGAATCTTTGTATACAAATACGTAACACTTAAATTTTAATCAATCCTGTAGCAATTATACATATCAGTAGCTTCACTATTTTATAAGGTATTGTATCTTACAGTGTAAGCTTTCCATGAATAAATAAAATACTAATACTAAATACTATATTCGTTCACAAAACCCACTAATTGCTACTGCTCACTTAATACAAAATTAAAACTAATAGGACAAGAGCCGACAGTAAGTTTTGGGAGTGGATTTTTCGCCAAAACATGAGTATAAGGATTTATATTGCCCTATTGACCCTATATTGACTGAAAATGACGTATCCAACATTTATAAAAATGTATAAAAATAAGTGCAATAGAATGTTGGGTTCTACTGGCCACACAAAATTGATTTTGATATTAAACCCTTCATCAATCAATTTTATTGTTGAATGACATTTCCAAATAATAACAAGACTGCTGAGTTTTATAAACTCTCACACCAAATTTCTTGTTCAATAGTTCAATAAACCATATTATATAGTTTAAGTCTTTCTCAGTGCTTTAAATATGCCAATTGAATTGCAATTACTGATGGGTTATCTCCAAATGCAGACACTCCACTCACTGACACTGACATTAAATGGGTTCCAAATGTCTTTAGCACTCCGATGATATGTAGCTATCCCAAATCATCAGTGCCAGTGTTTCTGGTGGATTTTTCTTTTGTTTTTCTCTTTTTTTTTTGTTATATTCTATGTTGTGTGTCGTCCTTCAAGAAGTTCAGCAATAGTTAAACTATAAAATCGAGACAATGACTTTATAGAATGAATGAGTCTTTGGTTTAAGTTCCACAGTTTAACCAAACTCAAGACACATATCAAGAGCAGTCGATTTAGATGACGAAGACGAAGAACAATGATTACGATGACGATGACGACAATGACTACGGGAACAAGGAGAACAGTTGGGGGTCCCCAATGAAACGGTCATGGATTGATTTATTTTTCTTTCGTTCAGAAATTGCTTCATTTATCCAGTTATGGTAAACATTGATTGGGCACTGAGAGAGAGAGGTGGAATTTAATTTTATTTCAATCAAATGTTTTGTCAGACAGTCAGTCATTCGAAGTCAATGGAAAATCAATTCACAATCAGAGTGTTTTGATTATGAACATAGACAATGTAACAGGCAAAACAAAAACAGGTAAAAAAATACTAATCTATATCTGTGTATCTGATACATATTATCTCATTACTTAAAATAAAATGAGGTCATTGCCTTGAAAGGTTTTTTTTTTATTAAAGTTTTCTTTTGGTGGACTTTTGATAAAATATTTATTTATGTAAAGAGTGGTTTCAATTTTAGCCGAAAACTAAAATTTACGCGTATGTAATGTAATTCTTGAGAGGAATCGCTCGATCTGATGCTAGATAATCACTTCCCAGGTAGCTTTTAAATCCATACAAGATCTAATTACAAGGGAAGCTACGATCGGCATCCAGCAGCTTCGAACCATACAACTCTGCAGGACCAGACGGGATAATGCCAGCCAAAATCCTAGTGAACATAGACATCGTTCTACCAATTTTGAGACGCTTTTTAATAGCTGTTTAAACTCACCCCACATAGTTGGCAAATGTTCCCATGCAAACCCAAAATATTTCAGACCTATAAGTCTATCGTCATTCTTTCTAAAGACTTTTGAATGACTGGTTGATTGGTTGATATATATCTTAGAATAAGCATTGATTCGAACCTTTGTCTACCGCTCCACATGTTTACTGCAAAGGGAAATCGGTCCACACAACTCTACACACACTGGTGAGAACCATCGAATAATACCTCCACCATAAGGAGTACACTATATGTTTGCTCTCCTAGATATAGAAGGCACCTTTAATAACGTCGACACATCTGCAATCGCATCTGCACTGGTCATCTCTGAAAGTAGGTGGTCCGTTTGGTAAATTGCCTAATCAAATTTTGACTAGCAGGATTATTAATTGAAAACTAGAGGGTCCGTTTGGTAAATTGCGCAATCAAATAACTAGAAGGATTATTAATTCTAAACCGGGTGGTTTTTCTGCAAGACCTGTCCCTAGAGGTACGCCGCAAGACTGTGTTCTATCTCCCCTTCTTTGGACCTTGGTAGTGAATGAGTTGCTGACACGCCTATGAGCAGAGAGCTACAGAGCGATTGCCTATGCAGACAATGCGTTGCTATTGCCGTATCATGGAAAGCATCTAAACACCTTAAAAGGACTCTTACAAAACGCTTGAAACAAGTTAATAAACTGGGGCAGATCGCTGTGGACTGGGTGTTAAGCCTCATAAAACAGTTCTTGTCCGCTTCTGAAGGAAATACAAAAAAACCCCATGTAGACCCTCCCTCCATCAAAGGTATTCCACTTTAATTCTCAGACGAAGACAAATATTTGGGCCTTATCTTAGATAAGAAGTTAAGTTGGAAATACACAATACACAATAAAGATTCAAAAAGGCTATTGTGGTACTTTTCTCATGCAAAAAAGCCTTAAGATATAAATGGGGTCTTAAGCCCGACATTATTCGCACACCCTCTTCTGCTGCTGATATTGCCCACTTCATCATTCTGAGCTCATTCGGAACACTTCCAAGATAAAAACTTTCAGGTCACCATACCTTCCAGATATGGGCGAATTTGGCATTCCTATAAAAAGATGAATAAATCCATTTATACACTGACGGATCTAAAACTGATGACGGTATTGGTGGTGGTGTGTGTTCAGACAGAATTAATTTAAGTCTTTCCCATCGCCTTTCTGATCACTGTAGCGTGCTTCAGACAGAATGATAAATGTAGTATTGTCTTCGCTCAAAGAACAAGATTTAACACAGATATCGGCATCTTCTCAGATAGACAAGCCACCAAAAAATAGCTAGACTCTGTCTCTGCCAACTCTTTAACAGCCCTTAACTATCGATCATCTCTCATTCAGATGGTACAGCAGTTTAATATTCACCTCTGCTGGATGCCGAGATATTCCAGGCAATTGCAGTCTGACGAACTCGCCAAAATGGATGAGGAAGAATCGATTTTTCACCTTCTTTGTACTTCTCCAGCTCTATCCATCTCGGCAGATGTTGACCTAAGTAATCTCTTACACTTCATTCGGAGCTCCAAGTGGTTCAACGAGTGGGGTGGAAAGTTCCTAGGTTCTTGTGATATCACAATGGGCCAACTCGTCGTCTAAGTGTGTCAAGCATTCCTGCTTGAAAGCTACCTTAACCTAACCTAACCCAATTTTATTTACTTCTTCCCCAACATTATTTTATTAAAATCTAGACTTCGATAAATTTTCTTAAGAATGCTAACCTTGTCGTTCCAGTGTTTTCACTAAGGGTTAAAATATCGCTTTGTAATTATAAGCAACACATTGGGAAATCACTTTTGTATTGTGGTTTATATAGCGATTTACTGAGATTTCTCCTAATGCTAACAAGTTGTTTAATATCTCTTTTCATCAACCACATTAGTTTCATTTACTTGCCCTGCTGCAGTTGCTACTGCTTTTTTTTTATGTTTTGTTTTGTTTTAATACAAAAACAAACTTTACAACATCGCAAAAGGCAACCAAACTCGAGGTAATTTAGAGTGCGATATGCCAATGCCAAGAGTCAAAGTTTCATCGATATGCACGTTCTGAGACTAAGCGACTGCTGTCTGCATAGTTCTTGAGCGGGGTTAGCACTTTTTCTTATTCTTTCGGTTCACCTACCATATTCATTGACACAACAACACTAACCATACGGACGGTGCCAGGCCACCTTACCTTCAAACATACATACATTTATATATGTATATATTTATATCCTTGCCCCTGCTTCGATGTGTGTGCTAGTCGCTTAAATATCTGATTGTGTTTTCTGAGCCTTATCTAGATTTCCCCACTAAAGATACATTTAATTTTATTTTTTTTTTTGAATTTAGTACACCGTTTTGCACAGGCAACAGAATACCTGAGAGGGCTAACAAAAATGGTGCTTTTTGCGTCAACTGCGATATATTGAATTTAAGACTCTTGTGGATTTAGTTTATGCATTAGTGCAGTTTGTTTGGTGAATTGCATATGGTTTAATTAATTTTGACTGTGAGAGAGGGGTGCAAAAGAAAAATGTTTAATTGATACTCGGTGGTGGCTTATCGGTGAAATAGATTTGCACAACATTTGCATTTTGCGTTGACTTTTTTTGTTTTTTTTTTCCATCGCCATCCATCGGTCATTTACCAAGTGAAAGAAGGTATCTAATTGAACAGTTCCTAATGGAATGTGTGGGTGCAGTATTGTAGAAATGTAAGTTAAAAGTATTTTGTGACATTAAATTCAAGTAAATCATGTGAGAAACAACAAACAAGACAAGATAAAATGGTTGTTGTTGTTGTGAGAGAAAAAAAGATTAAACGAAACGAAACGAAAGAGCTGGCTAGCGAACTCGATTTGTTTAAACTGTCATCGGGTTTCTTATCTATCATTCGGTGCTGAAATGGTAGAATGATTTATTGCTATAACTAGAGGGGTCTTAATAAAAGAATTTTTATCCAAATTCATTAATAAAAAAGCTAGACTTTTAGCCCACACACGTAGATATAAGTATGTACATATAATATGTACCTTGCATTATGGAGTGACTTAAATTCAATTGATTGTTTCTATCGCAGTAACTTAGGCTTGCCAAAGTGTTGCAAGAAAAACAGATTATATAGTTATCATATTACTATGGTAACTTATTTATCTATACCTATAAATTCGAGTTGTAGTTGCATATGTCGTCGTTTGGCATTTAGTAGCTATAATTCTCATTTAATTAAAAAAAAAAATAAATAAATAAGAAGCAGTGAATTGTTTGCTATCAAATTTTAGGGCATACATTCTTTCACATGCATGTTATAATTAATTATAATATCCAATCAAGTTAACATTTGATTGAATCAATTGGTTAGCTTATAATTCAGAATCGTCACTAATTTCGCTTCGTAAAAAATTGTGCATGCTCATTCAAAATTGTTTTCCCAAAGTATTTGACAACAATTTTTTGATAAGGAATTTATTTGTAAAAAAATAAACAACAATTCTACTTATAGATATTTTTGAATTATTTATGTATTGTTTCGGACACAAGGGAGATTTAATAATGGAATACTAGACGATCGCACAGCGAACAGCGAAAATTGTCCTATTGGAATTTTTTTTTTTGAAAAAAGGGCGGTCTATAATAATTTACACTCAATGTGCATACCGGAAATTTAATGGAGTTCAAAATGTTCCAACAGCTACCACAAATCGTAGCAAAATTTGAGTGATATTAACTTATGGACGATCAGCCAAAGAAATATTGAGGTCGTTCGTGAAAATGCAGCAGCTGGTCCTGAAACATTGACACGACGACGCTGACGGTCAACAAAGTTGCGTATACCACGTGGCATGATTCGTCGGATTTTGAATAAAGATTGGCACCAATACCCTTAAAAAATTCAGTTGGTCCAACTGCTCAATCCTGGGGACCCAGAAAACCATTCTGAGTACTGCAGAGCTACTGAAATTACACTATCAACACTTCAAAAACTCATGAAAAGTACTATCAAAAGAGCCGATGAGTGCATGAGTGCACACTTAAGAGGCTGATAATACACAGTGCGAGCGTTTTGGAAAGTTGTAGACAATTTGAAAGGAGATACAGATGCACATTGGTTTTAAATGTCTGAACATCGCAATGCCAGGGAAAAATTGAGCCGTGTAAAGCCTTCTGCATTCTTGTAGTACGACAAAAGAAAGAATATCTATACTCATTAGTACGTTCGAAGTTGGGATCAAGGGTAAATTGATGCGCATTCCTTGCTCTTTTGAATTCTATCTAATTGATGTAAGTGTGTTTTTTGAGCACGTTCCCAAATATGATAATTCTATTCCATTTTTGGTGGACTATAGGCTTTATGGATTACAGCCGCTGAAGTTGAAATATCCAACGGACAAGAATGTGAATCTAAAAACGAAAAAAATATGAAAAGCTGAGGATACTGTCGTCAGCAAAACACTTTAATTGATTAGAAGTTTCAGACAAGAGATCATTAATAAAGAGTGTCGGGGACAAAACGGAGTCCTAGGGCACTCCAGCGGTTATGAGATGAGTGCTTAAAACGGTCCAATACAACTTGTATTAATCTGTCCGAAAAGTAATTTCTAATACAACGAAGAAGAGATTCATCGAAACCAAATGCACGCATTTTCGATAAGAGAGCTTGATGCCAAACTCTATCGAATGATCTTAAAATATCAAGTGCAATAATCTTACTTTTACCACGGTTTGGTGAGATATATCATCATCAGATCACCAGTGGACCTATTGCTACGATAGCGGCAATATCGATCATAACGGCCCGTTTGCTGAAACGAAACTTATTAACTATTTAAGTTAGACATAAGAGCATATGTGACTATTCACACTGAGGAAAAAGTACAGCAGCGTTTAAGTTGGACATAAATATTTAAGTTTCGTATAAGTAAACAGCTCTAAGTAGCTTTCGTTCCTCAAGAAGTAAGAAAAGTAAGTGCAATTGGACGATAGTCAGAGGAGGAAGAAGATAAAAAAAACTAAAATTAAACTGTCGTGAGAGCAACAGATTTTCTGTTTGGCGTTCACGCATAACACAGCCAAATCATGCTACTCACCCCATTTGCCTCCAGTATTTGCTCGTAGCTAGATGAATCCGATTAAGTTTGAAAAACATCAGTTATAGGTATTATATGAATACAAAAATATAAAAGACACATTCCCATTACCGTATGGCAAAAGTGGGCTTGGGGCTTACTTTAAGCTTACGACTTACAAAAAAAAAGATTGCGACCAATAGATTTCCAGAACAACTTCTTGCGCAAACGTTTATTTTGTGTTTTAATGTTTACTATTTTCCACACTCTGGGCAAAAAAAAAAACTGGGTGCATTGCATATGGTCTTTGTGTTTTCCACAGAAAAGCCATGGAAAAATAAAATTCAGTTCCTCCAAATCATTCTCTGAATATATAACTCACTCAGTAAAATAAAGATTTTGACTTCGACATAATTTAGGCAAAGCTGAAATGATAAAAAAATATCCTTAAAAGAAATCTTAATTTGTGCATTTGATTTTGTCAGCCGAAAGAAGCGAAATTTAATTTTATTTTCAATAACTGAATTTCAAGGCAAAGCGGTTCCACGTTATCCTCAAAATATATTGCTTTAGCTAAAAATGTTGCCAGATCTGTTTTGTGCAGAATTTTGTAACCTGAAATTCGTCCGAAAAATCTAATAGTTTCGAGGAACTTAAAAAAAACTCCCTAAAAAATCAAAGTAACTGGTCCAAATTTAGGTTACATTGAGGAAATCTTTAAAGATGAATTTATATTTATATCTGCATCTGCAAATTTCAAGAACGTAAAGTGGATAGATGAACTTGTTCGTCTTCATATCTTAACTATGGCATTTCCTATAATCATCTTCATTGTGGCCTTCTCGCTCTCTCTCTCTCTCTCTCTCTCTCTCTCTCTCTCTCTCTCTCTCTCTCTCTCTCTCTCTCTCTCTCTCTCTCTCTCTCTCTCTCTCTCTCTCTCTCTCTCTCTCTCTCTCTCTGTCATACTAGTGCAAATTTTATATTATTAAATTGTATTTATTACATAGATCGCCATTTAACAAGTATTTAAACTAACATTCCAAATGTTATACATTGAGGAAAACATACAAAAATGTTCTCATTCAATCGTACGTACTGAGTCTCATTCCAATTAAAAACCAATGTGTGGCTATATCACTCCACCCTGTAGATATTTTATGTTATTGAGTCGTGTAAAATAAGCACTGACCCAAAACACGGCTTGGAATGTCTGACCATTTATCTATACGTGTAGGCAGGCCGCAATGATTGTAAATCAAAGAGAACGAATTATATCTTAAATCATTTTTTTCTGTAGGTACCTATCTTAAAACAATTTTATAAGTATCGAATTGTTTGACTTGAATTGACTATGACGTGGGTATACAAGCAGAAGGCACTAAGTCAATTTTTTTGGGATTTTACATTTGAATGCAAAGTGATCAAGAATGATGATATCTATGTAATCCAAACACCTCCTAAGTCATTATGCAACGTTAAACATGAATTATTTGAGGTTTAGTTTTGCACTAAGTCAGTTAAATAATTTATAATCCTGTTAAAACGCACTAAGTTGACTTAGTGCATTTTGGCTGTCATAGAAAAAACACTTTATTCTATAATAATACAGCAAGAAAGCATTAAAGTGGACTTAGTGCTTTTTACCTGTCATCAAAACTAAGTTTTTTGATTTAAATAGGTGATGAGTTACTGTTCTGTAGTCTACACATAAGAGCGAATTGCACCTAATTGTTTCAATTTGGCAGTTTTGGTCAAGAAGAAAAGTAATTTTTTAAAAGTTTTCCGGTAGTAGGTAATAGTGAATAATCTGCACAACCTTACACATCAAAAGAAAGCGATGGTAAATAGTTCCAACCTCTTTCTTTATTTATTGTTAAACTATTCTTAACTTGTTTTTATTGTGAACTTATTAAAACTCTGACTTTTTCTTAAATTTACTTTTTCTTTCATTTTACTAACTTATTATTCTTACCCCATCTAGGCCTTTACTTATTATTTTATTTTGTTACTGTTATTATTATTCTTATTCCTACTTGCTCTTAAAGTGTTAAATTCATTAAAAAAAATGTTTTTTCAGATTTATTTTTTCAGTTATAATTGACTAATTCACACATTATTGCAATATCAATTCAGCTAAAAAGCACTAAGTCAGCATATTTTTTAGTTCTGCTCCAATATTTTCGAATTGGTTTAGCGAAACCTTAAATTTTAAATTTTAAACTTAAGTCATAATGTCAATAGAGCTTTTTATGTGATAGGATGAAAAATTACCATCGGTATTGAATTTTCAAGAGTAAACAAATATTAAATATCAATTTACTCAAAACTATGTTTTTTGACTTAGTGCCTTCTGCTTGTATACCCACGATGAGTTCTTTTAATTTTGATTCTTTATTGTTTGCTTGCTTTCAAATGCCAATTCGTTATACCCTAAAGCTTGCACCAAAGTCTAATGAAATCATCATTCTAATTATGTTCGTACTATGGTGTGATTATATCTGCCATCTATCTATCCAAATTCAAATTCTCCCTTCAAAATCAAATCACGTCAAATGAGCATTATAGGCCCTGTCAAACACAAACACAACCCGTACACAACCATCATGAGTTATCGATCCTTATACCAGATGTGATTCGTTAGAATGTTTTTTACTTAAATCTTTGGAATTTTCATTCCTCGTGGATAATTTGTATCTGTCAGATAATTGGCTCTGACAGCTAAGCGTTACGATGTGTCACCGCCAACAGAGCGGTGCCATTATGACGATCAAAGTATAGTTATATTCGGGTATAACCATACGATTTGTGTGCACTATCGGACTTTGAAAATGATCATTGGCTGACCTGACCAGTGACCATAGCGATGACCACCCGTGGTTCATCTACGATGACGATGCAAAATCATTCATCTTTTTTTTGGAGAGAATAAAACCGAAAACAACAATTCTTACACTTCCATTTTTGGTCAGGCTGGATGATGCTGATGACTTTAATCGTGAAAGGAGTTTTTGTATCGTATCGATACTCTCAACTCTCATAATGTAACTACTTTAAAGGTAATTATACACAATATTATAGTAAAGCCTCGACTTATGTCAGAGATACAATAAATTTATGTGCACTTGTTTATTGTGTGTGACTTGTTGCCTGCCGCGTTATGTGGGTTAAAATTTGCATTTATGGCCAGTGACCGCGGGCCCCCGCAACATGCCATAAATTCACTTAGCACACAAAACACAAACTAAGTTTATGACAAGTCAGTGCTGGATTAATTTATATTAACACAAAACCAAATTAAATGACAATCTTGAAAAATATAATAATTATTGCGATTACGTATAGGCCACAAAAATGAAAAAATAATGAACAAAGCAATTTTTAGTGCATAACATTCACAAAAAGTCAACATTTTTTTTTGTGTTTACCATAAAAGAATCAGGAGGTTATTTGATTCTTATATTATGAACACACTTGGGATTAACCATACAGGATTATTGGAATTCTCTTGTGTAGATAGCTCGGAAATTTTTAGATCTTTTGCCATAAAAAATGGCAAACGGTTTCGGTTTTGATGGAATCCATCCTAAATTCGTTCAAATTATTCTACCTTTCATTCTTTAATTTAACTTATCCTCCTCAATAGAAAAAAATCCAAAATTATATCCATTCGAAAAAGCCCCACTTGATAAGATTCTAGACCAATATCCATCCTTCCTCTTCTGTCCAAAGTATTTGAAAGAGTTCTTCAATTCAAAGACAAATCAACTGTTACATTAATAAAAATAATTAATTATATCCATTACAATCGGAGTTTTGGAAACATCACAGTTGCGTTTCCGCCATTATAAACTTGGTGGAAGACATAAAATAATCTTTGGATGAAGACAAAGTTACTTTTTGAGTATTTTTGGATTTTTCAAAGTCAGACCACACTAGCCTTTGCAATAAATTTCCAACTTTATGTGGTTTTAAAAATTCCGCAAGTTCATATCACAGCCAATTTTTTTGGCAAACAAAACGTTCTTAGTAACAGCAGAGGTGTGCCACAGGGTTCTGTTCTTGCACCGCTTTTGTTCTCGATGATTTTGAAAGAAATTCCCTCGAAGCTGCAGTGTGGGTTTTATTGAGGACTGTGCAAATGCTATAAGTGCTGATTTGGACAGGATCGCTGCTTGGTCAGATTACAATCATGGTCTGTTACTTCATCGAAAACCAAATGTAAAGTAATCAGTAAGAAAGAGCTTGATTTATAATATTTCCCCGATTCCATAATTAGTGGTTCAAAAGTCGAATATGTCGACAGAGCAAGAAATTTGCTAGTGGTTAACAGAACGGTAACATAACGCTCATATGGCCATTTATGGAACTCTTCGCCAGCACTGGCTGTCACACAGTTTTACTGAAAACACTTCTTTTGCTTAAGAATACGCTTAATTTACGGATGTGGGGTTTTCTACAACTCTGAATCTTCTAGCAGGAGAAAACTTAACGTCGCGTTCAACAATATTGCATGTTATGTTTAAAACGTAAGACGTTTCGACAGAATTTCTCATTTTTCGAAGATACTATATGTATATCATATGTCATTTGATGAGCTCATTAGTTATAAAGGGTGTTTTGTTTAGAGGTATAGTACTTTAAGTTGGCAATACTATTTTAAATGGCGGCCATTTTGTCAGCTATCAAGTGATTTATATTGAGTTTGGTGAATCCTCAAGTGTATATGTTGAGACGCCGTTACATCCACAAAAACTGACTGTTTGGTGTGCTGTATGGTTTGGTGGAATAATTGGTCCGTACTTCTTTAAAAACGATGCTGGCCAGAACGTTACAGTCAATGGTGACCGCTATAGAGCCATGATTACTGACTTTTTCGTTATGTGCAAGAGCTGTGGTTTCAAAAAGACGTCGCAACATTTCACACACCTCGTACCTCGAATTGGCCTCCTAGATCGTGTGATTTAACGCCGCTTGATTATTTTCTGTGGGGATATGTGAAGCCGCTGTAGTCTACGCCGATAAGCCTGAAACGATTGACCACTTGGCGGACAAAATTCACCCCGTTATTGCCGATGTACGGCCACAAATGTTGGAAAAAGTCATCGAAAATTTGACTTCCACATTAGACTACGTCCGAGCCAGCCGTGGCGGTCATATGCCTGAAATCATATTTAAATTATAATGGCAAAAGATTATCTTTCGCATAAAGTAAATTTCATGTCAAATAAAAAAATTATTTTTGTTTTATTCCATTTCAAAGTTATATATCTCTAAGAAAAACACCCTTTATATACTTTTTTTTAGAAAAAAAAAAACAGAGGGCATAAAAACAACATAATATGTAATACAAGAACTTTATTTATCAGAAAAATTTCTCATTTTTACTATCAAAAATTGACGAACTAAAATAGTATAAGAGCAGCTAACGGCATATTTTGGGTGTGAATATAACCAAAAAGTGATTAGTGATATCAAAAACAAAAGAAAATAGCAATATTTTACAATTTTTTTTCAGAAGTTATATCACTTAAATTCATTTTTATTTTTGTAGATCGGAAATGATGATCTATCATTGTGTTAAGTCATTTATCTTGACGGTCCGATTAAGAACTCAAGATATAAGCTTTTTAATCGTACCTTATCCATTTTTTTTGGGGACTTGTGTTGTTGATTTTTTGGTATGCATATAAGAGGACTTCACTCATATGTAAACCTTCATGACATTGGATCTTGCTGCGGACCGAATGTAAATTACCATCAAACAGAGGTATGTGAAGTGAGGTATAATTTCATATTTTCATTCAAAATATAACATCTCCGAAAGATATTCATTTATTTCTTTGGAATGTTGACTCAACGCAACGTTGCATTCGCATCCGCGCGTGTTTTCTATAGGTTTTAAAAACAGCACCATCTGTTGGACGTAAAAGCAAAGAACGTTATACTTAGATCTAAGAAATCTCAATTAAAAGCGGAACAGGATTCCACAATAAAATTTCTCAGTTTTACTGTCAAAATACTGAAGAAAAAAAAATGTATTTAATTAATCTGTCTCTCACGGAGCAAAATATCTGAACACTCATTTTCGAATTTTGATTTCGTTATTTCGTGACATTCGTGAGCGGAAGCATTGCTGTGAAATTTAATGGAGACAAAAAAGGTATGTGTTGTGCCACCGGAAAAATTAAACTGCTTCAAATTGGAGTTTATGCAAAACGTCAATTATTTATATGCCTGTCAGTTAATTGTTTGAATTGTTTTCTTTAAAAACAAATTTAATTCAAAAATTATAAATGATGTATTCTTATGGAGTTTTTCATTGGTAAAATAAATCAATTTATTTTGATTTGGATCTGGCACTAACACAAAAATAATTTACAGCAGTCAGTTTTCAAGGCGTTTTTTGATTTGGTTAATTTATTTCGGTTGTGAAAATTGTTCCCAAAATATGTGAGAAATAATCGTTCATAATAAAAGGAAGCGGTTTCAAATGAATCGGTGACTTCATCCAGCTCATTTTTCTCTTTTAAAATGAATCAAGAGATGAAGATTTTTTGAAATATTGACACAGAATCCTATTCCATTCGCCACGTAAAAAAATCAATTTTCAAATGGAAATCTGAATTTACCAATGGAAAACCCCATTACACGACTGCTTTTGCATCGTGACTTTTCTTCGAATTCTTCCTTGAAATTTCAACCTGTGAGTTGTACATAGGTCTGGTCCTTTAGTTTTTGCATCGAAACTCACAGAAGGAAGAGCAACGATTAAATTCACAGTATTCTGTACTATCTTATCTGTTTGACAAGCTCGGCACTATATTTGGCATCTTCTTTTACTCTCAGAATGACATTTTGTTGAACTTGTGAGCAGGGCTGTCGAAGTACTGCAATTGCAGTATTTGTACTGCTTCTAGAAACCCCGTACTGCCGTACTGCCAACTCGTCCAAAGTACTGCTTTTTATCCTGAACTACTTTTCCGTCCAAAAACTTCAAATCAATCATTTTCAATATTCCTACTGCTCTCTGAACGCAGTGCTTCTGTCATAACATAACCCAAAAAAAACCAAAAGATTTAAACAAAAATTCAAGAGTATTTCCATATGAAAAATCATAAAATTTTAAAGCTGTCTTTCACAAGATCCCGGTTTCTTGAAGGCGTTGCCAACAGAGTTTTAGAGCAATTAGCGTCTCTAAAACACTTTTTTCTTCTTATTGGGTTCGAAGCAAAATGTGACCTAGCAGATTGCTATTAATATTGAACTAAATTCTACAAATAAAATATGCTTGACTTATTTATCCTATATTTTAAAACTTAATAACAAAGATACAGAGTTTCAAACTGAAAACCCCAGAATTCATACCTTGATGAGCACAGTTAAAAGAGTTTTTAAAAACACTATCAAATTTTATCAAACAGGAATATTTAACGGAAAACTAAACCTAAGAAATTTGGGTGAATATTTAGTAGAACTCATGTCTATATTTCCAAACGTTATAGCTCTTCACTTTTTAATTTGTTTGTACCTTCATTGTGCTCGTGAAAAATAAAAAATGTATTATACATGGACTAAACGAATAATTTAAGATGGATAACATAAGCATTGAGGACCTGGAATCTGACAATGAGTGGAGAGCTTTTTTTAACTTTATAGACTTATTTAGAGAATATCAACTGACCGATTTTGGTGTTCCTTATTTTTGAACTAAAAATAATTATATGAACAAAATTGTATTTACTGTATTGTTTTTTCTTGAAGTACTGCTTTCTCAAAAAACTAAACGACAGCCCTGCTTGTGAGTTTTTGTCCTCAAAAATAGCTCGAAATCACAGATAGCGGACATTTTTAAGTCTCACGAGAGGACTCTTTTCTGTGTTAAACAATGCATTTTTGACTACGGCTAGACAAAATTGTATGGCAGGTGGGAGGTATTGTCATATTTCCTCCTACAAAAAACGTTTCCGGTGAATATACAAAGCTAGGAACTAACTAAAAAATAGTAATTAGAACATGTAATTTGACAGCTTATTATTAAAAAGACGTAGGTACGTAAAGATATGTCTTAGATAAAATCAAAGCCTGCCAACATTCACGTAAAAATACTCTTCTTCAACTCCATTGAGTATCATATTCTCCCTTATTCCATAAGGCGTTTTTCGAAAACGACACGGCTCCTGAAGCGGTAATTGACGTTTAAGTAAAACTAAAACTAAAACTTTACTGTTCTCTGGTCTCTTCTTTCCTTACAGTTCTTTCTAACCACTAAAAGGGTAGTTGTTTTACTAAAACTCCAATTGCGACTTCTCTAGAGCCTTGTCGTTTTACTTAAACGCCTTACGGAATAATAATGATTATTTTAGAAACAACATGCTAGCCTAGAGCCGCTTCTGCTTGCAATGAGGACCTGTATGTGCTAGCAGTGACATAGCTATGTATGTATCTGCAGAGCCAAAAGAGCTGTTTTTTATTCAAGACCTTTACAAACATCGTCGAATACTACAAGAAATCAAAATTAAATCTTCACAAAAACGAATATGGTTCGCTATTCTTAACTCCTACGCCCCACCACAACCTGAGTTTCTCTTTTCAATCTAAGTGGTTATAAAAAAGACCATTCTAGTTTTCTCTGTTAGTAAAAATATACCTATCTAAGTCTATTTGTAAGATATTAAAGCTTAAAATAGTTCATCAAAATTAAAGCTAAGAGCCTACCCGTTCTTTCCCTCCTCCTAGCTACCCTACTGGTTCACATCAATCAAAGCTAAAAAAAAAAATGTGACTGGAAATTTGATAATTGCGATTGAAATCTGAAACTAGGCACATATTCCAATGGAAATCAAAATGTGTTGAGCGACATTTTTTTAAAAATCAGTAAATAGCAGGAGTCTATTAGCCCCCTTAAATTTAAGATTGCCTTTTCATTGGGTCTGAAAAATACTCGGGCACTAATGGCAGGAAAACTTATCTACATATGTTAGATTTGAATTATCGATTTCAAACAAATACAAACAGAAACAGAACAACATTGAGAACAATTCACTTAAACGTTGAGTAACTCGCTCCTTTTACATAAATTCCAAAAGTAAACAAACCAAAAAGGAACCTGACCACAACACCAGTAGGTTAGGTAATTAAAAAAAAAGCGAACCATTGATGGATTTTCTATGCAACGCGCCACACAATATTTGAGTTTGAGTGCGCAATCGTGTTCTGTTGAGTTTGCAGATACATTTAACACAATAGATATGTATACAGATACAGATGAATATTTAAAGATACAAAAATAGATTTTCTTAAGTTTCAGTTAATTAAATCACGGAAAATGTGGCACTTTTATGCACCTGGTGGTCAGTGAAGGCGTTGAACTATTTTAATTTTTTTTTTTTTTGGCTTGGTTTGGTATTGTGATGGAAATAGATACATTTAGCAGGTACAACACTCACCTTGTAAACATTGTTGATTGCTGTTGCTGTGACTGCGATTGTGATTGTTGCTGCTGTTGCTGCTGCTGTAATTGGTGCTGATGTTGCAGATGCTGATGATGGTGATGTGGGTGTTGAGGCTGCTGTTGTTGCTGTTGTTGCTGCTGTTGTTGTTGTTGTTGGGGAGGCTGCGGAGGTGGTGGATGATGATGCAGAATCTGTTGGGGATGATGGTGAGGATGATGTGAAAGATGGTGATTATGATGGAGGATTTCCGCCGGCGGCGGTGGTACTGGCATTGTTTGTGATTTATCTAAACGTTTATCGTTGTACATTATAAGATATTTTCAAAAGATACTTCAGGGAGACTAGTGTTTTGAATGGAAAAAGGTCATCTCTTTTTCTTCAATTTATATCTGCAAAAAAATAAATAAGTATCTGATATTTAGAAAAAAGAAAATATCGTAGAATGTGTCGAACATGCGATATGAAATGCAAGATAAAAATAAATAAATCAAAATAAAATAGAAATAGAAATAAAATACCATCCCTTAAGTAAAATAAGATTCACGACATCTAACACACGTGACTTAATTTTATTTTACCTATTTTTCCCCTCGAAAAAGTTAAGTAGTCCAAGACTGAACCTTAAATGAAGCTTAAATCCAAGGTTTTCGACCAACAATCCTAGCAGCGTTTCCACAATCTTGATTTAAAGAGCAAAGTCGGTTTTCGCTATTGTTTTCGAAGGTTTACGCCCGTTTTCTTCACAGAAGTACTAAGCCAGCCTAGTACCCAGTCTAGCTAGACCAGGTAAGTACCTGAGAATTAATACGTCTAATACTAGTATAATTCAGATTTTGACACAATTTTGGCATTTCAAATATTATGTTGATATTAATTTTGATTGAGAAATATTTTAGTTTATTTTCCAATGGATTATGTCTATTTTAACAAAGGAAAGGACATAATATCCATTTTAAGATAACTTATATGTCTCTCCTGATAATAGCATCAACTATCAAATTTGTCAAGCGAATGTGACTTCAACAATTTTTTGGTCTTCGATTTACGCAGTTTATAGCAAGACGGTAGTCGTTGCTACATAGGGAGTGAGAAGATGCAGAATGGCAATGCAATCCTACCGACATAATGGTATACTGTGTCCTGAATCAGCTTTTGATTTAATTAAAAATTGGCGTGTTATTTTGTGCTTGGATTTTTTGTATTTGTGTAGGTTTGTGTGGTGACAAGCTTGGAGTAATTGTGTACAATTCATGTTCGGTTAATGCATTTCATTGGTCGCGTTCGAAAAACTTTTCAAAGAGACAAATTGTTTCTCGATATAATGTCCATAAACCAAAGGCAATTTGTGCTTTTACGACAGCATTAACGTCCATGAGACAACATATCCAATCTCATTATGTCATCCCACGTATGTATGTTAATAAAAGGAACACTTATTCTTCACTGTGCATGTGCAGTTGTAAAGTTGCAGTTATAGAATTAGAAAAAACAACTATAATTAGTTATGGTCCAACGAGAAAAATGTATGAAACTAAAGGTGGGGTCAGTACGAAGTCTGCTAGTAGCTAAATATCTACAAAAGTGATTTATTATACCAATTTAAAAAACACCAACCGAGAAACAACCGATGAAATTTCTCTGATTCAGGTTTTAGCGCCAATAGACTGCCGATTTCAAAGTCCTACCAAATACCGAGTCCTAAATAGTACTCGGTACCAATTTGACAGAACTAGGGCATAGTACTTATGTGAAGAAATCATTTGGTACCGATTTGAGTACTAACAACTGGTATATTTATTTATTTATTTCCATCAAGCAGACAATATAACATGTGAATAATGATATACAATCTTATAGACTACTGAAAATATAATAGTAACATGCGATACTTTACAATTTACTTTATACTTAATGACTAACCGCCAGGATTAAGAAAAGTAAATAAAAGGATAACATGTTTTTTGAATGTATTACGAGCTATATTGTCGGTAAAATCAATATGAATGCAAATTAAGTTAGCTTGTTTAATACAACAAGTGATCGGTTCATTAAGTCCATAATTAACTCTATGGTAAGGAACGAAGAATAAACTATGCATTCGCAGAGCCCTCCCAGGAGCATACAGTTTTATAAATGACAGGAGAAAAGAACAATCAATTTGGTTTTTAAGTAAATCCCGAATACAAATAATTTAAAAGTATTTTCTACGTGTTTTGAAGATTTGAAGACCCAGTAGCTTACATCTAGTACTGTAACAAGGCATTTGAATATTCCAATTAAGTCTATAAACTGCAATTCTGGTGAATCGTTTTTGGATATTTTCAATCCGATCAGAGTGTATTGCATAGTACGGATTCCATATGACGCAACCATACTCGAGAACAGGTCTAACAAACGAATAGAATAATGCTCTTAGAGTGTATGGGCCGGAAAATTCTTTAGAGTTTCGTGTAACAAATCCAAGCAAAGAATTTGCCTTAGCCACAACAAAGTCGATGTGAAGGGAGAAAGTAAGCTTAGGGTCGAATATAATACCAAAATCTTTTTTTTTCGAAAACCATTTGCAATGGAATACTATCTATTACATAATTAAAGCTTATGGGGGAAAAGTTCCGACGGAAAGATAGAAAATTACATTTAGAGACATTAAGAAACAACTGGTTAGAGGTACACCACTCCACTAAAGAGTTTAGGTCATTTTGAAGTAAGGTACAATCAAAAGGAGGCTTAATGCAACGAAACAATTTAATATCGTCTGCGAACATAAGACTGATTGAATTTTTTACCGAATCAGGTATATCGTTTTTAAGAAGCAGAAAAAGTAGTGGACCCAAGTGGCTACCTTGAGGTACGCCAGAAGTCACAGCTATGGGATCAGAAAGTAAATTATCAATTTTCACATACTGAGTACGTCCGTATAGATAAGATTCAAACCATTTCAATAAATGTGAATGAAAACCGAGCACAGAAAGTTTCTTAATTAAGATTGCATGATTAACTTTATCAAATGCTTTGGAAAAATCGGTAAAGATGACATCACATTGATAACCATCCTCAAGGTAACGTGTTTCCTCGTTACACAAAATTGAGAGATTTGTGGTAGTCGACCTTCCAGAAACAAATCCATGTTGGGACGGAGAAATTATTTCCTTAACAAAGAAAGTTAATTTTTCATAAACTAGTTTTTCAAAAAGTTTAGGAATCGAAGAAAGCTTACTTATTGGACGATAGTTATGAACATGTGCTTTGGTCCAGATTTATGAATAGGAATAATAAAAGATACTTTCCAATCATTCAAAAACTGTCCCGTATCAAGAGACTCAATAAAAAGCAGAGTTAATGGTTCTAATAAGGCACTAGCGCATGATTGGAGGAATATCAACGGGGCCGGGTTGTTTATCCAGATTTAGTTCACCAAGAGTTTTTTCAACATCAGAGTAACTTAGACATAAGGAACCGATATTGATTTGATTTATCGGAATATTAGGGGAGAAATTTTCAAATATATATAAGAAGGAGAATAAACCGATTGGAAAAATTTAGAAAACATATTAGAAACTGTCATAAGGTCACTTGATGAGGTATCCAAGTATTACATGTAGTTAGGAATACCATTGGAATATTTCTTACTTTTCACGAAATTCCAAAAACTTTTACTATTCCGCTTAAGATTAGACTCGGTTCGATAAAGATAGTCTTTGTATAAGGAACTTATTAAGACAAACAAATTCTTTTTGAAGCCGTAAATAGTTGTTAAGCAAAACCGTATTATTGTTGGACTTCCGATATAGTTTATACGCTTTATTTTTTTTATTTGATAAATTAGATAATCTATTATTCAACCAAACTGGTTTGGAATTTTTAAGAATGAGAACCTTAGGAATATACAGATTTATAGCTTCAGTCAAAACATCGCGGAAAAAATTGTATGCTTCATATATAGGGTCATTTATAAAAATGAAGCTCCAAGGTAAGGCACTAATAAAAGTACTTACTGAATTAAAATCACCATTTCTATAATCATATTTAAATAAATTACTAATAGATACGTTTTAAAATTTAAGCAAAGCGCTAAATGATGAAGAGAGTTAGTTTTGGAATTTATTTATTTGAATGAGATAAAATTCGGCAAACGTATCGATTACTAATGATTCATGAACATTTCTTACATTAAAGGGAATAAGACAAAGCTCATCTGGGTCTTGAATCCAATTTATATTACATAGGCTAAAATCACCCAAAACAATTGAGTGTTGATTGGAAGTTAAATTATTTAACACAAAACGAGTATTTATAATATGCATATTATACAATTCAAGTGAACTATACCTGGCGGTATTTAACTTAATATGAAGAATACTTCTATTGAGTTGTTGAAGGTGACACATACTGCAAGTTGGTCGACGTCAAATTCGGATGTACGAGACGGTAAGATGATTTCACGACAAGAAAATATGATGCATGAACAGCAATCAATACACCTCCTCCTCTTGACATCTTCGTTTTTTTAATACAACGGTCTTTGCGAAAAACCGAAAATATATTTTCGTCGAAAAGCTCGGAGTTAAAGTAATTGTCATTTAGCCAGGTTTCGGTAAGAGCGAAAATATCATATTGAGAAAAAGATGACCTCAAATGCAATATATTTGTTTTTGTACGAAGACCACCAATATTTTGTTAGTAAAGCAGAAAGTCTTTTTTAGTATAAAGAGACAGCGAGGGTTGTCAGGAGACAGAGTCGATAGAGAGACTAACAATTTTGTTATTAATGACGGGTTGAGGGAGATCATTAATGCTTAGGTTATTGTTATTGGGATTGACACATTTAGGTCTTTTTGTTTAGATATAAACTTATTGATTTATATATAGGAAGGCAAAATAGATGGATCCATAGCACAATCAAGTTTACTTGCTGGAACACTAACTTTAAAATTAATAAACTTAAGGTCAGATAACGCTGCTTCTTTCTTAATTAACTTAAAGCATTGAACTTGGTTTCTCGGAATTTGAGTTTTTGACGAAATATGATTAATAATTGAATCAGTTGGAGTATCAACATTGAATTTGAAGATATGATATGGTATAGTAAAATCGTTTAAGGTGGATGATGAGTCAGTTCCAAACTTTTTTTTCATTGATTTATAACCAAGTTTAAGAGAATTTAGTTTAGAATTTCTTGATTTCCACTTTTTCTTGTTGTTGTTATGTAGAACGGTAGAACAACTCTCTTCAGAGGAAGAGTCAGAGAGATTATTATTAAGGGATTTTAATGACAATGCAATATGAGGATCGGAATTTAATAAAGCTGTACTTGATTGAGGAATTAAACTATGATTTATATCGAATTGCGCAATTGTATTAATGTTATTGGGGTCATTATGAATTATATTTGGGGCTATTCCGGCACTGTTGACGTCGTCAATGTTTTCGATGTTTATGATTTGGGGATCGATGTTTTGATTAATCGAACTTGCACCAACAGAGTCAACCTTCATTAGTAACTTGAAAGATGATAATTCATTTTTTAAGTGCAAAACAAAGGATGATAATTCATAAATTTTTTGAACTAATGAAGAATTAGAAATCAATGGACATGTGTTGCATTTCCAGAAAACATTCGAGGTATTTAATAGATTGAATACACTGTCATTAAGATCACCGCACTCTTTATGAAAAGTTTGACCGCAAAGCGAACGGCAAACGACACGAGCACACCTTCTTTTTATGCTTTGACCGCAGGCAGGGCAAATTAAAGACATAATTAGCAGAGGGAAATAATGAATTGCGTCTTGACGATATGAAGAATCAGTGAGAACTAATAACCAGGTACTAGCTGATTTTGAGGAGTCAGCTAGTACCGAGTCCTACCTAATACTCGGTACCAAATTGACAGGACTAGGGCCTAGAACTTGTGTGAAGAAATGAGTTGATACCAATTTGAGTACTTATTTTAAGACTAGTACCGGTACTAGCATTAGGACTCTGTGAAGAAATTGGCCGTTAGAGAAATAATTTGTTTTCGATAGACGTTTGAAAAATAATTTGCTATGGTTGCTATAGATTGTTTTTCTATGTTTTTAAACTGTATGTTTTTAGAAAGCTATGTTTTAGACATTTTAGATTTTTGCTTTTACAGTGTTTATAGTTTATTTTATTTTATCTTGCTATTGGGTAAATTTAAAAATGTGAAACTGAAAGGGATGATGGAAATAATTTAGTCGAAATCTCTGTGAACATATTTGCATTCATGAAATACCGCTGAACGTAGAAAATCCATATTGAAGTGTTTAAGGCCATCATCTCATAAGTAAAAAGTAAGATTCAAAATCCGCCAACTAAAGCAATAGACGGATAATGGATCATAAACCCAAAACGGAAGGCAGACCTCTTGGCAGAACATCTCTTGAATGTTTTCAAGCCCTTCCCAGCAAATGCTGTGGCAACTAATTTACATTTTGTTCATAAAAACGACGAATTAGAAATTCTT
The DNA here is from genome assembly GCA_932273885.2 of Leucozona laternaria. NCBI lineage: Eukaryota > Metazoa > Arthropoda > Insecta > Diptera > Syrphidae > Leucozona > Leucozona laternaria. The sequence continues at coordinate 48,609,077 of OW026366.1, forward strand.
TTCGTCACACTCAAAGTAGTAAGAAACATGTGCCAACACAAGTTATCAAGCCTTAATAAACTGCTATTTATAATAAACGCATCCCTTAAGCTCCGATATGCACCAAATCATTAGAAAATTGCAGAAGTCATTGTTATACCTAAGCGAGGTAAGCCACCAACAGAAGTATCTTCTTATACATACCAATATCGCATATAGCAATTATGACATAACTGCTGCCGAAAAGGCTAAGCAAAATAGGAGAACAAAGAAGACTTATCCCAAACCATCAGGTTGGGCTTAGAAATAAACATTCAAAGATAAACCAAGGGCATCGCATAAGGGGGATTTTGTTGAGAAGGCACTTGAACAAAAGCAAGCTCTATTCTTAGATGCCTTTGACAAGCGTGGCATCTGGGAATTGAGTATACAAACTGTATACGGATCTTGATCCGACCGACTCTTTACGTACGGTACTATGAAATGTATTGGGAACTTAAGACAAATTGAAGCTTGTGTACACAAGGAAGTGTCCTCGGACCCACCCTGTATTTGTTATATAAAGTTTTATTCAATAAGGACAGGTAGATGTTGAAATTAAATTAAACGACGTGTGTGTGAGGTATTAACAAAATTCTTTTTTTAATTGAAAGGCCCATATATTTCATGGTGTATGAAATATGAAATCGTTCAAATGCCCGTCTCTGCTTCTATGGTGGAACGGCGCCGATCTGTTCAATTTTCAATAACTCTTCCGCATAGATCCGGCTGAGTTTGAGCGATTTCGTGTGTTATGTTCACCTCAAGGGCATCGGGAGATTGTGGTTTATTTGCATAGACCTGTGACTTGAACCGCACAAAAAAAATTCTACCGGGGTCAAACCCCATGACCTTGTTGGCCAATTCAGATCACCTCTGCGAGAGATAACCTTACCCTCATATCGTTCATGCATAAAGTCAATCGTGGTGTCCGCTGTGTGGCACGTAGCAACGTCCTGCTGGACCCACATGTAGTGTAAGTCCATATGGTTCAATTTGGGCCATAAGAAATTGGCTATTATCGTTCTGTTGACGGTGACCGCCTCACTGACGTATCCATTCATCTAGAAATTGGCCTCATTGCTGGAGATGACCGTGAATCCTACTTAATAAAACAATTTTATCATTTGCACGTGTTGTTGAACGCTATATCCGTCCATGGTGATTTGGCAAAACAGAATGAATAAATGACGACTGATTTGAGAGATGTAGCTTCAACAATATGGGCGCTATCAACTGTGAAAGTTCGGAGGTCCCTATTGGAAGATCCTTTAGCTTACGTTGAGACGGTCATAAAGAAGGTCACAACGGACATCGGTAGTCTAGATGAACGATAAGTTGGAGGTCCGTTGAAGGTTCCTTTTTACCTTGCCAATGTGAGACTGTTCTCACGAACTTAACAAAAAATTCTGAGCTAGATGTTAAGAACTCTGTAGTAATAAAAAAAATTTAACTAAAAAAATGGGGTCAGATATTCAGATTTCTATGAGAATGCGGCACTTCATTATTTTCCACATAGACTATACTTAATCCTGTTACACCATATATGTATAAATGTTCTTCGTTTAATTTATTGATGTAACACTACGTATTGATTTTAAAGATCTATGTAGATACCTACCTATAGGTATAACATCAATCGTTTTTTTGATTTTTGTGATAACTTAACCAAACAGAAAATGCTAATATTTATTTAAAAATAATAAAAAAAAGAGAAAAATCCCGGATAAGCTATAGAATATTATAATCTACTATCAAGTTAAAGCCAAGATCAAATGATATTGTCTTTGGCTTATTTTGCTTCAAATACCCTTTAACACACCACCATATGCACGCGGGCGCATAGAGATGCTGCCACAGATAATTGAATTCGCGCAAATGCAATTACATTCTAAATTCTTTTTAACCTCAGTCAAAAGCCAATAATACCACAACACTGGCAAATGCCAACAATGAAGGTCACTTCTCAGAGTGCACCTCTAACAATAATTTACTGCATGATCGTTTTTCGCTAAACATTTTTATCCAATGCTGTTACTGCTGTTGCTGCTGCTTAGCTTATACCGCTGCAGCACTCTTTACCTGCTGCTGCTGTTGTTGCTGCTGCATTGACCACATGCGCTGCGCACATTTAGTTGAGCTGCCTTTTAACGAGCTTAGGCACAGTCGCGCATCCAGCTAAAAAAAAAAAGTGCATAATTGCAGGTGGAGGCACCACACACAGCATCGCGCATACAAAATATACATTTAAATTATTATTCCAAATGATTATTAGATGAAAGCAAAAAACAAATGCAGAGATAAAAAAAAGTATGAACAAAAAAAAATGCTCCAAGGAATATCAAACAATACACAAAAGTATCTGAATAAGTAGGTATTATCTAGACATTTCTGTGTTCTGTGTTGTGTGTTGTGTGTGTCGTTTGTACAAATACCTCCCGCATCGCAAGCATTCTTCTTGGGGTATATGGTATAAGATTTCCTCCACCTCCACCTTTGTCGAGAAATCTCTAGTTCTCTTGGTCCAATATCATCCGCCACAATGATTATTCTTAAAGAATTGTTTAATAACAGCCAGACAAACAGATGAACAGACAAACAATAAACATAAACAAACGACAAAAGTATATTCTTCGGACATTTTTCTTTGCAGAACATAATTTTCGAACAACGGCCTGAGATTCTTTTTTTTTTTTTTTTTTTTTTTTTTTGAATTTAGTTGTGGACTCCAACTCCTCCAAATCTCTGGTCCATTGCCAAAGGAGCTTTTGTTCTGAATTCCCTCGAATTTCTTTTCTTTCCCCTGACGAATGTATAGCTGCTGTTTAGTTGAAGATACATTACGGTCCTGGCTCCCTGTTGCCTAGGCCGGCCCGATCGAAAGGGCAAACTAGAAACTTTCAAAGGGCGCGGACGATTTGAGTGGCAAATAATTCGTATTATTTTCCCGCCGCACCTTTAATTCAAATAAACGTTTGAAATGCGCAATAGCTCGTCATGGAGAACCAGGCTCTGTTGACTGAACTGACACTCTCAATTATTCTTGTGTGGTTGTTTTTAGTCAGCAGGAATAGAGGGGAGCTACAATTTCTGTGAAATCCGAACGTCTAACTGGCTGAACACAACAGACGCGAGTCATGGCACGCGTCCTTACCTGTCAAAGTAAAAACACCTAAAATCTACTTAAAATGAATACAATGGAGCTGCAGCTGCGAACCCGACTCTGGGAGTTAAATAAGTTTTTATAATCACGCGCTTTCGGACGCGCGTCATTTGTGTTCCAAAATAAGTAGGTACTCTTGGAAGATTCATCATAAGACGCAAAGTACTCCTGAAAAACAATTTAAGGTGAAAAAAGCTAGATTCGAACCCAGAACTCCGGAGTGATAGTTCCATTCTTGGAACTTCTTGGAAGTTTGTTGGCCTTTTAGTTAAATAAGAAGCATGAATTCGACGCTATCTTCAACAGGAAACTATATTTTCAAGAGTGATATGAAGATGACTAACCAAATTGGTTTTCGCTCGTGCTAGAAAAACAAATATTTACCTTATTTCTTATAGTACATATAAGGGCGCCATTAGATACATTTGCTCTAGGGCGCCCAGTTTCTATGCTCCGGCACTGCTTGTTACCAACCCAGTGACTGAATAACTTCGTTTCAGCATTTTTATTGTGAAATGCCGCGATATATGTAGTTCAGCTATCAAAAGGTAGTATGAGGTACATACATAATATAACCATAGTGCACCCTTTTAAGACACTTTTGCTCTTGGTTTTACTTTCAACTGATATTGTTTTTTTATTTTTTTTTTTTTTTTTTTGATAAAAAGGGCAAAAGACTGTGTTCGTTGGTTTTGGTTGAATATAATGCAAGTTAACCTCGATTAAGTGGATACGGACATTTTTTTGTTTTTTGGGGCAATGCGCTTCTATGGACACAGAAAATAAAAAAAAAAATTCCTTTCGCAATATAGTGTGTACACTATGGGCTAAATTTTGTATTTGTATCCGGAGGTAATATCCTGCTTCTCAATAAATATAACCAAAAAAAAAGCAAAAACAAAGTAAAATACGAATTGGGAGGGAACTGTGTTGTTTTTGTCGTCTAGTTTTTTTTTTTTTTGGAATTTTGAAATTATATCGATTGGGACAATTTGTGGAGGAGAACCAATACGTATAGGTATTGGTTGAGTATTTGTCATTTGCTCAAAGCCTCTATGAATTCAAACCAACCATTGTTCTGTCTTTTGCACATGATTGTCAAAGATCATTGCATATTTCTTTGATATAATGTTATTTCTAGGGCTCATATAATTTATACTAGAGCTATTATTTGTGATTTGCAAATTGGATTGCAAGATTGCAGATTGGAAGTCAAAAATTGATAGAAAGTTGAAAAAGATCAACAATAACATAAGAAGTGTTGAAATCAAACTCGAATATATGTAAGTTCCAGAAAATTCTTCTTATGTCAATGTCGTAAGGCTATCATGATTTCAACACCAATAATTGTATTCCTTTTTGTCAAAATGATGAGAACTTAAGATGTACCAACTAAAAACTTGACTATGGCGACGAGAAATTTCGACACAACTATCTACACTGAAGGCTCAAATATGGAGTGTGGTGTTAGTTCAGAATCTTCTCTGAGTCCTTAAATATCTCCAAATCTTTTCGAATTCCTGACTATGGTAGCGTTTTTCATTCAGAATTACTGGCTATAAGGGAAGCATACAAAATACTCAAACAAGACCCAAACCAAAATCGAAATACTGCAATTCTGACATAGAAAGTCAGGCGGCTGTTAAGGCCATTGATGCGGTCACATCATCCTCCAAATTGGTCCAGCAATGCCGGGATGAGCTCGCGTCAATCTTAGTGTCACTCTTATCTGGGTACCATTTCACTGTGACATTAAGGGAAATGAGCGGGCAGACGAACTAGCTAGCCCTTCATATTTCCCTTGCGGGAAGAGTTTACATTCCTCTCGGAATCATGAAGGGATATTTATATTTGCAGCAGTCTAAGCAAGTGTGTTATATCTGGAAAGATTTAGCCCGCCTGCAATAAACCCGAACAAAAGATCTAATGTGTAGACCAAGACAAGACATTGCCAGAGTCGTTGTAACATGCACCGGGCACCAATAGGAGAGTATGCGCAGAAACTGGGTGTTTCTTACAACACCCATTTTCGTAGCTGTCCGAACTAGCAGGAAAAAACATTAGTTCACTTCCTCCGTAAATGCCCTGCCCTAGCCCGTTTTAGGATACAATCACTTGGAAATGCTTTCTTTGACGACCTTGACGAACTTTCCGAACTGAAGATCGAAAACTTGATCTTTTTTTTAAACGCGACGAAATGGCTCTGAGACGATATTCGGCTTTTTGATGTCTAACTCGGAGCTTTAGATTGTTGTTCCACAAACCCATTCCTAAACCATATAGAGGTTCAAACGAGTTTTGGTATCAAAACGGCGCTTTTTTCGCTAATTGGGTCAGCGAGCTAGTCGGCTCGTTTGCGTTTAACAATGCTGTACGCTATATTTTTGGACTTTGAAGACAAGACCGTGTTTCAAGTTATTCTGTTCAAGTATTGAATATGTCATTTGATATCCTTCTCAAATTCCGTACCTTAGCTTTGCTCTCTGATGTTCTTCTCTCACACTCACCCGGCTATCTCTTCGAAAGAATAAGAAGGACTTCGTCAATCAGATCGTGTCAACTCATTCATCCAACTTGATTTCCAACTGCAGGCCTTTCTTTTTCCTATAAATGATAAGTTACAAGTTTTACGGAATGATTCGTTCAATAACTAGAGTCAACAAATATCAAGGTATCATCAGTTTTCCAAAAAAAACAACCATTTTAACACAAATGATAGTAGATTCTGAATTTGACAGGATTAAGGGATTGGTAAAGAATTGGAGTCAAATGTTATCAAGGTGTCGTTTGCTTTCCAAGAACACCCATACCGACACCATTGGTGTGGCGGCAGTTTTCGTACTCAACATTTTTTTTTTTTTAGAAAAAAATTACGGGAACGAGAAAAATGCGAAAAAGTAAAAATAGAAAAAACTATAACCTCAAAAATATCACCTGCAGAGAAAAATAAAATGCATGACAGGGCCAGTACGAAAACAGGGAAGTAATGGGTGCAATTTCCTTCCCCATCCCCCCTGACTTACATGCCTCTGGAAGACAAAATATAATTACTGGAGATACATATTACAAAAAAATATATAAATAGAACATGCAATTTTCCGTTTGCCTTGTAGGTAGTGATAAGAGGTTAGTTGTAAGTTAGGCTTAGCTGAACTAAGGTCTAAGCTGAGCTAATCTTAGATTATTTCTGGGTAATCAATTTGTTTAGAGCCTGTTTCAAAATATCTGAGTAAAGTTCTGATTTGTTATCCGACACATAAATAAAGGCACAGGATGATAAGTCCACAATCCAGCAAAATGTTATAATTTTAGTATTTGTAGCCTATATTCAAAATAAAATTATTAATTTTTCTCCTGTGAACGTATGACCATGTGCCAAATATTAATGTGTTGGAACTTTATTTAGATATTGTAAGACAGGCTCAAATTGTATTTATTTATTAAAATTCACTGTATCACAAAATTAAAAAAATTTTGACCTAGTAGAGATTGTATAGATATGACTGAATACATCATATTATGGCACTTGAAAAAAATCATAGACCCTCAAAATTTAAATTTATTAATATTTTCAGGCTTAAACGGTTTTTTATTCAGTCATTTTTCAACCAATTTTAGATTTGTCTACAATTTAGAAAAGAAGAGTTTTCGTTCTTTTTAAATATATAGACTTTTATGTACTTTTACTTTACTTTTACTACTAAATTGTGTAATGATTTTCTGGATTGAATCTGATAATTACAAATTTTTTTAAGACCGTTTTAAGCTACAGTTTGCAGTTTGAAAAATTTGTTGGATCTTCAATTTTAAAGTTCTTTTTATGCTGAATCTGAGCTATATTATTAAAATCGGTCGGAAATTTTAGAAGCCAAGAATTTTTTAAGATCTTCTCGAGCGTAACTCTTGGGACATATGGAAATGGAATAAAACAAGTTACATATGTGTGAGGTATTAACAATTTTTTTTTTAATTGAAAGGCCCACATATGCCATTATTTATAGAATATGAAGTCGTTCAAATACCCGCCTCGGCTTGTAACGGTGGCACGGATCCGAGTGGTCCAATTTTCAATGACTCTTTCGCATAGATTCGATTGAATTTGAGCAATGGCCTGTGTTATGTTCACCTAAAGGGCATCAGTCGATTGTGGTTTATTTGCATAGATCTGGAACTTCAGGGAACCCCACAAGAAAAAGTCTAACGGGGTCAAATCGCACGATCTTGATGGCCAATTTTTATAATGAAGTTTTATCATTTGGTTCAATCGTGTAACAAGCCATGGTGATTTAATGGCATTAGTAACTGAATAATAAACAGATCTGAAAGATTTCGTCAAAACAACATGGCCGCCATATACCGCCAAAATCTACACGCGCTAATTAAAAAACCTAGAGTGTGTAGAGATTGGGTCGAAACAAGAAAAGGTTTATTCCCCCGTTCAGCTGGGAGGGGCAATTTTCTAAAAAATTCTCAAAACAGAACAAAAATTATTAAAAACCAACGGTAACACTTACAATTCCATGTTATATTTTTTGTAAAGCCAGAATTTTTCTCTTCTTTTTTCTTAATGAAAATGAAAAATTAATTTTCAAATTCAAAATTTTGAAAAAAATATTTTTTTTTAATTTCAAACTCATTTTTTTAAACCTTACGTAAATTAGTACTATTTTTATTTCTAGAATTCAATGCTCTTATATATTTTTAGTCAAAAACAGAAAACCAGATGCTTAAATGTATTTTACTTTTTGAGAAAATTGAAAATAACTTAATCTACTTTACTACCTATACGTATAGTGGAAATAGGATCTTTAGAGCAACTGAAGAAACGGATTGAAGTCAAATTAAGGGAAGTTTATTTCTCTTATTTTCAATTTTCTAAAGAACAAGAAGAGATTTTAGCATTTGGCGTTTGCCTAAAAATTAATAAGAGCATTGAATATTTAAAACAAAAATACTACTTATTTAATAAAGTAAAATTTTGAACAATTTTGTTTGAAAATTAAGTTTTCAGAAAGTTTTCACTAAAAATAACTTTATTTTAAAAAAAATCCTTTGACATTTTTTAAGACTTTTCTATTTAAAAACATAAAAAGTTTGTTTTAGTTCGTTTAATTAACTAACATCATTTCAGATAAGCACCCCTGTTTTGATTTTCGCTTCAGTAAACAACACTTTCGTTTTAAAAAACAAAGGTGTTCTGAATTTCGTTTCGTATTCTATAATTGCGAATTGTGTGTGTTTTGAAAAACTGTCGGATTAGCAATACTCAATTATTTTGCCGTTTTCAATTCGATTCGGTTTTGGTTGGCGAATTTGAATTCGTAAATCTAAAAATGTATAAGATATTTTTAAAACATACATATCTTTAAAAACTAATGGACTAAACAAGGGGAAGAAATACTAACAACTCACAGTTTATAGTTTTTGTAAATTGCATGGTCAAACACACAGATCTGGCAAGAGGTACATATATGGTACATAGATGGTTTGTGGTCCAAAATAACCAAAGTGCCTGAATACATGGGTCTTTTTACTGAAGGTTGTTTTACTGAACTCGTGATTACAAGGGGAAGAAAAATCCTTTCATTTCAAACTACCCTTCCCTATCTCACACCCTTTAAATAAATATATACATATCTCAGTCACGCGTTTCATGCTGAATCCGAAAATATTAAATGAAACTGGCGCATCGGTGAAATGTGGGTGGAATCTACCTTCTCTTTTTACGCACATAAAATCCACCTGTCTCACCTATGCACTTTTCAGTAAAATGACCCATGTATTCAGGCACAAAGAGCAACATCTTAGGAAATCCATATCGAGATGCTGGATGTGTTGCATCTACTGTCATTATGCGCATTTTATCATCACAAATCTAAGCATTTACTATTATAATAATTTGATACCTCAAAATACGTTAAACTTAGTACTTACAAGCATAACGTTGAGGCTAAAGTAACCTTTTCTGTTATAAAACAAATGTTTGTCCTCTTTAGGTTGTATAATTCGGACATGTGTACCGTCTACGCACTTTATTACTCGTGGAAATCCAGTTCTTTCGAAAAAAGCTCGCTTTGTCCTTCGAACATTTTCTTCACATGTCTCTACTTTAATCCATTTGGAGCACAAATGCTTCTCTGCTATGTTAAGGATCTCCTTGAGAACTTTGCAAAAAGTAGCTCTTCCCAATCCAATATTAAAATCATTGCCAACACTACGCTGGTATACACCCTCTTAACTATCGTCGAAACCTTCGCGTTAATAGAATCTAAGCGCAGCGATTGTAAGCTTTCTCCTCTTCCAATGAATGAAGTACCATAACCATAACAAAATCAAATTTATTTATTTAAAACTTAGAACATACTGTTTTTAAATTCGTACGAAAGTCAATTTCGTTAACGTATTCAATTCGGAAAGAAAATCAGAACAGGGGTAAAAATGTTTTTTTTTAAATATTATTTAATATTTCCTGCATCCAACAAAAATTGAACATAAAACATTAAAATAAATAAAGTTTTAAGTCTAATCAAATGGTGGTGACTTATCTTTATCTCAACCTATGTATGAAGTGTGAATAATGTGAGCCAGAAATCGAATGCAGGAAATCAATCAAACAACCAGAAGATACTTCATCAGTAAATAAACCAAAAGATTACCCATACTTGACCTTCTTTAGACAGATTCTTTAATAAAAAAACAAAACAAAGAATGCTTGTCTGTTCTTTTTTTTCAAATTCAGGTTTATTCCCCCGTTCAGCTGGGAGGGGCAATTTTCTAAAAAATTCTCAAAACAGAACAAAAATTATTAAAAACCAACGGTAACACTTACAATTCCATGTTATATTTTTTGTAAAGCCAGAATTTTTCTTTTCTTTTTTCTTAATGAAAATGAAAAATTAATTTTCAAATTCAAAATTTTGAAAAAAATATTTTTTTTTAATTTCAAACTCATTTTTTTAAACCTTACGTAAATTAGTACTATTTTTATTTCTAGAATTCAATGCTCTTATATATTTTTAGTCAAAAACAGAAAACCAGATGCTTAAATGTATTTTACTTTTTGAGAAAATTGAAAATAACTTAATCTACTTTACTACCTATACGTATAGTGGAAATAGGATCTTTAGAGCAACTGAAGAAACGGATTGAAGTCAAATTAAGGGAAGTTTATTTCTCTTATTTTCAATTTTCTAAAGAACAAGAAGAGATTTTAGCATTTGGCGTTTGCCTAAAAATTAATAAGAGCATTGAATATTTAAAACAAAAATACTACTTATTTAATAAAGTAAAATTTTGAACAATTTTGTTTGAAAATTAAGTTTTCAGAAAGTTTTCACTAAAAATAACTTTATTTTAAAAAAAATCCTTTGACATTTTTTAAGACTTTTCTATTTAAAAACATAAAAAGTTTGTTTTAGTTCGTTTAATTAACTAACATCATTTCAGATAAGCACCCCTGTTTTGATTTTCGCTTCAGTAAACAACACTTTCGTTTTAAAAAACAAAGGTGTTCTGAATTTCGTTTCGTATTCTATAATTGCGAATTGTGTGTGTTTTGAAAAACTGTCGGATTAGCAATACTCAATTATTTTGCCGTTTTCAATTCGATTCGGTTTTGGTTGGCGAATTTGAATTCGTAAATCTAAAAATGTATAAGATATTTTTAAAACATACATATCTTTAAAAACTAATGGACTAAACAAGGGGAAGAAATACTAACAACTCACAGTTTATAGTTTTTGTAAATTGCATGGTCAAACACACAGATCTGGCAAGAGGTACATATATGGTACATAGATGGTTTGTGGTCCAAAATAACCAAAGTGCCTGAATACATGGGTCTTTTTACTGAAGGTTGTTTTACTGAACTCGTGATTACAAGGGGAAGAAAAATCCTTTCATTTCAAACTACCCTTCCCTATCTCACACCCTTTAAATAAATATATACATATCTCAGTCACGCGTTTCATGCTGAATCCGAAAATATTAAATGAAACTGGCGCATCGGTGAAATGTGGGTGGAATCTACCTTCTCTTTTTACGCACATAAAATCCACCTGTCTCACCTATGCACTTTTCAGTAAAATGACCCATGTATTCAGGCACAAAGAGCAACATCTTAGGAAATCCATATCGAGATGCTGGATGTGTTGCATCTACTGTCATTATGCGCATTTTATCATCACAAATCTAAGCATTTACTATTATAATAATTTGATACCTCAAAATACGTTAAACTTAGTACTTACAAGCATAACGTTGAGGCTAAAGTAACCTTTTCTGTTATAAAACAAATGTTTGTCCTCTTTAGGTTGTATAATTCGGACATGTGTACCGTCTACGCACTTTATTACTCGTGGAAATCCAGTTCTTTCGAAAAAAGCTCGCTTTGTCCTTCGAACATTTTCTTCACATGTCTCTACTTTAATCCATTTGGAGCACAAATGCTTCTCTGCTATGTTAAGGATCTCCTTGAGAACTTTGCAAAAAGTAGCTCTTCCCAATTCAATATTAAAATCATTGCCAACACTACGCTGGTATACACCCTCTTAACTATCGTCGAAACCTTCGCGTTAATAGAATCTAAGCGCAGCGATTGTAAGCTTTCTCCTCTTCCAATGAATGAAGTACCATAACCATAACAAAATCAAATTTATTTATTTAAAATGAATAAATCAACGAAAATGATTTTAAAAATTCTTTTTTATAACTGAAATTTGTGTACACTATCACTGAAAACTGATTTTGAGAAAAAATTAAGTTTTAATGTTGGCTGCACTGCCAAGCTGAAGTCGTTCGAAACTTAGAACATACTGTTTTTAAATTCGTACGAAAGTCAATTTCGTTAACGTATTCAATTCGGAAAGAAAATCAGAACAGGGGTAAAAATGTTTTTTTTTAAATATTATTTAATATTTCCTGCATCCAACAAAAATTGAACATAAAACATTAAAATAAATAAAGTTTTAAGTCTAATCAAATGGTGGTGACTTATCTTTATCTCAACCTATGTATGAAATGTGAATAATGTGAGCCAGAAATCGAATGCAGGAAATCAATCAAACAACCAGAAGATACTTCATCAGTAAATAAACCAAAAGATTACCCATACTTGACCTTCTTTAGACAGATTCTTTAATAAAAAAACAAAACAAAGAATGCTTGTCTGTTCTTTTTTTTCAAATTCAGGTTTATTCCCCCGTTCAGCTGGGAGGGGCAATTTTCTAAAAAATTCTCAAAACAGAACAAAAATTATTAAAAACCAACGGTAACACTTACAATTCCATGTTATATTTTTTGTAAAGCCAGAATTTTTCTTTTCTTTTTTCTTAATGAAAATGAAAAATTAATTTTCAAATTCAAAATTTTGAAAAAAATATTTTTTTTTAATTTCAAACTCATTTTTTTAAACCTTACGTAAATTAGTACTATTTTTATTTCTAGAATTCAATGCTCTTATATATTTTTAGTCAAAAACAGAAAACCAGATGCTTAAATGTATTTTACTTTTTGAGAAAATTGAAAATAACTTAATCTACTTTACTACCTATACGTATAGTGGAAATAGGATCTTTAGAGCAACTGAAGAAACGGATTGAAGTCAAATTAAGGGAAGTTTATTTCTCTTATTTTCAATTTTCTAAAGAACAAGAAGAGATTTTAGCATTTGGCGTTTGCCTAAAAATTAATAAGAGCATTGAATATTTAAAACAAAAATACTACTTATTTAATAAAGTAAAATTTTGAACAATTTTGTTTGAAAATTAAGTTTTCAGAAAGTTTTCACTAAAAATAACTTTATTTTAAAAAAAATCCTTTGACATTTTTTAAGACTTTTCTATTTAAAAACATAAAAAGTTTGTTTTAGTTCGTTTAATTAACTAACATCATTTCAGATAAGCACCCCTGTTTTGATTTTCGCTTCAGTAAACAACACTTTCGTTTTAAAAAACAAAGGTGTTCTGAATTTCGTTTCATATTCTATAATTGCGAATTGTGTGTGTTTTGAAAAACTGTCGGATTAGCAATACTCAATTATTTTGCCGTTTTCAATTCGATTCGGTTTTGGTTGGCGAATTTGAATTCGTAAATCTAAAAATGTATAAGATATTTTTAAAACATACATATCTTTAAAAACTAATGGACTAAACAAGGGGAAGAAATACTAACAACTCACAGTTTATAGTTTTTGTAAATTGCATGGTCAAACACACAGATCTGGCAAGAGGTACATATATGGTACATAGATGGTTTGTGGTCCAAAATAACCAAAGTGCCTGAATACATGGGTCTTTTTACTGAAGGTTGTTTTACTGAACTCGTGATTACAAGGGGAAGAAAAATCCTTTCATTTCAAACTACCCTTCCCTATCTCACACCCTTTAAATAAATATATACATATCTCAGTCACGCGTTTCATGCTGAATCCGAAAATATTAAATGAAACTGGCGCATCGGTGAAATGTGGGTGGAATCTACCTTCTCTTTTTACGCACATAAAATCCACCTGTCTCACCTATGCACTTTTCAGTAAAATGACCCATGTATTCAGGCACAAAGAGCAACATCTTAGGAAATCCATATCGAGATGCTGGATGTGTTGCATCTACTGTCATTATGCGCATTTTATCATCACAAATCTAAGCATTTACTATTATAATAATTTGATACCTCAAAATACGTTAAACTTAGTACTTACAAGCATAACGTTGAGGCTAAAGTAACCTTTTCTGTTATAAAACAAATGTTTGTCCTCTTTAGGTTGTATAATTCGGACATGTGTACCGTCTACGCACTTTATTACTCGTGGAAATCCAGTTCTTTCGAAAAAAGCTCGCTTTGTCCTTCGAACATTTTCTTCACATGTCTCTACTTTAATCCATTTGGAGCACAAATGCTTCTCTGCTATGTTAAGGATCTCCTTGAGAACTTTGCAAAAAGTAGCTCTTCCCAATCCAATATTAAAATCATTGCCAACACTACGCTGGTATACACCCTCTTAACTATCGTCGAAACCTTCGCGTTAATAGAATCTAAGCGCAGCGATTGTAAGCTTTCTCCTCTTCCAATGAATGAAGTACCATAACCATAACAAAATCAAATTTATTTATTTAAAATGAATAAATCAACGAAAATGATTTTAAAAATTCTTTTTTATAACTGAAATTTGTGTACACTATCACTGAAAACTGATTTTGAGAAAAAATTAAGTTTTAATGTTGGCTGCACTGCCAAGCTGAAGTCGTTCGAAACTTAGAACATACTGTTTTTAAATTCGTACGAAAGTCAATTTCGTTAACGTATTCAATTCGGAAAGAAAATCAGAACAGGGGTAAAAATGTTTTTTTTTAAATATTATTTAATATTTCCTGCATCCAACAAAAATTGAACATAAAACATTAAAATAAATAAAGTTTTAAGTCTAATCAAATGGTGGTGACTTATCTTTATCTCAACCTATGTATGAAATGTGAATAATGTGAGCCAGAAATCGAATGCAGGAAATCAATCAAACAACCAGAAGATACTTCATCAGTAAATAAACCAAAAGATTACCCATACTTGACCTTCTTTAGACAGATTCTTTAATAAAAAAACAAAACAAAGAATGCTTGTCTGTTCTTTTTTTTCAAATTCAGGTTTATTCCCCCGTTCAGCTGGGAGGGGCAATTTTCTAAAAAATTCTCAAAACAGAACAAAAATTATTAAAAACCAACGGTAACACTTACAATTCCATGTTATATTTTTTGTAAAGCCAGAATTTTTCTCTTCTTTTTTCTTAATGAAAATGAAAAATTAATTTTCAAATTCAAAATTTTGAAAAAAATATTTTTTTTTAATTTCAAACTCATTTTTTTAAACCTTACGTAAATTAGTACTATTTTTATTTCTAGAATTCAATGCTCTTATATATTTTTAGTCAAAAACAGAAAACCAGATGCTTAAATGTATTTTACTTTTTGAGAAAATTGAAAATAACTTAATCTACTTTACTACCTATACGTATAGTGGAAATAGGATCTTTAGAGCAACTGAAGAAACGGATTGAAGTCAAATTAAGGGAAGTTTATTTCTCTTATTTTCAATTTTCTAAAGAACAAGAAGAGATTTTAGCATTTGGCGTTTGCCTAAAAATTAATAAGAGCATTGAATATTTAAAACAAAAATACTACTTATTTAATAAAGTAAAATTTTGAACAATTTTGTTTGAAAATTAAGTTTTCAGAAAGTTTTCACTAAAAATAACTTTATTTTAAAAAAAATCCTTTGACATTTTTTAAGACTTTTCTATTTAAAAACATAAAAAGTTTGTTTTAGTTCGTTTAATTAACTAACATCATTTCAGATAAGCACCCCTGTTTTGATTTTCGCTTCAGTAAACAACACTTTCGTTTTAAAAAACAAAGGTGTTCTGAATTTCGTTTCGTATTCTATAATTGCGAATTGTGTGTGTTTTGAAAAACTGTCGGATTAGCAATACTCAATTATTTTGCCGTTTTCAATTCGATTCGGTTTTGGTTGGCGAATTTGAATTCGTAAATCTAAAAATGTATAAGATATTTTTAAAACATACATATCTTTAAAAACTAATGGACTAAACAAGGGGAAGAAATACTAACAACTCACAGTTTATAGTTTTTGTAAATTGCATGGTCAAACACACAGATCTGGCAAGAGGTACATATATGGTACATAGATGGTTTGTGGTCCAAAATAACCAAAGTGCCTGAATACATGGGTCTTTTTACTGAAGGTTGTTTTACTGAACTCGTGATTACAAGGGGAAGAAAAATCCTTTCATTTCAAACTACCCTTCCCTATCTCACACCCTTTAAATAAATATATACATATCTCAGTCACGCGTTTCATGCTGAATCCGAAAATATTAAATGAAACTGGCGCATCGGTGAAATGTGGGTGGAATCTACCTTCTCTTTTTACGCACATAAAATCCACCTGTCTCACCTATGCACTTTTCAGTAAAATGACCCATGTATTCAGGCACAAAGAGCAACATCTTAGGAAATCCATATCGAGATGCTGGATGTGTTGCATCTACTGTCATTATGCGCATTTTATCATCACAAATCTAAGCATTTACTATTATAATAATTTGATACCTCAAAATACGTTAAACTTAGTACTTACAAGCATAACGTTGAGGCTAAAGTAACCTTTTCTGTTATAAAACAAATGTTTGTCCTCTTTAGGTTGTATAATTCGGACATGTGTACCGTCTACGCACTTTATTACTCGTGGAAATCCAGTTCTTTCGAAAAAAGCTCGCTTTGTCCTTCGAACATTTTCTTCACATGTCTCTACTTTAATCCATTTGGAGCACAAATGCTTCTCTGCTATGTTAAGGATCTCCTTGAGAACTTTGCAAAAAGTAGCTCTTCCCAATCCAATATTAAAATCATTGCCAACACTACGCTGGTATACACCCTCTTAACTATCGTCGAAACCTTCGCGTTAATAGAATCTAAGCGCAGCGATTGTAAGCTTTCTCCTCTTCCAATGAATGAAGTACCATAACCATAACAAAATCAAATTTATTTATTTAAAATGAATAAATCAACGAAAATGATTTTAAAAATTCTTTTTTATAACTGAAATTTGTGTACACTATCACTGAAAACTGATTTTGAGAAAAAATTAAGTTTTAATGTTGGCTGCACTGCCAAGCTGAAGTCGTTCGAAACTTAGAACATACTGTTTTTAAATTCGTACGAAAGTCAATTTCGTTAACGTATTCAATTCGGAAAGAAAATCAGAACAGGGGTAAAAATGTTTTTTTTTTAAATATTATTTAATATTTCCTGCATCCAACAAAAATTGAACATAAAACATTAAAATAAATAAAGTTTTAAGTCTAATCAAATGGTGGTGACTTATCTTTATCTCAACCTATGTATGAAATGTGAATAATGTGAGCCAGAAATCGAATGCAGGAAATCAATCAAACAACCAGAAGATACTTCATCAGTAAATAAACCAAAAGATTACCCATACTTGACCTTCTTTAGACAGATTCTTTAATAAAAAAACAAAACAAAGAATGCTTGTCTGTTCTTTTTTTTCAAATTCACTTTTTCGCTTTGGTGTTCAATAACCATAAACACACAATCCCACCATCAATATAATATATCAAATTCTATAAACGGACATTCTAGACTCGAGAGGTGATGTGTAGTTATTTGATTTTTGATCTTTCTACCCTCACACTGTCTTACTCGTACTCACTCTTCTTCTTCCATGATCGATCATCATAGCGAGATTTTATTTATGTAACAAATTCAGTTTTTATTTTTATTTACTCCTCTTGTCAATTGATCTGCCCCTTAGTTTGTTGTTGTTGGGTTTTTTGAACACAACTTCAAAAACCACTTTTAAATAAGATACATTTTAACTTTGCTATATGATCAATCTACACAAGTCTACAAGTAATTTGGCTTACAACACTACGATTACGGTAGGTAAGCTAATAACTTAACGTAAGAACCATATCTCTCCAAACCCTAGATTGTGAAGAAGACATTTTTTGGGTGGATAGTTATTACTATTAGCATAAAAGCAATTATTGATAGCAAATCCTTCAAAAAAGATTACAATTTGTTTATAAATTGTGAAATGAAGAGTTTATAAAAACACACCACATAAATAATTTAATTTTTTGATCTTTTTAATAATGCAAGTAAACTTTATAACTTTATCTGCATGAAAATCTTGGTCATCAACAATCAGAAGATAGAAGAGCAAGTTCAATATACACCAGAAGAAGAAATGCAGGTTAACTCAGACGATGACTTTCAAGAAGAAGAAAACGAAACCCAGGAAGTGGTAACCAATGTTTCTTCTTTAGATGAAGAAGCAAATGTTCCTCGTCGAACAAACAGAATTCGTAAGACACCTGACATGAGTAACTATATGTGACCTATTTTTTTGATGGCAATGGTACCAATGATGATCCAGAGAATTACTTCCAGGCCATTAACAGTGTCAACAACATAAATTGGACAAATGCAGTAAAAGAAGAATTCAAGTCACTAGATGAAAATAAAAAATGGAAAATATCTGAATTGCCACATGAAAAAGGTGAAATTTCAAGATTCAACGCAAGTTCACAACGTATTAGTGTGGATTATCAAGAGACGTATTCACCAGTAATCCGCTACAGTTCAAAACGATATCTATTATCACTGGGGCTGAGTTTGAATTTGCGGATTGATCATCTAGATGCAGTGACAGCATATCTGCAGGGTGATCTTGAGGAGGAAATCTACTTAAAAGCTCCAGAGGGTCTTGAAAATCCAGATGGTAAAGTGTTAAAATTGCACAAACCTATTTACGGACTGAAGCAATCCTCAGGAATGTGGAACAAGAAACTAAGCGAGGTACTTCAGATTTTCAGACTCAAGCAGTTGAAGACAGACGAGTGCGTATATATTATGAATAATAATCCTGAAGAGATTTTAAATTTAATGGTGTATGTCGATGACATATTCATTTTTTATAGAAATGAATCCCAGAGATATAGATTGGTGGATTATCTAAAAGAAAATTTCAAGCTAATAGAACTCGGAGCAGTGAAATCTTTTTTGGGGCTACATTTAGAGTATGACTACAAGAAGAGATTATCAATTAATCAGAATCAGTATATTCTAAAGTCGCGTAAAGAGCAAAGTCCAACTAATGAAAAAGAGAAACTAGAAATGAAGAAGATCCCGTATCAAGAGATTATAGGAAGTTTGTTGTTCGCAGCGCAGCTCAAACGCCCTGATATTTGCTATGCAGTCAATTTACTAAGTCGATTTAACAGCAATCCAGGCATGGAACATTGGAAGGCTGCTAAACGTGTTTTGAGATATTTGAAGGGAACTATTGAACACAAAAACTAAACTATATCAAGGAAGAAAATGCATCAGTGGCAGGTTATTGTGATGCAGATTTTGCAAATGATCCGGAGGAACGAAAGTCAGTCACCGGATACTTATTTCTCAGACAATAAGGCGGAGCCATATCTTGGGGATCCAAGAAACAAACAACAACAGCTGAGTATATGGCAAAGGGAGCATCAGTTCAGGAAGCTTTATGGCTAAGAGGACTTGAAGAAGAGTTGTTCAAAACAAAAATGAACCCGATAGACATTTTTTTGTGACAACCGTGGAGCAGCTGATCTTGATTTCAACGAAGCATATCGGCAACGTACTAAACATATTCAAGTGCGTCATCACTTCGTTCGAGAGACGATAGTCAACCGCCATATAAGTTTAAAAGCTATTGACACAAATTAGATGGTCGCTGATATTTTTACGAAGGCTCTTCTTAGTATCAAAAATGCAATGTTTTCAAAGTTAATGGGTATATTTTGAATTATGTTAAATTGAGTTTTAGTGGGAATGTTGGAAAGTATTAAAAACCTTAATTTAATAATTTCCAGCAAGCTCGTATTTTGTATGTTATAAAAAAACTAATTATGTCATTTGATAAAATAAATTAAATATTTATTCTGTTCTTACTTTCAAACAAATAAGTTGTTTTTATTTCTCGAAGGAAATAGAAACTATATTTCTTAAGGACAAACCAATATTTCATCAAGAAACAAGAAACACATCAATTACATAGTCGCCGAATTAGTCGCACTGAGGAATATACGAAGTAAAACTCATCTGGAAAATATGTACACCAACAGAAATTACTCAAGATGATTTTTGGATTTTCGAAGCATAGTTCCCGAAACATCTTTATACAAAATACACATTTTTTGTAATAATCAGAAAAATAGAATGCAGGAACATAGAGCCACTTCCCGCACCTTAAAGAGTTGATGGTTGAGGTGAAGTAAATCTTCCCAAAGGGAGGGGATATGTTGTGACCACCCAGGCTTTGCGTCGGTCATCCCATAAGATTCAGCTTTCTATCTGGATCTATTTCAATGGTCTACAAATTAGTTTTTCCTTTGGCGGGTATGGCTATTAAGGAAAAATCCAGGATGTTAAACAAAACTTTAAATAACGTCGCTCATAAACTGGGCATAAATGAGTTTTTTTTTGTTTCCCAAAGTTAATATACATTTAGTAATAAACGCAATATTACACCTAGGTCCAGTTTTTTCAGTTCGTGATTAAAGTTAAAACCGAGTTAACTCATCAAATGAGTTAACCCAGGATTAACTGAACAGATGCTTTTGATGTTTTATCCACCGAATTTGTTTAGTTGTTCACCATGTACTCTCCACCGAAAGACTGCTTCCTCAGTTAGCTATGGGTTAATTTACTTATAGAGTTAGCTAACTCTGGTTTAACTCACCACTAAAAAACTGGCCCTTAGGTTGACTTGTGGTTTATTTGTTTCCCTTTAAACTTAAATAAAAATTAAATTAAAATAAATTCAATGACGCTACAGCTCGTGCAGAATCAGGACCTAGTGACTTACAACTCTTAAATATCCTTGAATTCGTATATTGGCATAAATGGACATGGAGGGAACCTACAATTTTCTGCCGAAACGGTGTGGATAAGCGCTCAGCCACGCAGTAAGCGACAAGCAATAGAGCGGCAGAGCGAAAAGTTCAAGTAACGACTGGCGATTTATTGAGCGACAATTCTCTTGAGTTGTGAGTGTAGTTGTGAAAATTTCATTGCTAAAGTTACGTTCGAAACCATTGTAATCTTTCCGGGTCTATTGAAGTTTAGTACTTTTTCGGTTAGGGTTCAATAAAGAAAAAAAAAATGAACAGATTAAACAGCATAGCGACGGCGCGGCACTCTGTCACTCAAAAATGTTACTTGTTTCTCAATGGCTGCGTTGCCGCAATCATCAATCTCATTTTTATTTAAATTGTTTCTGTCTCTCGGGGTTTTGTTGCTCTCGCGCTTGTCGCTC
Organism: Leucozona laternaria; assembly: GCA_932273885.2. Lineage (NCBI taxonomy): Eukaryota > Metazoa > Arthropoda > Insecta > Diptera > Syrphidae > Leucozona > Leucozona laternaria. Next base: position 48,630,144 of record OW026366.1, read on the forward strand.
ACTTCGTGGCAGAGCTCTTGGAGATTCAGCTAGGAGCTAAATCAATGTTCCCATCAAGGTGACGCCATTCATACCGTCTATATGACGAACCACACATATGTCTTTAAGTTGAAAAATTGCGTTTAACTATTATAACAGCTTCAATGTTTCAGTTCCAAACCAAAAATATCATTTATTTAGATTTTACTAGGTATTTGGCAGTCAGATCTACATTTCTAGCAGTATATTGTTCCCCACTTGTCAGATTATAATGGGTGATTTTTTAAGAGGTTTAGAACTTTTTTTAAAAAAAAAACACAAAAAATTCGAAAAAATGAATGAAATATTTATTTGAATCGATAGTTTGAACCTTGCAATTTAATGTTTAAAGATAATTTCATGCAAATGTTGACCGCGGCTGCGTCTCAGGTAGCCCATCCGCTGAGTCCAATTTTGGCATACTCTTTCACACATATCGGCCGGTATCTCACGAATGAATGCATGGATGTTGGCTTCCAGTGCGTCAATCGAAGCGGGCTTGTCCCTATAGACATTAGCCTTGACATACCCCCACAAAAAATAATCTAATGGTGTCAAATCGCACGATCTAGGCGGCCAATTGACCGGCCCGAAACGTGAAATTAACTGTTCACCAAACTCGCCTCGCAATTGCGCCATTGTTTCGCGTGCTGTGTGGCATGTGGCACCGTCTTGTTGAAACCACATATCATGCAAGTCAAGAACTTCCATTTCGGGCAAAAAAAAGTTTGTTATCATCGCTCGGTAGCGTTCACCATTGACAGTAACGCTGCGATTCGCATCATCTTTGAAGAAATAGGCCCAATAATGCCGCCGGCCCATAAACCGCACCAAACAGTGGCTTTTTCGGGATGCATTGGTAGCTGTTGCAATGCTTCTGGCTGATCTTCACTCCAAATGCGGCAATTTTGCTTATTTACGTACCCATTCAACCAAAAATGAGCCTCATCGCTGAACACAAGCAGCGCGCGATGAACATTTCAAACCGAGCACGAATTTTGATAGTAAAATTCAATAATTTGCAAGCGTTGTTCATTTGTAAGACGATCCATGGTTACATTGCAAACCAAACTGAAGCTGTTTGACAGTGACACAAGGTACTAAACACACGTCAGCTGTCAAAACCAGTGTTGCCAAAACCAAACCAGCTAAAAAATCACCCGTTATTTGATGTCACAAGCGTAACAATTTCAAGTTTAAATTTTTTAAGTTTTTTTTAACTTGGGTTCACGTTTCTAAACGAAAATCACCAGTTTTTTAATGTCAAATCCGTAATGCAACTAAAATATGGATCCCATAACTCTACTCATTTTTAAAAATATTTAAAGGACATCATGTGTCTTAAAGATTTCTTAAGTTTATATATTGTTGAACTTATGGGAATAATTTATAAAATCACAAGTATATAAGTAACACACCCGTAACAATTGGAACGCCCACAAAGAATTGATTTTTAAGTATCCAAGCCTCCAGAATCCATAAAGTTGGCATCAAGTGAATAAAAATATAGTGGCAACCGCTGCGCTAAAATGAACTGCGCAACATTATCACGTACATATTTTTGATTTTTACGGGTTTTCGTGCGATGGTGCTATAAGTCCTGTCGAAAAGTCCGAGGCATGTTTCTAAAAACTTTGCGAGTTTTCTTTTCAAAGCCTCTCCGCCATACACATTCTTAACAAAATTGCCATCTAGTACAATGAAAACCGAGTGAAGAGCAGCCTTCAGAAGCAGTTAATGTAGCCCACACTAACACACAGAACCTGGTGCCCGATTTATTTATAATATTCTTTTCAGAGATCTTTACTTAGACATTATGAAACGAACCCTAAAAAAAACACAAACTATTAATAAGAGCATTAAATATTAAAAACTAAATAAATACAAAGGCTCAGTTTTTCAGTGGTGAGTTAAACCAGAGTTAGCTAACCCTAGAAGTAAATTTACCAACAGTTAACTGAGGAAGCAGTTTATCGGTGGAGAATGCATTCGGAACGATTTAACAATTTCGGTGGATAAAATATCAAATTTTTTTCTTCTCAGTTAATTCTGAGTTAACTCATCAAATTTATTGAGTTAACTTGGGCTTAACTTTGATCTTGCATTGAAAAACTGGACCTAAATAATATATAATCAAAAATGAATATGATTATAAAATATAAAAAGCAAAGATAATTAATTCAAAATTAAAAAGAAAAATAAGTACAAAACTTCAAATAGGTAGAATTATTTACAAAGAAAAGTATTAAATTTATGTTTATTAAATTATTAATTCTCAAGCTTTGATTTAATGTTTCTAACATTAAACAATAACCATAAATAGAATTTTGATGTTGAAACAAAAGAGCTGAGTTTCGAACTTGGTTTTGTGCAGTTTTTGGTGATTTATTTTGGTGAAAGGAAAAGTTATAATAAGAAATAAGACTTAATCATTGTTTGAATTTTAAGATATTTTTTTCAAACAGATCAGCCTTTTTTAAACCTGCAATAATTTACATACATATGTATGTCTATAAAACGAAAAAAAAACTCCATACATTTTATGCAGATATCAGTAGCACTTTAAGTTCAATTTCTAGGTTTCATATGAAACATAGGCAAAATGAAAAAAAAAATATGTTTGTATTTATCAAACTTGCAAGTCACGATTTTTTCACTTGTGGACTCCTCCATTGACAGCTTCTCCCTCTACTGCACTGCATTACCATGTGTTATTTTAAGAACAAACAAAAAATGTCTCCTACAGTCACTTCTCTCAAGAGCTTTCCCGTAGAGTTGAGTGTTTTTTTTTTGTTCCTTATTGTTGTTGCTGTCCTAGCTCTGGACTATTGCTAAACCATTTAAATGTAGTACTAACTCTAAAAGAAACATAAATATAAAATAGGAGGCGCACTCTGTGCAACAAAAAAAAAAATACCCATAAGGATCACATACCAAAAGGTTGTCTTTGCTGTCCGCGCCTGAACAACAACAACAAATACAAAACGAAAACGAAAACAATAAAACCAACACGACTTATAACTCTAAAAATATGCATATATACTGGCGTTTCCCATGAGCCTAACAATCCCATATTCTTATTTTATTTTAAGCCACAGAGAGGACACTACACCATCCATGCACATTTGTGTGTTTTTATGTTTGAAATGCGATCTTGTGTCCAATGTTTTATTGATATTACCAAAAATAGTTTGCTACCAACTTAATATGAAATGGTTTTTTTATTTGTTGCTTACTTGTACGTTTGTTATTTTGGCCTCAAACTGCGCGAGCGCGAAAAACGTGAGGCTTGGACCCAATCACTTCAAGCAACAGCTAGAAATATCCAGCAGAAAAAAAACTTCTTAGACAAAAAAAAAACAAAAACAAAAAAAGAAATAATAAAATAACTAAATAATTTAAAGAAAAAAGGAAATCAAAAATTTATATTCTTTGATATTTTACTTAAAAAACTAATTTGGGTCAGCGACATAAAAACTCCCTCTTCATTTCATTCAAATTAGCACTTGCTTCTCTTTTGAAAAAAAAAACTAAATGCTGCTTTCAGTAAATTTTAATCAAAATTAGTTTAATTAACACAAGAATATTTTATATACAAGAAGATACAAGCTTTAGTGTGTTAATTGGAAAAAACAATATTTACCCCAAATCTAATTCTATTTTATTTTTGAAAATAGAGGTTAATGCATTGAATTTATTTATATATTTTTGTAGTGGTAGTGCAGGCATTAAAGCGGTAACACAGCACAAGTTACATTATCATATCGATTTTCTCGATTAAAGGCTTGAATTATGGAACTTTCTACCCCCAAAGACCAGTTTGTCAGTGGTGAGTTAAACCAGAGTTAGCTAACTCTAGAAGTAAATTAACCCACAGTGAACAGAGACTAAACAAACTCGGTGGATAAAACATTAAAAGCATCTGTTCAGTTAATCTTGAAATAACCAAAGGATATAAAATGGAAAAAAGAACAGAGATTTTTATTGGGATGGTTAAAGTCAAATAAATTTCAATGTTTTGGGCGATTTAAATAAAATTTAAAAATTCAATTTTTGGACATTAATTTGTTAAATTTTAATTGAAAATCCAAGTTGAAAAAATAACAGCTAACTTTTTCTAGCACAAAATAGTTTAATGGATATTAAATGCAACATTTTGCTATCATAACACAGCCTTGCCAGAAATTTTAAGCTCCAACAAAATAAATGTATAGATATTTTTAAATTTTCTGCTGAATCACCACAAGATATGAAAATTATTCGACCACTGACGAAAATGTAAAAGACTTCCGAGCTGTGAGTGATGAGCTATTTTTTATAGAGGTTTGGTTTTAAAATTGACAAAAGAGTTTCTAGTGACCAAACATTTTGACAACTGACAGATGATTTCGGCTCAGTATATTTTGGCCGCTATTGTTTAAGGGTAAAAAAATATCATTTCAAGAATTATCTTTTTAAGTCGAAAAAATTAAGAGGTAATTTTCTCGTTTTTGATTTGTTTTGGTCTTATAATGGATTTTCTGATATTTGGTCTGGTTTCATTGAACTGGCTCTAACTTTGCCAAACTGCAATTGATTCTTGAATTTTGTTTTGTATTTACACAAGAGCAGTCTATGTGAATAAAGATTTTCCGGCAAATTAATACCACACCTATTTGTATGATATTTTTAGGTTTGTTTTTTTCGACTTTTTTTCACTAAAACCGTTATTAAGTATCATTTCTTCTTTTTAATTTTGAAAACCCAATTTGTTTTCTTAAAAATAAATAACATTTTCCTAACAAAAAATAAATTTTTAAATTATTAACAAAATAAATATTTCATACTCATGCATGCATATAGTCTAAGAGCCGACAGCAAATTTTGAAAGTGAAGAGTTGAAGTATATCCAAAATATGAGAATGAAGTTCAATGGGAACACGTAAAGGGTTTTTCAACAGGGACGCTACAAAAGTAGAGCAACAGGGACAGCAAACGATGCCATATTTCCTACCGTTCTTTTGACATTTCTTCTTTCATGATGGAAAGATATACGAGCCAACAACGAGTCGAAATTTTTGAAATTCACTACCGAAATTCGGAGTCAGTGGCCTCAACGTTAAGAGCTCTACGTCGAATTTATGGTCGTCTTAATCGTCCCAGCAGATCAACAATTGAGCGTCTAGTGGAAAAATTGAATCCACAGGCACAGTACAAAATTTTCCCGTGCCAGTGAGACAAAGAAGTGCCCGTAATGTCGAGAATATTGCAGCCGCTGAGGCTTCAGTTGCAAAAAGCCCAAATGTGTCTCTTACACGTCGTTCTCAAGCGTTGGGCATCTCTGTGACGTCGTTGTGGCGAATTTTGCGAAAAGATCTTGGCCTGCATCCTTACAAGATTAAATTGACGCAAGAACTGCAGCCGCTTGACCACCAGAAGCGTCGTATGTTCGTGAATTGGGCTGAGCAACAACTTGAAAATGATTCGGATTTTCATCGAAAAATCATCTTCAGCGATGAGGCTCATTTCTGGCTGAATGCCTTCGTCAATAAACAAAATATGCGGTATTTGTCAGGCAGCAATCCACACGGACTCCATGAGTCATCATTGCATCCCGAAAAAATTACGGTTTGGTGTGGTTTATGGACCGGCGGCGTCATTGGGCCGTACTTCTTCCGTGATGATCAAGACCGGCACTTTACTGTGAATGGGGATCGCTACCGTTCAATAATAACCGAATATTTTTGGCCCCAATTGGATGATATGGACTTGGAGGACATGTGGTTCGAACAGGACGGCTCCACAAGCCACACATCGAATGTCACAATCAATTTATTGGAAACCAAGTTTGGAGAACGTGTTATCTCACTAAATGGCCCAGTCGCTTGGCCGCCTCGGTCGTGCGATTTGACGCCGTTATACTATTTCCTGTGGGGCTATGTCAATTCTATGGTCTATGCCAACAAGCCAGCGACGATTGATGAACTTCGTACGAATATCGAACGTAAAATTGGAGCAGTGTCGGGCGATTTATGCCTGAAAACCGTCGAAAATTGGGTTCAGCGTCTGGACTTCTGCAAGCGTGCCCGTGGTGGCCATGCGAAAGAAATCGAGTTCCATACGTAATGGCATACATAATGGCATCGAACGTACTTTCACAGGAATAAAATTTTTTTATTGATATCCAAAACCGTTTTTGTTTTATTTAAAAAAAACTTTTGTAGCGCTCTTATTGAAAAACCCTTAATATCGTGATATCGAAAACAAAAGTCTAAGAAGGTTAAAAAGTTCGCTTAAAAAGCTTAAAAAGGGTGTCTCACAATTCACGCCATAAGAAGAAATTTTAGTTGAACACAATGAACTTTTAAATAAATTTATTTTTTTTATTGATTAGTGTACAACATAGGGTTATGCAAACGTCTGTATGAAACATATTACTGGGTAAACGGCCCTTACGGCTTTGTTGTGTTTTGCCTGACCAGCTACATTTTCGAAGAAGAATGTTTTGATGATGCTTACAGTCCAAAATCCGAACCAAACAGTGACACGTTATGGCTTAAATTGTTTCTCAATAATCACTCGTAGATTTTCTGAACCTGAAATAGGACAGTTTTGATGATTAATGAAGCCATCAAGATGAAAATGACGTTTAATAACCCTTATGGCCATATTAGTCACTTTGTATTTAAATTGGATTTTAGTGAATTTTAAATCCATATGTCTGTGTCCATATTATTAACTCTAAACTTGCATTAAATCCAATTGATTCACATGCTTTCAATACAGATGTAAAAGTTCTTTAAATCCAGATTAAAAAGTTTAATCCAAATGTCAAATTTATGAAATGTCAAATTTCTTATTCAAAGTCAGTTGTTTCTGTTGGGCTCTGTCGTATCCGAAAGTTTTTTTTTCTAAATAATTTTGAATAATTTCAGTTAAGGTGACATTATTTTATACTTTTTACTACAGTTTGTTGCCTATCTACTATCAAATTTCATTGAAGGATGTCTACGATGTCAATGGATTGAAAAACCTCTACAAATCCGAAATTTTTTCCATATTATTTTCTGCTCCGAAAAAAATGCATTTGCTAGCACTAGCTCTGGTGGCCTTCGGGTTGCTTTATTTAATTTTAAATCATGTCTTTTGAAAAGTGACGAATAATATGCAATTTAGATTTAATCTGGATTTAAGTAGGTAAACTGACCTCCGGACGGCAGTTAGAATTCAATTGGATTAATTGAAACTGGATTTAAAAAATTGGATTTAATTTTGGATTTAATGAGTGAATAATATGTAATTGGATTTTATATTTGGATTTAAATTTATTTACATCTGGATTTGAGTTAAAATCTGGATAAATCGAGTGAATAATATGGCGGTTAAACATCAACTTTCATACTGCCTTTTTTTCGTTGGTAACAAGTTACTGCACAAATGGGGCGGTGAAATTCAAATCTTTCATACATTTTTACACCATTTATCTTCAGTTGTATTAATCGGATCGTCTAGATTAAGATGTCAAAAAAATCATACTGGACAAAAAAGGGGTTGTGAATCAGAAAAATTTGTTACAGGGTTAACTTTGATTTCATTGTTCGTCAAAGTCTAAAACACTCAAAACAAATGTGTTGTATCCCCTCTCCAGAGCTTCCCTATCCGATTTTTTAATTTTAAATATTTGTTGCCATAGTTTCAAATCTCCGCAATAACTGTCTTGGAAGATAGAGGGTGGCAAAGTTTCCTAAGTTGACCTAAGTTATTTTTTGATACATTGCCACCGTCTATCTATTCTAAAGTACTAATTGAAGAGACTCGAACCTATGGCAGCAAATATGTTCAAATTTTCAAGCTGAATATTTTTTTCCTACGCACTTTTCCTCTTCATGCAAATCGGTTCACTCGTTTAGGCTCTAGCTCAAATTACAGTAGATGCACAGACCGAAGGACGGCATGACGAAACCCACTTTTTTGGGCTTCTCGATCATTATAGTGTTAGTTTTGATTACAAACTTAATGGTAATGTGAAAATGAACAAACATTCTCAAGATTCTCGAATACCTTAATGTGCAACTGTTTTAATTTTATACTTTATAATTGTCAGTATGGCGGCGGAACGCAGTGTTCTGCCGGTAGAGCACTTCCTGCATGAGCGTCGCGCAGTTGTACGCCTGCGTGAACCTCACTGTGCAGCATCCGTGAAAAAAAAATAATATTTCTATTTTATGCAGCAGCAGCAGCTGGCATTCAATCCCACGACATTTGGCGGAACAAAAAACCACAGAAGTTACATATGCCATCAGAACATTTTCCAAGCTTGATCAGGAAGTTGACCCACGGCGCCGAATTGTGAACTGTTATTCAAAAGCCGAGAAGTTGGTTTCATGACAAAAAGCTTGCTGCTCAACGGACTGAAACTCTTATCATGTCAAAATACCAATTATGTGAATTCATTCCAACTTCATTTTAATTAAAACCAATGCGTCTGCCACCCTCTACTCCACCCTGTACAAAATATACAAATTTCATAGGACATATATTAATATCACGCTATTTACTGTGGGTGTGCTTACAGAAATTCTTTGAATTTGCCATAATTTAGAATTCTCAATTCATTCCAATAAAATTTCTAAGGCATGAAAAAAATGAATCGAGAAGAGAACTCATCAAAATGCGTTCTTAATAAAAATAGGGTGTGGTTCCCCTACTTCTTCATGCTCTACGCAAAAGAAGACGTAAAGCTTAAATCAGTCTTCATTATTCATCTTGCATTATTTGTGTGATATCATTTACAAAATCTGAACAGAATGTCTCAGTTCAAGAATGAAAAACTGAATTGATACCTCAAAGTTCATATTAAATCAAACTTCTATAAAAAAAAAACATACAATTCGAATTTAACCTTCAACATCTCTTACTCAGTTTATAGAGCTACATTATATCTTCTCTATATATATGAACTACCCTATACAATTCTATGTAATGAAAAGAACATAATCTTTAATTTCGTGTTAGTTTTATCTGATTTTCAACTAACTGATGATTGATGAACCCTTTGGCACTTCCAAGTGCTCCGAGTTCAATGAATATTGACTCACAAAGTGTTTGTAAAAAAGATTAATTACATCTATAAAAGTGTATTTAGTTTTTTTTTTTTCTTCAAGCAATGAAAATACAAAAAAAAAAATAAGCAATAGGCGTGTGTAGGAGTGTGGGATCTTATAAAAAAAATCTAACTGATGAAATAATAAATTAGACACTTTTCCAGTCAATCGTATCATATAGAGCTTGGTTAAACATTAAACACCAATAATTATGTCTCTCTACTCTAATTTTAGAATGAAGGTCTTAAAATCACAATTTTTTGGTAGTGAAAATTATGTATAATAATTCTGGTTAACCCGTGTGCGCCATTTGGTATTAAATTACGATTATGAGTGGCGTAAATATTTATCAACACGAACAATGCATCTATTTGCCAAACAATTTTGGCTGTTCGAAGATTCTGATATTTACACGCAGCTTTTATGAAGGTCAATGAAAGTTTTCTTGGGGGTAAGAATTGTTGACACTCAACTTATTCAACTTCCAAATAAAATGCTTTTTGCATTGGTTTACTTTCAAAATTTATATACATATGTACATATTTTTATTTTTTCAAAATGATATCATAAAGGGAATTGCCAATTTCTGGCCCAGAGTGTAAGCCAACGAGTTTGGTGAAGCCCGATACATGAGTAAAATATTTTCAAAATCGTTCATGGGAAAGTCGAGATATTTGGGATTGAAGTGGGGGATTGCAAAATAAGGATTTTCTATTTTGTTCAAAATAATTATCCATAACGGGCGAAATAATCGACGTGGAAAAATGACATTGATATCAAATAAAAGATATTTTTCTAGTCGTTATTTTGCGCGGTCTTTGCCACACCGATATTTCAAAAAAATCAGTGATGACATATAATTTTTGAGCTCTAGTGGAATGCTTATTTTATTTCCTTTAATTTCATATAAAATTAATTGTACTTAATTAAATAAATCACTGAATTTTTTGAAATATTGGCAAAGACCACGCAAACAAAGTGGCTCTTCTGGAAGTTAAAACTCATTATCCCAAAATGTGTTTGATATATCAAAATAACTTTGGTACTTTAATAAAGACAACAAAAATACCCTTCATTTTACACCAATATCCTTTTTCTACGCCAATTATCCTTATTTTGCAATCCCCTTCTTCAATCCCAAATATCTCCTATGAACGATTTTGAAAATATTTTACTCATGTATCGGGCTTCACGTCACCTTTCAGAAGATGGTGAACGTTTTCTATAATTTTCTACTTATATCTGATAGTTTTGGAATTCGGAATGTCTTCATGCCAAAATAACAAATACAATACCTTTATGTACATATGCATTTATACAAAACCAAACAACGAAAAAAAAAACAAAATGGCTCCTGGCTTAAGTATAGTTGCACAACAATGCAATGCCTCATAAATAATACGAACGTTTGTGTGAAACAGCAAGAACTTAATAGGGTAACTAATGAAGTTTTTCCTTAGTAAGAGCTATCGCTATCAAAATCTACTTTTATATTTTTTTTAAGTCAAATTCGTGACTTATCCTAACCATTAAACCCTAAACAATTTTAAAAGCACATAAAGTATTTTTAATTTTGTTAATTTTTTTTTTTTAATAGTTATTACTATAGGTTAGCAAAATAAATTCTGAAAATCAATTTTTAATATAGAAATGTCGTCAAATGTCAAAATAATTATTCAAGTCATAATCTTCCTTTTGGCATCAAAATATGAAATATAATTGGGATTTGTATGAAATAAACGACTTTTTTCTCCGACAACAAAAAAATCAAGTGTGCGTTCCAAATTCATTCGATGCATGGTTATATTTGTTTTCTGCCTCTAGAAACAATAATTAATTTACGCATACAGAACTGGAAGGAAAAGGATACCACAAACAAAGTAAAGAACGTTACGATCATTAATTTTCACTGAATCGGTGACAACGTCTTAAAAATAAATATTTCCTTTAATAGATCCAAAAACTAGGGATGGGAAAAACCGGCCGGTTAAAACTGAAACCGGTTATTTCGTTTCGGTTAACCTGTTTTTTTTCGGTGATTTTTTTTATCTCGGTTAAAACCGGTGTTTTTTCTAAAACCCAACAACCGGGTGTAAAAACCGGAAATTTACTTTTACACTTTGAAACACAGAAAACTTTTTCGAAAAAAAGTAGCTATTCGTTGTCGCAAATAACCTGTTTTCTGCTACGTTTTTCACTGCGTGCAAAAAATTTATTTTCTAAAAAAAAAACGGTTTCTTAGATGAAAAATACGGGTTTACGACGACATTGTTTTAAAAACTATTGTTGTACTTCCATTTATACATACCTACGAGAGTAAAATCGTCGTGCGTTGCACTCAATGCATTTCAATTGTCTCTTTCACTTCGATTGCCCAATCGCTTTCATCTTACGGATACTGTTTTGTGTCAACCAAAGCGCAAAAAGACAATAATTGCTTGTGCTGAGTCTTTAAACGTTTCGACGTTTATCCATTGCTAGACTTGGAGTTCGCGATGCAATGACGCGACAAGGTGGAGATTAATTTTAGAGATACAGAAAGGCGGTCGTTTGTTTTATATAAAGAAAAAAATTTATTACACTTTTACTATAACTTGAAATAATTAATTAAAAATTTATTTTTTCAAAACAAAACGAAAATCGGTTGTTTTAAAAACCGTTTTTTTTGCCCGGTTAAAACCGTCGGTTTAAACCAAAAGTAACAAACACCGGAAAAACCGAAAACCGGTTATAATGCAAAAACCGACATCCCTACCAAAAACGTCAGTCATTAAAAACCGGGCGTACAAGGTACAGTATTGCAGAAGTAATGCCGTTTTCAAGTAGTTTAGATCCATACCAACAACTATGTACATATGTAGTTTATGTTGTGAACAAAAAAAAATTAAATATGTAATTCTTATTAATATTTAATTATTTTATTATTGATCGCTTTAATGTTTTGGATTTTTTAACAACAAAATCGTGATCAGATTTACGTAATCAAGGTTTGTTAAAAATTATATAAATAAAATACCAAAAATCAAGATTCGGAAGAAAATTAAAGAAAAAGCGCTCGCTTAAAGATTTTGTTTAATTTCTGTTAGAATTCAAAAAATATTTTTTTCAACCGTATAGAGAGTTGTATGTTGCTGAAAAATCCAATATCTATTTTTTAAACAACCACTCGCGAGGAATCACCCCATTTCGCCTTCAAAAACACAATCGCGATGGATTTAATGCTTAAATGTTCATAGTCTCGATTAAAAGCTGGAACTTTAAACTATGAATTGGGGGTAAAAACATAAAAATCCATTGGAAACTTTGCATGCATAAATACGAATTTATCAAATTATACTAATTAAAGTTGGCACGATTAGGAGGCATTGATTCGTAATATACGCTTCGATTATTGGTTTTTGTTTATCGGTATGCTGTTAAAAGTGAATTGTTAGATATCTCGAGGCCTCCTCATCCTGGAAACAAATGGATTCCACCCCTGAAGAAGTTGTCCATGTTGTCACACTACTGCGACAAGAAATGAGCCAACATGCTGTGGCCCTTCACCTCCATCTAATCCAATCCCGTATATCAACGATTTACAGAAGGTTCTCATCTTTATGTGGATAATCTCTGGTCATGACTTCTCTCCGAAATCATATCATTTGACTGGCGTTGACGCCCAACAACAGCTCACAAAGGTACGAGGAAAAACCGCTAGCGAATGGGCAGTAAAGTGCTTTGCACATGAGACACCATCACCTGCGAACTGCGAATTGCAATTGGTTGCGAATTTTAATGTTTCATTCAGATGAGAAGTCGCTGACAACTACTGCGAATTGTCATAAGACATAAAGAAGTAAAATGAGTGTTTGAGGTTAAACTCGAGCGAATTTTCTATTCGCCAGTTTGTGCAATGCGTCCAGATGTTGTGGATTGTGAATTTTCTTTTGACAATTCGCAGAAAATTAGTTTTCGGTCAAGTGGAAAACATTAAAATACAAATTTTACCAGTTTGAATTAATTTTACGCAGTGTTTAGTATTTAAATTTGTTTAATTGGATTTATTATTTAGATGTCGAAAAGTTAAAAGATTTATTCGTATTTGCAGGTCGCCGTTCATGTTCAAGGTAGGTACTTCAAAGTGGGCGTATCGCGTGACTTGAAAGAAAAACCCGAAAACCCCAGGCCGCACACCCACTTTTAACGGAACACAAATCTGGTGACATTCTATAAGTTAATTTTAAAATATCTGTCAATTTTTTGTTTGCGGTAAAACATTTTTGCACACATTTCTATTATTCTGTCATTTAGTTTCAAATAAAGTGTAATTTTTTGTAGTTTTTAAATCCCGACATTTTAGGCTTTTTTGATGCAAAGCTGCTTGTGTGTATTTTCGCATATTTGGTGTTTGTATGTACATATATAGTACAAATTAGACAAAGACTGCGTAGCAAACTTTTGACGTGAATGGATATCAAAATAAATATTGAGCATGCGAGTGCATCAAAAGTGTCATTTTTCTGAAAAGATAATTAGTGATGGTTATGATTTCAACGCCCTGATGGCATTCCTGATTAGTTTGTTAGTAAGTTATAATGAATCTTTATTTAAATGCCTAAACAATTTTTTTTAGCTTAAGATTAAAAGTTTTCCCAAAGGCCATCTACCAGATTGACATTTTCACATTTGTTTTGAATACATACTAATACTTATATTTCAGTAATATATTAGATTTTTTTTAAAGGCGCCTTTGATAATTCTGGATCTATAACTACCTGCCGTTGAAGCATATTTACAGATATATACAACTTCCCATCCAAAGTCTCTACTAAAAATAGACAGGACTTTGTTAAGCTCCATCGTTGTTTGGCAGAAGTATGTCGCTAGAAATTTTCTTAAGATTACATAGGTCGCCCAGAATTGAAGTTTAATTAAATTATTTGACCCGTATTTTAAATATTAAATTTATCATATTTATGAAGTGGAAGTTGATATAAAAGTTAATAGGTATGCATTTTCTTGAAGATTTAAATTGAGCTGGCTATAGATCATCCTGTCTTGTGACGACTGCGCTTCTGTCCTTGATACTTTTTGAAAAAAGCTCTTCAAGTCTTGTGGGATAATATCTTGAGTAGCCGGTGCTCTTTCATCTCCAAAACATTCAATACATAATCAATATGCAATTTAAGGGCTTCTAAAAACAATGGTGAGACAGTTGTTTCCAAATAAAGCATATAATTAGTTGTAATCTAAAAGTTCGCTTAAGAAAGTATATTTAAAATCTGGAATAGCCCCAAAAAAGCGCTTCATAACAGTAATATGGAGACTGCAGCTGCACGAAATAGTTTAATCCTTGCATTATGTTCAATGTACTTATTTTATCAATGCAATGTCCCCATACAGCTGAAAAAGCTCTTTTTCCCTCAGCTAAGTTGCTGATCTCCAAAGGCATGTGGAAAAATTTTGCTTAGATATCCTAAAACTGAATTTCAAATCCCAGACACAAGGCAATATTCATAGTCGATGACTGAGCACGCTGTTCCTCTAAGAAAAGTATTTGTAAAAAACATACGAAATACCACCTCGTCCAAGACTCCAACGCTCGTCTTTAACGATACTCCTTTTGTCAGCTCACTCGATAAAGCCAATTTGCTTGCAGCACAGTTTGCTGTTAATTTGACGCTGCCAGAGGAAGATATGACTCCACCTGTACTTGAGAGCATAAACGATTTTATGGGACAAATCTTCTTTCGCACTCGTGCAGTTGCTATAGAGTTCTAAAAGATCTCGACATTCACAAATCTGCTGGCCCAGATAGTATCCCTCCCATTGTTCTGAAGAGGTGTTCTTTAAGGCTGGCAAAACCACTGCGTAAGCTTTTTCATCTGTCCTACTCTACTGGTCTCTTTCCCAGTGGATAGAAAACAGCATTTGTCCAGCCGTTCCCATAAAAAGCGTGTCTTCTTCTCTCTCTCTAACTATCGACCAATTGCACTTACGTCCCTTCTTTCCAAGGTCATGGAAACGCTGATTAATCATCAGCTTAAGAAATATCTTGAAGAACGAAAGCTTCTAAATGACCGACAGTGTGGCTTTCGTAGCTATAGGTCCACTGGAGATCTGATAGTAGATCTCACCGAACAGTGGAACAAATCATCGTTTTGGCGAAAGTACTTGAAGAACTTGATACATAAAAAGCATTTGATAGAGTTTGGCATGCATGCATTAGAAATTACCTTTCGGACCAATCAATACAAGTTGTATTGGACGGTTTTAAGTCTGATATCTACAAAATAAATGCTGGTGTGCCCCAGGGCTCCGTTTTGTCTCCTCTCCTCTTCCTAATATTCAAAAATGATCTGTTATCTTAAACTTCTAATCCATTAAACTGTTTTGCTGACGACAATACTCTCAGCTTTTCATATTCGTTTCTAGATTCACATCCATATTCTTCAGATGTGGAACTTCAACGGCAGCGTATGATTAAGCTTAAGAATATAAAAGAGAGCTCAAAAAATGATAGGTGAAAGAACTATAACGGAAAAATTTACATCTCTTGAGCACCGTCGCAATGTTTCATGTCTATCATTATTTTAGCGCTATTTCTATAAACAGTGTTCTAGTGAAATAGTCAGTTGCATTCCTTCCCTTAAAAAATTCAACCGTAATACTCGCGCTACTAGGAATGCTCATCAGTTTACCCTTGAGCCCAACTTCGAACGTACTGTTAGGTACAGAGATTATTTCCTTAGTCACACTACACGAATGTGGAATGCTCTATCCAGACCAGTTTTCCCCTCCCATTGTGATCTTCAGACATTTAAAACCAATGTGCATTGGTATCTGCTTTCCAATGCCATCCAATCTTCCTAATCGCTCGTGCTGTGTATATCATTTTAAGGGTAGTCACAACCCTTTTAGTGAGCGCTAAATGTAAAAAAAAAATGTATATTCGCCATCAGGATCTCCTTCGCAGCTCCCACTTAAAACTATTGCATCAAACGAAAGGAACCTGGAAATCAGAAGTAAGTTGGCTTCCCGAATTCTCACGTTGTACGGCAAATCCTTGTGAATGTGAATTTAAGAACTCTCTAAACTGCTTTTGTTTTTGAGAACTGTCCAGGCAGCACTAAACGTTTTCATCTTGACAATAATCATTGCGGTTCTTGCGTCCAACCGCAGATAGGTTTCTATCAGCTTAAAAAAAAAAACTCTTTTCTCCACTTGCAACCGTAATATGTATTGTGAATAAAATTCGAAGTGCTATTTAGGTATACATTATGATAAAGTTCAAGTGTGTTTTATGAATTTAAAAATAGAGGGAGGTGTGGCATCATCTTCATCAGGAAAAAATTATTTTAGGCTAATAAGTTCATCGCACAGCGTACAGCCATCTATATCCAATTTCTAGCCTATAGTAAATTTTATCTGGAGATCACCACGAAGTTTGCAAAGTCCTGGTTTTTCTTGAATCGTTTTTACATTAAACAAAAAAGACAAAGTTTTGGAGTACTCATTCAACTGTTAAAAAATATTATTGAAAATTAATGTAGTGTCCAAAATACAGTTAAAAAATTCAACTTCAATTTTTTTTCTAGAGAAATTATAGGCTCCGTCACGGTCTCCTGGTATTAAAAACAGGTTCAATCTCAAGCTTTCAACTCTTTTTTTGTTTTTTGCGCTTTAAAAACCAGTTTTTCTACAATCTTCCAAGAAAACATAGCATTTTGCAACAATTCTGTGCAAATGCTGAGATCTATATTTCTTGATTGGATATGGAACTGCCTTAACACTGCTTATTTTTGCTTCTTAACGTGTGTCACTGAGTTTCTTTAAAGAAGATAATCCTAAGTGATGGGTCAAAATTTTCCATCTAAAAACTGAAGTTTGTCGTTAAAAAGTGCCTCGATTAACAAAGTTCCGCCCATCATGCAGCTCTTTGTTTCGCTTGTATGAGCCTTCGCCCAACCGTATTGTCAATTATTGAATCGGTTGAAGAGCTATCTGACTTATTAATATAAAGATTTCTCAGCTTTGATCGAACCGATGCTCGAATAATCGTTTATCGCAGCTCCAACATTAATTCAATATTAGGCGAATGCGTGTTTTTTTGTGGAGAAATGTAAATTTATGTTTTTAAAATTGAAGTTTTAATCTCATTCAATCAAGGTGCATCGATTATGGCACATGATTTTAAAACAATTATTGGTTAAATAGTCCTTGTTTTGCTGTCATTACTCACATGTACAAAACAAAATACAATTTCAGTTTTAACGACAACAGAAATTCCCATGGCAAATTAAACATTATTGTCAAGTTATATAAATGAACTCTAATTTTACTGGATAATTGCTATACTGAAAATATAGTCATCAATTTCAAAAAAGAAATACTAATTTATTTAAGTTGGTTGTTCATATTGTATTGGTTTTAGTCTTATTAAATCCAACATTAAAAAATACTCTTAAATCATGTGTAGTATGGATGTTTAGGTTGTACCACCATTCTATAAACCCAAGATGATTATATTGACCAATTTGTAATTCTTCCGTCGTCTTTTTTGGTCGCTTTAATTTTTGCAAAGTAATAATTTTCTTACATTTATTTTTATAAACTTTCATCTTTCCCCCTTCTGTCCTCACCACCCTATAGATATTTGAATCCTAGAAATAATTAATATTTCCCTGGAAAAAAAAACTTTCCCATGCAAGGGTAATTTTTTTTTTTAATTTTTTTCTTTTTTAAAAATTTTAAAAAAATGTGTAATGGTAAGTATAATACGGAGACAAAAATCCAGGGTAGATTTCTTCCTGATAAGGCTGATTCAATGATGAATGCTGCTTTCTCTTCATAACGGCAAAGAACTAAAATCGTTCACCAAAAATCCAAACCAATTAAACCATCATTCCTGAAAAATTCAAGATTCTAAACCCAACTCTTGAAAAGATAAAAAATTTAAAAACCAACCAAACCAGGTGATTATTGTATTTATAGTGCTGTTAGCCTACCTGCTGGTGATGGTATCAGTGTAGTGACAGAATCGTGTGACAGTCACAGTAATCTTCTAACTGGCCGTTCATATAACACCGTTGATATAAACCCTCAACGGAAGTTAAGGAGGATATCTTCAAAAAGAATTAATTTTAAGCAATTTCCTAAAAATATTTTTTTCAGGATTTTGGCGGCACATATTATTGCGAAGGATTTACTTTTAGTGCAATTTATTCGATGTTACCCCTAGTTTTACCTCATTGTCTTCTTAATAAAAACAAACAACCAATTTGGGTTTCCTACAACTTAAAAATAATAAAAGTGATATCAATTGCCGATATGCATCTCACTACACACATACATTCATTTCTCAATAACTGTTTGTCAAAGCTTTGATATATACATATATTTTTTCAATTTTAAATCTGTTTTTTTTTTTTTTAATTTGAAGACCTAAAAAGAAAAGAACTCTCAATTATCTTAAGAAAAAAAATCTAAATTCGAGTTCGTACGACAGCTCTTTCGTTTTCACTGAAACTGCTTAACACTTTATGCATAGCGAAATTCCGTTCTATCAAAATTCAAACAAGTAATATTTTATATATGTATTTTTGAGCTTATTGAACTAAGTACCTTTTTCATGGAATCCTAGAGATGACAAAACCTCAAAAAAATTTCTTGAAAATAAAAAAATATTTTGCTAATTTTTGAACAAAAAACGGTAACATTTTTTTTTAAACAGAAAATGACATGTTAATTTGTATTCTCCCGGAAATTCGCCAAGCAAAATATGATAAATACATATATATTATATACATATGTATGTACATACATACATACATAAATGTATAAGTACTAACAATTGATGCTTACTTTTTGAAAAGGTTGATGAAACGCGTTTCTTCCTCCAGATGCAGCAAATTCTTAATCCAATTTATTTGGGTGAGTATCCACTTTTTGAGAACCCACGAAACACACACTTTTTTCAGTAACTTAAAATATACAATACAACTTTTCTTATTTTCTGAAATCTTTATTTTTCATATGTATGTATGTATGATTTATTTCGACCCGCCAACTTATATTTAAATAATTTTTTTTGCACTTGAAAAATATTTTTTATTAAATAACAACACCCTTGTTTATTTCGAAGAAACACTTTGATTTCCTTATCAAGTACGAAATATCGATACGAATTGGCCCACAAAAAAAAAAGGAAATGTTGATTATATCGCCGTCGTCGTTGTTCTCACATTACGAAAACTCGTTCACACTCACGTGCATGGATTTTAAGAAGAACACCGCGATTACACCTTAGTCCGTTCCGATCTAAAGTAAAACTGAAATCACCGCGCACGCAGAGAATCCCGCACGCATCTCATATTATATTAAAAAATAAAGACCAAAAATAAAGACCGACGGGACGCCCGCCAACTACTAACGATCGAACGGACCAACAGGAATGAGAACAGCAAATGAAAGCCGAAAGAATAAACACTCGATAAAGCCCAATGGTAATCCACAGGCAACTACAATATTTCTGTCTGCACCCGCACTGAATGGAATACTGGCCATGATAGCTGGATTGCGATGTATCTTGTTGTCCCGCTTTGACCAGGTCATTTATTGAAAACCGGCAAAAGCAAGATCGGCATTGGACGAGAACTGGATGTTGTTCAGACTGAAGACAGTCTAATCAGCAAAGAGTTGTTGTGTTCCTGCTCTGTAGCTGGTAGTTTCTTAGCTGGAAAGCTTTTTTGTGACACTGAGTTAACCTGTTTTTGCACTTTATATGGTTGTTTGAGGAGGGGTTTTAAACACAGAGCTTACAGACAAGTAGGGATGGCTGCATTTTTATTGGACAAAGAAGATATCGATACAAGAATCTTTACATATGAGAGAGTGAGTGGGTGGTATGCTGGAAATGAATACAGATGACACCTGGTTTTGTTATGAAGTGTCATCCATATTGTTCTTGATGGGGCTTAGAGATTAAAGGAAATTTCAAGCTTTCGCAAGTTAGTGAAACTGATGGACGGGTTGTTTACCAGTTCTATTGATTGTTTATTTTTGACACCATAACTTGGATTAAATTAATGGTTAATATATAGGATTCTGATGAGCAGACAAAAAGCGTGATGTTGTTAAGAGCTTCTGTAATAAATCTTTGATTGGATGCTTAAACCTTAATTACAGGTTAAAAAAGAAACAGAGGAAAAACATTTAATTTATTATATAGGGGTATAATTTAAACACATCAGTATGAAAGGTAAACACATAGTCGAGAACATTTAAGGGCACAAAACACTTTCAATGCATCAAATTCTACATAATACAAAATAAATATAGTAAGATTAGGTTTTTAAAAATAAATTACTAAATATGTAAAGAAATCGTAAGAGAATGGGGCATGAGGGTCATTCATTAAATATATCTTTGATTTTTGTTTAAATATTTCTTAACACATGTCATAGTTTTAAAGTGCTTTATTGTTATAAACTTTGATGTGATCGCAGTATTTTCTTCGAATCTTTGAATATAAGTTAGCATCAGGTTCTAAGAATGATGTAGAGAATTATAGGGGCATTTCTAAACTCTCCGCGATTTTCAAATTATTTGAAAGTATGGTGAAAAATAGGCTTGGTGAGTTTCTTAAAGGGAATATTTATCGGAAGTATACAGCATGGTTTAATCTACTGTTACTATTTTGATCTACTTCTTTTCATACGTAACCAATGCTTTGGAACAAAAATTTCAAGTGGACGCAGTGTGCTCGGACTTTAGTAAAGCCTTTCATTTGGTGAACCACAAACACTCATAAAAAAAAAACTTGAAATTTTTAGTATTCACTCCCAAGTTCTTCAATGGTTATCTTATTCTTATATATCTTGCAGAATACAAGAGAATACCCCCAGGTAGCCACCTTGGACCGTTGCTTTTTATAATTTTCATTGATGACATCATTTTAGTCTTTAAATATTGTGAATGTCTCTGGTATATGCTAATGTTCTGAAATTATTTCTAAAAGTTTCGAGTTCAAATGTTTGTCAACTAATTCAATCTGACCTTGATACTCTGTTATTTTGGTGTCACGTGAAACGGTCTTAAATTAAATATAACAAATGTTACGCCATTTCTTTTACCAGAATATCTTATAGTTTTCCGTATGATTACGCAATTGAATATGATGATATCGATCGAGTTTCAAATATAAAACACTTAGGTGTTTGGTTCCCATCAAGGCCAACTCATTTAAACGAAGTGGAAAGGATTTAAGAGATCCCTTCTCGTTATTAACTTTGTTTACATAGTTATGTTATTTGGAGTCCCGCATATATGGTTCATTAAGACCGGATTGACAAAATTTAAAAACGTTACACAAATTACATAATTGTGTGCTTAGAAAAATGCACAGGGAATTTGCCCTGGCTACGAAGCAAGATGTCAAATAATTGGAATAAAGTCATTAGAATCGAGACGGAAAATTAATGTTGTAATGTTTCTTAGAGACTTACTATGCTACCAAATTAAATGTCCACCGCTTCTTTCTTTCGTACCACTATATCTTATGTTAATTAAGATAGCGCTGAACAACAAAATAACAAAATCTTATTATCGCCTAGTATAAAATGAATTTTAGTTTCTGTGTGGTGTACAGACATATACTATACTATACTATACATACAATAGTGGACACAAATATTTGTATCAAAATCGTAAGAGTCGTTCCGAGAAAATTTTTTTTCTTCAAAATGGTAATATGGTACCGTTATTTGTAGAGCTAACAGTAAATGTATTTTTACTTTATCCATTTTTTCTAAGTAAATTGATCAATAAACACTAAATTTGTAAAGTAATTGCCGATTTTTTATATTTGTTGACACTTTTTCACAACACATCTCCCTTATTATCGCTTCTAGCGAAAATATGATTAAGACTTTTTCAGTAGAAAATTTAATATACTTTCATTTTGTAGCATACAATTTTCTGCTGATAAGTTTCGTTTTCAAAATATTTGTGAAATACTACAAAAGGGTACCTTTAGCCCCCCCCCCCCCCCCCCCTCTTGACTAAAGATCGCCGGCCTGAGCTGGGAACTTTTAGTATGTTGTACCTAGGGATCACCCCTACCGTTTTAAACAATAACCAAGACTATATGATTTTTTGCTTTTATTTTATGACTAGCTTCGCACGGTAGTATTAAATACTACTAATACTGAGTTTTGACCCACTTCACAATATTAATGGCGAAATTCATCCAACCCTTATTACTTTCCCAACGCAGAGAGAATGCTTGTAATCAAAAACCTTTTTTTTTGTGTTTATTCCATTTCACTCTATAAATATAAATTTTTTCTAAATAAGCTTTCCAACACAAACAGAATTTTTGAAATCAGATGCCACTTTTTATTTTTACCCCATTTCACTCTATAAATTCTGAAAAATCCCTGAGGCCATCCACTAATAAACAACCTTTCAATTACGAAAAGAATTTCTTAAACCCGATTTTATTTTATTTTTACTCCCTAAACAACATTTAAAAAAGAATATCCCTAAAGCTTTTCCTTAGAAAAACCTTTTACAAAAAAGAATTTCCTAAATCGAACAATTCTTTTATTTTTACCCCATTTCACCCTACAATTGTCAATTAATAACATTTTTTTAAAAGAATATCCCGAAAGCCTTTTCCTAAGAAAAAACTTTCAAACAAAAAAGAATTTATTTTTTTAATATTTTTTAAGTGAAATTTTTGAAAAAGTTGAATGTTAGATATATATCAGAGCATAGCTAAAAATGATTCTCATCGGCTTTGTTGGTCGTTATGATGATAAAATGAAAGAGTAATTCATTCACTTTTTCCCAACGTTTCGACGGTGGTTGCCGTCTTTTTCAGTGGATTTTTATTTATTAAAAAAGAAGCAATTACATAAAAGTGTAAATGTATGTAGGGCGTACATGATAAAAAAAGAATTTCTCAAAACGGACAATTTTTTATTTTTACCCCATTTCATCCCACAAATAATAAAATTTGAAAAAATATCCCTCAAACAATTTCCTAAGAAATAATCTTCTAACAAAAACGAATTTGTTTAATCGGACACTTTTATATTTACAGTATTTCACAATATAAATAAAAAAAAATTTAAAAAATATCCTTTAAGCCATTTCCTAAGAAAAACCTTTCAAACACAAAAAAGAATTTCTAAAATTGGACAATTATTTTATTTTTACTTCATTTCACACTACAAATAAGGAAAGTTGAAGAAGAATATCCCAAAAGCCATTTCCCAACCGCCTACAGCACCATTTATTTAACGGTAATTGAATTGAACTGAAAAACGAAATTTTCGCTTACAGCGCCACATGTTGAGACTTTTTCGACTTTTCTTTTTTCCTAAACCTTCGCGGTACAATTACGAACAAACCCGTAGAAGGAAGTACCCAATTTGATGCAGTCGTTCTCAAGTTTTAAGCATCCGAACCCACCACGATTCATTTTTATATATCGACGGTTAAATTGCAGGACCTTGTTAGTCGAAAACTCACAACTCACAACCACCTTTTGGCATTTCAGTGCCACCTTTTGGTATTTTCAGCGTAACAATATTGCTCAGATTAATAAATAGCTCAGATCAATTTATTTGTTATTTTTTAATTTTTAATAATTAATTTAAAAGTTGTTTTAAGTAAGTTGTTTCTGAAAACGAAATACGAGGTTCTGCACTTTAACCGTCGATATATAGATTTTGGGTCTTCGTTGACTGGACTATATGACCGAAGAAGGCATTCCACGTTTTTTTTGATAAAAAATGGTCTTATTTTTGTGTTAATCGCGTATATCTTTTCAATGGTTTGACCGATTTTGTTACAATTTTGCAATTTGATGCTTCTAAATATGTATTGTAAGCAATATTAGAAAACAAAAATTAAATTTTTTAGGACTTTTGACTTGCATGTATCTTCATTGTGCGGCAACATTACAGTTCGTGCAGGTGCGATCCCGAACCAAGGTACATCAGCGCTTTGGAGAGCCTGGACGAAGATATCATTAATGGGTCTTGAGCTCTATTGCGGATTAGGAGAAAAAGTGATCAAAAATAAAATCGAAAAAAGAGGAGAAGGCCAAAAGATCCAAAAACTGGAAGGAAATTCCTAAACTGGGCAAAAACTATTACCCGGGAATTATAACTAAGATCGTTTCAAAAATTGCATCAGTTTATGTGTAGGAACAACCTTAGAGTTATTACGGGTCTCCTCAGTAACCACTGCAAACTCAGAAGACACCTTAATATTTTTGGCCTAGAAAACTTTCTCACATGCAGATTTCTGCAGAACTTATGAGGAAACGCCGAACATACAAGCTTAATGCGATGAACTTATGCATGGGACAATACTAGATAGAAGGGAGCGAATTTGCTTTTCTGAAAGTAATCCAGATACTCAAATTCCTTAAAGGTGTAAATCTGGAGGGGGAGATACAGAATGAGCAATGGATCTTTAGGTCGCAGTTCAATTACCCTCCCATTATTATTCATTCGTTCATTGAAGACATTTTAAAGCTTTTTTATCTTTAAAATACCTCTGAATAGCTCGCAAGTGCGATACGGGTATCTATAATCAATTTTCACATTTATGCACCGTTACCTAAAGTCCTCTTTACTTAAACGCCATCCACCGTGTTTAAAGGTTACTTAAAGCCATCTTAAATATATTTTGGCACTTAAAAATATGTAATTGTTTTTTTTTGTTTCTATTTATTAGAGAAATGCGTATGCAGGTAGAGTTTTCAGTTTTTTTGTTTTAATTAAAAAAGATTTGGGATTTTTTTTAAATAAATTGAGTTTGAAAAGCAATTGTTTTGTTGGTTTATTTAGGGTATACCTACTAGTTGCCCTTAAAGAAAATCTAATAAAACAGTCGGATTTGTTATGTTTTATGCTTTTATACTTTATGCGATATTGTTTAAACTATTGAGGAAGACTAGATTTCAAAATTTAAATAAAATAAGTCTAACCATGGAAGAGATACACGCGAATAACCCAAAAATATGACCATTTTCTCAAAAAACTTGGAATGCCTAATTCCGTTATGTGAATATTTTGAGAAAAACCTGAAACGCAGTTTTCTTACAACTGACTTGGTTATTACAGGTACGAAGTTTGATCAAAATCGTTAAAGCCATTTGAAATAAAACAAAATATATGTATGTCAGCTACCCTTTCTAGATGAGGCAAAACAAAAATTTAAATTTTCCCTCTAGGGAATCAAATAAAAATGCTCTGTACCAAATTTGAACCAAATCGGTCCACCCGTTTAGGCTCTCGCTCAAATTACAGTGGACGCACAGACGCCACCGACGACGCACAGACCGACGGACGGCATAACGAAACCCTCTTTTTGGAATACTCGATTATCGTTTTTAACCCTTTTTGAGGAGGTGTTGCTTTAATTTCAAAAAAAAAAAACGAATTTGGCAAAAAAGCAGCAAAAACATAGAAAACATAGCACGACAAAATTGAAATTGTCACAACTTGTTCACGACTGTATAACGAAAATTTATTAAGCAATAAAACATTCAATACAAGAAGTTTTTATCCGTTTTTTTAGAAGATGCTTCGCTAAGTTGACACCAAGTTAGCAAAGCAGCAAAAACATAGCACGACAAAATTTAAACCGTCACAAATAATTAAAAACTACCGAATAGCAAATAAAAATGTGGCGCTAAATGAATCATCCTATCGAAAGATGTTATAATTTTTTGCAAATGGCGTCGTACGTCAATCATCTTTGACATTTGTGAACTATAGACAGCTGTAGAATACAAACAGACAAGTAATGGAGCGCTTTACTCCGCTGTCAAGCCATCCTCAATCTCAATCTCAACAATGAAGAGAACAAATTTGTTTCAAAAAAAAAATTTGCGACGAGGCGCATTTCCACTTAAGCGGCTATGTCAATAAGAAAAATCTTCGTTTCTGGGACACTGAAAAGCCGCGTGTGATGCCGCGAAGAGCCATTACATCCACTTAAAGCCACTGTGTGGTGCGGCGGCGTTCACGCGGGAGGTGTGATTGGGCTGTATTTTTTTTAGGACGCCAGGACGATGAAACCGCACACACAGCACGAACCACAATGGATATTGAGAAGGAAGCGTTTCCTGGTCGCTTAATCTCCCGTTTTGGCGATTTGGCATAGCCAGTAAGATCGCCCGATTTAACTATCCAGACTTCTTTCTTTTTGGCTACTTGAAGTCGCGGGCTTATGAAAACAACCCTCAGATAATAGCAGCCCTTAAGGAGAATATTCGACAGGAATGGGAACAGTTATCAGCGGAAATCTTGCGGAAAGTCACATGGAAAATGCAATAAAACGGGCACAAATGTGTATCAACACGGATATCACCTTTTCCACTTTACAGAAACAAATTGTAAAGGTGCAAATAAAGATTTCCATCACTCTAAATCATTTTTTTATTTAGTAAAAAAGTATTTCCAAAAAAAATTAGATAATTTATTTTGCGCCACCTTGTATTAAATAGAAAACCATTCAATTTAAGAAGTTCTTAGACTTTTTTGAGAGATTGCTTCGCAAAGTTGATATCAACATATCGAAGCCGCAAAAAACATAGGAAACATGGGACGACAAATTCGAAATTATCACAACTAATTAACGGCAAACTACCCACCTAACGACTTTTCGATCGGTGAATGCTGTTTCGCTAAGTTGACACTCATTTGGAATGTCTACCCATAATTGGGTAATAACCTCAAATAAAGTCGTCATCTACAGCTTCCAAAAGCATCCATATTGACACATTTGGTGTATACAATGTAAACCTAATTTTCAGGGCTATAACCTTGGACTGCGATATCGCATCATCTTAGAAGTATGTACTATCAAAATGTCGGAAATTCCATGCTCTTAAATTTGTATGATGGTCTTCCAAATAACGTATGTAATGGGTGATTTTTTAAGAGGTTTAGAACTTTTTTTAAAAAAAAAAACACAAAAAATTCGAAAAAATGAATGAAATATTTATTTGAATCGATAGTTTGAACCTTGCAATTTAATGTTTAAAGATAATTTCATGCAAATGTTGCCCGCGGCTGCGTCTCAGGTAGCCCATCCGCTGAGTCCAATTTTGGCATACTCTTTCACACATATCGGCCGGTATCTCACGAATGAATGCATGGATGTTGGCTTCCAGTGCGTCAATCGAGAGGGCTTGTCCCTATAGACATTAGCCTTGACATACCCCCACAAAAAATAATCTAATGGTGTCAAATCGCACGATCTAGGCGGCCAATTGACCGGCCCGAAACGTGAAATTAACTGTTCACCAAACTCGCCTCGCAATTGCGCCATTGTTTCGCGTGCTGTGTGGCATGTGGCACCGTCTTGTTGAAACCACATATCATGCAAGTCAAGAACTTCCATTTCGGGCAAAAAAAAGTTTGTTATCATCGCTCGGTAGCGATTCGCATCATCTTTGAAGAAATATGGCCCAATAATGCCGCCGGCCCATAAACCGCACCAAACAGTGGCTTTTTCGGTATGCATTGGTAGCTGTTGCAATGCTTCTGGCTGATCTTCACTCCAAATGCTGCAATTTTGCTTATTTACGTACCCATTCAACCAAAAATGAGCCTCATCCCTGAACACAAGCAGCGCGCGATGAACATTTCGAACCGAGCACGAATTTTGATAGTAAAATTCAATAATTTGCAAGCGTTGTTTATTTGTAAGACGATCCATGGTTAAATTGCAAACCAAACTGAAGCTGTTTGACAGTGACACAAGGTACTAAACACACGTCAGCTGTCAAAACCAGTGTTGCCAAAACCAAACCAGCCAAAAAATCACCCGTTACTTAAAAATGTCGAAAATATCGATCGCGCAAGTAAATAGCTTACATACAAATTAAAAGATTAAAAGAAAGCTTTCCCAACTTAAACCAATAGTTTCGGAGGCATAAATCAATTCAATTGATAGTGTGCAATCTATGCAAACATCAGTTCTATGACTTGATAATTCACTGCAGAAATGGAAACAAATACAAAAAATTCAAATATTTCTCTTTTTATTTTGAATTTGGTCTCATTATCAGTTTGTAGATGTTTTGTTTACCAGAGATAACCTAATTAAAATTCTCTGTTCAATCGGCAGAAGCTCATTAAGTACCCATACAAACATCCTGTCTTTGCCGCAGGATCTCATTTCGAAGTTTATAAATTATCAATTCAATGTTAATTTTATCATTTCATTTGGAAGATCAATGAAACTACTATACCATATCAATATCAAACAAACACAACCATTTGTTCTCCTAATTAACATGCACATTTCATTCTCACTCAAAAGACACATATTATGTATATCCTCTGCTCCACGATATTGTAAGAGACCGTTGTTGCTGGTAACACAATACAGAGGTAGTTAAACTTGTCCCTCGATTATTGTGTTCGATTGAAGAAGAAGCGGCATGCATAGGTAGTATGAGACAACGCACGGCGGCAATAACATGTCAATCTCAGACCAATCTTATAAGCCACGGGGTCAACGATCAAAAGGAACATTACCACAAGCGCATGTCGCCTACATAAAAATTTAACGAAATTCTAATAGCACAGCACAATGGCACGAGCACCATCACTTTGGTAAAAAGGCGACACAGAATTTGATACCTGTAATGATAAGTAACTGAATTGTGCGTGTGAGTCAGATAAAAAAATATACCTACACCCAAACCCAATAACAGGGGTAATTTGAAAGTAAACTGCGGTCCAATCAGGTAGGAGATAAAGATAAACTCATGGAATGTTGGCAACGCCCTTTTCAACGTAAAATGGCAAAAATTGATCAAAGTATGTTTTATTTGCTATAAGCACTAATTATTTCACGCAAAAAGAAAGTTTTATACGATTTTGTAATAGCAGCAAAACAATAACAAACAACTCGATCTAAAGGGTTTTTTAATAAGGGTGGGTAGAAGTTGAAATATGAAATAAAACATGCTTTGTGTGAGGCAAAGTTCTTTTTTTATTTGAAAGGCCCATGTATGCCATTATGTATGGAATATGACATCGTTCAAATACCCGCCTCGGCTTCTTACGGTGGCACGGTGGGTCCGAGTGGTCCAATTTTCAATGACTCTTCTCTCTTCCGCATAGAACCGGCTGAATTTGAGCGATGGCCTGTGTTATGTTTTCATTAAGGTCATCGGTCGATTGTGGTTTATTCGTATAGAGTTGCGACTTCAGGAAACTCCCCAAGAAAAAGTGTAGCGGGGTCAAATCGCATGACCTTTGTGGCCAATTCACGTCACCTCTGCTAAAGATAACCTTACCCTCAAAACGTTCATGCAGAATGTCAATCGTGGCGTCCGCTGTGTGGCACGTAGCGCCACGCCGCCGTTCTGCTGGAACCACATGTCATCTAGGTCCATGGTTAAATTTTGGCCATAAGAAATTGGTTATCATCGTTCTGTAGCAGTGTAGCGCTCACCAGTGGCGGTAACCGCCTCACCAACGTCGTTTTCGAAAAAGTACGGACCGATGACACCACCGGTCCAAAATCCACACCAACTGTAACTTTTTGAGGATGCATTGTCACCTGGTGAACCTCGTGTGGGTTGGTGTCGTCCCATATACGGCAATTTAGCTTGTTGACATAGCCATTCATCCAAAAATTCGCCTCGTCGCTAAAGATAATTTTTCGGTCAAAATTGGGGTCCTCTTCCAAACGCTCCGAAGCCCACTCCTCGAACAAACAGCGTTGTCTATGGTCATGAACCTTGAACTCTTGGGTCAGTTGGAATGTTGGATCTTGTTTCGTTAAGTCTGCGAAAGGCCGAGTTCTTGTGTACGGCGGGGAATGGCATACCTCCGGTTCTGCTTTACACTTTCACGGGCCGCGGCGATGTTCTAGCCCGATCTTGCGTGGGCTGATTGATTACCGCAATTTCGCCACCAAACGTCAAGAGTCGACAGTGAAGGGCCACCATGTCTACCGTAAAATGGGCGGAAAGCGCGCAGCATTTTCACTAACCGACACTCATTTTGATAATAAAGTTTTATCATTTGGACGAGCTTTTCAATCGAGTAACTTGGCATCAGTAGCAGAATAATAAACAACAGATTTGACAGATGTCACCAAAACAACATGGCCGCCACAACCCGCCAAAATCTACCCTCGCCAAGACTGCTTTTAAACCATGCAATTTCTTCTTGCGATTTTTAAGCACGTGGGCGAGGGACGTATGTGGTGGCCGGGGTAGACGAAATTGCTGAGGTTGAACAAATTGCAGAGTTATCGCTCATTCTTCTTTGTGCTTTTCCTTTTTGTTCGAATGTGTTTTATTTTCATTCGTCGTCCACTCAGATAACTTCGCTTAATCAAGTGGAGTAAAGAGTGCAGTGAGAAGATACTTCTTCACTCGCACAAAGTAAACTTTTCATTAAAAATCGCTGTCGTGTAAAAGGTATTTGCAATTAGAAGGAAACCAAAGGAGAAACGAAGATTAAAAATCGCTGTAATGTAAAAGCGGTCCAATTGAAAAACCCTTTAGATACATACCACTGCAAATAATTTTATACCAACGGCGGGAGTTGATCGAAAATTGCTAGTGGGCGGTTGCCAGAAACTAAGTCCCTTTTCACACGAGGAAACAGAGTTGCCAGCAACATTCAGTTTGATGGTGAGAAGGGCAAGAAGTAAGAGGTGCAAATGAAATCTCTCCGGTCAACGATTCGAGGAGATTTTTTTGACATTCCTCTTCGCACTCAAAGTAGAGTGTGTCCAACCAAGCTATTTTTAAAGAAAACTACAGAAAGTTTCCAAGATTTTGTTTCTTCGTGTGAAAGTTACAGGGGATTTTTAAGGAAATTAAAAGAAAACGTCAAAAAAAATCTCCAGAAACTTGTTTCCTTGTGTGGAAGGGGACTAAGTTCTATGAGCGCTCTCCCATAGTCTCCTTTCACACGAAGAAACAAGTTGCTGGAGATTTTTTGACGTTTGCTTTTAATTTCTTCTAAAATCTCTTGTACCTTTCACACGAAGAAACAAAATCGTAATTGAATCGGGAGCAACTTAAAGGAGCTGGGGTGAGCAACTTAAAGTTGCCTATTTAAGGTTTTTTTTTCGAATACATTAATTGTGCTCCAATTTCCTTTTAATACCTCAACCGTTTTTTCTTTCAATTTTATACAGATATTTCCAAAGTACATAATATTGCATTTCAAAAATGAACAGAATATTTTGTTTTGTTATAAATTGACTTGATAATAGCCGTGTTTTTTTGCAAGCCCCGAGGAAATCGATCGAAGAAAACGACATCGTGTCCTGCAATTTACATGGTAAATGCAACAACAACTAATTCCCTTTGGGCTTAGCTAAGCACGGAGAAAAACTGTGTTACCAGCGTGAATCGCATACTTGTTATCGATAGTTTGTATGGAAACGCCATTTTGTTTCAGTAATGGCGTCGCTAATCCCCGATGTCGTTTTTTTCAACCAAATCTCCCCGGGCTTGCAAAAAAACACGGCTAATGTTATGATAGCCGTGTTCCATTGGGCCTTGCAATGTACTTTTTAGTACTCCCCAGTAGATGATGAATGGAATGCTTTCTTTTTGCCAAAAGTAAAATGTAACCTCAATATCAATTTAATTTCGGTTTTGTTTTGTTATTTAAATTTAAAATGTGAAAAATGTCAACAACAATAATCTCTTACATAATTTCTGTTGATTGGTGATGTCTTTTTCTTGTTTGGAAACATTCTGTTACTATATTAATGAACTACTTTGAACTACTTCGACCACAGAGTAGAAGTAGTTGACTGCCGCCAGAATTACTTGGCTGTAGATACTGGAGCCCAAAGGAACACACCTGATAATGAAAATGTATCTAGAAAAATTTAATTCACAGTTAGGTAGGTACATTTATTATATTGCTTATAAAAATTTATGACAATGAAGACATTTCTTAACATTATAATCTTCAATATTCCTAATGTTCCAAGACTTTCTCGGTGGTTGCCATGGAATGCGTTCTTCAGGAATTTTCTATTAAAGAAGAAAGGGAAAATTTATATATGTATGCATGTACATAGGTAAGTTGAAATGTCATAAAGAAAAAAGTTTAGAAATTAACCTGAATTTTTTCAAATGGTCTTCCAGAACAGCTTTGACATCTCTTGTAAGATCCAAATCGTGCATACTCAAATTCTTGGCATTTAGAGTTATCAGATTTCGTTGTTGTTTTGCAAGTTTTTGGTCTATCCGCAAAAAGTTTTTCTCGATTGAGGAAACTGAAAATGTAAAAATTATAATTTTGTTTAAATTAATTAATTCAATTGGTTGATATCCTTTTCTTTGGAATAATTTTCTTAATTTTTATTGAAAATCAAAGAAAAAAGAAACTTAAATACAATAAAAATAGGTACATCTCCTCTCACTGTAACTTACTCTGGTCGCGATTGGTTCCAAAAGTTCTTTAGTCGTTTCGAGCCCATAATATCGCCTAGTTTTTGAAGCAGACGAACGTTTTCCTTTTCTATTTTTTCCAAACGTTCTCTTTCGGCTTGGACTTTTTTTGGTTTAACGGTAACGTGTGCATAGTTGAGAGGTGTCTTGACATCGATGGCTGCCTTAGCATTAACGACATTTTGTCGATGTTTTTGATATCTTTGTAATTCCCATGGATGGTTAAGCAGTTTTTCGCGTCGGGAAATCATGACCGATAGTTCTTATATTATATATTAATACTGACTATACTTTATGCTTTGGAAAGGTTTTTATGTTTTTTTTTTTAATGAGGCTAGAAACCTTTGTGTTGTCGTCAAGGATATACAACCGGTAAAGAAGAGGGTATTTTCATAGCAACACCTGCCTGCCTAATACATACGTTCCTTGTGTTATTGTGATTTAAATATTGAGCGCATAACAACACGTACGTTTATTGATAATTATATATGTAGGTACAACATACAGTATTTATGTATATGCGTTTTCATAGCATATCGTAGGATTTCAGTAATTTGTGTCTTTCAGCAGCAAAAAGTTAAAACAAATATGTATTGTAATGTAATCAGAATCACTGTTGAAGATGCATGTTAATAGTTTAATTATGTCATGAATTCTTTAGCGAGAAAATGTTAAAAAAGTGAAAAGTAACTTTTACAAAAATTAATTGTTTGATTGCAAAATTATAACAAAATCAGTCCAAACATAGAAACTATATACGAGATTAACAATTTTCTCGAAAAACATGTACCTAATGCCTATGTCCGTTATGTCATTTTTTTTTCTAAAAACCTTAATCAAAATCCTTAGAACGGTTTTTGAGAAAATTTGGAGAAAACAAACAAACTCTGTGTACTACATTTGAAGCTAATTGGGCCCGCTAAAACATCTGCTCATTTGCTATTCAATTCATTTCACATTTCAAAATGAGTTATCTATAATTTCAACCAAAAGTTACAAGAAATTTGGTGGGAAATAGCTTGGCTCGTTGAACCTTGTTGATCCCGGTTTTCTTGACAACCCGCCTTCAAAAAAAAAAATGGGTTTTTCGGTTCTCAAAAAACAACCGAGGATTGCGACATTTGGCATTGGGATATATGTGACATTGCAACAATCAAGAAGTTATTGTGCTCTGATATTTAAAACTTAAAATTTGCTTTAAAATACTTTTAAAAATGAATAGAAATAACTTTGAAAGTTTCCCTCTTCTATTTTTCTATTTATTGGGGCATATTCATAGTCACTTTTAAACTCCAGTTTATCTTAGACCTGGGGTCGAATCGCCGCATACGTTAACATGTAGAAACTATGGGGCATATTCATAGTCACTTTTAAACTCCAGTTTATCTTAGACTGGGGTTTATTCAATGTTATTTAGATAGGATAAACCCAGGTCTAAGATAAACTGGAGTTTAAAAGTGACTATGAATATGCCCCTATGTATTTGGCATGACGCCATAAGTGAACAAAAGCCACAATGCGGATTTGGAATTACTTTACACGTTCACGTATTCAGCTGAACGAATTATCATTCTATTAGTTTGACGCATTCGTATCCGCAACCAAACCGCATTATAAGGAAAACGAATGCCGTTTCGTGAACGGATGCGGTGATTCGACCCCTGGGTTTATCCTATTTAACTAATAGGGCTGTGTCAATCAGGAACGATTCGATTTTTTTGATCCGATCATCGAAAAGTATCGATGATTGAAATCACAAATTTTCGTTTCAATCGATCCAAATCTCAATCATTTCGATTCATTCCATGTTCTTCAGATGTGAAACTTCAACGGCAGCGTATGATAAGCTCATTAAATTCTGATCTCGACAGCATTGTCCAATGGGGAATCAAAAACCGTGTAGAATTTAATGCTTCCAAAACTCAATGCTGTCTCCTGTCGTTAAAGCGGAACCCGCCCCCCATGCCGCTATCCATGAGCGGTACTTGCATAGAGGAAACTGAACAGCTTTCAGTACTCGGTATGTGTGTCACAGACACCACCTTTTGTGGAACGACCACATATTTGACATAGCCAAAAACGCTGCTAAGTGTTTAGGTTTCCTCCGTCGATGCAAGAAATTTTTCTCCCCTTCTGATCTGGCTGTGATCTACAAAGCCTTTATTCGTCCAAAACTTGAGTACAACTCCCATATTTGGGCAGGTGCACCAAAAACCCACTTGAGCCTATTGGATAGAATACAAAAGAGAGCTCTGAAAATGATAGGTGAAAGAACTATAACGGAAACATTTACATCTCTTGAGCACCGTCGCAATGTTTCATGTCTATCATTATTCTACCGCTATTTCTATAAACAGTGTTCTAGTGAAATAGCCAGTTGCATTCCTCCCCTTAAACAATTCAACCGTAATACCCGCGCTTCTGGGAATGCCCATCAATTTACCCTTGAGCCCAACTTCGGACGTACTGTTAATTACAGAGATTCTTTCCTTAGTCGCACTACACGAATGTGGAATGCTCTACCCAGCCCTGTTTTCCCCTCCCATTGTGATCTTCAGACATTTAAAACCAATGTGCATCGGTATCTCCTTTTCAATCCCCTCCAATCTACCTAATCGCTCGTGCTGTGTATATCATATTAAGGGTAGTCACAACCCCTTTAGTGCGCGCTAAATTAAAAAAAAAAAAAAAAAAAAAAAAAATTCTCGATCTCATCCCAATCTCAATCATTTCGATGATTCTCGATTTTAAATCCCAATCTCAATCATTTCGATGATTCTCGATTTCCATCCCAATCTCAATCATTTCGATGATTCTCGATTTTCCATCCCAATCCCAATCATTTTAATGAATCTCGATTTTCGATATCAATCTCTGTTGAATTATAAATATATATTTATCATTGACCTATTATATATGGACTGCTAGGAGCATTGACCTATTATATATGGACTGCTAGGAGCCAACTTCACGCGGATTCAATCGAAAACTTATCGCCACGAGCGCCAGTTGGAGTTGTGATGAAATAACTCATTTTACGATTGAAAACTAAAAAAAATTGAGCAAACGTCAAACTGTGACCTTCAAGTAAAACAAATGGCACTGTGTTTCATAAGTAATTATAACAGATGTCCCTAGATTCTATGGCAAATAATGCTTGGTGAGCCCAAGTCCCAAGAGATGGCCTTGTGAATTATTACTTTTGTTTGCCACTTTGCTCCAAGTAGCATCAGTGTCGCTAAAAAGTGATTGAATCACGTTTACTGAGATATTTGTATGAAAATGAGGCTCGACTAGCAGTCCATATTTAGTATGTCAATGATATTTATAATCGGAGAAGAGAAATATGGGTCAGATTGGATTCGATCAAAATTGGTACAGTATTCGTAAACTTTGGAGATTCAATTTCATCGAGACCGAAATAAAAAAATTGTCTTAGTTTGACAGGTGTCAAAATATGTCAAAATTTTTTGTACGGCGGATCGAAAAACGGATTACGCCAATTAAGGAGGTGCAAATTACCTAAAGTCACACCAGTTCTCTAGGTTCTCTAGGTCTATTAAAACACTTTTAATTTGACAAGTGTCAAAATGTCAAATCATTTCCGAGAATACGCGCTACGTAACCTTGTACATCGTAACGTCGCACAGAGAAAAGTCCACGTTTCACTCTACCGCCAACATAGATGTTTACACATCAAAAATCGAATCGGAACAGTGTGGAATAGTGAATTGAGTGGAATGAAAATGATCGAATGATCGATTGATTAAAATGATCGAATTATTTTGGTAATCGATTCTTGAACGATTCGATCATTTGAAATGAACGATTTACACAGCTCTATTAACTAACATTGAATAAACCTCAGTCTAAGATAGAGTGGAGTTTAAAAGTGACTATGAATATGCCCCATTATCTTAAATTAAATTTGTTTATTCTTTCAAAATTTCATACAAAGTATCGATAAAATGAGGTTATTCGCATTGGTGATAGTTTTTCTGCGGAATAAGTATTTGCATATCATTTAACATGTGATATTGTTTAATACCGTTTTTTCGTCCGATTCTCTCAGGAATTAGTACACAAAACTTCGTGTATGAGACGTACTTTTTTACACAAGATACTACTAAAAGCACATTACAACAATGTAATCTTACCACAATACAATACGTTCCACAAATATTTCAGTCCAACATGTGCTTTTATCGTTTGACGTCTTGCTGTCATTTCATTCGTGTCGCCTGTCGCTTCCCGCTTTCTGTTTACATTCGACGCGTTTTGATAATTTTTCTTCAAATTAATAAATACTATTATTTAAAATGAGCTTCTTAAAACCGAAATCTATTATAGAACAAGGTGACACAGTAATTATTTATTTAAGTGTTAATAGCATGCATGCAATCGAAGCTGTACCTAACATAGTCAACAAAA
This sequence comes from Leucozona laternaria, assembly GCA_932273885.2. Taxonomy (NCBI): domain Eukaryota; kingdom Metazoa; phylum Arthropoda; class Insecta; order Diptera; family Syrphidae; genus Leucozona; species Leucozona laternaria. Next base: position 48,667,131 of record OW026366.1, read on the forward strand.
AAGGCGAAGTTATCGAGTATGTCTTCCAAACGAGTTTCGGTGCATTAAAAGTTAAAAATATCATCGGCGTTGAGTATGGTAGTAAAATTGATCTCACCCGTGGCTGGGCATATGTCTTACAACCAAATCCAGAACTCTGGACTCAAACCTTACCCCATAGAACTCAAATCATTTACACACCAGACATTAGCATGATTTTATTTCAATTGGAAATAAAGCCGGGTAGTGTTGTCATTGAATCGGGTACTGGTTCAGGGTCATTGTCACATTATTTACTACGTGCAGTTAAACCTTACGGGCATTTGCATACATTTGACTTCCATGAAGCGCGAGCTCAGCAGGCACGAGAGGAATTCCAAAGTCATGGGCTCGGTGACTTTGTGACAGTGTACCACAGAGACGTTTGCCAATTTGGATTCACAAATGAATTAAAAGGCAAGGCGGATGCAGTGTTTCTTGATTTGCCAGCACCACAGTTAGCTGTGCCTCATGCCTTTGCGGCACTTAAATCTTCAGGTAAGTACCTACTTAAATGTGTATAGATTGTATTTAATATCAAATGCTATTCTTGATAACCTGTTCGTAGAATATTTTTTAACCCAGAACAACAGACTTCATTGGCAGCGGGAGGACAAGAAAATTGCTTTTTGAAATGTACTTGTACTTGATGACAAAGGCATTTGATTGCAGTTTCTTGATTTTACCATGAGTATAATATGAATTATTAATACTTATAGAAGGTATCGAATTGCTTAGTCTGGATTTACATACATTGACCGATTTTTCAAGCGTTGAATTGAAAAATTGTGTGAAATGGGAAAGAAACATGTTGGTTGTACCCTGAAATACACACACGAAGACAACAACATTAAAATAAATTGGTATTGGAATGTAAATCCACAATTATAATTGTTATAAGAAGTATGAAGTTTTGTCTAACCCACAGTTGTCTTATAGCTACCTAAGCACACTCCCTATGTTATCCTTCTGCTAATGAAATTTTTCGCTCGTTAGTTCGAAGAGAGCCACTGGGCAAACAAAAATTCAAATCAGTAATCTTTTCTCTGAAGGACAGAACTGTCAAACATTGGACCAAGGGTTTAAATGACTTCCATATAGTTTTGGACAAAGCTACGCCTTTAGAGTAGAGAACAAAATATGTTGAAGTTAAAGTTTAGAAAAAGTAAAGTTTTATGAATGGTAAAACACTCGAGTGAGTTAAAACCCTGCGTCACCGCATAAACAGTACTTTTATAAATAAAACTGTTATAAATTGGCATGTCTAGAGTTACTTCCCTGTACAATACATAAAATCACGTATTTATTAATGCGCATCCAATAAAATCACCTTTCTTATTTTTTTCTCGAAACCTTGAAAAGTTGATTGCTTGGGCTATAAGAAAAAGCTCTTAAAATATGAGATATTTATATATAAGTGTAAAGGTATGGAAAAAATGCAACACTGAAATTTTATTCGTCGCCCACCCTTGAACCTGATAAATCCATTGACTCCTTTAAATGTGTCCCCTGTGATAGAAAAAAAATGATTTGTTCAATCTAATTTTGTTAGTTAGATCTAAAGTTAACCATGAAATGAAACCACACAACTACTCTCCAAATCGATTGTATTTTGTTTTAATTTTATAAACGAAAAGAAAATGTGAAACCGAAGCTAAAGTTAGTAAATCCCAGAATTCGAAGCTTCAAAATCGAACTGAGATCTTATGTTAGTGAGAGTCCTAATAAATAGGAACTAACGCCGAATTTATTCAACATTGAAATTTATAAATTTGCTTTTGAAAATAGGAAATTTATCGATTATAAAAAAATTAATTTATGATACAGCATTTAACAATTTTAATTGACGCTGCCTTCAATAGCCAATTTTTCACTTAATAAAAGTGATTTTTAGACCTGATGGAGGTTGGGTTTCCGATTCAAAACTACATCAACACCATTCGGAAAACAGTAATCTGGTTTTCAAGAAAGAATTTATAATTTTTGGTTTTTTTGTTTGTGCCCAAAACAAAATAAGCAAACGATAGTTTTGCTGTCAAAATACTGAGGCAAAAAAAATCTTGTTTTCCCATGCTCACTTTTTGGCGGGACGAAATCTCAGAGATCTCATTTTTGGAACGCGCCAAATAGACTTATTTATTTCAAATGATAGTTAATCAACCAAAATAACAGACAATTATTTCTTAAAATCATTTAAATTTAAAGGCACTATTAAAAGCGAACCATTTAACTCATGGTTAGTGAATGAATTAATAACTTCAATACTGTGTCGCATCTGCATGCTTGTTGACAAAGTCCCTTAAATCTCCTCCACACTATCTCACTGAGTAATCAGTATTAACAAGTTTCAAATTGAAAGTGAGAAAGAATTCCATGCTCTTGTTAAACTTTCATTGTTTGATTCCACACTTGTATCCAACAAGCACACAAAATAATTATCAAATTCGAAAATCTTACAATTACTACAAAATCTAATCTTTTACGTACAATTTAAAATAAAAATATTTATCACATTAATTAAGATCAAAAAATATCAAATTTGTTGCTTAAGCTTAGATCACACGATTTGTGTATACACAAATATTTGTGTATAAATTTGTGTATTATTGACAAAAAAATACACAAATCGTCTGAACCACAAATTTTATGTACACAAATGACGTACACAAACGATTTGTATATTATTTGTGTATTCAATACACAAATCGAATTTGTGTACATTTACAAATCGTCTGATCGGGTACCCAAATCATTTTATGACTATTTGTGTATATTTGGGCACCATTTGTGTATGTCACATCATTTGTGTATTCTGAAAATTTAAGCATACACAAATTTCGTGAGAATACACAAATGGTTTTGAAAATTCAACTGAATATTTAATATCAGTCGAGTCAATAAAGGTTTTTTCTTCGAATTTTAATGTGCAACTATGATTTTAATGATTTGTTTTGTAAAATGGCACCATAAGGACATGCAGGGTGATTTGTATTAGATGAAATGAACACATCTACGTTAAGCCAAAAATCGTATCGGGGGTTCGGTCGCAGAGCAAACCCATCGTCAGCGACGAGAACATATGGAACAGGTGTTTCACGTCTGGGCAGTTCTATCGGTGGTGGCAAGCAAAGCTGGTGGCTGTCCATGGCTTGTCCAAAAGTACAGCGGTTGAACACGCCGCCATCGGAAAATCGACCGTTGCGACCAACGTCGATGTAAATTAACTTGTATTCGGCGTCCGCGATACACATTAAAACATTCGTACGAAATTTCGATACAATTGTGGCTCTTCGGCACGTAGTTCCACAAGTAATTTTGCGCAAAAGCCCTCCGTCTCACGGTGGCCAAGCCAATTTTTTCTCCAACAAGTTCGCCGCTTGCGTACCATTAATACGACCTGTTGTTGGCTTTCGTCTTCTTCTTCACTTTCGAGTAAATACGCGGCCAAACTATTGGCAAGACATTTTTTTTTTGACATTGTTTGAATGAAATTATTTAATTTAACCGGATACACTTCAATTCACTATCAAATAAACAGAATGACATTTGTGAAGAAATACACAAATCGTCTGAACCACAAATTTTTATACACAAATTGATTTGTGTATAGCATATATTTCTATATCTTTACACAAATGAAATTTGTGTTTTTTTACAAAAATACACAAATCGTCTGAACCACAAATATTTGTGACATAAATAAATAGCATTTGTGTTCCAATTTGTGTAGAATTTGTGTATAACATACACAAATGAAATTTGTGTATATACACAAACCGTCTGATCTTAGCTTTACAAAGGCTTTTAAAAGCTAAGTTTAAGTTTCTCTATTTTTCTTATTTTTACTTGCGATATAGGTACTATATGGGAAGTTATGGATTCGTACACAAAATCGAACTCGAGATTTTGATCAAACTTTACATTACGATGATAGAGAAGTCAAAAAAAGTGGGTCTCGCAAAAACGTCCGTCTGTCTGTCTGTCTGTCTGTCTGTCTGTCGGTTCGACTACAGCCTAAACGGATGGTTCGATTTTCTTTAAACTTGGTATCTAGCGTTTTTTGGACATTCCCCCCACCCGTTTTTTTCTCTTTTTTTTAGGACCAAAATTAACAGTAGCTGTCATACAAAATTTCTTGGCCAAAAAGGAAAAACTTATTTTTCTCAAATCCAGCGCTACCGAATTTGTTTTTAAGAACTCAATAAATTTAAATAGTTATAAGTTACTGTTTAATAAAAAAAATGGTTCCGAAAAATAGTTATTAATGGTACCTCCCAAAGAACCATTTTTTTGATTTTCGCTTTTCTCGAAAACGGTTAAACAGATTCTGATCAATTTTTTTATGAAGAAGTATTGACACATTCTAAATAATATTGTGTACCAAAATTTTCAAAAAAATATTTTTTTAGATTTTTAAAAAAAGTTTTAATATTTTTTTTTGAAAACTCAATATTTCAAAAACGATTTGGCCGATTTTTATTAAACTTGGTAAATAGCAGTTTTTTAACTTTATCTAGAAGATTTTTGAAAAAAATTATTCTAATACCCAAAAATAACGGTGCCTCCCATACAAATGTTAAAAAACCGTTAAGAAAAATATTTTGTTTCTCAAAAACAACTCCTACGATTTTCATAAAAGTTTTTTTGTGTGTTAAAATTAGTACGATCAACCATTTAAAATTTTTAAAGTTTATATTTTACGTTTATTAACAGTACCTCTCATAGAACGGTTTCTTTGATTTTCGACTATCTCAACATCTGATCAACCGAATAAAATTAGATTTTTTATACAGAAGGTTGTAACAAATATAAATAAAAGTGCGTATCAAAATTTTCTAAAAAATGATTTTTGGATTTAAAAAAAAAAATCAAAATTATTTTTTGAAAATTCGATATTTCGAAAACTGGTAGCAGATTTTTTTGTGAAGTTCAATTTTTAACGCAACATTAATAAATGCTTTAAATTGGCGTACCAATTATTTTTCTCAAAAATGTTAAAGAAATTTTATATATAAAAAATTAATTATTTTTAAAACCGCTCCTACGATTTTCAAAAATTTTTTCTCATAAATTAAGATTTATATAAGAAATCAGATGGTGTACATCGCGTTGGGTTAAAACGGAGTCAAAGTATTTTAATCAATTTCTTTCTAATTTCGTTGATTTAAAACAATTTACCAGTTTAAATAGATTTCCTTTCATGTATATTGCATATGTGCAACACTGGGCTGTATTGTTAATTTTTGTATACTCACATAATATAACCTGAAACTAAACTAAGATTCCTCCTATAGCTAATTTATTTCAGACTATAGAACCACAATGTGATCGCGCATAAGAGCAAGTTCGTGCGACCCAGTCGTGCATATTTTTTTAATTGTATATCGTCGTTGATACTGCAAAAATACATGTACCACTTTTTTGAGAATTTTCAAAAAAAAAACGATTTTATTTTTTTAAATATTCAGCCTTGATGTGAGTTTCAGCGAAAAATATTTCACCTTAAAATTTTGTTCGCGCGGAATTTTAAAAGCTATTGTGAGTTTCGCCCGAACGAAATTTCACTTCGAACTAGAAATGACCTTTCGAACAAATAGTTGGGATATGAACTGTGATGGGATATGAAAATAAATAAAATACCTACGACATAAAAGAAAAATCACAAATTATTGCTTACGCCAATGGAAATGAGATAATTATTTTATTTTTATTTATTTACTCCATCTCACAATATTTGTCATGTGTTGATACATAAACATGATTTTGTTTTGAGACCATAACACATTCTATCCCTTTTGAAGGTTTGAAGTTATGTTGAAACTGATTTATTATTTGTTTGGATGCAAGTGTGGAAATAAAATATGATTATCAGAAACAGTTTTACTTAGTGGCAGACAAATTTTATGACAGTGATTTCCTTATTACAAACAAAAAATAAACCTCAAAGGAATTTTTCCTTACATGAACCTTCACTGGATGTAGGTGATTTTACATTTGAAAGGTCTGAAAAACAAAGTGCAAACTACACAAATTTCATAAAATTTTGTAAATATAAGCATCGCGCGTAACAGAGATTTTAGTTAAAGAAGTGATAATTAAATAAAATTGTTCATTCGTTCAAGGTGTTTCAGGGTATATTTTTGGAATGCAAGATGCACCTCAATTTATATATTGCTGATTTTATGATCCTGATATAAGAAATTCAATTCCGTTTCCCTAGAATAAAGAATAATATCGCTTGTTCTCCTTTCGTTCGCCTCAAAGAAATAAGTGAACATTTTGCCAATTAATTGTGTTAAATTTCGCCCAAAATGACTACTCACAATAATGGGAATTTTTCGTAATTTTAACATTTTTCGGGTGAAACGTACAATAGCCGAAAATTGAAACGTCAAATTTTCCGGGTGAAATGTTGTTCGGGTGAAACTCACAATAAGGCTGATATTAACTAATGGCGAATTCCTTTCAAAAAAGAAATCGAATTTTTTCTAAACAGAATCGATTTTTTTCTGTCAACTGAAAGGAATTCGTATTTCGTAAAAGAATCGATTTTTTGGTGTGATTGTGTTTGTTTGTTTAACCAATAGAATTAAATCAATAAATAAAAGATATTAGCCAGCTTATACGTTGCCAATTTGTTGGTGCATTTTATTTGTTTGAACTTCTATTTGCACAAATTTTTAAAAAAAATTGTTATTGAAAAGTTTTCACTTGGGAAAGCTTTTTTTTTGTCAAGTTTGTGTTCAATAATGAACAACGCACAATAAATTATTTTTATAGCTGTATTGACTGAATATATTGTTGAATATTTTGTTTAGAAAAAATTCGAAAGGAATTCGCCATACATTTTATCAAATTTGGTGGATTTAAAAATTATGATTTTCCTTAAAAGTTTTTTTTTATCATTTTTAGCAATAACAGCACTTGTTATTATATGGATACTGTTCAAAAACAGCTCTGTGCAAAGTTTTAAAAAAATCGACTTAGTCTTAAAATATTGAGTTTTTAAATATTTGTTTTGAAGTAATTTAAAAAGAATTGATATGTCATATTATTTTAATATTTATTTTTTTACATTGAAAACCCAAAATTTAAAAAATAAATCCTCCGCACTTTCTTAAAATATTAATTACAAAATAATAAAAAAATGATTTTTTTTTAAATCCGAAAAATAATTTGTTAAAAATTTTGTTACGCAATATTATTGGAATACAAAAATAAAAATAAAATTTAATAGCTTTCATGCAAACAAATTTTTCAAAACTCCTACTGTTAGTTTGGATTTATTTAAAAAAATAATCTGGACAATGCCTGAATTTACCAATGGAAAGCCCCATAAGAAATATAACGAAGAATATATCTACAAGGTGGCGCAGAAGTTGCCACCCGGCGCAAAAGTTGAACACCACCGACGAATTATTCCGCAAATAAATCGGAACAATTATTCCGTGTTCTTTAGATACAAAAAACACGTCAACAAGACACAAATCACTATACTCCTTAAGAACGCTGAATAATTGTTTTAATTTTTTCCGGAGTTAGTTTTGGGTGACAACCTTGCCCCACCTTATATAATGTATTTTTTAGACTTCGATTAGCAGAAAAAACGAAGCGTCCAAAAAGCATTCATTGTCTGTGGAATAACAGTGTCCTAGTTTGGAAAAATTTCAACAATGGCACAAGCCTTTTAGCTGACATAAATTTTATTTAATTGCTTTCGCACCTAATTAGTATTTACTTCGTCCTTAAACCTATTTATACCTAAGAATGTTCTTAATGGTCATCAAAAACACATAAATGTATAAATGTTTGTCTTCCATTATTTCCATATCCGTGTGCCTCAATCATTAGTTACAAACGACTCCTGCAAAAGGATTCAACTATCGCGTTTCCATGTCTAAAAGTGGCAATCACTCTACATCGAAATTGACAAACGGCACAGTCTTGCAATATTCCCATATTAACAAGCATAATAAGGTGCGCATGCGCGCAATCGATAACCAATCCGTAGAGGTGGTCATGGACACACTCTTACATCAGTTGAAGACATTTCACAAAAACAGAAGTAAGAACTTTAACAGACAACTTCTGGTCGCATCGAAGTGGAAGCCATCGACTGACAGATGGACAGAAACAGAAAACCGAAAGAAGACAGCCAAAGAGAAACCTCCATGCATATATATCTACCTCACTACGTTATGTCAACGCTGTAAATGTTCGCAGATAGGTAATTTGTTTAATTAATTGCGTAAACGACGGATACTTGCGAGAAGTCCATCGCGGGAGCGCGCGCCGCTCCTTTATATAAATACACAGCATCGATCTCCTTACCTTTCCTTCTTCACTTCAGGGTGTAGGTATTATTCGCGCGGTATTTTTTGTAAATCAATTCCATATCCGAGTTCAATTGGCACAACTCGATGTTTTTGCCCTTGTCTCGAGAAGACTTGTGACAAAAAATCCCCCAACTGCTACTAATCGTCAATTGACTATATCTGCTTGTATGTGAAAGGCAAAGGTGACACTGAGGTGTGTCAATTTGGAAAACGATTGACAGGGAATAAGCTGCGCAGCTATATTTTCTTCAATACAATATTATATTGTGTTAGGTTATGGTGTCCTTAATTGTTAACATTATTGTATTTCTCTTCTTTCCACCTTCACTGGACTAAAATAGAATTAAAGATTTTTGTTTTTGTCGACAGGTGGTAGATTTTGTTCCTTCTCACCGTGCATTGAACAATCCCAACGATGCTGTGAGGCACTCCAACAACTTGGATTCACCGAGATTCAATCACTTGAAGTTCTGCAATCTGAAGACACAGTAAGAACAAAAAATATCACAGTTATGGATCTGGAATTCTTGAAACACAAGGTATGTATTTTTACTCATATTTAGATATGTGCATAAAAGTAAATGCTAAGGTACTTTAGTTGGACATTTATTCCAAAAACTAGTTTCGGATAAGATTTACTTTTTGCCACATGAACAAGGCCAACACTCTATGGTTGTTGTCATAAATAATTTCAAATACACCTGAACCGAACAGGTGAGCATCAATTAAGCCGATGTAATGAAGCTATTTCGGCTCAGCGTGATTATGTTTTGGAGGCGATTTACATCGAGTGGTTTTAAGTTATCCCTTGCTTAGTTCTGTTGGTTTAACATTGACACATGGCAGGGTAAATACGATACAACATGTAGCCATGTCTCGCTCGTCTTCTATTGGAAATTGCACATGATGATGAACCAGTTTGCTTTTCCTGATATTTCTTTAGAGGTGAATGCCGAAGGTGTTAAACACTGCAACTGTTACGGATGGCAGCGAGGTGGCACCCTCAACCTAAAGAGCTAACTCAACGTTTGGGCTTTGGGGAATTTTGTAGAGCGAAAAATAGCCCATAATAGTCAGTGCAACGTGTTTATGCGGTGTTCTTTTCTTTTTGTAGCACATTCAAGAAAATGTGCCGAAGTAAAAATCGGGTGAAGTATAGTGGTCTTTAAATTAAAAAGAAATCGGAAGCTAAATCAAACTTCGTTTATATTTAAATTTTTTTTTTTTATTTCATTTTATTTCGAATCCGAACTCAGGTTTTCTCTAACAAGTCAGGTTTTTGAGATAGTTATTCCTGTTCATAATTAAAATATATTTTTTGAGGTTATTTAAAATGGTAAGATAATTTTTGTCATCAAAATTTGTAACAATTTCATTTTAAATCTTTCCAATATATTTTGTATCAGTTTTAATTTATGTTTAAGTAGGTACCTTATCTATATTAAATAACATGCCGAGAACTTGTATAAACAATCCCAATCAATTCTGTTACGTAAACATAAACTTCGCCTAAGCAATACTCAAAGAAGAAAAAGTATACTTGTAAGATTTAAAATGTATGTCTTTTCGATTGGTACTCCGGGAGAACAATTTGATACGTGTGAACCCTTCTGGAACGATTCGAAAAACAAAACCAGAAGCAAATTTCTCTTCTTTTCAGAAGGAGAACTGTCATTCTGACTCCAATTGAAAAGGCCATTACTTTTAAGAAGAAGTTTCATACTTTCAGCAACCGTTAAAACTTTTTTTTTGCGATTTTACGTAAACACAAATATACCGAAAACTTCCTTTTTTAAACTGGTTAACCTCAAAAACCGAATCCCTCCGGGCTTGAAAAAATACACGCATATCGTTCCTTGCGTTCGAGAATCTATCCGGTGTCAACTTATCCAAAAAATTTCAGATATCTTGAGTTATTGTTGCGTCAGCTGTTTGTTCACAAGGTAATCCTTGCGTTCGAGAATCTATCTGAGAGCATGAATCAAAGAATACAAGATTACGCCACTTCTATTTTTTCACTTTGTTGTTGTAATTTTGACTACGCGTCGTGACCACAGATTAGCCATATGAAGATGAGAATGTTTCGTACGTTTCACCCTCCAAAACCCATTTGTTTACATTGTTGTATTTGTAATTTCTTCCCGCGTCGATGAATAGATGTGAATTGCAACAACAATTTAACCGGGGTCTGAAGATCCCTACTGTCTATGTGTGAGGTTTTTATACACACATTCTCATTTTTTATCTGATAACTGCCAGTTCAAGCTTGTAGGCAAATTAAAATGGCTGCCGGGGATTCTCATCTTCATGTGGCTAATCTGTGGTCGTGACGCAACATGAGCTAAAAGAGATTCACTTTTTGTTCAATTTGTATAGGGGTGCGAAAACTTAAAGCTATTTACATTTTTTTTTTAAGGCTCTCCCAAACCAACGCGAAACATTCGGCGCGACGACGAAACTTCCGCCTGTCTTAATTTATTTACATGGAGATTAATGGGAGCACCCACACTGGCGCGATGCGAATCTTCGAACATTATTCAGTCGTCGCATATTCGCGCGAATGTTTCGCGTTGGTTTGGGACAGCCTTTAAGTGAATTGTTTGTTATAATGTATTTGAAATATTTTGCTGTACGTTTTTCTAATAGTAACAACAATAAAAATAATAAAACATGGAGGAACTATGACTGATATTTTCATTTTTTCGATTTATATTTTTTAAAACAATTAAACATAAATTTTAAAACAATTTTCGGTGATATTTTATTACTTTTGAAATGAATAGCCTTTTTAATCATTTTATTATCCGCACACGAAAAGCCATCTTCACTGCAATTTACTTTGCTGTGACATTTCTTGTTGTTGTTTTGGCTCGTGTGACGTAGAAGTGGCGCAATCTTTTATTCTTTAGGTTTGTTCAGTGACAAAATAGTTAGATTAGAACAGAACAGAATAGAACAGAACAGCACAGATTCGTGGTAAACGTCAGAACAAGTTAGAACAGGAAATCTGTTCTAAGTTGTTCTACCTAAAAAGCTAGTACAGAAAATCCTGTTCGAAACTGTTCCAAAGTGTTCTAGACAGCCTCACTGAACAGCAAACCAGAACAGTTTAGAACAGAAAATTCCTCATTGAACAGCAAAAAGTTGTACTTTTCTGTTCGAAACTGTTCTAAACTGTTCCAAACAGCCTCGCTGAACAAACCTTTTGATTCATGATCTGAGAGGGTGTCAACATATCCAAAAATTTTCAGATACCTTGAGTTGTTGTTGCGTCAGCTGCTTTTTCACGGATAGCTTTGGATTGATCCCGAACGCGGCCATTACAACAACAGAAAACTATCCGTTAGCTACGGATTGATCCCCGAACGTGGCCATTAGGTCTGTTCGTTTACAGTCAATTTTTTTGTACAAAGATCTGTCAAAATCTGTGGTATAAAATCATGAATGATTTGCTGTGAAAATTCGTAGGAAAATAAGCCTCGTTTTGGGAAACTTGGTGAAAGTTTTAGTTACCAAACAGGCATAAAAAGAATCACATTCGTTGAGGTATTGATAGGCGCGAAAACTTAAAGATATTTAAATTTGTTTTTAAAGTGAATTGTTTTTTATTATGTATTTGAAATATTGTGCTATGTGTTTTTCTAACATTAACAACAATAAAAATAGTAAAACATGTAGGAAATATGACCGATATTTTCATTTTTCCACACCACTTTGCTTTTTTTGTTGTTTTATGGCGATTTATATATTTTAAAACAATTTAACATTTTGACGAAATGTGTCTTAACATCCGTCAAGAACGAAATCATATTTTTTCAACTTTGCTGTCAAATACTGCTCAATTTTTGACGGAGCCAAATTATTGAGGTCCCTGAAATAAATATAAACAGACTAGCTAATTTTATATTTTAAATTTGAGACAAAAATTGAACATTTTGGTACAAAAAACAAGTTTATTATACGCTTTTTTTTAGTTCACTTTTATCGGGTTGGTTGGTGAATTTTTAAAAATTTTTGTCAAAATTCGAACTTAATGAAATCGTAGAGCAAGTCCAGCAAGATGTCAATAATACATACAAATGTAAATTTGCGTTCCCGTGCTTTTTCGGAGTCTTAACATTTTGTCCCAGCTCTTCAAAATAATTACATAACAGTTCGTGACCCACTTGACCTGTGAATTTAAGTTTTCCACTTTAAGCGGAGTGTATTTTCTGACATTTAATAAAGGGTTTTCCAATAAGAGGTGTTATTTTGAATAGCCCGCTATTTCGGTAGCTGTCATTTTTGAAGCTGTCATTTTTTGACATTTGACAAGTAGAAACTACGCCATTAATAAAAATGGAACGATACACGCTTCAACAACGCATTGAAATTATTAAAATTCACTATAAAAATGGTGAAAATTTGGCAGAGACGGTTCGTAAAACTAAAACATTTTTGGGTCGTCGTGAAGCACCTTGTCGGACCGCAATACATAAATTGGTGGACAAATTCGAGCTGTTGGGACAAGTTAGTGATGTGAAGAATAAAACACGTGCACGTCGCTCAAGAACAACTGAGAATATTGCTGTTGTAGCCCAAAGTGTTGAACAAAACCCAGGTTTGTCCATTCCTCGTCGTTCTTTGGAATTAGGCATTCCACAAACGTCATTACACCGTATTTTGCATAAAAACTTGGGTCTTAAGGCTTATAAAGTTCAGTTAACACAAGAACTCAAGCCGGCTGATCATCAACAACGTCGTGTCTTTGCTGATTGGGTCCTTGAAATGCATGAAAATGATCCGGAATTTCATCGAAAAATCATCTTGACTGATGAGGCCCATTTCCACCTCGGATGCTACGTCAACAAGCAAATCTGTCGCATCTGGGGCTCGGAAAACCCAAGAGTTATTGTTGAAAAGCCTCTCCATCCTCAACGCGTGACTGTTTGGTCCGGTTTATGGTCCGGCGGGGTCAGTGGACCTTACTTTTTCGAAAATGAGGCTGGGGCAACAGTTACGGTCAATGGATTGCGCTATTGAGAGATGATTAATGATTTTTTATGGCCGGAATTGGATGGTATTGATCTGGGCAACGTTTACTTTCAACAAGACGGCGCTACGTGCCACACAAGCAATGAAACCATCGATCTTTTACGGGAAAAGTTTCCGGACCGTGTTATCTCTCGAAGAGGTGATCACAATTGGCCACCGAGATCTTGTGATTTAACACCTTGCGACTTCTTCCTTTGGGGCCACGTGAAAGATAAGGTCTACGCCAACAGCCCAGCGTCGATTCAAGACCTCAAAGATGGAATTCGTGAGGCTATCGAGGACATAGGGCAGCCACTTTGCGATTTGGTTATGGAAAATTTCATGAAAAGGATATGGTCCTGTAAGCGTGGTCGTGGCGGCCATTTGGCTGATGTTGTGTTCCATTATTAACGGCATACCTTCATAAAACATAATAATGAAATAAACATCCGATCATTTATCTCAAAAAATGCCATTTTTCTTTGAATATCAAAATAACACCTCTTATTGGAAAACCCTTTACATAATATTGTTTCTATTGACGTGTGATTCAATGATTATCGAAATCCCCTTGATCCTAGCTGACAAAAAAATGCGTCTACCGGTCGGACGAGTGCGAATTTCACACGCTCTACTCGTTTCGTATCGAAGTACGCTTTCCATAGGTAACCTCTTAGCGAAAATTACTTTCTAAAACTTGCGCATCGTTCATCTTCATTTGGTTTTCTTTCTGGTGTAATAATTTCGAGACACAGTTCGTATGAGACGTTTCTATACTTGTATGTTTATGTTTATATATTGAGGCTCTATTACTGATGGCGACTAGGTAAAAGAACTATTTAAGCGCCTCAGTCTCAGTTGCCGCCGCCGCGCCATTGAAGACTATGATTTTGTGCCTCGGTTCGGCGCGGCGTGCTGCGGCGCAGAGTATCAAGCCATGTAAAAGATCGATATTCGTTAAATACGGTTATAACATTTCCAGTGTTTGATTTATGGGCTCTTCTATTGGAAGGCTATGTTTGTTTCTTTCTCCATAGTGTATGTGTATTTTTATGTAGGGACCATCTCAAGTGCAAGCAGCAAGCACTCTGCGACTGATTTACATGGGTAATTTTCAAAATTACACCAAAATGGTTTTCTTATTGCAATTGCGCTCGCAAGAGGGTAATATTAGGCTTTAAGTTGATACAGAGATTGTTGTTCTTCTTAATTGTATTACGAATCTTCCATGAGAAGCAGAATTACTTACTATGAAACTCTTATTTACAACTAAATGCGTTGGCTTTAAAGATATCCAGTTAAATGTGCTGTTTGAATGTTCATACATATAAATACATACATAAATTTACGAAAAAGGTACTTACCTAATATAAGCAAGTTTTAATTTGTTAAACAATCAAAGTCGAGATTTTAACAAAATAGGGAATAGAGAACACAAAAGAGAGTATATCCCGCAACTCTGCCTTCATGTGTATAGGCTCGATTTATGGCTTCAAACAATCTGCGTTTTTTTCAAACTTGTTATTTTTTTGGATTTGAGGAGAAGCTTATTTTTTGGTAAACCTAGTGAAAATTTCGTCGTATCCTAATCTTTTGTTATACTTAAAGCTAATGGGAGTGAATAAATTAGCCCTTAAATAATTATATAAAGAAAATTGACGGTTTAAACTTAAATGCACATAATACGGATATGTTCTAAGATATTTGTAATTTAAAGATACCGAAGTGACCCTTCAAAAGTCATTGACTTGTCCAAATGAAAATCGGAAAGTTATTTTACTCGAGAAAAAACTGAACTATAATATGCCGGTAACATTTTGGTTTAAATTCTCTATATTCGTCAAAATATAGCTCCTTCTATATATATCGAGTAATAAACTCCATCGTAGGATTGCTGAACTCTCATAGCCACGTAAAATTTCACGACTTATTCATAAAATCATTGCGAACACAGCCATAGAAATGAAGAGTGTATATAAAAGTGGATATAGCGTTTTATTGGCACTTGTGTTGCTTCGCTAGCTATTTATTAAAGGATATTTTTTATTAAATTTTTGAATTAAAAATAAAGAACAAAACATAAAAGAATATGAAAAAAATATGAATTTTTATTAAAATCAGTTTGAAAATCATTGGTGCAAAATTTTAAACAGCCTCATGTTAAGGTTTTAACATGATACCAGTTAACACTTGACTAACTTTAAAGCTCTTTGCTAAAATGTTCTTAGTTTTAAACACTTTTTAACTAGTATCATACTGAACCTATTTTCTTACGAAACTCAAGCAGAACTCATCTAAAACAGTGACATTTCGTGCAAAAAAGTAAGCAAACATACCTTTTTAAAGTTTTTCTATGTCAAAGTGACATATGGATTTAGAAATATGTTAAAAAGATAAAACAGCAATTTGGCGATTTTAACTTTAGTAAAATGTACGAGATAGTATCATGTTAAACTCGTTTAAATTTAGCAAAATCCTCTTTTTAACGTAGTATCATATTTAAAATGATTTAACACTTTAAGTAAAATGTCTAAAATTTTGCGCCAATGATTTAACACTTTAATTAATCGTCTAAAATTTTGCGCAATTGAAATTAAAATGGTTTAAATTTGAAATTTCGCAGCTAATATGCAAGGTTCATCCCCGTTCTGGTCTAAACAAATAAGCAACATATGTAACTTATGCGGAATTCCTTTTAACAAAAGAATCGATTCTGTCCCGGTTTATTTCTAAACGAATCGAATTTTTTCGGTCAAAACAAATCTCGCATTTGGGAAGAAAAATGTTTTTTTTTTTGTTTCAACGGATTCTTCATAATTTAACAAATAGCCAAATAATTAATTGCAGCTGTCTAGTAACACACACACAATCACACGAAAAAATCGATTCTTTAACGAATTCCTTTCAATTGACAGAAACAAATCGACAAATCGATTCGGTATAGACAAAAATCGATTCTGATTAGAAAAAATTTCATTTCTTTTTATGAAAGGAATTCGCCAAGCCTAATAGCAAAACGAAATTTTTCGGTGGTCTGCATCACGACAGCTTAATGCTTACGAAAACAGTCAATTAACATTTTTTTGACTCAGCACTTCAATAGGAGACTTTCCGAAACTGTCATCTACGAAAGTGACAGTCATTACTCTAATCGCCTTTTCGATTGGAGTCAGAATGACAGTTCTCTTCTGAAAAGAAGAGATATTTGCTTCTGATTTAGTTTTCAGAATCGTTCCAGAAGCGTTCACACGTATCAAATCTATCTCCCGGATTACCAATCGAAAAGGCCATAATAAAGGCAGTTTCACAATGCGACGAGGAAACTAGACGTGAACGTGACAAGAACTCGTTTTAGTTGTCAAACCAATTCCAAGCAATGAGAGTATACCAGAGTATACACAATAAAGCGTTTCTCGTCGTCACGTCACGCGCGCCGTGAGTTCGAAAAATTGAAAAAAAAAGCGACTTGACGAGAATTTTCATTTTTGCTATACTTTATCCAATTGATTTGTGCAGTACAGGCCTTATGGGCGAGCTTTTTCCAAAGCAGTGGCGCCTGATGCACGCTCACGACACTGAATTGGAGAAACTGACACAAAAAAAATTAGCAAGCCACTGACTTACGTAGGTATACGAATTGTTGTTGTAATTCTCCGCAAAAAGTCGTACACTCTACCATGACCGTTGTATCCCACTCCTGAAGGGATACTCATACTGATCAACGATCGTGCGCTCGTCGTCGGCATCTACGATGTGTGTAACAGAGTTACCTTTCCCAATTGTAAGCAAATTCAAGAGCTTTTTCTGTGGATTTTATTAAGGAACTTTTGGGATTTGAAGCTTTTGAGAAGTTGAGTTTTTGAATTGTGAACTGTTATTTATAATTTAAACTACGGAAACCCTGTGAGAGCTTTAAATAGCGACACGCTTATGCAAGCCAATGCAACCAGAGTAAGAGGCAATCGTCCTATCTTCCCTGTACTGCACAAATCAATTGGATAAAGTATAAGTAATTTACAGATTTTTCAAAAAAGATATGATCAATTGTATTGAACAAATAAAGTTATTGATAAATCTATTGTTTTGTATGTTATTTTGTTTATATTTTATTATTATTTTTTTACAAAAATCAGTTTTTGTCGTAAAAACGCTCGCTGCATTGTGAATTGGAAAACGATCTTATAACGAGGAAAAGGTGGCAGCGTTTCTCGTGATTCTTTTGTACTGCTTCCCTCCTTCGTATACTTTGCGGGTTAGCTTAGCCATCCCCAAACATTTTCTATAATATTGAAGTCAGTTGAATATGGCGGCCAATTCAACAATTCCACATTTTTTTGGTTTGCAACAAACCACTTTACTGAGCGCGCAGTATGAATTGGTGCGTTATCCTGTTGCAAAATCCATGGCAAATGTCCAAAAAACTCGTTCAACTTAGGAAAAACTAACTCCAATATTCCTTTGTAAAAAATTCCCGTCATTTTAGTGCTCATAACATTTAGCTCAAGTGCTCCATAATAGGTGATCGTACCCCGGATCATTACTCCACTTTCTCGGCTGTGATGACACGTTTGAATTTAGAAACCGTTATTTTTTGCGTGAATCGTGAAAATAGAAGTTATAGCCATTCGGCCCATCTAAATTAAACTTCTTTTCATCCTTTAAGGCAACCATTCGCCAGTC
The DNA here is from genome assembly GCA_932273885.2 of Leucozona laternaria. NCBI lineage: Eukaryota > Metazoa > Arthropoda > Insecta > Diptera > Syrphidae > Leucozona > Leucozona laternaria. The sequence continues at coordinate 48,685,178 of OW026366.1, forward strand.
GTTCTTGATTTGGCCTATAGTCCATGCCATGTGAATTTGCGAAAATTTTAGTCGAAGCTTCTTACGCACGTCGTTTAGACGGTTTTTTCGTCAATTTTAGCCGCTTCAGGTTTTTAGCACCAAGAATCATACGCCGAACAGTCGACTTGCTGGCATTTACTCCAGCCTCAAATTTGATCTTCGATATGAAATGTCTGGAATTTGTGGCACACCGAATGATTTTACGCCAATCAGCTGATGAAATCTCTTTAGATGTTTTTCCTTTGTATTTTTTTTTTAATAGGAATCTGGATCTTTTAAATAATTGTCTACAGAAGTTGCACTTCGCTCAATTGGTTTGCGATGTTGCGGTTGGAATAACCTTCCGAGTGGTAAACGTCTATTTTTGCTTTCTCGGCTGTAGTTAATATTTTTCCTTTGCCCATTTTTGGTCAAAATAAATCTATTTTATCTCGAACTTAAATGAAAGTATAATTTTGCACGTATTTCCTTAACAAATATTCACGTATTCAATTAATTTCACAACTGCCTTTATTCAACTGAACCAATTTCATTGATTTACAAACTCTCTTTACAAACTTTGGAACAATCCCGTTACTTTTGTAAAGCAAAGTACTTTTCGGAAGTGCATTCTCATGAGATATTTTGAAACTTTGTTTACACTCAAAAATTAGAATCGTGTGTGGAAAATACGCGACATTACTCAATTTTTAGTTAAATAAAAGTGTTTCCTTTATTGAAGTGATTCATAGATAGTGTACCAGTGTATCACTGAAACCCAGACAAAAGTCATTTCAAAAAGCCTCTAACTTTTGAGAGAATAATTTTTAAGAAAATATTTTGGTAAGCCAATTTTAAGTATTTTTAAGTTTCTTATATCCGTGTTGTACTGTATAAAGTTTAAAGAAAATCGTCCCACAGACAGACAGAATTGCGAGACCCACAAAAGTGTTAATTTAAATTGTCGAAGCCTTTTTCGACAAAAAGATTTGCCTTACCATTAATATCCGTCCGTAGCTGACAATCGACTTAAGTACTTGAGCTAAAGCCAACAGAGAAACACCCAGACTTGCGGGACCCACTTTTCATGACCATGACGACGAGAAGTGTAGATAAACAGATAGATGGATATAATAATTAACTTTGTAACTTTCCTGTTAATAATTTTGTTTTTATAAATTGAGTTTTATTTCGTTTCAATTTCAAACATAAATGCGTGTGAGCAATTCTATATCGCAAGTAAAAAAATGTATTTAATTTAAAAAAAAACTTTGTCAGAAGTGGGATTCGAACCCACGCCCTCAGAGAGGACCAGAATGCTCAACCCGAATACTCGGGCAAGATTGCTCTTGAGTCTGGCGCCTTAGACCGCTCGGCCATCCTGACATATAACAAGTCATCGACAAAGTAAGAATGTAATGTACTTTATTGTTCTAAAAATAATAAAATATATTTATTCATTAAGTATCATGATTCATGAAGCAGCTTCGCATTGATTTCTGACTTCGAAATGTGAATAAAAAGAGTAAGGGTATTTACATGTACTTTTACTTTAAGAATTATTCTTTCCTGGCGATTGAACAATGACAATGAAAATTTCTTGAGTTCTTGACCCTTTTTAATGATTTTATATTGAAATAAATCCACTGGCGCCAATTTGGATTAAGTTTTGATACCTATTCAATAATGGTGATGGAAAAGAGAGGAGGTGTGATTTTCATGCTCTATATTTCTCGGTTCTTGTCTTGCCATTGCAGTGTCGTCAACCAAAATATTATTATATTTATATTATATTTTGTATTTTTTTTTATTTTCAGAAACCTACGCCTCCTGTAAATGATAATGTTGGTGAAGAAATTACGGAGAAAGAAAAGAAGGCGGCGTCCAAAACTCCAAAAGAAATAAAGAAAGTTCTCACATCGATGGCGCCACTATCTCAACCAGGTCATACTGGTTATTTGACTTTTGCAACGCTCCCTCCAGCCTTTGCTAGATAGTCGAATTCGATAAGTTCTGTGACAATTTGTTATGAAACTAAATAAATTGACACTATTGTTGTAAAAATTTAATGGTACCGATGTAGGTTTTTTTGTTTTGTATTCTGTTTTGTTTAAGAAGAATAAAGGTAACGTATTGTGGTGAACATTGCAAGAAGCTATCTAGTTCGCAAATAAATTAAACAAACATAAAATGCAGAAACGGATTACGCGAACTTGCACATGTTGCTCAAGGCTATAAAGTGGCTGAGCATTGTTGTTGTAAGGTAATTAAAATCAACAATATCTACATTATGCATATAGAGGTAGTTACGGAAGAAGTGTGCTAAAAAAGTCATAAAAACGCCATTTTAGCGAAAACAACACCAAATTTTAAAAACCCTTAAATGCAGTCTTATTCCAATTACATACATTAGGTTTGCCTATTTTAATCCCGTTTTATTTTATTTTTTTCTTTGATATAACTTTGGACTTAAATTGGTTGAAAATGGCACATTTTGGAAGTAAACGAATATAAGTTTTAAATATTTATAACTTTGAACGTTATATGGTCGGAGGTGTAATCAAATCGTGGAAGCGTTAAAAGAATTGTTTGATTTGTAAGTTAATAAAGCAGTTTTTTGAGATTGATTTAAGATTACAAATTACCATTCGTTTTTCAAAAACAAAATTTTAATTTTCAAATAAAATATATGTAATGGCCGCATTCACTAATGTAGTTTCTACGTAGTCAACTCACTCTGATTGGCTAAAAACTTAGTTGAAATTTCCCCTCCGACCTAGTGTAAAATTTTCGGCTACAAAGTTAGTGGATAATGATTTTGACATTTCACAATCAGCTGTTCGATGAAAATACAAGTTTAATTTTTGGTAGAAGATATTTTCAAAATGAAATTAATTGTGCAATATGAAAATATACATTTTGTTTAGTTAACTGTACAAAAAATGTATTAAAAGTTCTAAAAGCACAAATGTTTCTTATTTAACATCTCTACATCTGTCATTAATATGACAGTTTAATGTTGACTAGCTTTGTAGTGCAATTTTGCATTCAAAAAGCTAGTTGAATTTGGACTACGTAGAAACTACAATAGTGAATGCGCCCAATGGCTAAACTACACTCACGACTTTTTGAAAAAAAGAGTGGCAAAAAGTGACAAACAAAAACATAGTATACAGATGCCTGTAAAGTTATGTTTGATTTTTTCATTAATTTTTAAATGACAGATACACACGATTTTCGTACGATTTTTCGCACACAGGCATCTCTAGCGCATGTTTTTGTTTTGTACTTTACCACTTTTTGAAAAATTTCAAATCTCATTTTTGATCAAAAAAAGCCTTAAAATGCAAAATATTATCACTTCAGCTAATGTAGCAATTTCAATTGAATTGAATTGAATTTTTCAAATCAAAAATAAATTGGTATATTTTACCAATATAAAAGTGCATGCGATAGTAGTTGTTGATGCCATTGCGGATATGAATCGGTTAGCCTCCATCAGAGTTGTAAAGACTGCAGTCTTTTCAGTACTGTAGTTAATTGAATAAAAAAACTTTTTTCCTTAAGTCTTTTAACTTGCCAAAAGAATTTAACTGTAATACAATAGTCAGCAGTCAGTACTAACATTCCGACTGTGCAGTTAAAAAAAAAGTTAATTAACTGTAAGTTAATTAACTGCAGTACTTTTGACTTGATTTTAGTCTTTTAGTCAGTTGAAAGTCATTTGTACTGCGATGGTTCATCTTTTAGTCAGTAAGTCTTTTAACTGCAGTTAATTAACTGTAAGTCTTAAAACTTTTTTTTTTGTTTTTTATCAAAAATATTTCACACTTGTACATCACGCCGTACGCATATAATGCCAAATAAATAATGCAAACATTTTAATTTATTTTCATTGTATCCTGTTGGGTTATAAGTATAAATCTATAGTATTTTAGTTCAAAGACTTACAGCTCATTGACTGCAGTTAAAAGACTTACTGACTAAAAGATGAACCATCGCAGTACAAATGACTTTCAACTGACTAAAAGACTAAAATCAAGTCAAAAGTACTGCAGTTAATTAACTTAAAGTTAATTAACTTTTTTTTTAACTGCACAGTCCGAATGTTAGTACTGACTGCTGACTGTTTGCTTTGCAGTTAAAGTACTTACTCACAGTATTAACTTGCATTCAAAAGCTAAGTTAATTAACTGGGACTGTATTAACTGCAGTACTGAAAAGACTGCAGTCTTTACAACTCTGGCCTCCATGCCTTTTTTTCTCGCCCAATCCTCAGGCTTGTAAGAGCATACACGCCAATAAATACACGGCTGTTCTAATTTCCTTTCGAATTCTATATCCTCACGTTTTCGAATTTTTGCTGGTCCGAATTCCGTATTCGAAAACGTTTTGCGGATTCGGCAAAACGAACGGATTTACAATCTGGCAAATTGACGTTTTAAATTCGGCTATCCTTTTGTTGGTGGAATACAATTTCGTTTTTGACAGGCCTTGCATACATAACAGCTAATTTCGAAAATGTTTTTTGATCAAGTTGATAAAACTTAAAAATTAATCCGACTGGGAATCAGAACAATCGTTTTCAATCCGCACGGATTCAATTTTCGTTTCCGTTTTCAAATTCGACCGAATATCAGAACAGCCGTAATACACGGCTGTTCTAATTTCCTTTCGAATTCTATATCCTCACGTTTTCGAATTTTCGCTGTTCCGAATTCCGTATTCGAAAACGTTTTGCGGATTCGGCAAAACGAACGGATCCACAATCCGCCATATTCACGTTTTAAATTCGGTTATCTAGCTCTTTTTGTTGGCGGATTACAATTTCGTTTTGGACAGGTCTTGCATACATAACAGCTGATTTCGAAAATGTTTTGTTGATCAAGTTGGTAAAACTTAAAAATAAATCCGACTGGAAATCAGAACAATCGTTTTCAATCCGCACGGATTCAATTTTCGTTTCCGTTTTCAAAATCGGCCGAATATCTGAACAGCCGTAATAGTCTATTATACACGGCTGTTCTAATTTCCATTCAAATTCTATATCCTCACGTTTTCGAATTTTCGCTGTTCCGAATTCCGTATTCGAAAACGTTTTGCGGATTCGGCAAAACGAACGGATCTACAATCCGCCAAATTGACGTTCTAAATTCGGTTATCTTTTTCTTGGCGGATTACAATTTCGTTTTTGACAGCTCGTATACGTAACAGCTGATTTCGAAAATGTTTTGTTGATCAAGTTGGTAAAACTTAAAAGTACATCCGACTGGAAATCAGAACAATCGTTTTCAATCCGCACGGATTCAATTTTCGTTTCCGTTTTCAAATTCGACCGAATATCAGAACAGCCGTAATAAAAGTTTTTTTTTTTAGATGCATTTTGTTGTTTCTTTACATATGTAAGTTTTCTTAAAAGTGATTATTATAAGCTTTCGCTAATAGCTAAACTTTATAGATTTCGCCATTATATTCACTACGTACGACTTAATTCGTAGGATTAAATGAATTCAAATTCATACCGCGACGAGAGATACAATTTGAATGCAGGGTACATAATACGTATTAGGTATCCTATCATTTCCCTATTACATTTGTTACATACCGCGTATAAATTCCATGTACCTACCATGAATATGTGGCAAGGGAAATCGTTGTTGAAAAAAAGTTAGAGGAAAGTTAAGTTTGTAAAGCACTAAAAATATACCTACTGATGAATGAACAATGACAATGGAAATCAGTCATGGTTAAAATAGTGCATAGTACTTTAACTAAAGATTTCTCAAAGAAGAAAAGATGTTTGGTCAGTTTTTATTTCAGAGTACCTACTCATTAATTTTGCTCCTTCAAAATTTGCGTAGGCAAATCCAAAATTTTGTTCCTCCAGTATTACGCACAAAAACTGAAAAATTAAGCTGAGGTTCATATTCGTGAGATTGCTGAGATATATGATATCTCCGAAATATAAACCGTTTGTTGAAAAAAAAAATACCTATAGCGGTTATTAGGTACATAACCTCAAAAATAACAAAAGCGTTTTTTTTTTCAAATATAAAGGCTGTCCCAAACCAACGCGAAACATTCGCGCGAATATGCGACGACTGAAAAATGTTCGAAGATTCGCATCGCGCCAGTGTGGGTGCTCCCATTAATCTCCATGTAAATAAATTAAGACAGGCGAAAGTTTCGTCGTCGTTCTGAAATATTAGCCGTGTTCCATTGGGCCTTGCAAAGTACTTTTTAGTACTTCCCAGTAGATGATGAATGGAATGCTTTCATTTTGCCAAAAGTAAAATCTAACCTCAATATCAATTTAATTTCGGTTTTGTTTTCTTATTTTACTTTCAAATGTGAAAAATGCCGACAACAATAATCTATTACGTAATTTCTGTTGATTGGTGATGTCTTTTTCTTGTTTGGAAACATTCTGCTACTAGATTAATGAACTACTTTGAACTACTTCGACCACTGAGTAGAAGTAGTTGACTGCAGCCAGAAGTACTTGGCTTGGCAGTAGATACTGGAGCCCAAAGGAACACACCTATTGGCGTTGGTTTGGGAGAGCCTTGAACTATAATATCTTGAAAATTTAACGCGATGGAATAATTCTGAGTTCGGATTCCAATTCACCGCCCCAAAATCCTTCGGAAAAGTAAACCTAGTGTTATTTCTGTAACAAAATCAAAACAGACTTCATTCCTTGCGTTCAAGAATCTATCCGAGGCTGTGTCAACCTATCCAAAAATTGTCAGATACCTTGAATTGTTGTTGCATCAGCTGTTTTTTTCACAAGGGATTACAACACAAAGCTATCCAGTGGCCCGATTATGGATTACGAAGCCAATCGTTTTCAATTCGATATCTCCTTTTCAACTGGCCTCGAATTGATCAATTATCGAATACGAAGCGAGTCGTGAATTATACTTTCAAGATTTCCAGTTTATTGACAGCTGATATCAAAGGAATTTTTGTTTTGAAGTAAAATCTTTGTGCAAGAGTTGCAAACAAAATCTGTTTTTATTAACTTTTAAATGAAAATAAAATATTATATCAATTAAAAATAGATTCAATAATGTTTTATATATGTATATGCCGAACGTGCGAAAGTGGAAGCCTCAAACTTCCGAATTTCAAGAAAATTATTAAAAAGTATGCTTCTTCTCTTGCTTTGAGTGAGTGTTTTTTGTGTGAGGTGTTTTTATTTGTTAAATTTGCTTTATTATTACAATTACCTACACATAAACTCACATTTTTATTTATTGCAAACAAAACCAAACAATCACATTCGCCCATCGATAAACCAATCCGCAAATAAAAGCATATCGGAAATGTACGCTATAAAAAGGAAATGTGATTTAACATTCGATTTCGATTTCAAAAATAGGGCGAATGTAAATCGAAAGAGACGAAAGGGAAATCACGAAAAAATTCGATACTTTTTACGAATTCCTTTCAATTGACAGAAACAAATCGATTCGGTTTAGAAAAAAAATCGATTCTGTTTAGAAAAAATTCGATTTCTTTGTTGAAAGGAATTCGCCATTATTCCAGGTGCGCACATGCAACTAAGCAGTTTGGTTTCGATTTTGAGCACTCGGGATTATATGAGAGTCCGCCGGGTTATGTGACCGGACTCTCATATAATCCCATAGTATGTTTAGTTGCATGTGCGCGCCTGGCCTTAGATAGAACTTTCTGGCTACAATGAAATGGTGATATAAGGTCTGTTTGGTACCTTTTTTCAGCAAAATGTGTAAAACCTGTCAAAACACCAAAGAGATAACGAATTTCTCAAAAATGGAGAAACTTATGGCGAATTCCTTACAACAAAGAAATCGATTTTTTTCTAAACAGAATCAAATTTTTTTTTAAAAAATCGAATCTTTTCTGTCAAAACAAATCTTGCTTAGCAAGATTTCACACTGATTTGCACACACACTATGAAGACTTGACATTTCTAATACGTCAAATTGAAAGTCGCGGAATTTTTGGAAGACGAGTTGTTTATTTTTTGGTTGCAACGAATTCTACATAATTTAACAAAATATTCAACAATATATTCAATCAATATATAGCTATACAAATAATTTATAGTGCGTTGTTCATTATCAAACACAAATTTGACAACAAAAAATTGCTTTCGCGAGTGAAAGACGTGTTAAAAACTTTCAGTGAAAGTGAAAACTTTTCAATAACAATTTTCTTTAAAAAATATATGTGCAAATAGAAGTTCAAACAAATAAAAGTCACCAACAAATTGGCACCGTATAAGCTGGCTAATATCTATTATTTATTAATTTAATTCTATTGGTAAAACATTTTTCTCACAACAAAAACAAACAACCATAAGGCCAGGCGCGCACATGCAACTAAACAGTTTGGTTTCGATTTTGAGCACTCGGGATTATATGAGAGTCCCCCGGTTTATGTGCGCGGACTCTCATATAATCCCATAGTGCTCAAAATCGCAACCAAACTGTTTAGTTGCATGTGCGCGCCTGGCCTAATAGTTTTGTGAATAATTTCTTGACGTTTTGCGTCAATTGCAGCTATAAAGTAACACAAACACAATCACACCAAAAAAAATCGATTCTTTTACGAAATACGAATTCCTTTCAATTGACAGAAAAAAATCGATTCTGTTTAGAAAAAATTCGATTTTTTTTTTAAAGGAATTCGCCATTAGAAGAAAGTTAACAAACGCATTGAACGACTTTTGTGTACAAAATGTCAGAATTTTACTCCTCACATCAACAATCACGTGCCTAAAGTCTGGTTTTGTTAACAATTTGCGTTTAATTTAAAAAGAAACACATAAATTATAAATTAACAAAGTTATTTATTATTTATAAAGTTAATTTTCACATATCAGAAACCACAATTTAAAATTAAAAGCAAAAGATGCTAACAGCTGGGTGTTTTGACAGACTTTACTCTTCTTGCACGCAGAAATTTATGTAGCACAAATTCGCAAGTTATCCAATGGAGGGGAAATTTTTTTCTCTCTCGATATGCTCTCTCGTTGCAACTTTTTCGAGTTAACAAACAGGAATTTGTAACAAATTGTGCAATTTTGTGAAAATTTGTGCAAATTCACAAGAAATTTCACGTGACCAAACAGACCTATAAAAAAATTCGTATGAAAACTCTGATAAGAACTTATCATTTCATTTTTTCACAAAACGGAATATAGTCTAGAGTTAATTTATTTATTTTTCGCCTGTGTTAACTTCGATATGGCAATATCGTTTTTGGCACTTCCTCTGCCAAGCAATCAAATCCACAAAACAAAATCCACATACAAATGTCAAATGTCAAAAATATCGTAATTTTTTTTTTGCAGTTGGAGTTGGAGTTGGAGTGACGAGTGTAGAATTTTTATCATTTGCCTTGCCGGATGATAAAAATCTTGAGTTTGCGTCTTACAAAAGAAAAAGCACTTAAAAATTCGACAAATCATTAAATTACTGCGATAAGTTATCAAAGAATTGTATATATGTTGAGTGCGCCTGTTTTACTTCGCTGTAGTGCTAATTTTTGTAGAAAACCGCCAGCCAATTTCCTTTACCCAATTCGTTCTCCATTCAAGAACCGTGGTGTATCACGTAATCAAATTGATTTTCCAGTAATCCAGCAATTATCAAACATTACTATGTCCTCTGCAGAGAAACCTAAAATTATTTTTGTCCTTGGCGGTCCTGGCGCTGGCAAAGGTACCCAATGTCAACGCATTGTGGATAAATTCGGTTTTGTCCACCTTTCGGCTGGAGATTTGCTGCGAGAGGAACGTATGCGAGATGGTTCCGAAGTCGGGGCTCTCATTCAAGATTACATCAAAAATGGTAAAATCGTTCCTGTTGAGATAACATGCTCCCTGATTGAAAATGCGATGAAAAGTTCAAACAAAAATAAGTTCCTCATCGATGGTTTCCCAAGAAACCAAGACAATCTGGACGGCTGGAACGACAAGATGTCCGAAAAAGTAGACTTCCAATTTGTGTTGTTCTTCAATTGTTCCGAGGATGTCTGCATTCAACGTTGTCTGAAACGTGGGGAGTCTAGCGGACGTGCCGATGACAATTTGGAAAGTTTAAAGAAACGAATTGCAACCTATGTCGGTGATTCTCTACCAATAATCCAGCACTACGAAAAGCAGGGAAAGGTGAAGACCATCGACGCAAACACCGATGCCGATGCTGTTTTCCAGGAAGTCGAGAAAGTAATTTCTCAATTGTAAAGGACGCAGGATCTTCTTTAACAAAATAAATACATTAATGTATGCCTAAGTAGATAAAGCAAATTATGTAGGTAAAAATTGTAGACGCATTTCATTCCGTAAACTTGTCAATGAGACGTTGATGAGATAAGGTGCATCGCCAGGAATAAAAATTATTTTTAAGTAATTAAAAGTTGTCACTAAATATGATTGTAGATGCTGATTATAGATTTAAAAAAAAAGTTGCAAACGAAATTTGGAAAATTAAATCAATTTAAAAAAAAAAACAATGGCAGATTTTATTCAAATTGGTTGCTTTTCTATTGGTATCTGATGTGAATGACCTCCGTGGAGGTTATTATCATTCAGTGGGAGAATGTTTTTTATAAAATAAAAATATATGGACACCAACTTTAGCATTTTAAAAGCAGGTTCCAATTGAATATGCATGGAATAGCCAAACTATGGGACTAATCTATTTTGGACTATACATTTTGCTAAGGAAAACCAAACCTGCTATGTAGATTTGTGAGCAAAGCCCAATACTGAATGGACCGACATCTAGAAAACACTTGAAATTAATAAAATAAGACATGGTTTTCATTTAGGTACTATGTTTTGTTTTAGTTATTTCTGGTTGAATTTAAACAATTGAGAGATAGAGTGGACCAACTCATTTCGATATTATTAATAACATTCATAACATGGCGATACAGCCTTGCATATAACTAGTGGGTGAGTTTCGATTTGGAGTTCTTGGGTTTTTTCAAAATAAAATATTAAACTACCGCAGTGCCAATATCTCGTCGAAGGTGGAATTGCATCGCTAAAGGTCGTTGACGAATTGTTGTAAAAAAATATCTCTAAGCAAGGTTCAGATATTCTCCATCCTCAATTATGGCTCAAACAATGCTGAGTTCCCATTGATCGGACATGCATACAGATGAATTGGTGCATTGCCCTTATCAAGTAATTGCATGTAGCTTTTGGACGTAAGCTTAGATACAACTATCTTCACGTCGTCCAGGTCCCGTAGACGAAATTTCGTCTAGTAAGTCAATACGTTCATTCTGTAGTCGCTGTAGTCGCAACCATTATACAGTCTCTGGAGTTTGTTGCGTGTCATTTGTGCCGACTGGGAACCTACTATGATCTTCCGCTATTGAAGTCTTTAATTTGACTCTGATTACTTGACACGTTAATTGTAGCATTTGCAGCCAATGGTTCTTAATACTTGATGCTGGCGGGAGCGGAGTTCTTAAGAAGTTACTAGAAATTCGATGGGAAATGAACCCTGGTCAAACCGCCTCACAGTGGCGGACGGAATAGCGACAACCGTACTTTGGTTGCAACTTTATATCCTTTGGTTAGTTTCTGTTCGTCGAACGTAATGTGGTAAATTTGGTTAACTTTTGATTGCTTACGATATTGTGTTGATACCATATACGTAGATATGTCCACTCGTATAAACTTGAACCTTAATTAACAAAGTTTTTTAACAATTATTTAAATTCTTCTTGTGAGCAATTAAAATACTTTTATTCGTAGAGTAACAACAAGGTATTGTATACCTCAGACCGAGCGTAGAAAATTGTGTTTTGGTTCAAGAAGCTTTCCGTGATAAGTCTCAAACAAAGCAGGGAATTATATATGATAAAAATAATAATAATAAAAAAAAGGATTTCCCGACAGAAGATAAATGGAATTTCTATTGCAATCTGATTTTAGTCCTTTCGAAGTTTATCAAGACGAGCTTGCAAATCGGCATCAGCATCAGACATAGGTGAAGTGTTACCGCCTGCTCCACCAGCTGCACCACCACCATCCCCACTCGATGGTCCTGCACCAGCTCCACCGGCCGCAACAGCAGCTGGTTGATTCTGCTTAACACCAGCTATCGACAAAGAACCAGACGCAGTTGGCAGGTCGCTCAGTTGGTCGTTCAATTGAAGTCCTAGTTCGTCTAGTACCTGAGAAACAACAGCGTCAGTCTCCTCTTCGTCACCTTCATCTTCCATCGCATCGTCCATGGCATCATTGATCATTTCTTCTTTCATGTCCATGATTTCAGATTGCTTCTCAAAGTCGTGCAGGATCTTTTGAATTTGGGGAAGATTCATTTGTCTGTTCATGCTTTGCATGGCTTTCGTGACACCTATAAGCAAAAGTGTTTAATTTGAGTGAATAATTTGGTTTTGTATGCATGCGGTGATCGTAGTTTACCTTGCATAGCTTGAGCCATTGTATTCTGAGATTTCAAAGTTTGTATCTTTAGCGAGACGGCCTGTATGTTGGCCTTCATAAGCATAAACTTCTTTGTGTAACGGCGGGTTCGAACTAAATCCTTGGCCATAATTTTCACAGCATCCATTTGACCTTCTTTAGCCATTTTCTTGATATCAGCAATGATTTTCTTCTCTTGTTGCTCCATTTTCATACGTTCGCGATCCAAGTCTCGCATTGCTTTGTTAAGGGCTCGCTGATTCTTTCTCATCATTTCCTCGGGTGATATACGCTTACCAAAGAGCCAATCCATTTCAAAGATATTTTATTTCTGCTTTAATTAAGTAATTTTAAGGATAGAAAAATAATTTATTGCTGTGGATAAATGCAAAATATTTTTATCACAAATCTTTTTTGGGTTGAAGAAAACAAGTAGCCCAGCAATGACAAATCTTCGAATATGAAATCATCTTCGAAATTTAGGTGTCAAAACAAAACAGTGATGCCAGAAGAAAATTCAGCTGGCGAGTTTAATGTGGCTTTCGTTTCGACCAATTCAGATTTGGGTGTCAGATCTTAAATTTAACTGGCAAAACGAACACAAAACGTGATTTTATTTTGTTTTATGATTGTATGAGTGCCTTTTTTAAAACGACACTGGGTAAAAGTCACTTTTCTTTGATGTGTGTGCAAGTGCGTGTGAAAATCTGTGTAAAGGCTGTCCCAAACCAACGCGAAACATTCGCGCGAATATGCGACGACTGAATAATGTTCGAAGATTCGCATCGCGCCAGTGTGGGTGCTCCCATTAACCTCCATGTAAATAAATTAAGACAGGCGGAAGTTTCGTTGTCGCGCCGAATGTTTCGCGTTGGTTTGGGGCAGCCTTAAATCTTGCTAAAAATCGAGATCTGCAAAATCGACTTCAGATCGACAAAAATTCGATTTTTTTGGTCGAAAGGAAAGGAAAAACTTGTCACAAATCAAAAAAATCAAAGAAAAATCGATCTTTTTGGTCGAAACGAAAACCACATAATGTTGCTTTCGTTTCAACCAATTCAGATTTGGGTGTCAGATCTAAAATTTTACTGGCAAAACGAAAACAAAACGTGATTTTATTTTGTGTTATGATTGTATGAGTGCCTTTTTTAAAACGACACTGGGTAAAAGTCACTTTTCTTTGATGTACGTGCAAGTGCGTGTGAAAATCTGTGTATATCTTGCTAAAAATCGAGATCTGCAAAATCGACTTCAGATCGACAAAAATTCGATTTTTTTGGTCGAAAGGAAAGGAAAAACTTGTCACAAATCAAAAAAATCAAAGAAAAATCGATTTTTTTGGTCGAAACGAAAACCACATAAATTTCAGTTCTCTTTAATTTTGCTCCGTCAAAAATCGATCAAAATTCTCTCCAAAATTTAACCAAGCTAAAATTTGTCCGAGTGAAAAGGGGATCAAGGGGATCGAGGAAACAAGTTGCTGGAGATTTTGTTGACGTTTTCTTTTAATTTAATTAAAAATCTCCTGCACTTTTCACACGAAGAAACAAAATCGTGGAAACTTTCTGTAGTTTCCTTTTAAAAAAGTTTGGTTGAACACACTCTACTGTTTGTCCCCTTTCACACGAGGAAACTGAGTTGCCAGCAAAATTCAGTTTGTGGGGGAGAATGGCAAGAAGTAAGAGGGGAAAATGAAATCTCCCAGGTCAACGATTCGAGGAGATTTTTTTGACATTCCTCTTCACACACACAGTAGAGTGTCTTCAAACAAGCTATTTTAAAAATAAACTACAGAAAGTTTTCACGATTTTGTTTCTTCATGTGAAAGGTACAGGAGATTTTTAAGGAATTTAAAAGAAAACGTCAAAAAAATCTCCAGCAACTTGTTTCCTCGTGTGAAAGGGGATTTTGTGTGAAGAGGAATGTCAAAAAAATCTCCTCGAATCGTTCACCGGGCATATTTTATTTTCCCCTCTTAAGGCTCTACCAAACCAACGCGAATATTTCAGAACGACGATGAAACTTTCGCCTGTCTTAATTTATTTACATGGAGATTAAGGCCAGGCGCGCACATGCAACTAAACAGTTTGGTTTCGATTTTGAGCACTCAAGATTATATGAGAGTCCGCCGGTTTATGTGCGCGGACTCTCATATAATCCCATAGTGCTCAAAATCGCAACCAAACTGTTTAGTTGCATGTGCGCGCCTGGCCTAATGGGAGCACCCACACTGGCGTGATGCGAATCTTCGAACATTAAAGGCTGTCCCAAACCAACGCGAAACATTCGCGCGAATATGCGACGACTGAATAATGTTCGAAGATTCGCATCGCGCCAGTGTGGGGCTCCCATTAATCTCCATGTAAATAAAGGCTCTCCCAAACCAACGCGAAACATTCGGTGCGACAACGAAACTTCCGTTAATTTATTTACATGGAGATTAATGGGAGCACCCACACTGGCGCGATGCGAATCTTCGAACATTATTTAGTCGTCGCATATTCGCGCGAATGTTTCGCGTTGGTTTGGGAGAGCCTTAAATTAAGACAGGCGGAAGTTTCGTTGTCGCGCCGAATGTTTCGCGTTGGTTTGGGAGAGCCTTAAGGCTGTCTTAATTTATTTAGATGGAGATTAATGGGAGCACCCACACTGGCGCGATGCGAATCTTCGAACATTAAGGCTGTCCCAAACCAACGCGAAACATTCGCGCGAATATGCGACGACTGAATAAAGGCTCTCCCAAACCAACGCGAAACATTCGGCGCGACGACGAAACTTCCGCCTGTCTTAATTTATTTACATGGAGATTAATGGGAGCACCCACACTGGCGCGATGCGAATCTTGGAACATTAAGGCTCTCCCAAACCAACGCGAAACATTCGGCGCGACAACGAAACTTCCGCCTGTCTTAATTTATTTACATGGAGATTAATGGGAGCACCCACACTGGCGCGATGCGAATCTTCGAACATTATTCAGTCGTCGCATATTCGCGCGAATGTTTCGCGTTGGTTTGGGGCAGCCTTTATTCAGTCGTCGCATATTCGCGCGAATGTTTCGCGTTGGTTTGGGACAGCCTTAATGTTCGAAGATTCGCATCGCGCCAGTGTGGGCGCTCCCATTAATCTCCATGTAAATAAATTAAGACTGCTTTTACACTACAGCGATTTTTAATCTTCGTTTCTCCTTTGGTTTCCTTCTAATTGCAAATACCCTTTACACGACAGCGATTTTTATTGAAAAGTTTAGTTTGTGCAAGTGAAGAAGTATCATCTCACTGCACTCTTTACTCCACTTGATTAAACGAAGTTATCTGAGTGGACGACGAATGAAAATAAAACACATTCGAACAAAAAGGAAAAGCACAAAGAAGAATGAGCGATAACTCTGCAATTTGTTCAACCTCAGCAATTTCGTCTACCCCGGCCACCACATACGTCCCTCGCCAACGTGCTTAAAAATCGCAAGAAGAAATTGCATGGTTTAAAAGCAGTCTAAGACAGGCGGAAGTTTCGTTGTCGCGCCGAATGTTTCGCGTTGGTTTGGGAGACATCGGGACTTAGGAACTTCTTACTTACAGTACGTAAGTCCCGATAATTACCTGGACTTAGCTAAATCCATATGGATCTAAGTTGTTGTTGTATTTACGTGTAAAACTATTAGTCCCGATGTCGTTTTTTTCGACAAATCCATATGGACTTGCAAAAAAAACACGGTTTTTATTAAAATGTGTGAATTAATTAGATTTTGTGCAAAAAATAAGTTAAAATAAATTTAGTTTGGAATTTGATTGCATTTTTAAAATGTTAAAATTCACTTCCATACGAAACTTGACATTGCTTAACAGAGTACTTGACGTTTGCAAATATTTCGTTTCAAATCACCAAAAAGCTCTAAAATTGCCCTTTTCAAAAATAAGATTAAATTTTTTTTCGGATTTTTAGAGGTTTTTTAATCCATTGACATCGTAGACATCCTTCAATGGCATTTGAAAGTTTTGTGCTTGACAGATAGGGAACAAATTATATTTGATCGTATAGAGAATATTTCGTTCCAAATGTCAACCTATTGCCCTGAAAATGCATTTTTCCGGAGCAGAAAATAAAATGGAAAGAAATTTGGATTTTGAGAGGTTTTTTAATCCATTGACATCGTAGACATCCTTCAATGGAGTTTGAAAGTTTTTTGCTTGACAGACGGATAGCCAACAAACTGTATTTTGACGTCTGTAGTTTTTTTTGGTCCATGAATTTTAGTTAAAGTTGTTCCCTCTTTTGTTTCGTTGTCCATAATTTCAATTATTAAAGTTTGTTCACCATTTTTTCATTGTTCTTTAATATTCATTCCAAGTGTATTTTGATTTTTTTTCAATCCATTTTGTTTGAAAGATCAACCAAAGTTGTGTACTATAGTAGAGAAAAAGAACGATCCACTTGCCAGCAACTTGCTTGGCAAGTGGAGTGCCACCTACGTCACAGCCAGTAGACAGATACGAATTTGGCAGGCAATGTATGAACCCAACTTGCTTGCCAGTACTTGCTCGTGTGGCCTCAGGGGGGTAAATTTTGAAGGTTTCTATAATTCTTGATTTTCTTTTGCTCTGCGAAACTAAAAAGTGACGTGGATAATATTTGAAAACAAACTATTTACCTCAGTCAAAGAAAAGAATCTATTGTATTTACTAAAATCATATCATGAAGAAAGACCAATTTCTACATCAATATAAAAATAAACAAGACAAATTTCTGTCACAATGCCGCCTCCACTGGACATGAACGGTATCCAACACCACAACCATACAGTCCAATATAGAATATTATTGGTATGGATTGGATATGTGCGCTGCATCGACATGGATTTGTGTTCCTCCATTGGTTCAAGCATCGGCGTTCAAGCCCAGTGGAAGCGGAAGCGGCATGTCACAGCACGGCAAAAGTCAGCTCTGATGTCTATTGAAGTTGAAAAAAACTTTAGTTTGGGTCTTGCGACTTTAGTTAGTTGATATGCTGCACGGTCTTCCCCCCAGCATAAATTGTCTCGTGAAAAGACGGATTAGAAGGCTTTTGGAACCTTCTCAAACGTAAAGAAAACGTTTCTGAATTTGTAAGATTAATGGCCGATTTCATAAAGCCCTTTTAACTATTTAACAGGCTTTTAAATCTTAAAATGACTTTTGATCCATACAAAATCCGTCATTTAAAAATTTAAAAGCCTGTTAAATATTTGTGAAACCGAACATTAAATCATCAGTGGTGCGTTCTTTTTCTAACCTAACTAAAGTTAACTATCAGCCCGATTCTCCCCATCATCACTGATACCTCACAAGTCACAAGAAGAGGTGAAATTAATATTGTGATTTTTTCGAATTCTCCCCCAGAGTCACAACTTATGAGAGTCACAAAAATAATCGAAATTGTGATCTCCTTCATAGCAGGTCACTACTCACGTTTGCTAAAATCCTCGATAAATTTTGAAGTTGGAGAGATAAATCGAAATGTCAACTGAGTGGCTTGATTAGTGACTTGATTAATTAAGTTTTGAATAAATATATTTTGCCCAATTGAAAATCTTTTTTTATGTTTTTAATAATCAGCTGTTGCAATTATGGCACAAAATTCACCTTTGCTGTTATGAGTTTAGTTGTGAGCTTTCTTGAGATGATTGGGGGAGAATTCCAAAAATGTTATCGAGTCACAACAATCCTCACAAGGAATAGTCATAAGAGCTTGTGACTTGTGACTCGTCACAAGGGGTGAATCGGGCTGTATAGTTAACTTTCATCGTTCCTTTAATTCAGAAAAGTAACTTTGAGTAACTTTATGACGTCATAAATTGTTCCTTTCGATTTGGTTAATTGTGTTTAAAGAAATTTGTGCCAAAAAGCCTAGTACGCAGATCGCGCTAAATTTTAGCTTCCACTTTTCTCTCCAAACATCAGCTGAACCCCTAGCTAAATTTTGACATGAGAGCGTTGTGGAGAATATGTCAAAGAGAACAGCTGTTATCTGAAAAAAATTATATTAAACAATTTCAAAGAATTTTTTTTTCATTATTCCAAGTAATTTCAACCAAATAAAATGGATTCTTTTCTTTGCCTGAGATGGATAGTTTGTTTCCAAATATTAACCACGTTGCTTTTTATTTTCACAAAGCAAAATTCACAAAATATTTAAAACCAACGCGAAACATTCGCCCGAATATGCGACGACTGAATAATGTTCGAATATTCGCATCACGCCAGTGTGGGTGCTCCCATTAATCTCATTGTAAATAAATTAAGACAGGCGAAAGTTTCGTCGTCGTTCGGAAGTATTCGCGTTGGTTTGGGAGAGCCTTTAAAGAAACCTTCAAAATTTAGCTCGAAAAATAATGTGCCGAACAATTTTTCCGTGCGATAAATTTTGACAGATAGTTATGTACAGTATGAAACAAAAATGTGATTTTTTTAGTTGGAGCTGCGTACCACTCGGCCAAAATGCTTGGCTAAACTTTGGAGAGAATTTTGTATGAAAACGAAAATTTAGCGCGATCTGCGTACTAGGCTTAAAGGCTCTCCCAAACCAACGCGAAACATTCGGCGTGACAGCGAAACTTCCGCCTGTCTTAATTTATTTACATGGAGATTAATGGGAGCACCCACACTGGCGCGATGCGAATCTTCGAACATTATTCAGTCGTCGCATATTCGCGCGAATGTTTCGCGTTGGTTTGGGGCAGCCTTAATGAATGAAACAACAATGTACACATTAATGAAAAACAACATTTTGCGCCGTAAAAGTCGGCACCGGACAAAGCAATAATTAATATAAAGAAATTAATTTTCCACCACAAACATGAGTGATACTGATACAAACACAAAGGAAGAAGACTTTCCCACTCAGCTAAAAAAAGCCACAAGAGATGTTCATAAAATAAGCGACGTTCTTGTAAATGCGAAGTTTGCTTTGGGTAAATTCTTTAAATAATATAACAAATTTAATTTTTCCGTTTAATACGACATATTTCTCATCTTGATTTCGAAGCTCTTTCGAATGACAAAGTTTGGGCCGATGGACTTCTCTCCTTCTACGAGGTGTATAAATTCTTCGAGGAACAACTTCCCGAAGAATTGCTTCCCAAGGAACTTCACCGTGTTGCCGGATTCGAAAGAGATTTTGAATATTTTCTGGGCAAAGATTGGCAGCAAACCTACGAGATAAAAGAACCAGTCAAGAAATACATGGAACATTTGCGTGAAGTCAACAAAAAAGATAAGATTCTACTTTTTGCCTATGCATTTCAAATGTACATGGCATTGATGTCTGGGGGACAATTATTACAACGAAAGAGAATGATTGCCAAAATTTAAGCTTTCTGCATCATTTTTATAAGTTTTCCAGTCAGAAAAACTATTCTAAAATGAGTTTGAAAATTTTCACTTTTGTACTTTTTCACTTTTTGGGCTTATGTAGCTAAACTTTTACTTGTGACTCGTCACAAGGGGAGAATCGGGCTGTATAGTTAACTTTTATCGTTCCTTTAATTCAGGAAAGTAACATGGAGTAACTTGATGACGTCATAAATCGTTCCTTTCGATTTGGTCAATTGTGTTTAAAGAAATTTGTGCCCATAATGAATGAAACAACAATGTACACATTAATGATTCGATTTTGCACAAAAAAATTTTTAAAAAAATTTTTTGTTTCCATTTTAGAAGTGCAAATAATAATTTTTGCAATAAATTTAATGCAATCACGATTTTATCTTTATTATTCATTGCAAATGTTTTTCTATTTATATTATAAACCCATTTCGTTTCACGGATCAACCATATTTTTAACTTTTATCGTTCCTAAATGAAAAGTTAACCGAAGTAACTTTTTTAACTATGACATTACAACTTTTATTTTTGACACCTCAACCATAGTAACTTTAGTTAGAAAAAGAACGCGCCACAGTGCGTTCACCGTAGTTCCTCGTCAAACAAACCTATAATCTCCGGCCATATCTGTAAATTCAAGGTCAAATTGCATATCAGCTGACTTATGTCAATTCATACGATTTTCAAAACAAAACAAAAAGAAAAACACCAAATAAAACATTTTGCGCAGTAAAGTCGGCACCGGACAAAGCAATAATTAATATAAAGAAATTAATTTTCCACCACAAACATGAGTGATACTGATACAAACACAAAGGAAGAAGACTTTCCCACTCAGCTAAAAAAAGCCACAAGAGATGTCCATAAAATAAGCGACGTTCTTGTAAATGCAAAGTTTGCTTTGGGTAAATTCATTTATTAATATAACAAATTTAATTTTTCCGTTTAATACGACGTATTTCTCATCTTGATTTCGAAGCTCTTTCGAATGACAAAGTTTGGGCCGATGGACTTCTCTCCTTCTACGAGGTGTATAAATTCTTCGAGGAACAACTTCCCGAAGAATTGCTTCCCAAGGAACTTCACCGTGCTGCCGGATTCGAAAGAGATTTTGAATATTTTCTGGGCAAAGATTGGCAGCAAACCTACGAGATAAAAGAACCAGTCAAGAAATACATGGAACATTTACGTGAAGTCAACAAAAAAGATAAGATTCTACTTTTTGCCTATGCATTTCAAATGTACATGGCATTGATGTCCGGGGGACAATTATTACAACGAAAGAGAATGATTGCTAGAAAATTGACAATGTCCAAGAAAGAAGACGACGAAGAGCAAACTGTTAAACCAGGTTGTGAGGCAACATGGTTCGGCTACAAAAAAATACCAGAACTGAAAACAAAACTTAAGTCTATACTCAATGAGAAGTACAAAGACTTTGATGAGGAAATGAAGAAAGCATACATTGAAGAAAGCAGAAATGTTTTCATATTCAATAATGAAGTAATACGATCAGTCAAAGGAGTTAATCAGGCAAATGCAATGCAAATGTTAATGCTCCTGGGAATGGTTGCAATTGCATTGATTTTAAAATGGTACCTTCTTCCAAAATAAAAAAAGATACTTAGGAGATAGAACCTAGTTTATTTAATCTTATTTGTTCCACGCTTTCTTTCTTTTTGGAACAAATGTATTTTGCTTCGACTGAATAGGAAATCATTTTCAATGGAAATCTTCAGATATGACTGAGATGTAGGCGTCTTATAAGATTTGTAACATAGAACTTTTAATTTGATGTTTTACCAAAATCGTTTATAATGAAATCGTAAGCAAACTTTTGAAGTTTTGAGAAAAGATAGATAGATAGCATTTACTTTCTTTACAAAGTTCTGAGGTAGTTTTTACCAGCCTTATCCTATCACCATATCCGTTCGAATAAATCTACGATAGGAAAACAATCACGATCGCAAACAGTCAGCTTCACAAAAAGAGCTGAGGTCGGAAGCTATCTTCGCTTTCAAAAGCAAAAGTGAATGAAAAGTTGACGAAAAAAAATCCGTAATTATGATTTCTTTGTATGTGTTGGGCTTAGCACGACCATTGAAATGCTAATACAACAACTTTGCCCTGCTTTTTTGGAAACCTATGAGTTAAACCGAAACAAAAAATATTCGAATTTGTAGCCTCCCTAACTCATCGCGGCAGTTGAAGCAGAGGATACCAACTGATAGCTTCGTTCTACACATTCGGCCCCAACAAAGTTCGGAAAATTCTCCAATTTCATAAGAATTGGAGGATTTTTGCTGTTTGGAAGAATACCTCGAAGCGAAAATCCTCCGATTCGTATCGGAGAATTTTCCGTTGCGACGGATACCTCGCTAGGGCCGGTTAGCACAGCCGTTAGTCGGACAAGCTTGCTTAGGTTAGGAAATGCACTTTTGCGACAAGAATATTATATATATGGATTTCTATGAATGGGGTATCAAATGAAGGCTAAGCCCGCCCCCTTTACGAATCCAGTGGTTGGGACATTTTCACTTATCATTTCTCAAGGCTTTTTTTGATTTTTCCACTCTGTTCAAAATTTTCCGTTACAAAAGTACGTGCCATGTTTTTTGGTACTTAAAAGTGTTTCCTAAATCGTCCTTACTTTTTAAGAAAGGTTTTAGTTGAGTGCAAGAGTTATTCCAAGACTGATCGATGGCATTTATTGGGCAAAACAGACATCAGATAACACCCAGAAGTACCAAAGTCATTGAAGAAAAGATTTTCTGTTTTTGATCTTTATAATAATTTTAATAAATACGAAACATAAAACTTTACCTTACCATTTTGGGATTACTTTTTTTTCAATCTTTTTTTATAAAACTAAAAACGTATATTATATTAGAATGTATGTACCTATACATTCACAACTTTTAATCTTACGAATTAAGTAATACTTGTTGCTTCTGTCATATCAGCTTAACACCTATAAGTTTTCCACAACCTTTTCTACATCTTTGTACATAACTTCCAAATGTGTACTGGCATCGATGGTTTTAACGATTCCCATCTTCTTATAAATCTCAATTATTGGAAGAGAATCATTGATATGTGATGCAATACGCTTCTTCAAAGTCGCCATATTATCATCGCAACGTCCGCTTGATTCACCACGCTTAAGACAACGTTGAATGCACAACTCCTCAGAACAATCAAAAAACATAACAAATTGGAAGTCAACCTTGTCAGCCATTGTTCTATTCCAACCGTCAACGTTGTCTTGGTTTCGAGGAAAACCGTCGATAAGGAACTTATTCTTACCAGAAGTTTTCATGGCATTTTCAATCAGTGAACATGAAATTTCAACAGGTACAATTCTGCCATCCTTCAAGTACTCTTTGATAAGTGGCCCCATTTCTGAATCAGCACGCATACTCTCTTCGCGCAGCAAATCTCCTGCTGAATAATGGCCAAAGTCGAATTTGTCCACTAACCGTTGGCAAATTGTACCCTTACCAGCACCGGGGGGGCCAAGGACGAAAATTACTTTTGGTTTAGGTGACATTTTTAGTTGTTGATACTTCTTGTTCTTGTTGAGACAATTGAAAATTACTTTCTGTTCAGTTTAATGAGCGATTTCAATCTTTTTTGTGTTGATTGGGTGGAGGGCGGGTATAGTTTTGGTGGGATTCCCCCAAGTGCATTTCTGATGTGATCATAAATTCAAATTGAAAAATAGATATCATCCATTCACATTTGGGCAGTCTAATTTGCTGACTTTTGAAATCTCGAGATAGAGTTTTTGTAAAAAAAAATGTTCGGAAGGTTGCTGTCAAAAGGTGTGTTTATTTTCAAAGTCCGATGGGAACTTTTATTTCTACGTGCCTGATTACGTATGAGCCTGTTTAGATTGGGAAGATTGAGTATGGACTGGTGAGTCTCATCGTGCTTACATTAAAAAATTTGAGACGCCTCAAAATACATTAAAACAAAAACATTTCGCACATTGAAACAACAACAAATGACACTCTTGAGTCCGTTTTTTATGTTTTCTTCGTGCCTCACGAGATCCCTCACCCGTGATACCAGACTCAATCTTCCCAATCTAAACAGCGTCTATGGTCGTTTTACTGAAAGGTGCATCCATTGAAAGTGCCTGATTACATGGGTTGTTTTACTGAAGAGCGCGTTGGTGAGACAGGTAGATTTTATGTGCTTAAAAAAGAGAAGGTAGATCCCACCCAAATTTCACCGATGCGCCAGTTTCATTTAATATTTTCCAATTCAGCATGAAACGTGCTAGTGAGATATATATGGATTTTAAAGGCTTAGTGCCTGATTACATGGGTCTTTTTACTGAAGGTCATTTTACTGAACTCGTGATTACACGGTGAAGAAAAATCCTTTCTTTTCAATCTACCCTTCCCTATCTCACATCCTTAAAATCAATATATGTTTCACTCACACGTTTCATGCTGAATCCGAAAATATCAAATGAAAAAGGCGCACTTATGGCTTATTAATGGATTCCACTTGGGTATGTTCATAAAGTGTTTACGTAATTTCCAACTGAATTTCGTGCAAATTTGGTTGAAATTACCTCATTTCGAAATGTGAATTTGTATGGGAAATGAGGTAATTTGGAATCGAATTTGGAAATTTTAAACGAAATTACCTCATTTGCTATAATGAAAACGTAGAAAAACTATTCCAAAATGAAGGCTTAACTACATTGGCCAAAAAAGTGAAAAAGTACAAAAGTGAACATTTTCAAACTTATTTTGGAATAGTTTTTCTGACTGGAAAACTTATAAAAATGATGCAGAAAGCTTAAATTTTGTTTAAAAAAAAAAATATATTCAATTCAGTTAATAATACGTTTTCATTAGAGCCGAAATGAGGTTATTTCGCAAATTACAGAAAAGGTGTTTTCATCTCAAATTTGCTAATTTCGTTTGACATCTCATTTCATTTTGACTTTTATCTGGCTTGTTTTTGTTGTTTTCAATGAATTCCACATTGAATGGATTCCACTTGGGTGTGTTCATAAAGTGTTCACGTAATTTCCTACGGAATTTAGTGCAAATTTGGTTGAAATTACTTCATTATTTGGAATCGAATTTGGAAATTTTCAACGAAATTACCTTATTTGCTGTAATGAAAACGTAGTATTAGGCTTAACTACATTCAAAACTTTTCGCAAAATGTACAAATGGGAAAAATCACAAACGCAGCCTAATGGCTGTTAAGTAACTTCCATGACGGTTTTCAATGGAAGCTATAACTGGCATCTGATGTAGAGATCAGTCGATGGTTCTACGACAGGACCTCGTTAGAAGAAAAAATCACTTTCAGGACAACAAATACATTTTATAAGAATCTTTTATAATAAACAAGTTACAAGTAATTTAAATAAAGGCAAATACTTACGAGGTCCTGCCCGTGTTATTTTTAAATATTTTAAGACTTTTTAAAAACAGTTTTTTACCGATTCTGAAAAACGTTGTCATATGACCATCGCAGTGTTGCAATCTCTCCTTTTGTTGTTATAGCAGATTTCACAGCACACGATCAAAAAAATCTGGAAAAGATTGCTACTAGCGACAAAATTAAAATAAAAAAAATCGAACATTTTCCTAGAAAACCTATATATGGCAATTCTGCAGAAAGCACAAAAATTGTGGAACGAAACTGACAGATGAAATTAGTGACATTAGAGTGACATTTGGACAAAAATATGGACTTGAATTCAACGAAAAACAAAAAATAGAAACATCTCAAACATTTTACAATTACAAAAAAATTAATAGATTGAATAATTAAATACTTAACTAAACAACATTTTAACATGTGATTCTAACTTATAGTACAAAAAATTACTCAAATAGTAAATCAACTCAGTCCATAGAAAACCTGGAAAAATTGTGATGAACTTGGATTTCTCGACAACCCGGCGTCTGCTTTTTATTGTTTTTGTTTTGTTTATTGTACTTTTCTTTAAAAATATAATATTTGCTTGAATATTTATCAAATAATAACCAGTGAATTAAAAAATAAAGTGGAAAAAAAATAATAGATAATGTCCAATCGAGTTGTTTCTTACTTCTATAATGCCGACGTTGGCAATTTTCACTACGGTCCTGGTCATCCTATGAAGCCCCACCGATTGGCTGTCACGCACAGTTTGGTCATGAATTATGGTCTGCATAAGAAAATGAAAATATATCGACCTTATAAGTATGGAAAAGTCTCTTCCACAAGCTACATTTAATTAACTTTTAATTGAATTTCAGAGCTAGTGCACAGGATATGCTGCGGTTTCACAGTGAAGAGTATATAGAATTCCTGCAGCAAGTCACACCTCAAAATATTCAATGCAATTGTTAGTTTTAAAAAGAAACTCTTTTCTTAAATTTAGCTACTATTCACTAAAATACAATTGTGTCGTTTCAGCTGTGGGCTACACAAAATATTTATCACACTTTAGTGTGGGCGAGGATTGCCCTGTATTTGATGGTCTGTTTGATTTCTGTGCCATGTACACGGGAGCATCGCTGGAAGGTGCACAAAAACTAAATCACAATCACAGCGATATTTGCATTAATTGGTCCGGGGGACTGCATCACGCCAAGAAGTTTGAAGCTTCAGGTAAGCTCTTTAGATGTAGAGGTATACAGCTTGTTATTTTTTTCGTTTCTTCTTACTTTCGCGGACCAATTTTGATCGAATTATGCAACATTGAATAATATGAATTCAATAATGCAAATTTTAAGGCGACCGATTTATTCGTTCTTAAATTAAGTTTCTTCCCAGTTTTGTCTAATGAGCTGAGATTTCTCAGTCTTAACATTCTCAACACAATTGTGTACAAGATCATAACGAAGTTATTATTTACTTAATGGAAAACATATTTAATTCTCTTTCAGGTTTCTGCTATGTAAATGACATCGTGATAGGTATTTTGGAGCTTTTGAAGTATCATCCTCGCGTTTTGTACATCGATATTGACGTCCACCACGGTGATGGTGTTCAGGAAGCTTTTTACCTAACAGATCGTGTCATGACGGTTTCATTCCATAAATACGGCAACTACTTCTTTCCTGGCACTGGTGACATGTACGAAATCGGAGCCGAGTCTGGTCGTTATTACTGTGTCAATGTTCCCCTGAAGGAAGGTATCGATGATCAAAGTTACTCTCAGGTGTTTAAACCTATTATATCATCTGTTATGGAATTTTATCGACCGACGGCGATTGTGTTGCAGTGTGGAGCAGATTCTTTGGCCGGTGATCGCTTAGGATGCTTCTCTCTAAGCACGCATGGTCATGGTGAGTGCGTTAAGTTTGTAAAGGAGTTGAACGTTCCTACATTGGTTGTTGGTGGCGGTGGCTATACTCTGCGCAACGTTGCTCGTGCATGGACTCATGAAACTTCTTTGCTGGTAGATGAAAACATCTCTAACGAGCTACCCATGACTGAGTATTTGGAATTTTTTGCACCAGATTTCACGCTTCATCCTGACATAACAACGAGACAAGACAATGCGAATTCTAAGCAATATCTAGAGCTAATCGTGAAACACGTCTATGAAAACCTGAAAATGTGTCAACATTCACCTAGTGTGCAAATGGTAATCATACCACCTGATGCCCTAGACATAGATGAGTCTCGGACGAAAGACGAAGCAGATCCCGAAGTGAGAATAAGTCAAGCCGATGAAGACAAAATGGTCGAAGCTAAAAATGAGTTTTTCGATGGTGAACAAGATAATGACAAAGCAGACACTGAAAGCTGATTATATTAAATGCAAAATAGAAGACTTCGTGTTGCAATAGGCTTAATAATAGTTTTAAATTCAGGTAGTAGAGTATTAAACTGATTTACAAGCATTTGCTTCAAAAATGGAAACGAGTTTTTCTTTTAACATAGAGAAATATGATCTTTATCCTTAGATGCGCGAGACTCGTTCAATAAGTAAACACTGGAGAGTCTATAAGATTTGGCACCGCGTGGGATAAAGAATTATATTAATTACTGTGAAGTTATTAGTTGGTGTCCAATAAAAGCAACTTCCTTTTTTCTTGTTGAAAGTTGGTTGTTTGTGGCTCAAAAAATGTAACAACCGTTACACTTACAATGCCATGATATACTTTTTTGTAAAGCCAGAAATCTCTTCCCTTGTTGCGTTTTTAAATAAAGTTGTTTAAGAGAATAGTTTTTGAAAAATTAATTTTCAAACTCAAAATTTTGAAAAAAAAAAATTGGAAAAAAATTGTTCAAACTAATTTCGTTCAAAATTTTACGTTATTAAGTAATATTTTTGTTGTTAATATTCAATGCTCTTATTAATTTTTAGTCAATCACCAAAAACCAGATGCTAAAATCTCTTCTAGTTCTTTAGAAAATTGAAAATAACAAAAATGAAATTCCCTTAATTTGAATCCAATCCGTTGATTAAGCTGCTCTAACGATCCTATTTCCACTACTTAGCTTGTAAAGTATAGTAAAGTAGATTTAGTTATTTTCAATTTTCTCAAAAAATGCAAGACATTTAAGCATCTCGTTTTCAGTATTTGAATAAAAACTAATAAGAGCAACTAATTATGAAAATAAAACTAGTACTTAATTGCATAAAATTTTGAAAAAAATTAGTTTGAACAAAATTTTTTCAATTTTTTTTTCAAAATTTTGAGTTTGAAAACTAGTTTTTTCAAAAACTATTCTCTTAAACAACTTTATTTAAAAACGCAATAAAAGAAGAGATTTCTGGCAACTTTATTTTAAAACTCGATAAAAGAAGAGATTTCGGGCCTTACAAAAAAGTATATCATGGCATTGTAAAGGACTATTCACATGAGAGCGACCACGACCAACGAATGAACGAATATTGGTCCAATTTGACATTTCTTTCACATGGCTTTTTTATTCGTCGCGAATAACGACCACCAAGAAAGCAAAACAAAAAGGGATTTTGAGGTTAGCCGCGCACGAACAATTTGTTCGTTGAAGTGTGGACCGTATGTGGAACGCGAATAGAGTTTGACAATTCGTAACAATCAGATTGCAATTCGCGACGACCAATTTGATTTCTCAAATTTAACTTATTTTAGCAATTAAAAAGCGGATTTTAGTATCTAAACATTATAATAAACTATATTTCTACGATTTTGATTAGAATTTGTGAAGAATTTATGTTTATAAATTGTTTTAATTCACATTTATTCGTTCATTCGTAGGTCGTTGGTCGTTCTCATGTGAATAGTTCTAAAGTGTAACCGTTGTTTTTTAATAATTTTTTTTCTGATTTAATTCATTTTTTTAAATAATTGCCCCTCCCGGCTAAAAGGAGAGGAATATACCCCCCCCCACCCATACGATTTTTTCTTGTCTTGATCAAATCTACACGCTCTAGCTTTTTGTCACACCTTATGCGAATCACCCTGTATAATAGCGGAAACTTCATAGATAAAATAAAAAGCTTACAATGGTTTAATTTAAACCAAATTAATAATTAACTATACAAAAAAAAATAAAAGTGAAAAAGAAGAAAGTGAAGTAAAGGGTTTTCCAATAAGAGGTGTTATTTGATATTCAAAGAAAAATGGCATTTTTTTAGATAAATGATCGGATGTTTATTTCATTATAAAGAGGAAGGTATGCCGTTAATAATGGAACACAACATCAGCCAAATGGCCGCCACGACCACGCTTACAGGACCATATCTTTTTCATGAAATTTTCCATAACCAAATCGCAAAGTGGCTGCCCTATGTCCTCGATAGCCTCACGAATTCCATCTTTGAGGTCTTGAATCGACGCTGGGCTGTTGGCGTAGACCTTATCTTTCACGTGGCCCCAAAGGAAGAAGTCGCAAGGTGTTAAATCAAAAGATCTCGGTGGCCAATTGTGATCACCTCTTCGAGAGATAACACGGTCCGGAAACTTTTCCCGTAAAAGATCGATGGTTTCATTGCTTGTGTGGCACGTAGCGCCGTCTTGTTGAAAGTAAACGGTGTCCAGATCAATACCATCCAATTCCGGCCATAAAAAATCATTAATCATCTCTCGATAGCGCAATCCATTGACCGTAACTGTTGCTCCAGCCTCATTTTCGAAAAAGTAAGGTCCAATGACCCCGCCGGACCATAAACCGCACCAAACAGTCACGCGTTGAGGATGGAGAGGCTTTTCAACAATAACTCTTGGGTTTTCCGAGCCCCAGATGCGACAGTTTTGCTTGTTGACGTAGCCTCCGAGGTGGAAATGGGCCTCATCAGTCAAGATGATTTTTCGATGAAATTCCGGATCATTTTCACGCATTTCAAGGACCCAATCAGCAAAGACACGACGTTGTTGATGATCAGCCGGCTTGAGTTCTTGTGTTAACTGAACCTTATAAGCCTTAAGACAACAAGTCTTTATGCAAAATACGGTGTAATGACGTTTGTGGAATGCCTAATTCCAAAGAACGACGAGGAATGGAAAAACCTGGGTTTTATTCAACACTTTGGGCTACAACAGCAATATTCTCAGTTGTTCTTGAGCGACGTGCACGGGTTTTATTCTTCACATCACTAACTTGTCCCAACAGCTCGAATTTGTCCACCAATTTCTGTATTGCGGTCCGACAAGGTGCTTCACGACGACCCAAAAATGTTTTAGTTTTACGAACCGTCTCTGCCAAATTTTCACCATTTTTATAGTGAATTTTAATAATTTCAATGCGTTGTTGAAGCGTGTATCGTTCCATTTTTATTAATGGCGTAGTTTTTACTTGTCAAATGTCAAAAAATGACAGCTTCAAAAGTGACAGCTACCGAAATAGCGGGCTATTCAAAATAACACCTCTTATTGGAAAACCCTTTATTATCAAGAAGGGAAAGAAAAGCGAAGAAAAGAAAAAGAAAGCAGACAAACGAAAACAGATAAAATGTTTAAGCGTCGTCGCTGGTTTGCAAAATGTTTGAAGTCCTGTTTAAAGTTAGCTGGAAGTCAGTACCACATACGTATGCTTTCACAAAAAAATATGCGCGATGAATTCAAGTAATTTGAGGGAGGAGATGATATCTTCATTGTTCTTATTGACTGGCGAAACAAAAGCTTATCATACAAGTGTTTATGTGATTTTGTTTGGACTATTTTATGTAAAAAGATACAATTTCTACTTTTGTGATACTAAACACATAATGCAGGTCCTCCGTCGAAATTTTATATTTTTTATACAAATTGTGTGCGAAAAAAGTCTTCTGATTAATATTTTTTAAGTATAGCGATAGATTTACTAAAAGCCATAAAAAGTAATTTTTGTACTTTTAAAAAATAACGCAAGGATAAAGTCTTGAAAGAGTCTTTTAGGAAATATTTTCCAGATTTCAAAAATCTACTTAAATTTATTGTACGATCATTAGTTTGTGAGGTATAATTACGGTGACCATCCGTTCATTATTATAATGAACCGTTCATTATTTGAAGTAGATGTCCATTATGAATTATTTTGTATTCAAAAACATAAAAATGTTCATTTTTTCAAAAGCTATTCATTATTTTTTCAGTATTTTATTTAATTTTGGTGAAACAAACACGAAAAACTTACCAAGCTAAAATTCTTTTAACTAAATGATAATGCGAACGTGCCCTAATTTACTGAATGTAAAGTCGAAACTATATGAAATCTATTTTAATTACTAAATTTAACTATGAAATGACCTGTTTAGAGTTCAGAGAATATTTAAAACAAAAACAGATTTTATTAAACGAATCTATACCTACTTCAGGAAAGTATTCAAATATGAAAACAAATAAACGTTATCTACATTAAGTCCTTATTTTTATTTTAAATAATGTGGATACTTATTGAGTTTCCAAGCATTTTTACTCTAACATTTAGTTAAAGTGAAGACTGACAGCCCTATTATGATTGTCAATTATCAATTGATAGTTGATAAATATTGAAAATCGATATTTGACAACCCAATTGATAAAAGTTTTGATCATTGCGAATGGTGCAGGCCGTCGTGAATTGCAAGAAAATTAATAACTATCACCGAATAGTTGTCCAGTTTTTTAATAAATTAAGTTTAAATGTACGAAATTTCAATATTTATCAACTATCAATTGATAATTCACAATCGTAATAGGGCTGTGAATTTCATTCATTTATTTATTGTGCCTAAGATACATATTAAGAGTTCTTTCTGTAATATTAATATTAAATTATTAATATAAACTAAAGCAAAGACTGCATATTTGTGTTGTATTTTTTCTATTGAGTTATT
Source organism: Leucozona laternaria (assembly GCA_932273885.2). NCBI lineage: Eukaryota > Metazoa > Arthropoda > Insecta > Diptera > Syrphidae > Leucozona > Leucozona laternaria. The sequence continues at coordinate 48,717,237 of OW026366.1, forward strand.
TTCTTAAAATACAAAATAATAATTAAAAACTGGGTTTAATTTTTTTTTGTTCATTATTTGGAATTTAAAAATGTGGGCACCGTAGGTATAATGCATAATTGAAAAGCAAAAAATGGCCCGACCATATCGGCCCTCGGTATAATTTTATTTATTTTCCCGATGTCAATTTTCCGAGGAAAAGTATTTCTGCCTGAAACACCCTCGAAAAAGCGCAGTAGCATGAAATATATTATTTGTTTATTTTTCGTGAATGCTGAATAATTGTAATATTCAATGTCTTATGAGATAGTTCTAAGCTTATTTATATTTTATATTTAGACGTTAGACTCCTTTTGTACTCCTTTTTCACTCCAACTACTCCAAAAGCCTTCGATTTGCTGTTCCGACTTCCGAGTAACGTTTTCGGAGTGTTTTTCTGTTCCCAATTTCATAGACGAGGAACGAGGAACAGACACATATTACATATATTTATATAAAGTTTTTCGTCTGATTGCTTGTCAAAATGCTTGAAGAAGCCGTTTTGTAAAATGGCGACCTTAGTAGTGTGTATAAACTTGGGAAGTTCATGTTTTCATATTCGATTGGAATCAAAAAGGTGTATAGCAGTCCGAAAATCCATTCGAAAATAGAATTACGTAATAAGGAGTTCCAAAGACGGCCTGAATTTACAAACAATTTACGCTCGGATGTAAAAAACGAATAGCGAGGATGAGTAACTATTTTTTTTCAAAAAGCATTATTGTGGTTGGCGTGTAGTATATCAGAGACCAAAATCAAACTCCGAAGTTAAATCATTTAATCAAACTTTAATGTCAAATTTCTTTCAACAAAGAAATAGATTTTTTTCTAAATCGAATTGATTTATTTCTAAGCCGAACCGATTTTTTTTCTGCCAATTGAAAGGAATTCGTTAAAGAATCGAGGTTTTAATCATTGCGATTTAAATATAAACATAGAATTGAGGCCATTAGAAGCAGAGTGGCCTAACTGATTATGGCACATGTTTTTAAAAAGACGAAAACTTATGTTTTGTGCACTAAAAATTTGCTTATTTTGAAACAATAATATCTATGGATTGATGAAGCATATAACTGCCTTAAAACAAAGTTGTTTCGGTAACTGTAAATATTAGTTATCACCATTTTAAAAAGAAGTACAAAAGTCAGTGAGGCCACTATGGTTCTCATTGCCTCAATTATAATAATTAAAACTATTATAAATGGAGTAGGTGGAGATGGCGGTTGTTTGTGCACTTTTATTTTAATTGGAAATTTGCGAACAAAAAAAATTCTGTGAGTGCCGAGACTCACGGTTAATATGTGTAAACATCAACGTGCGCTGATCCAAAACGGACTTGTTTTTGTTTGAAGGGGATCTTAAGATTTTTTACTCTGAACGCACCCATCCTAGTATGCGGATCGTAAGTCCCCTTTCACACGAGGAAACAAGTTGCTGGAGATCTTTTTGACGTTTCCTTTTAATTTCCTTAAAAATCTCCTTTACCTTTCACACGAAGAAACAAAATTGTGGAAACTTTCTGTTGTTTCCTTTTAAAAAAGCTTGGTTGAACACACTCTACTGTGTGTGTGAAGAGGAATGTCAAACAAATCTCCTCAAATCGTTGACCGGGGAGATTTCATTTTCCCCTCTTACTTCTTGCCCTTCTCTCCCAGAAACTGAATGTTGCTGGCAACTCAGTTTCCTCGTGTGAAAGGGGACTAACGTTGCACACCGTAACGTTGGACACGAACGTTCACGTTTCTTTTTTACTCTACCGCCAGCATAGATGTTTACACATCATAATAATAAAAATTGCGTATTGACAAGGCCCTCACTAGTCAACTGATGAGTCCAAGTGAGATCGCCGGGACGAAACGCCAATTTTTATGGACTAAAGGCCGTAAAAAGCTATTTTGAATCTATAATAATTCTATTTTAATAACAAAAGATTTTAGCCAGCTTATACGGGGGCAATTTGTTGGTGCATTTTATTTGTTTTAGCTTCTACTTGCACATAATCATATTTTTAAAGAAAATTGTTATTGAAAAGTTTTCACTTGCTTTGAAAGTTTTTATCACGCCTTTCACTAGCGGAAGGTATTTTTTTGTCAAATTTTTGTTCGATAATGAACACGCACTATAAATTATTTGTATAGCTTTATTGACTGAATATATTGTTGAATATTTTGTTAAATTATGTAGAATTCGTTGCAACCAAAAAATAAACAACTGGTCTTCCAAAAATTCCGCGACTTTCAATTTGACGTATTTTAAAAGTCAATATAGCTATACAAATAATTTATTGTGCGTTCTTCATTACCAAACAAAAATTTGACAAGAAAAAATAGCTTTCACGAGTGAGAGACATGATAAAAACTTTCAGTGCAAGTGAATAATCTGCAATTAGAAGTTCAAACAAATAAAATGCACCAACAAACTGCCCCCGTATAAGCTGGCTAATATCTTTTGTTATTAAAATAGAAATATTATAGTAATTAATTTAATTCTATTGGTAAAACATTTTTCTCAAAACAAAAATAAACAACCTTAACAGTTTTGTGAAAAATTTCTTGATGTTTTGCGTTAATTGCAGCTGTCAGTAACACAAACACAATCACACAAAAAAATCGAGCCTTTTACGAAATACGAGTTCCTTCCAATTGACAGAAAAAATTCGATTTTGTTTAGAAAAAATTCGATTTCTTTGTTGAAAGGAATTCGCCATAACATAATATGCTTGTCTGAGAAAAAAATTATGTACAGCCGACTTTTGTTTACCCGGGATACATTTAAGAACACACCCCTTTGTAAGTCAAAAAATCTGTGGTGGACAACCATTCGGAAACGAGTATTTTTCAACAACCGATCTAAGCGCCACCTAAACATCTCCACATTTCAACAATTTATATCCACTCTATGTTCACTCTTATTACTGACCTAAACTATATTCATTCTTCGATTTGTTTTTGTTTGCGTGTAAAAATTTACTGATCTGGCTATTCTCTTTTTCAAAAAACACGCCTACTTTCTTATTTATAGAAAAATTTTAAAATTTTGTTTGTGTTGGAAAGGTTATTTTTAAAAAATTGATAAGGTCCAATGACCCCGCCGGACCATAAACCGCACCAAACAGTCACGCGTTGAGGATGGAGAGGCTTTTCAACAATAACTCTTGGGTTTTCCGAGCCCCAGATGCGACAGTTTTGCTTGTTGACGTAGCCTCCGAGGTGGAAATGGGCCTCATCAGTCAAGATGATTTTTCGATGAAATTCCGGATCATTTTCACGCATTTCAAGGACCCAATCAGCAAAGACACGACGTTGTTGATGATCAGCCGGCTTGAGTTCTTGTGTTAACTGAACCTTATAAGCCTTAAGACAACAAGTCTTTATGCAAAATACGGTGTAATGACGTTTGTGGAATGCCTAATTCCAAAGAACGACGAGGAATGGAAAAACCTGGGTTTTATTCAACACTTTGGGCTACAACAGCAATATTCTCAGTTGTTCTTGAGCGACGTGCACGGGTTTTATTCTTCACATCACTAACTTGTCCCAACAGCTCGAATTTGTCCACCAATTTCTGTATTGCGGTCCGACAAGGTGCTTCACGACGACCCAAAAATGTTTTAGTTTTACGAACCGTCTCTGCCAAATTTTCACCATTTTTATAGTGAATTTTAATAATTTCAATGCGTTGTTGAAGCGTGTATCGTTCCATTTTTATTAATGGCGTAGTTTTTACTTGTCAAATGTCAAAAAATGACAGCTTCAAAAGTGACAGCTACCGAAATAGCGGGCTATTCAAAATAACACCTCTTATTGGAAAACCCTTTATTATCAAGAAGGGAAAGAAAAGCGAAGAAAAGAAAAAGAAAGCAGACAAACGAAAACAGATAAAATGTTTAAGCGTCGTCGCTGGTTTGCAAAATGTTTGAAGTCCTGTTTAAAGTTAGCTAGAAGTCAGTACCACATACGTATGCTTTCACAAAAAAATATGCGCGATGAATTCAAGTAATTTGAGGGAGGAGATGATATCTTCATTGTTCTTATTGACTGGCGAAACAAAAGCTTATCATACAAGTGTTTATGTGATTTTGTTTGGACTATTTTATGTAAAAAGATACAATTTCTACTTTTGTGATACTAAACACATAATGCAGGTCCTCCGTCGAAATTTTATATTTTTTATACAAATTGTGTGCGAAAAAAGTCTTCTGATTAATATTTTTTAAGTATAGCGATAGATTTACTAAAAGCCATAAAAAGTAATTTTTGTACTTTTAAAAAATAACGCAAGGATAAAGTCTTGAAAGAGTCTTTTAGGAAATATTTTCCAGATTTCAAAAATCTACTTAAATTTATTGTACGATCATTAGTTTGTGAGGTATAATTACGGTGACCATCCGTTCATTATTATAATGAACCGTTCATTATTTGAAGTAGATGTCCATTATGAATTATTTTGTATTCAAAAACATAAAAATGTTCATTTTTTCAAAAGCTATTCATTATTTTTTCAGTATTTTATTTAATTTTGGTGAAACAAACACGAAAAACTTACCAAGCTAAAATTCTTTTAACTAAATGATAATGCGAACGTGCCCTAATTTACTGAATGTAAAGTCGAAACTATATGAAATCTATTTTAATTACTAAATTTAACTATGAAATGACCTGTTTAGAGTTCAGAGAATATTTAAAACAAAAACAGATTTTATTAAACGAATCTATACCTACTTCAGGAAAGTATTCAAATATGAAAACAAATAAACGTTATCTACATTAAGTCCTTATTTTTATTTTAAATAATGTGGATACTTATTGAGTTTCCAAGCATTTTTACTCTAACATTTAGTTAATGTGAAGACTGACAGCCCTATTATGATTGTCAATTATCAATTGATAGTTGATAAATATTGAAAATCGATATTTGACAACCCAATTGATAAAAGTTTTGATCATTGCGAATGGTGCAGGCCGTCGTGAATTGCAAGAAAATTAATAACTATCACCGAATAGTTGTCCAGTTTTTTAATAAATTAAGTTTAAATGTACGAAATTTCAATATTTATCAACTATCAATTGATAATTCACAATCGTAATAGGGCTGTGAATTTCATTCATTTATTTATTGTGCCTAAGATACATATTAAGAGTTCTTTCTGTAATATTAATATTAAATTATTAATATAAACTAAAGCAAAGACTGCATATTTGTGTTGTATTTTTTCTATTGAGTTATTTTCTTAAAATACAAAATAATAATTAAAAACTGGGTTTAATTTTTTTTTGTTCATTATTTGGAATTTAAAAATGTGGGCACCGTAGGTATAATGCATAATTGAAAAGCAAAAAATGGCCCGACCATATCGGCCCTCGGTATAATTTTATTTATTTTCCCGATGTCAATTTTCCGAGGAAAAGTATTTCTGCCTGAAACACCCTCGAAAAAGCGCAGTAGCATGAAATATATTATTTGTTTATTTTTCGTGAATGCTGAATAATTGTAATATTCAATGTCTTATGAGATAGTTCTAAGCTTATTTATATTTTATATTTAGACGTTAGACTCCTTTTGTACTCCTTTTTCACTCCAACTACTCCAAAAGCCTTCGATTTGCTGTTCCGACTTCCGAGTAACGTTTTCGGAGTGTTTTTCTGTTCCCAATTTCATAGACGAGGAACGAGGAACAGACACATATTACATATATTTATATAAAGTTTTTCGTCTGATTGCTTGTCAAAATGCTTGAAGAAGCCGTTTTGTAAAATGGCGACCTTAGTAGTGTGTATAAACTTGGGAAGTTCATGTTTTCATATTCGATTGGAATCAAAAAGGTGTATAGCAGTCCGAAAATCCATTCGAAAATAGAATTACGTAATAAGGAGTTCCAAAGACGGCCTGAATTTACAAACAATTTACGCTCGGATGTAAAAAACGAATAGCGAGGATGAGTAACTATTTTTTTTCAAAAAGCATTATTGTGGTTGGCGTGTAGTATATCAGAGACCAAAATCAAACTCCGAAGTTAAATCATTTAATCAAACTTTAATGTCAAATTTCTTTCAACAAAGAAATAGATTTTTTTCTAAATCGAATTGATTTATTTCTAAGCCGAACCGATTTTTTTTCTGCCAATTGAAAGGAATTCGTTAAAGAATCGAGGTTTTAATCATTGCGATTTAAATATAAACATAGAATTGAGGCCATTAGAAGCAGAGTGGCCTAACTGATTATGGCACATGTTTTTAAAAAGACGAAAACTTATGTTTTGTGCACTAAAAATTTGCTTATTTTGAAACAATAATATCTATGGATTGATGAAGCATATAACTGCTTTAAAACAAAGTTGTTTCGGTAACTGTAAATATTAGTTATCACCATTTTAAAAAGAAGTACAAAAGTCAGTGAGGCCACTATGGTTCTCATTGCCTCAATTATAATAATTAAAACTATTATAAATGGAGTAGGTGGAGATGGCGGTTGTTTGTGCACTTTTATTTTAATTGGAAATTTGCGAACAAAAAAAATTCTGTGAGTGCCGAGACTCACGGTTAATATGTGTAAACATCAACGTGCGCTGATCCAAAACGGACTTGTTTTTGTTTGAAGGGGATCTTAAGATTTTTTACTCTGAACGCACCCATCCTAGTATGCGGATCGTAAGTCCCCTTTCACACGAGGAAACAAGTTGCTGGAGATCTTTTTGACGTTTCCTTTTAATTTCCTTAAAAATCTCCTTTACCTTTCACACGAAGAAACAAAATTGTGGAAACTTTCTGTTGTTTCCTTTTAAAAAAGCTTGGTTGAACACACTCTACTGTGTGTGTGAAGAGGAATGTCAAACAAATCTCCTCAAATCGTTGACCGGGGAGATTTCATTTTCCCCTCTTACTTCTTGCCCTTCTCTCCCAGAAACTGAATGTTGCTGGCAACTCAGTTTCCTCGTGTGAAAGGGGACTAACGTTGCACACCGTAACGTTGGACACGAACGTTCACGTTTCTTTTTTACTCTACCGCCAGCATAGATGTTTACAGATCATAATAATAAAAATTGCGTATTGACAAGGCCCTCACTAGTCAACTGATGAGTCCAAGTGAGATCGCCGGGACGAAACGCCAATTTTTATGGACTAAAGGCCGTAAAAAGCTATTTTGAATCTATAATAATTCTATTTTAATAACAAAAGATTTTAGCCAGCTTATACGGGGGCAATTTGTTGGTGCATTTTATTTGTTTTAGCTTCTACTTGCACATAATCATATTTTTAAAGAAAATTGTTATTGAAAAGTTTTCACTTGCTTTGAAAGTTTTTATCACGCCTTTCACTAGCGGAAGGTATTTTTTTGTCAAATTTTTGTTCGATAATGAACACGCACTATAAATTATTTGTATAGCTTTATTGACTGAATATATTGTTGAATATTTTGTTAAATTATGTAGAATTCGTTGCAACCAAAAAATAAACAACTGGTCTTCCAAAAATTCCGCGACTTTCAATTTGACGTATTTTAAAAGTCAATATAGCTATACAAATAATTTATTGTGCGTTCTTCATTACCAAACAAAAATTTGACAAGAAAAAATAGCTTTCACGAGTGAGAGACATGATAAAAACTTTCAGTGCAAGTGAATAATCTGCAATTAGAAGTTCAAACAAATAAAATGCACCAACAAACTGCCCCCGTATAAGCTGGCTAATATCTTTTGTTATTAAAATAGAAATATTATAGTAATTAATTTAATTCTATTGGTAAAACATTTTTCTCAAAACAAAAATAAACAACCTTAACAGTTTTGTGAAAAATTTCTTGATGTTTTGCGTTAATTGCAGCTGTCAGTAACACAAACACAATCACACAAAAAAATCGAGCCTTTTACGAAATACGAGTTCCTTCCAATTGACAGAAAAAATTCGATTTTGTTTAGAAAAAATTCGATTTCTTTGTTGAAAGGAATTCGCCATAACATAATATGCTTGTCTGAGAAAAAAATTATGTACAGCCGACTTTTGTTTACCCGGGATACATTTAAGAACACACCCCTTTGTAAGTCAAAAAATCTGTGGTGGACAACCATTCGGAAACGAGTATTTTTCAACAACCGATCTAAGCGCCACCTAAACATCTCCACATTTCAACAATTTATATCCACTCTATGTTCACTCTTATTACTGACCTAAACTATATTCATTCTTCGATTTGTTTTTGTTTGCGTGTAAAAATTTACTGATCTGGCTATTCTCTTTTTCAAAAAACACGCCTACTTTCTTATTTATAGAAAAATTTTAAAATTTTGTTTGTGTTGGAAAGGTTATTTTTAAAAAATTGATATTTATAGAGTGAAATTTGCCAAACACAAAAAAGTGTTTTTTGATTGCAAAAATTCTTTCTGTTTTGGGAAAGTAAATGAAGGTTGGATTTATGAACATGATCATTTTCTCACGAATTTTGCAATTTATAACTTGATGTCTTTTTTTGATGACTTTTGTTTCTTAAATCTTTAATTCTTCTTTTCTTTTGTATTTTGAATCCAATATTTTTAATTCTTTCAACGATTATCTTCCGTTTTTATTTATTTCGGTAAATAAATATTAATAAAAATCTCAGTTGTTTTTATTATTATAACATTGCGAAAAAAAATTAAACGGTCATAAAGATATACATACATAAGTCTAACTCAACAAACAATTTATTTGAGTAACACGTAAGTAACGGTATATTTTATTTACTTTAAAATTATTCTTTGATAATAAATATATTCATAATGCACATCCTAACAATCATACGAGATAAAGTTAAGATTAGAATAAGAAAGACAATCTTGCAGTTAGCAGTTGTCAGCAAGTAAATATTAAATGTTTTTTGTGTTTAATTGTAAGCATTCACAACTAAAGCAAATAATGAAGTTTTTCAAAGTTTCTATAAAAAGACTCAGCGCTTTTTCCCAACAAAGTCAATTAAGGTTTTGTATTTGCAATGAACTCTTCAAGATTATCCCCAACGGTCGTTCAAGATCTGTGCGAAAGGTATTCGAATCAGAAGATCGATTATGCTGTTGAAGTGCTCAGCTATTCGCTTAAGAGTGCAAATGACGCTCCAGCTGGATTTCTTGGCCGACATGAGATTCTGACGGTAATTATTCAAAAGAATCCATCCGATGCACCACAAGAGCTGACATTCTTTATTAAAACAGCTCCCAGTGATATAGCTTCAAGGCAAAAATACATTGAAGAGTTTGGTGTTTTCAGAAAGGAAGTATCTGTCTACGCAAATTTATTGCCAATGTTGCAAAACGGATTGTCAGATTTTTCTGCTCGATGCTATTACGCCAAGGATGATATCTTAGTTTTTGAACATTTGGGAGAAATGGGATTCCGAATGGGAGCTGACCGATCAGGATTGTTAGATTTTGAGCACTTGAAGTGTGCGTTAAGCTCTTTGGCAAGCATGCATGCTTCTTCGATTATATTTGAGGCTAGTAATCAACAGAAGATCTCTGAAATGTTTTCGGAAATCGTCCATGAAAACGCATATCCATCGGAAACAAATAGTATTCGTCGAGAGTATTTCAATAGTGGCACTGTGGCTCTGTGCGAAATTATCAAAATCATGCCCGAGTTTAAGGACACGAATCAGTTGGAATACATTTTAAAGCAGTTTCCCCGGAAAATGAAGAAAATCTTTGATTTTGTTATACCAACTACGAAATACTTAAATGTGTTTAGTCACGGTGACTTATGGGCGAACAATTTGTTGTTTAAATACGAAAACAATCTTCCTGTTCAGAGTCGACTTGTCGACTTTCAACTCACTCGATATGCACCGCCAATTATAGATGTAATAACATTACTAACTATTCCTACAACCAAGAAGTTTCGTTCGGAGCATTTGGATTCACTTTTGGCCAGCTACTACTCAATGTTGGGATACTTTCTGAAACAGCATGGATTGGAGATTAACAACTTTTTACCGCCACAACAGTTTGAGGATAGCATACAAGAGTTTAAAATGGTTGGTCTGATTGAGAGTTGTTTATTTTCTCATTTAACTGTCTTGCCAGCTGAGTTAACCGCAAATATAAATTCAGTTGGTTTTGAAGACTTCTTTAAAAAGAAAAGAAACGAAATTTGTCTGACGGCATTTAGCAATGATGCAGTTTATAGAAGCAGACTATCTGATATGATAGCCGATTTTGTAAATAGTTACATTTTAAATTAAGTTTTTTTGTATGTATCTGAAAAAAATAATAAAAATGATTTAAATACATTATTCCATCACGGCTGAGGGCTAATAAAATATAAGAGCAACATTAGGAAAGCTTAAGGATTTTAAATGAATAAAATTGTAAAAATAAATTCGTTTGAGCTCGCATTTTAAAATTTTGTCCTGCACGTAACTGTAACATAAAAACAAACATTTCTTGTCTCGGCTACTGCCTCTTGCGAGGACGTAATAAATCCTCGAAGATTATCTCTGTCATCAATAAGTGGTTCTCATCTTGGCCGTTCAGCAGAAAATTGTGTGTCCCCTCCATAATAACTACCCATATCACGCACACAGGAATGGTTGAAAGTTTAAAGTCGCCCTGTTCTACACGAGCTGTTGCATCGCCAAAAATATATTTTAATTTTTTTTTATTGTAACGTATTTTCTGTTTTTCCAATTGTTGTGGACAAGCGACTTTTATTTTGAATGTCGCTTTCGAAAGTCGATAAAGTTGGGATTGTAACCGCGTTCTTGGATGAATTGACTCCTAATTACGTTATTTGAAAGAATCCGTTGTATTGTTGGATGTGTACAAGAAAATGGTGTGATTGCGGTGTATCTTTATATAGAAGCGTTCGCAATGGCTGTGATGGTAGTGCCAAAACGTGTAATTTGACTTTTCTTCCTGCACAGCACCAACCCATGCTTTTCTGTTGAGAACTTCAAAGCATAAGGTATACCTGATTGGTAACTATAACTTTCACCAAGTTTTCGAAAACTAGGTTTTTTGATGTGTAAACATCTATGCTGGCGGTAGAATAAAAAAAAAAGTGAAAGTTCGTGTGCAACGTTACGTCGTGCAACGTTACGGTGTGCAACGTTACGATCTGCATACTAGGATGGGTGCGTTCAGTGAAAAAAAACTTAAGATCCCCTTCAAGCAAAAATAAGTCCGTTTTGGATCCGCTCACGTTGATGTTTGCACATACTTACCGTGAGTCCCGGCACTTACACAATTTTTTCCTATGAGTTTAGACAGCAAATTGTGAAGATTTGTGAAAAATTTCACGTTACAAAACTTAATTTAACTGTAATACTGACAGAGACGACATTCAATGGCCAAATATATTAAAGCACGGAAGATCATTGGGTACGTAAAGCAGACAGAAGGGACTACATATGTAGTCAAGTGCATTCAGTGAACGCAAATTTTACAGAGGAATCTAGATATTTTTTGAGATGTCATTCATGCCAAAATTGACACTTTAGTTCCAACCTTTACCTTCAGTTGATAGTGAAGATAGTATTTATAATAATATTTTTATCTGAAAAACACCTCACACAAATCAATTACGAATTGTAAATTATAATTTTTCAATACTTCTTACTAATGATGCATTTTTTCAATAAATCTTTTCTATAATTTTGATAAGGAACTATCCTCCACCCAAAACAATAAAACAAACGTTGAAAAAAGAAGTCACTGAACAATGAAGTTCAGCTTGCTGTTTAATGACAAAATATAATCAGCTGATATTTTGACATAAATGCACTTGACTTGAAATGAAGGGAGATATTTCTTGACTAGTTTTCCAGTCACTTTCCAATAAAAGTTGCCTTTATTGGAAGGCAATTTTGCGACAGCTGGCCAATCAAAGACGAGAAACTTGCCTTGCCTTCAAGTCCCTACGTCTTCTGAACCTACCCATTCTATGCGAGCTCCAACACAGAAAAGTCCTGAATGATAAATGTCATAACTCACAACCGTCAATCAATTGTATTAAACACGAATTGGTCGTTGACAAAATAGCTTAATGTAATTCGTTATCCACAAAATGAATGAATAATTTAAATTATCAAATCGCAGAAAAACAGTGGATGAATAAAGGATGGGATACAACTCCAGACTCGATGTGCCGATAACCTCACTTTTGGAAATCACACACTCGCTCGCACTCACTCCCTATGTAAAAGCTTGAGAAACAAAGAAATAAATATTTCACAATTATTTCTTTGTTTCTGAAATGTTTTTGAAATATTTAAGAATTGAAAGAATTCAAAAAAGTTTTACCAGATATTGTTTTTATAAGCTAAATTGGAATATTGATATGCCCTCATATAAGGTTAGATGTCTGCTTTTTGGTTTTTGGCATGCAAACGCTTGAGCTCAGAAGAAGATATTTTTCAATTGTGATGGTGAAATGGATGAAATAAAATAAAGTAAACTAAACTAATTTTCACATATCAGAAACCACAATTTCAAGTTAAAAGCAAGGGTGTTTTTGGGTGTTTTGACAGTATTTACTCTTATCGCGCATAGAAATTTATGTAGCACAAATTCCAATGGAGGGGACATTTTTTTCTCTCTCGATGTGCTCTCCGTTGCCACTTTTTCGAGTTATCAAACAGGTAAGGTTAGGTTAGGTAAAGGTGGCTCCCAAGCAGAAAGCTTGACACACTTAGACCATAGTTGGTCCATTGTGATACCACAAGAATCTAGGAACTTTCCTTCCTATTCTTTGAACCACATAAAGCTCCTTACGAAGCGTGCGAGATTAATTATGTCAACATTTACCAGATCACTAGGATCGTTGTAGTAGTACTCTCCGAGATGAAGTTTACGTCGTTGGGGTAGAGCAGGACAAGTGCAGAGGGGATGACGAATCGATTTTTCCTCTTCTTCATCCATACAGCTTCTGCAAAAATCATTTTAGAATACTCCAAGCCTCGTTGCCTATCAAGCAGTGCCCGGTAATGACACCTATATAGCCGATTTGCAGTCTTGCTTAGAGATATTAAACTCTTCGAGCGGTTCAGGTCCAGCTTTGGCCATATCTGTTTTGTCACTACACAGGTGGTGATGTTGTTCCCTCTTAGGTTTGTTTTCTCTATTGCATCTTGCTTCAGCTTAAGTTTACACGTAGCAATGGGCATACCTAAAGTTGACCTATTTGGTAAAATTGGTAGCATTGTTCCACTTCTGGCGAGTTCGTCAGCCCTGCAATTTCCTGGAATGTCCCTATGGCCCGGCACCCAGCAGAGGTGAATATTAAACTGCTGTGCCATCTCAATGCGATATGATCGAAAGTTAAGGGCTGTTATTGAGTTTGTAGAGACAGATTCCAGGGATTTTATGGCGGCTTGGCTATCCGAGAAGATGCGGATATCTGTGTTAGATATCACGTTTTCTTTAAGCCAATACACTACTTTTTTTATCGCCAAAAGTTCCGCCTGGAACACGCTACAGTGATTGGGAAGGCGAAAGGAGAGATTTAAATTAATCCTGTCTGAGTACACACCCCCACCAACCCCATCATCAGTTTTTGACCCGTCCGTATAGAAGTGGATTGATTCATCTTCCAGAAATGCCAGATCCTCCCAGATAGATCTGGAGAGTATGGTGACCTGGAAGTTTTTATCGAACTGTAACTGGGAGATGGTTACTTGGAATTGTTCCGAATGAGTTAGGAATGATGAAGTGACCAATATCATTATTTGTCCACTGTGAGGAGGCTTTGAGACGAATGGCTATGCTTGCAGCTGTTTGTTTAGCATATTTATATCGAGAGGTGCTAAATAGAACATATAAAATCTAATGCAGCAGAAGGGGTTGTACGAAGTACTCCGCCCATACAACGGGAGACTGACCGTTGGACCTTGCTTAGTTTTACGCAGTTCGTTGTTTTATCTAAAGCGGTGCACCATACTGTCACACCGTATGTAAGAATCGGTCTGACAACCGAGGTGTATAGCCAATGAGTAATGCTGGGTTTAAAACCCCATTTGTTTCCTACGGATTTTTTGCATGAAAAGAGTGCAACAGTTGCCTTTTTGACTCTTTCTTGTGTATTGGGCTGCTTTCAACTTAACTTCTTATCTAAGATAAGGCCCAAATATTTGGCTTCATCTGAGAATTTAAGTGGAATTCCTTTGATAGACGGGGGATTTTGTATTTCCTTGAGAAGAGGACAAGATCTGTCTTATCAGGGTTAACACCCAGTCCACAGCGATCTGCCCAGTTTATTAACTTGTAACAAACAGGATTTGTGAAAAATTGTGCAATTTTGTGAAAAATTGTGCAAATTCACAAGAAATTTCACGTTACCAAACAGACCTAATTAGTATCAAGACTTTACGTCTTTATAGAAATTTGTGTACGGTGAAGTTGGGGTGTCACGAAGACAAGAAATAAATAGAGAAATTTATGAATGAAAATAAAAAAAAATCAAACATAAGGGGACTCCACAGGAAATATTGACCAGATGACACATTTCTTGCAATCATTTATTTCAAGTGGAGGCTGTGTTAAAGGAGTAGAACAAGAATATATTTTGGCACGGAACAAAAAGTTTTTTAAAAATGTTTATTCTTTTCGTTAACTTTTTTATTTATGTAAATATCATTTATAATATTAAATGAAAAATACTTAAAATTTAAGAGCAATCTCTTCTCTGATTCATCTGATTTTGGGTTCCTCTATAAATGTAAATACTGTGCGTCGGAAACGATCCCATATATATTTTGTTTTTGACTTTTAACTGAACATCTGGAGGCAAAGCTTTTGTGGAATTTGCCATGGCTTTAAAAAAGGTCAAAATCAAAAGATATAAAGGGTTTGATATTCAAAGAAAAATGGCATTTTTTGAGATAAATGATCGGATGTTTATTTCATTATAAAGAGGAAGGTATGCCGTTAATAATGGATAACAACATCAGCCAAATGGCCGCCACGACCACGCTTAGAGGACCATATCCTTTTCATGAAATTTTCCATAACCAAATCGCAAAGTGGCTGCCCTATGTCCTCGATAGCCTCACGAATTCCATCTTTGAGGTCTTGAATCGACGCTGGGCTGTTGGCGTAGACCTTATCTTTCACGTGGCCCCAAAGGAAGAAGTCGCAAGGTGTTAAATCACAAGATCTCGGTGGCCAATTGTGATCACTTCTTCGAGAGATAACACGGTCCGGAAACTTTTCCCGTAAAAGATCGATGGTTTCATTGCTTGTGTGGCACGTAGCGCCGTCTTGTTGAAAGTAAACGTTGCCCAGATCAATACCATCCAATTCCAGCCATAAAAAAATCATTAATCATCTCTCGATAGCGCAATCCATTGACCGTAACTGTTGCTCCAGCCTCATTTTCGAAAAAGTAAGGTCCAAAGACCCCGCCGGACCATAAACCGCACCAAACAGTCACGCGTTGAGGATGGAGAGGCTTTTCAACAATAACTCTTGGGTTTTCCGAGCCCCAGATGCGACAGTTTTGCTTGTTGACGTAGCCTCCGAGGTGGAAATGGGCCTCATCAGTCAAGATGATTTTTCGATGAAATTCCGGATCATTTTCATGCATTTCAAGGAACCAATCAGCAAAGACACGACGTTGGTGATGATCAGCCGGCTTGAATTCTTGTGTTAACTGAACTTTATAAGCCTTAAGACCCAAGTCTTTATGCAAAATACGGTGTAATGACGTTTGTGGAATGCCTAATTCCAAAGAACGACGAGGAATGGACAAACCTGGGTTTTCTTCAACACTTTGGGCTACAACAGCAATACTCTCAGTTATTCTTGAGCGACGTGCACGGGTTTTATTCTTCACATCACTAACTTGTCCGACAAGGTGCTTCACGACGACCCAAAAATGTTTTAGTTTTACGAACCGTCTCTGCCAAATTTTCACCATTTTTATAGTGAACTTTAATAATTTCAATGCGTTCTTGAAGCGTGTATCGTTATATTTTTATGAATGGCGTAGTTTCTACTTGTCAAATGACAGCTTCAAAAGTGACAGCTACCGAAATGGCGGGCTATTCAAAATAACACCTCTTATTGGAAAACCCTTTATTATCAGTCTGCGCTGTAGTTCTGGTTGAAGATAGACGTGTATCCAAATACTTCTGCATCAGTACGTATGTTTTTGTCTAATTTAAGTTTGGCTCTTTTTTCTGGCAGTCATTTCATTAAGAATAGTTCCTGTCCTTTCAAAAACAGTTATACCCTCACCAGATGAAAAGAGATGGAGAGAAATTGAAAAATAATTTTCCGAGAAATGGAATTATCCCAACTGCATACGTAGGTGCGCTGGACCAAAAAGCGGTTCTCTATTTTTCAACTAGAAGACATTTGTTTTCAGTTGTGCTTCTTGCTCTAGCGGATGCAGGATATAAATTTATAAATGTGGATGTTGGTGATCTGGGGAATCTTCTCACGATCACTTTGGGCGGAGAGACTCGATAAAAATAATTTAAAAATACCGGGCCCAAAAATTTGTCAGGGACTAGCGAAACATTGCCATATGTGGTTGTCGGAGACGAGGCATTTCCATTAAAAACTTACTTAATAGACCCTATCCTAGAACACAATTAAATGATATTCAGCAAAAAGTCTACTGCTACAGACATAGTCGAGCACGTGGAGTATCAGAAAATACATTATGTAATATTGTGCAATAAAATTAGAATACCAATATTATCGAAAGATATGTTTGAGTGCAAAACATACATACCTACACAGAGGTTTGCAGATAGTATACAAACTCCAGATCAAAATTGGTGCCGCAGAATAATTAGAGTTACCACGTAAAACAATCAGTGTTATCATTTTGTGATATGGTGCAAAAGGACATTTTGAATGAGCTTATAATTCTCGGGCATTGCCCAAGTTTAAAACGCTTGAACCTTATACATATTACAGAAAAGGTAACGATAAGTATGTCATGGAAAGGAATTATATGGTGGTGGTTGAAACCGATAAGGCTGTGGCATCATAATTTGAAAGAGCAGGCTTCCAATGGTGTACTACTAGTTGATCACAAGCTGATAAATTTGTATTTGTATTGCAGTTATAAAAGAAAACTTGACAAGGCATTTTTTTCAAAATTTCGTTTACTAACGTGTTCTGCTCAAAACATGTAATAACGTGTCGTAACAAGTTTCTAATTGGATGCAAGCTTATGAGCCCTCATTAAAAGCACGATTATTATGCTGTATTACTGAATTCCACGAGTGTTTTATTGCCCATTTGTCCGTAATGGGTTTTCCCAGTATGAAATAGTACAAAGTAAAACGATATTTTAAAATAAAATAAATTGAAAAAATATTTTGCGTTTAATTTATTTTGCCAAATTGTACTCATAAATGTTACCCTAGGCTCGTTAACAACACCTAAATTCAACTCACATACAACAGAACAAATTTACTGAACAAAGGGTTAAATTTACCTAAAAAATATAACAAAAATAGCATACAGCCCTATTCTGCTGTTCACGTGAATCGTACTTTTGATTCGACCATTCGATTCCCTTTCGCTCTACCTTTCCATTCTGCTATCCGTCGGGTGAACTTCATTGGGCGCGCTCAACCCATTACGTTTTACCTCTGAATTTTCAGATTTCTGAATTTTTGGAGCTTCTGATTGGCCAGCTGCCATTAAAAGTTAGATGACTTTTAGTGACTTTTAGTTACGTTTGCTTACGTTTCATCTGAATTTTCAGCCAAAAATTCTCATCTGAAATTTCAGAATAAAGTGATAGTGGTGGGGGAAATGTTGAAGTACTCTACATAGAAGTTGAACTTTATAATTTTCGCTCTGGTTAGTGGCTGATTTGTTGTGATTTATTTTCATCACGAACAAATTAATACTTTATTAAAAAGAAGAACTAATTGCTTATTGTTAAGTTAGTTTTTAATTCACAAGATTGACTATTCTTAGAAAAATGTTCCCAGAATTCTCCATCGCAATATTGTGGAATTATTTTTTCATTGAACTTTGCACAGTCTTGCTGTATTTTGTTGCTGATTAAGTTACATATATTATAACCAGAACTACGGACGCTTAATTTTTTACTTGAAGAATAAAATGAAAGTTCTTTTTTATTTCGTTTTAATGTAAATACTTCAGGTTAAAGCTAGCATTTGACACAACAACTTTCAACTGAAAATTCAGATTTTTTGTGCGTTCAACAACATAAATTCAGATCTGAATTTTTAGATTTTGTGATTGAACGTGCCCATTATCCCAAACCAATTTGACGCTCACGTAAACAGCTGTTCATGTGAATATCTTGGGAAATTTGGGTAAATTGTTTTGGTTACTCATTTTAAATTAAAAAAACAACAAATATAAACAGTTATTAAACTTTTTTTCCACTTCCAAGCAGAGGAATAAGAAAATCAAGAAACAGAGCACCCGTTTCTTGAAAAAAACCGGATTTAATTTCATTGCAGAAAATAGAGAGATGAATTGATCTCTATTTGTTGTTCTACCCCGAAAAATGATAATGTGCAATAAACTAGATTTTACTTATATTTTCCCATAAAAACTTCCCAGGCAATCCATTAAAAATGGAAAAATCCGCAGCATTTCATATGTGGAACTGAATTGTATAGAGTGAATGCATTCTCGTGAATAAGAGAATACCGCGGAGTACTACCGACTTTACCTACTTTAACCCAGACCAGATTCACTTCGAATAAATAGCAGAATAGTGATTAGTTTTATTAATTCCCCCCGATGAATAGCAGAATAGGGCTGATAATTCGCGAAATAACAAATGCTGAAGCCGCCATCAAATCACTACCCACTTACGAAATGCAAAACGAAACAAGAACCGAAATCAACAAAAAAACTAAAAAGTATATTAAAAAAAAATTGTGTGAGTGCCGGGACTCACGGTTAATATGTGTAAACATCAACGTGCGCGGATCAAAAACGGACTTGTTTTTGCTTGAAGGGGATCTTAAGATTTTTTTCACTGAACACACCCATCCTAGTATGCAGATCGTAACGTTGCACACCGTAACGTTGCACGACGTAACGTTGCACACGAACGTTCACGTTTCTTTTTCACTCTACCGCCAGCATAGATGTTTACACATCAAAAACACCCAGAATCATAAAAGATATACAAATATGTAAATATAAAAAAAATACGAAATACTACTTCGTCTTCGGTTTCAACGCTCGTTTTCAATGACACCCCTACTGTTAGCTCGTTAGAGAAAGCCAATTTGCTTGCAGCACAGTTTGCTGTTAATTCGACGTTGCCAGTAAGTGTTATGACTCCCCCATGAGAGCGCTAACTATTTCATGGGACGAATCTTCTTTCACACTCGTGCAGTTGCAAGAGTTCTTAAGGACCTTGATGTGCACAAATCCGCTGGCCCGGATCGTATCCCTCCCGTTGTTCTGAAGAGGTGTTCTTCTACGCTAGCAAAACCACTGCGTAAGCTTTCTCATCTGTCCTTCTCTGCTGGTCTCGTTCCGAGTGGATGGAAAACAGCATTTGTCCAGCCTGTCCCTAAAAAAGGCGAATCTTCTTCATCCTCTAAGTATCGTCCAATTGCACTTACGTCCCTTCTTTTCATGGTCATGGAAACGCTGATTTATCATCAGCTTAAGAAATATCTTGAAGAACGAAAGCTTCTAAATGGTGATCTGATGGTATATCTCATCGAACAGTGGAACAAATCTTTACATCGTTTTGGCGAAAGTAAGATTATTGCACTTGATATTTCAAAAGCGTTTGATAAAGTTTGGCATAAAGCTCTCTAATCGAAAATGCGTGCTTTTGGTATTGATGAATCTCTTCTTCGTTGGATTAGAAATAACCTTTCGGACCGCTCAATACAAATCGTATTGGATGGTTTTAAGTTTTGTTTTATCTCCGACTCTCTTTCTGATATTCATCAATGATATTCTGTCTCAAACTTCTAATCCAATAAAATGTTTTGCTGACGACAGTACCCTCAGCTTTTCATATTCATTTCTAGAGTCACATCTTTGTTCTTCGGATGTGGATTTAGAGCGGCAGCGTATGATAAGCTCATTAAATTCTGATCTCGACAGCATTGTTCAATGGGGAATCAAAAACTGCGTAGAATTTAATGCTTCAAAAAACCAATACTGTCTCTTGTCGTTTAAGCGGAAACCGCCCCCCCATGCCGCTATCCATGAGCGGTACTTGCATTGAAGAAACCGAACAGATTTCAGTTCTCGGTATGTGAAGCACAGACCACCTTTTGTGGAATGACCACATATTGAACGTCGACAAAAATGCTGCTCTATGTTTAGGTTTTCCTCGATGATGCAAGAAATGTTTCCCCCTTCTGATATGGCTGTAATCTACAAAGCCTTTATCCGTCCAAAGCTTGAGTACAACTCTCACATCTGGGCGGGTGCTCCTTTAACTTATCTGAATCCCTTGGATAGAAGGCTTGATCTCCTTAAGCAGATTGCACATTAGCTCCGTTATAGGTGTCATCACCGGACACTGTCTAATAGGTAGGCACACCACGAGACTTGGCGTCTACTCAAACGATTTCTGCAGGAGCTGTATGGAAGAAGAGGAAGAGGAGACGATACCTCATCTACTCTGTACATGTCCTGCACTATCCCAAAGACGAATATTGCACTTAGGAGAATTCTACTACAACGATCCCAGTGATTTGGCAAACACTGACATAAGGTGTCTAACGCGCTTCATAAGAAGCTCAAAATGGTTTAATGAGTAGGGAAAAGATTTTCCTAGATCCATGTGGTATCACAACGGGCCAACATTTGGTCTAAGTGTGTCGACAGCCACTTCTACCTAACCTAACCTAACCTAACCTTGGATAGAATTCGAAAAACAAAAACAGAAACAATTACAACTCTGGAACACCGCCGTAATGTTTCATGTCTCTCTCTGTTTTATCGCTACTTCCACAAACAGTGTTCTAGTGAAATAGCCAGCTGCATTCCTCCCCTAAAACAATTCAACCGTAATACTCGCGCTTTTAGGAATGCTCATCAGTTTATCCTTGAGCCTAATTTCGAACGTACCGTCAAGTGTAGAGATTCATTCTTTAGGCACACTATAAGAATGTGGAATGCTTTGCTGGCTCTATTTTTACCTCCCATTTTGATATTCAGAAATTCAAAACAAAAGTGCATCGGTATCTCCTATTTAATCCTTCCCTATTTTCCTAACGCTCGCACTGCATTAAAACATTTTAAGGGTAGTCAAAATCCCTTTAAAGCGCGCAGATTAAAAAAAAAAAAAATAACCTTAATGATAAAATTAAATTCACCACCGAAATCGAAAACAACAGTGGCGCAAAATTTTAGACGATTTAGTAAAGTGTTAAACCATTTTAAGATTTTGCTAATTTTAAACGAGTTTAACATGAAACTGTCTCTTAACATTTTACTAAAGTTAAAATCGCCAGATTGCTGTTTTATCTTTTTAACATATTACTAAAAAGTTAAAAAGTGTTTAAAACTTACAACATTTTAGTAAATAGCTTTGAAGTTAGTAAAGTGTTAACTAGTATCATGCTTACACCTAAGCATCAGGCTGTTTAAAATTTTGTTTGTAGGAATGGACGGAGGGGATCTACAATTGTCTCCCGAATCCTAACGGCTTCGGTGAAAAACATTTATTTAAGCCAAGAATATACTCTTGGAGGATTTGTCACTTCCTCGCAAGAGGTAGGTAGTAGATATTTTTTTTTTTATTATTTAGGTGGGCTTCGAACCCAGCCCCCGGCATTAGAGTTTTACGCACTAACCATTACTTTTCCGGGTACTTTTTGTATGTGCCTTTCCGTCTCTGAAGGTATGCTTAAATGGACTTCTTACCGATACTTTCAAAACGTTTTGCAGGAAAAAGGCTACACCTACGTTGCGTGTTTTGGGGCCCTGTTTTGTATTCAAATTTAAAATTATTAAAATAAAGTAATTTGTCATTTTAATTCATTGATTTAATTGTTTTGTATCTTTCTTAAATTTGAATAATATTTTGTAAAATATGCGGCACTTTGCCAAACATTAGAAAATTATCCTATTTTCTTGTTTACCAAAAACTTCTGTACCCGTTTCTCTAAATTCAAATCGCTTTTTTTGCCGTTTTAAATAATTTTCAATAGAAATCTTTCTCTTTTCGCAATCAAACAGCAAGAAGCAAACAGCACTTTTGGTAAATTGGTAACAATATAATTATAAATTTTGAACGAAGAATTCCTTGCGTTGTTCTGTTCTTTTTTTCATAGGTGTTCAATTGTCCTGTGCTAGTAATCGCTATTATTTTCGGGTTGATTATTTTGATTAAATGGTTAATTCATCATTTATGAACAGGCCCCATATTAGCATTCAAGACTCGTTACTTTAAATTATGACTTTTTTTTTTAAGTTTTTTGTTAAGAATTGAAATGTTATGATCAAATTTAACTCACAATTTCTACCAAAAGTGTCAAAGTCGTTAAAATTTTAAAATAAAAAGTAGAGTATGGGCTACATATCTAATAAAACCAACTATTTTGTTATATTAAATGAAAAATAGCATCTCTTTTTTTATACAAAATTAAGTAGGGTAGGCTGGGTACGGTTGAAACAAAGGACGGTTGAAACAACACAAATATTCCAGGAACAGTAGACGGTACTTGAATGTTTCCCGAAGGCACACGAAGCAAAAACAAATTCGAACAATCGTCAGTCTTGCTTAGCACGTGGCACGTGGCAGTTGTTTAAAAGAGCACTTTTTGTATATCGATAACCAAAAGTAAGTATTTTTGTGCGGTTTTTTTTTCTATAACTGTCTTTCTATTCATGTTATAGTATTGAGTATGTGTTTGTGTTTGAAACGAAGAGTGTAAAACGCATCGCAGTGACTTGTTTCAACGTGTTGTTAATGTGGCCATAATTATATACAATTTTGTAAATAAAGCGGGGTTGGGGACGGTTGAAACAATTTTACTGGGTACGGTTGAAACAAAATGTTTATTTAGTTTTCTTGCTTTCCAGATGCCAAGAGTTCGTGCAAGAAAGACTTCCAGAGGACAGACTGACTTGACAAACTACTGTAAGGCCTATGAAGATTTCAAAGCAGGTGATTCGTTGCGAAATGTGGCGGAGAAGCATGGAGTAAATCACTGTTCGCTTCATAGATACATACGAAAGCGAGATGCTTCTGGTGAGGGAGAAAATCAAACTATGGGATATAAAGCACACAACAGAATTTTTACGGAGGAGCAGGAGCGGGAGCTCTCAAGGTACCTTCTTCGATGTGCTGATATATATTTTGGCCTAAGCAAAAAGAGGTAAGAAAATTATCATTCGAACTTGCCCTTAAGTATAACTTGTCACGGCCTCGGACTTGGGATGACAATGAGATGGGCGGGGAGGAATGGTTTCGGAATTTCATGAGGAGGAACCGTGAACTGTCCATACGCGCAGCACAAGCTACCAGCCTCTCAAGGGCAACTAGCTTTAACAGATTTAGCGTTGATGCTTTCTATGACAATTTGACCACCGTCATGGACCGTTATAGATTTGAGCCCCATGATATCTACAATACAGATGAAACAGGAGTAACAACTGTTCAAAAGCCTGACAAAGTGGTGGCTAGGCGTGGTGCTCATCAAGTAGGTTCCATGACTTCAGCAGAAAGAGGTACTTTAGTTTCAGTAGCATGTGCTGCGAATGCCATCGGAAATGTTATTCCTCCATTCTTCGTTTTTCCGAGAGTGCGTTATCAAGACCACTTTATAAGGGATGGGCCCTTAGGTTCTGCTGGAACTGAAACCCCTTCTGGCTGGATGCAAGATGAATCATTTTTGTGTTTCCTCAACCATTTCAAAAAACATTCAAATGTGTCTCCTTCCCATAAAGTGTTGCTTGTGCTCGACAATCATTCCTCTCACATTCATATTAACGCATTGGACTTCTGTAAGGACAATGGTATTGTCTAACTATCTTTTCCTCCCCATTGCCCACACAAACTCCAGCCGCTTGATCGATCTGCGTTTGGCCCTTTGAAAAAAGCTGTTAACTCCGCCAGCGATGCTTGGATGAGAAGTCATCCAGGAAAGACAATGTCAATATATGACATTCCCGGCATTGTGGCATCTGCTATGCCGCTTGCTCTGACCTCGTCAAATATTCAAGCTGGCTTTCGTAAGACGGGAATCTATCCATTCAATAGGCATCTGTTCACATTGCAACCTTTCCCGAAAGCTCTTCCGAGAAAATCTAACAAAAGGCGAAAAACCAGGAAGTCTACCATCTACACTGACACTCCGGAGAAAGAACAGATTAGAGAGGAGCATGAAGCAAGAAAACGAACCAAAGCTAAGCAAGTGAAAAAAAGATTGGATGGAGAAAAAAAGAAAAGAACTACCGAAAGGAAGAAAGCAAAAAGACAGCAGGGTTCAACATCATCTGAAGAAGAGTAAAGCTTCTGCCTTGTTTGCATTTCTCCCTATTCAGAAAGCAGATCTGGAGAAAAGTGGATACAGTGCACTGTCTGTAAACTGTGGGCTCACGAAGAGTGCACAGATGGTGGAAACTCATATGTGTGCCACAATTGCGACTCGGAATATTCCGATTAATTTAAAAAAAAAATTATGTCTGAAGTAAGGTTTTCTTTCGGTCTATTTTAAAATTATTTTCGTTAAGTTTGTTTTGTTTGGTAAAGATGTGGATTATTTTCGTTGTGTTTTAAAATACTGTTGATTTTTTTTTGTTATTTTTCTTTACATGAATTATTAAAAATAACTTCGAATACTCCAATATGTGATAAGCATTGTCAAACAGTGCCATATTAAAACTTAAAAATAAAAAAGAATGAATTTCCATGTGTTTCAACTGGCCCCAATCGATGTTTCAACCGCCCCTGGTATGGGTACGGTTGAAACAAAAAAGATTTTTTTTTTAATTACATGTTCTACAAAAAATAATGTACGGAGCACTAAAAAGGCACTCCCTATTTGTAGATGGAACCCCGCTTTTTCATTGAACATGCCTTCTTCATCGCTCGGATAAGATAAATCAATATTATGAACGATATAAGCGAAATTGTCTCAACCGTACCCAGTCTACCCTATGTACATTATATATTATTTGAAATTTAGATATCTCAAAAAATCGACATGTTTGAATACTGAAAACAAAAATAGTAGGTAAATTAATCGAAAAATATAGAGTTTATTTTTGTCAGAAATATTATATTGGTGGTTAAATTTCCAATTGCTTCTCATCTCCGACACAGACACGAATTTTTTTCTCGCACCGATAAGATTTGTTGAATTATCTTGAACTTTTCCTTTACGTTATATGTTTATGATGTTTAATGCTAAGCAAAATGTCTACACATGGTTGATTATTTGAAGAAGTTTTTAAAATTTTGTTTTACTAAGGCAAAAACAAATTCAAGTGGTTATTATCAAATCATTGCATGTATTTGCAATGATACGAGACAATAGGAAGAGGGAAGTGGGCGGAAAGGATAATAAATGGGACTAAGAAGGGATCGATTCATAACTAGTAATTACAATTACTATACTCTGTTCAATTTGAATATGTAGTACAGGCCTTATGGCAGAGCTTTTTCAAACACACTGGTGTCTGCTGCTGCTTGCACGGCACTTTAACCTAAGAAATTGCCACTGAAATAAGAAACAGAATCACTGACTTACATTTAAATTGTTTGTGTAATCTTCTTTGAGCTCACGTACATCCCACCATGACCTATCTACTCCCTGGGTGAAATGACTGGAGCATAGATACACCATATAAAGATGACAATCTTTCGTACGTTTCACCCTCCAAAACCCATTTGTTTACATTGTTGTATTTGTAATTTCATCCCGTGTCGATGAATAGATGTGAATTGCAACAACAATTTAATGGGGTGGGTTTGTTCTGTTTTGCTAGATCGACCATTTTGTATGTGCAAATAACGCAGCCATCTTTAAAAAAATTCCAACTCACCAACTTTTCACCATGAAAATGGGGGATGTTAGGTGGGATATCGGGTTGTGTTGAAAGAAACACAAATTTAATGATGCTAAGTCCGCTATTACACGACGACTTTGGAGTAATGAAACTTCTTCAAACTTTTGTTGAAAATTCATCTTCTGAGTGGTGCGCTGCTACACATTGGTTTTTAAATCTTGACTCAAATTTGGAATTTCTCTTTAGTTTGATTGGTTATTAAAATGTTCAATGCTCTCTATATACATATATGTATTTATATTAACAACCATACAGGCATACATGTGCGCTCTACAAACAACAGAAATAAATGAAGCGATTTGTTTAATAAACAAGGAATACAATAAGAAATGTCAAAAATCAGTGGCCAAACATGACCCACTCTTTATTTAAAAAGAAGCATTTCCTATTTTCGTGAATGACACCATGTTTGGCCTTCATTCTTTTACTCTCATAATGACATTTTGCTGAACTGTGTTTTTCTATCCGAAACGTCAATTTCACAAGTCATCCATAATGCACTTAAGTGGTTTAAAGTGAGAAAACAAATAGTTTGTTCAATAGCCGTGTTTTTTTGCAAGCCCCGAGGAAATCGATCGAAAAAAACGACGTCTTGTCCTGCAATTTACATGTTAAATGCAACAACAACTAATCCCCTTCGGGCTAAGCTAAGTGCGGAGAATTCTTGGCGCTTAGCTTAAGCACGGAGAAAAACTGTGTTACCGGCGTGAATTGCATACTTGTTATCGATAGTTTGTATGGAAACTCCATTTTGTTTCTGTAATGGCGTCGCTAATCCCCGATGTCGTTTTTTCCAACAAAATCTCCCCGGGCTTGCAAAGAAACACGGCTAATGTCAATTTTCACAGCACAGAGTGATATAAATTGATTAAAAGAAAACTTAACATTTCACTTTCCTCATTCATCAATCAGAAAAAACAGTAAAAAAGTAAGCACCATGCGCCAAATTGTTTTTTGCATCCAACCACTTACGAATGAGCGGTCGATGAGCGCTCTTCACGTCCGACGGCAAAAGTACACGAAAACTAGACGAACAGTACCACATCGCAATTATGGGCAAAACTTATGAATTCTTTGTATTCACTCGGTTTCGTACCAATTTATTTTTTTTTCGACTAATTTCCTCCGGGCTTGCAAAAAAACACGCCTAAAATTGTCTTACGACAGCTGCGTTGATTTTCTGATTTCTCATTCTTATATTATTTTTTTTTTCATCATATTCACTGTTTGTTTCCATAAATTGAGATTAAAAAACAAAAGACAATCGAATATACTTAAATCGATTATAAATTTTCCCTTTCAAAATTTGTTTCCACAAACTTATCCATATAAGGTCGCGTTAGCACTTGATAACTCGTTGCTGAATTTATTATACTTTTTGAACATACTCATGATATTTTTAAAATAACCGACATTTTGGTGGTGAGTGGAGGAATTCCGTCTATGTGTGCAAATAAACGGTGGTGAATGGACGAATTCTGCGTATGTGTGCGTGTTTCTCCTGAATTTCCCCTGAATTAGCTTGTAGGCAAACTCGGATGACAGCCGAGATTATTATCTTTATATGGTGTATCTATGGACTGGAGACTGATCGCCGATTTGCAACCATACCTTATCGACATTGTGTTGAATCAGAGTTACCATTAGGCTTTTCCAGAAACTATCTTTGTCTTTTCTCTTTCTAATTTTGACAGTTCTCAAGTAAGAAAAAAAAAACTTTGACATACAAAAATGTAGGGAAAACAAACTAACGTCATATGCTTTTCAGTACTTGTTTTTGATATTGGCTGTGTTTTTCTGAAATCTAAGCAAAAACTTACTGTGAAAATAATAATAATATTAATAAGATAATATTTCAAACAATATACGTAGATAATGTTTTTGATAAACTTCCTTATAAACCAAAAATAATTACTAAATATGTTGATGACATATTTATTATTCTAAAATCTAATGAAGTTAATTCTACTCTAAATGCTCTTAATGCTTTTCATCCTAGTTTACAATTTACAGTAGAAGTGGCAAAAAAATGGAAAACTTCCATATCTCGATGTCTTAATAGTAAAGAAAAATAATCGTTTAATTTTTGATTGGTATAAAAAACCAACAGCATCAGGACGTCTTATTAATTATAATTCTAGACAACCAAAACAGGTTATTATTAACACAGCAAAAAATTTTATAGGTAGAGTATTGAATATCAGTGACATTACCTTTCGTCATAAAAATATAAAAATAATTATAGAAACATTATCTTCTAATTCTTTCCCTATTAATGTTATCAAAATATTAATAAATAAATATTTCAATCCTTTAATACAAACAAATTTGCAAACAAATGTACAACAATTTTCGTATAAAAGTGTTTTATATATTCCGAGTCTTTCAAACCGTATATTAGATGCTCCTTTAAGAAATAAAGAAAATGTTCTTATAGCTTTTAAATCGGCTAATACTTTAAGAACTTCTTTATTTTCCAATCTTAAAAGTAAAATACTAAAAGAAGATAAATCAGACATTATCTACAAAATAAGATGTTTAGGTGATGGAATATTAGGTTGTTCGTCTGCTTATGTAGGAACATCTATGCAAAAACTCAAGAACCGTATAACAGGTCATAGGTCTGATATAAGTAATGGACATTCACAAAAAACTGCTTTAGCGTTACATTGTATAGATGAATGACATAGACCTGATTTCAGTAATGTAGACATTTTACAAACAGAAAAACATTATAACAAAAGAATGTTAATAGAAATGTTACACATTTTAAATACTGAAAATACAGTTAATAGACGTTCGGACTGTGAAGGACTTAGTAATATCTATGGTCAATTTATAAAAAGATAGTAAAATAAATTTGAGTATTATTTTGTGTAGATATACATAACTTGTTTTTGAATAAATGTGTTTTGAAAATAAAGTTTTGAATAGGTTTTCAAAATAAAATTTTTTAAATAATTAATTATTATTTGAATTTTACAAATTTGAAACGTCTTTTTCAAGATTTTCAAATATAAGATAAAAATAATAACTTCAATAATAAAGCCGATTAGAAACAAAGAAAGTACAACAC
This sequence comes from Leucozona laternaria, assembly GCA_932273885.2. Taxonomy (NCBI): domain Eukaryota; kingdom Metazoa; phylum Arthropoda; class Insecta; order Diptera; family Syrphidae; genus Leucozona; species Leucozona laternaria. The sequence continues at coordinate 48,746,297 of OW026366.1, forward strand.
AACATTTATTTTAGTTTTTTTATATATATTTTTAGGATAAATTAAATGTAAGTATTATATAGGTATATTAAACGAAAAATAAATTTTAATTTAAAGTTTCTCTAGAGACCTGAAGAAGTACGTAAGCACGTACGAAACGTCGTCTATTTGATAATAATCAAAAAATAAATCAAGAAAGACCTAAAGCCCGCTTAGGATTATTATATAAATTATAAAAGGTCACGAAATAGGAATAATCAATATACATATATATATTATAATATTTTTTGAAGAAAAAACAAGTGTTTTCGGAAAAAATACTTCATAGAAGCGAAAAGAATTTTGGTGCAAGGATATATATTGGCGGGACTGCAAAGGATAAGTTTTTTGCAATGGAGCTTTCCCAATTTTCAAAGGATTTAGATCCAATAACGAAGACTCGTTATTTCTATAAAATAGAAGAAATTGGGAAAGATCCATATTTGTTTTCATACAAATCGCAGCAGTTCCCTAAAAATGTTTCCTTTGCTAATATTTACGAATATTTAATTGCAGGGACATCAGCATACACCGACAACCCTTACCAAAACAGTAATAGCATAACAAAAGGAGACGAACTATTCAGAGCTGGATGGCTGAAGGAACTTGGCGGAAAACATATATCAAATTTATGTATGTTGTTTTAGGAAACATTTATTAAATATTTTGCAAATTTTCATTTATAATATCATTCTGAAGGTACTTCACTCTCAACGATTGAACGAGAGACCACTTGAAGCGTGGGTCATTATTAATAATAATGGCAAGGTCGATTCTGCCCATTGCCAGTGTCGAGCAGGGCTCTTCGAAACCTGCACGCACACTGCGGTTATTCTTTTCGCTCTCCAGAGCATTGCGAGTGGTTACTCGGAGAATGTAAGGAGTTAACTCATTTAATTAACTAAGTATATCTGTGGTGTTTGGTATAAACATGATAACTCCAGACATTTTTAACTTTTCCGGATTAGCCGCGTTATAAATATAAATATTTAGCAAGTTCAATGCAGTACTTACCCCGAACGTTTCGCTTCAAACTATTAACATATTTTAAATGCCATATAATTATAACGCGGCTAATCCGTAAGAGTTAAAAATGTCTTATGTAAACAACCGCGAAAGCCTTAAAAGTTATATGATAACTCCATTTTAAATTTTGAGTCTTTATGTCCATTTTACATCGAGCTAGAGCCTAAATGGGTGCACCGATTTCCTTCAAAATTGAAACATGTTCATAACTATTTCAAATTTAAAGAAAATCGGTAAACTCGTTTCGCTCCTAGCTCGATGTAAAGTGGAAGTAAAGACGCAAATTTTAAAATGGAGTTATCATGTTTATACCATACACCACAGATATCTATGATCATATATACTTATTAACAAGTTCATACACAAATCCACCAAGCCCTTACACTATTTTATAATTCAAAACGATTTTAAGTACATAATTTCATAAAAATAATGAACAAAGGATTTATTTAAGAAAAGGCTTGATATTCAATTAAGAAAAAAAAATGGACTAAAAGATTTTGTGTGATGACATTGGTTTTAAACTCGCGGATATTATATTTGCGTGAAATATAACAGGAAAGCAAAAACTTATCCATTTTCTATTTAAATGTGGGCTCAAGTAGGTACTGTAGAGTATTACAAACTGAAATCCAGAAATCTAAACCATCGCTTTGATAACTTTTAAATTAGAAACTTGTTTACTAATGGCATCTAAAATATTATTAATATTATCCAACTATTGTTGGAGCTGATTTTTATACGCCTACTTGAAACCACTAACTATCATATAGTATCATTAGGTATTATAATAAATTTTCTTTTTTTTTTTGTAACTTGTAGCGATTTAGAAAATTCGAAAAATGAAAAGAAAAATATGGTTATTTAATTTGCATTTTTCCAACGTTTAAAATTTTCATCTTATTTTATATAATCACACTTTTTAACAAAACACAACACACTACAGACAAAACATTTTTGTGAAAATTAATACTGCATAATGTACATAGCTGAAATAAAATATAACATTTTAGCTATCAGTTACGGATGTGGCATGCTATTGGCGCAAAGCTCCAATCAAGAATCGACTTCAGTCGGAGATCCGAGCAGTGGATTTCAAAAAACAACCTCCACCATTGCTATTGCCAAATTATGTCGCCAATATTGACGACAGAAAGGCATTACGGATACTCCAAAGTATAAGCCAAAAATATCTCCCTGCAGCTGCCACCTCCTACGACGAATTTATCATAGACAATTCTGATGAAAATACATTCTTCTTTGTTCAGTTTTATTTTGCAAATTTGTATAAACCTGAGTATAGTATGTGTTCCAAAGAAGCACTATACATATTAGGAAGGAATGAACATTTTTCAATCTCATCAGACTCCGTTCAAAGAATCGAGAAGCTGACGCAGTTACAAAGTTTATCTCCTGGTAATATTTGGCAAAAACTTCGAATTGGGAGAATAACTGCGCCAGTTTTTAAGGAGGTGTGGATAAAAACGTTCCTGCCATGAGTCTGCTAAAGAAGACTTGCGAGCCCAAAGTATTCTCCACAGCCGCGACAGCTTATGGCAAACGCACAGAAAAACAGGCTGTGCAACATGTAGAGTCATTTCTTAGGAAAACCCATAAACAGTCTAAGATGACTAACTGTGGGATATTTATTTTTCCAGAAAAAAGTTTTTACGCTGCCACTCCGGACGCAATATTTAAATGCCAGTGCTGTGGAGTGGCCCCAGCTGAGGTTAAATGTCCATTCAGACTGAGGAACGGCGAAGATATTGATACAATTTTAAAAAAAGATGCCTGTATTATAAAACAAAATACAGCTTATATAATGAATGTTCATCACAAATATTATTTTCAAGTACAACTGCAAATCCATATCTTAAATGTTGAATTTGGATATTTTTGTATATACTCACCAAAAACTAAAATTGTAATTAGAGTAGATAGAGATGAGATATTTATGAAAACTAATATGCTTGAGAGCGATAAATATTTTTTTAACATATTACTCCCTGAATTAATGGCATTTTTTTTTACAAAGTCTCGTGACGATCAATACTCACTTTCTTCATAGTACAAGCAACACTTTTTTTTAATGTAGTTCTGGTTGAAGTTATGTAATATTATGTTTTTATTCTTTGTTATTTATGGTGATATTTTTGTTTGTTATTTGTTATTGTTTTTGTAAATTATAAGTATGTATTTATATTTTGGAATAATGTACAAAATATTTGTATTTTCTTTTACTAACATGATTTGTTGTTAATTCGTCTCCATTAAAAGTTTTTAGTAGGTTCAAAACCTTGTGTATATACTATACTAGCACCTTTTTTTTAACTATTTCATTGTTTCATAATAACAATTCCGTCCATTAAGTTCAACAACAACCGCTTATTTTAATTTAGTTTTATATTTTTTTATTTACTAATAATGAGTTTTAATTATTCCTATTTCGTGACCCTTTTTTAATTAATATAATAATCCAAAAGCGGGCTTTAGGTCTTTCTTGATTTATTTTTTGATTGTTATCAAATAGACGACGTTTCGTACGTGCTTACGTACTTCTTCAGGTCTCTAGAGAAACTTTAAATTAAAATTTATTTTTCGTTAAATATATAATACTTACATTTAATTTATTCTTAAAATATATATAAAAAACTAAAAGTGATGTTGTGTTGTATTTTCTTTGTTTCTAATAGCCTTTATTATTGAAATTATTATTTTTATCTTAAATTTGAAAATCTTGAAAAAGACGTTTCAAATTTGTAAAATTCAAATAATAATTAATTATTTAAGAAAATTTTATTTTGAAAACCTATTCAAAACTTTATTTTCAAAATACATTTATTCAAAAACAAGTTATATCTACACAAAATAATACTCAAATTTATTTTACTATCTTTTTATAAATTGACCATAGATATTACTAAGTCCTTCACAGTCTGAACGTCTATTAACTGTATTTTCAGTATTTAAAATGTGTAACATTTCTATTAACATTCTTTTGTTATAATGTTTTTCTGTTTGTAAAATTTCTACATTACTGAAATCAGGTCTATGTCCTTCATCTATACAATGTAATGCTAAAGCAGTTTTTTGTGAATGTCCATTACTTATATCAGACCTATGACCTGTTATACGGTTCTTGAGTTTTTGCATAGATGTTCCTACATAAGCAGACGAACAACCTAATATTCCATCACCTAAACATCTTATTTTGTAGATAATGTCTGATTTATCTTCTTTTAGTATTTTACTTTTAAGATTGGTAAATAAAGAAGTTCTTAAAGTATTAGCCGATTTAAAAGCTATACGAACATTTTCTTTATTTCTTAAAGGAGCATCTAATATACGGTTTAAATCGGCTAATACTTTAAGAACTTCTTTATTTACCAATCTTAAAAGTAAAATACTAAAAGAAGATAAATCAGACATTATCTACAAAATAAGATGTTTAGGTGATGGAATATTAGGTTGTTCGTCTGCTTATGTAGGAACATCTATGCAAAAACTCAAGAACCGTATAACAGGTCATAGGTCTGATATAAGTAATGGACATTCACAAAAAACTGCTTTAGCATTACATTGTATAGATGAAGGACATAGACCTGATTTCAGTAATGTAGAAATTTTACAAACAGAAAAACATTATAACAAAAGAATGTTAATAGAAATGTTACACATTTTAAATACTGAAAATACAGTTAATAGACGTTCAGACTGTGAAGGACTTAGTAATATCTATGGTCAATTTATAAAAAGATAGTAAAATAAATTTGAGTATTATTTTGTGTAGATATAACTTGTTTTTGAATAAATGTATTTTGAAAATAAATTTTTGAATAGGTTTTCAAAATAAAATTTTCTTAAATAATTAATTATTATTTGAATTTTACAAATTTGAAACGTCTTTTTCAAGATTTTCAAATTTAAGATAAAAATAATAATTTCAATAATAAAGGCTATTAGAAACAAAGAAAATACAACACAACATCACTTTTAGTTTTTTATATATATTTTTAGGATAAATTAAATGTAAGTATTATATATTTAACGAAAAATAAATTTTAATTTAAAGTTTCTCTAGAGACCTGAAGAAGTACGTAAGCACGTACGAAACGTCGTCTATTTGATAACAATCAAAAAATAAATCAAGAAAGACCTAAAGCCCGCTTAGGATTATTATATTAATAATGAGTTTTACTTGTATATATTTATTTGCATGCATTATTTATTATTAATATTCTGTGTTATTTACATATTAAATACAAAAACAAAAGTTCAAAAACTGTAATCTTATAAAATATACATATATGTAGATATATATACAAAAAAAATATAAAACAAATACAGTTTGCAAAAATAAAAAAAAGAAACAATCAAATTACAAAATGTTTTACTGGTCAATTAATGTTGATGATATTATAGAAGGAGTTAGGTTCACCAATCCGCAACAAGTCCGCACAATAGCGTAGTAGTAAACGTTTTCATCGTCGATTCGTTTAGTTATTGTTGTGATCGGCTGAAAATGGGACAAAATATTAAACTTTTGGCGCAGATTTCCTATTACTCTTTCAACATGTATTCTAATGTTAGCTAAATTTTTTGAATACTCAACTGAATTGGGCTCCAATTGGGTCTTTCCTTAGGAAACGCGGGTGTCCTTAACTCTGCTCCCCTTCTTTTGACGGCTTCTTCAATGAAAAAACCTCTATTAGATAGGACAATATCTCCACGCTGAATAAATTCTAAAAAGTCCGAGTTTTCCGCTACGAATTTGTCACTCGTTCTGCCACCGAATCCTTTCGAAATATAGCTTATATTTCCGCTTGGAGATATTCCGATTAGATATTTGACAGTTTCCGAGCTCTTATACGATGAATACGTCGCAGCTCTAGCTAAAGGGTCACCTACGGAATCAAAATTAGAATTAGAATACAAACAAAAATAATTAAAAAAAAATTAACTTGCCAGACTTTTCTATAAGTATTTCAAAGCAGTCAATTATAACCGCGAGCTTATCACCGAATAGATTTTTAAAGTTGAACGGAGTGAAATGAATCCTTGCGTTTTTGTCCGGCCATCTAACAAACGCGTTCATTTCCGCACTCAGTACTAAGATACACTCATAGAATTTTCTTGAAGCAGTTTGCGTCGAAATTCCAAAAATGTATCCAAGCAATGTAAAAGGCAGGTCCAGTCGCAGCTTCATCAGTGTCAGCATCAGTATCTGGAATTTATTCAAACTTTTTAATAAACAGTGTGGAATGTTTTGTTCAATTGCATTGTAAATAGTAAGAAGAGTTAAGAAAAAAGGCAAGCCTGTAAAATATTTAGTTTTGATGTCATCATTTCGGAAAGACTGCATTCCCAATCTTGTATTCTCTAGATCTTTCTCTAAAGCTGCAATTTTGATGTCCTTCATTTCCAGATTGTGTTGAGCTTCTTTAAACATCATGTTAAGAACGTCGTAGTCAACCATCGAGAGATCAGTTTGAACCTCTATGTAAATTATAACATAATTTCTCATTTTTTTTATTAACAAACGGTACATACCTACAGACTCATAAGAAGTCTCAATATCGGTAGTGCTTGTACCAACGCACTTATGTGAGTCCGTTGCACGGACTCAATTCTTTGGGAGTGAGAGTTCTGATGTGGCGACCAAACTTGGCTAGCGTATTCAAGGAGGGGTCTAACAAAAGTAATGTAAAGGGACTTAGTGACGTAAGGGTTAGAGAATTCTTTAGACCAACGTTTTATGAAGCCGAGAGAGGAATTGGCCTTGTTAATTATTTGATCGATATGAGAGCGGAAGTTAAGCTCAGTGTCACAAATAATCCCAAGGTCTCGAATGGAACACACAATAGGAATGGCTTCATTACGAAAGTAATAAGTTCTGGGGGTTGAGGGTAACCGTTTACGGGAGAAGGTTATTGATTGACATTTAGCAACGTTGAGTTCTAAGAAATTTTTATCGCACCAAGTTTGGAATAAGTTTAGGTCGTTTTGGAACAAGTAAGGGTCAGTGGGGGAAGAAATGACCTTAATGATTTTCATATCATCTGCGTAAATAGACAGATAAGAGTCATTAATTATACTTACAACATCGTTTATTGTAAGGACAAAGATAAGAGGGCCCAGGTGACTGCCTTGAGGAACGCCAGAAGTGGCGTTAATAGGATCGGAGATTGAGGACCTGAAGAGAACCCTGTATTGACGTTGTTCTAGGTACGATCTCAGCCATGAAATGAAAAAGGGAGGGAACCCAAGGGCATTGAGTTTAAGGTATATAGTTTGGTGACAGATTTTATCAAAGGCTTTACTAAAATCTGTGGTTATGACATCGACTTCTTTACCATTCTCTAATGCATTAAGTGTCCTAGAGACAAATTCAGTTAGGTTAGTTGTAGTCGATCTACCCTTTAGGAAACCATGCTGCTGGGGAGAGAAGATAGACTTGCAGTGAAAGTAAAGAGAGTCATAAACAATGCTTTCAAAGAGCTTCGGGATAGAAGAAAGTTTGGCTATAGGCCGGTAGTTGGATATGTCGTTCTTAGAACCTTTTTTGTGGATAGGGAAAATAAAGGAATCCTTCCATAATTTTGGGAAGATAGCTTGAGAGAGAGAAAGACGAAATAAAGCTGTTAGGGGCTTACAAAGCGAACTAACACAATTCTTAAGTAAAATGGCGGGTAAACCATCGGGACCGGGAGAGAAGTCATCTTTAAGCATACATATTTTGTTGGTTACAATATCATTCTCAAAGTCAATAGAGACTAGAGAGGTTTGAGGGCAGTTCTTCAAGTAACTAAAGAACTCGCGGTCGGGTTCGTATGTATTATCAATGTATGATTGGCTGAAGAAAGAGGCAAAAAGGTTACTGATTATTTTAGGGTCTGCAGAAGAAGTATTTAAATATTTGAGTGTAGAAGGGAAGCCATCAGATTTTTTCTTAATATTAATGAATTGGTAAAAACGTTTAGGATCCGAGATCAGACTAACCTGCATTCTATCTAGATAATTATGGTAGAGTGACTCACAGAGAATGGAGAAGTTAAAGGAAGCTTGCTGGTAGAAGGAAAAGTCTGAAGCAGTCCTAGATTTTAGACAAGTTTTCCATAGCTTGTTTCTGGCGTTACGAAGTGTTCGCAATTCCTTATTATACCAAGGTGGAGAGTATGAGCAGTTTTTGCGAGCCGCATATGGAACACATTGAATGAGGCAGTTAAAAATGGCTGAGTAAAAGAAAGAGACAGCGATGTCGATGGGAATTTTAGTGTTTAAGAAAAGGCTAAAATCAATATTATTGATAAGACGGTTTAATTGGACAAAGTCAGCTTTTCGAAAGTTGAAAGAAAGAGAGTTCTCGGAATCATTAGTTATAAATTCATGAGCATATGAAAAGGTCAGAGCGAGAGGGGGATGGTAGTGATCAAGGGTAGAGAGAAGATGGGTACTTTTGGTAACGACTGAGTTAAAGGGGTCAGATGAGAAAATGAGATCGAGTTGCCTACCTAAATTGTTGGTGACGTCACTAATTTGAAAAAGACCACAGTCAAAAAAACGGTCAGTTATAAGAGATTCTTTTTCCTGGTAGGGATTGGAAGGTACAAATGATGATTCGTCCTCGGATGGAACCCAACACAGGTTGGGGAGGTTGAAATCTCCAACAATTATGAAATCATCATCTGGTTCAGCAACGTCTAACAGCGAGTCCAAAGCATCAACAGCCAACTGATATACTTGGACGGGTTGAGAAGGACGAATATAACAACATAATATATAAACACTCCGATTAGGTATAGATATTTTAACACATACAAATTCGCAGGAAGGAGCGTTAGATATTTTAATAAGAGTTGGGTCCAGACGATGGTGTACGGCAAGAAGAACCCCGCCGCCGGAAAGAGCATCGTCAAAGTCCTGACCATCAGCACGAAAGACGAAAAAATCGGAAGTGAATAATTCGCCATCTAGGAAGCTTGGACAAAGATTAGTTTCGGTTAGGGCAAAGATTTCGTAAGGTAGTTTCTGGGAGTTAAGATAAACGTTCATAGTTTTAGTTCGAAGACCTCTGACATTCTGGTAGTAGAGCGATAAGAAACTTGGAGTAGATTCAATTTCTGGATTTCTGTTAGGAGCGAAAGTAGTTTTTGAAATTTTTACGAGTATTTTGAAGGTAAGATGTTCGTTTGTAGCTTATGTGGGAGGCATATGTACGAAGGTCGTTTGTTACTGTGGTGGGTGAGATGTTAAGGCTTTCATGATACCGGGTGTAGATGCTTTTTAGGGCAACAGGGTCAGTTGGAAGGCCTTCTTTTTGGATAGAAACAATGAGGTTAGTCTTGGTCTTGCCATCAATACACACGGAATCTGATTTATCATGGAGATATGCGAGGTATAGACGAACGTTTTCAAATAGTTTCTGATCTCGAAGTCTAGCCATAATATATCGTCCATCTAGGTCAGTTATCGTTGGCGTAGGGTCAGCAAATTTGGAAGTTAATTTAACATTGGGAGGGACCATTGGGTCGAAAATTGGAGGAGGCAGAGTTGGTGAGGATCCAGAAAGACTTTCAGAAAGGGAGGCATTGGATGTGGTGGGAAGGGAGGAAGAGTTGGATACAGGAGGAGTGGATGAATCGGGATTGAGTACGTGTGAACGGATAAAATTTGGGTAATAAGAGTTATGAGGCTTTGAAGATGGGGCGTCTGTTGCAATAGGAATGTCGAAAGATACACGTTTGCGTTGAGCCTTTGGAGTGATAGGATGATTTTGAGACAGCAAATAGGGGTTACGGGGAATAAATTCATTTCTATTAGGAAAAGAGGGATTATGGAAGATAGAGTGTGAAAAGTTAGGGAAGATACCCGATTTAAAGCTCCAGTTCGGTTTAGGTTGAGGAGTTTTGTTTTTTCTAGATTTCAAATTCTTGGTCATAGTCATACGTTTCGTGGATGATGTCGTTTTTTCTATCCATTTGGATAATCTCATGTCACCAATTTGAATTGTTCCATTAGGGCAGGAAAATAGCCATTCGTATTTCGATGGGATAGTGATTTTGAAGCGGCAAGCGGAGGTACGTTGGCATTCGATGACCATAGCAAACATTCGAAAGAAGTAAGATCTAACCCAGTATTCATCAGCAACGGGAGGAGCATTTGTTAGGAAAAACGAGCTCTTGTTCGCGCTATTGAGCTTAGACAGTCTATAGTTCCACTCCTTGACAGACCAGGAAGTCCCAAACCTCATAAGATTTGGCATAACTGAGGATGGATTCGAAGAAGGAGATGCTTGCGTCGTTGAAATAGGTACAGATTGGCCGGCAAGATGAGGTGGTGATGGCGATGCGGTTGAGATGGTCTGAAGTGGAGGTTGTTGGCTATCAGGTGTAGGTGGTGATGAAGCTTCAATAGCTTGTAAAGGTGGTGAACAGACAGGTAGAGGTGTGTATGGGGTGGTATCCAAAATTTCAGCCATTAGTGATGTGTTGTAGACAGTAGTGTTGGTTTGGAGTTGAGCCGGTATCTCATCGATTTTGCAGGATGTCGTCTTGATATCATCTGATATTTGGGCGATGCTTAGTCGAGTTTCCACGAGATCATTACTTATTAAGTTGATTGCACCCACGGCATTTTCGAGTAAGGTAAGGGGTTGACGGAGACCAGGTATAATAATATTAGAAGTGCTTTGAAAGTGACATTCAAGATCAGAGCGGAGAAAGTTCAGATTTTCATTAATGGATGCAACAGAATTGGTAGAAAGATAAGAGTTAAACATTGATTTAATATCGTTTTTTAGAGAATCACAACGTTTGTCGATTTGATCATCGCGGGAAAAGTTCGAAACAGACACCGAAAGAGCACTGAGTTGTTTTTCGATGGAAGAGAATTTAGAAACACACCGCTTATTTGAACACTTGATTGTGTTACACAAATCTTCAAAAGATTTTACCACAAAGTCATCCATTTTTACCAACTGACTAATTACACTTTTATGGAATGACTTATTGTCAGCGGCAATAGTGTGGGTGGAAACATTTTTTAAAGCAAAGTCATCTTCCAGTGCGACACTACGGTTTCTGGGTGAATCGGCCTGCGAGTTATCACGAATCGTTTTTGTTAACGCGGTCAGTTGATTCTCAATAGAGTTAAATTTAATTGATAGGGAGTTGATGTTGTCGCTGTTGCATTTTATTGCGAACAAAACATCAGAGAGGGATATCTTCACGCACTCATCACAGTAAAAAAAGAAATGATTAGAATATTCCTTTAAATAAGTGATGGACCTTTTGCTGAGACCGATGCAAGTGGGGTGGAATCTTTTTCGGCAGATACCTTTACAGATCACTCGTTCTGCGTTTTTGTCATTGACGTCACAATGAGCAAATCCACAGCGATTATTTTCCATAGTTAATGTAGGTCGCAAACTAAAAACAATGCAAATGGGGCGAGGTATAGTTAAATTGGAATTAAAGCCAACGAAAACTTTAGTGGGTCGAAAATAAGCGGTAAGTGATGATTCAGTTATCACACACGTTGAAATATTTATTAACAATTATTCATTAATTGGGGTCAAGAAAAATTGAACAGAAATAATGGAAAAATGATTATTGCGGAGTGAAACAAAAATGCGACTGTATAGTACTGACACAGAATTAATCATGGTGGTCTTGTGCGATAATGTCATTCATCATATATTTAATGGAATTTGTTTCATCGAATTCAGCATCGTGGTGGTCTTGTCCGATAATGTCATTCCTCATATATTCGATGGAATGTGTTTTATCGAATTCAGCATCGTGATGGTCATCATTGATGTCAAAAGAAATGGTGTTATCCAATATATTTTCATTTTCTTGAACCAATCGAGCAATGTGATGGTCTTGTGCATCATTAATATCAGGAGACATGATGTTATTCGATATATTTTCTTAAAACAAAAATAATTTCGTAATAATATTATTGGAAATATATTAAAATTGGAAATGATAATGATTTGAAATTATAACAACTTCAAAAGATTTCGAATTCCCACAACAAAAGAATCGTAAAAATGCAATTATGGAAACAAATTAAATTATTTAGTTATTAAATTTACTAGTTTGTGTGTAAATTCGTTTAAAAATCTTGCAAAAAATTCAACATTAATTTAAGTACTATTACTTTTCAAAAAGTTGACCACCCCAACAAATAAGGCTTTTTCAAAACTCACTTTGTTCTAAACCTAATCTATATGTTTTTGTCAATTGGTAGGAATTTGTAAATAAAAAAGATTTAAAAATAATTTGTTAATTTTCAAAAATTAAATTTCAAAAATGGAAACAAAAGTAAAATTAAATGACTATATTGTAGAAACAGATATGAACACGAGAAAATCAAACTTTTGCAAGTATGTATGTGCAATTCTTTTTAAGATCTTGCTAAAATAGCACTTGCTTAAATAGCAAGATTTGTTTTGACAGAAATAAATCGATTTTGTTTAGAAAAAAATCTTAACAGAATCTATTCTCTGGTTGAAAAGTTGACCTTTTTTGAATTTAATAAAATAAAAATATTTAGCCACTGTCTAAGTAGGAAAAAATCTAATAAATATGACTGTAAGAATCCAGCAAAATGATTCTGACATTAATCTATTAATCCGGGGCATTTTTTACCAGTCCGTAAAATTAAAAAAAAAGAAACTTATTATTTTTAATTTTGTATCACATTATTTTAATAAGCTGTTCCGAACGCCATGCCCTGAAATTTTTTTCAACTCAAGATTTGAAAATAAAAAAAAAGTCGAGCTTTAAAATGCATGTTATTTTGTTTCAATATGACCATTTTTCACCAAGTTACAGCCTCTCAAAAAAACCTACAAAAGTAGAATGCCAAAAAAAAACCAGCTTTTTTTAATACTAAAAAAAAATACTTTTAAAAACGCTTTGTTTAATTTTTAATTATTAATAATAATAATAATTACTATAACTACATGCCTAAGGTCTTCTTAATGCAACCTGAATTGCACGGCACTAGTAAGAACGAATAGAAGGATAGGAAAGAATTTTTGCTGGCACAGTGGACTGAGAAATAAGGTATTGATTATCTCATGGAATCTCACGGGTGGCATCCAGTTGTAACTGGGGGAACATAGAAAATAATGAATACATATTTACATATCAAGCATATGTATCAATCTCGCAATATTTGTTTTCATCTTTAATTAATACCACCTTGGTAAATTTTGAGTGCAAATCCTGTAAGAGAAATCATTCAAACATAGACGCAAGGCGTGAGGATGAAACCAAAGACTAACAGAACCACTGGTCGGACAAGCCTTTTCAGGTTTGTTTGGTTGTAAAATGAAAGCTAAGAACTTTACGAATCCGGTGGACGGACATATGTTTGTTGGTTGTTGACCTGATTGAGGACGACTGCCAGTGAGGACATGATCAATCGAACGACCAATAGTATCATGTCCTCACTGAATTCGTAAAGAGCGCAGTCGTAACTATCACAGAAATCCGACAATCTCAAACCAAAATAAAAACAAAACCAAAACTCACCTTTTGTTTCAACCGACTCTGGAATATTGTTGTTGATTTTAATATTTTTGGAGGTTTCTTTTTGGCGCTGTACTAAATGTAAGCTTGGAACCCAGTCGGGATTCATGCGATCTTTTAGGGACGCTTTTTCCTGAAATGAAATGCCGGGAACATACATAGGCGAATCTCCAGTCTTTTGCTCTTGCACCAGTGGCTTCAATCCAGAGATTAACTCTCTCTTCCGAGAGTTGCCTCAATTTGACAAGTGTTTTATACACTCTAGGAAATCTAAAAAGTTTTTCATTTGCCTTAAAGGCATTGTAACTACAATTTTGTACACAGCAGCAACGAGGCATTATTACGAAACTTTTTATTTTAAAATACTTAGTTAGTAATGTTAATTAATTAATTTTACACTATTGTTTTGAAATAAAACTTTCTCTTACAATATTTTAAGCCAAATAAAATCACAATCATATGTTTTTTGTTTTCCCTACATATTTCTCTGTCAAACTATTGATTTTTTTTTCTTTTTTGCCACTGACGTCTGGTGGAAGTTCCAAATTGCCTAGTTGATGGAAATTTATATGGCATTTTCTTTGATTTTAGCTATGTTATTTCAGGATTTAAGCTTTTGGTAGCAATATTTTTGTGAGATTTGCGGCAATTTTAAATGCTCACTACGGCAACCCTGTGAGAGCTTTGAAATGGAGATAGCTTATTGAAATCCATAAGAGTATGGCTGAAAGGCAAATATCCTATCTTCCCTGTACTGTATATTTAAATGGAACAGAGTATAGTTATGAATTGGAAAGGAATTTCAAACTAAAGCGAAACACCTGTCGGAAGAAAAGGAAAAGTTTTCAAGGTAAGGAAAAGGGACAGATTCGAATATCCGCCGCATGGCGCTACGCGCGGCTAAGGTCGCTGGAACTGGTGGGGTCTTGCCCACGCAGCCGGATCTCACCTCTTTCAAAAACAAATAAACATCCAACAAAAATAACATCGCTACCACCACTTTCCTTACCACACCTCGGAGCGCTGCCGGTGACGTTGCAGCGCAGCGTGGCCATTTGCTCTCCCTTCCTAGGGGCCTACATGTAGCTTGATACAATCGAGTTTGGTCGGCCTATGTTAACAGATTCCTCAAGATCGTAAAAGTTATCTTTAGGATATCGTTGAGCTATATACGCTACCGTGCGTCGGGCTTAGGGCTGCCCTACCGCACCCCCTGAAAATCCTCTCAAGAAGACATTGAGCTTTTCTTGGGCTCAATAAAACATTTATTTTCCACCTTCATTGGCGTGATTTACAAAATTTATTTACCCAATAGATTTGCTCAAAGTAGTTAAAAACACCACATAATTCCATTTATCTGTAATCGGTACATTAATCGTTTTTGAAACTGAATTGCTATACAAACAAAAACAAAATCTATGTAGGTATCTTAACACCTAACGCGAAAAGATTCCTAATTGTTCATTATGTAAGATTTGGTTCCCCCAAATCTCATTTGCGGCTTGAATCTTGCCGTTACCAAAAATCTAGCCCCAATTTGATTTATTTGTCTGTGAATAAGTTCTTAGCCGCCATATTTAAAATTACGTAAAGGAGTTGCAAACGCACTTGCTTGTGTGTTAGTGAAGCATTTTTTAATTTTTTTAAATTGACATACATATGTTATTAAATTGAATCGGTAGTATGGCTAAGTTTGACCTTTCGTGGTTCGAAAACGGACCGCGGTCTGCCGTTTGACCTTTCGGGTTCCGGAATCGGACCGCGGTCCGCCTGTTGCTGACCGCTGGCCTAGATGACTCCACCTTCAATTCTATTGAAGGTTCAAACCATTTAGTACACTTCCAAACCACTCGGCAAAAACCTGTTCAAGTGTAATAAATGAAGCTTTAAAAATAAGGTACACATTGCCAAATGTCTTTAACTTTAAATATCCTAGAATAAAAATTTTTTAAATGACGTCGACTACTTGAAATTTTCTGGTTATTGTGCCAATAAAAATGCTGTTAAAATGGAACATTCAAAAATTGAGCAGGGAATGAACCTGAAGAAAAAAAATTATTTCACGAAAATGATCCAATAGATGTTAAGAGATCCTCAATATGACAACGCCATTCAAGAAATGCGATCAATTAATTTTTTTGTTATTTATTTTACAAACAACCAACTGCACGTGCACTGGGAATCGTAAAATGAAGTGGAAATATCTATAGATGCCACTGGCAAATTTGTTAAAAAAATTGATTTATTTGAGGGTAATTTTTTTTTACACTGCGACTATAAATTCTGACCATAATACCGTTCCAATGAGCCAAATGATTACAGAAAGCCATGATACGGGTTTTGTGACATTTTGGTCCGACAGGTGGGTATGAGCAGGAATTAAAGCTCCACCAGAAGCCATGATAGTGATTATGGGCGAGCCAGTTTATTAGGAGTGTGCCGTTCTTTTGAAAACAAGTCACAAAAAAAAACATATCCATGAATGTTTTAAATAGACCAGCAGCACTGATGAAGGTGGAAGAACAAAAACTCGAACAGCTAAAACTTTGATTCGGGTAGACCTGGCACAAGTAATGGCATGGGTTACCGTTGGAATTGCGTAAAAAGAGCATGCCACCCTGATGTGCAAAGATTTTTTCTCCGGACAATTGCCCTCATGATTGACTGCCAATAAATCAAAGAATTCGGAAATGTATTTTCTTGGGGATTTGAATGCAAAAATAGGTCGGGAGCCGGTAATCAGGCATTACGCAGGCACCCATAGTTTGCATGAGAACACTAATGACAATGGATTTCTAGTCTTAGAATTGGCAGCATCGAAAAATATGGTCGTTGCGAGTACCAGGTTCCCGCGTAAAGATATCTACAAAGCCACCTGGGTATCACCTGATGGAGTCACTCGTAACTAAATTGACCACGTGTTGATAGACCGTCGCCACTACTCGAACTTTAAGACGGTACGAACGTACCGAGGTGCCAATATCGACTCGGATCACTATCTTGTTAGTATGGTTTTCCGAGGGCGGATTGCCTTGCGAAGACGTATTGCATCCGCCGATCAGGTTCGAGTCAACACGGCTGCTCTGCGCAATGAAAACACCAGTAACATCTTTGGTAATGGGTTAGGACTCGCCCTAGAACTGGGCAGAGTAAGTCCTGGAGCCAGTTTGCTGGGCGTAGATGAGAAGTGGACACGCCTTAAGAATACTGTCATTAGTACTGCCAACTCCATCTTAGGCAGCAGTCGTAGAAATCGGAACGACTGGTTTGATGATGAATGCAAGCTAGCGACTGAACGTAAGAATGTTGCGTACCGAGCAATGCCACAATCTCATAGAACGCGGGCACGCGAAGACGAATATAAAGAGCTCAGAAGAATTGAAAAACGGCTTCACAGACAGAAAAAATCAGCCTGGGAGAAGAACATAATCTGTAAAATAGAGAAAAGCCGAGAGCGAGGTCCGCACCAGGCGCGGAAATTCTACCAACCCGTCCGAAACATGACGCAGGACACACCACGCTGCACATACTGCAAGGACGTAGAGGGAAATCTGATCACCGATCCTCAAAGCATACTGGAGCGATGGGAAGTGTACTTCAATGAATTGCTAAATGGTCAGCTCACTGCAGAAGTGGAGGCTCCGATACTTCAAGGAGAGTACCCTATGTTGCCGCCACCAAGCATAGAAGAGGTTGAGAAGGCTATAGGCCGGCTTAAGAAAATCAAAGCCCCGGGAGCCGATGGTATACCAGCCGAACTATTTCAACACGGTGGACCAGCTTTACGTCAAGCAATTCATGAGCTTACAGTGCACGTGTACGTGAGCATGAAGAAGCATGAAGAAATTCCAGAAGACTGGCGAAAAGGTATAATTTGCCCCATACATAAGAAGGGAGATGTCACAACGTGCAGCAATTATAGAGGTATCACGTTGTTGAGTACCGCCTATAAGATACTCTCCTCTATCCTACAAGACCGGATAACCCCATACGCTAAAACCATCATGGGACAATATCAGTGTGGTTTCATTCCAGGCAAATCAACAACTGATCAGATCTTTACCCTTAGGCGATGAAAAATGTCTAGAATTTAACATCCCAACATACCATCTGTTTATAGACTTTAAGGCCGCCTACGATAGCATAGCCAGCGTAGAACTTTACAAAGCCATGAGAGAATTCGGCATCCCAAATAAATTGACACGACTATGTAGGTTGACCATGACCAACGTAACAAGCCAAGTAAAAATAGCCGGATTGCTATCCAAACCATTCAACATCTTTAATGGACTCCGACAGGGGGATGGTTTGACCTGCCTCCACTTCAACCTGGCGTTGGAGAAAGCAATCCGTGACTCTGGCACGGCAACAAGAGGGACCATCGTCAACAGGTCCAGCCAGATACTGGCTTACGCAGACGACATCGACATCATCGGAAGAACCGAGCAAGCTGTACATGATTCCTTCATCCAGATCGAGCAGGCGGCACAAAATCTGGGGCTGCACATTAGTGAAGGTATAACAAAGTACATGGTGGCGTCGAATGCGAGAGGAACAGTTGGTCAAACAATCAAGGTAGCGGAGCACGAATTTGAAGTGGTGCAATCCTTTAAATACCTTGGGTCAATAGTAGCAGCCGATAACAATATAGAAGAAGAAATACGCAAATCCAACAGAGCCTACTATAGTCTGTCAAAGCTCTTCAAATCCAGAAATCTCACCATAATTTCAAAAGTGCTGCTGTACAGGACCATGGTACTCACATATGGATCCGAGACTTGGGTGCTTAGCAAAAGGCACTCCGACCTCTTAGCCGCGTTCGAGAGAAAAGTCTTAAGGAGAATTGTTGGCCCCATGTGTGAGGAAGGACGATTCTGGAGACGGTACAATCATGAATTGTACGCAATCTACCTTGAAGCAGATATCGTGACAAAAATTAAGCTCGGTAGACTCCGGTGGGCAGGGCACCTAGCTCGCATGAGCGGAACCTGCTCGGAGAGTTCTTTGTGGTACAATGGTAGAGCCTTGGGGTGCGCAACTGGATGGCGGCGGCTCGAGACTTGAGCTGTTGCCCTACAGCCATACGAAAATAGTGATCAATTGATCAACTCTCGACTTGGACTAAAAGTCCTTTTTGCCAACGACGTTGCCCACAAAAAAAAACAGAAGAAAAAACTAAATTTAACAAAAATAAAAATCAGTTATACAAAAGTTTGTACTTGAGGTGTTAATTTTTGTTGGCTTTAAATTCAATATGTGTTTGGGGTCATTGGCATGCCGCACTATTACACTTTTCCTTTACAAAAAAGATGTACCACAAGCTTTGCAGAATGCCTTGAAATAATTGTTTTCAACAGGCCTTAACCAGGCAGAATATTTGGGATTCTCTTGCCACCTCATCTAGAAACGTTTCTAGTTAACGTTTCTAACAAAGATAATTAAATATAAAAAAAAAACTTCATACATAAATAATTAACAATATATTTTATTAAATTACCAGCCTAGCAGAATTCATATGCATCTAAGCGTCTGCGAGATGAAAAATAAATTGAAATATCGAGTAAATTATTTGCTTCAAAGTATGTGTCGTAAAGTGGAGCGATACAGTAAATGATTATGAGTGAGGATATGATTTATAACTTCAAAATCTAGCTCTACTTAAAACACTGAGTAGTTTTCCGGTTTTTTGATATTAATGTCAATCAATTATTATTATTATTCGATAAATAAAACTGATAAGTTTCTTTTCTTTTGGCACTGGATTTCGACGAGCTCCTTAAGAACACAAAAGGTAAATGGGTAAAAATGCTTTTACTGTCCATATTTTTTCTCTACTAGCTGAACTATCGACATGGTCCTAACGAACCGGATCGAATGGGTGTACCTATGGTCCTTTGCAGATGGTGCGCGTTCAGACATCAACGGCATCTATTTATATTATTGAAATCAAAAGAGGTAATAGGTTTAGTAAGTGTTATATTGCAGTATTTTGCACGCCGCCGTGTATGAAGGGTGCTGGTGGGATTTTGATTTTTTATTTATTTTAAAATGGTTAAATTTATATATCGCTTTTTAAAGAAAGCCACATATAACCACAATGCTTATGAAATTTCAATTTCTGCAAAAACTTAAGCGAAAACGGGGTTGATTGATAACGCAGTTTTTTCTCCAAACCAACCAAAAAGGAGTTAATAAGAGCTGGAAGGTATGTGAAAACATGTGTGAGCAGAATAGGTTATGAGTCGCAATTGGCGTGGCTATGACTATAATGCTGCAGGGATTATGAGTCACAATATGCGTGGCTGTAATCATATACAGAATTGCTTGTGGGTCACAATTGGCGTGGTCGCAAACATTTCTGTAGGTATATACAGTGTTTTATGGGTCACAATAGGCGTGGCCGTAAACATAATTCGGCAAAGGTTATGAGTCACAATATGCGTGGCTATAACCAAATAAAAACGATTATGGGTCACAAATGCGTGATCGTAATCAATACAGAAAACGGTTATGGATCACAAATGCGTGATCGTAATCAAAAGCAATTATGGGTCACAAATGCGTGATCGTAATTAAAAACGATTATGGGTCACAAATGCGTGATCGTAATCAAATACAGAAAATATATGGTTCACAATTGCTCTGCCATAAATGAAACAGACTGATGTCAGAAATTGGTTTTATTTCCATTTGATAAAATTGAAGAATCCACCGACTCTTCAAGGGGGGAATGTGTCGTAAAGTGGAGCGATACAGTAAATGATTATGAGTGAGGATGTGATTTATAACTTCAAAATCTAGCTCTACTTAAAACACTGAGTAGTTTTCCGGTTTTTTGATATTAATGTCAATCAATTATTATTATTATTCGATAAATAAAACTGATAAGTTTCTTTTCTTTTGGCACTGGATTTCGACGAGCTCCTTAAGAACACAAAAGGTAAATGGGTAAAAATGCTTTTACTGTCCATATTTTTTCTCTACTAGCTGAACTATCGACAGTATGAATTTTAAAGGCTGCATTCAAATATAAAACTAATATTTATATAATTTGAAAAATTAAAATGCTCTTTTTTTAAACTGAGAGAAAAAACAAAAAAAAAATGGTGAAAGAACCCTTTTAGCTTGTTTTATTTATCAAATGCCCACGATCTGGCATCACTTGTTCCCGCATTTAAAAGGCGATACAAATGCCTACTTCTTGCCAAAATTTATAAAAAAAACTTGGAAAGGAGTTTTTCGATTGGATTAAGCGGCTGCCACTCCTTGTCTTGAAAAGCACGCATCAAATGCATATAAAGAAGGATATTTTGGCTTTTTAAAAAGGACGCTTATTGCCCCTGTGAGATTGCCAACCACATTTCATCGATTTTTCCATGAACACTTGATAGGAATTAAAACTGGAACAATGGTAGTGTCATCAAAATTAGAACATACCAATGACCTCACATAAATCTTCCATCTTTACGATCCCAAAGCAAGCTTATATTTTTCCCAATAGACTTCCGGTAATAAAGATGATTCCGATTGGAGAGGTCTTCCCAGAAAAAGAAAAAAGATGCTCATGAAAGTACTGAGGAAAACAGTAGGAATAGTGACTGCTAAAAAATTGACTGAGAAAAAAAAATACTACTTTATGTTCAAAAAATTAAAATACCAATGAAGTTCAAAATCAAAACAAAAACTTGGCCTTGCTTAAAAATAGCTGTATTTTGCCGCCAATAAAATCTAATAGAGTTTTCTACGAAGTCTTCAATATCTACACATGTGGTTTCGATGCAATCGTCCACGTGCAAGTGCTTTGTATAATCCGATATATTTGGAATCCATCCAATCTTCCTCAAATGCAATTTTACAATTTGTTGCGAATTTAATAAAATTTGGACCCAACGCAGCAATATATTATAAAAAAAAAGATTTTAGTACAACTCCCCATCCTTATCAAATAAACGCAACAAACTCTATTGGCGTTATACTAAAGACATTTTTCACATTGGCACCAAATCTGGTTCGAAATAAGCGATGTAGCAGCCCAAATTGTGAACTTATAGAAATTAATAGAGAGGAGGAATTAATAGGAATCAACCGACTATAATTTTGGGCAGCGTTTGGTTTCAAAAATTTGCAATACTCCATTATACATATATGAATCGAAAAATCCCAGCAACTGTCAAATCCCAAAATAATCTGGAATAAACGAACGACAAGAGATGACAACATTCTAGACCTAACCTACAGTTCAACTTCAGTCTTCAATGCACGTTGGACGATTCACGATTTACCAATACCAGATCAATTAGAATTCGAGCATCAATATCGGTAAGGTATTTTTTTTTATTTTCCTTGATCTTAAAGCTTAGTATGCAGTTCTTTTGAACGAAAAAAAAAAATTGATGGTAAGAAAGAAATTTTCTTTTCCGGAACAAAAAAGGTCGATGTACGCAAACTAGACTTTTTTGCAGAAAACAATGTCACTGACATTAATTTTTGCGAATTATCGCATGTCACAGCAGTGTGGTTTTACTTTTAATACCAATGACAGCTTTTTACATTCGTGAATAGATAAGTAAGTAAATATTTTTCTTTTATTGACAAAAACGCTTTTATAGATTAGCAGCTTTTAAATTTGCTAAGTGATAGAAAATAAAATGTATGGAAGTTAAAAGAATTTTTTATTCACACAAACGTTTTTAAGTACTTAATTATTGTGTAAATGCGTATTTTTTAGTATCAATAACAAGACATCAAGAGTGACCAACATAGACAAGACGTCCAGAGCCGCAAAAATTAATTCAAGTGGCAGCTTTTCATATTTGCGAATAGGTAGGAAATAACAGGATAGAATTATGCTTTAATACGTATTTTCTAGTGCCAATAGATACGATATAAGGAGTGACAAAGCTCAAGAAAAATAACAAAAAGATGGGAGGTAACAAGATGTTCAAATACTGATGACCGGTGTAATAGAGGTACTCTGAAAAAGTGAAAACCGAACACCTTAACAAAAGAACAGTTAACACACAAAAATGCATACCTCATGGTAGAACATAAAAGAAAATTCTACATTGGCAAATAAGACTTTATGTAATTAAAGCGATGTAATAATATAAAGTGCCATAAAGTAAGTATTAAGGCACTCCTAAACCAACGCGAAACATTCGCCGCGACAACAAAACTTTCGCATGTGAAAAATTTCTGAGAGTAAAATTCCCAATTCCACCATATGTCCAATTACTTTTTTATTTACACAAGTTTTCTATAGTTTTTCTGGCTATAGTTGGGCTAGACTATAGATTTATCTGTGTTGGCATCGGAAGATATGGAAAAAAATAATGACGGAGGAATTTTTCGAGGCTTCCAATATGGAACAAAGGTTTGAAACAAGGCTGATGGAAACCCCTGAAGACTAACTAACTAAGAAGGACAAACTTAACTCAGCCTTGTCCCCATGTTTTGATTGGCAATGAAGCGTTTGCCCTCAAGCCATACTACTTAATAAGACCTTTTCCTTACCGCCAGTCAAAGAAAAACCTTTGTAAGGAAATTTATAAACAAACAACAAACTATGCAAGGCAAGAAGGGTTGAGAAGAATGCTTTTGGGGTATTGACTCAAAATTGGAGGATTTATTTAAGACAAATGGCAACGAAAGTTGAGTTGAGACCACTACTCTGGCTATAAAAACATCCTGCATTCTTCACAATTTTTTGAAATTGAAAGAAAATTCGATTCAAACAGTGCTGAGTCAGATGAACACCCTATATCTTCGTTAATCTATTCAACCAAATGGAAACAGATCCCAGAAGAGCGTTAGAAGTTCGAGACTGATTTGTAGATTTTTTTCATAACTTAAATATATATCTAGTTGTTGGAAATAAATGATAAGCAACCAAATACAATATAATGAACCATTCTTTCGTTAAAATACATAGCCCAAAAGAACTGAACATATAAATCAATGAATATATAAATTAACATACCACTTTCATTTAATTGTAATCCAATTTTCTGCCACAGTATGTCTTTTTTTCTAGTCTTTTTGTACTGCTCGTGGCATAAATTGTACCAAAGTGGGTGTTATTATTTTTTTCTGTGAATGCCATTTCACTTTTCAAAAAATCCAAAAAGAAAACTGACCACTTTTCAAAGAAAAATAAGAGCGATGACAATGAAGCGTTGACACTTGTTGACAGTTACGCGATGTAATTTAATTTTGACAGGCGAAAGTTTAGTTGTCGCGCCGAATGTTTGGCGTTGGTTTGGGAGAGCATTTAACATTAGAAGTGTCTTCGTGAGAATTCAAATTATTATTGGAAAAAAATTGTGAAATAATATACAAATGCTCAGTCTCAATTATGGTAGACATTTTTTTAAGGTTTGGCTACAACTACTACACAAATGAGAGTCTTTCTTATTATTAACCACTTCATAAGAAGTAAAATTTCAATAAGAAAACGAAAAAATGAAAAATAAACCCTAGTTTTAAAATTAATGTTATTCATATTTTTTCTTTAGAAATAGAGATATTTTTTAAAAACTTTTTGATATTTTTTTAGTTTGAGCAAACAAATTTAGGTGACAAAATTAAATCTATTCTCCTTTTTTTTGATTAGCTAATTGATTCACCACGTCTTCAGGGATTACATCGATTTCCTTGTGAATATTCAAAAAAACTAATCCGCTGCTAATCCACCGCTCATCAGCCACGTTTTTAACCGTCTCAAAGTGGAAAACAAATGTTCTGGCTCTGATGACGTCACTGCTGAAAAGAAGCTAAAAAAGTTTTTGGCATAATTATATCTACTTCGGTTTCAGCCTTCCACATTTGTTTCAATGAACAGAACAATGCGTGATATATATAACCGCTTTACCACTCGATGAATAAATCTTTATTTTTCAAATATTCCGAAATGACAAAAATCGTCTTTTATCGACTCGATTTAAACAACGGTAGTGGGAAAATTTTATTCATATTTAAATATATTCATGGAATTTCTTTTTTTCTTTAAGTGATCTTATAGTTATGTTTTAAATTATAGTTTAATGTAGCGCAAGTTAGCTAATACAATGAAAATAATAAAGTATGAATTTTCAGAGGAAATTCTGTTAATACGAATTTTGATTGGGGCGTATTCATAGTGGTTTGCTAAACTCATGATTTAAATACTTAACTACAGTTTAAATAAGATCAATTAATACAAGTTCTTCCAATTCCAATTCTGTATTTAAAAATAGAAGTTTAATAACTTATTCGACTTCAAAAATAGTCCATTGACCAAAATTAAAATAAATTAAAATTGAAGGTTTAGGTTTAACTAAGCAATAGTTTAAAATGACTATAGCCGTTTTTATGATGATTTTTATAAGATGATCCATATGATCACGTTTCATGAACCAAAAGTTTAGTTTTTGCTTTGGTTAGGAATTGTGAGCTGTATAGTGTAATGAAAAAAGTCAACGAATAAATGAAAAATAAATAAACGCAAGGAAAAAAGAGATAGGTATACAACACAGTTGTTACTAAGATCCGTATTTTTTTTGTTTTCATGAGATGATCTATGTGGATCATCGGCGATAGTAAAATACGGCTTATGAGTACGGCCGGCCCATTACCTTTATAAAAAGTATGAAAAGAGTAGAGTAGAGCCCCCTGAGCCCCACCCTGGGTACGCCACTGACAGAGGACACATAAAATACGGCTTTAAAACAGTTTATTGTTTCAAATATTACTTAAAGCATAGCAGTCGCTATTTATCGGACAGTTACAATGGACAAAACAATAACTATACCGTCCTTTTAATGATCGCAATGTTTTGCTCAAACAATAAAATAAAGTTTGAATGGTATTTTCCTCTTATATGTCACTTATACATGTATAACAAATGGGAGTTCAAGGTGAGTCAACAAGAACATTCCAAACATTTCACCAAAACGGCATTAGAGTGTGTATTTGTTTTATTATAAGTGCATTGAAATGAAGAACCATATTTAATTCAAAAAAAGAATTGGTTCATTTTTTTAATTTCATATTTTATATAAATATAAACATATTTAAATAGGTCATCGATGACCACATTACACAAATCTAAGGTAATATATTGCGCATTTTGTCAGTCAGAAATTAAACATGGCGGCTCAAGTGTCCATGAAAACTGCACATGGCATTACTATAAACAACAACAAATATTTATAAGCATTTTGACAAGTAAAGAGACACTGGATCCGCCATTTTCACAGATGCGCACAACTGAAAAAAAATTTAAACGCTAATGATATTACCTTTAATATATGTACCTTGATCGATGACATCCTCTTTGGACATTTGACCATTTGATTTTGCCATGGCACTACCGTGAAAGGAATTGAAAAAGTAGGTATATTTGAATCTTTCTCGCACCTAGATAGCATCGTTGTAAAATTGTCTCCAACATGTGGAATAGCCTGTAGACGTAGTTTTTCTGGCTCTTCGTTATCAAATCTGAATACTCTCTCAAAAAATTATGCATAACACAAGTCGCAGGAATGACGTTATACCTACAGATTGAATTACTTTCATCATCTGCAAACTGAAATGGATAAATAAGCAATTAGTGAAATAAAAATTAAGGATTTTCATTTGTCCTTTGACCTACCGTTGTTGCTTGCCCAAGATCATTCTATTCAGTATTTTCTCATCAAATCTGCCAAAGTTTTGATTTTCCTTTCACGAATTCTCCACTTCGAAATTTCATCGTGTAATCGGCGGATTTAATGAAGACTGTTCTTTTGGTTTCGGTTTAGAAGAGAGAATATGGAAACATTTGCCTTCTAAACACTTTTGACCTAACCTTCACCCCGACGCTTGAATACCATTCCTCGAAGTACCCCGGACTTGCTCAAACCACTACCAAGAATCTTGTAAACTCAGCTTCCTCGAGGACCGCAACGGCGCGGCGCCCGGCGCGTGATGATCAACGTGGAGTTCATGCCATCGTCGACTTCGGCGTCTGGCGCGACTGGCCACTGGCCATAATTATCGCCTAAAGAAAGAATTGATTCTCGATGTGATCGCAGAGCAACCTCGTCTAGAAGCAAAAGAACAGATACATAAGAACATATAAAAACAAATCAAATAATATAAATGAATATATTACCAACCAAATGGTTTTTTATTTATATATGACAAGTCTTATTGCGTTATGCTACGTAACGTTACAAATCGTAAGTAATAAGGCTTATAGAACAGGCAGTTTTTTTTAAATTTGGTTAATTATTTATTAAACTATGCTACTCCAAATTCTAAAATTGGTTTTACAAATTTCACGAAACCAATTCCGATCGTTTGATACTAAAAAAACCTAGTTTTGTTTCTATGTGCTATACTAACTTTACGCCAAGTCTTTAATAATTGTTAATAACTAATTAACTAGGGTTCTCCAAATTCTCAAAATGGCGGTCGATGATGATCTCATGATCTGATAACTATGTGTTGTATACCTATACCTGTCTCTTTTTTGCTTACGTTTGTTTTTTTTCATTCGTTACCTTTTTTCTTTACACTACAGTTTACACTTCCTAACCATTTGCAAAGCTAGGAAGCAAAAAAAACACTAAACTTTTGGTTCATGAAACGTTATCTCGATAGAGAGCAGGATCTGTTGTTCTTGTGGTAATCCATGTATATTGATTATCAATATGGATCATTTCTTATAATACAAATCGGCTTATATTTATCATTTCTTATAATCAGTGTCGGACTTAGGGTAAGACGCCCCAGCGCCAGACCGGTTTAACGGTTTTAAACTCCGTAAAACAAAAGCAGAAAAAGAAATAAAATTTGAACAGGAAAGAAAATCCATGAACATCAACAAGTACTTTAGAAAAAAGTCTCTATCAGGGTAGATCAGAGGCATAATTATGTGTCTTGTAAAAAGCGCCACAAAATATTTCGCACGGGGCGCCAGAATGTCTAAATGCTGGATTCACACGAGTGACAAATTTGCATTTTTTGTCATTTACAGTCAAAAGAATGAATTTTTCCATTCTTCTGTCAGTTTTCTGACAGAAATACTGCCAATTTGTCAGTCGTGTAAGTCCAGCATAAGGAATTTTCGACATAAACTACGTAAAAGAAATATATATTAAAAGAATATATATGCAATTTATAAATAAAAATGAATTCTAAATGTAAATGTACAGTTTACTTTATACAGAATAATTCAATGGAGAAATAGAAAGGAAATGCGACAGACGGAAATATAAACATTTTGAACACGAGCTATAACATTTTGTTTAGTTGGTTACATAATCAACTATGCATACAGTTGGATTTTTTTTAATCTACGTTACATTATAACAACATATTTGAACATTATAACAACATATTTGAATGGATCCATTCCGAAAACTTTGCAATATCGGAATAAATTGCATACTGATCCAATATGCACTGTCGGTCTCGGTTGCCTAGGGCTGCTGATACTGTTCCCCTTAGCATCCATTTATTCCGCTTTTTTATCATTAATCCATTTCCCGAGTCTCCCATACAAGGGCCACTTCCATCTAGATTCCCTGCACATAACGTTCGATTCGAAGTCAGTGAAATGAATACAAAATTCGATCTTAAACAAGTTATTTCTGATACAACTTCTGCATTGACTAATGTTGGAACAATTGTCGTATTTCGATGACCATCAGCGCCCCAACCTACAATTGCTCCAGATGCTCCTTCAATTTCAGAAGTATCCAAAGATCCTTGCCACATACAAATTGGTCTAATTGACGTTGTAAAGCTGTATAATTAAAAATTAAATTCAATTTTTAGTAATTTGGGCTAAATACATAGTTCAGTTTTGTATAAATAATTACGTCAAGCTTTGCTTTAGACGAACAACGGCTAAATCTGCATCGAAGTTCAAAAGTGTCGGATTATAATCCGGGTGTTGGATGATCTTTTCCACACCTATATTTTTAGCATTCAACCAGCTAGTTAATTCATGCAGACCCATGGATATTAATATATCCTCTGGTTTTATTGCTTCAAACCCTGAGTAAAAGCAATGAGCTGCGCTGACTACTGTCCTCGTCGAAATAAGATTTCCTCCACATTGAAATGTGTAGTCCGCTTTGACTCTCTTGAAAACAGCTGATATCCATGGAAATCTTGACTTATGAATTACTGTTCCTTTGACGTTAAGCTTTATGATGTTATAATTGGGGTTTTCTTGACCGCACACCGAATCAATGTATTCTAGTGTTGCACGATTTGTTGACGAATTAAAAAGAGCAGTTGAAGGTTCCTGATTCATATGACTGCTTTCTAATGTTGGAATTTCTGTAATTGAGGGCCCATCACGTACAAACGTTGGGTGCACATTTTTGGGACCATAATCGTCTGCAGGGCGGTATTCATTAAAATATTCTAATAAAAGGCTTTCTGGATTTTCTGAGATTTCTGTGGCTCCTTCGCTGTATGTTGGTTTTGTATTGATTGGTGGATCATGAGGTGTAGATTGGTTTATTGAAGGCCAATTCAAGAATGGAGTTTGATTGGAAGATTGCTCTGAAAACGACGGGTTTAGATCTGTAGATTCCGGATCTGAAAGGCAGAGTATTTTACTTTTGTTAAAATAAACACTTCTTGTTCATGCCTTGATTAAAATTTGGATGCCAATAGTTGTGTCTTGATGGGTTTGTATCATATTTTGATGAAGTTGAACCTGATGGAAATGTCGTCAAAGTATATTCCAATTTCACTGTTGTACTTGGTAAACCATCTGAATATAAATCATATTAATTTAAAAATTGCATTTATTATAGAAATAGGTTTTACATTTTGGACCGGCACATATCTGTATACCATTTACTTCAATCGAAGTTACTCTCGGGATAAGATTGTCAAATGGAAATTCAACTTTAAAAGTTAACGCTCTTCCTTTATCGATGTATTCAAAAACTTTGTGTTTGCTAAAATTCAATGATAGTTTTCCAAAGTAGGCCTGAAAAAGAAGGATACGTTTGAAAATAAAAAAAAATAAAATAAAAATAATTATCTTGTATCGTTAGCTATCACTTTTCCTAATAAAACCTATACCTTACATTTTGATTTTCATAGCGGCTTTAAAATCTTGAATCAGAGACAAGTAGTAATTAAACTGGCCAAGTCTGTGTTTGTCATAGGACACCATAATATACTTTTCCGAAGTTTGTTGAATACCAATATACCCTATCAGAATTATTTAGGTTTTCAAGATGTTGTAATACTTCGTTTCCACTTCTTCTTTAAATTAAGATTTATCATATACATATATTAATTTGGTTAATGTTGTAGATCTGAAATTAATCTTGTTAAATCTTCATAGGGCCAGTAGTTTTACAAATCGAACTAACAAATCGCGCTGAACGTATTCATATGTACATGAAACTTTCTGTCTCACTTCAACTTCACAGGAAAAAATCAAACACCATTTGTATTTTGATACGTACTATCAAGTTCATACTACGTTTTCATTACAGCCGAAATGAGGAGAAAAAGTGTTTTCATTTCAAATGTACCTATATCATATCATAACCTGAAAGTGCAAAAAATATAGTATAATTCTTCCAAAGTAATATTTCGAAGTTACTTGACTTGAGTTTTGTGAACCATATCGACTCGCTCATGCCAAAAATACGAATTCGCAAAAATTTAAATTTTGTGCAGACACAAGAGACTACATTATATAGTCAACTACATTCATTGAACCCAAATTTTACAAAGGAAACTTGTTATTTTTTGAGATGCCATTAATGCCAACCTTTATATATGCACATTTCCGTTGATAGTGCAGGTATTATTCATAATAATATTTTTATCGGGAAAACACCTCACACATATCAATTACGAATTGTAAATTAATTTTTCAATACTTCTTAGTCCTACTAATGATGCATTTTTAAATTAAATCTTTTCTATCATTTTGATAAAGAACCCCTCCACCCAAAACATCGAAACAAACATGGAAAAAACAAGTCACTGAACAATGTGTTATTTTGAATAGCCTGCTATTTCGGTAGCTGTCACTGTCAGAAACTACGCCACTAATAAAAATGGAACGATACACGCTTCAACAACGCACTGAAATTTTTAAAATTCACTATAAAAATGGTGAAAATTTGGCAGAGACGGTTCGTAAAACTAAAACATTTTTGGGTCGTCGTGAAGCACCTTGTCGGACCGCAATACAGAAATTGGACAAGTTAGTGATGTGAAGAATAAAACCCGTGCACGTCGCTCAAGAACAACTGAGAATATTGCTGTTGTAGCCCAAAGTGTTGAAGAAAACCCAGGTTTGTCCATTCCTCGTCGTTCTTTGGAATTAGGCATTCCACAAACGTCATTACACCGTATTTTGCATAAAGACTTGGGTCTTAAGGCTTATAAAGTTCAGTTAACACAAGAACTCAAGCCGGCTGATCATCAACAACGTCGTGTCTTTGCTGATTGGGTCCTTGAAATGCATGAAAATGATCCGGAATTTCATCGAAAAATCATCTTGACTGATGAGGCCCATTTCCACCTCGGAGGCTACATCAACAAGCAAAACTGTCGCATCTGGGGCTTGGAAAACCCAAGAGTTATTGTTGAAAAGCCTCTCCATCCTCAACGCGTGACTGTTTGGTGCGGTTTATGGTCCGGCGGGGTCATTGGACCTTGCTTTTTCGAAAATGAGGCTGGAGCAACAGTTACTGTCAATGGATTGCGCTATCGAGAGATGATTAATGATTTTTTATGGCCGGAATTAGATGGTATTGATCTGGACAACGTTTACTTTCAACAAGACGGCGCTACGTGCCACACAAGCAATGAAACCATCGATCTTTTACGGGAAAAGTTTCCGGACCGTTTTATCTCTCGAAGAGGTGATCACAATTGGCCACCGAGATCTTGTGATTTAACACCTTGCGACTTCTTCCTTTGAAACCACGTGAAAGATAAGGTCTACGCCAACAGCCCAGCGTCGATTCAAGACATCAAAGCTGGAATTCGTGAGGCTATCGAGGACATAGGGCAGCCACTTTGCGATTTGGTTATGGAAAATTTCATGAAAAGGATATGGTCCTGTAAGCGTGGTCGTGGCGGCCATTTGGCTAATGTTGTGTTCCATTATTAACGGCATACCTTCCTCTTTATAATGAATTAAACATCCGATCATTTATCTCAAAAAATGCCATTTTTCTTTGAATATCAAAATAACACCTCTTATTGGAAAACCCTTTATAATCGGCTGATATTTTGACACAAATACCCTTGAAACTCGCAGTTTGAGCTGTAAAGCTTAATGTAGCCCTAAACGACGAACATGCTTGCCGAACTTGTTCGTGCTCGCTATATTTTCGTCGTGTAGGGGCTGGTTCGCTGTTGGAGAAAATTTTTGATTTTGTCGTGTTCGTTGGCTTCGATGTTCGCCGTGTAGGGCCATGTTCGTGAGCAAACTTCATTTTTGCTGTGAAAGTCGTTGAGTGCATATCACGGATTAAGCACAATGGCCACAGTCAGCCACGATTCTATCGATGTTTATTCTTTGAAAATCAGAACGAAATAAATGTTCGGCAAATGTGTTCGCCGTGTAGAGGATAACGCAAACGAACAAGTTTGGCGAGCATGTTCGTCGTTTAGGGCTACCTTTACGCACGATCATATAAATAATGAAGGTATGAATGAAACAACAACCACTTGAGTGAGCTACCACCAATTAATTGTAGGCTGCAGTTATAGCTATTTCACGGCTGCCAGGCTAATCACTCTTTTAGTGGTGCTTACTCTATTACGAGCAATTTTAATTTGAAAAATTTTTTGCCCAGCTGGGACTTGAGCAATGACCAAGCGCCGTCAGAGCCATTGCACTTTGCATTATGCGTTACCGAAGTCACGTGATCAGGTTTTCATACATACCTTCAATACACTTGACTTGAAATGAAGGGAGATATTTCTCGACTAGCTTTCCAGTAATTTTCCGATAAAAGTTTCCTTAACTGGAAGGAAATTTTTCGACAGCTGGCCAATTCGAGACGAGAAACTTGCCTTGCTTTCGAGTCCCTTATGCCTTCTGAACATGTTCTTTACAAACAAAAAGTATAACACTTATATTGAGATAAACCTACGCAAACGCGATCTGCAGTCGCTAAAGCAGGATTATCTTTGGCGGGGGCTCAGTCTCAATTTTGGTAGAAATTTGTTTTAAGGTATCGCTAAAACTACCACATAAACGAAAGCCTTTTATATTATTAACCACCTCATATGAAAAACAAGTAAAATTTCAATAAGAAAACCACAAAATGAAAAAAAGAAATACAAAAATCCTAGTTCTGAAATGAATTTTATATATATTTTTTCTTTGCAAATATAGATCCTTTTCAAAAACTTGTTGATATTTTTAGTTTGGACTTACAAATTTAGGTAGTAAAATTTTGTGAACAAATTAAATCCATGCACCTCATCTTCAGGGATTACATCGATTTCTTTGTGAGTATTCAACAAAGCCAATCCGTTAAGCCTGGTATCCGTTGTTGTGGCCCTCAGCCACGTTTTTAACCATCTCAAAGTAGAAAGCAAACATTCTGGATCTGCTGACGTCACTGGTAACACACAAAAAACTTCAATTGCCTTTCTCAAGCCCCCCTGAGCCCCCCCTGCGTACACCACTGGCGATCTGAACCATAGACTTCGGTGATGTGGGAAAAAGAATATTACAACTCAAAATCTTACCGACTTTTTTGTTTTGTTAAAGATTCTCAAAATCTTTTACTTGCACATACTTGACAAATAAATTATTAAAATTTCTAATAGCAATAGGTAAGTGCATTCAGCTCTCATTAACAGATTAAAATTTTACAGAAAAAAATATATTTTTCTTATTAATCTTACCAAATTATAAGCTCCTGGTTGTGATAATTCCACCAATAACTTAGTTCTTCCATGTTTAATACCATTAACCGTTATTATTCCCGTTGTTTTACTTGCCGAATTCGAATATTGAAACACATTTGGACAAGGAATATCAGGTAAGTAGTTTGTTTGACATGATGTCCTACTAAAAAGACAAATCATCACAGTTATTACCGAAGCCAATATATTAAACTTTGAAAACATTTTCGTAACTTTCAAAAATCGAATTACGAAGACTATTTGAATTATTAACTTAACCTCAACGGCCAAACAACACTTTAAGTACAAAAACTATAAAATCCAATTTAAGTTTGATTTTGTATAATATCAGTTATTGAAACAAATAGTAAAACCCCTGCAGCACTGCAGCGAATACTAACAATTATTAAGCAACAGCTAGCACAATTCCATTCATTCCTCATAAACAAGCAATACAGCTTGCAATTTTGAGGGGTTTTCTAGGGAGGTACTTTTTTTTTTTAAATAATCATAAAGGGAAGTTACAGTTAAGATCGTCAACGCTTTGACGTAATTATTTTTTTACTTTCGGTGATTTACATTGAACCAATGACATGAATAATCAAAAAGCATAGTAGGGTAGACAGGTGCTGTTTAAGACGGGGACAGTTTTGGATAATTTCCAACAAATGTTTTTAAGTAACAACTTCAACATAGGTAGATATACTTAAATATAGTTTCACAATATCTTAGGATATGAGGAATGATAAAAGTACTTTTCTGGACAGCTGTTGCATTATTTCTTATTGAGGCTGATTACACATTTCCTTTTTTCGGTTGTTTCGTGTTTTTGACAGATTGGGTGAGAGGTTTAAGAGTCTAGAGGAATTTAGCTACGTTTATACAACCTAGTCCGTCAAAAAAGCAAACAAAAAGAAACAACCATAAAAAGGAGTTATTAAATCAGTCTCATTTTATAGTGCTTTTACACTAGAGAGACTTTAAATATTCGTTTCTCGTTTAGTTTCCTTTAAATTACAAATAGCTTTTAAACGCTGCGATTTTTAATGGATATTATCTAGATTTTTGCAAGTGAAAAATATCATCTCTCTGCGTTCTTTACTCTTAAGCGAAGTTATCTGAGTGGAGAAAATATGACACAATCGAACAATAAGGAAAAGCACATAGAAGAACGAGCGATAACTCTGCGATTTGTTCAACCTCACCCATTTTTTCACCCCGGCCATCACATACGTCCCTCGCCAACGATCTTAAAAATCGCAAGATGAACGGCTAAAGATCTTCAATTAAATCCGAGACTGTCGAAAGCAGGCGCCATCACTGCTAGAGTTCGTACACCGAAACGAATGTAATCAAATTTTCGGAGCTCTTTGCGGATACCAGGTATATATGATATGGGAAAGAAACTGCTAAGAAAGTGCGAGAACAAATACATTCCCTATCAAATTGTCGATGTTCAAGCAATGGGTCATCGCATTTATGTGTCAGATGTACAAGAATCTGTGTTCTTTTTACGATAAGGCGGGCAGAAATTCCAGTTGATCATTTTTGCCGACTTTACACATCCCCGATGGATAATTGCAACTACATTATTAGACAACGATACTATCGCTACAGCTGATAAGTTCGGTAATGTGCCCATTCTGCGGCTGCCGCATTCTGTTACTGACGATGTCGATGAAGATCCAACTGGAACAAAAGATCGGTGGGATCGAGGTTTTTTGAGTGGAGCGGCACAGAATGCTGAAAATATTTCCACATTCAATACTGGAGAAATCATCATGTCAATTAATTCCGAAAGTTCTGAATCTCTTATATACGCTATGCTAAGTGGAACTGTTGGAGAGCTTGTACCATTTTCTAGTCCAGAAGATTTTCACTTTTTCCAACAACTGTACATGCACATGAGAAATGATAATCCGCCAATGGCAGAGATCACTTAAGCTACAGAAGTGCAAATTATCCTGTAAATATATTTGAATAAAGCCAGCCAAGCAGAAGAGCATAGCTGGGGATTTGTACCGCACAAACACACCAAATCAAATATGCAAAAAGCTTGAAGATATACGAACGCGTTAGGTGTTTTAAGGTTGTTTTATATGTGGAAAATTAGGCTTTGGATTGATTAAAAAAACAAGAAACAGAACAAGAACATCAAACTTTGCCGTTGATGTTGCATTTAATATTCATCTTTTTTCTAAAACTTTCAGTTAAAATTTAATTGAGTGTGGAAACATTTATTTAATAAAGAGGATTTTATTTTAAATACGTTATTTAAATACAAACAAAATTAAATAAATCACAAAAAAAAATAATAACTTATCGCTACTTCTGTTCTCCATAAAGTCTACTTCAACTTTTGATTGAATTTCCCTTCTAGCGAAAGAGAAAATAATCCAGATTCCGTAAAGTTACGTGAGTCTTTTAGTCTTTTAATTTAAAATAAATAACACTTTTATTTTGGTTTTTCTTCCAATTTTTAGTTACATCCATGTACCCATAATAATAAATGCATTTTAAAAATATTCGTAAGTCCTCAAGTCTACTGCTCGAAAATGGAAATACGAATTTAAAAGTATTGCTCAAAAAAGTGTGTGTGCATAAAGACTGACTGAGACTTACAAAGGAAAACCATTCCATCTAATGTAATCAATTAATTTATACTGAAAAATAAAATATATATCTTCAACTTATTACGTTAATAATATGTCGGTTTTAAATTAAGATGGTTCATAGAATATACCCCACGAAACCCCACGTACATTGCAACACCAGTTAGCTAAAGATGAAGGAGAACGCTATCCATTAGCGTCAGAGGTGATATTTACAGACATTTATGTCGATGATTAAGTGGAGCAGGAACTATTTAAGATTTTCTCGACATACAAAAAAAATTAATAGAGATGCTCACTAAAAGTGGTTTTAAGCCCAGACAAATCAAAGGTAGCACCAGTGAAACCAGTTGCATCGCGTCGCTTAGAGTTGAACGGAGCATTATTATTAACAAAACTCTTAAAAATCTCAATATATGAAAATGCGAAACAGTCCAATATTTTTGTGGACAGACGCTACGATCGTCTTGCAATGGATACGTGAACATCCATCCAAATGGAAAACATATATGTAGCCAACGAGGTTGCAGAAATTCAAGATGTCCTACCCACTGAACATTGGCATCGTGTCCCAACAAAGGACAACCCGGCTTACTTGGCATCACGAGGAACAACTACAAGGCAACTAATCGATTGCGACTTATGGTGGCATGGGCCTTAATGGCTTACCAAAGCACAAAATATGTGGCCTACCTCTAGAGAGAGTCAGCTTAGCACCTAGTTTTTGTTTGAAAACTTAGTCAACAAAATTTTTTCCTCTCCACAACAAATTTATAACAAAAAAGCTACAATTAATTGCGTACTTCATTTTTTTACTTTCCCAAAGTGTAATGCGAACTTGATATCAAGTTAGCACCATAGATACACCATATAAAGATGACAATCTTTCGTACGTTTCACCCTCCAAAACCCATTTGTTTACATTGTTGTATTTGTAATTGCATCCCGTGTCGATGAATAAATGTGAATTGCAACAACAATTTAATGGGGTGGGTTTGCTCTGTTTTGCTAGATCGACCATTTTGTATGTGCAAATAACGCAGCCATCTTTAAAAAAATTCCAACTCACCAGCTTTTCACCATGAAAATGGGGGATTTAAGGTGGGATATCGGGTTGTTTTGAAAGAAACACAAATTTAATGATGCTAATGGCCGATTTGATAAAGCCCTTTTAACTGTTTAACAGGCTTTTAAATATTTAAATGACGTTTGTTCCATACAAAATACGTCATTTAAAAATTTAAAAGCCTGTTAAATATTTATGAAACTGAACATAAGTCCGCTATTTTGCTAGGACTTTGGCGTGATGAAACTTCATTAATTTTTTTTTTGAAAATTCATCTTGTGAGTCGTGCGCTGTTACACATTGATTTTTAAATCTTAACTCAAATTTGGAATTTCCTTTTAGTTTGATTGGTTATTGAAATTTTCAATGCTCTCTGTATATATGTACATGACCACCTCTTTACGTTCAAAAGAAGTAATGACTAAAACCTAGTCGTACATTAAAGCAGTATTTCGTATTGCCGTGAATGACACCATGTTTGGCCTTCATTCTTTTACTCTCATAATGACATTTTGCTGAACTGTGATTTTCTATCCAAAGAAATTTCTTGGACGGAGAATCATAGAAAAGTCAGTAATAAAATAAATAACGTGATTAGTAAGGATTATTTATACATTGAAATTTCGGTCTTCGATAGTTTTCTATTGGTACCGCATATAGCATAATGCTCATAAATGCCCAGCGTCATTTGGTTGGAAAAATGACAATGGAGGTAAGCGACGACACAGAAAAGAAATGGAGTTTCGATAAAAAAACTATTCATGCAACGAGATAAGTTACCAATTGTGTAAAAAAATAAGTTCACGCAAAAGTTTACGTGAACGTCCTTTTATTAATTTGGATAAATGCTGGGTAATTGAATCAGCTGTTCATCAAACGTCAAAAATTTATTTGTGGAAAAAAATGATTTCCTGAAAAAATTAAAAAAAGTTAAATAAAACAAGCTAAAATAAGCTATACAGAATTTAGTGCAATTATATGAATAAATTGCCCTTAATGATTTACTTATTTTAGAACTATTCGGAAAAAATGATGGTTTGTGCATTTTACTGTTACTAAAGTAAAATCCTTCTAATTAACTTTTAAAAATAGATAAACAGAAAGAAAGCAAAAGTCATAATGACGTTTGTATAAGTTTATCCAAATAAATTTGTATAAGTTTCCGCAGCAAAATCCTTAGATAATTTTATCCAATTTTTTTTATCCAATCCCATATAAAATTTGACAGTTCATTTACGACGTTGCATGAATCCCCTTATTGATAACAAGTATATGTTATTCAAGCCAATAACAGAGTTTTTCTCCGTGCTTAAGTTAAGACCCGAGAATTCTGCGCACTTAGCTAACCCCGGAGGGATTAGTTGTTGTTGCATTTAACATGTAATTTATTAGCGTTGTTTTTTTCGACTAATTTCCTCCGAATTGACAACGAAGTTCAAAGATTCGTGACTCGAGAAGGGGAAGACTTGTCTATTTTTAAGGATACACTAAAACGAATCGATTTTGAACGGGTCCAGAACAACAACAACAACAACAGTCTGACGACTGCTTTCATACGAAACGGCTGTTTTTTTTTTCTCTTATAATGAATTCTAAATGTTATAAGTGCTTCAAAGTCATTCCTAATTTGTTTTACATATCATGTGATTTATGTGGACATTACTCGCATTTAGACTGTTCTAATGTCAATAAAAAAGACCTCAAAGTTATAAAGTCTTATAAGAAAAATGCATACATATTCCATTGCAAAACTGTATAAAAAAAAATGAGAGAACTCTCAACATACTTTAAAGAAACTTCTTCAAATATTTCTGCTTCTCAGAGTTCCGTTAGTGCTAAGCCTTCTAATAGTAATGCATTAAGATTAAATGCTAGTCGTAATATTCGTGGCACCACTCGTGGGCAGAGAATACCGAAAGATAACGAAGATAAAAAAGGACTTTCATCCTCCATCGATAGAAGAGTTCCACTTGCGGGATCCTCTACTCCCCAAGATCGTGTCTCTTTGAAAAAGCGTAGAGTCTCGTTAACTGACTGTCTCACTTCTGCTAATTCTGTTTGCATTGCTGAACACACAAAATCATCATCATCTCCCACAGTCATGGATGATTTAATTGCTGGTGCTTCTAATAAGGCATGTGCTGTGTCTCCTTTCCCCTCAACGAATGAGTGCAATGATGATGCAAATACTGCTGCTTTCATTTCAAATGTTGATGACACTGTTGCTGATGTTTATTCCGATGTTATTGATGTTGCTGTTGGTGGGCACAATATTGTTGTTGTTAACGCCGATTACCCTGCAACCACTGCTGTTGCTGCTGCTGTCATTTCGAATGTATATGTCGACAAAACCGTTGCTGCTGCTAATTCAGATATTGCGAAAATTGTTGGGAACAATGATGATGTTGCCTGTCCAAGTAAAGTTGCTGGTGATGGTAATAACCAACTTCCATGGTCTGGTGTTCGCAACAAAAAAACAAAAACATAAGCAGCTGTTTGGCATAGATCATGATGCTGATGCTTTCGCTGAACTTCCATCTATACCTCGACTACGTTTTTTGCATATCTCTCGACTAAGTAACACAGTCACAGAAGATTGCATGCAGACTCAATTTGCCGGTGACTAGTCTGAGTTGCCACAAATTAGTTAAAAAAGAAACCGATGTTTCTTCTCTGCATTTTATTAATTTTAAACTTGGTATCCCAGCTGCATCATATAATGCCGCTCTACAATCATCGATCTGGCCAAATGGGGTTCAAATAAAACAATTTGTTAGCCGTCCAAAAACGAGACGAACCCACAACAACAAACAGCTTTAACGTAAGTAAGACATTGGCCGAGTTCAACGCACATCTGAATATTCAGAATTCTGAATTTTTGAAGCTCTTGATTGGCCAGCTGTCAGAAGTCATCTGAATTTTCAGAACTTTTTTTGACAGCTGGCCAATCAAGTCTTCAAAAATTCAGAATTCTGAATATTCAGATGTGCGTTGAACTCGGCCATTTAGACATCTGATGCTGCTCACTGTAATGGACACTTTTCCATGTTTTATCACAACGCTGGAGGTATGAGGACAAAATGTTACGATTTTTTTATTGCTGCTATCGATTGTTCTTATGACATTATCGCTCTAACTGAAACATGGTTAAATGATAATTTTCTTTCAACTGAATTCTTCGCATCTGATTTTAATATTTCCGGAAAGATGGTTGCTGCGACCTGACAGGTTTAAGTAGAGGTGGCGGTGTTTTACTTGCTGTTCGCTCTGTTTACTTAAGTAAAGAAATTATTTTAGAAGTGTAAGTATACATATATAGTTTTTTGTTTCATATATTCCTCCTTCATCTGAATATTATATTTATGATGCTCACATTAAAAATATTATTCACATTGCTAAAAATGTAGACGACAATTGTTATTTTGTAAATTCTTGGAGATTTTAATTTGCCTGACATAAAAAGGGTGTTTTCAAATGACGAGAAGGAAATTTTTCCTTACAATGTTTCCAAAGATTTTGAGTATAATTTAATCGATAATATAACAGTTTTAAATATTTGCCAAATCAATGATATTTGTAATTCTATAGGTCGTATTTTAGATTTGATTTTTATCGACAAAAGTCTTGATGCTAAGTTAGATGAGGCAAATTTTAAATTACTTGAAAATAGCGTTCATCACAAGGCACTTGAAATTATCTTTAATTTTTCTGTTTTAATAGAATCACAATCTTCTTGTAATGTTACACAGATACATGATTTTAAAAATGCTAATTTTGTCTCTATGAAGAATTATTTAGAATTAAGTGATTGGCAACAAATTTATAATTGTAAAAATTTAGAATTAACTTTTACTATGTTCCGGAACATTTTAGATTTAGATTCTGCCACTTCAAATTTCGTTCCCATAAAATATTTGAAAAATTCGAAAAGACCTGTTTGGTTGAACAAAAGTTTATCTAGGCTGAAAAATGTGATGAATAAACTGCATAAGAAAAGTAAGATCTCGGTTTCTTTTTGTAATAAATTTTATCAAACTGGGAAGCAATATGAATATTTAAAATGTTTACTTACAAGCAATACATTTGGTCTCTCGAGTCGAAGATTAAAAGTAACTCTAAATGTTTTTGGTCATTTCTGAATTCAAAACGAAAATCTCTTGGGATTCCATCTAACGTATCATACAAGGGAGTTCCATCTGACAATCTTAACGAAATCTGTAATAATTTTGCGTCATTTTTTCAATCAAATTTTATTGAGTTGAACATTTATTCTGATCATACATTTTTTAATTGTAATTCTTGTGTTGATGAGGGTAGTATGTGTTTATCTTTTGAAGACGTATTGTCGGCTTTATCATCTCTCGACAATAGTTTTTCCGTTGCACCAGACAATATTCCACCACTTCTCTTAAAATATTGTAAGTTCAGTCTAGCAGGCCCGCTCTGTTACATTTTCAATTTGTCTTTGCAACAAGGTATATTTTTAGATATTTGGAAAGATTCTTTAATAACCCCTTTACATGTGGAAAATTATAGACCAATTGCTAAACTTCAGCTGATTCCGAAGGTATTTGAAGCAATTGTGAAAAACAAACTCTATTGTTTGGTTAGAAATCATATTTCTGAGCATCAGCATGGCTTTATGAGTGGAAGATCCACACAAACAAGTTACTGTCTTAATAGCTTGGAAATCCGTTTGCAAAAATTACTCCTCATCCCGCTCTCAAATGAGCAGATAACTTTATTCCACTGGCAAAAGATTTATTCCTAGGAATTAGTTTTATCTGATTGTTGAAAAACTGATTTTTGGTCTATTTGAAGAATAAGGACTAACTGATGGCTTAACTGACTATTGAAAAATTGGCCCTTAAGTAAATTAATTGAAAAACAAAGACAAGAAGAACAAATAAAAAAATTGAAGTGTCAAACGTTTCAACGTGTTTTCCGCCTTTGCGATGAGAGCGCTGGTGGCGTATAGCTAGTGTGTTTATTCGTCATCGTCAGTACTTTTAGGTGTACATTCACCTAGAGTCTAAATGGAAGGACGGACTTGCTTAAATTTTGGTTCAGAATACTTTTATGTGATTGCCTGGAGCTGGATAGTTATTTTTTTTTTTTGTTTTTTTTTTTGTTCTTGTACTTGGGGGTTGTTTTCTTTATTTATTTTGTGTGAAATTCATTTGCCGTGAATTAAATGGGTTCTCAAAATATGCAATTAAGTTTCTAGTATGAAACTTTATGCTTTCACAAAAATTTTGATGCACAATTGGAGCCTAATTTCTAATTAAATTAAGTACCTCAATATTGATAATCGGACAATTAAAACCAACGTTATAAGCGGATTATTTTTCGGATTTTACATAAAATCAATTATCGTCAACTGAAGCTCGTTCGTTGGCAACGAAACGTAGTAATTTTGTTTATTCTATAGTTCTCTCCACATAAGTACGCTGGCTAAAATTTATCGCTGGTGTTTTTTTGTTAATTTTTTGGTAACACCAACCAAAAATTTGATAAGTTTCCCCTGTACGTTGCAGTTAATTTTTCATCACTTCATTCATTTGTTATTCATTTTGGCAACACCATAATTTACTTAAAACGACCATATAAAGATTTTCAATGTTAAAAGAAACCACTAGATGGCCCACCCGTTATAAGAGCATTTTGTGTGCATCGAAATCCCAAAAGGTCGCTGATCGAAAATAAAAAAAAACTCTAATACAACAAACTCGTCTATGTCTAAATCTGAATTATAAAAAAACACAATGACCAGCACTTATTACTGTCCTACTCGAAATTGGACTTCCTCCACACCTATATAACTGTAGGTGTTAATTTGTTTACAATTTTACATCTGCTAACGCGGCGGTCAATTTGCATTTCCATTGTTTTTCCGAAACTCTTATTAAATTGTATGTTAATATTCTTTACTTTATTACATATTTGTATTTATTCAATGCATTTATGTTTGACTTACTTATTTCGTTTTAATTTTTAAATACTCTCAATCTCGAAACCAAAACAACATATGTATTATTAAACTATCAATAATTAGAATTTCATTTATTGGTATTTAAAATTTATGAAATCCAAAATTAGCTTCACAACAACGTGTTTGAACGGATCCATTCGGTATACTTAGCAGTATCCGAGTATATTACGTAGTCGTCAATAAAGCACTCAGCCTCTGAAGAAGAAGAATCAGGAATTAGAGCAGTGGATAATACTCCTCTCAACATCCATTTATTATTCATTTTAATCATTAATCCATTTCCCGAATCTCTTAAACACGGGCCAGTTCCATCTTTATTCCCTGCACAGAACGTTCGGTTCGAGATCAAGTTTATAAATGCATGATTTGATCTTATACAAGTTACTTCTGATACAACTTCTGCATTGACCAATTTTGGAAGAACTTTTGTATTCACATCTTCATTTCCGCCCCAACTAACAATCGTTCCGGACGCACCTACAATTT
Source organism: Leucozona laternaria (assembly GCA_932273885.2). Classification (NCBI taxonomy): domain Eukaryota; kingdom Metazoa; phylum Arthropoda; class Insecta; order Diptera; family Syrphidae; genus Leucozona; species Leucozona laternaria. Next base: position 48,789,923 of record OW026366.1, read on the forward strand.
TACCAACATCCTCAGATCCTTGCCACATACAAATCGGCTTAACTGAATCTGTGAAACTTAATTGAAATACATATGAGGGAAGAAGAAGTTTGACTGCTTGCATTATGGTATTGATGTAATTAGTATACTTACGTCACACTTTGCTTTAGCTGTAAAACCGCCAAATCTGCGTCAGAACCCATAAAATTATTTGGGAGATATTCTGGATGTAAGATGACTTTTTCTACATCAATATTCAAAGCATTCGACCAGTCACTTTGTTTGTACCAGTTAATGGATACAATAAACTCGTTTGTATCTAATTCCAAATTATTAAAAAAGCAATGACCAGCACTTATTACTGTCCTAGTTGAAATTAGACTTCCTCCACACCAACGTTGTAGTGTTTTCTTGTCTCTTTTAAAAATCGCAGCTGTCCAAGGGAATCTTGTGACATTTTGTTGTTTTATGTCGCTTTTGGTGTTTTCTTGCCCACAAATCGAATCAATGTATTCCATTGTTACAGGATCTGATGCTGATCGCTTGACAGGAGTTAGTGATGTTAGGGGTTCTGTTTTTGGATTTTCCTGTGAACAAAAAGTTGAGATGACCATATCAATATCGTTGATGGTAGAATTAAAAAGAAGATGATTTAAATAGCTGCCTAAGGTGAACCCTGGAGAGGGCATACCTGAAACGAACATTTTAATGACGATTTCAGGTAAGAGGAAATCCATTTCAAGGATATAGGTTCCAAGTCAAAGCTGGAAAGTTTGAAAAGTAAAAGTCTATGGGAAATTTTGGTAAAAGCCTTACGTATTTCATTACATTCTCTAAGGATAAGACCGTAAAGGACACAAATTCAACAAGCTTTGTCATTGTAGACGATCATTTGAGAAAGCTGTCTAATGGAAATGAGAGAATTAAAGTGAAATCTTAAAATTTCAGACTAGCTCTAAATGGCATTTAGTCCACAAAAATTCTCACTTTGACTCATTAGTTGACAATAGTGGACTTTTCAAGTTTTTAGGAATATGTTAAAGTTTGGTTATGGGACGATAGCTTTTTAGCATCGCAATTTGGACCCTTTTTGTTTATTGGGGTTATAAAAGAGGTTTTCCATATTTGACGGAATAGATCTTGAGATGGGGATTAACTGAAGATTTTTGGGATGGGAACATATGGCGGGACTTTCGCGACGTCGCTGTCGGAGGTTTTCTCCTTATTCTTTCCTTGAGCCTGGGTCTGGGAATCGAAGGTAAAAATAGTTTAAAACACATTTGTTTCGCCAAATCAATATTGCAGCAGTTTTAAAGGATTTTCCGGATTTTTACTTAAGATATCAGTTATACATTAAGAGGATTAATTCCTGACAAAAAAATTACATATGATGTAGTTCTTTTTAAACTCGCCAAAAGTTGAAAGCAAAAATGCCAGTCAGTTGTATTCGATATTTTGACGCATATCTAACCTACAAATATTAAGTTGGTCACCCCACTGTTTGGTCGTTTATTGAATGTTGGCGACAAGCATCATTTTCCGCGACAGTTCTTGACGAAATTGTATCATTGGGGACGCTGAATTCAAAAAGTATTTTTTTTTATTCAAAATGATGCTGTATAATTAAGGCCAGAATATAGTACGAAAATTCAAAATTAAAAAAAAAAATTGTCTGTGTCAGGAATTTTGTCGAATTTATGCTTGAAATGTCTTAAAATTTGTACTTGCACGCGAAATTTCAAGTTTTCAAGGTAGATTTGTAGGTAAACTAAATTAAGAAAAGAAAAGCCAAAGTGTTGATTAATGTTTTTAAGGGGCTTTAACTAATTTTTGTGCTAAAGCTTGATATCCTTTTATGGAAAATGATTTTAAGACCAAACCTAAGTGAATCTGATAAAAAATTGACAATTTGGACTGTTTAAAGTTGTCACCCGAATTATTGGTCAAAGACTCAACAACTTCAAACAGCTTACGTTAGTAATTTTAAAAATATATTGTTATTTTTCTCGGGTAGCAGTTTGTAAATCTAATGTCACACTAAATGTTCTAAACAAATACCATGAATTTTCGTCAAGAAATTGTGTTGAAAATGATTTTTATCAACCAAAATTCAACAAACGGACCACTTAAAAACGTTAGAAATCTCATAATATTATGCCCATGAGTTTTTGGCTGGATTTTTTTGGGTGATGATCGTCAGAAGAAGTTGACTTATTTGTATTGCTCTTTCATTTCTGGTATGTAGCAATAAATCAACTATTACAAAATGCCGTAGAAGTGAAACTGGAGTTTGAAAGGGTCCAAACACTGTTTTGAAATGTTTAATGATTTTTCAATTGGTGCCAGAATGGCAGTTCTTGTTCTGAAAAGAAGAAAAAATGCTTCTGAATTTGATTTCAGAGCCGAAACCGCAAGAGCTCACACGTTTTTTTCGGATTAGCAATCGAAAAGGCCAATGCAGTCAGAAAACGCGGCACCAATCTTGCCGATATGGTCATGCGGGATACGAACAACGCTATCATTTCAATATAGTTACAATGCTAGCTGTCGTATGAAACTTGACCCAGCGCAGCGCAATCGTCCAACAAAATCTCGTCAATTTTGTTGACAATAATTCTTCTTTTGTGTCTTTGACCTTCTGGCCGCTCAGCGTCATTTGTGCTCGTACAACCACAATGAAAATTTGTGTTCTTAATGGCTGTATCACATAAAATGTATAGTAGTGATTTATGAAAACACCAATTTCACTCCTTTCCTTTTTGAGATAAAACAAACAAAAGATCTGTCGATCACTGTAAAAAGTTCAATGCCTCTTTGAATTGGAGAACGTTATAAATTGCTGTGTTTGGTCACAGTACACAAATATGTGTACTGTGATGATTGGTAGGTACGTTTAGTTATAAGTTAGCTTACTAAAAATATTTCATTGAAATCCATTCACAAATTAAAAAGTTATACAGGGTTTTATGTAAATCGGCGCAATGTGCAAAATGCGTAAAATGTATTTAATTCTAGCTCTTCTGTGGGGGGAGCTGCGGCTTCATGATCTTTTAAACATATTCAAAGAATATATTAATCAACAAAGTTTTTATAGAAAGTTTCTCTAAATTTGGAATGCCAATGTTACAAATGTCAAAAATCGAATTGATTCTTAACTCACACACCCTTTGATTATTATTTATTTTTTTTTAACATTCAGCATTTGAAAAGCAAACAAAATTGAGACCTGTTTGTATTTACCAATAAACTACCTTAACAATAAATGTATAAAAAACATTAAAACAGCATACTTCCCAAATAATTTAGAATTTGGCTAACATATGATTTAGGTAATAACGGTTGTTTTTTTTAGACGTGTGGTTTTCAATCTGGCAATATATTTTTCGAAGTTGGTCTTTTTGGCAGCTGTCACTTGATTTATTCTCAGTTTGGTTTTGCCATTTCATATTGAATAGGCTTACTCCTAAACAACGCATGCAAATTGTGCAAAATTAGCTCGAAACGAGATCGTTGTTGATCCCGATTGCCATTGTTGAGACACCGTTACATCCTCAAAAAGTCACTGTTTGTTGTGCTCTATGGGCAGAGGGAATCATTGGTCCATATATCTTCAAAAATTAAGCTGGCCATAATGTCCATGATACATGACTTTTTTGTGCCTGAATTGGAGGATGTTGATGTGGACGACCTTTGGTTCCAACAAAACGGCGCTAAATGCCATACAGATAACGAAACAATCATTTTATGGAAGGAAACTTTTGGTGAGCGCATTATTCCTGTGGCGTGCCCTCCAAGATCGTGCGATTTAACACAGCTGGAATATTTTTTTGTGGGGTTTTATGAAGTTACTTGTCTACGGAGATAGCTCCGAGACGATTGACGCCTTGGAAGAGAATATTCTGCGCGTTATTGCTGACATACGGCCCCAATTGCCGCAAAAAGTGGTCGAAAATTGGGGCTCTCTGCTGGAATTTATTCGAGCCAGCCGCTGCGGTCACTTGCCCGAAATCATTGGCAAACCCGAAACATAATGACAAACCCTTTATAATAAAGCGAAATTCTTGGCCATAACATTAAAATATATGCGTTTTATTTCTTCTTGTAAACGACACGTCTAAAAAAAATACCCTTAAAACTTTACTAGAAGCCTTACCAAATTCATAGATCCATGGTGTGGTAATTTAACTGCTACTGTTGGTTCCTCATAACTGCAAATTGTCACACATATAACTGCCGCTATAACATTAAATCGTGGCAAGGCCATTTTTGTATAGACAGAAGATTCGATGCGATTTAGCCTGTTGACTTTAATTATTTAGAAAATTTATTTTTAAACTTGTGGGAAAAACCTCACAAGCACAAAGCAATCGGGAGTCTGCAAAAAAATGAATAATTATTTATGCACGTACCGAACCAAAACTGATTAAACTATATAGCTATTCGATATTATATTAGATTACCTACCAACTGGGTGGATTAAGCTTATTAGAAAATGTCTCAACCTTTAATAAAAACTACTCAAACTTACTTAACTTTGATAAAAAACTATTTATTTAAGCGACTTACAGCCTTATATAGGTATTTGATTACCGATGATTTTATCAACAAATCATTGCTTAGTAGGAAGCTTTCTTTTTACAGCTGTTTCTCTTGCACTTCATATGATTTATAATAATAAGCTAAAAGCTCTGTGATTAAGGCTATTATTAAAAAAAAAACCCCAATGCAACTTTTCGCCGAGACAAAAAAAAATAAATCTTGAATTTATTCTATCATCGAAGTTAGGGAGATGGTGGCAGTTGAATGTTATAGATGAACCATTTAGCCACCAGTTTAACAGGTTTCTGAGATTTCCGTAATTGCAGAAATCTTAGCAAACTGGATTTGTCAGCAAAATTTCTTAGGTTTGCTGTCAAACACTAAGGAAAAACGAAAAAACAGGATTTCGTGGTTTTTTGTTTTTTTTTTTTTTTTTTTAGTTAGATGTGATCTTTATTCAATATTCATTTCATTTTCATGCATACATACATAGTTCACAATTAGAACATGGCATAAGCCGTCAGCCGAAAAAAAGAGAAAATATAATATTTTATAAAACATTGAATAGAAATGAAATATGTAGTTGTTTTAAACATGCAAAATAAGAGTATCTCACAATTAATAGAGTTAAATTCATCAGAAACTTTCGTTTATTATTTGCGTACGGTATTTCTAGGCAGTTTTAACGTAGCTCACTAGAGTTGACCAGTTGTCGCCGTTTAAAATGGTTTTAAGTTCATCCACAGTTAGCATATTTTTGGCCCAGTGGGCGCGTCTAATGGAGTTAAGAATCGGACAAGTTCTTAGAAAATGTATCACGTTTTCTTCCGCTTGCAGGTTACAGAGTGTGCATTCACTTTTTCGGTCGCTTCGATGTGGCATGTAGTTTAAGTACAAGAGCTCCCCTCTCACTTTGAAGATTGTGGAGATTGTTTCAATGTTGTTGCTGTCGTGGAAATAGTTGTTTACTAGATTGTGCTCCAGCGTTCGATATAGGATTCTGGATTCACTTTGTCTTGCAAGCTGATGGAAGAATTCAAATTTTGCCTCCTTGATAGAATTCCGAAGGATTTCCAATGGTTTTTCCCATGTTATCGGGTTGTCGGTGTCTATTTGGACGTTGTGTTCCAAGAGCAGTCTTGACCATTCACCAAAGAATTGAGATTTACGTTGAATGATATCGGATGCCACTATTTTGGGAAGTCTTTGCGGGTGGTATTCCATGATCTTTCTGATATAACTGAAGTGTAGTTTGAGCGTATACAAGTAGAGGGGATGAAGTCCAGTCTCCAAATGAAGCATGTATGTTGGAGTATTTTCTGGTAGACGAAAAATGTTCTTTAGGAAATATCTTAAAAGTTTTTCTACTTCATCATGGTGAAAAAAACCCCAGACCTGAGCAGAATAGCACATTATGGTTCTTACTGCCGTTTCGAAAAGTTTATACTTCACACTTGTTGCAACGTTAGTTTTGCAAAGATCTCCTTTCCAATTACAATTGATGGCCATTTTACCATCATGCAGTTTGGATTTGAAATGCTTTTCCAGAGAGAGATTGGGGGTCAGTATTACTCCTAGATACTAATACTCTTTGACCTTTTCCAATTCCTCGCCTTCCCAGGTCGATTTCTCGTCCCTCGCGTATCTACCGGGGCCATTTTTAAAGACCATGATTTTAGATTTGTTCGTGTCAACCTTTAGGTTCCATTTGTTACAATATTGATGTAGTTTGTTGAACATGAGTTGCATCATATTTGGCGTCTCAGCCAGTAGGAAGATGTCGTCTGCATACATTAAGCATTTGATGTTTATTCCGTTGAAAACAATTCCTCCTGGTAGGAAAGATGTAATGTCATCAAGGAATATTGAAAAAAGTAAAGGGCTTAGTAAACATCCTTGCTTGACACCCATTTTTGTATCAAACCAGTGAGATAAATGGTTTCAATCCCACACCGCCGCTTCGTTTTGCTCATACATACTTTGTAATACTTTGAGGACCTTCGTTGAGACGCCTACATTGCTTAGTTTAAAAAAGAGAGCATTTCTATCTATGGAGTCGAAAGCTGCTTGTTAACGTGAAAATGTTATCAACGGTACTATATTCTTTGCGAAATCCTGCTTGGAATTCACTAAGGAGTCCATTTTCCATTATCTAATTCGTTAGACGATTGAGAAATATTGCCGAAAAGATTTATAACTGTGTTTAAAAAGGATATTCCCCGGTAGTTGCTGCCGTCTTCTGCATTCCCTTTTTTCAAGATTGGAAAGATAATGCTTCTCCTGAAGTTTTCGCCTACCAATCCTTCCTCAAAAATCTGATTAGAACAACCAGGTATTGAAGAAATTTCTCGGTGGAATACTTATAAAATTCGTAGGGTATGCGGTCTACTCCTGGAGCCTTATTTAGTTTGCAAGCTTGAGTTACAGCTTTTATCTCTTGAAGTTAGAACATCGCATCAAGTTCCACATTTTCTATATAAGGAAAGGCAAATAAGTGATGATTTGAGCTAGGTGGGGGGTTTAGCAAGTTTTCAAAATATTCTCCTTTAACTTGCGTGGTATTCAACAGAAAAAACTTAAACAAGAGCTATTCCTCTATATATGTGCAGATAATTGTCAGGGCAAAACTAGCCCCGATAAAAACTGTAGGTATAGCCAGTAGATTTAATATATCGGGTCAGTTTTCTGTGATATTCTAATTCAAATGTTCAAAAACATTGCTCTTGGGAATGTTTGAGGTTATGGTTAAATAATGAAATAATTTTTTTCCAAGAACTCGTTACGAAATTTGAAAGTGGGTACATATATTGGATTTTTTTTATATGCTCTTAGTTCATAAGCGGAGAGATTTATCGTTGTTTTTGTAATTTACATGGAAATTATTTTCAAGCGGGAATGCACTGAAAAACACACCTATTACTGAACCATTAACATTTATCTTCACAGTGTCTCTGCGTAACAGTTCTTAGCCACAAGAGCGATCAAGACGTTGAACACAGTTGGTTTTATCGCGTGGCACGATTTTGAGGAAAGATCTGCACGTGTACAAAATTGCAGTTGGCCCAAAATTTAAAACCTGTTGATCCATCAGAATTACGTTTAGAGTACCTATTTCAGAGCTGAATATATTAACATGGGAAGGTTTTATTTGGCCTATCCTGTAAAATGAAAAAGACGATGTTATTCTGTTCTGTTTTTTGTTTTGTTTTTTTTTTTTTAAACGTCGCGATAACCCACCCGCCATTTTTGTATTGAAAAGCTGGCGAGTTGATTTTTTTTTTTAAACATGGCTGCGTTTTTTTAAAATAAAAATCATTGAGCTGTCGAAATAAAACAATTATCAAACCCACACCTTTAAATTTTTGTTGCAATTCACATCAATTTATCAACACAAAACGCAATTAAAAACACAACAATGTAGGTACACTAAACAAATGGATTTTGAAAGGCGATACGTACGTAAGATTCCTATCTTTGTTCTCGGGTGAAAACTTTGATAAGCAATATTATTTAAATTATAACTTTAATTTATAAATTACTAGCTGGCCCGTCCAGCTTCGCACGGGTAGACAAACCTATAATTAAAATTATTGCTTCGATCACATTGTTCAAGAACTTTTTCACTGCAAGTCTGATGGTACCTTTGCAAAGCCTAGGTTGATTAATATTCCGCAGCATTATCGGTGTACATCATCTTGATTCACAGCTGTGTCGATCGATTTGTATACAAAAAATTGAGTTGGTATTTTATTAAAAATGTCTGCATTGATATCATTAACGTCTTTTTTTTTGTTTTCTAGCCAAAATTGCTCGTTCACTCAACCAGTCATGATTATTGAATTGTTGTATTATATTTACTGATCGTATGGTAGCTAGAAGTTATAAAATAAAAAATGTCCACTACCACCAACCGCGTCTAAAAAACATTCCACCCCTTCCATTACGAACAGCATACATGATTGTATTATATGGGCGTTTATGTTCAATATTTAATTTTCTAACATTTGATCGCACAAATGTATCCATTTCGACACCATCATAATTTAATTCACGCCTCATTTCAGTGTTGAATATCAGTCCCAACTGACAGTTGTAATTCTTTATTTGCAATTGACATAAATGTACAAATGTCTTCAATCAAAATTAGAGCTTCATTATGAAAAAAAAAAAATTATAAAGATCCACCCAGCCGAATTCTAGATATAAGGTCACACACTAAAGTTAAACGGTTTTTTATAAATATATATAAAGGGTGTTTTTTTTAGACGTGTGGTTTTCAAGAAAGAAATTAAACGCATATAATTTCATGTTATGGCCAAGAATTTAGCTTTATTATAAGGATAAGGGTTTACCATTATGTTTTAGAAATGATTTCGGGTAACTGGCCGCCGCGGCTGGCTCGAATATATTCCAGCCGAGAGGCCCAATTTTCAACCACTTTTTGCAGCAATTGGGGCCGTATGTCAGCAATAACGCGCCGAATATTCTCTTCCAAGGCGTCAATCGTCTCGGGCTTATCTGCGTAGACAAGCGACTTCATATAACTCCACAAAAAATAGTCCAGCGGTGTTAAATCGCACGATCTTGGAGGCCAAGCCACAGGCCCACGACGCGAGATAATGCGCTTACCAAAAGTTTCCTTCAATAAATTGATTGTTTCGTTGGCTGTATGGCATTCAGCGCCGGCCGTCTTGTTGGAACCAAAGGTCGTCCACATCAACAGCTTGCTATTCAGGCACGAAAAAGTCATTAATCATGGCTCTATAGAGTTCCCCATAGACTGTAACATTATGGCCGGCTTCATTTTTGAAGAAATATGGACCAATGATTACCCCAAAGAGCACACCAAAGAGTGACTTTTTGAATATGTAACGGCGTCTAAACAATGGCTTGTGGATTAAGATCACTCCAATTACGACAATCTTGCTTATTAACGTACCCATTCAACCAAAAATGCACTTCATCGCTGAACAAAATTTTCTTGTGAGAAAATCGAACCATTATTTTGGTAATAAATTTGCACGATTTGCAAACGTTCTTCAGCAGTAAGTCTATTTATTATGAAATGACAAACCAAATTGAGCAGTAATCAAGTGACAACTGTCAAAAAGATCAACTCCGTAAAAAGAATTGCCAGATTGAAAACTACATGTCTAAAAAAACACCCTGTATAAATTAGATATAGATAGCGAAACGTCGAGATAAAATGTATGTATTTGTTTCTATTGATAAAACAAAAAACTGACCAAAAAAGCCCGTACAAAATATATTAAATTTTTTTTTAATTTTTATAATTTCTACATCGGTAGAGCCGATAATGAGTAAGTCAAAAATACAAAAAAAAAAACGGTTCTATCGGACGCACCAACCGTTTTTGAGCAAAATAAAAAACGTCCGCTAGGTAGGGTACGGTTTTTTTGGTCTTAAAAAATATCTTAGAGGATATACATAGCTCGTTTTTATTCCAAATGCAAAACATTTATAGGGGATTCAGTAAGTTCAAAGATACTCCGAATCAACAGAAGTTTTTTTCTGTAGAATTTTTGTATGAAGAGACAGACATACATATATGTATAGTACCTAATTTATTTCCTATAGTATCTAATAGCGATATAGAATATACAAGATTGTTTTTATTTTGTATAACATGCATTTGTTTAACTGCTTTCATAATATTTCATGTGTAGTAGAGGGTTAATGTATGTATATGTTTAATTTTACTGAGAAGTTATTGCCACAATTTCAGTTTTTTTTTGTGTACTTTAAATTGAAAAATAAGATTTCTCTCAACATCAGGCAATTTAATCAAAACCTTATATGCCTCCAGCTCCTTATTTATGTAAGTATATGTACTATGATATTATTCAAGTTTGAAAACATATAACTTGATGTAACATGTGTTTATTTTGATTATAAATGATTTTCTAGGTAAAGCACACTTTATACATAGCAAGTTTAACTAAATGACAATATGACATAAAGTAATAAAGAAACATCGCAAATAAAGGGTGATTTTTTAGCTGGTTTGGTTTTGGCAACACTGGTTTTCACAGCTGACGTGTGTTTAGTACCTTGTGTCACTGTCAAACAGCTTCAGATTGGTTTGCAATTTAACCATGGATCGTCTTACAAATGAACAACGCTTGCAAATTATTGAATTTTACTATCAAAATTCGTGCTCGGTTCGAAATGTTCATCGCGCGCTGCTTCCATTTTATGATCGGCATTCTCGACCTTCTGAGGAGTCTATTCGGAAGATTGTGACCAAATTTCGCACTAAATTTACTTTGTTGGACATTAAACCACCAACACGTTTACGTACTGTGCGTAGTGAAGAAAATATTGTGGCCGTATCAGCTAGTGTGACAGAAGACCGCGAAATGTCGATTCGGCGCCGTTCCCAGCAGTTAGGCCTTTGTTACAGCACTACGTGGAAAATTTTGCGGAAGGATTTGGGCGTAAAGCTTTTTAAGATACAGCTGGTGCAAGAACTAAAGCCAGCCGACCTACCACAACGCCGAATTTTTGGTGAATGGGCTCTTGGAAAGCTGGCCGAGGATCCGCTTTTTTATCGAAAAATTGTGTTCAGCGATGAGGCTCATTTTTGGTTGAATGGGTACGTAAATAAGCAAAATTGCCGCATTTGGAGTGAAGATCAGCCAGAAGCATTGCAACAGCTACCAATGCATCCCGAAAAAGCCACTGTTTGGTGCGGTTTATGGGCCGGCGGCATTATTGGGCCATATTTCTTCAAAGATGATGCGAATCGCAGCGTTACTGTCAATGGTGAACGCTACCGAGCGATGATAACAAACTTTTTTTTGCCCGAAATGGAAGTTCTTGACTTGCATGATATGTGGTTTCAACAAGACGGTGCCACATGCCACACAGCACGCGAAACAATGGCGCAATTGCGAGGCGAGTTTGGTGAACAGTTAATTTCACGTTTCGGGCCGGTCAATTGGCCGCCTAGATCGTGCGATTTGACACCATTAGATTATTTTTTGTGGGGGTATGTCAAGGCTAATGTCTATAGGGACAAGCCCGCTTCGATTGACGCACTGGAAGCCAACATCCATGCATTCATTCGTGAGATACCGGCCGATATGTGTGAAAGAGTATGCCAAAATTGGACTCAGCGGATGGGCTACCTGAGACGCAGCCGCGGTCAACATTTGCATGAAATTATCTTTAAACATTAAATTGCAAGGTTCAAACTATCGATTCAAATAAATATTTCATTCATTTTTTTGAATTTTTTGTGTTTTTTTTTTAAAAAAGTTCTACACCTCTTAAAAAATCACCCATTATATGCGCTAACACATTTCCAAGGTCAGCCACAAGAATTTCCAGTTCTTTTCAGAAATTCCAACAATACATAGTAAAATAATAGGTGTTTTTATTTTCGAACAAAGTAAGTATGTACCTACTTTCAGTAATTTATTCTACTACACCTTACAGATGTTTCAGTGTCTAAAAAAGATTCTCCATCATTTAAAATTATTTACAAAACTTAAAAAAGACGCAAACAAAAATCATCCATCTTTGACAAGGCCCATGACTCAGCACCACATAGCAGAACTTTGATGATAAGCGTCTTATAAATGAACACTTTAATTGCTCGCGAGGGTGTTTTGCTACTTACTGAATTGCCTTCTTAGCCCGAAGAAGCAGCGTTTGGTAAGAGTTATTCTTCGTTTGGTCTCAAGGCTGGTATCCCGAATCCCGAATGGCTCAGTACTTTTTTTGGTATTAAAAACCTGACGCGCGTTCCTTTTTTTTTTTTCAATATTTCGGTGGTGGACTTTTCATAGCCCAAAGCCCTACTTATATGAATCTATTAGAATGTTGACGAAGGGCTTTAAGCATTCACATACTTTGTGTGTGATGTAGTCTCCATGTTGTGTGCTGAATACACGATTCTGATGTTTTGGTTTCAATAAGTGATTCGTTTGTTATGTTTGGCAAAATGTGAATGCAGTGAATCGTGTATTTGAAAATATATAGTGTTTTTAAAGTAGTTTCAAGACATTCTTTGCAGATTTTTAATTGCGACCGTCCGACGTGGAACTCCATCATGTATGTCACTGCAGCTAGATTAGAACTCACAGGAAATTTCTCAAACACGCTAACGTTAGGTAGTCGTAAACGCTGTCGGGTTTCTAGGAATTTATTGACGGCTCTTGCCTCATCTCTCTTACTGGGTTGGCGTTCCAATCACAACTCAATCGTACTTATGAAGATTTTCAGGATGAAGAGCCGGTAAAGGCTCACATCCTTTTTAAATGCCTTAGGCCCCTAGCCTAGGTCAGACTATTGGAAAGTAGCCTTATCCGAGAATATTTTTTCTACGAATTTGGTGATGTCTAAAATTCATGCAGAATTCAGAATGGTTAAAAAAAGTGACCTATATTTAAATTCCCACTCCTTTCCCTTAATTCTCCTTATATGTATACCTACCTTATCCACACTCTGGGAAACACAATGGTTTCATTCAGATCATAGTGAGGTGATGTGGCTTGCCGTATCAAAAACAACACATCTAAAGTTTCACAGCCATATCTATAAAGAAATTTAAAAGCTTTCTTAACTTTAAAATACCTCTTAATAACTCTTAAGTGCGAAATCGGTATCTATAATCAATTTTCACATTTGAGCAACGTTACTTAAAGGCCTCTTAACTTAAACGCCTTACACGGCGTTTAAAGGTTACTCAAAGCCATCTTAAATATAAAGGGTTTTTCAACAAGGACGCTACAAAAGTAGAGCAACAGGGACAGCAAACGACGCCATATTTCCTGCCTTTCTTTTGACATTTCTCTTCAGTAAGGTTTGCCATTTCATGATCGAATGATATACGAGCCAACAACGAGTCGAAATTATTGAAATTTACTACCGAAATTCGGAGTCAGTGGCCTCAACGTTAAGAGCGCTACAATTTATGGTCGTCATAATCGTCCTAGCAGATCAACAATTGAGCGTCTAGTGGAAAAATTTGAATCCACAGGCACAGTACAAAATGTTCCCGTGCCAGTGAGACAAAGAAGTGCCCGTAGTGTCGAGAATATTGCTGCCGCTGAGGCTTCAGTTGCAGAAAGCCCAAATGTGTCTCTCACACGTCGTTCTCAAGCGTTGGGCATCTCTGTGACGTCGTTGTGGCGAATTTTGCGATAAGATCTTGGCCTACATACTTACAAGATTAAATTGACGTAAGAACTGAAGCCGCTTGAGCACCGACCACCAGAAGGGTCGAATGTTCGTGAATTGGGCTGAGCAACAGCTTGAAAATGATTCGGATTTTCATCGAAAAATCATCTTCAGCGATGAGGCTCATTTCTGGCTGAATGGCTTCGTCAATAAACAAAATATGCGGTATTGGTCAGGCAGCAATCCACACGTACTCCATGAGTCATCATTTTTTTGTTTATGGGCCGGCGGCGTCATTGGGCCGTACTTCTTCCGTGATGATCAAGACCGGCACGTTACTGTGAATGGGGATCGCTACCGTTCAATGATAACCCAATATTTTTGTTCCCAATTGGATGATATGGACTTGGAGGACATGTGGTTAAAACAGGGCGGCGCCACAAGCAACACAGCGAATGTCACAATCAATTTATTGGAAACCAAGTTTGGAGAATGTGTTATCTCACGAAATGGTCCAGTCGCTTGGCCGCCTCGGTCGTGCGATTTGACGCCGTTAGACTATTTCCTGTGGGGCTACGTCAAGTCTATGGTCTATGCCAACAAGCCAGCGACGATTGATGAACTTCGTACGAATATCGAAACCGAAATTGCAGCAGTCTCGGCCGATTTATGCTTGAAAACCGTCGAAAATTGGGTTCAGCGTCCGGACTTCTGCAAGCGTGCCCGTGGTGGCCATGCAAAAGAAATCGAGTTCCATACATAATTACATCAAACGTACTTTCACAGGAATAAAGAATTTCATTGATATCTAAAACCGTTTTTGCTTTATTAAGAAAAACTTTTGCAGCGCTTTTATTGAAAAACTCTTTATTTTGACATCTAAAAACCATTGTTTTTTTTGTATTTATTAGAGAAATGAGAATGTAGGTAGAGTTTTCAAATTTTTGTTTTAATTAAAAGAGATATGTGATTAGGGAGTTGTAAAAAATATTGCTTCGATGGTTTGTTAACATATTTATAAAAGGTAGGGCGTGTAGCAGCTTACACATGAACCAAAGATTTTTACGAACACAAACAAAAAATCAAAATGGAGTGTGGTTTTATTTCTGTTGCTATGTACTACACACCCAGTGGCTTCTCTTTCTCTCTTATTATATTATGAGTAGATTTTTAAATTTTCTTGCGTTACGTTACATAATGATCTTTTAGTTAAGTAACAATAGAAAATCGATTATCGATAAGAATATAAGTAACGTTGTTTAAAGGCAAATTTAAAATTTAAGCAAACTTAACTAAATAACCTTTAAGAGGCGTTAAAAGAAAATCTAATAGATACGGCTGTCAGTTATTATTTTTAATTAAAATATTTTAAATCTAAAATCAAAGCTTCACAATAACATATTTGATCCAATCCATTCGATAAACATTGCAATATCCGCATATATTGCGTAATCATCTAATACGCACCGCCGAATTGGGGAATCTGGAGCAGCGGACACTGTACCTCTCAGCATCCATTTGTTTTGGCTTCGTAGCATTAATCCATTACCCGAATCGCCCATACACGGACCACTTCCATCCGCATTGCCTGCACATATCGTTCGGCTCGATGTCAGTTTAAGGAATTGAGTATTCGATCTTATACAAGTTATTTCTGCAACAACTGTTGCATTGACCAATGTTGGAACAATTGTTGTCTTCTGACGACCATCTGAACCCCAACCCACAATCGCTCCGGACATGCCTACAATTTCACGAGGATCTTTATTTCCTTGCCACATGCAAATTGGTTTAACCAAGTTTGTGAAGCTAAAATTTTAAATAAAACTGAATTTCAAGAAATGTCACGGTAATGCAGTTATATTTATACTTACGTTACACTTGCCTTAAGTCGAATAATAGCCAAATCTGCGTCGAAATTACTTTGTGAAGGTCTGTAGTCTGGATGTGTGATGATTTGGTTTGCATCAATATTATTAGCATCCGCCCAGTCAGTTAAGTTGTGCCGACCCATAGATATTACAATATCCTCAGGTTTTATTGCTTCTAGTCCTGTGTAGAAGCAGTGAGCTGCACTTACTACCGTCCTTGTCGAAATGAGACTACCTCCGCACCGAAAGTCAAGTTCATCGTCGTCGAAATCGTCCCTGTCTTCTTCTTTTTTTTTGAAAATTGCCACTATCCATGGGAATCTTGACTTACTGATAACTGTTCCCCTAACGTTAAGTCTTTTTACGTCGAAGTTTAAGTTTTCCCGCCCACAAATCGAATTGATATAATCCAATGTTGCAGGATCTGTTGAATCGATCTGAGGAACTCCACCACGCGTGTTAGGATTTCTGTTATTAATTTCAAATTGTGGCCTTGGAGTAGTGCTAACTGTTGTTGGAGTTACAAATATTGGTTCATTAATAGCAGGAACTGTTGGTGTTGGGTATGGAGCAAATGTAGGTGGAGGAGTATTTTGTGGACGTGTGGAGGATCCGAAATTCTGTTGGTTGTTTCTAGATGGTGGTATTAAGTTTAAGAATGACGGGGTATTTCGATGGTTATGTGGCGGTTGAGTATATAACGTTTGGCCAAGTGACGATGGACTAGATGACATTTGTGAATAATGGGGTGGGATGAGCTTCAAGAATTCTGGCAAATTGGATCCTGAAGTGTAAGAAGATTGTGGGTATGGCGGTTGGGTATATGACGATTGGCCAAGAGACGATGGGTATTTTAAGAAATCTGGCAAATCAGAGCCAAATGTTGAACCTGGAATATCGTAGTTGAGTGGTTAATACAACATTTCTAATGCATTTTATATGTTAGTCTTACCTTGAGTTGAAGGTTGCCTCGCATTGTAATTATTTCCTAAAATTTT
Source organism: Leucozona laternaria (assembly GCA_932273885.2). Classification (NCBI taxonomy): domain Eukaryota; kingdom Metazoa; phylum Arthropoda; class Insecta; order Diptera; family Syrphidae; genus Leucozona; species Leucozona laternaria. The sequence goes on from OW026366.1 coordinate 48,806,457, forward strand.
TTTTGGTGAAGTTGATCCTGATGATCCTGAATAAGCATTTAAAGTGTGCTCTAATTTCATGTTTGTTCTTGGTAAACCATCTAAAATAAAAATGTTTAAAATCATTAAATGACACCTTCTCGCATTAACTCGATATAGGTTTCATACATGCTGGACCGGAACATATTTGGAAACCATTTAATTTGATAGAAGTAACTCTGGGAACAACATTTTGGACTGGGAAATCTACCCGATATGTGAATGGTCTTCCTGCTTCTATGTATTCATGTATTTTGTCTTTGTTGAAATTCAATGATAATTGCCCTGAGTAGTCCTGAAAACAAACAAAAAATCATAAGTAAATGAGAGTAAATTAGTTAATAATAGTAACACCCAATACGTTTGACGTGTTAAGTGACTTAAAAAGAGTATTGACATAAAGAATAAAATCCAAGGTTTCTTTTAGATATTGAAATGCTGCATTAGTAAAGCTACGATTAGAAGAAGCTTTTTAGCGTTAAAATTAAGTCAAATTGTTTTCCAAAATTTAGGTGAAACCAAACTTATATTTACATTTCAATTATTTTAACTATTGCTGTAAGTAAGACCTACATTATTAGAAGTTTGGAGGGAAGTGGATAAAATCAGCATCTGATGGAACATTGCTGGATGAACGAGTTCTTCATTGATAGTGGAGACTGGGAAGACAAAGTCCATAACAACTTGTAAACGTTATAACTGTCTATAATAAGGTAACGTTCTTTCCAAGAAGGCGCACAGTGGTTTGGTTTGTATGGGAGAGCGGAAAAAAGTCTATTAAATCTGTACTGTTCAACAGATTTAAATGAAATTTGGCACACATGCAACGATCAATCTTATACATATTTGGTTAAGAAAAAATCATTAGTAAAAAAGTAATTGACATTTTTCTTAAATTTGAGGTTTTTGATGTTTCTTGATGATATACTTCATCATTGACTGTTAAGCCCATCTTCACGCTTCCTACCACGCTTGATTCTTACGATAATGTCAAAATAGTTGGCGTATGCGAGTAATTAGGCGAACTTTCGAAAGATTTTGTACTATTCTTTCTTAACGAAGTTAAAGAAGTCGCATGAAAGCGCATCGCTTTGTCTAAAACCTTTTCTTATATTTACATTAAAAGTATCGGTGAAGTGTTTGTCGATCTTGATAAAGCAGCGATCGTTCTCCATCTGAAATCCTAGCTAAAGGAAGACAAAACTATTGATATAACCCTATTTTTATCTTGTCTCTATAGATGCGATGCCATACGAGGAAAAAGTGGTAGGTGTCGATTCAATTTGAACTTATCCCAACTAACAAACTCCCGGAGTTAAGCTCTTCAAATCTGAAAAGAACTCCCATAAGATTCTTATATATCCTATTGCTATACTTAAGAATGAATCTCTTGTTATGAAACTCAAATTCGTCTCATAGCATTTTTATTGTAAGAGCTAAGCATTTTTTAAATTTGAAAGTACTTAAATCCTATATCTAAATCTATTTAAGTCTCATAAGTATCTCGTTATGAAATTAAAACTCTAAACGTCATTTTTAGTCTTTATAATCCCATAAAAATACTTCAAGTTTTTTTCAAGATCCTAATAGGAGCTACGACGCCAGCTTTGAATATCAAACGAACAGATGTTGTAGTTGAATTGTACAGTGCGTTCTTTTTGTTCACAAAACTTGCTTCTGTTCATGTTTCTATCGGATTGGTTATTTGATTGGTGGTGGAAGATGTAATTTTAGATTTCAAAGAAAAGTTTGATTGTTTTCTTTGCGAGCAAGTTTCTTTGGTCGATTTTTTGTTCTGTTTGTTTACCTAATTTGGTAGTAGTAGTGAATTTGATTATAAATATTATAACAACAATTTTAAGCACTGAAATATACTGAACAAAAAGCACACATTTCAAACTTAAGGTAGTTAATATTATTAGTATTATTCAAAAGAGAAAACAATCTGCCGAAAAATCGATCTCAAAAGCATTATTTTGATAGAATTGATCGAAACAGCCTTATTAATTGTACTAATGGAAATCACCATGAGTATCACATAATGTTTATGGTATATATATATATATACTGTTGTTGCATCGGCTGTCATCAGCTTTGGAGTGATTTAAATAACACCAAGCTATATCCAGTTAACTTTGGTTGTTACTTTATTCGAAAAATTATTAGGTTATAATTTAGTTCCATTGTTTCAAAATGTTAATCTAACACAATTATCGATTTTTTGCTTTCTCATTTAAATTTCTTAATAAAAGTTGGCAATTGCAATAAAAAGGAACGCCCCACAGACAAATGTGTTGCGTTTGAAAGTTAAATGTCAAATTTAAGTCCCATAAGAGCATTTTAGCTCCCATAAGAAGTACTGTCTCTCAGAGAAAATTTATATTTACTGAGAGCGACACTTCTTACGGGAGCTCAAGCGTTTTAATGGGACTTCATCATCATCCAAAGATCTCATAGAGATGTTGAAACAAGAGTTAAAGTATCAATCAACAGCAGCCATGTTGCAATATGAACAAAATGTTTTCATTATATTTTGAGGGTTACCGTAGCTTAAAAAAAAATATTCTAAATGAATTATCATATTTGGTTTTCCATTCTGACCAAATTTTCATCTTGTTTTCTCTTATTTGCTTATGATATTAGTTGTATAAAAAATGGATTTGTATAACTTAGTATACAGCTACTATACGAGAAGAATGAGCGGGGACATTCTTTTTTGTGTTATGTCATTATTTAAAATTTGTGAGAGCAGTATATTAACACGACACAAGTAAAATGGCATCTTTAAAAATCAGTTGTTTTTGCCAGTTTTTAATGACAAATATATTGGAAAATTTCAGAAAATCTTAATAATGAAAAAGCGTCATATTTTGTACACCTCTAGATCCAATTTTTGTCATAAAAGCACGATAATGACAGTAATTGGAAAAAAATATGGTATGAATGATCACATTTTGTGAATTGTATAAAAACATACTTTGGTGATTTTTGCACCTAAAAAAATATTAATGGTAACCCTATAATAAGATTATAATTAATAACAAAATATTTTAAATATGCATAATTTTGGAAGCAAGTTGTTGAGATGCAGATATCAACAATGACATCTCTGTGCAGGCTGAGCTTAAAACGCAATATGCTAACAACAACTTTTCCATCTGTTAATTTAATATCTTTCTATCAATGAGAATCTACGATCTAAATACTTTTAACTTGAGCGTCTTTAATTTCTTGTAAAACTTGAATTGTTTTTTTGTAATAGTATAACTTGAATAACTTCTCTTTTGCATCATCAAGTTGTTGAGATGCAATTTTATATAATTGCACCAAGAATTTAGCCTACATATGATATGATTTTTACAACTATTATGCGTCAATTAACTTGTGAGATAAATACTCGCAACAAAACATTATTTTCTGACATGAGAAAATCACGAACACACATAAAAAACTATTCGCCTACCTTCTTCTAAAAGAAATTAAAAATGCGAAAGATATATTTTTTTTTTAAGTTTACACACACTCGTTCTCTTTTTAACAACTTCTGTAGGAAGAGACGCACTACCATAGGAAGAGTTAAGAGAGCTTTACTAGATTTACAAAGCGGCGTCTATAATCGCATAAGAAGAATAAAACTCAAGAGGCCCCCATAACTAGGCCATTTAAGGCTTTTAACAATCTTATAAGAATCTAAAAGAACTCCTCAAGAGGGCCTTTAGCTCCCTAAAATAAGTCTTGTAGCGCTCTCGGAGCGTCTTATGAGAGGAAAAATGTTACTTGGGATGCCACCTTTTTACAGTGTCACAAGCCTAATCACACATATTTGGCCTTTTGTAATGCCACCACTGTATTATTATCCCCGTTATATTATTGGATTAAGTGATGGTGAACCATGATGATAACTTTCCTGTACTTACTTATTTATTTCTGAATGTGTATACGCTTCCGCATACAAGTCTATATAATTTAAGTTTGTTTTCTTTGAATATGATTTTTCCCATGTAATATTAGTGTATTTTAAACAATATTTTTCAGTAGTATCTTAGATATCAGATATCACATGACATCTCTGTGCAGGCTGAGCTTAAAACGCAATATGCTAACAACAACTTTTCCATCTGTTAATTTAATATCTTTCTATCAATGAGAATCTACTATCTAAATACTTTTAACTTGAGCGTCTTTAATTTCTTGTAAAACTTGAATTGTTTTTTTGTAATAGTATAACTTGAATAACTTCTCTTTTGCATCATCTTACAGCTTACATTCTAGTTGTTGAGATCATCTTTACATTTTTTTAATCGTTAGCTAATTATCACAAATAATTGCATATAAAATTAAACTTTAACCGAAGAAAAGATAGTTATTATGTTATATTTTTCAATATTTCCTTCTGATTATTATTTAATCATTTCCTTTTCTTAAGGTTCAAAAAAAGGTTGAGTAAAGACATTCACAAGAAGCTATTTTCTAAGGCTTATGACAAGTGAGTCAGTTAGTCCCAAAATATGAATACAATATCGTCACCCTAGTATTGAATTGCCGTATATACGCCATTTTTACGTTTTTGGGAAATGGTATTTAAGGGTTTGGCAGACTATTGCACAAAAACCAACCGCTGGCATTTTTTTTTATCGTTTTACTTTATCAGATATCCCTAAACGCTTTCAGTTTTTAAAATATTTAAATTTTCATCGAAAATGAGTTTGCCGTATACGCCATTAAAAAAAAGAAGAATCTTTTCTTCATACACGTACGTCAAAAAATAAGTACATACGGCTAACTCTAGAAGTAAACTAACCTAAAGTGAACTGAGGAAGCAGTTTTTCAGTGGAAAATACATGCGGAACGACTTAACAAGCACAGTGGATAAATTAATATCAAAAGTATCTGTTCGGTTAATCCTAAGTTAACTCACCATATTTCATGAGTTAACTCGGGCTTAACTTTAATCTCGCACTGAAAAACTAGACCTTAAAGCTGACACCAAAATTTGGGTGTGGAAATATACCAAAAAATTGAGTTCGAGGGTTTGTTGGTGCATGCGTCGTGATATCGAAAACAAAAGTCTGGTAGGTTGTTTTTTTGGCACCGCGCCGGTGTGGTGGGGGTGGGGCGTTTTAGAAGCATTATCACTTAAATTAATTTTTGTAAATAGAAAATGATGCTTTGTCATTTTTCCTAAGTGTAAAGACTTTTAAACTGACAATCATATTACCTAATAGAACCCAAGATATAAGCTTTTTAAGCGAACCTTATCGCATTTTTGTTGTTGATTTTTTCCTATGCATAATGGGTCGTATTCATAGTGAATTTTAAACTGTTACTAAGTTAAACCTGGGTTTAATTGTATTTTCTATGCTAAATTTTGATTGCTATGGGTTAGAATTTTAATATTCCAAGTTGAATAATTCAATAAACTTATATTTGAATCAACATAGGAGGTAATCCAGTTAAAACTATAAGCTGCGTTCGATGATCCATTTGATTAAACCTGTAGTTAAGTAAAACATGAGTTTAGCCTTCATAAAAAAACAAAACAAACAAAAAATTTCCAGCTTAATGATTAAGAATTTTAATCTTATTGGTAAGGCCCTCACTAGTCAACTGATAAGTCCAAGTGAGATGAGCCGGGAAGAAACGCCAATTTGTATGGACTAAAGTCCGTTAAAAGCTACTTTGAATATCATTCAAGGTTTGTGAGGTGCTTTTCAATTGCGCTATGAACGGACCTCCTGTGTTAGCGAATGTCGTGAAACCGAAAATTATTGAAAGATTATTTTTAAGTTAGGTGATTGGTGGCGTTTGGCGTTTACGTCAAAAAAATAATTAAACTTGACGGTGCGGAACCTGGAAATTTTGCCGCCCTAGGAAAAAATTGATATCATTAATTAAAATTGTTAACATTAACATTTGTATAGGTTTTTATTTAATAAACATCAAAGGCTTTCGACAAAATACACGTTTACAAAATTTTGAAACTATAATGCTGTTAAGCGCGATTTCATTTTTGCAAATCATGTAGCGAGTTCTTTTTCTTCAATGCGTTTAAGAATATCTTTTTCAATATAGTTGCAAGACCAGTTAATACCCTCGGGTCATTGGTGAGCGAAGATAGGTTTTTATAAGCTTAAGTTTCGAGAAGCTAGCTTTACCTGATGCAACACATACAGGAAATGTTAATGGTACCTACTTTAATTGGGATACGATTCAAGTAAGAAGTGTGGAGCTAAATAGTATAAATTGACAAAGGTTTGCAATTGATAACAGCAGAAGATTGGTTAAATATATTTATTTTAATTCAAGAGATCTTTAGCCAAAATATCCTTTTGAACTTCGTGGTCACCTGTTGCTGTTAATATTGCTCCAAGTTGTTCGCAGTCTTTTTACACCTTCTTCGCAAAGAAATCCCACATTTTGGCTGAGAAATTAATAATGCACAAAGAGCTCATCGAGAAAATATAGCGTAGCATCCATAACGTAAAAGAAATCAGTTTTAAATTTCAATTTCGTATCGATTGTTTCAAGGGATTGTTCAGGTTGATAACAGTGGCTACGTAGGCTCATCGAATCGGAAATAATTAAATGCACTTGAATGTTTTTTTTCGTAGCAATGTTTTCAGCGTTCTTGTATAATGTTCCTTAGAACGTTTTTTTTTTTCAAAGTACTGTCGCAATTTATCTAAATGCTCCAAACACTTTAAAAAGTCCATTGATTTTGATTGAAGCATTTTAAAAGGATATTTATTTTGCATTAAAACTCGTTCTAAATTACTTTTGACAATACAAACTTGAACTTGTGTACGCGTTTACCTAGTTGAGTTGCCTTAAAACTTGAATTTTCAAAGAACTCCGAACTTTTTGCAATTTCAATTAAAGCATTTGAAATCCTACATATATGTAGAACGGATAACAAAAAAGAAAGAAGAAATATTCACGACTGGACTGCACGAATTTGCTCTTGGGTTTAACAACTGTAATGCAAAACGTGTAATGCCTATTTCTGTAATGTGAATTTTTTTCAAAAACCTGAAACACAATTTTCTAACAATGACTTTGTTCATTCCAGGTAGGAAGTTTAATAAAAATCGATAGAGCTGTTTTTGAGAAAATTTGAAAAAAAATCTCCTCTAGGGAATTTAACCTCGAAACTTTTTTTTTACACTATACCTACTACTTGCCCTATAGAGAAATTAAAAAGTACAGGGAAGTAGTTGTTGAAGTAGACGGATGTATAACTTTTTTTTCGCTCTGAAATAATTTTACTGATTTTGCCTGCTTTGCCTAATGGCAATTTTGGCACCGAAACTTGATGATTTTGATGGATATACGTCAAAACTATTCTGGATATTTCAGCAATGGAAAGAGATAGAAAAAAACGAATCACAGATTTGAAAAGAGCGCCCCGAATACGAAAGGCATATACGCCACTTCAATACTATAAGGCGACGATAATATATGAATGGCGTTTGAACTTGTGGAGAACCAGGGCTTAGAGACAGTTGTACAAACGTGGCTCAAAAAAGAAAAACAGTTCACAAAACATGATCAGCTTGAAATATTGGCGCCCAAGACCGCAAACGTGAGTTTTCTCTGCGTTAAGACAAAAATCCGTATGCACATCAAATTTAGGGATTCCGCAATAGTGAGGTACAAATTTTTTGACAGATAAAAGTCGTTCCCTAGTATTCCATTTAGTTATAACTAGGGCCCGGATTTTTATGTCCTAAAAAACAAAAAAATATATCCCTAAACATGCCCACAAATTGGAAAACATGCAACAAATAATCAAAAATATGCTGCAAAAATATTCAAAAAGTAGATGAAAAAACATTGAAACAAAGCTTAAATAAATCAGTCTTTTATTTACCTATAGAGTTTTCACAACACAAAGTTTATAAAAAAAACAAAAAAAAATATACTTTAAATAGGTATGTACATAACATGTCTTGAAAAGTTTTTTTTACATCGAAAATGATCTCTCCACGTTAACAGACGTTAGTGTATAATTTTTCAATGAAACAATCTCATTTATGGAATATCCAAGCACGTTTTTTTATTCACATTCAAGCATAAAATTTAAATGTATTTACATAGTTTGCGCTCCCTAGTTATAACACAATATTAAAAAAAGAAAGTAGGCAGAAAATCATGTATAATAGAGTGGAAACAAAATGTGAGAGCTCATCACAGCTAGGGCTACCAAACGTCAGGATTTAGCCTGACACGTCAGGCTTTTTACGCCTTTGTCAGGCTCAGGGCAGACCTCGTGCTTTGTCAGGCTTTTTCGGTTTTTTGGATACCAAAAGATGGCAATATTTTCAATTTAAAAATCAATTCAATTAAAAAAATCAAAAAAAAAATTAGCTGAATTCAACCAAATATGAAAACAAATATCTAAAGGGTTTTCCAATAAGAGGTGTTATTTTGATATTCAAAGAAAAATGGCATTTTTTGAGATAAATGATCGGATGTTTATTTCATTATAAAGAGGAAGGTATGCCGTTAATAATGGAACACAACATCAGCCAAATGGCCGCCACGACCACGCTTACAGGACCATATCCTTTTCATGAAATTTTCCATAACCAAATCGCAAAGTGGCTGCCCTATGTCCTCGATAGCCTCACGAATTCCAACTTTGAGGTCTTGAATCGACGCTGGGCTGTTGGCGTAGACCTTATCTTCCACGTGGCCTCAAAGAAAGAAGGTGTTAAATCACAAGATCTCGGTGGCCAATTGTGATCACCTCTTCGAGAGATAACACGGTCCGGAAACTTTTCCCGTAAAAGATCGATGGTTTCATTACTTGTGTGGCACGTAGCGCAGTCTTGTTGAAAGTAAACGTTGTCCAGATCAATACCATCCAATTCCGGCCATAAAAAATCATTAATCATCTCTCGATAGCGCAATTCATTGACCGTAACTGTTGCTCCAGCCTCATTTTCGAAAAAGTAAGGTCCAATGACCCCGCCGGACCATAAACCGCACCAAACAGTCACGCGTTGAGGATGGAGAGGCTTTTCAACAATAACTCTTGGGTTTTCCGAGCCCCAGATGCGACAGTTTTGCTTGTTGACGTAGCATCCGAGGTGGAAATGGGCCTCATCAGTCAAGATGATTTTTCGATGAAATTCCGGATCATTTTCATGCATTTCAAGGACCCAATCAGCAAAGACACGACGTTGTTGATGATCAGTCGGCTTGAGTTCTTGTGTTAACTGAACTTTATAAGCCTTAAGACCCAAGTCTTTATGCAAAATACGGTGTATTGACGTTTGTGGAATGCCTAATTCCAAAGAACGACGAGGAATGGACAAACCTGGGTTTTCTTCAACACTTTAAGCTACAACAGCAATATTCTCAGTTGCTCTTGAGCGACGTGTACGGGTTTTATTCTTCACATCACTAACTTGTCCCAACAGCTCGAATTTGTCCACCAATTTCTGTATTGCGGTCCGACAAGGTGCTTCACGACGACCCAAAAATCCAAATTTTCACCATTTTTATAGTGAATTTTAATAATTTCAATGCGTTGTTGAAGCGTGTATCGTTCCATTTTTATTAATGGCGTAGTTTCTACTTGTCAAATGTCAAAAAATGACAGCTTCAAAAGTAACAGCTACCGAAATAGCGGGCTATTCAAAATAACACCTCTTATTGGAATAGTTCAATGTGAATGTATTCATTTATCTTTATTTAGTAAAACATTATGATTTTGGTCTAATATCTATCTCACAATTATCAAGGCTGCCCGCATTCCTTAAATGGTGTTCCAAGTATAAAGGGTATCCTTTAAAGGGTCAATTTACCCCTGGGCTTAGAATAATCGTAAGATTAACAAAAAATAGAAAAAACAGATATACACAGAATGACAACAACGAAAGGAAATTGGCTATACTCGATCTCCTAACTGCATCTACTAAATGTATTATGTCACTACTGTCAAGTTACATACGTCATGTTGAAAAATAGGATTCCAATGCCAACCGATATTTTTTGATTGCAAGCATTAGCAAAACCGTAGGTCGGTTATTTCGATTGGAAAATGCTCTTTTCGGTTGCCCTTTCGGCTAAGTATAACTATCCCATAAGGGATATCAATGAATGGGTTATAAAGTGACATTTTTTTTCGACAGCCGTGATGGTCGCGTCCCGGACTAATGGCCGATTTCATAAAGGAATAAAGCCCTTTTAACTATTTAACAGGCTTTTAAATCTTAAAATGACATTTCTTCCATACAAAATACGTCACTTTAAAATTTAAAAGCCTGTTAAATATTTGTGAAACCGAACATAATAGTTTTAGTTTTTTTAGGAATTTAATTTTAAATAAAATTTATTTTGAAAAAAAAAATGTCAGGCTTTTTTAATAAACATCAGGCTTTTCTCTCCTAACCGTCCGGCTTTTAATTTTTTGTTGATGTTAACCCTAATCATAGCAGATATGACAGTCCATCCTACACAATTTGACAGTCGATCCCACACGATTTCACATGAGTTAAAATTGGTTCTAAAACGCATGTAATTCTATCCCACTTTTTTGACATGATTGTGTTATTGCACAGTTGTGAATAATTTTCCGTGTAAACATTCTTTTCGCCATCAAAACATTTGCCTATCTGGGTTCACGTTTAAGTTCTGGAAGCTGGACGTTCTTTGTCTTAAACTTTTTTTGTTTCCGACCAACAGGAATCGAATTTATCAGATTTTCATAAATGGAGTTAAATGAGGGACAAGCCATGGAAAGAAGTCTGCCATTCCATTTTGTGTCTGTTTTAGACATTCTGGAAAAATGAAAATTCGACCTAAGCCCAGGACGCTGCTGATGCGAAACTAAAAATACCATACAATAATGACAAAACAAAATCATAAACGAAACGCTGTTCGACAAGTAAAATCAATCCGATTATTTGGAGAAGCTTTCGATCATTTCTTCGCACAGAATTAATTGCATTTAAGGTTTTCTCTTGTTTGTATTTGTTGTTTCTTTCATTACAGCATGAATTTCTGAGATTTGTATACTATTGTTGACACTTTTTGTGCTGTTGTGTTGGAGACCACAGAAAAAATTCGTTTCGCATCAGCAGCATAATATGCTTTAAACTGAATAGGTGCAAATAAAAATACAAATGTTCACCTATTTTATTGATACCTACTAAATGGAGGACTTGCTTCAAAAAGCGAAGTTTGATTTATGAAGCTACGAACCTCGAAGTTCTTAAAACTACATAAATGTTAATTATTTATACTGGAAGAACTCTTACCAATTCCATATAACCCTGTTGTGATAATTCAACCGCTAGTGTAGTCTTCCCATAGCTGACATCATTGATCGTTATTATCCCAACGTTTCTATTTCCCTTACGCATATATTGAAAGACATCCGGGCACGGTGTGCTAGGAATCTGATTTGTTTGGGCAGTTAAACCTTGGCAAAGAAAAACTGCCACAAATATCACTGGTACTACAACACTGAATGGCAAAATCATGGTTTTAGTTTAGCTGAGCTGATCTGATTTGCTTTATGTAACTAATTTACACTATTATATTTTCAAACTTGGTTATGTTAAGTTCCACACGCGTCACGCACACTAAAAAAAAAGGATCTTCAAAAATCTCAATTATTTTTCTGTATAGAGCACATAGAGAACAAAACTGATAAATTTATTTAAGATCGACTTTTTGTGTTGATATGTGTAAATTGCGCGAATTGGATTTGTAAAAAATGATCTAAACCCTACGAAGTCAAACTCATCTATTAATAACAATAAGCAAAAAAATGATATTAATGACTATTCTGTGATTGCCGACGATGATAGTATTACAACAACGAATCAATGCTTTTAAAACCAACTTTTAAGTGACCTTTTCCCCGCCACCCTTTGTATTCTAAAAAAAAAGCTCTGGGATTTTAATCAAAGCAACAAGACACCTTTCGAACTTTTCAACAAAAAAAAAAAAAAACAATAATAAACTTCTGAATTAATTTATTCTATCATGTTAATTGAACTTCGAAGTTAAGGCGATGGTGGCAGTTGAATGCGAAAGGGGAATAATTTTATCGTTATATACAAATTATTTTCATAGCCGCAGAGAAACTTTTATCGCCAGAGGTGATTGCTTTTAACTTGCCCTTGGGGGAAGTAATGATTTTTTAGTAAAAAAATATGCACGAACTTGCGGCGCAGTGTCAAAAGTCCACAATGGACTTTTGACACACTTATGTATGAGTTACAAGTCCACAAATAAAATGTGAACTTTTAATCCACCCCAGTGGATCAAAAGTCCACAACATTTCGAGTCGTAAGTCCACTATATTAAGGAGATTAAGGAGAAGGTGGGCCATACTTCCACAATTATTGTAATGACTTATATAATCAAATATTTTCGAAATGAGTTTCATGAAAAATAAAAAAATTCTTTAAGGAAAAAAATTATCATACTTTTAGGTTAATAATTTAATATACATAAATCAATTTCCTACGGAAAATTCAACTTAAACAATCCGATGAAAAAACAATTCGACAATATTCAAAACAAAATCTATTACTTCAAAATAACAATTTGCTTGAAAAAGTGTGGTTTCTTGAAATCCAAAAAACTCTGTATATAATCGACCTCGCACTTACTCCAAATCCTGTAGTGAAGCCAAGCAGGAGGGTTACCTACCTCACTGTTTATATGCCGTTTACATAATATTTTTGTCTAAATATAAGTTGTAGTTTCTTATTTTAAGTTTTGATTTATTTTAGTTGAATTAGAAGAATTAAAAAATATAAAGTTTACGGCATATAAACATCAGTGAGGTATGCATGGGGGGGAGGGGGCATGCTGCCCACCTGCAACCCCCCTGCTTTGCTTCACTATGGCATTTGAAGTAAGTGAAGGGTTGGTTATATGCACAGTTTTTTTTTTTTAAATTCCATTTTTTAAATTTGTAAAGTCAAAGTAAAATTTGCTGTTTCTACCCTAAAATGACAACTTCAAATAATTATGGACTTATGGCCTACCTAAGTGAGCCATGAGACCACAATCTGCGGATCATTAGTCCACACAGAAATTCTGTGGACTTGTGGCCCAATTGGATGGGTTAAAAGTTCACAATTGATTTGTGGACTTCTAACTCATCCAAGTGGGTCAAAAGTCCATTGTGAACTTTTGACTTGTGGTCTTTTGACACTGCGCCCGAACCTGCTCTTGTGGTTAACAACTGTGTGAAAGCAGACATTGAAGATGCATAATGCATATATTTAACGAGAAATTATTAAAAGAGCAAAGATTCGAACTTCCCCTCTAGGGAAATTAGTATCTTGTGCTTAATGCTTTGGCTTGGTGTAAGCAACCTGTAGAGAGCTTGATTTTCCCTTATTTAATAAACTTAAGAGCCATAAATAGATAATCAGCCTTATTGTGAGTTTTATCCGAACAACATTCCACCCGGAAAATTTGACATTTGACTTTAAGCCTATTGTGAGTTTCCCCCAAAATTTCATGATAAAAAAAATTCCCCTTATTGTTAACATTCCTTTCGGGCGGAATGTCATATCACTTCTTTTTTGTAGGCGAACGAAATTTTAAAATTCCGGGCGAACCCGAACTATTTTTCGGGTGAAACTCACAATAATAAGGCTGAATAATTAATTTTGGATGGAAGAACCATTTGCATGGAAATAATCTTGTGAGGTGAATATATTTGTTTCGGAACTGTAAAATGTTAGATATTCGTCACACTATTTTCTCGCACACAAAACAATTGGCAGTTAATTTTGTTTCCATGGAAGTAGATTGTTTTCACAATGAGGCCTGGCGTCCACTAGGGAACTTAGTTGCCGTCAATTTTTAGTTGCTGGGTGTTGCCGGCAACTCCGAGCAACCAAAATTGCTTGCCCTCACTAGGCAACTTCCGAGCAAATTTCGAGAATTAATGTTTGTGGTTTTTGTATTCAGTTTTCTACAAAAACGTGATGCACCTACACCTATCTCAATTTGACCTGTCTAAAATGCATCATCAATATATCATTTCAATGGACTAAAAATAAAAAGGTTAAATTTTCAAAACTTGTTCGGAAATTGCTTAGTAGACAAATTTAATTTCCTACAAAATATGTTAAGTAACTTTTTTCAAAATTCATTCACTTTAAAAAGTTACAGTGCATTTTGGTGAAAAAAATAAGGGTCACTAGAAAAAAAAAAAACTATCGCAACAAAGGTTGTAGATGCTTCAATTATCTATATTTTTTGCTTAAACAGTTTTCTAATACGAACTTCGGTTTTTGATCTGCAGAGCATATAAGTTGTAGAAATCCATATTCTAATGAAATAACACGAGGACGAATTAGGCCTTCGTTTTTTGAAATGCACTGTAACTTTTTAACGTGAGTAAATTTTGAAAAAAGTAACTTCACATATTTTGTAGGAAATTTAATTTTCTACAAGTTTGTACTACAATTGTTTTTTCTATAGGATCAAAAATAAGCAAGTTACGCGCGAAAATCAAAATCACCGTTAAAAACAAAATGGCTGCCAAATGACACTAGTAGCAATTGTGAAATTGCTCGAGTACTGATACCCTTTCGAATATCGAAATCCAAATGCGTCTCGGAATTATTTCTCAGAGCAGCATATAATGAAATCTAAATACCCCCTACTAACAGATAAATTTCGGTTCATCATCATCAGCAGCGTAATAGACTCAAAGAATAGTATGCAAAGAATAGTATCAGCAGCGTGATAGGCTCAACGAATAGTTTGCAGCTGAAACGAAACAAAAATGTCCATACAAAAACTAACACAACGAATTGTTCATAAACGAAAATTCTTGTTCTTTGGTGCAGACGTAGTTCTATAGCGAAATCACGATAAAATGGAAAATGGAGTCAAGTCTCCCGTTTTTTCGGCATACAATTAAAATTGAACGTGACATTATTTCTTGTGAAAACTTGACTTCTTCAAGTTCCAAATTGATTTTCATTTGAAGACAAAAATGGAAGAAAATATAAAGAACTTCGAAGAGAATTATTCAGTTTTTAAGCGAATTGGAAAATGAAGGAAACGAGCCGCTCTTTAATGTTCAATGTGGAGCTCATTAACACCAGACATTAAAGTTCGAAAATGGGTGTACAAAAATTGGCTTCGTAAACTCCGATAAAGCTATGGAAACTTGACCACAAGCTTCATAAGAATAATAACGCCATGATAAGATATAATGATGGATACAAAAATATCAACGGATATGAAAAAATCAGGTAAGCTCCACACAATTGTTCAGCAGAACTGTAAAGGCTGTGGATTGAAGAATAGCATAAAAGAAGTTTAAAGAGGTTAAACAGTTCATTTCTCGATTCAGACCTTTTTGACAAGACTTATCAAATCTTTAGACGAGATCGTCATCTGTCTGATTCCTCCAGCGTCGTTGGAGGTGGAATACTTGTGGCGATTTAGAATTCTCTCGCTTGTAACCTAGTTAATGACTTTCGAAAGTCCATAATCGAACTTATGTGTGTTAAAGTCGAAATGCAGAAGGGCCACCTTTACATTGTTTCCTCCTATTTATCGCCAGCCTCTGCTAATGAGTTGTATCAGGAACTGAATAACTGTTTAGACAGCATCTTTTTAGAACTGGAACCTGAAGATGAGATTCTTATTGTAGGTGATTTTAACCTTCCTAATTTGATTTGGACAAGCAACGAAGACAATAATAGCTATATTTTAGTTAACGCATCAAATCCCAACGAAATTTCTATAATAGATGGAATGTCTTCATTTGGAATGAACCAATTTAATGGTATAAGAAATTCTTCAATTAAAACATTAGACCTTGTTTTTTTCTCCGACAATATGAACTCTGATGCTGCTGTTCTGGCCACCGCTACTGAACTAACTAAAGAGGACCGTCACCATCCAGCACTAGACATATCCTTAAATTTAACCATGAATTCTTCTTTCAATAAGTTAAGTAGCAAACTTGAATTTAACTTTAATAAATGTAATTTTGTTGAACTCGTCCAATCTCCTACAAAATATTGAATGGAATCAATTGTTTAGTAACTGTGGTATTAATGCTATGTGTAATGTATTTTATCGTAAATTATTTGAAATATTTTATATAACTGTTCCAATTAAAGCAACTTATAAAGAATCAGCAGCGGAAAATAGTATTTTGAAACAATCGAAAAGAAAAACTGATAAACTTTCCCTAGAAACCAAAAACCTTATAGCACAAAGAGAAACAATGCGACAAAGAACACACCTAACATACGCGGAAAAGAATGAACTTAAAAACCTTAAAAATAGATGTAAAAAGGCTATCAAAAAAGATGTTCAAGAATATAACAACAAACTTATAAAACAAATCGTAGAAGAACATAATTCTATGAAAAGTGCACAGAAGGAACTTTCTCTTGGAAAAGATTGGATATTGAAGTTTACACAAAATAAAAAAAAATATAACCAAAAGATCCGATTTGCAAAAAATAGCAACTGAGTTCTACGAGGGTCTTTATACGAGTAAACTTACTGGATCAAACTCGGAAAACGGATTAGTTTTCAATTTAATTTTCAATATGAACATGAATCGGTTTTTCCTGATTTTCTTTCTTCAGAAATTGAAACCTCAATAAAAGAACTTCCTAGCGGACAATCTTGTGGCAAGATGGCATCAGAGGAGAAATGTTGAAAATTGGAAGCAATAAATTGGTAACTACCATCACAAATATCTTTAACTGGATAGTTAAAACTGAAGAAATCCCAAAACAATGGAAAGAGTCAGTAATAACTTTGATACACAAGAAAGGAGACACAACAAATGTTAACAATTATAGACCTATTAGTCTTATATCGGTTATGTATAAACTCTTTGCAAAATGCTTATTTAATTAGAAGGATTCGTGGGGTTTTGGATGAACAACAACCCAGAAAACAAGCTGGCTTTCGTAAAGGTTTTAGCACTACCGATCATTTACAAACAGTTAACCAAATAATAGAAAAATGTAACGAATACCAGCTCGATTTACACATGGCATTCATAGACTTCACTAAAGCGTTTGACACGGTAGAACATAGAGTAATTTGGGAGTCATTACAAAAACAAGGAATAAACGACAAAATTGTTAGAATAATTAAAAATGTGTACACTAACGCAAAAGCTAGTATATCCCTAGAGAGCAAAGGCAGAACATTCAATCTTAGCAGAGGTGTAAGGCAAGGAGATCCCCTTTCACCAGCTTTCTTTTTTGCAGTTTTGGAAGATATTTTTCGTTCAATGTCTTGGCAAACGTTAGGATTAAAAATAGATGGAGAATATCTTAATAACTTGCGTTTTACAGATGGCATCATTTTATTTGCATCTTCCAGCGATGACATAGAGCAAATGATAAAGGATGTGGAGGAATATTGCGCGAGAGCAGGACTTAAAATGAATGCTGAGAAAACAAAATTAATGAGCAAAGGAAACCAGAAGGACATTTTCGTAGATGGGAAACAAATCGAATATGTGGAAGATTACATATAATTACTTAGGACAGCTGATTTCACTTTCGAATAAAGAAGAAAAAGAACTAAATAGGAGAATAACAAACAGTTGGAAACAATTTTGGAAAAATAAACAGGCATTTGATTCAAATCTTACAAAACAATCAAGGAAACTTTTTTTCGAGGCAACTATTCTTCCCGTCATGACATATGGCTCACAAACGTGGAATATATCCGCAAAATCAGCAAATAAACTCACGACAACACAAAGAGCGATGGAGAGATCCATCCTAAAAATCTCTAAAAGGCAACGACTGAGACATGAATTCATAAGAAATATGACAGGTTTTGAGGATGTAATTAAAAAGGCGAAACAACAAAAATGGAATTGGGCTGGTCACATATCCCGAATGAACGACAACCGATGGACTATAAGATCTACGCAATGGATTCCAAGAGACGGTACAAGACGAATTGGGAGACAACAAAAACCCTGGAGAGATGATATTATTCGCACAGACAAAAGATGGGAAAGAACAGCGAAAGATAAAAGCACGTGGAAAACCTTGGGGGAGGCTTACATCCAAACGTAATAATAATAAAAAAAAATATATATATATATTTACTATTTTTATAGATTTTCAAATTTGAATTGTAATTTAAATGGATTAATAAAGCTTTTTATAATAATAATAATAATAAAGAATCAAACGATTCACCATGGTTTGATCGCCAACTTAAGAATTAAAAAAATAGAAGGAACAAAAAGCTTGGTTAAATTTAATACCTCGGGAACTGATGAAGATTATGGTACCTTCGTAAATTTGGCAAACCTTTTTGGCGACTATCATTAAAATTATACTGCGAAAACAGAAAAGGAAATAAAAACTAACCCTAAATTATTTTGGCAACTTGTGGATGCAAAAAGGAAAAATGGTTGCTATCCTAGCTCTATGACATATTCAAATTCTACCGGTCAAACGTCTGAAGAAATTGCAAATATGTTTGCAGATTTTTTTAAAAATGCGTTCGAAGATACTTTTAACCATGAAACTGAAACCACTATATCTTCCTCTGTACAATTTACCCATTTGAGCTCAATAAATTTAAATATTACTGAGTATACAATCAGTGAAGGCATTTTTAAGCTTTAGCCATTATTTTGTTTAGACGCTTTTGAAGACCGTGATCAAGTTGACTGCATCTTCACCGATTTCAGTAAGGCATTTGACAAGTTGTGTCACAAAACTCTTATAAGTTAATTAAATAACTTAGGATTTAATTATAATTTTCTTAAATGGATTAGTTCGTATCTACTTAACAGAGATTATAGTGTAGCTTTTCGCAATGTATGTTCTAATCAATTTATTGTTAATTCAGCCGTACCTCAGGGTAGCCATTTAGGGCCTATTTTGTTTATCCTTTTTATAAATGATATCGTCTCAATGGTCCAAATTTCTTGTATCCTTATTTATGCTGATGACATTAAACTTTACAAAAGAATAAAATCTGGAACAGACTGTTTACTATTACAAGACGATCTTTAAGATTCAGGGACTGGTGCAATAAAAATAGACTTATCCTAAACGTTGACAAGTGTAAGGTTATGAGCTTTACACGCAAAAAAAAAGCCTTTCACGTATAACTACTCATTTGAATCGGGGACCCTTTGAACAAAGTTTCAGTGTTTTCAGATCTAGGAATTATTTTAGATTCATAATTGACCTTTAACGATCACTTAGATCACATTATAAAAAAAACCAATAAAACGTAAGGATTTTTTAAACGATTCTCACGTGACTTTAAAGATCCCTATGTTCTCAAGCTTCTATTTATTTCGTTTGTGAGACCCATTCTTGAGTACGGCTGTGTGGTCTGGGCACCTCACTACTCTATTCACAAATCGAGACTTGAAGCAGTTCAACGAAGGTGTTTGCGATTCTGTCTCCGTTTTCTTCCTTGGTCTCAGGAATCAGCACTTCCCTTGTATTCACATAAGTTGATTTTGATAAATCTGCCTTCACTTGAAAACCATCGAAAATATATCCAATTCTGTTTCATTACTGGTTTAATAAATGGAAAGATCTCGCCATCGTCATTCTTTGCAGACTGAATTTTAACTTTAACCAAACAAGCTTACGATTGTGGCAACCTTTGAGCCAAATTTTGAGTAGGTCAAACTATGGTGCTAATTGTCCTTTGAACTGTAAATGACAATTTGAAAAGTATACAATTCAAGACTGTATTTTTAAGAACTTTAGATTATAACTAGATTTAAGAGATAATTTATGTAACGTTGGCATTTAACGGTCTCCAATAAATAAATAAATAAGTTCCACTTTATACAGGTTATTGGTAAAATTGATCAGCTTTTTGATTGCATGAATAGTGGTTCTTTGAATTCCGATAATTTTTATAGATCAGCATCAGTTATTCAAAAAAATAATTGTGCGGATGTTACAAGTTATATTGCTCATCTTTCTAATAAACAAAAGGTATTAAACAAACCATAAACGGAATGCTGCAATTCGCTGGAGATATCTATACATATTTAAAGATGATTATGATGGGGTATTTTTTAACTAGGGACACTCAAAATTTAAGCATGATATGTGGAATTTGTCCACCCCACTGCCAAAGCCACTTTTTTCTTATATTTGAATTGCCTTCTAATTTTAAGTCCCAAGAAAGCTAGTTTAATTACAATATAAGATTAGTAAATTAAGAATATTTAGATTAAATATTACGATTTTTAAATTATAAGAAAAAAAAAATACTTTGCGCAAATCAGATGTCACCAGCTCCGTACATAGGTATAGTAATCGTAATGAAGCTTGCAAAAAAAATCCCCGCTCAAGTTGATATTAATGTGCCTATATGCTAGATAGAGCTTACTATAATATATACACAACAATAATAATAGTAAATTTAAATGAATGCCATAAAATGCTAAAGAAACATCGGGGAAATTTGCGCTCACAAATTTCCAAGATTATACAGCCACAAGAATTACCAGTTCTTCGGGAATAATCTTTTCATTGAATAAGCTCATGTTTGAATGAATCACAGAAAAGATCTTTTCACTTAGACAACAAGCGATGGAAAAATGTTAAGAATTTTGTACATCAAATCATACAAACAACATTGCCATCGGAGTGGAATTACATAAACACAAGAAAATGTTCGGAATCACAAAAAAATATTTTTTTTCGCGAAAATTCAGATAATCACCAACTTGGGAAACCAACGTAAAAAAAACGGGGATTTGGCATGCTTCGACTTGTGCGCAACAAAAATAAAGTTTAGCGTCACCATTCACCAAGTCCAGCCAAATTCTATACACTATAGTCGACAGTTCGTAACATCGTTACTTATCTTAGCTTTCGCATGTTCCGATTGAACAATTAAATTGAATAAATTCATCATAAATTAGTAGTAAAAATATTACAACAAATTGCTCCCATGTTTGGCGCCAATTATTGTTGGAAAATTATCAAACGGGAATTAATATTTACATTAAGAATGATGAAAATATGATGACGAAACTGAATTTTCAAAACCAGCTTTCGGAAATTTGGCGCAAAAAATTGATAATGGTTTCTTGAAGAAGGGTCAAAAATAAGCATTTTTTACTGTGGGTGGGGGGGTCTTCCTCGCCCCGTTTAGGAGGTAGGGGCAATTTTAGAAAAAAATTACTTAAAATTAAAAAATAACTATTAAAAAACAACGGCAACACTTACAGTAATTTAATTTACCGTTTTTGAAAGCTAGGAATCTATACTTTAATCCTGCATTTAAATTAAATTATTTTAGCTGATAGTTTTTAAAAAAATCGCAGGCAAACTCAAAATTTTGATACAAAAAAATGGAAAACAAAGTTTAGACCAATTTTTCTCAAAATTTTGAAATGATGCGCTAAATTAGCTAATAAAAGTTAATGAAAATATTAATTCTGAATCGAACACAAAAAACCGATGCCTTCCAGTTTTTGAGAAAATTGAAAATTACTAAAACTACTTTCTGATGAGATTTTTGTTTTTTGGTATTTACGTTGATTAGGTTCATCTTTGTAAGTTAAGTACAGCAATTCATTTAGCGTTACCGAGAATGCACCACGAGGAGGTAGAATTGCATTGCATTCCGCGTCCCAGTAGGTCAGTTTGTGAGTAAGTGAGGAGTTAGTTAAAAATAGTCAAGTCAATGTTCAATGTATTAAAGAGGTATGTAAGTCTCGTCAATGAAGTCATCGTCCGTACTGGTGTTACTGTCGAGTTCATTGAGTTCGTCGTTGATGGTGAAAAGCTGAGGTTGTTTTGGCGTTAAAACACCCTCTAAGTGCTCACTGTGAACAGTGGGAGGGTCAAAGTCCTTTAGTTGCAAGCCCATACTTTCTTCACCATCGATAAAATCTGGGTACACTTTTTTAACGTCTAGTAAAAATTCCATGATTTGGGAGCCCAAGTCGTCTTTATATTTATTTTTGTTTAATTCAGTATTTTCTATGAAAGAAAAGTGCCATATATTGGTGAAGGTGGTGCGTTGTTTTCCGGCATAAAATTGTTTTTTTTAGAAGCTTGTTTTCTTCGTCGCCAATGTTAACATCAACGTGAGACGCTATTATTTCGGCTATTTCACGACAATAGTTAAAGTAATCTATTATAGTAGATTTACTAAGCTCTAAATGTGCCGATAGATGGGTTGATTGTATTCCTACAATTTTTGTCACCTTTTTTTTAGAGCTTTTTTTTGAGCATCGCCACATCCAACCGAACTTAATATTTTTAAATTTTTCCACTTTCATTGGTAAGTTGCAACAAAGTGGGGGAGTTGACGTTTTAGTGGGAATCAGACCAATTTCCTCCAAAAAAGCAATGCTTTTTTCGTTTGTCGACACCAAATCCCCGAACAAACAAAATATTTTAAAGTTATTTAGTTTATCATCATCATCATAAAGTAGTGGATGCTTAGCCGCCATAATGCAATACATTTTCATGTCTGAAAATTTTAAATGTGCAACTTTGGGCCACGTATATGTATTTATATTTAGAAATCAGCTGTTGACTTGGATATATATAAGACAAATTGAAAGTTTAAACCCAGATTCTTTAAATGCAAAAGAAACTTTGGATACACCCAACCTCGCACATACCGCAAATCCTATAGTGGGCCAAGTAGGGGCGAAGCAGGACTATTCAGCGCCGAACTTTCACCGTTGGACACTTCACCACCAGATTTTCACAACCAGACTTTTAGTGCTTGGAATTTTCGTTACAGCGGTTTCGCCATTGGGTAGTTCACGGTCGTTCTTTCAACACTAGACTTTTAAACGGTACCTGCAGATAGGTATGCAGTGTTCATTATTCTGTTTCTTTTGGGATAAAAATATGGTTAGTGGTATGTGGGGGTAAACGAAATTGCATTTACGAAAAAACCTAAAAACAACTAGTTTCTATTTAAAATAAAAAAAGAACAAAAGGACGAATTGGTAGGAAAAAGTTGATAACTACCAAACAATTGGATATATTGTAACTGGGACGGAGATTCAGGATCTGCGACAAAGGTTCTGGATGTGGAAGTGGATCTGGAACCGGGACAAAAGTTCGGGAGGCGGGTCTGGAACTTGTACAAAGGACAATTTTTATTTTTTGGAAACAAAACATTTTTCATAAACTTTATTGTACAAATTAAAAAAATGATTTTTACTCTACTATAGTTGACTTTGGTTGATCTTTCAAATATAATGCATTGAAAAAAAATCAAAATACATTTGGATTGAATATTCAAGAAAATGGTTGGTATTACATTAAAATTTAATGTTATAACCTTTTTCTTTTTAAAAATGGTTATGCGCATTTAATAATGAATTCTGAAAAAAACGCTGTAATTTTTATATTAAATTTTCTTTTGAAATTTCAAATTTGGTAATCGTCAAAATAAATTTCTTATCTGTCACAAACAATAATCCCAGCTAGCCTAGTACGCAGATCGAGACAAAATTTATCTCTCATATAAAATTTTTCTCAGCGCAAATTTGATCTCGGATTTTTTTCCAAGCAGTACGCAGCTCCAGCGCAATATTTGCCAGTTGTAACCGCTGTGCGAGAAAAGGTAAAACAAAGTCTCCACTTCATTATGCGCTGAAAAACAATGCGCGAAGCATTATTTAGCTGGACAAATTTTGACAGCTGATGCCCAAATCTATTAAATAAACAAACACACATTAAACACACATGAACCTATTAAATAAAATAAAACCGGATAATGGACTTGTATTTCCAACTTCAAAAATTTGCGCGGCTTTTGACAAGTGTTTGTAGAAATTGAAATTGTAGAGATAAAATTTAGTTTTTCCTGATCTGCGTACTAGGCTTTACAAACAATATTCAGTAACAAACATAAAACTAACAAACTTTAGTAATTGAGAGGATGGAAAGTGAAACAGAAGAGGAAACAACTTAGGCTACTTTTGTTTTTAATATTCAAAAATTAAATTGGTTTTAAATTCTGAATTTCAACAAATTAAAATTTAAAATATAATTTTCGTGTACTAAGAAGCTTCTTTCAATACTGAAACGAACTAAAAAATAAACGGAAACCACACTCTTCAAAACTGCCTGCGGGTAAATCTGACAAGAAATCTAGTTGAAAAATTGATCTCAGATAAAAAATATTAATTTTTTTGCAAAAGGAAAGCACAATAGGATCTAAAACGGAAAACACCATTTTCTTTCATAAAACATTGTGAATACACCACATCCAAATCAAAATGGCAATTTCAAATTAAAAACTTTTCAGGAAACGCCAAATATATTTTTGATTAGAATTTTAATTTTTATAAAAAGTGAAAGATTTACGAGTGAAAAACTATATTTTATTGCAAAGGTAAGAATCGTTGTTTTAATAAGCTAGAAATATATATACAAAACTGTATTTTTAGGACAATACGACTGTTTTTTTTTAAAACAAAAGGAAATTGCGGAAGCGGATGTGTGAACAAAATTCACAAAGCTTTATGGTAAGGGAATGTTAATATAAATGTAATCAGATATGACTGAAATTAAGTTGTTGTTTTTGAAATTAATTCCAGTAAGAACAGTTACAACGTTAAAAAGTAAGTGCAAGAACCTGAAGTAAAAATTGTGAGGTACCCAAGTTTATATGCTTGGATATTTGGATCAAAAACATACAACATTTTTTTTTCAATTTTCACAGAAATGGAGGCTTTTAAATCCGTACGAGGCGGTGAAAAATTCGGGTACGAGGGACACCTGTATAATTTTGAAAAAATTAGTGCTAATGGCACAGCAAAATATTGGCGTTGCGACAAAAAATATTTGGATGAGTGTAAGGCAAGACTGCACACAAATGCATGTACTGGAGCCTTTATAAAACTTGTCGGTTTCCATACGCATGGTAGCGACGCAGCACAAGTGGAAGTGGCAAAGGTAAAAATTCATGTTTTATTTTATCTGGACTGCCTAATTGTTCTTGTGCGTGCACAAAATTTTTGGCACTAGAAATTTACAGTGATTTTTATTTTTTGAACTAAGCTATCTTAAAGTATCTAAACTATCAAAAATTATAATTTTAAATATTTTGCTTTGGCTTATACTGCCATGTAACGTAGTATCTACATTTTTGTCATTTTGAGATAAAGACATTTTTCTATTTTTACCTCCAACTTTTTTGTTATTGGGTGAATGTCTTCCATATTTTGAAAAAATTATAGGCGGACGAGTAAATAAAATTCTTTCTATTTATTCAATTTGCTTATATAAATATAGAATTCGAAATTAATAAGAGTTTAATTAATAGAATAACTATAAATGATAAAAGTTTATTTTATTTTGTTTTGATTGTTTTATTTTTCTCAAAACATAAATATAATATCGGTAAACTCTATTATGTACAAGCAAAAAATACATCGAAACCGAGTAGGTTCTAAGCCTATGCTTACTTAATTTTCAACAAAGAAGTTTAATAATTTTTAACATTTTACTCTTTTTCCAAAAAAATATTGATAATAAAAAAATTATATGAAAATTTGCCTCCCACCAGTAAAAAATAGTGTTATTTAATGATTTTATAATACTTTCGATCATTTATTTTTAATTTGTCATTTTTTTGCAAAAGTTTCTGTTTTGCACAATTTCCTAAATAAAATGCAAAAGATTTAATAAGCCGAAAAAAAGACACGATTTGTTATTTTTGTTATTCAACACAATATAAATGAATTCTTATTGTGAATTAACCATTTCAACCAAAAACTACCCTACTTTGCCAATACGAAAATAAAATATCCAGCCACGAAAAATCTGACACCTAAACGGGCGGCACTCAAATATTGAGCACTTAAATGGCAGCACTTAAATATCCAACACTGAATCGGCGCCGGCGGTGGTGAAGTGTCCGGCTATTAATTTTCGGTGGCCAAAAGTACCGTACCGAAGCAGGGGGGTTGCATATTACATATGTATCTCACTATTTATACGCCGTAATGCTGGGTGCTAGGATTGTATAGTATATATGTAAGCAACAAAAAAAAAACTCAAATCTCATACAAAAGTAGTTTTAGTAATTATCAATTTTCTCAAAAACTAGAAGACATAAATCAATTCGGTTTTTTGTGGTCGATTCAAAATTGATTTTTGCATTGACTACAAAAAGCCAATTCAGCGCATCGTTCCACAATTTTGAGAAAATTTAGTCTAAACTTTTTTTTCAAAAACGGCATATTAATTTACTGTTGTGTGTTGCCGTTGTTTTTTAATAATTATTTTTTCATTTTAAGTCATTTTTTTCTAAAATTGCCCCTACCTCCTGAACGGGGCGAGATAGAACCTCCCCCCCCCCCTCTCCGATAGTAAAAAGTGCTTATTTTTGACCCCTCTAAAAAAAAACCGTTATCAATTTTTGGCGCCAAAGTTATCGTACTCGTGCCAAGATATGCATATCATTTTGTAGGTCTTTTAACGCGAGGCCTTGTAATTGAATGTCAAAAATAAACGAGTTTATTTCCAAACCAAGCTATTGAACACAAAATGTCTTTTAAAAAATGGACGCAAAAAATGTTCCTTCCAAAAAGTTTTCAGTAGGTACAAAAATTATAAAGTTGACGTTTGATTTTCTGTCTCTTTGATATTTGTTTGCTGAATGCTGAGTGGTGGCAAGGGAACATAAGACTAAATAATGTAATAGGCAGATAAAAACTTCAATAATAAATACCTCAAATACTATCTATTTTCAGAAATGGGTATACTGGAAGTATTTGCTACTTCACTCAGCTGTTCCAATGAAAATTCAAAGAAACGTAATTAAATCCAGATGGTTGTAAAAATATATAGACAGGAAAATCAAAAGAAGCGAAAGTTAAAAGCCTTAGAAAATAGCTTGCCTTCAAATCCATGACTACTTCTATATTGAAGCTGCAAGACTCAGAGTTGGAAATGTTCAGTAAAAACTATTATGTAAATATCAATATACAGAATAAATAATCAAAAAGCGAAATTTTATAGCTAACTTCATTTCTGTTAGGCGGACTATAACTGGACAAAAACGTAAACAGAAAGTATGCTACGAAATACAAAATGTGTGTTGACTGGGACTGGTCCTATCTTCAATGATTCTTCCTCATATATCCGGCTGAATTTGAGCGATTGCCTGTGTTATGCTCATCTTAAGTTTATCGGTTGATTGTGGCTTATTCGCGTATACCTGTGACTTGAGGAAATCCCACTAGAAAAAATCCCACGATCTTGGTGGCCAATTTACTTCTGCGAGAGTTAACCTTACTCTCAAATCGTTCATGCAGAATTTGTGTGGCACGTAGCGCCGTTCTGTTGGAACCCCATATTCACATCTATATTATCCAATTATTAGGTTATCATCGATCGGTAACGCTATCCGTTGATGCTGATGGCTATTGACTTCGTTTTTTTCGAAGAACTACGGACTCTCACAGACAGCGACGATATTTTCGGTTGATCTTGCGTTTCGTTGACGGAAGGGCCCTGGCCGATTGTTGACTAAATCGGTCGACTTAAATTTGACCACCAAACTTTGGATCATTTCTCGAAATGTGCAAACTTATATGCATATATATATAATAGTCCGCAAATTGTTTGCGATTATTTATCTACGCCAAAAGTTTTTCGT
The DNA here is from genome assembly GCA_932273885.2 of Leucozona laternaria. Taxonomy (NCBI): domain Eukaryota; kingdom Metazoa; phylum Arthropoda; class Insecta; order Diptera; family Syrphidae; genus Leucozona; species Leucozona laternaria. Next base: position 48,834,102 of record OW026366.1, read on the forward strand.
AAAAGGCAATTATAATATACAATCGATTACAATTTGTTTGCAATGTTACATGCTAGGTACCAACAATTGTATAAAAAGGTACAAACTTGTAACTTTCGCTTGTCGTTTGGAAGCGAATGACAATTTGTAGCTCGTTTACTGTGATAAAAACGTACCTAATACCTTTTCCATTTACGGAAGTTTTTTTCTATTTCTTTTGAGATCTGTCAAATCAAGAAATCAAAAAAAATGAAAAACAAGGCGATATAGTAGATACAAAATAATAGTTTTCAAAAAAGAAGAATTATATATAAACCAAGGAAAATGGATTCGGTTGCACTTTGGATGGATGCAGAAAATAATGAAGAACGGATTGAAAGGAAAATTATACGAGACAAATCAAATATTATGGAAATATGCGATAAAAGGTAAAATTCGATTGGTGGTAAAGATTCATTTCACTATTTATGTTATTATTTTAGTTATGTACAGAACTTTCGTCTGTCGAAAAATGCTTTTTTGTATGTTTTGAATTACATACAACATAAACTTTCCGCTCCTTTAATATCAACTGCAGTTCCAGCCATCTTAAAATTAGCTGTTACTCTAAAGATTTTAGGACAAGGAGGCTATCAGCACCAAATAGAACATAATTATTGCATTGGCATGGCACAACAAACAACTTCAAGTTCTATTGCAGAAGTCTGCAATGCTATAGAAAAAATATTGTGTCCAAAATACATAAGCTTCAAAATGAATGATACAAAACGGCGAGAAGCTAAACAATATTTTTTTTTTGAAGTCAGGAATTCCGGGAGTTATATTGGTGTAGTGGACGGAACACACATCGAAATGATAAGGCCGAACAGGAGTGAGCACTTGTATTTCAATAGAAAATTAAAACATAGTATTAATGCAATGGTGGCAAGGAAAATACATATCGTCATGCTTTCTTACAATAATTAAAATGCTTTCATAATTGAAAGATGTGATCATGAAGTGTTCATACGGGCAGAAAATGCAAAGTACGGTGGTGCACATAATTCACATGTATGGAGTCTCTCGTATGAGTGTGAATATTTAATTCAAAAATATGAAAACGGAGATATGTAAGTCATCTTGGATTCTCGGTAGGTATTTTAAATGCCCTAAATCGAATTGTTTATCATTATTACGTATTTAAGGTGGCTCTGGATACTGGATACCCTTTGGAGCCATGGATTATGACTCCATTTCGAAGCGGTCCAGAAAATAGTCCTTGCCTTCGGATGAATTACCTTCGGATATCAATATATGAAGTAGATAACGCTACCTAGGTACTTAAATATTGCTAAGAGAATTCGGGAGCAAATCAAAAATAACTTATAAAGACAGTAAACACAAAAAATATAATAATATATTCATATACATATGTATTATAAGTACTGACAATTGATGCTTACTTTTTGAAAAGGTTGATGAAACGCGTCTCTTCCTCCAGATGCAGCAAATTCTTAATCCAATTTATGTGGGTGAATATCCACTTTTTGAGAACTTTAACAGTGAAACACACACTTTTGTCAGTAACTTAAAATATACAATACAATTTTTCTAATTTTCAGAAATCTTTATTTTTCATATGATTTTTTTCGACCCGCCAACCTATTTTTAAATAATTTTGTTTTTGCACTTGAAATATTTTTTTTTTTTTAAGAACAACACCCTTGTTTATTTCCAAGAAACACTTTGATTTCCCTATGAAATACGAAATATCGATATTTATATATATTATTAAATATGTATTTTATTCAAAAGTAGGAATAACACTAATTTAAAAAATAAAGTTCTTTTATTAAAAAATCTTCAGTCCATTCGTCACTAAAAAAAAATTAAAAAGAAGCAATGCTCCAGGTAACTCAAAAATCTTATATCTAATTCTTATATCACTTATAGAAATATGTAGCACTATGAGGAATTATATTTTATTCCTTTGCAAATGCAACATTTCTTTTTTTATTTCAAGCTTGGAAACATTAAGCTTGTTTTTTTCAAAATCATTTTTTTTCGATGCTCAATAGCTTTATATTTGTATTTTTTTTCTTTTGAATCGTAATTCCTCTTTTGATATTTTGCGATTGTTTTTAAATTTTCGTTAATTTTTTTGATAGTCGATTTAATTTTCGACCTGTTTTTTTCAACAGGTTTTCCTTTTAATGTGGAGTAGACCGCGGAGTTGCTGCTCTGCGTCCTTCAGGTGCGGAAATATACTGCTCGTGCTCATCGCTGTTGACTGGTTCGTATGCAGCAGGAGCTCGTTCACTATTGTCTGGTGTGTGGACGCCGAAAACACGAGCTGACGAAATTCCGCTTACGGACTCTTCCATATTTAGTAAATTAGTTACCAGCTCCTCTGAAGGGGTGAAGGAGCAATTTTTGGAGGGTCCACCACCTGTCCCAGAAATGCTCAATTTGTTCTTCGTCTTTTAATATAGCCTTTATGATCTGCCCATACCTACAAACATTTTTATTTATTTATTTTAACTTTGTAACGATATCTTTGGCACTCAAACTTACCTTTTTCCAGGTGGCTGCATCCCGTATCGGTGGGTCCTTCCGCACTTACAAAACTCCGATGCAAACCTCTGACACAAATTGTTCGATGTTTGCTTGGCGTCCGGGGTTTTTAATTGGCACTTGGCCAAATCGGAATGAGAACACATGAAGTCCACCAACATCTCGAATTGCTTCTGTTTCAAGTGAATATTTCAGCTCGAAGATTCCCTGTATTTACATTTATTTGCTTAAATTGTTATTAGAACTAAGATTTTCTAAAAAAAAACTTACATTTTAAGACATTCGTAGTCAATTCCGTTAGCACATTTGTTGTAGAAACAAATTTTCCGTTTTAGAACGCTTTTGACATTCGGAAACGAGTTTCCAGGTACGAAAATTCCACTTTCGGAATTTTCATTCCACCTCAATAACAAGCTGAGAAAATCCTGTAAGACTTTTGTCATGTAATGGGTGATTTTTTAAGAGGTTTAGAACTTTTTTTAAAAAAAAAACACAAAAAATTCAAAAAAATGAATGAAATATTTATTTGAATCGATAGTTTGAACCTTGCAATTTAATGTTTAAAGATAATTTCATGCAAATGTTGACCCCGGCTGCGTCTCAGGTAGCCCATCCGCTGAGTCCAATTTTGGCATACTCTTTCACACATATCGGCCGGTATCTCACGAATGAATGCATGGATGTTGGCTTCCAGTGCGTCAATCGAAGCGGGCTTGTCCCTATAAACATTAGCCTTGACATACCCCCACAAAAAATAATCTAATGGTGTCAAATCGCACGATCTAGGCGGCTAATTGACCGGCCCGAAACGTGAAATTAACTGTTCACCAAACTCGCCTCGCAATTGCGCCATTGTTTCGCGTGCTGTGTGGCATGTGGCACCGTCTTGTTGAAACCACATATCATGCAAGTCAAGAACTTCCATTTCGGGCAAAAAAAAGTTTGTTATCATCGCTCGGTAGCGTTCACCATTGACAGTAACGCTGCGATTCGCATCATCTTTGAAGAAATAGGCCCAATAATGCCGCCGGCCCATAAACCGCACCAAACAGTGGCTTTTTCGGGATGCATTGGTAGCTTTTGCAATGCTTCTGGCTGATCTGCACTCCAAATGCGGCAATTTTGCTTATTTACGTACCCATTCAACCAAAAATGAGCCTCATCGCTGAACACAAGCAGCGCGCGATGAACATTTCGAACCGAGCACGAATTTTGATAGTAAAATTCAATAATTTGCAAGCGTTGTTCATTTGTAATACGATCCATGGTTAAATTGCAAACCAAACTGAAGCTGTTTGACAGTGACACAAGGTACTAAACACACGTCAGATGTCAAAACCTGTGTTGCCAAAACCAAACCAGCCAAAAAATCACCCGTTACTAAGAAGGTACGCCCATTCTAATTACGGAGTGCTGTGATTTATGGGAACACAGGTTTGGTTTGGTCTATCTGAAACACCACATTGAATTCTTTCTATTTTGATACTTGATACATTAAAACGAAATTATAAACCCGTTAATTGACTTTGTAAACTAAATACTAGAAGAATAGAGTGGTTTTAAATATTTGACTTTTCTAAATGGACAAGAAGTTGATGTGGATTTTTGCCGACGTTTTGAGTCTTCTGCGATTCAACGTTTGATAGCCAGATTCGAGTGGATCGGTTCAGTCAAAAATCGGCACCCGTACGTCAGTAAATCACAAGATCCGTTGAAAATATCACAGTCACATAGCCGTCCGGCGTTGAAATTCTCATCGCTGTCAACGAGGAGATCGATGATGACTAATTTATTTTAACCCAAAATGGATAATATGGACGCAGCGTTGTTCTTGGGAAAAAAAAATTTTGGGGTCATTTTTGGGGCCATTTTAGCTTTTTTGGGGCCATTTAATTTTTACATATTTAATGAGATAATGGAATAAAACATTAGGTAATATTGTAATTTAATCCATTTTTTTTGAGTAGGTATGCATAACATTAAATATGTTTAAGTAACTTAAAATCTATCTTAGCCCTCTATTGCATGACTTATGAAGGAATTCATTCTAAAAAAAATTTGTTTCCAAAAAACTGAGTTGCCAATGCATGAAAACCCATGTACGGGGTTTTGGAAAAAGTCCAAAAAAAAAATTTAAAAAAATGTAAAAAAGAAAAATAAATACACACGAAAATATTTTTTATTTGGATGAAACTAACATGTTTATTTAAAAAAGGTTGTGTAAAGAACACACTGTTATTTGTATAATGAGCTTTTACTTGAAACTTGTTTAAGAAACAATGGGGCATATTCATAGTCACTTTTAAACTCCAGTTTATCTTAGACTGGGGTTTATTCAATGTTATTAGATAGGATAAACCCAGGTCTATATAAACTGGAGTTTAAAAGTGACTATGAATATGCCCCAATTTGGGAATCGCGATTCTCTTACTGATAACAAAAACCGTTTATTATACAAAAATAGACACTTCCATTGTAGACTTCATTATTGACCGACTTGTTTAATATAACGAACATTTTTTAAAAATTTTCTTGTACCTAAGACTGGCCCCGAATTAAACCGAATCTACTTGAACCTCACTCTAAATCTATTTCTTTCTATTTTATTATGATGCTGTAAGACCAAGACATCCTTAGAATATTCCAAGAAATTAGGGTTTTTTTATAAAAAGAATCTCATTAAATTGAATTGGTATAGTTTTAAAATAATTTATATTTTTTTTAAATAATTTTAATAGAATTATGTATGTAGTTACTCAAGCTTATGAATTTAATGATTCTGGGGCCATTTCGCGATGGCCCGGGGCACGGGGCCAAAATAAGAATTTTGGGGCCAAATGGCCCAATTGGACACTTTAGCACAACGCTGTATGGACGTGACTGACAGCGACAATATATATTCTGCACGAGTGTTTTGGGGCAAGGTTATCTCACCCAGACCACTGGATCGTGCGATTTAACCCCGATGATAAATGTGGGTTTTTTTTAAGTCTTATATAACATCTATAAGCTTCAAATGATTCAAAGAACAGCTAGTGTTGGTGCCACAGGGGCCTTGGGCGTTTTTGTGCATCTTTTACCACTCGATTTACACACTAAATATCTAGTATCTTACAGAGATATAAGACTAAACTAATGGAATTGCTGATTAAGTAAACCCTATGGGCAGGCAATATAGCAAATTCGATTCCTAATGATATGTTTTCGACACCTAACGAATAGTGCATCCCTATTTTGAGGATCAGTCAGTGGGGTAAATTTAAAATTCAACCCAGAGAGGATTGGAAGGATGACGTCGTAACAAGAGACTTTGATAGATCTACATATCTACACTGACGGCTAAGAGATGGAGTGTGGTGTGGGTTCATAAATCTTCTCTGAGTCCTTAAATATCTGTAAATCTTGCTGCGGCTACACCATCCTCCAAATTGATCCACGTCAAGATTAGTGCAACTCTTATCTGCGTACCGGGTCACGGTGGCATTGCGGGAAATGAGCGGGCAGAGGAACTAGTTAGGCAAAGATTAGCCCTTCATAGCTCACTTGCGGAAAGAGTTTACATTCCCCTCGGAGCTATGAAGGGCAATATGCTTTCAATTTTTTCCACTGAATCCAATCGTAGGTAGACTGGTTGAGCAGTCTAAGCAACTGTGTTAAATCTACAAAGATGTGGCCCACCTATAATAAATCCCGAACAAAAGATCTAATTTTCTGACCAAGACAAGATATCGCCAGGGTCGTTGCAACATGCACCGGGCACTGGTCAATAGGAGAGCATGCAGCAAAACTGGGTATTCCTTGCAACACCCATTGCCGTAGCTGTGCGAACCTGCAGGAAAAGGAAACACTAGTTCACTTCCTCTGTAAATGCCCAACCCTTCCTTTCTTTGACGACCTTGATGAACTTTCCGAACTTTCCGAACTAAAGATCCAAGACTTAATCTCTTTTCTATACACGACTTAATGGCTCTGAGATGAATTTCGGTATTTAGCTGTCTGGCTCGCCTCCTTAGATGGTTGTTCCACCAGAGGGTATTCCCGCAAACCCATTCCTCATCCATAGGTTCAAACGAGTTATAACGGGTGATTTTTTAAGAGGTTTAGAACTTTTTTTAAAAAAAAAACACAAAAAATTCAAAAAAATGAATGAAATATTTATTTGAATCGATAGTTTGAACCTTGCAATTTAATGTTTAAAGATAATTTCATGCAAATGTTGACCGCGGCTGCGTCTCAGGTAGCCCATCCGCTGAGTCCAATTTTGGCATACTCTTTCACACATATCGGCCGGTATCTCACGAATGAATGCATGGATGTTGGCTTCCAGTGCGTCAATCGAAGCGGGCTTGTCCCTATAGACATTAGCCTTGACATACCCCCACAAAAAATAATCTAATGGTGTCCAATCGCACGATCTAGGCGGCCAATTGACCGGCCCGAAACGTGAAATTAACTGTTCACCAAACTCGCCTCGCAATTGCGCCATTGTTTCGCGTGCTGTGTGGCATGTGGCACCGTCTTGTTGAAACCACATATCATGCAAGTCAAGAACTTCCATTTCGGGCAAAAAAAAGTTTGTTATCATCGCTCGGTAGCGTTCACCATTGACAGTAACGCTGCGATTCGCATCATCTTTGAAGAAATAGGCCCAATAATGCCGCCGGCCCATAAACCGCACCAAACAGTGGCTTTTTCGGGATGCATTGGTAGCTGTTGCAATGCTTCTGGCTGATCTTCACTCCAAATGCGGCAATTTTGCTTATTTACGTACCCATTCAACCAAAAATGAGCCTCATCGCTGAACACAAGCAGCGCGCGATGAACATTTCGAACCGAGCACGAATTTTGATAGTAAAATTCAATAATTTGCAAGCGTTGTTCATTTGTAAGACGATCCATGGTTAAATTGCAAACCAAACTGAAGCTGTTTGACAGTGACACAAGGTACTAAACACACGTCAGCTGTCAAAACCAGTGTTGCCAAAACCAAACCAGCTTAAAAATCACCCATTATATATATGGTATCAAAACGGCGCTTTGGGTCACAGAGCTAGTCTGCATGTTGGCCGCCATTTCTACCTACCTACCTACCTTCCTTAAGTCGCAGGTCTGGCCAATAATCCGAAAAAATTAACATAACCCGTGCTATCGCTTCAGCCTGATCTATGCGCCAGATTGTTGAAATGAATGGAAATTTGGACCTATCTGTTGCGCGCCACTCAAGGCAATTTAAACTATATCATATTCCACACATAATGTCATCGATAGGCTTTTCAAATAAAAAAAATTCATTGATATCTCACACACAAGTTGTTTTATTCAATTTTTCCAGTTTTCCAAAAATTATGTTGCATTTTCTCTAATATGTAATCAAAGGGACTCGCACTCATTTATGCTTAAAACTATATAACCTCTCCAGACCTTGTCGAAGCTCATTGTAGAAATGGTGCAATGGAGGTCACCGTCTTCATGCATATACACTGCAACTCCGTCTTTTTTCGCCGCTGTTTTAGACCCATGTATTACTTCCGCACTTCTCGCTGCTCCAGTACCTATGACCCTGTTTAGATTGGGAAGATTGAGTACGGACTGGTGAGTCTCATCGTGATTATATTGGAAACAACATTACATTGAAACAACCACAATTTCAACATGGTGTACATCAAAATAATAACAAATGAGACTCATGAGTCATATTTTTATGTTTTCTTCGTGCCTCACGTGATCCCTTACCCCTAACTCTAGCCTACAAACTGCAGTGACATCGTACCAAATCTTTCCAATCGAAATAACGCCAGCGTCTGTGTTTAACCTAAATGAGATGGTTTAAACTACTTAACTATTTCCCAAGTGTAGACTTTTAAAACTACATAATTGGTGCCACCTTTTGCTGAACGAATGTAACTACATTTTATACAAGATTTTTTGCGTTTAGGTATTTTTAACTGTTTTTGTTTTCAATCCACGAGGGAACTGGATGAAAAAAACTGCCCAGTGCTAAACAATTTACGCGTTAAAAAGAACAACATTATAATCCCCTACGCGCTAAGCTTAGCCCAGTTAATTTTCAGAGCTTAACTTAAGCGTGGAGAAAAACTGTCTTAACGGCGTGAATTGCACACTTCTTATCGATCGTGTGTATGGAAACACCAATTTTTTTTTTTCTGTAATGGTGTCGCTAATCCCCGTTGTCGTTTATTTCACCCAGTTAGCTCCGGGATTGCATAAAAAACACGCAAAATCTACTCACCAGAAGGGTTCGGACTTCAGATTCAAAATTTCGAAGCAAATGTGGAAAAAGCGAAGTAAATCCTAAATTTCCAAAGTAGATTGAGAAATAAAAAAAAAAACTGATTTTATATTTAGCTACGATTTCTATTAAATTTTTATTACCAAAATTCAATTCCGAAAACTTCTTTTCTGCTGCGGTGCTGCTGAATATGTAATCTGACAAATTTTTGAATACAAGTTCTTCGATATTATTTGTTGTTTTCGTAATAGAGTACCAAAATGTAGGCAAATATCGTTAATCCGATCTGACCTCCATTCATCATTTAAGATATTAATGCCTGGTTCAAATACGAATCTTGATTTTGACATTTTGAGTTTAATGGAAAAAACAGTGCTGTCACTTAAAAACGATGTAGTGCATGGTGATCAGTGCTGTCTTTTCATTTATTGATTGAAATTTTTTTCAATTGAATTTGATTTGATTGATTTTGAGAGAATAGATATCAGAACCTTTTGTACAGCACGATAAAGCCAACTGCATATAAATAGGTAGCTACGTTTCCCAAAAACAGTTTCATTTTAAAAGTTTGTTCTATTACGGTGTCGATGGCGACGGAGGAAGGTCTGGTTTCGGATCAACTTATTCCACCTAAATTATTTTTATCAGATTAACCGTCTCTTTTCCTAATGAATTGTCTCTTATTGATTTGATTTGACCGATAGTGAATAATTGTTGTTTTGTCTTTTTGTTTCTGTTTTTATAAGTACCTTCATCGAATTTTGGTATTTTGCAATTAATTCTACTTTGAATGGATTCGTAAGATTTCGACGTAATTTTCTACCGAATTTCATCCAAATTTAATTGAAATGTGAATTTAAGTTTAAGTGTGAAATAAGATGAAATCGAACTTGGAAATGTTCAACGAAATTACCTCATTTACAAATTTTAAGAGCTGAAGCTCTTAGTTTATTTAATGGAAGAAAATTTGTTCTAAAAATATAGTCGGCAGTGAATTATGTACTTCATGCAATTGTTCTCAGTTATAACAATAAAAGAATTCAGCTTTGTTTAAGAAACAAGAAATATTATAATAAATTAAAACTTAACTGTCTATTTATTGTTTTTCTCTTATAGTTACACTTAATTATTTGCTTATATTTAAATTATTTAAAACTATAACTTAAAAATTTAAACTATGTACACAGGTATTTATATTTTAAAATACACAATTGCCATAGATCCATCCAAGGAACTGAGCAATGTCTGTGTACACAACGTATTCTTGAAGGTTACATTGATGTATCTCAGTGTCAGAATCCAGAGCCAGTGATACTACTCCCCTTAAACTCCATTTGTTTTTATATTTTATCATTAAACCGCTTCCAGAATCGCCACTGCACGGACCGGATCCATCAAGGTTGCCTGCACACAACGTCCGGTTTGAAGTCAAAGGGATAAATTTTGGGTTAGATTTTACGCATGAAGTCTCTGAAGCAACTCTGGCTGTTGCTAATTTAGGTGTAGTGGTTATTTCGTCGCCTTCCTCGTTCCGTCCCCAACCCACAACAATTCCCGAAATGCCTTCAATTTCTTGGACATCTAATACTCCTTCCCACATACAAACCGGTCGTATATAAACTGAGAACCTAGAATAAAAGAATAAAGAGAAAATAATAATTCTTATATCATTTAACACAGCGGAAAATGAATTCCTTACGCCACACTTCTTTCAAGCTGAAGTATTGCCAAATCTGCATCGTTATTATCGAGTTCCTGTCTATAATCTGGATGCCTCAATATTTTCTCCACATTACTGTTAAAAGTTATGTCCGAAAGAGTCCATTCGTCGATTTCATGTCTACCCACAGATACCAAAATATCCTCTTCCCTAATCAAATTGTGTACCGTATGGAAGCAATGAGCTGCGCTTATTACGGTCCGTGTTGTAATCAAACTACCCCCACATTGGAAAGATAATTGTCTTCGGGTCTTTACAAATATTGCAACAATCCAAGGAAATCTGGATCGTTCTACGTCTTCACCCTTAACTACAAGCTTCGTAGCCAGCATTTCGTTCTCGAACCCACAAACTGATTTAATATATGTCCATTCCTTCGGTCTTTGTATAAAGTTAACTCCTTCTGCTAAAAAGTTAAATGGTGGTTGTTTTGTAGTAGTAGAAGTAGGAGTAGTAGTAGGGGAAGCTGTTGTCCTAGGAGGACTTGTAGACCATCGACTACCAAAAGCTGATCTTCCTGTTGTTCTTGTGCCAAAGTCATTGTTGTTATTATTAATATTGATCGCTCGTCCATCAAGTATCAAATAGCTGGGTAAATCGTTTTTTTCACCTGCGACGAAATGGATTAGTGTATTGCATATATGATATTTTTGTAATAAAATATTTGTTTATTTTATTATTATTTAAGGTTAGAGCTTAAAGCCTGACTTACCGGGGGTTTTTGCTGTCGTCGTGTATGGTTTGCGTGTTGTCGTTGGGTAACGTTTGCGTGTTGTTGGCTTAATAGTCGTCCTAAATTTCTTAATCGGCGATCCCGGAACTGTTATGGTGTGTTGTAAATCAATTGTTGTCTCTGAGGCAGAAGCTTAAGAGAAAATAAGAATTTTTCATTAAGATTATTAGATATCGGGAAAAAATTTCATCTTACCCTTAGGACCTGGACATATTTCGACACCATTCAACCGAATACCTCGGACTGTTGGAATAACATTTGGAAGTGCAAATTTAACTTTATATGAAAATGCAGTTCCTGATTTTATGTACTCGAAAGATTTATTAATATCAAAGTTTAAGGAGATCCCTCCTGCGTTTTTCTTTAAAAAAGAGGAGAACAAAGTGTATAATAGATTTAAGAAAGTTTTAATTATTAAAAGTTACGTTTATTAAACAAAATATTAATTTAACATTTCACTATAAAAATTAAGTGCGTCAAGAAGAAGGTACGTCATGAAATAAATAAAATTGATAATAGATTTTCTTCTTTAGAATCAGATAGGAGAATTTTACGAAAATGTTTTCATTTAATCGCGTCCCCCTGTTCAGCCAGGAGGGGCAATTTCATAAAAAATTGACTTAAAACAAAAAAAAAATATTAAAAAGCAACAAATACATATACAATGCCATGTTACACCTTTTTCTAAGGCCAGAAATCTCTTCTTTTATTGTGTTTTTAAAATAGATGTTTCAGAGAATAGTTTTTGAAAAAATTAATTCTCAAACTCAAAATTTCGAAAAAAAAATTGAAAAATTTTGTTCAAACTAATTTTGTACAACATTTTAAGTTATTTAGTAGTATTTTTGTTTTTAATATTCCATGTTTTTAATAATTTTTAGTCAAACATCAAAAACTGGATGCTAAAATCTCTTCTATTTCTTTAGAAAATTTAATTAGTCAGGAGGGACCATTTTCTACAAAAATTGACTTAAAACAGAAAAAATATATGAAAAAAAACAACGGTTATACTTTCAACGCTATGATATACCTTTTCGTAAAGGCAGAAATGTTTTCTTTTATTATGTTTTTAAATAAAGTTATTTTAAAGAATAGTTTTTAAAAAATAAATTTTCAAACCTAAAACTGTGTAGTAGGATTTTTTTTAATATTTAATTTGAAGTCCGTCTTAATCGACATGTCTTGCCAAACCGTTAAGAAGATACGTTAATTAACGTTTAAGTCAATGTTTTTTTGAAAACCTATATTTTGTTAATGAAATGACTTCTCAGGCGACTATATTTCGAATTTGTGGAAAAAACGTCATCGCGTCGTCGAGGCAACATCAACTTACTCCTTAGGGCTCACCTTGGCGCAGAGAATTCTTGGGGCTTAACTTAAACCCGGAGAAAAAGTGGAATACCAGTTTGTTGTTATCGATAGTTTGTATGGAAACTCCATTTTTTCTGTAATGGCGTCGGTAATCTTCGAAGTGGTTTTTTCTTTCAATCAAAACGCTCCGGACTTAAAAAAAAAAAATCACTCCTAAAGATATCGACTTGGTTTTATTTTTTTTTTTTTTACAGATAATAGCGTCATTAAGTGCAGAAAAAGTTCTCAATTCAAATTCAATTAGCGTTTTTCTTACTGCAGCAAATTAAAAATCATTAGCCTGGATATTTATCGAGGCTAACGTACCAAGCCTGAATAAAAACTATGCTACCACTTATTTTTTTTTGCTGTTATCGAAAAATGTATCGAAAAAATTTGGTGATGAAAATATTAAAAGAAGCTGATATTTTTTCGAAAATAAAAGCGCCCACTTAAGAGATTTTGGTTACCCTTAGAAAGTTAAGACATAGTGCGAGCAGTCAGGAGATTTACAAAAGGATTTAAGAAGAGAAACCGATTAAAATTGGTTTTGAATGCTCTTAGATTGTAATGAGAGGGAAAGAGTCAGTTTTGTAAAGCATTCCACATGTGTAGTGCGGCTAAAGAACGAATCTCTATAACCGTGTGTCCGAAATTGGGAATTGTGTAAATTGTTTCATGGGAGGAATGCAACTGGCTGTTTCAAAAGAAAATTGTTTGAAAAAAAGCTGTACAAAATAGAGGCACGAAACATTCCGACGATGTTAAGGAGTGTCGATAGTTTCATTGATGGTGCTATTCCCTATTATTATTTATTTATGTGCCCAAATGTGAGAGTTGTAGGTACTCGAGTCGAGTTTAACCTTAACATTTTGCAGCATTTTTGCCAGTTTCAATTATTTGGTCATTCCACAGAAGGTGCACTGTAAAACACATATCGAGAACTGAGAATATCCCCAATACAAGTGAAAGAGGCATTGGGGGTAAGATTCACTTAAACGACAGAATTCTACGTGGTTAGTAATTCCCCATTGGACAGTGCTGTTAAGATCAGAATTTTATCGAACTTATCATCCGATGACGTTGAAGATCCACATTTAAAGAGTGGAGTGGTGCATCAGGAAACGAATAAAAGAAACTAAGGGTGCTGTCATCTCCAAAACAATGAAGTAGATTAGAAGATTTAGCTAGAAGATCATTAATACAGATAAGGAAAAGAGTCGGAGTCAGAACCTTGTGGCACACCAGCGTTTATTATGTGAATTTCAGACTTGAACCTATTCGATACTACTTGTATTGAACGGCCCGAAAGATAATTTCTTATCCATTGAAATAGGGAGTCATCCAAACCAAAAACACTCATTTTTAGTAAAAGACCTTGATGCCAGGATGAAATATCCTTCTACCTCCGCTCCAGAATTTGCATCTGAGGTATTATCGCTTATAGGTTCCGAAGTGTTGTCAGAAAACAAAACTTCGTGACAAATGGAAATATTATGCTAAATGCAGGCACTCACGATAAGGTTCGTTACTGCACACAAATCACTGCAACTTTAATAACCTTCTAAAGCCACCCTTGAGCAAACGAAACGCATTTTCCACAACAATTTAATCGAGTTCCAGAGTGAACCTTGTTGAAATTTCGTTGTAATGCCCTTAAATTTCCATAATCCTTAAATGGAGGCATCAACCAGTTCGATGGTGGATATGCAGAATCACCTAGTAATTATAAACGATTCATTGTGAAGCATATCATTATAATTATTAATACGTTAACAATTTTTTTGTACTCCATTTTTAATATACTTAAACCGAACGCCCGACAATAAAAAATATACCATTTGAAAGCTATTATTAATTAGAAGTGCCATCAGAAGAGATTATGTGAATCCGTCGACTACTTACATGTAAAAATTTTGAATAATGGTTTCCCCATACAAAGTCTAAAAAAAAAACAAATTCACGATACACCCGGCTGTTTGTCAACACCCGAGCGTAGTGAACCATACGAAAAGTTCACTTCCAACGTGTTTCATGTAGCTGAGACTCAATATTTGTTGTTTCGTTCCGAATGATGTACTCTACCTTCAAAAATTGTATTTTTAACAAAAACAAAATAAATCACGTACACAAATTCACTTTCAGAACTGAATAGAATTTAAAATTTAAACGTTCAGAGCCAGATTTGGTTAGAAAACTGAACAACACAGCCCTTTCATATAGTTTGGTTGTATAGCAAAAAACAATACTTTTGTATGATGATTCTAGACAAATTCTACCTGTTCTTCCACATGGATCACGAGAAACATTAATCGACAATTGTGTATGAAGTTGGAATGAACTCAGATCTTTTCATCATGTAACTTTGACACAAAATATGTGAGCACATATCCATCTGTATCTATCTTAAGCTTACTGATTAAATATAACGGGTCCGCCAAATAACTTTTTTTTTTTTTGAAAATGGCGCGAAACATCGAGTGTAGCTTCGGCTGTGTGGCACGTAGCGCCGTCCTGTTGAAACCAAATGTTGCCAATATCCTCCTCTTCAATTTTTGTGAACAAAAATTCGTTCAACATGGCCCGATAACGATCGCCATAGACTGTAACGGCCACTCCTTGCTCATTCTCGAAAAATGGCCCAATTATGCCTCTGGACCAAAATCCGCACCAAACAGTGACTCGTTTTGGGTGTATCGGCTTTTCAATGTATGCGTGCGGGTTTTCTGTGCCCCAAATGCGACAATTTTGCTTGTTTACTACCCGCCAAGATCAAAATGAACTTCATCTGAAAAGATGATTTTTTTGGCAAAATCGGCATCTTCTCTAAGTCGATCGCAGGCCCACTTAGCGAAGCGTACACACAACCATATTCGTTCAGCGGAGGGATAAAACTAATTACCTTTCAAATCAGACATGAGCTCAGTTTTACCATTCACGAAATAAGCACTAGTTTAAAAAAAACGTTAGATGGCGGACCCTTTACAAATAAAGATGGTCGAATTTCGACCACAGGCGATACTAGTACCTATTATTTTTCAGTTTCAAAAATATATGAATTGTCGGAATTGGGTGATATGCGGACTTTATATCAAATCGTCTGAACACCTCGAATATCGACCAAAACATTTGCGATCACATTTGCCGACACATTATGTGCGGGTGCCTTGATTGAAAATGTATTTGCGACTTTTGGCACAACAGTTTTTGCATATCGCGTGAACACCCCCATATGCAAGTTTGCGACCAATGATGTTCAGCTTAAGTCAATCAAGAAAATAGGTTTAGTATTATAATAGAAACAAAAATTATAAAACTAAGAAACTTTGAAGTAAAAAGCTTTAAAATTAGAACATTGCGTTATATCATGCTAATATTATGTACTTTAACATCAGGCTGTTTAATATTTCGTGCCTTAGACTTAAATGAACTTTCATGAATCAACATTTTTTATAGGAGCGTTGGCACTGTGCGCACTATGTACAGCTACACACCGCCACAAACCCATAGTGATAGTAGTTTAAAAGATTGTTTTTAAGTAACAGTTCCCTTTAGAATCCACGCGACGTGAGGACGATTTTCATTTTTGCTAAGTAATTTACAGATTTTTCACAAAAGATGTAATCAATTGTGTCTAACAAATAAAGTTTTTGATAAATACATTGTTTTGTAAGTTATTTGGTTTTTTTTTTTTTTTTTACAAAGTACAATCGCTGCATTGTGAATTGGGCGACGATTTTGTAACTAGAAAAAGATGACAGCGGTTCTCGTCACGCTCACGTCCCGCTTCCTCGTCGCATTGTGAATCAGGCATGATTAAGTAGGTAGGTAAATCGTATATTTTATTAAAATAATTTAATGGATTTCTGGTTGTACTTATTGTATTCTTCGTCTTCATAAAAAGCTCTATAGAAAAACCACTGAAAATTTGTAAGATTAAATGCAATCTGGTTAAAATACAGTTCATTTGGGAATTCCGTTCTCATCACGGAAATTCCAATAGCAGCAATACTACTCATACCAATCTGACTGCTTTTTCCGAATGTTTTGATATAAAATTTACACAGTCATTGTGAAGGTTTTTATTCCGATGTGAGGTGGATGCTTAATTGTTTTTAGATGTCCGAGTATGAATATTTTCAAAAAGTTATTTCAAATGTGTTGGAAAAAGACATTCTGTTCCAGCGAGCGCCAGCGTAAGAAATCCAACAGATATAAGCACATGAAATGTTTGAGTTATATGTGGTTAATGCGTACCTACATAAAGCTAAAAGGAAAAATACAAGGCTTAAGTTCAATATTTGGAACCTAGAGATCTCTTGTGTTCTAATGAGTCAATGAACTAATGAATAAATAAATTCTCTTGGAAAAATAGACAAGAAGCTGAATGTTTGTCGAACTGAATTCAAAGATTGAACTAGTGCTTGTATTTTGTCCCATACACTAATACCCAGTTTTTCAGCGCATGATTTAAACCAGAGTAAAAACACCAAATTTGGTGAGATAAATCAGGGGGGTCATTCCGTAATTCGATTATCGCCACACGATATCGTTTTGACGATAGCTTTGCTTCACGTAAAGATAATAATCACTATCGACTGAAAGATATCGTCTTGACGATCGAAAATTTGCTCTCCGTAACTCAAAAATCGTCAAAACGTTATCGTTAAATCGTTACCGTTTGAACGATACCTATTTAGCTATCGTCTTGCGTCGTCTTGTTTGTTTTTCGAAACAATTTATGCATTTTATCATATGTAGGGTTTTTCAATAAGGGCGCGTAGATGTTTTCGGTTGATCCTGGGATAATAGACATGGAAATGCAACCATGTAAACCTTAAAATGGGCGCAACGCACGTATCGTTGCCTAAAAGATTTTTATATTAAAGTTCTTTCAATTGGACGTGTCGTTCAATCGTGTAACTTGCCATGATGATTTGGCATCACGTTTTGCCCGCACTTTTCTTCACTCCTTCTAAATAAAAATTGATATTTTTTTTTTGCGTTACTGACAAAAATAAATTACAGAATTGTCATTTATGACAATGATTGAAAAGTCAATCCTTCTCAAACTGTGATTTATAATAAACGATTGTCGAGACGATAGTGATTGTGTTACGTAAAGCAAATTGATGACGATATCGTGCACGATTATCGTTTAGACGATTATCGTTTTAAAAATTACGGAATGACCCCCCTGGATTAACTGGACAGATGCTTTTGATGTTGTATAACTTCCGACTAGATTCTTGTATTAATCCAAAACATGTTCTATAACCTTTATTCTAAATATATTGCAAGTAAAAATGCCTTTGGTTTGTTAGTTAACTATTGTTAACAATATTAATTTACAAAACAAATCAAATATTTGTAGCTTTTGGTGAAGAAAGAAATACGAACAAAATTAAAATGCATTTTTTCCATTTGAAAAAAAGAAAGTAGAATTTTCATTGCATACACTATGATTTTGTGCCATACAAATGAAAATATTAATATTTTTTGTATGTTTCATTAGTATTCGTTTGACAGATCAACAATACCTATCAATAATCGTTCCTAAATGAAATCGTAAATCCAAACAATGTGTAACAATGACACTTCAACAATATTTTTTGACATAACAATTGTTAAATATTGTTAGAAAAAGAACGCACCACTTAGGTTTTTTACTGAGCAAAAAATTCGCAAGTCCATTAGCTCTAAAGGCTAAGCCACGCAGTGAGGGAGTGACAAGAACCAGAGCGATACAAACAATTAAAAGCATATGACACTGTATGGTATCCATTGCGGCAACGTAACGTAGTCAATGCGTGACAAAGCGACCAACGCGACGTTGCTCTGCTTTTAAATCTGTTCCATTGCCTGAGCGACAACAATGTTTGAGAACGTTACTTAGCAACGGAATTTTCACAACTAGCATAGCTATTTAAAAGAATTGTAGCTCAATAAATTGACAATTTTCACTGGAATTTGTTCCTCAGTCTTTCTGCTGCTCCGTCCCTTGTCGCTCTATCCGACAATCCTTGAAGAGTATTTCGTCACGAAAATGTGCTTCTTACCTAATAAGCCATTCCGATTCGGTACAAAAATTGTAAATCCCCTCCCGTTTAAAAATCATTGAAAATTTTCAAAAAATTGCCATCCATTAGGTTTAAATTAATCGAATTTTTTGTCTTCTATATATTATCCTAAAAACCTTGTCGATGATATAACGATTGTCCATAATTATTTTTGAAGAAGCCTACCAGTCCAATCCAGTTCGTACGTCTTTGTAGTTCTAACCTTTAATATATTATGTTTTTTTTTGACGTTATGCTCACCGATTCAATAAAACCGTGTTGTGATAATTTAATCTCTATCACAGTATCCCCATAGTCAACTTCGTCGACGGTTACTATTCCAACAACTTCTGCACCAGATTGCTCATATCGAAATATGTCAGGGCACGGTACACTTGGATATTGAGCTTGTAATTTTCGAACAAACAACGTAACTATCACAAAAACTAATTTCAAATTTTGTAAAATCATTTTATTTGTTCGTTAATATTGTATGATACTTATTTTTAACAGATAACTTATCATGCAATGGCAACTGACAAACAAAAAACAACAGAAGAAGTAGAAACTCCGTCAATGGATAAGTTACACTCTCGAGTTCCGGGTTAAACTAAGTGCAATTGATACATCAAAAATATCTTAAACCTTTCCAAGGCAAAAATAGCCTTTTCGATGAAGAAAATCTTGGTTTTCCGGTGCGGAAAGCTCAGATGAACCAGCTTTTTTAATAAATTACTTTTCACAGTCACTCTAGCATGAGCGAAAATTGTCTAGAATAGTTACTAGAATAAATCAAACCTGTTTCAAGTCTTTATGGTCAGTTTGGACATCTGTATATTATGTATTTATTATTTTTCCAATGCAAAAATGTGAATAAATTTGCAACACACTTTTCTAAAATTAATCTACGTCTATCACTGGAAAGTTCAAGGGTCTTAGGTAGGCTTTGAGAAAAAAAAAATATTATTTAAAGCAGTAAAGCGAAACGTTCGTATCGATAAAATTTCAAGTTCATTATCATACGTATAAATGCAAGAATGCACAAACGTAAAAGCTTTTTAACTTATATTTTCAACAAATTGTTGTCGGGAAAAAGAAGCTTAATGGATGTATAGACTTGTAAATGAAGGGCTTTGACGTACACACAAATTATATAATGCTGATTAGAGTGGTGATAGGGATCACCATAAAGTCAACAAACTGCGCGATGTCCTCTTAGGTTTTCAATGCGTGTGTAAATATTAGCTGCTCTGGTTTCTTTGATTTTTCTGGAGTTTAAAGCATTAAACACAAATCTTGTAGAGCTTCCAATGACTGTTTGCAATTTTTCTAATAGATTCCAACCTGTTATGCATGTATATTGATCTTCAGTGCAGTGTTTCGCTCTACCCATTTCGAATTTCCATTTAAAAATAATACTAAGAATTTCAAAACTATTCTTACTAAAATCTCACCAAAATTTTGACTTTTTCAATCAACAATATAACTTTTTAAGCTTTTTTTTAATTTTGTAGTTGCAATCAACTTAGTGCAGAATATGACTAACGCCTTTTATTTACTCGGAAGATTATACGTAGAATAGATTGATGATATAAT
The DNA here is from genome assembly GCA_932273885.2 of Leucozona laternaria. NCBI lineage: Eukaryota > Metazoa > Arthropoda > Insecta > Diptera > Syrphidae > Leucozona > Leucozona laternaria. The sequence goes on from OW026366.1 coordinate 48,854,342, forward strand.
TACCCTAAGTATAATGCAGACATTTTTTCACACATCCACTTACAGTTACCGATGCCAAATCACCATGGCAAGTTACACGATTGAACAGCATGGCCGAATGGGACAACGATACGTGCGTTGCGCCTATTTTACGGTTTAAACGGTTGTCGTTCCAAGTCGATTATCTAAAGTTTGGTGGACAAATTTGAGTCGACCGATTGAGTGAACAATCAGCCAACGCCTTTGCGTCAACGAAACGCAAGATCAACCGAAAATATCGTCGCTGTCTGTGAGAGTCCGTAGTTCTTCGAAAACGATGATGTCATTGTCATCAGCACCAACGGATACCGCTACCGATCGATGATAACCAATTTTTGCTGGCTGCAATTAGATAATATGGATGTGAACACGACATGTGGTTTCAAACACCTTTTTTACATCTGCGCGACTAAACGACGACCTTTTGCGACTTTGTTATTCAAATTTTTTCTCTTCACAACTAATTTACAACAAAAAAGCTACAATTAATGCCATCTTTACATTTTCGAATTTCCTTTTCTAATGCCTGGACTCAGAGAGTCAACTTAGCACTACCTACCTAGTTTTTGTATGAAAACTTCGTCAAACTAAATTTTTAGAATTTTTTTCTCTCCACAACTAATTTACAACAAAAAAAACTACAATTAACTGTGTTATTATTTTTTTTATTTTCTGAAAGTGTAATGATAACTTGATATCAAGTTAGCACTACATACCACAATTTTTTTTTTCCACAACTAATTTACTACTAAATGGCTACAATTAACTATGTACTTAGTTTATTTAATTTCTAAAAGTGTAGTGCTAACTTGACACACGTCAATTTTATAAAGGGTCCGCCATCTAACGTTTTTTTTCAACTAGTGCTTATTTCGTGAATGCTAACACTCAGCTCATGTCTGATTTGACAGATAATTAGTTTTATCCTTCCGCTGAACTAATATGGTTGTGTATGGATCTCTGTCACCAAATGTCAGAAGTGTCAGTGTGAAATTAAAAAAAAAAAAACAATCTGACAGCACTCCCTGGTTGGAAAACAAAACCAAATGCAGAAGGCACGAAGGCGAGCCAAAAAAGTAGTGTGCTTAATAATAGTGATTAATGTGTAATAAAATTAGGTTTTTGTATCAAACACTTGAAAAAATGTTCACTAAAATGTTTAAACACTAATTAATACGTAATTCGATCGCAAATTTCAGTTCCAAATACCAAAAATAATCAAATGACCGGATTTTTAACACTGCCAAGAGCATGTAAATATTTTCCAACCAGGGACTTTTTTTGTTGTTGTTTTTAGATGTCAAATTAGAAAGAGAAAAGACAAAGACAAATCTTGGAAGACCTCTACACGCTTCGCTAAGTGGGCCTGCGATGGACTCAGGGAAGATGCCGATTTTGCCAAAAAAATCATCTTTTCAGATGAAGCTCATTTTGATCTTGGCGGGCACAGAAAACCCGCACGCATACATTGAAAAGCCGATACACCCAAAACGTGTCACTGTTTGGTGGGGATTTTGGTCCAGAGGCATAATGGGGCCATTTTTCGAAAATGAACAAGGAGTGGCCGTTACAGTCAATGGCGATCGTTATCGGGCCATGTTGAACGAATTTTTGTTCACAAAAATTGAAGAGGAGGATATTGGCAACATTTGGTTTCAACAGGACGGCGCTACGTGCTACACAGCCGATGTTTTGCGCCATTTTCAAAAAAAAAAAAGTTATTTGGCGGACCCTTTAGTATATTCCTATGCAGAAGATCAGAAATCAGATATGGCTCCATTTGCATTGAAACAAAAACGTACTATATTACTAACAAAAAACTTTCCCATTGTGAAGTTATTTTCATACAAAGAACTATTAGTGCAGTAATTTGGTGATTTCACCTGGAAAGTTTTCCGGGAGTTTTGAAAATTGGCAATTTTATAGGTTTCAACGTGCTCCTTCAGAATTTCAACTTTGCCACCTCGTTTCTTTGCCGCTCGCGCCACCATATTGGAAAAATGGCGCTTAAAAGCAGTTTTTTTTATTATAACCCCTTTCCGACACATTTTAAAGTATAAATACATATATACAAAATAAAACTAGAGATAATTTCCTACGATTTATATTACAATCTTTTTTTTCTAAAATCAATAGTTTCGGAAACAAGGAAATAATTATAACATCGCCTTAAAATATTATCAAAATATTTTGTTTGCCCCCTCTTGGAAAAATCCTGCAGGCCTATGCAGGAATAAGCCCGTTCTTGTCTTTTTTCCATCCCCATTGCTCTGTATTTTGCTCGATCCCATACCACTGCTGAGGCTGGTGATAGGTCAACGCTTTGTGTCAATGTGTCCTAACATTTGCTCACGGTGATTACACGTTCAACGAAAAAAGTCAATGCGTTGAAGGTAAAAACAATGGGGGATATTCATATAGTCACTTTTAAACTCCAGTTTATCTTAGACTGGGGTTTATCCTATCTGAATAACATTGAATAAACCCCAGTCTTAGATAAACTGGAGTTTAAAAGTGACTATGAATATGCCCCAATGTCAACATAGGTAGATGTCAACGAAGGAAGAGAAGGGACAGAAGGGGCCCGACATAAAGACGACGCATTTCTTTATACCTGCGGAGACAGACCATAGTGAGCCGGGTTTTCAATGTATAGTACAAAATGTGGTATAAGTCTTAAATTTTATAATTTAGTTTAAATTAAATGTTGCGGGTTAACGAAGACGTATAATGGTTTGCGACGCTCGTAATACGAAACTATTGATCTCAGAAAAAAGGTTATAACATAAATTGTAAGAAATTTTCTCTAGTTTTATTTTGTTTATATATGTTTTTGCCGTAAAACGTGCAGGAAAAGAGTTATTATAAAAAAAACTGCTTTTAGGCACCATTTTTTCCAATATGGCAAATTTGAAATTCTGAAAGAGCACGTCGAAATCTATAAAATTGCCAATTTTCAAAACTCCCGGGAAACTTTCCAAGTAACCTCTATTTTTTCAACCAAATGACTAGATTATAAACTTAAATATTATTTTGTACTAGGTATGTTAAGAAATGATTTCCCGGTTCGATGTAGAAGATGAAAAGCTTTCAATGTCAAAGCATTTCGATCCAAATGTCATCAAATCCAAGCAAGATTTTATTTTTATCTTTGCTCGCTTAGTTTCAATTTTTAAAAATTTTACAATAGTGAACCAAATAAAGTAATTGAACAGTACAAGTATTTTGAGCTCAAAGCGTTAGATAAGAATTTCCAAAAAAGTTTTGATATAAGATAAAATGGTTTATGTGATTACTGATTACCCATTTGCGGATCTTTACCAATTTGTTGTCAACATTTTAACTATAGCGCACAGCAGTGTTTTTGATGAAAGAGTATTCTCTAAATTAACATTAATAAGAAACAGATTAACTTATCGATTACAAAGATAAATGTGTGAAAATATGTTGGCTTCCATAAATCTGCTAAAAAATGTGATATAATACAACTGATTGGAATTGGACACCTGATAGTGCTCTAATAATACAAAAAAAAAGAGACGCAATTCTAAATAATAAATTTGATACATTTATTAATAAATAAGTCGTTTAGGATGATATTGTTCAATGCAAACAAATTTTAAAATTTCAACATTTTGATAGGCTGTGTTACAATGTGGTGTAATTAAGGTAATAAGGATTAGGCATAGGTATACAATAAAAAAAAGTTATAATAATAGTTATAAAATAAATTTTGATAAAAACAAGCTCACAATATTAACACCAAAGCTTTGGGATTTGCGGGAGTTAATAATACACAACCGATGCACAAAAACAACAATATTTATTGATTTTTGAACAACAATAACAACTAAAAGGTGCTACCACCAATTTGTTTACGAATTAATTAATAATTCGTTTATTTGGCTAGAGATACAGCTGTTTCAAGGGGTGCCAAGCCGCCTATCATCAGTCTCCTCTTTATTAGTGGTGCTGAGCTTTAATCGAATTTCATTATGAAAAACTTTCTACATGCCCAACAAAGGGATCGAACCCACTATGGATCTCTGCCACCAAATGTCAGAAGTGTCAGTGTGAAATTAAAAAAAAAAAAAAAAACAATCTGACAGCACTCCCTGGTTGGAAAACAAAACCAAATGCCGAAGGCACGAAGGCGAGCCAAAAAAGTCGTGTGTTTAATAATAGTGATTAATATGTAATAAAATTAGTTTTTTTTGTATCAAACACTTGAAAAAATGTTCACTAAAATGTTTAAACACTAATTAATACGTAATTCGATCGCAAATTTAAGTTTTCAGTTCCAAATACAAAAAATAATCAAATGACCGGATTTTTAACACTGCCAAGAGCATGTAAATATTTTCCAATCAGGGACTTTTTTCGTTGTTGTTTTTAGATGTCAAATTAGAAGGAGAAAAGACAAAGACAAATCTTGGAAGACCTCTATATCAGATTAGCTCAGTCTTAGAAGCCGTATGCACTACGCATACCGCCGATTGAGACCACTGACGTCACAGATCGAAAATGGGTTGTTATTGTTTATCAAATGCATTTGGAGCATCAGCATTTTTCTAAGCGCCTTTAAGTATGCTGTATTGTTCCGCCTCCATTTTTCTCCATAGAGGGAGAGTTTGGAAGATCGGTAACAGACCAGACTATTAAGTTATTATTATTATTTATTGTACTACTCACGGCTTGGCTATCTGACATAATGGCAATGTATTGGTTACATTAGTTTCTCTCGAGATCTCCTTCTGCACATTTTCTTATGGCATTAACTTCCGCCTGAGAAATGCTATACTCTGTTCAACAAATATTGTCAGTACAGGGAAGATAGGACGTTTGCCTCTCAGTCTGATTACATTGGCTTTCATAAACCTGTCCCTCTTTAAAGCTCTTACAGGGTTTCCGTAGTTTAAATTATAAATAATTCTTCACCATTCAAATACTCAACTTCATAAATTTGTTCTCAAAAGCTTCAAATCCCAAAAGTTCCTTAATAAAATAAACAGAAAAAACCCTTGAATTTGCTTACAATTGAGAAAGGTAACTCTGTTTATTAATATTAAAGGTAATATCATTCGCGTTTAAATTTTTGTTCAGTTCTGCGCGTCTGTGAAAATGGCGGATCCAGTGTCTCTTTACTTGTCAAAATGCTTATAAAGGGTTTTCCAATAAGAGGTGCTATTTTGAATAGGGTTTTCCAATAAGAGGTGTTATTTTGAATAGCCCGCTATTTCGGTAGCTGTCACTTTTGAAGCTGTCATTTTTTGACATTTGACAAGTAGAAACTACGCCATTAATAAAAATGGAACGATACACGCTTCAACAACGCATTGAAATTATTAAAATTCACTATAAAAATGGTGAAAATTTGGCAGAGACGGTTCGTAAAACTAAAACATTTTTGGGTCGTCGTGAAGCACCCTGTCGGACCGCAATACAGAATTTGGTGGACAAATTCGAGCTGTTGGGACAAGTTAGTGATGTGAAAAATAAAACCCGTGCACGTCGCTCAAGAACAACTGAGAATATTGCTGTTGTAGCCCAAAGTGTTGAAGAAAACCCAGGTTTGTCCATTCCTCGTCGTTCTTTGGAATTAGGCATTCCACAAACGTCATTACACCGTATTTTGCATAAAGACTTGGGTCTTAAGGCTTATAAAGTTCAGTTAACACAAGAACTCAAGCCGGCTGATCATCAACAACGTCGTGTCTTTGCTGATTGGGTCCTTGAAATGCATGAAAATGATCCGGGATTTCATCGAAAAATCATCTTGACTGATGAGGCCCATTTCCACCTCGGAGGCTACGTCAACAAGCAAAACTGTCACATCTGGGGCTCGGAAAACCCAAGAGTTATTGTTGAAAAGCCTCTCCATCCTCAACGCGTGACAACGTTTACTTTCAACAAGACGGCGCTACGTGCCACACAAGCAATGAAACCATCGATCTTTTACGGGAAAAGTTTCCGGACCGTGTTATCTCTCGAAGAGGTGATCACAATTGGCCACCGAGATCTTGTGATTTAACACCTTGCGACTTCTTCCTTTGGAGCCACGTGAAAGATAAGGTCTACGCCAACAGCCCAGCGTCGATTCAAGACCTCAAAGATGGAATTCGTGAGGCTATCGAGGACATAGGGCAGCCACTTTGCGATTTGGTTATGGAAAATTTCATGAAAAGGATATGGTCCTGTAAGCGTGGTCGTGGCGGCCATTTGGCTGATGTTGTGTTCCATTATTAACGGCATACCTTCTTCTTTATAATGAAATAAACATCCGATCATTTATCTCAAAAAATGCCATTTTGCTTTGAATATCAAAATAACACCTCTTATTGGAAAACCCTTTATTTGTTGTTGTTTCCAGTGTTGCCATTTTGACTGGATTTAATAATTCAATTTGCACCTGAACTTTAAAAAAAAAAAATGTTTAAACACACTTCCAAGTCAGTGTTAACCAAGTGTAAACGAGTAATTATGCAACGAACACATCCATTTTTGAATCTTTCTGACAAGACATCTGAGTTGAAAACGACAAACAGCACAGCCAAATACCAATGGCAAAGTTTTTTGTTTTAAATTTTGTTGTGAACTTCTGCTTGCTGGATGTTCTATCCAATATTAATAAAATATATTTTTGTTTTCATTAGAAAAAAAATTCGTAAAAATAATAATGTGAATTTCTCTAAAATGTGAACCGCCAAGACTTTACACTGTCATCTCTATAATGTGAACTTCTGAAGTTTTCGAACTCTAAAATTTGGGTTACTTTTGTTAAAGGTTTTATATTTCTCTTTTTTCTCTCTTGTTAGTTTTGCGTGCGATATGAAAGACTAACTAACCGTTGTTTGTCTAGACATATTACAAGGTTTTTAATGCAACTGCAGGCCAGACAGTGTGTCCTATGAGTTGTGTAGAAACATTTTACATTGCCATGCTTTTGTTATGATGTTTTATGATCATTATTTTATTTTGTATTTTTTCTAAACTTAATAAATGTTGAAACTGTGCTTTAGGAAATTATTTTGTGTTGTTGTAAATGAATACGAAAGTTTTTCAATCAGTTTGCAAGAACTGAAAAATGTTCCAGTAATGTGAATCCCTCTAAAATCCGAAAAAAACTTGTTTTAATTAGTTTGAATTATCGAGGGACTACTGTATTTTCATATTTGACTCTTTTTTTTGACTTGAAAACAGATTTCCTTATGTTTGACTGTTTTTTTTTTACTGGATTCGGAAAAAACAAATCCAGTTAACAAGTCAGATTTGACTGGACTTGGAATTTTGAACTGGGAACACTGGTTGTTTCTAGTAATGCCATGTGCAGTTTTCGTAGACACTCGAGCCGCCATGTTTGATTTCTGACTGACAACCTGCGCAATATATTACCTTAGATTTATGTACTGTGGTATATGATGACGACGACGACGAGCGCACGATCGTCCATCAGTTTCCCTTCAGCAGTGGGATACAACGGTGATGGTGGGGTGTACGACCCTGTACTGACAATTTTTGTTGAACAGAGTATAGTGGACTCAGCACTCAAGGCTACCTTCGTGGCTCTAAAGAGCCAATTTGGCTCCACTTTTCTAAAATCATCCAAAATTGGCACTTTTTGAGATTTTCGTGGTTCTTTTTACGCTTTTTCAGAATAATACATATACTTAAATTTCCTTTTTCATAATTTTTCAATTTTCCTCTTAGGAAAAACTCTTTGAAATTTTCCTCTGAGTAAAAAATTCTTTGAAATCTGAACACGTTCATTTTCATTAAAAAATCAACTTCTTTCCTTTTAACTTTCCGCCTAAATGTTTTGCAAACTTATAGGAAAGAGAAAGAATGAGAAGAAAGTGCCATAGGTATATCGGATTTAATTTTCAATTGTTTCAGCTGTTGTCGATTGTATTTATTTTTTTTAGAAGTTTTTTTTTTTAAAGTTTTTGTCCTTTTTTCATTTCAATTTTGAAAAAGATATTTTTGGATTTTGAAAACTCGATATTTCATAAATGACTTGGTCGATTTTTATTAAACTTGGAAAAAGAATTTTTTAACATTATCTAGAAGATTTTAGTCAAAAAATATTCTTCTTGCCAAAAATAACGGTATATTTCCATACAAATGCTTTAAAAATCGGTAAGGAAAATCTTTTTTTTGCTCAAAAACGACTCCTTCGATTTTGATAATTTTTTTTTTGTATCAAAATTAGTAAGGCATTTCAAATTATAAAATTTTGCATTGAACTATTATTAACAGTACCTATGTATCACAGGACGGTTTTTTTGATTTTCGACTTTTTCATTATCTGACTTATCGATTAAAACTAAATTTTGTATACGCAAGCTTGTAATAAATTTAAACAATTTTGCATATCAAAACTTTCCAAGAAATTTTTTTAGGATTTTAAAAAATATATCATAATTAGTTTTTGAAAATTCGATTACTCTCCACATTAACAAATATTTTAAAATGGCCTACCAATTTTTTTTCTTAAAAATATTAACGAAATTTTATACCTAAATAAAAAATTAATTATTTTTAAAACCACTCATACGATTTTAAAATTTTGTTCTCATAAATTGAGATTTATTTTATATAAGAAATCAGAAGCATTTTTATCAATTTCTTTCTTTTTGTTGACTTAAAACAATTTTCCAGTTAAAATAATATTATTTCCTTGCATGCATATTGCATATGTGCAACACGGGGCTATATTGTTAATTTTTTACTTTACTAAGTTTTGGTAAATGGATAAAATATAGGCTCCCATAACTAATTTATTTCAGACTTTAAAACCACAGTGTGATCGCACGTCGCACATAAGAGCAAGTTCGTGCGACCTACTCTTTTTACTGTCTCTTTCTCAAAATCTGGAGAGGAAAAGCCCTGAGTGGGCTGTCCCATTTCTCTTTGATTCTACGCCTACAAAATACTTGCCCCATCAGTGTGTCAATTGATGGCATTTGCTTTAAGACTATGTAGTTCACCGTTTCGCCTACCCACTCTATTTTGTTACTCAATTCAGTTTGGAAGTTCTTCTCGAAGTCATACTTTTTCAAAATGCCCTCTCTTGGAAACTCAAGAAGGTTTGTAACTGTGGACATGCAAATCGGGTTTCTTTTTGTTTTTCTACACACACTAACTTTAACGCCACGGGCCACTCTACTAATTGAATTTATTAAGAATATAATTTTGATAAAAGCGCCTAATTACATTACTAGAAATAGAGACCAAGTGTTCGACCCACGTGACGTATTGGAGAAAAAACCAGCGCACAGAACAAGAAGATTCATCAAGAGAGACAGTAGAGGGAAGTTTTAAGAGTTTTTGAATTGAACAAGTACATTAATACCGTTCAAAGACCCAAGCCTAAGCTTCAAAACTCAAATAAAGTTTTATAAATTGTAAGAAGTATTTATGTCGTTTTTTTTTTTTAATTTTTAGTAAAATTAAGTCACATTTCAAATAAATCTTTAATACATTTGAACTAAGTTTTTGTTCTTCTGCACTTAAAAAGAAAATATTTCCAACTTTACAATAAACTTAATATAGGTATTGATTTTCAAAATACACTATTGTCATAGATCCATCCAAGGAACTGAGCAATGTCTGTATACACAACGTATTCTTGAAGATTACATTCATGAAGGCAGGCGAGCCAGTGATGCTACTCCCCTTAAACTCCATTTGTTGTTATATTGTATCTATATGAAGGTTTTTATAATACAAATTCTATATACTACTGAAATACATCAGCCAAGTAGAAGACTTAGCACTATTTAATTGGACTTGTTGAATTATTGATTCAAAATAGCTTTTATCGGCCTTTAGTCCATAAAAATTGGCGTTTCGTCCCGGCGATCTCACTTGGACTCATCAGTTGACTAGTGAGTGCCTTGTCAATACGCAATTTTTATTAAGTTCAGTTCAACTTACATGAACTTTTTGACAAAAATCCAATGTGAACTATATCCAACAAGATTAAAATTCTTAATCATTAAGCTGGAAATTTTGCCCAGGGCCAGGCTTTGTTTTTATATGAAGGTTTTTATAATACAAATTCTATATACTACTGAAATACATCAGCCAAGTAGAAGACTTAGCACTATTTAATTGGACTTGTTGAATTATTGATTCAAAATAGCTTTTATCGGCCTTTAGTCCATAAAAATTGGCGTCTAGTCAACTGATGAGTCCAAGTGAGATCGCCGGGACGAAACGCCAATTTTTATGGACTAAAGGCCGATAAAAGCTATTTTGAAAAGTTATATTGTATCATTAAACCGTTTCCAGAATCGCCAGTGCATGGACCGGATCCATCAAGGTTGCCTGCACACAACGTCCTTTTTGATGTATAATGTATAATTTGCGAGTTAGATCTTACGCATGAGGTCTGTGAAGCTACACTGGATCTTGCTAATCTAGGTGTAGTGCTTACTACGTCGCCTTTCCCGTTCCATCCCCAACCCACAACAATTCCCGAAATGCCTTCAATTTCATTGACATTTAATACTCCTTCCCACATACAAACCGGTCGTATACTAACTGAGAACCTAGAATAAAGAGACAATAATAATTCTAATAACATTTAACACAGCGAAAAATGATTTCCTTACGTGACACTTTTTTCAAGATGAATAATTGCTAAATCGGCATCGTTATTAATGAGTTCCGGTCTATAGTCTGGATGCCGCAATATTTTCTCCACATTGTTGTTAAAAGTTACGTCCGAAGAAGCCCATTCGTTGATTTCATGTCTACCCACAGATACCAAAATATCCTCTTCCTTAATCAAATTGTGTTCCGTATGGAAGCAATGAGCGGCGCTTATTACGATCCGTGTTGTAATCAAACTACCCCCACATTGGAAAGATAATTTGTCTTCGAGTCTTTACAAAAAGTGCAACAATTCAAGGAAATCTCAATCGTTGTACGCTTTCACCGTTAAATACAAGTTTTGTAGCTTGCATTTTGTTCTCATACCCACAAACTGAATTAATATATGTCCATTCCTTCGGTTGTGTTGTTCTAGGAGTAGTAGTAGTAGAAGTAGGAGAAGTATTTATCCTAGGACAACTTGTAGTACCGCGAGTTTTTCGTGGTCGTGTTTTCAACGGTTAAACTTCCTGCTTCTATGATGCATGATCCATCAAGATATTCGGGATTCAAATCACACGCTCCTGTGTAGTCCTTTAAAAAAAGAAAACAACAAATTTGTATTTTTGTATAAACGATTTTTGAAAGCTAAAATCACTGAAATTTAATTAAGTTTTAAGGATCTCCCAAATCGTCACGAAATATTCGCTCCCAATATGCGACGACCGAAGAACGTATTGCCGTTGGTTTGGGAGTACCTTAATTCCTAAGTTTTATTAAAAAATTGCATTTCGAAAATTATGTTGAGGACTATTATGCTAATAATGCTACTAGTCGAATCTTTCAACACTACTAGCTCTATACTTGCTTGTCTCGATTTTTTTTTTAAATCTAAGGGCCAATTAATAGTCAGTTAAACATCAGATAGGACTTATTCATCAGATTGAGCAAAAATATATATAAATATTACCATATTTATACATATTCTTCTGACATTTAATTGAATGTTTAATTGATCATTGAAAAACTTGCTTTAAGAAAACCGAAAACTGGTAATTTAGTAATTCAAAAAGCAGGATTTTCGAGCGGTTATATAACAGCCCGCTTAAACCGGAGTTTAATAAAAACAAAACATTTTCTACTTACCAACGCCTCAGCTCCGGGATGTGATAATTTAATTTCTATCATATTCTCACCTACTTTCAAATTATCAATGGTAACTAATCCAAAGACTTCGTCACCAGATTCAACTTATTTAAATTTGCTAGGGCAGTTTACCTTTGGATATTGAGCTTGTAATTTTTGAACAAACAACGTAACTATCACAAAAATTAATTCATTTTGTATTATCATTTTCTTTTATTATATTGTATGTTACTTATTTCTGACAAATAATTTCTCATTCAATGATAATGAAAACAAAAATAAAACAACAAAAAAACAAGAAGAATCTCCGTCAATGGGTAGGTTACACTCTCGAGTTCCGGATTAGACTAAGTGCAATCGATATAATGTAATATCTTTTCTTTTTGATCGAGAAAATCTTAGATTAATGCAGCAGAAAGCTTTGTAAAACCAGCTTAATTAGAAATATTACTTTTCACAGCCAGTCTTGCATGAGCAAACATTTTCTAGAATAGCTAAATAGAATAAATCCCACTTAACCTGTTTCAAGCATTTATGGTCAGTATACAGTATGGACATCTCTAAAGTAATTTTATTTATTGTTTATCCAATTAAAAAAATAAATAAATGAATTTGCTAGACAGTTAAAACAATAACCCAGACTCCATAATTTTTTGCTTTAATTTTTCTTTCGTTAGAAAGTTGGCGGTTTGAATTTACCATAGAATTTACTGAAAAGAAAGAATTTTTTTAAGAAAGTAGGTAACAGTTTTTATGATCCTAATTTTTCTTAAAACCTAAAAGACCTGAAACCCTCTAGTTCTTAGCGTTCGACTTAAGATTAATGGCAGCATCAAATACTAAATAAAAATTTAGTACCTTCTACCAATAAAATTTGAAAAAAATTCAAAGTTTTCAATTCAAAATCATCTTTTTTTAACTGTTCACTAAGATAACTTGGCTTAACAATAAAATAATAGAATAGGTTTTTGGATTTTCAAAAAGCTTTAGTAAAGTATTGAAATTGTTTCCGTTGTTTTTAAATATTTGCATATGCACTTTAAGCCGATGTTTTAGAAAATGATCTCTCCCTTATAAACGGGGGGCAAAAAGGCCCCCCTATCCTGAGCAGGGCTACCTTTCTGGATTTCGAGAAAGAGCCAATAAAAAGAGTATTTCAAAAAAAAGAGCCACCGCTGAAAACGTCCCCAAAATAAAAAAAAACAAATTACAATTCACAAATAAAGAAATTTATTTGAAAAACAACAAAAACTTAAAAAAAAGTTGCAAAAAAAAATTACACAACAGACAACAGCTGAAACATTTGCAAAATAAAACCCCAAATATGGCACACTATATTCATCTCACTCTTTCTCATTGCTACGTTCAGGAAATATTAAGGCAAAAAGCTAAAAGGTAATGGCCGATTTCATAAAGCCCTTTTAACTATTTAACAGGCTTTTAATTCTTAAAATAACGTTTGTTCCTTACAAAATACGTCATTTAAAAATTTTAAAGCCTGCTAAGTACTTGTGAAACCGAACATAAAGGGTGATTTTTTAAGAGGTTTAGAACTTTTTTTTAAAAAAAAACACAAAAAATTCGAAAAAATGAATGAAATATTTATTTGAATCGATAGTTTGAACCTTGCAATTTAATGTTTAAAGATAATTTCATACAAATGTTGACCGCGGCTGCGTCTCAGGTAGCCCATCCACTGAGTCTAATTTTGGCATACTCTTTCACACATATCGGCCGGTATCTCACGAATGAATGCATGGATGTTGGCTTCTGACAGTGACACAAGGTACTAAACACACGTCAGCTGTCAAAACCAGTGTTGCCAAAACCAAACCAGCTAAAAAATCACCCGTTAGATAAGGAATTGATTTTTTTAATGAAAATGAACGCGCTCATATTTCAAAGAATTTTTTACTAAGAGGAAAATTTTAAAGAATTTTTTAATAAGAGCAAAATTGAAAAAATATGAAGAAGGAAATTTAAGTAGATCATAAATTATTCTGAGAAAGAGCAAAAGGAGCCAATTTTGGATGATTTTAGAACAGTGGAGCCAAAGAGCCACACCTGAAAGATGAGCCAAAGTGGCTATTAAGAGCCACGAAGGTAGCCCTGATCCTGAGCCGTTTTTGTCACACCTACCCTTTAATATAATAACCCAGACTACATGATTTTTCGCATTTAGTTTTCCTTCGTTGTCTGGACTACTGGCGTATAGTGCGTATTTATCTTTAATTCCTGTTCTTGTTAATTTTTTTTTATTAATTTGCCCTATTCCTAATTAATTTAAATGTGTTAAATACCTATTACGTGTTCTTGTTATATTTTCTGTAGTTTCATTATCCCTATACCGTATTTTCTTGTTTTTATTTTTATTGTGCGTTGTGTGTGTATTTTATTGTCTACAAATTTCATACAGGAACATATAGGGTAGAGTCGCCAGTGGCCGGCCTCTTAATACATTTTCGCTAGAAAATATCACATAAAATCTGGATCTTTCAAACTTTTTGATTTATTTTTAAAACAATGTGTTCTTCGCAGTTTTCTTACTTGATCTGGACTGATAAAAAATTATGTTATTAATATGAAACAAAAAGTTTTATTTAGTTTTAATGAAAAAGGCAATTTCTACCAGTGTCCGGCCCTTAGTATCGTAAGGCCACTCCAATCGAAACAAAAACTATTTTTTGTACATATGTCGTGGCCGTATTTAGGACAAATATCTCCAGTATTTCGCCCCCTAGTTTCTGCTTAAAAAGAGGAGGAAAAATATTTGATTTTATTGATTTTTGATGTCAATTTTTGCTGGATATTGTATTAATAGCTCAGTTAATCATATTTTACATTTTTCTAAAAAAAAGCAGTTTTTCCTATCTTCGGCCGGGTGGCCAAAAATTTTCCCGTAGCTTATAATTTGCGAAGTATTGGAGAAATCTACACCCCTAGAGGCGACCGGCGGCTATAGGCGACTCTACCCTAAAACTCCATACTTTTTGTGCGCACACGTGATGGATGGATGCAGGATGTGATTTTCCTTATTTTTGTTTTATTTTTCTTATTTTTGTTTCATTTGAGTATGCATTCTAATTTTGAATGATTTTTCCTTTATTTTTGCCCATTTTTTATGTTAGAATAATTAATAAAAAAAGAATGCACATTGAATAGTATTTGAGTTAATTGTAATTAAACATACAATATCAACGAAATTAATTTTGACTTACGTCAATATCGGTTTGTTTCATTAATTTTTCATAGCTTAACACGCCTATAAATTTTTAGCTACGTATGTAGTTTTTTATTTTTACTAATGCATTGTTCTAAAAATGAAATGAACATTTTTATCATTTTGTTTTGAATAAAATCTATTAAGAAAGGAATGTTAAATTCCTCCAGGAGCGACTAACGGCAGATGAGACATGAGAGTTCCTTGATGATTTGAGTTCCGCAGGTGAGGCTAAAGGCCTGTATCCCAAATTACCCACATGAAGATGAGAATCCCCGGCAGCCATTTTAATTTGCCTACAAGCTTGAACTGTCAGAGAGTTCCTTGATGATTTGAGTTCCGCAGGTGCGGCTAAGAGCCTATATCACAGATTACCCACATGAAGATGAGAATCCCCGGCAGCCATTTTAATTTGCCTACAAGCTTGAACTGTCAGAGAGTTCCTTGATGATTTGAGTTCCGCAGGTGAGGCTAAGAGCCTTTATCACAGATTACCCACATGAAGATGAGAATCCCCGGCAGCCATTGTAATTTGCCTACAAGCTTGAACTGTCAGAGAGTTCCTTGATGATTTGAGTGGTGCGGGTGAGGCTAAAGGCCTATATCCCAAATTACCCACATGAAGATGAAAATCCTCGGCAGAAATTTGAATTTGCCTAAAAGCTTGAACTGTTAGATTGCAGATAAGAAATGAGAAAGGCGAGTAAGAACCGCACATACACTGCGCGATGTTCTCTTTACTTTCCAATATAAATATTTGCTGCTCACCGGTTCATTAAGGTTTTATCATATAGATATGCATGTAAATAAGATACCAGGCTTGGCTCTAGTAAAGGGTTTTTCAATTGGCACGGGTAGATTTTGGCGGCGTGTGGCGGCCATGTTTTTTTTGTGAAATCCGTCAAATCTGTTATTTATTATTCAGTTGCTGATGCCAAATCACCATGGCAAGTTACACGATTGAACAGCACGGCCAAATGGGACAACAATATCCACGTGCGTTGCGCCTACTTATTTTACGGTTTAAACGGTTGTCGTTCCAAGTCGATTATCCAAAGTTTGGTGGACAAATTTGAGTCGACCGATTGAGTGAACAATCAGCCAACGCCCTTGCGTCTACGAAACGCAAGATTAACCGAAATCATCGTAGCTGTTTGTGAGAGTCCGTTGTTCTTCGAAAACGACGATGTCATTGCAATCAGCATCAACGGATACCTCTACCAATCGATGATATCCAATTTTCGCTGGCTCCAATTGGATAATATGGATGTGAACGACGTGTGGTTCCAACAGAACGGCGGCGTTACATTCCACACAGCGAACGTCACAATGTTCTAAGGAAGTAAGGGGCAGCAAGCGAGAGATGGGAAGGAGTGTTTCCACTAAGGCACTTGTCTTTGGATCTAGGACACATGTTCTGTTACTCTCGCACCTATAAAATTAGTAGAGAAACGATTAAAAATTGAGCAAAATTCATATGATTTGTTTCAATTTTCATCGTTTCTCGACTGATTTTATCGATGCGAGAGTTACAGAACATATCTATGTGTCCTGGATCGAAAGAGAAGTGCCTTAGTGGAATAATAAATAAATAAAATGATTACAGTGGCTACGTTCTGTAACTCTCGTAACGGTAAAATTAGTCCAGAGACTATGAAAATTGTAACAAATTATATACCATTTTTTTCTACGTTTCTTGGCCAATTTTATCAATGCGAGATTCATAGAACGTAGACACAGACTTGACAACTTTGGGACAAAATTGGACGTAAGAGACTCAAAGCTTTGATCATTTGCGTTGATTGTCTAATCGTAGTTTAACGACAGTGAACTTTCTATCTGGGTCTGGGCGTATTATTCGACGCAGGTCTCTTAATAGGTGATGTGCACTGT
The DNA here is from genome assembly GCA_932273885.2 of Leucozona laternaria. Taxonomy (NCBI): domain Eukaryota; kingdom Metazoa; phylum Arthropoda; class Insecta; order Diptera; family Syrphidae; genus Leucozona; species Leucozona laternaria. Next base: position 48,871,215 of record OW026366.1, read on the forward strand.
GCCACCAATGAATTAGACAGAGCCATTTCTAAGAGCAAAATTAGCTTTTGCTTAGAGGATTGAGGGTTGACGTCTTGGACACAACGTCACCATTGATATTCATAGCCTTGGATTAGTTAGGGACTTCGTCTACTTTAAGCTAGGTTAGGTTTAAAGGGGTTATTAGAGGACTAGCTGAATAACGTCACTCTATTCTCAATGAATCTATTGTGTTCATTAAGACGTAGGCAAGGTCGGGCATTAAGGAGAAATTAGGAAAAGATTTGTAGTAGCCCACGGGGTAGTGGTTAGTTGGTAGGACTGTTACGCCAAATATCGTAGAATCGAATCCCAGTAATTTCAACTATCTGCGGAAACAAGCAACCAGTTTTGACTTTGTCATAATTGAGAAAATTTCTTATGTGATGATATCAATGAAGTAGTTGACTAGCTTACATGTGGCAAGATTCTTTGTATTACCACAAACTGCAGCACAAGCACTTTTGATTAAAAGACAATGCAGACATTTACGAGCTTTATTGATCTAAAAACATATTTACGGGTAGGTTACCTAAAAAGATGCATGACCTTACCCAAACGTACGTTCCGTAGAGACCAAATCATGAACCATTATTTTAATTTAACGGGATCAGTACGATGTCGTACTTCCATAGCCTTCTTAATTACTTCGAATCTCAAATAACGAAATTTCGAATTTTGTTTAAAAATCTCGCAATTACAATATCAATCTCGGAATTCACTATTTGTACGAGGTGGCGCACAAGTTTTCACTCGATATTTTTTGACTTTAATTTTTCTTATGAATGAAAAACTTTAGTTCGAAACAATTATTCCGCGTTCTTTAGGAGTATAGTGATTCATGTCTCGTTGACGTTTATTTTGTATATGTTTACTTCACAAATGACAAACAGTGCTGTCATTTTCGAAATTGACAGGGTAATACATTCAGAAATGGTTTGCATAATTTAAAGAGCAATTTAATTAGCAATACGCAGAAAATTTTGTTTTAATAGTTTTTTCTTATTGAAATAACGTTTAATTACAGCAACAAAAATAACTTAATTACTTATAAGCCTTTTCGTTTCACTTTTAAGATATTCATTGAAGGCAGGCACATCAATTTTATGAATTAATCAACAATGAATATCTACAATATATGCTTTTCAATGTATGCGTGCGGGTTTTCTGTGCCCCAAATGCGACAATTTTGCTTGTTTACTACCCGCCAAGATCAAAATGAGCTTCATCTGAAAAGATGGTTTTTTTTGGCAAAATCGGCATCTTCTCTAAGTCGATCGCAGGCCCACTTAGCGAAGCGTATAAGGAAGGATAAAACTAATTATCTGTCAAATCAGACATGAGCTAAGTGTTACCATTCACGAAATAAGCACTAGTTGAAAAAAAAAGTAAGATGGCGGACCCTTTATTACCCCACCACCAGCGCGTGGCCTCGTACCCAGTGTAGTGTTACATTGTTTTGTTTTTCCTGCCGACATTCTCACATACCAGTTTAGAGCTGATGGTGTTAAGTTGATTCTTCAATCAAAAGCAAATTCACTGACCCAACTTTTTCAGTTCTTCTATGTACGATACACACTATGTATGTATTGGAAAACGTAGTGTCAAACACACCGTAACACATTTTCTGTGTATGCATCCACAAAGAACAAAGAAAGAACGAGAATCGAGAGAATTTTTGTTTGGATTAAGAAAAAGATGGATGAGGCCTAGTTGTGAGTATTTTTATGAACTGAAATCAGAGGGGCGGTCAGCCATCAGCCGAATAGGGGGAATAACATGTAGCATACGAAAACATGCACGTGCCGTAACTATTTGGGACTGGTGGAAGTGTAATCATAGCCTCTTCGCGGTGGCCGCTAGAAACAAGCCTTTTAAAAGGTTTGGCTAATATGATCGGGCTGGTTCCACAGGTTGGCAACAGGTTAATTCTCTGTTCCGTAAAACTAAAAGAATTCTGAGACCTACAACAAGCCTCGGAAACGGACTGATCTCACGACGATAACCCACGCAAAAAAAACGGAAAAACTATTTACGAATTTTCTTATGGAACGTACGATCGCTCTATAGAGCTCGAGCTGCTCAGCAGCTAGCCGATGCCCTGTCAAAATATAAAGCTGACATAACAGCACTACAAGAAATTAGACGGACATTGAATGGTGTTCTACAGAAGAAAGATTATGACTTATATTACAGCTGTCATACAAAACACCATGTGCTCGGGGTAGACTTCCTAGTCGGCGAAAAAATGAAGTCTGCCATCATCGGCTTTAACGCTTTAAGCGAAAGGCTATGCACCCTTCGTGTGCGAGGCAAATTTAAGAACATCAGCCTCATTAACGTTCACGGACCTATGGAGGAATCCTCAGACGAAGAAAAAGAGACTTACTACGAACAAGTCGAGAGGGCCCTCAATGCCTGTCCAAGGTATGACGTAAAAATCATCCTTGGGGATTTGAATGCAAAAATAGGTCAGGAGCCGGTATTCAGGCATTACGCAGGCACCCATAGTTTGCATGAGAACACTAATGACAATGGACTTCGAGTCTTAGAATTGGCAGCATCGAAAAACATGGTCGTTGCGAGTACCAGGTTCCCGCGTAAAGATATCTACAAAGCCACCTGGGTATCACCTGATGGAGTCACTCGTACCCAAATTGACCACGTATTGATAGACCGTCGCCACTACTCGAACTTGATGACGGTACGAATGTACCGAGGTGCCAATATCGACTTGGAGCACTATCTTGTTGGTATGGTTTTCCGAGGGCGGATTGCCTTGCGAAGACGTATTGCATCCGCCGATCAGGTTCGAATCAACACGGCTGCTCTGCGCAATGAAAACACCAGTAACACCTTTGGTAATGCGTTAGGACTCGCCCTAGAACTGGGTAGAGTAAGTCCTGGAGCCAGTATGCTGGGCGTAGATGAGAAGTGGACACGCCTTAAGAATACTGTCATTAGTACTGCCAACTCCATCTTAGGCAGCAGTCGTAGAAATCGGAACGACTGGTTTGATGATGAATGCAAGCTAGCGACTGAACGTAAGAATGTTGCGTACCGAGCAATGCAACAATCTCATAGAACGCGGGCACGCGAAGACGAATATAAAGAGCTCAGAAAAATTGAAAAACGGCTTCACAGACAGAAAAAATCAGCCTGGGAGAAGAACATAATCTGTGAAATAGAGAAAAGCCGAGAGCGAGGTCCACACCAGGCGCGGAAGTTCTACCAATCCGTCCGAAACATGACGCAGTACACACCACGCTGCACATACTGCAAGGACGGAGAGGGAAATCTGATCACCGATCCTCAAAGTATACTTAAGCGATGGGAAGTGTACTTCAATGAATTGCTAAATGGTCAGCTCACTGCAGAAGTGGAGGCTCCACTACTTCAAGAAGAGTACCCTATGTTGCCGCCACCAAGCATAGAAGAGGTTGAGAAGGCTATAGGCCAGCTAAAGAAAAACAAAGCCCCGGGAGCCGATGGTATACCAGCCGAACTATTTCAACACGGTGGGCCAGCTTTACGTCAAGCAATTCATGAGATTATAGTGCACGTGTGGGAGCATGAAGAAATTCCAGAAGACTGGCGAAAAGGTATAATTTGCCCCATACATACGAAGGGAGATGTCACAACGTGCAGCAATTATAGAGGTATCACGTTGTTGAGTACCGCCTATAAGATACTCTCCTCTATCCTACAAGACCGGATAATCCCATACGTTAAAACCGTCATCGGACAATATCAGTGTGGTTTCATTCCAGGCAAACCAAAAACTGATCAGATCTTTACCCTTAGGCAGGCGATGGAAAAATGTCTAGAACTTAACATCCCAACATACCATCTGTTAATAGACTTTAAGGCCGCGTACGATAGCATAGCCAGGGTAGAACTTTACAAAGCCATGAGAGAATTCGGCATCCCAAATAAATTGACACGAATATGTAGGTTGACCATGACGAACGTAACAAGCCAAGTAAAAATAGCCGGATTGCTATCCAAACCAATCAACATCTTTAATGGACTCCGACAAGGGGATGGTTTGGCCTGCCTCCTCTTCAACCTGGCGTTGGAGAAAGCAATCCGTGACTCTGGCACGGCAACAAGAGGGACCATCGTCAACAGGTCCAGCCAGATACTGGCTTACGCAGACGACATCGACATCATCGGAAGAACCGAGCAAGCTGTACATGATTCCTTCATCCAGATCGAGCAGGCGGCACAAAATCTGGGGCTGCACATTAGTGAAGGTAAAACAAAGTACATGGTGGCGTCGAATGCGAGAGGAGCAGTTGGTCAAACAATCAAGGTAGCGGAGCACGAATTTGAAGTGGTGCAATCCTTTAAATACCTTGGGTCAATAGTAGCAGCCGATAACAATATAGAAGAAGAAATACGCGGGCGGCTTCTTAAATCCAACAGAGCCTACTATAGTCTGTCAAAGCTCTTCAAATCCAGAAATCTCACCATAACTTCAAAACTGCTGCTGGACAGGACCATGGTCCTGCCAGTACTCACATATGGATCCGAGACTTGGGTGCTTAGCAAAAGGCACTCCGACCTCTTAGCCGCGTTCGAGAGAAAAGTCTTAAGGAGAATTGTTGGCCCCATATGTGAGGAAGGACGATTCCGGAGACGGTACAATCATGAATTGTACGCAATCTACCTTGAAGCGAATACCGTGACAAAAATTAAGCTCCGTAGACTCCGGTGGACAGGGCCCCTAGCTCGCATGAGCGAAGATGAACCTGCTCGGAAAGTTCTTTGTGGTACATTCTATGGTAGACGACAGCGTGGTAGACCATGCTTGCGCTGGAGAGATGGCGTAGACCAGGACGCCCGGAGTCTTGGGGTGCGCAACTGGATGGCGGCGGCTCGAGACCGGGATGGGTGAAGAGACTTGTTGAAGGAGGCCAGGACCGGACCCCGGTTATCGAGCCGATGATGATGATGAAATCAGAGAGAGAAGACAACAAAAACAGTTATCTTTCTTCATTGTGAAAACGTTAGTGCCAAGCGAAACATCTTATTAATATTTAAGAACGAAAAATAATTTAAAACCAAAAGTAAATTATGAATCCAAGCGATTATTACAGAATAAATCGTGATGTTTCGTTTATATGCAAAGAAGCAGAATAAATTGCGAAAATGCGAAGAAGATGAGGAAATTGCATGTTCTTCAACCGCAAAATCATCTTACCAAGAAATACATTTTGAAGAAAATTTTATTCCGGACTTTAATTCTTATTACGCAAATTAAGATAATTTTAATTTTTAAATGCTCATTGTTCGCGAAATGGTTTGGTTCTCACTAATGCATTAAAGAATCTAGAAAATGACTTAGTAGAGTTATCAGTGGGACATACTATTTCAAATGAAGCTGCTAGTTCCCTTTTAAAAATTTTAAAATAAAATCACCCGAGTCTTCCCGCAGATATAAGAACAATTTATTAAAAGCGTTAAGAATAGTAAATATTTTTGGTCATGGATAATGGGAACTACTGCCATGAAGGAAATAAAAAGCACATAATAAAATTCATAGAACGCTATCGTCCAACAGAAAGTATTATAAAAAGGGAAGTTGGAATAGATGGAGTTCCGGTTGCAAAAAGTCCAAATCGCCAAATTTGGACAATTTTAGACAATATTATTAAATATTATTAAACTATTATACATATGTCATTTTCGTGTTAAAAAAACTGTAGTTTGGAAGCCTTAAGATACAGATATCATCTTTTCCCAGCAAAAGGTATTTTTTGAACATTTCTTTCTAAATTTTTTTATTTTCGTTTTAAACTCAGGTAATATGGGGCGTCCACCAAAGAATAGTTTGTATTCCTGAAAAAAAATGTTATAACAGAGTCAAGGGAGAGAAATGGACCCAAGCGGAGATGGAAACGACGTTAGCGTCGCTGTGCATCTTATATGGGCGGAATGGAATTCTGTCCGAAGAAACAAATAAAGCCACGACCGCAAAGAAGGACATGCAATGGATGACCCTCCAATCTATGTTTAATTCGGTACGTCCACAATATTTGTATCATCTATCTGCGATAATGTTTTATTGTATTCCTTTTCCCTTCGATTTAATAAAAGATTCATTCACCACGTGACAAAACTGCATTACTGGCACGCTTCAAATACATTTTAATGTTTTTGCGGAAGGACAACGCTCGAGAACGCAGAAATTACATTGCAACTGGTGGTGGACCACGTGCTGCCAACAACGAAAAAACGCCTTTTGAGAGCTGGAGAAGCTGAAGTGAACGAATCACAGCATCAGGTTGAATATCCTGTTACCGAAAACGAAACAATGCTTGAAAGAAGTGTGAATAAAACGGATAACGCATCAATTCATTAAAAAAGTCAATTCAACAAAAATTGTGTGAAAAATAGATAGGTACATATGTTTTATTTCCCATGTATCGTTATTATTATATGTACCTATTTAAAATACAAAAATAAATACATTGTGTGACAATTTCAATTAATTCATCATACACCAAAGATCGATGCAGAATTGCGTTGGCGTTGGTTTTGTGCCGCTTTAATGCGGAAGTGCTGCATTACTTCATCTCGAGCTGATTTTCTGGGAAACGATGAAATTTCTTCGCTTTCATTGCGCCCTTCAAATGCTCGGCTCTCTTCCTCTGCGTAGATTGGTAGCACCAACTCCGCATCTAAATCAATTTCTCCCTCTTCTATGCAAATGTTATGCAAAATAGCAGCGGCAACAATCAATTTCTGTGCGGTGGGTAGCGCAACGTTCAAACTATGTCAAAGTACCGAGAAGCGTTTCAATACACCGTACTGCCGTTCCACGACATTGCGAGTACGTATGAGGGATTCTTGATACTGACGCTTCATAGGATCCGTAGTTAAACCGGGATGGTTTGTTGTGGAAGGTGTAGCCAGGTACGGTGTATTTGAATACCCCGAATCGCCCACCATAATGTACTGATCAAACTGACAAGTGTCAAAGCGTATTTTTAAATTAGATGCTGAAAATATTGTTGAATCATGACTTGCACTGGGCCACCGTTCTACAATATCCAAAATCTTCAAATTGGCGGAGGACACAGTTTGCACGTTCAGCGAAAAAAATTCTTTTCGGTTACGAAACGATTCAGCCTGTTTATAATAAAACAATCATCTCACGTAGAAATCGTTAAAAGGAAATACCTGCGAGCCTCCTGGGGACAATATATCTTAACGTGTGTACAGTCTATACCTCCAATAGTACGCGGAAAACCAGCTAAGGAATAACGCTGATGCTGCTGCTTGCCGTTCCGCTTGTGTCTCTGGCATTCGAATAAATGTGGGCACATACTTCAGCAACGCATCACACACTATAGGCAAATAGTTACTGACGGTAGGCTGGGATACCCGCACTGTATCTCCAATATTTTGCTCGAAGCTTCCGGAAGCCAGAAACCGAAGCAGAGTCGTTATTTTCTGCTCAGGGCCAACGAGATCTGTTGAAGGACTTTTCCCCATTAAATTCACATACCATGTACACTTTTTATTTGGTTCACACCGTCCATTTGGTATTTCTAGGTGTGGCTTCACCAAATCCACAATACGCTCAAAAGTGCGCTTTGTCAACCTGAAGTGTTGATAAAACGAAAAATCGTCCCATTCATCAAATTTTGCATGGCTGCGCAAAATGTATGGTCGCCGGCACTCATAACCTTCTTCGCTATCAGAAAATAAGAAATCAACGAAAAGCTAATTGTATTCTTCTTGTTGTAAAAAACTCTACATTCCTAATTCGCTGAATACGGCATTACGTGCCATTTAAAAAAAATGTCAAATTATTCAAGTGACGTTCCCTAGTTGAAATGCTGAATTCTATATGATTAATATGAAACAACGTCAAAACTTGTTTCATAGCTCTGAAAACTAGTAGGTATTTCTGGTTTTATGTATTTCGAGTTTCATCCAAAATTAGTTTTAGGATTTCAAGTTTTAAACGTGAAAACGGTTTTGAATAATACCGATTTGTGCAAAACTTGAAACTCGAAACCTCTATAGAACTAGTTTTGCCGTAAAACTAATTTTGAAATGAGTCAATAATATGGCTTTTAGAAAATAGTTTATTAATATAAAAAAAACAATAGCTGAACTATGAATATTGAATACATATATTCTCTATTGAATTTGAAACAAAATAAATAATAAAATACCCTAGGAACTAAAATGTACAGTTTATCAATAGCCTGGATGTTTATCAGCGCTTAGCCTGTATAGAAAATGTATTTTGTATACAGGTTCAGGACATAAGCCAATGGCAGCTTTTAAAGGAGTTTTACCATCTGCATATTATGACCATTTTATATTGCTTGTTTGTCCTATCCGAATTTTCAGTCTCCCCGAGGATTGCCATGAAAATTGGGATTGTGGAAACGAACTTATCAAAGACTTTGTTAATGACTTTTAAAAATTGTACGGGACAGAAAATTTATCATACAATGTCCATAGTTTGCTACATATACATATACCGGGTGATGTGGTTATAATTTTGATGAGATCAATAGCCATAGCGCATTCCAATTCGAAAACTATACGCAACAGCTAAAAAAAATGGTTAAAAAAGGATATTTCCCGATTCAACAAATTTGCAATAGATTGACGGAAAGAGAAAAACACAAAATTGAGTAAATGTCATAAATAAAAATGCCACAACATAAAGATAAATCTCAATTAATGAGTTATAACAGTTTTTCGCCATTTAAAGTGGGCGTGTGCTCACCCTTTGGTGCCGTATACACAGGGCTTTTATAATAAAAGTTGTTATAAATTGGCATGTCTAGATTCACTTCCAAATTAAAAACCTTATTCTCGTATAAGACATTTGATTTATTAATAAAAGTTTTAAAGATTTTTCTATCTCATCACCACACCAGACTACATATAGAAAAATTGAAAATTATTATTATTTGAACAATTTTTTGTACGAAAACAAGATTTTTTGTATTTATTAATAATCCTTTAAGTTTAAAAAAGTTATTGTTTTTTCGCGCGAAAAACTTTGAGCGATTTCGATGAGGTTATATATGAAGTTAGTATTGGTTTTTAAATTTAAAATAAAATTAATTGAAAACAAAAAAAATGCAAGAAAATAAAATAAAATTTAAATTGTTTTAATGTGCCTCATCTAGGCGCAATGCCAGGGACTCTAAAAATTGAATAACTGGCATTTCTTAAGAGCGTTTTCTTTTTGACGGGACCTAGTTGAAATAAATATTGTATAATAACTCAATATTGTTTAATCCTGAATCTCACCACAAAACCGGAAAGCATGCCATTGTGAATTTTTGAGCTTACTGCATGCTGCTCTTTTCTAAGCTCCTCAATACATCTATGAGCGCCGACATGTTTTTGCACCAGAAGGCGTTTCCATCTATTATTCCAAGCTTCGACGTTATTGGATGTTCTTGGGAATCCGAGATCTGTTCAATAAAATCAATGTATTTAAGATTTAATTAATATTTTCCTTATGTGAATTGAAGGAATTGTTTAACTTACTCGTTATCTCAATGACCGTCCATGGCGTCCATAATGATGGAGGAAAGCCCGGGGCAGTAAATCTTTGCATGCTGGAAATGCCTCTGGGCCTTCCATCTACAAAATACAGCGAAATATATTGCAGAAGTTCTTCCAGCTTCTCAACATTAGGAATTTTTCTCTAACCAGATCATTTGAATGTAGAAATCCTAAGGCCCCTAACATATTTATGTATTTTGCAAACAATCTTTTGTTCACTAAGATAAAAAGGAATATCTATGTTATTTAGAGTTCAAAAGAATAATTGTTGCAGTCTTACTATAGATTTCTTGCAACCCGCATGCTTTCATGTGTCTCGAAAACGCTTTTTTAAGGTGGAAGTAGCAACCACTGGGTGACACTTCAGGGAAAATCGTTTGCACAGCATATATGGCCGCAATCTCGTAATCAAAAATTATAAATTATGCTTGGATGTTTTCCATTTGGCTAGAAATATAATTAAAAAAAAACGATGTTTTTATTATAATTTTGACAAGTTTTAACACATTAGATGAATAAATTAATATATATTTATCACATTTTTAAATATCTATGTATTATTTCTATAATTATTCTACAATATTCTTCACTTTTAGTTTAAAAAAAAATTGTAGATAAGAATATCGTTCTGAAATCACTTTAGTTCATGCATTGACATATCAAACGAATCTTAGTATTCACAAAAACTCAAAATAAAGTAAACTTGCAATCAGACAAAAGTCCCAAAACAATTTCACACATTTAATTTTTGATTTCTTTTTTCATTTGAAAAAAAAAACTATAAAACGGAATAAAATCCTATCACTTGAATACACTTCACTCATAAACATAATAAACTTCAACTTGAGTCGTTTATAATTCTGCCACAGCTATAACCTGGGCCCGAATCGCGTAACACTAAAGTGATCACTTTATAAAGTGATTGTCGTTTTTACGAGTGCTCACTCTGTCCTTCCCTATAGATAGGATAGAGACAGCTATCGTGAAAGTGACAATCAAAAAATTGATAATCAACTGTCGCCTTAGCCGATTCCACCCCTGTGTCGATTTAAGAAATTGACATTTTTCGGAGGCACCCTGTGCTGAAAATATTTTTTCGTGTATAATTCTGCCTGTATCAATTTCATCGAAATTGCTCAAAGAACGACGAAGATAACGTTTTTTTTAAATCCAACGCCCTTTTCTATATTCGCTACTCCACTCCCGTTCAGCCTTAGTGTTCTTTCCACCCATTGCCATGTCTTTTTTGAGAACCCATCGCCTAGCGCTAAGCGCACCAATACCATGGTAACTGGCTTGCGAGAATTATGTTTGCGAGGAAGTGTCGCAGCAGAGATGTTGCTTTGAGAAGATGTTGCTTGCGAGGATCGTTCTCCCTCGGAAAATTATTTTGCAAATACAGGTATGTCCCCCTGGAAAATTGGGAAAGTTTTGTTATGTTAAGGCATCAACGCAGATAGTTTTCAAGAAAATCATGCAGGCTTTTTCCTAGTTTACAAAAGCTATAAAATTAAATTAAATTTTTTGATTAAACTTATTTCTTCAAATTAACAAGCAGTTAAATTTTGTAATATTTTATTTTCACTTATTCATTCCAACTTTTTTAAGTTTACAAAATATAACTTAAAGCAATTTTAAATCTCTTCTCGTTACCTGGATGATTCATAAACGTACTAAATTTTACATTGTTTTTTTTTTCGCTAGCGGTTTGGTGCGCATATGCATAAATAAGAAAACAAAAATGTCAAAATTAATAAATTTATGAATCCTGAAGACAAAGGGACGAGATTTTTAATTGGTTCTTATTATGTTTTTTAAACTTTAAAAAAATTTGGAATACTTAACAAATAAATGAAAATAAGAAATTAAGAATGATTTTAGGTATTTATTTTTTAGACAACTACGATAAATATAATTCATTGGACTCTGAAGATGAAAATACAGATGATGAAATTCCCAAAAATCAAAAACTTCTGTCTAGTTTGAGATAGTGGGCATTGAAGTTCAATATAAACCACTTTATTAAAAATTTTCCAGATAGTTCATCAATTTTACCAGAAGACCCACGTACATTATTACAAACATCAAAAACAATCGAACTTTTGCAACTCATTGACGGGGAATACTGGCACAATGGGCTGGGAAACAATTTGAAAAAAACTTTTCCAAGGTCTGAATAAACCCATTCAAATTTTTGTCACTGTATAAAAGCTTAAAACATTGAATTTTGGCCAATACTATTTAATATTGCGAAAATGCCACAAGAAGCTAGGACATGTAAATGTTGATACAAATTAAAAAAAAAACTGAAGCGTATTAGCCACACTTACAATGAAACTTTATACCTTCTTTTAAAGCCAAGATTTTATTAAGCTATATTTTAAATAGAGCAATTTCAATAACTACCCGCGTTTCTAGCTTTTTGTCACAGCTTATGCGAATGAATTGTATAAGATCATCGCTTAAGAAACACTTTTTTCTATAACGATAATAGCCGTGTTTTTTTGGGATTTCATATATAGTATAGTAAGAAATTTCCAAAAAACCCATCCCCAGTAGTCTGGTTGTATATTCCACAATTTGTACTATCGGAAAGCTGTCGAAATAATTTGAACAAAAAAAACACAAATAAAAGATAGTTTGCGGCAAATGAATAGTAAAACAAAAAAGAACTTGAACCAAAAATTATTTTTAGTTACATAAAATGGACAATTCCATTCGATACTCGAATAAACGTCACAAAGCCATACGCAGAAGGATTCTACTTCTACTTTAATTGGCAGTAATTCTACTGCGGATGTTGTATTTGTATCTCGTGTAAAATGCTACTATACTATGAATAGCTTTCCCAAAAAAAAACACGACTAAATCCCGAACCACACTACTCTCGTGTGGTGTTCTGTGGAGTAGTGTGTCGGTGTCATTCCAATGTATTTCATAGATTTCGACACAACACATCACACGATACAAATATGGCTCTACGCATATGAAATACATCCGAGCGACAGCGACACACTAATCCCCAACACACCACACGAGAGTAGTGTGGTTCGGGCTTAATATATACTAATATTCAACATTAAGTTTGTAAAGGGTCCGCCAAATAACTTTTTTTTTTTTTAAAATGGCGCAAAACATCGAGTGTAGCTTTGGCTGTGTGGCACGTAGCGCCGTCCTGTTGAAACCAAATGTTGCCAATATCCTCCTCTTCAATTTTTGTGAACAAAAATTCGTTCAACATGGCCCGATAACGATCGCCATTGACTGTAACGGCCACTCCTTGCTCATTTTCGAAAAATGGCCCAATTATGCCTCTGGACCAAAATCCGCACCAAACTGTGACTCGTTTTGGGTGTATCGGCTTTTCAATGTATGCGTGCGGGTTTTCTGTGCCCCAAATGCGACAATTTTGCTTGTTTACTACCCGCCAAGATCAAAATGAGCTTCATCTGAAAAGATGATTTTTTTGGCAAAATCGGCATCTTCTCTAATTCGATCGCAGGCCCACTTAGCGAAGCGTATACACAACCATATTCGTTTAGCGGAAGGATAAAACTAATTATCTGTCAAATAAGACATGAGCTAGATGTTACCATTCACGAAATAAGCACTAGTTGAAAAAAAAGACAGACATACAGAGAATCATTAAAAAGACGTAAGTATTAGATGGACGAAAGGTAGGCAAAATAATACGAAAATAGCTTGGCCTGTCTCCGCCTTGGGACTTTGGAGTTCATTCCAGGTTTTTAATTTGTTCGCTTCTTCTGTTTTTCTTTTGTTTTGATTCACGTACGTGTTTTCCTATTGCGCAGCAGGGTTCTGCACCTATTAGGGAGATGTTTCTCCTATTTTTAGTAATATTGCCGTGGATACCAGGGCGTGGCCTGGTACCCAGTGAAGTGTTACATTGTTTTGTTTTTTTCTGACGACACTCTCACATACCAGTTTAGATGTGATGGTGTCAACTGTTAAGTTGAGAGCTTTAACTGTGGCTTGGCTGTCTGACGAAATGGCAATGCGTTGGTTGCTGTAGTTTCTCTCGAGATTTCGTTCTGCAAATTTACTTCCGTTCTAATGGCATTCACTTCCGCCTGGAAAATGCCAATGGATTGTCCCATTTCTCTTTAGTTCTAGGTCTGCAAAAATACTTGCCCCAGTTTATTCAAATGTTCTCGATCCATCAGTATGCCACTTGATGGCATTTGCTTTAAGACTTTAGTTCGCCGTTTCGCCTACCCACTCTGTTTTAATACTCAACTTAGTTTGGAAGTTCTTGTCGAAGTCATAATTTTTCAAAATGCCCCCTCTTGGAAAGCCAAAAAGGTTTGTAACTGTGGACATGCAAATCGGGTTTCTTTTCGTTTTACTACACACACTAACTAAAGGGTTTTCCAATAGCGACGGGTTGATTTTGACAGCTCGTGGCGGCCTTCTTTTACTTTCTGTCAAAATATCGTCTTTTAATCAGTTACTAAAGACAAACCATCATGACAAGTTTCAGCGTCGAGCAAGACGTGCAAATGATAAAACTTTTTGGTTTTGGAGCAGTTGGAAGTTGATCCCAATTTTGGTCGAAAAATCATCTTTAGCGATGAGGCCCATTGCCGGATTTGGGACGACACCAATCCACTCGAGATTCACGAAGTGCCAATGCATCCAAATAAAATTACTGTTTGGTGTGGATTTTGGGCTGGAGGCGTCATCGGTCCGTACTTCTTCGAAAATGATGCTGGCCAGGCCATCACCGTCAATAGCGATCCCTGTAGGTCGATGATCACCAACTTCTTGTGGCCCGAATTGGATGATATGGACATCGAAGACATATGGTTTCAACAGGATGGTGCTACGTGCCACACAGCTCAAGGCAAAATCGATATTCCGCACGATCGGTTTCATGGCATGGTTATCTCGGGCCGATGCGACGTGAATTGGCCACCAACCTCGTGTGATTTGACCCCTTTGGATTTTTTCTTGTGGGGCTTTCTTAAGTCGCAGGTCTATGCGAATAAGTCGCAAAACACCGCGGCCCTCAAAGACAACATAATCGATGCCTACGGTCAAATTCAGCCTGATTTATGCGCCAATCATCGAAAACTGGACCTTTCGAATCCGCGCCACCCAGCGAAGCCACGGCGGCCATTTGAACGATGTTATATTTCACACACAATGTCATTGATAGGGCTCTCAAATAAACATAAAACCTTATTGAAATCTCAAATACAACTTATTTTATTTAATTTTAAAATCGACTAGCCCTTAATGGAAAACCCTTTATAGCGCCACGGGCCACTCTACTAATTGAGTTTATTAAGAATACAATTTTGATAAAAGCACCTAAATACATTACTAGAAATAGAAACCAAGTGTTCGACCCGCGTGACTTATTGGAGAAAAAACCAGCGCACAGAACAAGAAGATTCATCAAGAGAGACAGTAGAGGGAAGTTTTAAGAGTTTCAAAGACCCAAGCTTAAGCTTCAAAACTCAAACAAAGTTTTATAAATGTCGAGAAGTATTTATATCGTTTTTTTTTTTTAATTGTTTGTCATAATTAAGTCGCATCTCAAACAAATCTATAAATACAATTAAACTAAGTTTTTGTTCTTCTGCACTTAAAAAGAAAATATTTACAACTTTACAATAAACTTAATATAGGTATTGATATTTCAAAATACACTATTGGCATAGATCCATCCAAGGAACTGAGCAATGTCTGTATACACAACGTATTCCTGAAGATTACATCCGTGAATCTCAGTTTCAGAAACCAGAGATAGTGATACTATTCCCCTTAAACTCCAATTGTTTCTATATTTTATCATTAACCCGCTTCCAGAATCGCCACTGCACGGACCGGATCCATCACGGTTGCCTGCACACAACGTCCGGTTTGATGTAAAAGGGATAAATTTTTTGTTAGATTTTATGCATGAGGTCTCTGAAGCTACACTGGCTCTTGCTAATTTAGGTGTAGTGGTTAATTCGTCGCCATCCTCGTTCCGTCCCCAACCCACGACAATTCCCGAAATGCCTTCAATTTCATGGACATCTAATACTCCTTCCCACATACAAACCGGTCGTATATAAACTGTGAACCTAGAATAAAAGAATAAAGAGAAAATAATAATTCTAATAACATTAAACACAGCGGAAAATGACTTCCTTACGCCACACTTTTTTCAAGCTGAACAATTGCTAAATCTGCATCGTTATTTTCGAGTTCCTGTCTATAATCTGGATGCCGCAATATTTTCTCCACATTACTGTTAACAGTTATGTCCGAAAAAGTCCATTCGTCGATTTCATGTCTACCCACAGATACCAAAATATCCTCTTCCTTAATCAAATTGTGTTCCGTATGAAAGCAATGAGCTGCGCTTATTACGGTCCGTGTTGTAATCAAACTACCTCCACATTGGAAAGATAATTGTCTTCGGGTCTTTACATAAAGTGCAACAATCCAAGGAAATCTGGATCGTTCTACGTCTTCACCTCCAACTACAAGACTCTTAACCAGATTTTCGTTCTCGCGGCCACAAACTGAATTTATGTATGTCCATTCCTTCGGCCTTTGTATAAAGTTAACTGGTTTTGGTAAAAACTTAAATTGTGGTTGTGTTGGTCTAAGAGTAGTAGAAGTAGTAGTTGTAGTAGTAGTAGTAGAAGTAGTAGTAGGGGAAGTAGTTGTCCTAGGAGA
This sequence comes from Leucozona laternaria, assembly GCA_932273885.2. NCBI lineage: Eukaryota > Metazoa > Arthropoda > Insecta > Diptera > Syrphidae > Leucozona > Leucozona laternaria. Next base: position 48,887,481 of record OW026366.1, read on the forward strand.
ACTTGCAGTACGGCGAGTTGCTTTTTTACCATAGGCCGATGGTTGCATAGTTGTCCTTTTTCGTGGTCGCGGTTCGACAGTTACAATAGTGTGTTCCCAAGAAATTGTATTTTTTGGCGCAGGAACTAAAGATATAGAAAAACAATTTTAAATTTAGATTTGCATAACGAGAAAATAGTATATTACGCCTAACCCTTTCGACCGGAACATATTTTGACATCATTTACTCTAATAGAAGTGAGTGTCGGAATAACATTTTCAAGTGCGAATTTAACTGTATATGTAACTGAACTTCCCGCTTCTATGGTGTATGAATCATCAAGATATTCGGGATTCAAATCAAACGCTCCTATGTAGTCCTTTTGAAAAAAAGATAACAAATTTATATTTATGTATGAACGATTTTTGTTTAAGGATCTCCCAAACCGGCGCGAAACATTTACAGCGAATATGCGACGACCGAAGAACGTTTAAAGATTCACATCGCGGCAGTGTTGGTATACTCTCATTAATCTCCATGTAAATAAATTTAGATAGGCGAATGTTTCGTTGTCGTTCCGAAGTATTGGCGTTGGTTTGGGAGTACCTTAATTCCTTAGTTTTATGAAAAAATTGCATTGCGACAATTAGGTTGTTGACAAACTATTATGCTAATAATGCTACTAGTCGAATCTTTCAACACTACTAGCTCTATACTTGCTTGTCTTAGTTGTGGCAAACGTAATAAAACTAACGCAATTTTTTTTTCAAATCTAAGGGCCAATTAATAGTCAGTTAAACATCAGATAGGACTTATTCATCAGATTGAGCAAAAATATATATAAATATTACCATATTTATACATATTCTTCTGACATTTAATTGAATGTTTAATTGATCATTGAAAAACTTGCTTTAAGAAAACCGAAAACTGGTAATTTAAAAATCGCGTTTTCGAGCGGTTATAACAGCCCGCTTAAACCGGAGGTAAAAAAAAGAAAATCCAAAAACCGCATCTTTAATAAAAACAAATATTTTATCTACTTACCAACCTCTCAGATCCGGGATGTGTTAATTTAATTTTTATAATATTTTCACCTAATTCCAAATCATTAATGGTTACTATTCCAACAACTTCGTCACCAGATTCAACATATCGAAAATTGTCAGGGCAGTTTACCTTTGGATATTGAGCTTGTAATTTTTGAACAAACAACGTAACTATCACAAAAACTAATTCATTTTTTATTATCATTTTCTTTTATTATATTGTATGTTACTTATTTCTGACAAATAATTTCTCATTCAATGACAATGAAAACAAAAATAAAACAACAAGAAAACAAGAAGAATCTCCGTCAATGGGTAGGGTACACTCTCGAGTTCCGGATTAGACTAAGTGCAATCGATATAATGTAATATCTTTTCTTTTTGATCGAGAAAATCTTAGATTAATGCAGCAGAAAGCTTTGTAAAACCAGCTTAATTAGAAATATTACTTTTCACAGCCAGTCTTGCATGAGCAAACATTTTCTAGAATAGCTAAATAGAATAAATCCCACTTAACCTGTTTCAAGCATTTATGGTCAGTACAGTATGGACATCTCTAAAGTAATTTTATTTATTGTTTATCCAATTAAAAAAAAAATAAATAAGTTTGCTAGACAGTTAAAGTCAGTTCATATAAGTTGCTCATCAGGTTAAAGGTTCTAATACCATCGGCAGACAATACACAAATTAAACTCGACGCACATGGATTGTCTCTGGATGGCTGACGTTTATAATAGCGAATTTAATTAAATCATGGTTGCCAGAGACAAGGACATAGTGTAGAGCAAACAGCCAATATCTTAAGATATAGTATAGTATAAGCTATATACATATACATTTATATTTTATGCATCATTTCATCAACTTTAGTTCAAATTCTAATGGAAAATAATAAACAAGAAAAAGAGAACTTACCGTGAGCAGGGTTGCCCTTACCAGGTACTTTAAAGATTGCTATAAATGTCAGATTTGTGGTCTATAGCACCAGCCGGACTGAACTTAGTTAAGCTGAAACACACACCGGATGAGACAAACCTTTTTTGTTTTTATAAGGCACGAATACGTGGTTTGTTTCAACACACACCAAATGAAACACAATGAAGCAAACAAAATCTTTTGTGTTTCGTTTTATGAGATAAATTAAATCAACATTTTTAACGAGAACGTACAAATAATTAAAACAACAGCAACGAATGCTTGTTTCTAAAAAAAAAAGTTTCAGTCATCGACAGCAAAACATGTTTTTCTGTTTCGCCTGTAGTTTTTTTTTTGTTTTCTCGTGTGCGGTATGGGTTGCGCCATAAGACTGAAAAACACGTTTTGACTGATCTGGTGTGTTTTCAGACTTCTTGAACTCCGTTACTTGGAGGCCACACGAGTCAGTACTGGCTTGCCAGTCGAAGTACACTAAAATCTTCTTATTAATACTCACAAAATTAAGCAACTTGGTCGTCACCTGACCTGCCTTTTTCGAAGCCAGTTGAGCAGCCAGTAGAGAAACCAGTAGTGCGTTCAATATTTTCACAATAGTCAGGTTTCATCGTTCCTTTTATTCAAATTTCTGAAGTGATTCCATTTTGTGCAAGAAATAAGTTAAAAAAAAAACTTAATGGTCTCAAGAGTGAGTCAAATAAATGCCAGTCATTCGAAAACATTAGGAGCTTATTGAATTCCTCCAAAAATATCGTATTGGCTTGGGTACCTGGGCATGTAGGCATCAAAGGCAACCAAGATGCTGACACCGCAGCTAAAGAAACATTCTCCTTACCACTAACAGTTGAAATTCTAAACTCATTTCTGCTAATCCAAAATACACTTACAGTACTCTTAGATAAAGAGATAGCCTCTTTGTGGGATAACAGCCAAACTTTTTTACGTAAACCTAAGCAGGGAAAACTGCATCAAACTAAAGGGTTTTCCAATAAGAGGTGTTATTTTGATATTCAAAGAAAAATGGCATTTTTTGAGATAAATGATCGGATGTTTATTTCATTATAAAGAGGAAGGTATGCCGTTAATAATAGAACACAACATCAGCCAAATGGCCACCACGACCATGCTTACAGGACCATATCCTTTTCATGAAATTTTCCATAACCGAATCGCAAAGTGGCTGCCCTATGTCCTCGATAGCCTCACGAATTCCATCTTTGAGGTCTTGAATTGACGCTGGGCTGTTGGCGTAGACCTTATCTTTCACGTGGCCCCAAAGGAAGAAGTCACAAGGTGTTAAATCACAAGATCTCGGTGGCCAATTGTGATCACCTCTTCGAGAGATAACACGGTCCGGAAACTTTTCCCGTAAAAGATCGATGGTTTCATTGCTTGCACGTAGCGCCGTCTTGTTGAAAGTAAACGTTGTCCAGATCAATACCATCCAATTCCGGCCATAAAAAATCATTAATCATCTCTCGATAGCGCAATCCATTGACCGTAACTGTTGCTCCAGCCTCATTTTCGAAAAAGTAAGGTCCAATGACCCCGCCGGACCATAAACCTCACCAAACAGTCACGCGTTGAGGATGGAGAGGCTTTTCAACATTAACTCTTGGGTTTTCCGAGCCCCAGATGTGACAGTTTTGCATGTTGACGTAGCCTCCGAGGTGGAAATGGGCCTCATCAGTCAAGATGACTTTTCGATGAAATTCCGGATCATTTTCATGCATTTCAAGGACCCAATCAGCAAAGACACGACGTTGTTGATGATCAGCCGGCTTGAGTTCTTGTGTTAACTGAACTTTATAAGCCTTAAGAACCAAGCCTTTATGAAAGATACGGTGTAATGACGTTTGTGGAATGCCTAATTCCAAAGAACGACGAGGAATGGACAAAGCTGGGTTTTCTTCAACACTTTGGGCTACAACAGCAATATTCTCAGTTGTTCTTGAGCGACGTGCACGGGTTTTATTCTTCACATCACTAACTTGTCCCAACAGCTCGAATTTGTCCACCAATTTCTGTATTGCGGTCCGACAAGGTGCTTCACGACGACCCAAAAATGTTTTAGTTTTACGAACCGTCTCTGCCAAATTTTCACCATTTTTATAGTGAATTTTAATAATTATAATGCGTTGTTGAAGCGTGTATCGTTCCATTTTTATTAATGGCGTAGTTTCTACTTGTCAAATGTCAAAAAATGACAGCTTCAAAAGTGACAGCTACCGAAATAGCGGGCTATTCAAAATAACACCTCTTATTGGAAAACCCTTTACTACGCGTGAGGTTGAGAAAAACAATTTTTACCAGCAGGCATTACTACACCAAAGAGGCTCCAGACCAATGTAATTTTTGTAATATGGAATTGTCAGTCTGGCATGCGCTTGTTACCTGTCCTGTATCAAAGATAGTCAAAGACAACAACAATGCTACTAGTAACGAACAACAGCTTGCTGAATTACTTGATCCTGACAATCTTGAATCCATCCACCACATAACAAGAGCCACAACACTCTATCATATATCAAATGAAATTTAACAAACTTTAATTTTAATTAATTAATACCTAACTCAGTTAAACTCAAATTTTGTGTTAGTATTAAACATTTCTCGTTAAAACGACTTCAAATGGTCCTGTCACCCTGAAGTCTTCACTATAAATAGTTTATAAATTTCTTTGTAGATTATTTAGATAAATAAATAAATAAATAAGAACTTAGTTTACAATTTGTATACATGTTTTTACGTGTTAATAGTAACTTTTGCAATAAATTTTATGTAATAACAACCTTTTTTCTTGAATTTCTTTGGAAAGATCAACCATAGTAAATAAAAGTAATGAAAAAGAACGACCCACTTGCAAGCAACTTGCTTGGAAAGTGAAGTGCCGCCTACGTCACAGCCAGTACACAGATACGAATTTGACAGGCCAGTATGTACCCAACTGGACAGCCAGTGCTGGCTCTTGTAGCCTTGGGGTTAGAGGGCTGCTCCGCAGTATTCAGAGCTCGGGTCTTTAAGGGTGTGTTTATGTTGGAGCTGCGATAAACAATTCGAGTAGATGTGACCAAAGCTGACAAAACTTTACAATGATTGTTGTTTTTCGAAGCTCAATTTAACTCAAATATCTGCTCGAATCTTTTATTGCAGCTCAAACATATACACACCTTAAGGAGCAATTTATTCATCTCCTCGCCCTTGCATATTAGTAGAATGGAGGGATATACCTACATTAAGAATGTAGTCCTACAGTCATGCCGCTGGAGAAAATTTCCGACAGGCAAAGGATGTGTTGACAATAGATATCGGTTACCTCCTTAGAGTAGTTAGTTTCTACCTTGGCTGCGATATCAATTCAGACAATGATACCAGAGCGAAGAATATTACTCTGTATTTTTGGTCTAAGAAGGCAATCGAGTACTTATAGCAAACCTTTAAGCCTGTCTCAAGCAATTAGATTGTCCCATTATAAGAATAAAAGAAAAGGATTTAGGTTGGTTTGATGTTTTTTTGGTCCCATTAAAATGGATAGCCTGTGAGTTTAGAAATCGATATAAGGAAAAAACATACGAGCTGTACACGTACAGCGGCACCGACTAAGCCAAATCATTAATAGCCGCGTTTTATTATCTACGGATCTGGATCAGGATCATTTTTTAACATGTAATACAACAACAACTTGGGATCCTGCTCTCTATCTGGATCCTTTTTAAAGATCCCAAAATTAGTTCTCACACTTGCGGGTAGATGGCTTTTAATGGTAAGGTAGTGTGAAATGTTGTCTAAAGAAAAAAGACAACAAATACATGAAAATAGACCAGTGTAAGGAAAATAGAGACAGGTTTACAACACAATTGTCACTAAGATCCGTTTCATTTTATTTTCATGCGATGATCCAGATCCGTTGATAATAAAACACGGCTAATGTCGTTTTCGAGTGGAAGCTCGGAATAACTCCTTTTTCACCCCATTAATTCCTAATTTTCCAAACGAAAACGACATAAAAATCCAACGTCTAAAGCCGCGCCCATATATATAAAGAATTGCGTTGTGAATTTTTGACGCACACGAAAAAATCTGCGGCGCAAAGGTATTTTAATGTCGACACTTTGATGAATCAAGTTTATTAAAATATTTTTCTGCGCACTGACGAGTGGCACTCTAAGCAAAAATTAATTCCGAAATAAATTGAAACTTTCGGAGAAAATATTTTTGGCGAATAAACGCGCAAAGTAATTTTGTATTGATCCGGACGCGGCTTAGTTTCAGTCCTGTAGAGCGGATGGACATCAATGCATTGGCCCAGAAAGTCTTTTAGTCAAGATATGACGCATTCGCAGTGCACGCACACTGCAACTCAGGTTGCGCTTAGGGCTTTCTTTTGAACTGTTTTGCAGCAAGATTTTGTAAAATGATCCCAAACGTAAGTAAATAATTCAAAGACACCCGTCTAAACACTAAAGCGCAGTTTGCCTTCAAAAATCCAAAAGCATCGAAAGCTTAGTTTGGAACCGGTAGCCAGGTAAATTTTATATACCTACAACAAAAATTACTGTTCAGCAATTCATAAATAGAGAAAATGCTCATGCAAGGTGCGTGTTTCGAAAACAAGTTTAACAATAATAAAGGAAAGCTTTCGTAAGCCAGGGCATCGCCAGCTTCTTACACACTGATGTAAGTAATACAAAAATATAGATATTTATGTAGATTTGATTTATCAATTATTTTTTCCATTTGTTATTCATTTTTTTTACATAAATCTTTAATGCATGGCTTCTGTTACCTGATTCATTGACATTACATGACAAATAAAAAGATATTTGACTGTTTTATGGATGTTAAAAAAACTTCTTTTCTATATAATTATATAATACTATACCACCGGTCAAATATATTTTCAAGAAGCTAACCCAACTAGTTAAGAAACTCATTCTTTTAATGTCGTTTAAACCTATATAAATATATTTACTTAGGCCTTCATACTACCTAATACTTTAATCCCGAGTTAACTCAAAGGTAGTTTTTTCACTCGAGTATTAAATTTAACTCCTAGTTGTCAAAATTCTATAAATCGAAGTGCGACAGCATTGAAATCAATGTTTCGCTATCGAATTCGAGGTAGTGCCACTATGAAAATCACCCTTTCCATTTCGTATTACTTCGATTTGAATAGATTTTTGAAACGCATCTTTTAGAAACACCTATTCTTATCCACAATTAACTCACAAAATTTGTTGAGTTAACTCGGGATCTAAATTGACTGAAAGACATGTCTCAGGAGTCAACTTGGGTTGACCCCAAAACTAGGATAATCCCGCACTGAAAAACTGGGCCTGAAAGTTTTAAAATCAGTCGATTCAAAAATAAAACTTTAACGGTTTTGTAAATTTATAAACTCCATATTTTGTGCATTTTTGAATTATTAGTGATTATAGAAAGAGGTAGGAGCAACTTAATTATATATCGGGTTTTTCAATAAGAGCGCTACAAAAGTTTTTTTAAATAAAACAAAAATGGTTTTGGATATCAATAAAATTCTTTATTCCTGTGAAAGTACGTTTGATGTCATTATGTATGGAACTCGATTTTTTTGCATGGCCACCACGGGCACGCTTGCAGAAGTCCAGACGCTGAACCCAATTTTCGACGTTTTTCAAGCATAAATCGCCCGATACTGCTGCAATTTCACGTTCGATATTCGTGCGAAGTTCATCAATCGTCGTTGGCTTGTTGGCAAAGACCATAGACTTGACGTAGCCCCACAGGAAACAGTCTAACGGCGTCAAATCACTCGACCGAGGCGGCCAAGCGACTGGACCATCTCGTGAGAAAACACGTTCTCCAAACTTGGTTTCCAATAAATTGATTGTGACATTCGCTGTGTGGCTTGTGGCGCCGTCCTGTTGGAACCACATGTCCTCCAAGTCCATATCATCCAATTGGGGCCAAAATATTCGGTTATCATTGAACGGTAGCGATCCCTATTCACAGTAACGTGCCGGTCTTGATCATCACAGAAGAAGTACATCCCAATGACGCCGCCGGCCCATAAACCACACCAAACCGTAATTTTTTCGGGATGCAATGATGACTCATGGAGTACGTGTGGATTGCTGCCTGACCAATACCGCATATTTCGTTTATTGACGAAGCCATTCAGCCAGAAATGAGCCTCATCGCTGAAGATGATTTTTCGATTCTTAGCGCTCTTAACGTTGAGGCCACTGACTCCGAATTTCGGTAGTAAATATTAATAATTTCGACTCGTTGTTGGCTCGTATATCTTTCCATCATGAAATGGCAAACCTGACTGAAGAGAAATGTCAAAAGAGCGGCAAGAAATATGGCGTCGTTTGCTGTCCCTGTTGCTCTACTTTTGTAGCGTCCCTGTTGAAAAACACTTTATTATTAAAAATTAAACAAAATAATTTAAAAAATTAGAGAACAAACATCAATCAGTTTGCGAAGCTGGTGGAATTGATGGAGTAGAATGTCGATCTATCTTAAGGCTAAGGAGCGTTTGGGTAAAAAAAAAAACAGCATATTGGGAGCAATTAGCATTAGAACTCATCGGGAACGTAACGAAATCCCGCAAAAAAAAATCGCTGGTAATGAAATTAAACCGATTGAAAATTAAATTTTTGAACACGCACAGACAATTTTAAGAATCACGAAATCCCTTCGATCAGCTCCTATCTGACGAGATTCCCAATACTTTTTGGAAAAGTATTTTCTCGTATTTAAAAAAAAAATAATTTTATAAGTTAATATTTTTTGACAAAATATTATTTTTTGTCAATATGTTTTTTGAAAATATATTTTTTTTTATATATTAATTTTTGGATCAAATAAAAGTTTTTAAGGAAAAGTGCTTTCGCCATATTCTTCAGTTTTTCTCAGAACTTCTTAGAGTTAGCTGCTCTTTGTAATATCAATTGAATTTTATATGGAATTAGGTGACGGCCTTTTTGGGATGAAAATGTTTGGATCGCGGATAAAGCTTGAAAAATGCTTAAATCTGATTTTAATCTTCATAAGTTTTAAAAAAAAAATATTGCTTAATCACAAAAAGAAAATTTAAAAAATTCTAGAAAAGCCTTTTAATCGTGTTTGGTAATCCCTGTCATAGAACTATCGAAATGCTTAAAATGCTTTTGTAAGCGAAACGATTCTTTTTTCTTTAACGCTCAAAATGGCATTAAGGTGTCAAATGAAAATTCCTTGAACGCTTAAAATAAACAAAGGTGCCTGCCTGCCAACTGAACATAACCTAAGCGGAGCAACGGAGTTGCGTTAACGGGATGAGCTACCGAAAAACGGAGTTAAATCCTTGGAATTCGCGGTACTTTTGAAATTAATTAACATTTTGATATTAAAAGATATCTCTGTGATTTTTTGGTCGTCCTGAAAAGAATGGATTGGGATGTCTGGTGATTGTGGTAATCATACCTGTTATGCAAGAATTGAAACTTTTCCGTTGTTGGTCTCCTGCTCACCACCTCTTCTCCTCGGTGAACTCCCTCAACGGCCAACTTGACAACTATGCATTCTTTTGCCAAGTCTCCGATTATTTTGTTGTGGGCTTCCAGCGGGCTTCTGAAAAAACAAACAGATAATAAAACAAAATCAAAATCAAATTTGATAAACTCATTCGTTGATTTTATCTCTGGAGTTACCGACGATCCTTTTATAGCATTTACTCACCCTTATGTGTTAAGGCGCCTGTAATTATATAAACGAATCGAAATATTTTATTAAAATAACAATAATTCGAGGATATAAACATTACTTACCCAGATAAAACCGAATCCTGTGGGGTTGAGTATTGTGTTTTGAGTTGAAGTTTTGATTTTTGAAGAATACGAGTGACATATTCCAAGAAAATTTGAGGAAATGAGGAGAGAAAAAAAGCAGTAATAGATAAATTTCCAATAACTGGAAAGTTAGGGTAAGGAAAGGTTCCACCCAATTGGAAAAAGGAATTTTATGAATTTGGCGATGTCGCGTCGCTCTTGACAGCTATTAGACTGACAGATGCCAAATTGAAACAATGATTTTTGTTTACTATTAATGAAGTTAATTTCGGGCACTAAATATCGAAGTGATGCGGACGATTTGGTGTAAAAGGAGGAGAAATAAAGGTCGCATGATATCTTCTCAAACGGTATATTGGATACGGTTAATTTGTTGGAGGATTCATTAACTTTACGAGTTTCAATTGAATCAGTTGATAAATTATCCGTCAAAGTAAACGTTGTCACTTTTGCTTACCTTTCTAAAGGGTGCTGCCCCTTTGATATTTTTTTGTATTAAATTTGATCTTGGTTGAGGTACAAATTTAAATTCGATATTTTGAAGTGTTACTAGTCAATAGTTACTAATCAATTGTTGAAATTATTAAAATTAGTAAGTTTGTGCGAAAAGAAAAAAAAAGCTACTTTATCAACACATTTATTCCTTTCTTTTTTTCAATAAAATAAGGGTCAATTTGTGCAAAAGGAAATGGAAATGAAAAACGAAACGCCTATTTTTATGGACTAAAGGCCATTAAAAGCTTTTTTGAATCAATATTTCAACAAGTCCAATTAAATAGTGTTAAGTCTTCTACTTGGCTGATGTTTTGTAGTAGTATATATAATTTGTATTAAAAAACCTTCATCAACAAAGCCTGGGCCTGGGCAAAAATTTCCAGCTTAATGATTAAGAATTTTAATCTTGTTGGATATAGTTCACATTGGATTTTGGCAAAAAAATTCATGTAAGTTGAACTGAACTTAATAAAAATTGCATATTGACAAGGCCCTCACTAGTTAACTGATGAATCCAAGTGAGATCGCCGAGACGAAATGCCTATTTTTATGGACTAAAGGCCGTTCAAAGCAATTTTAAATGGAAATTTGTTCAAATGCTAATTTAGTTTTTTTAATAGGCGATTTTGGCGGGCATAGAGCATAGACTGCCAATTAAGTTCGTGGCCGCCAATCAATTTTTAATTTGCTCAGTTTTCGGTCTTTTTTGAATACGGTTACTGATTTCTGGTAAAACCGAAAAGATCCGATCTACCCAGATCGGAAAAGACAAACCTAGAATCTTGCTGCCGCTACAGCTTTGCTTTTTTAGACCACAAGAAAACTCACAAATATCCATAGCCTTAGATTTAGTACGGATACCACCATCACCTTGCAAGGAAATTAATAGGAATCGAGAAAGCCAAGCTGATAAGAATGTAATCCCAGATTACCCAAAGAGATTTTTTTGTATTTTCTATGTGTGCGTACTTGTTTTGTGTTATCACCATTTAATTTTTTTATTTATTTAAATCCATACAACTAAAAATAATAGTTTAAGTTATTAAGCATTTTGTTTTGAAAATAAGCTAGCTAAATCGTGCTTTGCAAGCAGGCCACGTTCCCGAACTAGGCCAACATGTGTTTGGCGACCACAACCTTTAACCGCCCGTTACATGCCTCCTAATGAAATTTATTAATGAAGCAACACTTATTTTTCGAAAAACATTTATTATTTTGTCTTTATCCAAGCTAACACAATTTTGAATTCATTTTTCATGTTTGTTCGAAACTCACCACATTGAAAATCACAACTTAGCACCACTAAAAAGTGTGCGAATTAGCGTATAAAAGGCGAGCCAAATCAACTATAAGGTCTCTTTGGTTCCTGAGCAGTTCGCAGTATAGTCTTCAAGGTTAAGAAAAAATCAAATTGAAATTGCTTGATAAGTATAAATATCAAACAAATATAAATTGATAATTGTCGTGGTTAGAAAATTGTAAAATCGTAAATCAAATTTGAAATTGTTTAATGACCTAACGTCATACAAATATAATTTGATCAATATTGTAGTAGAGGTGTAAATCAAATTGAAATCGTCCGACGGTCATATACGTCGTGCGAACATACTTTGAAATTTAGTAAAACTTATTAACAAATAACTGTGTTCTGTGTTACGTTAAAAAAGTCAAATTGAAGACATTGACGGTCTAATACCTCGTACGGACATAATTTGATAAGTAATTTTTCATTGTTTCGTTTAAATTGAATTCATAAAACTTAAGTTAAGAATATCAAGAAAAACGATCAATAAATTTTACTAATTTCTATGAAAGTATACATCCTTTTTTTATTTACAATTTCATGAATCTTGAACTAACGTTGTTGCAGAAAAACGGTGTCACGTTGACCAAGAAACATATTATGTTTTTAAATTTTTATAAAAACAATTCTTCTTCAATATTTAAAAAATAAAAAAAACAAAAAATCCTTTTAATTCGTCTGTGCAAAACTTAAGCCACTTTTTAATATTAGGTGTATTATCCTTTATTTTTAATACCTTCCGCTCATCTGCGGGACATAGAACTGACCAAGTTTAAGATTAGATCTGGTGTAATATTTTCCCATTTTTCTCGTATAGTATTGACGAGTTCCCTTTTGATTTGGAAATATATCCCGGCAACCTGATTCTAAAGTATACCAAAAAGATTTTCAATGGGATTCAAGTCTGGTGATTGGGCCGGCCAATCAAGAACATGAATCCCGTTGTCTGTGATCCACTCCTTTACCAATTTCGATGTGTGTTTCGGGTCGTTGTCATGCCATCAAAGTGGCAGTTCCCATTCAGCGTATTCGTTAATTATTTTGAGTTTAAAACTGTAATGAAACTTATTTCGCGACATTGCAACAAAGAAACAATTTCAAGACTAAATCGAACCCAGCTTATCCAAAAACTCTTGTTACATTGCGTTGATTGCATTCTATGACATATCCATTTAGGAAAGTCCCGTTATCAAACATTTTGTTACAGTGGGAGACAAAGTTGCTTAAGTTTTGCACAGAAAAATTCTATGATTTTTTGTTATTTTATTAAAATTTAAAAAAAACTAATTATTACTTTTGAAAAAGATAACAAATGTAATATATTTATAACCTCTAAACCATAATTTCACATAAAATTCATCTTTCTTTTATAAGCAAAAGCATTAAAAGCAAATGGGAAATGTGAGAAAAATAGTTGCTTATGTTGCACAATACTGTATATACTTACTGCCGATTTTTTAGTGAATCACCAAGAATTTGTAGACTACCCATCGAGTAACGTATTAAATAACTTGGCCCAATAACAAGAGGTATGTGAAGCAGAAAACCTCTATTCAAGCTTCAAGCATTCATGGTCGTCGCATGATAGGAAGTTGTGTTCATAAAATAAGTATGTTGTATTATCTCGCCTATGCTAGACACGAAGAAAATATGCAACAACCAGCTGGTTTTCTCCATTCTATCTTGATTGATCATGAAAGTAATAGTTATAAGAGAATTCTTTATTGAATAAATATTGTATATGTTACATACAATAAGCACAGTTAAAATATATCAAACATGGCACCAGCCGTCTGCTTGTTTGGCAAATTATACAAATTGGTTGGTAATGAAAATACACATATACTAATTATGAATACAATTGAATAGAAAAATTTGTATTAATACAGAAAATATCAAAACAAACCTGTTATTTTTTTGCAATGATTTCCTTTTATTTTAACCATTCTACTAATCTACTAATCGGTATCAATATAACTACTGATTTAACATTCTAAACGTCTCAAATTTAGTCATTAAAGTTTTCAATGATGGTTTTCAATGAAAGCTATAACTGGCGCGTAATAACCTCATTTACCATGCCAATAATATAGGTGAAAGAGTAGGAAATAAATGTAGAAATCGAAGAGGGATAGATTTAAATTGAAAAAAAAATTTACTATAATAAAAATAAAATTGTATAAAAAATAATGTTTTCTAATACTGCCCCACATATTTTTTTTTCATATATTTAAATTTATTGTAGAAATCAGATGGCATGTTTTGGGGTTGAAACAATTTAAGGGGTAATTCAATCAGTTTAGAATGAATTTCATTCTTTTTTAAATTATTTTATAATAATGTTTTTTTGTATATATACATATATTTAAAATATAATTTGCAACACTGAATCATAAAAGAATAAGCGACTTTAGTTACAAATGCAAGTACGTGCAACACAGTTGTCCATATAATTTTTTGATGGTATGTCCTTGTTTTGTGCCTCCCAAATAATTCAAAAATTCCTTAGAATTATTAATGTACAGTCTTTGAATACAACACCTGAGAGTACTTTGGTGGGAATACTCTTCTATTGCAGGGTATATTAGTAACAACAGCCATGGATGTCGCTTCTGCGGATGGGAGTTCCGCGATCGCATAGGTTTTCTTGTAGTTGTTGCCGTAAGCCGCCTCAAGCCCTCCATGGGGAGTAGGGTGCTTTGTTATAGTGAGTTCGCCTCGCCTCTCACTCTTAGGGTGCTTTTTATAGTGAGTTTCCCTTGCCTCTCCCTCTTAGGGTGAGTTTTTAAAGTGAGTTCCTCGTGCCTCTCACTGTGCCTTTAAGACTTTACTCACACACGTAGTTCGTTCAGAGTCATATTGGCCCTCCTATTCTCAACTCTGGAATTAAGTGTTAAACTTACCTCAGCGTTGAAAACTTACGTTTGGGTGGTGACAGCAAATTGCTGGTTGGAACGATTTGTGCTATGACTCCAAGCTGTTGTTGGTTCGTCGGAGATTCTCTATCGTTGTGTCCTTGCAAATCCACTTGTCATGACGAAAGCGTGGATTGCGGCGAATGCGTCTCACCCTGAAGAAAATTTTGGTGCTGTTATCTATCAGCAAAACGATGATGTAATTGCCATCAGAATCAACGGATAGCGCTACCGATCGATGATAACCAATTTTCGCTGGCTCCAATTGGATAACATGCATGTGAACGACATGCGGTTTCAACAGAACGGCGCTACGTGCCACACAGCGAACGCCACAATGATCCATTTCAATATCTACCCGTCCTTATTGAAAAACCCCCATAACTCATAAAACTCAAAAAAAAAAAACAACCAAAAGAATATTTATCGAAAGGCAGTTTGCGTCGCATTTGAAATTTCACCGTAGTGGACATTTATATTTTCATCAACCGGGTCTTAGACAGCTTCAAAAAATAAATTCAGGTCATCTTCGCCTCCTATGTTATGGTGGACACAACAGGCTAAAATGAAGTGACAACTTTTTTTCCATCCCTCTAAGCTTACAATAATAAAGCTGCCGGAATATTTCTTTTAGTATTCCAAAGGAAGGCTCAAGGGCAACACGGCATGAGCTCAGTTTATGTTGGATCTATTTTGTTCGTTACATAGGTGTCCGTTATACCTTTAAGGCTTCACTAAATTGATCGTACGTGGGTACGTTGAACCGCCCAGTAAGTGATAATGTGAAAAGACATAATTGGTATTAAATTTGAGTGTTTATTAACCCCACAGGACCTGTTTTTTATTAAACTTTTTAAATTTTTTGCTTTCATTGCAAATCGCCTGCACACATAGGCTGGTATCACCTTTCCAGTCGATGTATTCATCTTTGCTTTTAAGGGGCGGGTCGCTTAAAACGCACTTGCAACTAAACAGTTTGGTTTCGGTTTTGAGCACTATGGGATTATATGAGAGTCCGCGCACTTAAACCGACGCGCACTCCCGTATAAGCCCATTGAGCTCAAAATGGAAACCAAACTGTTTAGTTGTATGTGCGCGCCTGGCCTAAGTAAACAAAAAAAAAACTATTAATGGACTAAAAGGGCCCATACACACAACACTTGTGTGTCTTGGCACTTCCCCCATACACATCACACCAATGGTGACACCGACACAAAAAAATGTTTGATTTTTGGTGTCGGTGTCTCGATTGGTGTGCACACAAGTGTTGTGTCTATGGAATGGACCCTTTAATAGGTTTAATATTTTTATATTTTATTTTTTTTCCTGGATTAGCTACGCCTTTACAGAAAAAAAGCTGTTTCTATACAAACTATCGATGGCAAGTATATATGTAATTCACGCCGATAACACAGTTTTGCTACGAGCTTAAGCTAAACCCCGAGAAATCTCTGGCTAAGTAAGCCCGAAAAATTGGTTGTTGTTGGATTTAACATGTAAATTGCTTAGGCCCTACGTCGTTTTTTTTTCACCAATTTTATCTGGGTTTGCAAAAAATACGACTTACAAAAAGATACATTATACTACAGTACAGTGCCTTAGGCATTTACCATCGAAATCAAATTAATATAAGACTAAACAAAAAAATTAAAACGTTTTCAAATATTGAACTTAAAAATAAATATTTTTGCAAAATTTTGTTATGAGAAATCTTTTAGTAAAGACCTCTTAAGCCGCGTGCAGATCAATAAAAATAATAACAATAAAAATATTTGTGTAAACACAAAACAATTCTTTAGTCTGGACGTCCAGGCACCCACAAATGTGTGTGTCACATTCAACGCACTATATCCAATCCCCATAGATTTTCGGCGCACACGGTGGATAAAAGTTTGTTAAAATAATTTTTCGCAAAAATGAATTCTAAAATACACACCGTAAATTTGTATTGATCTAGACGCGGCTTTACAGAAAAATATGTAATTGAAAAGAAATTATTTTTTTTTGTTTTGTAGCATAATCAATGAATACTAAAAAAATTTCATATCAATTTATCAATGTTAAAAGTATACAAACAACAACTTGTACCTACATAGTATACGCATGTAAAATGTATACAATATTAAACTACGACTTACCAATTGCCTTGGAAAACCCGGCTTTACTTTTGAAAAATAAAATGTTTTTTTATTTTGTCTTCTTTATTTGGTCATTTAATTACCTATGGTATGAAGCTGCTGATTAACATCGTATCGTAAGCCTTTCATAAATATCAGATACGAAGGATAATGAAAGGTGGAAACAGTCTGCCAGACCTATCAAGCTGCACCTGTCGTGCCCAGGAAACCATAAAATCACCGCAGTACTCTAGTGCGCACTAACGCCCTTATCAGGCTGGAGCATTTGGTGTGCTTTGAAATAGGTACTCGTACCTATCAAATAAATTATATGATTTTTTAGGAAAATTTGCGTCAAAAATGCTTACCTTTTCCATGGCCTTCTGAATAGGAAGCTTTTGAATGGGGAGAATAGGGAATTCTCTTTCTGTATATAAGAAGGAACGTTGTCCCCCACTAGAGTGTGTCAGCTCTAGAAATAGTTTCAAATTTTCACCACTCATTTTGAAACTTTTATATCTAATTTCTTGTCCCTTTAACCAACTTATCCTCTCTTTTAAATCTTAACTTAATTTCAAACTGTTGAGCATATTTCCATATCGAGGACACTTTCCCCACCTTTTTCCTGTTGTCAGCATATATGGCTCTAAATCATTTTCAATTTCCTCCGCTACCTTCAACGATTCGAACTGAGTCACAGAAAATATACGGAAAGATACTATGAATAAGGTATGTTTATTATCATCATAATATACACATGTGTTCTGAAGAATTAGCTCTTGGAGTTCCGATTTTTCTTCTATTTGGGATATTTTTTTCCAAAAATTCATTCCCATATGGAAAAGTATCACAAATAGTCTCATTTCGGGATGTGCCAAACTGCTAGTTTGCAATATCTGTTACCACTGTTATTGCTATTTTCCAATAACAGATAGAAATACCTGTTACTGAAATAACAGTTATGAAAAAGAAAATTGTCGTTGGAGTAATGGAACAAAGCTATAACTGCTTATTGGTGATTTCCTAATTGAAAGTGACTCAAGACTAGCCAATTAATATCAGACAAGCAAAACCCTCCGCCGCCGTTGTGCATACTTCGGGAACCCAAGATTCACATCGCACGCAGCGTAATAAAAATGATACACAACTAATTTTAATAGCGAAGAATTGTTTAAGCTTTTATAAATTGACATTTTCCCGCTATGGTTCTTCCTAATTAATGATTCGACTAAAGAAACAATCCGAAATCTTACTACTGCAATAAGCCATTTTAATTTAATTACAAATTTAGCTTTACTTTTACAATTTTTCAAGTTTTCAACGTAGTCGTATTAAGTCGAAATTTTACCAGAGTAACAAAAAGTTATTTTGATTTGTTATTTCTTTTATTTATAAACAATATGTAAGAAAAAAAAACAAGTAATATCGGCTTTTAAGAATTATATCAAAAAATCCCTTTCAAATTGCTCTTTAAGAACATTAATGATGCAGTTGAAAAAAAGTTGCAAGACAAAATTTCCTTTTTCTGCTAAACTAATTGTCAGATTTTTATGATTTATACCTTTTTTGCATTGCAGTTTGTTTATCTTAAATATCTAGTGGGTGCTTTTAAGAGGATATTGGCAAATTTAGATAAAAAAAAATCTTTAGTTTGTTGAAATATTTGTCTATTTTAAATTTTTGTATGCATATATCTACAATTTATGTGTTTAAATTTTTTTTTAATAGATGAATGAAATGATATAAGGAACTTACCCATGATGCTACTGCCGAAGATGTTGAGGATGAAGTTGTTGAAGTTGTTCTTGTGGTTGTGGTTGTAACTGTAGGATTTGTTTCGGTACTGATTGGCCATGGCCTTTTTCTTTGAAGGGTTAGTGAAGTAGAACCAGTTGGTTTCATTTGTACAGTAGGATGCATTCTCGTCATATGTTTTTTTTAAATTTGTCACCAAGCTTCGATATGACAAGCTTTCTTTAAAACTGTTGCATTTTGCTTTATATATTTCCAATCCATCGTTGGAGAAATGGTCCCACAATGGGCTCATCTTCACCCTTGTAGTCATGTTGTCTTGATTTTTGCTGTTATTGATTGCTGTGTTGTTGTATGTTGAAGTTGATTTGATATCTGTTTAAAAAACCTAAAGGAAAACATCGTTCGTTGGATATTAGCAATAGCAAAGCAACAGCAAACTTTTAATTCACTTTATCACTTCATTTCAGATTCAGACTCAATACCCGAACCGAGTGCAGAATTATTAAAATAATTTAAGAGCTATTTGTAGGGTTCCAGACAGACAAGATACAGGATACAGGAATAGAAATAGAAATAGCTACAATTGTACAATAGTTTGGTCTTTGGTGTTTTGAAAAAAACAATTTATGTACATTTAATATTTATGGAAATCCGATTAGGCACATTAATCACGATCCACGTCAATCTTAAATAAAGCTAAAGTCAAAGACTACACAAACGACAACGAAAACGATGGCATAAGGTAAGGGAAAAGGACTGCTTTTGCCGCCAAAAATACTTCAATGTTGAATATCAATACAGTATATACATTTATATTTGTATTTTGTGAATGGGATTTTCTCACTATCGGTAAAATAACGTCTCAAAAACACCTACACATCTTCATTTTATGAACTAAAACCAAATACCAACAAAAAAATTAACGCGCTCAATTTCAAGTTCAAGATTCAATATACTTAAGGCCTGCCCCCACAAGGCAAATTTAAGGCCTGCCGCCTGCTAGGCAACTTTTAGTTGCTCACCCTACCAACTTTTAGTTGCTCCCGATTGAATTACATTGGCTTATATGCCCACTGGGCTGCTCGGAGTTGCTCGCGGAACTTAGTTGCCGGCAACCACAGGCAACTTTTAGTTGCTGACCCCCGGCCACTAAGCTAAGTTCTAGCTACTTTTGAAATTTAACGTTTCTTTTTCCATTGAAATGTTACATTTTGAATTTTAGACACGTCAAATTGAGATAGGTTTTGGTGTAGCATGTTTTTATAGAAAACTAAATACAAAAAAACCTAAACGTAAAATTCTCAAAATTTTCTGGAAGTTGCTTGGAAATTGCCGGAAGTTGCTCGGAAATTGCCGGAAGTTGCTCGGAAATTGCTTACCCTGAGGCCACACGGGCAAGTACTGGCAAGCAAGCTGCAACACATACACACTTTTTCACTAACACATATACGCCCAAGCAACTTGCTCGTCAACTGGATGGCTTTTTTCGAAGACAGTTGAGCATGCATGAATGGAATTTGAAAGTTTTGTGCTTGACAGATAGGGAAGAAATTATATTTGGTCGTATTGAGGATATTTCGTTCCAAATGTCAACCGATTGCCCTGAAAATGTATTTTTCCCGACCAGAAAATGAAATGGGAAAAATTTCGGATTCTTAGAAGTTTTTTAATCCATTGACCTCGTAGACCGTATTTTGGTTGAAGTTAGTGTGCAACATTATTCCTAATATAAATCGCGAGACCGTAATAGGAAAAGAATAATGGTACTAATTTATACCCATAAAGGTTAAATTCCGAGTGATCGGTATTTTCGTCTACAGCTCAGCTCCAAAAAAGCTGACCTTTAACTACAGGTTGGACGTACGAACGAAATTCGTTCTCAGCCCCCAAATGTTTGAATAATCAACTCTAAAATTACTTACCATTGCAAGAACACACCACCAGTGTTATGCCTTAGTGAAAACATGAACGATCCGCCCCTGGACAATAAATTATTGATCATAATTTCGGCGTTATCATAGCCTGAACCACAGATTAGCCACATGAAGATGACAATCTCCGGCAGCCATTTTAATTTGCCTACAAGCTTGAACTGTCAGATATCAGATAAAAAATGAGAATGTGTGTAAAAAACCTCACACATATACAGTAGGGATCTTCAGACACCGGTTAAATTGTTGTTGCAATTCACATCCATTCATCGACGCGGGAAAAAATTACAAATACAACAATGTAAACAAATCTGTGGCCTGAACATTGCATTACAGTGTGGGAGAAATCTCCACTCAGTGTATGCAATGGTGAACTACAACTATGAGTAATGAAGGGGAAAAGAAAGTGGTGAGGATATAGCTGCTTGCTGTGTTGTTTATTTATTTTGTTGTTACATTTTTAATCGGTGGCACTGCACTTGTTATTTATTTTGGGTATTTTTTTTATCTGCGGCGCGATGCGAATGTGGTTTTGTTGTTTAATATTTCTGGTTATTTTTATTGTATTGATTTATTTTGTTTGTAATTAATTAATGGGCTGTAGACTTGCAGGTGGACTTCTTTTCTTTTTATATTGAATTGAGTTTAATATATAATTATGTAATGCGCTAAGGCTGGAAAACAATCTTTTGTTGACACACAGCAAGAGGGACTTTTATTTTAACTTTGACACGAACCACGAACTAAACATATATTTACCTATGTAGGTGTGTACACTATGCAATAAAATTAAGTGTAAATGAGCAGACATCTAGTTTTGTTTACTTTTTATTTGAAAATTGCCAAAATTCGGAGATTCAAGGCATGTGAAGGGACCACACCATTATTCATAAGAATAAATAAATTAATTCAATACTTAAACCCAAATACATACGTCATAGCGCCAGAAGACAAATAATGACTTCAACACAAGGGCGCAAAATTTTAGACGATTTAGTAAAGTGTTAAATCATTTTTAGTATGATCCTAGGTTAAAAAGAGGACTTTGCTAATTTAAAAGGAGTTTAACATGACACTATCTTTTGACATTTTACTAAAGTTAAAATCGCCAGATTGCTGTTTTATCTTTTTAACATATTACTAAATCGATATGTCACTTTGACATAGACAAAAATTTAAAAAGGTATGTTTGCTTCATTTTTTGCACGAAATGTCACTGTTTTAGGCTTGAGTTCCGTAAGAAAATGGTCTTAGTATGATACTAGTTAAAAAGTGTATAAAACTATCATTTTAGTAAGGAGCTGTAAAGTTAGTAAGGTGTTAACTAGTATCATGCTAACACCTTAACATCAGGCTGTTTAAAATTTTGGGCCAATATATTCATATTTCATGATACTCGTAACTACCTCCGCGAAGCATAACACATCGTGTTAAGTATTCAGGTTACCAACCAGCAAATGTGTCGCGTCAGTTTATGACTCTTACCAGGTCAAAATATTTAATGAAGTAATAATTCAAAAATAGCTGATATATATGACATTATGTATGACAGATTGACATTTTTAGTCCAGTAAGTACCAGAAAAAAACCTATTATTTTTTACAACGCTAGGATCCTCGGATTGTCCACAATAGACAGAACCCCTATTTTTGATTAAAAACGTGCAGCAGTGCAATTATTTTCCTAGCAGGTGTAGCGGTTGCCCATTTTGAGAACTACATTTCTGTAAAAAAAAAAACTTTATTTTTTGTATTCAAAACGCACACTAAGGCGCAACCTTCCATGTGACATATTAATATAAATTAATTTCATGTTGTTGAAGTGATCCACTGTGTTTTCGTTTAATAATTACAGTTCTCAGTAGACTTATTGACATTCTATTTTCTATATAAAGTCAAAAACTCAAAAATAAAAATCATTTTGAAAAAAGGTATTTGTAAATTTATTATGTATGAAAATGGAAGTGATAGAGAAAAAAAAGAATTGGGTGGGAAATGGAGTTCGCAAAACTGTATGAAAATTATTTTTTTAATATAAATATTTTGTTGATGCTGTAAATATTTTGTCTTTTTAGTTTTTGGGATGGATTGCGAGGAGAAAACAAGAAAAGAAATATTATGGAGAAGGAGATGAGATTGAATGGCAGAAATGATGTGAGGATGATATTGATGATGAGAACGAGGAAGAGGAAGGGGAATTCGAATACGGTGAGTAAAATGTTTGCATAGTATTAGTTAATGAAATTTGTATGTTGTTCTTTTTTCTTATAGAGATATCCACTAGTTTGTATTTTAGTGATCCTACGAATTTCCTAAGGAATTAACAAAATTAATTTAATTTTGATGTTTTAGAAATTTTGCTGAGGCTGTTTTAATTTTCAAAAATATAAACTTATTGAATTTGTTTTTATTTTCCTAATTTTTATATGTATGTATCTTTGATAATTATATTTTTTATTAAATTATGTATATGTAGATATTAAATTATTATTTTACGTAATTTTACATTAGTTTTAGTTGACAATTAATTCGATAATTCTTTTAAATAAATCCCTTTTTTTCTTAAATTTTCACCATGTTTTTAACAATTCTTGGTACAAAAGGTTATGAAGACGAAACTAATATGGCATGTTTCATTAAGACGTCAGAAAGTTGGTTGTTGAAAGCCAACGGTAACGTTCCAATAGCATTTTTATTTTTAGGTGGATTTTTAGGATGGTAGTCGATCCCTATTTAAATATTAATTTTCTTTAAATCATAAAGTAAAATCATAAAAGTAAAATGTTTTCTTGTTACCTTCATTTAGCTTTATTGTTTTAATTTTTCGATTTGCACAAAACTATTTTGACGAGTTTTGTTTCTCAACTATCTAAAGGTACTAAAATGTATAGTAGCAGCAACTGACATCTGAGATACTAAATGACAAATACATAGAACGACAGCAAGGGAAAGCAAGCCAAACCAAAATTACAGTTAAAATAAAATTGACTGGGGTGATGGAACACCCCTGTTGTCATCCGAAGGTAAATGAGAGTACTCACATTGGTGCGATTCGAATCTTTGAACATTTTCGGTCGTCGGATATTCACTGCGAATGTGTCGCGCCGGTTTGGGAGAGCCTTATATTTTATTTTATTTTGTTCTTTTCAAATAAATGACTCAAGTAATTCATATTGTTAATACACAGAGTTGGAGTACATTTTTCATATGAAAAATTACTTATTGCTTACACTTGTCAATTTTTTAAATTTACATAGCCTATGTGTAGCAATGGTCAAACAATAAAACCTACATTGGGTTGGACTTGATCACGTGACTGCGGTAGCGCAATGGCTCTGAAGACGTTTGGTCTATGTTTAACTCTCAGCTGGGCAAACAGTATTTCATATTAAAATTGAATGCAATAAACCACTAAAGGCAGTCTGATGATTGGCATGGCAGAAGTAAAATAGCTCTAACTCGATCCTATATAATGACTTGGCGATATCTTACTCAAGTGGTTGTTGTTTCATACAAACCTTCAAAAGCCACATTTGTTTTTGCCTTAAAAGTAGATTTTTAATATTTATTCGTTTAAAATTGAATTATTAAATATCAACAAATTGACATTTTGCTCAAATCGTCTGCCCCATTATTTTTGGCTTAGGGTCGCGAAACAAGAAATGAGAATCTATAACCAAAGACATCTTAAAAGCTGAATTTTGAGTAGTTTTAAGGCTCTAAATTTGGTTCAGCCTATTGTTGACATTTTCATTGAGCAACAAATCACCCTCTTGTATTATACAAGCCGTGCAGCGTGCAACATCCTAGAACAAATTTCGACATCATCAGAACATTAAAAAAGCCCGGACTGATTTACTCTTTCTTTTAGCAAACCAAAGTAGTTCTCAAGTTTTACCCTTGTTTGGCAATGCTTTTTAATAGATTCTTTTTAGAGTATGGTGTGATAAGATATTCTCTCACTGGGTAAGCAGCATCAGCATCACCCATTATATTATATATTTTGCCGCATATTATCGGAATCTCTTTTATCTGCACCGTAAAGCGAATAATTGAAAACAGTCCGTAGCGCTTAATATACATATTTTCAAAAAGATATTTAAAAAACCTTGTATTATTTTCAAAGAAAATTAAAATTAAATATTTGCACTACTCACTATTCTATCTCCCTCCAACTAGGCGGAAGCGCCCCCCCCCCCCTGCAACCCCCCTGCTTGGGCACACTATAGGCTTTGGGGTAGGTGCGAGGTTGGGTGTATGCAAAGTTTCTTTTGCATTTAAAGAATCTGAATTTAAAGAAACTTTGAATTTATCCTATATATCCGATGTTAACAGCTGTTTTCTAAATAAACATATACTAGACCCAAAGTTGCACATATAAAATTTTTAGACATGAAAATGTAATGCATTATAAAAAATTCATATTAACTAGGTTCTAATACTGTACGACTGCAGCAAATTTATAAATATAATTTCTTAATTTGTTTGTGTTACATACCTTTATAATGATATTGTAATGTTTAAGGTATGCAACCTACTTAGACCATAAAAAAAAACCGAACAAACATTGGAATTTTGTACCGTTGTTTTTCTTATGCAGATTTTTTAAATGCAAGAGAAACTTTTCATACACCCAACCTCGCACCTACAGCAAATCCTATAGTGTACCCAAGCAGGGGGGTTGCGGGAGAACAGCATGCCTCCCCCATACATACCTCATTTTTTAAACGCCGGTATGGTGGGTGCTAGCACTGTATTTATGTAAGAGAGCTTACATAAGTACCAACAGAATTAAAATTGAATAAAAAAGTCGTTTTGGTAATTTTCAGTTTTCTCATAAACTAGAAGACATAAAACCATCTATAGTTTTCAGTGTTCGACTAAGAATTCATAGGAACATCAAATAAATAAAGCCGATTCAGTACTGAATTTCACAACATTGAATAAAAAAAACTGTAAACATTTAATTTTATGTTTTTTTGGATAAATTTTGAGTTTGAAAGCATTTTTTTCAAAAACTATTAAAACAAATAACTAGGTTGAAACAAATAATTATAGAACAAGTTTCAGAAACCATAACACTTTGCATTGTAAGTGTTGGCGTTCTTTTTAAATCTTTTTTTTTTTACTTTAAGTCATTTTTTAGAAAATTGCCCCTCCCGCCCAAACAAAGGGAGATAGACCTCTCCTCCCGTAGTAAAAATTGCTTGTATTTTACCCTTCTACAAAAATCCGTTATTATTATGCGGCGCCCTAGTTATCGTACTCTCCCCATTAAATAAATTTGATACTTCGCGGTACCCATGTGTTTTTGTTCCCATCAGCAAACCCTTAAAAAAAATTTAAGGCCAGTTTTACAGTCGACACTTACCGGAATAAGTGCCACTTAAGTTTCTCATAATAGGACTTTAGGCTACAAATTCTTATAGCCAGCGTGAGTGGAACTTAAGTCACCAACATCGGAGAGGTAAGTGTGCACTGTAATATTGCGCCTGAATCTTTCACATTGTCCTCTTAAGTGCACTTATCTGACTGTGAAACTGGCCCTTAATGTTTGTAATTGGAAAGTCAAATCTGGAAAAGATCAACGTGACCACCAAAAAAGTATTATTTTTTGGTTCTCTCTGATCCAGAGCCAAAAAAGAAAAACGCCAATAGTTTACATTTTAATTGGCATTTAAGAAAAACTTTAGTAATAATTTAGTGCTTGTTTTACATCGCCTGAGTATAGTTCTGATTAGTTAATCGACAAATGAATACTGGCACAGAGTAATACGTCCGCAGAAGAAAAAATCACAATGGTCGTTTAACCCACTTGAATAGGTTATTAATCCAAAAATTGTTTGTGAACTTATGACCCCATGTCAAATATCTATTCAGAACTTCACTTAGACATTGTGAAACAGACCCTTAATGCTATTGATACCATTTATTTTGAAGTAGTTGTTTTTTTTATTATTATCTAGTAATATTAATATCGAAATGTTGGTTTTACTTTTTTAACATTTTCTATCCAAATATAAACTATAACAAGGTATAAACTTTTTTCTTAAGCTAATGTATGTTTTTAGTGCAAAATATAGCTTTTTATAAAAATTGCAAATATGTTTACTTTCACTATGCAAAGCATTTGTGAAATATTATTATTAATCTCACTGTACACAAAGTATTTATGTATATAATATTATATATTTCACAGCAACATATTATCTTTAATCCATTCAATGAACATAGCTATGTCGGTATACACAACGTACTCTTCAAGATTACATTGATTAACTGCATCACCACTCAAAGCAGCAGATACTGTGCCCCTTAACATCCATTTGTTTCGATTACGTATCATTAAACCACTACCAGAATCTCCATTACACGGACCGGTTCCATCCCGATTACCCGCACATAGTGTTCGATTTGAAGTTAAGTAAAACAATTGCTGATTAGATCTAATGCATGTTATCTCCGAAGCTACACTGGCTGTTACTAGTCTAGGTGAAGTAGTGATACCAGAGTTATTTTCATCTTGTCCCCAACCTACAACGATTCCTGAGACACCTTCAATATCACGTACATTTAAGGGTCCTTGCCACAGACATACTGGGCGAATTGCCTGCGAGAACCTAAAATAAAAAGAATAATCCATATACAACTTTCGGTAACCTAAAAATAACAGTGACAATATTTTCTTTACGTGACAATATTCTTCAGCCTCACAATGGCTAAGTCTGCATCGATATTTATAAGCTCTGGTCTATAGTCCGGATGCCGAATTATTTGCTCCACATCGCTGTGAGTTATGTATGAATCAGACCAGTCGGTGAGGTTATGTCTGCCTAAAGATATCAAAATATCCTCATTCTTAATAAAATCGAATTCCTTATAAAAACAATGGGCCGCGCTGATTACCGTCCGTGTTGAAATCAGACTCCCGCCACATTGGAAAGATAACGATCCCGCAGACTTTGTATATATTGCAACAATCCATGGGAATCTGGCTCTGGGTATCAATTCACCGTTAACTGCAAGCTTCTTAGTCGTAAAATTAAGGTTCTCTTGACCACAAACCGAATTGATATATTGAAGGGTTGCGGGGCCATCTGGTTTAGGTTTAATGGTAGTAGTTGTTGTAATAGGTGGTGGTGATAGTGATTGAGTTGTGGGGGATGTAGTGGTAGTTGAGATTGTTGGTGGGGAAGTTGTAACATCGGGTTGCCTTTCAGTTGTTGTTTGTGGTGCAGTAGTGTATTGATGGAAATTATTCCTATTAAGGAAGGGATTTCGGACTTCGGATGGAAATACCTCATTCGGTCGCGTGAATGTAGGTCTCAAAAAGTTCGCATGACCATAGTAAGGCTCTGGAATGTTTTTTTTTTTATTTAAAATTAAGTATGTATTTATTATAAAGTTTGTTAGTCGAACGATTTTTGGGATCTAATCTTTACGTCGTTCCTAACATCCCCATTCTAATTTAAAATGTAGTAAAACTCATACAAAATTGTAAGTGTTTAAAATGATTTCAGGAGCCGCGGCTGGATTCGATATGTATCTAGAAATCCAATTTGGAGCAGCTGAAGCCGTTTATTGGTAATTATAGGCATAATTTCCTTGTGTTGTTCTAGCCACGGTGAAATGATATGCTGAACTGTCAAATTTACTTCAATAGCAACAGTGTTGGCGAAAACAAAAAATTATAAATCATCATCTGTTAACGGCCAAACTTATTGGGGAATATTCATAGTCATATTATAAACTTGAGTCTAACTGCATTGGATTCTAAAGTTAACACCCAGGTAAGACACAGCTGCTATTCATAGAGAATGTGGCAGCTCTGTTTAATTAGAAACATGTCTAAGGTATATTCTTTTACAAAATTCTGCTACAATTTCCTTTGGATATTACCTAATGTCACGCCCGACGTTCTGGGGCTACTAGAACACTTAGTTTGACAGGTATCAAAATGTGCCAAAACTTTTAGTATGGCGGATCGAGTCACGGAGTAATTACGCTAATCGATTTATGAAGTGGAAACTACCATATGTCACGCCCAGCTTTCTAGGTCCATTAGAACACCCATTAGAAATTGTAAATTTTATTTTCTCGTATTTTTTTGTTGACATTTGACAGAGTTAAAAAAAACTTTAACAGACGTTCTGCCGTGTTTATTTTTAGAGTCCATGTTTATCGTTTAAACATGGGTTTAAATTCTTTATGAATAACATAAACTCCAGCTTAGCTCAGGAGAGACAAAATAAGAACTTATCAGAGAACTATGAATGCAGCCCATTATTTGTATATGAACTTTAAAAGAATGGTAGAAATTGGATTCTCAAAACCATTATATTATATATTTATTATTAACAGGAAATTTTTGTTTGTATTTTTTCGAACAGTTTTCAATTGAGAAAAATTTACCTAAATAGCGTTTACGAATTTAGAGATAGCTTTAGATTGAGCATTGAGGACTTTATTAAAATTACTCTACTCGAACAGAAGTGCAAAAAACGTTGGCTTCGAATATAACGATCGACTATAACAAACTATAACAAGCAACTGGTTACATTTTTAGAACATCAGGCGTGTTTTTTTCCAAGGGCGCAAGAAATTGGTCGAAAAAAACGATGTCGGGCTGAGCAATTTACATGTTAAATGTAACTACCGCCAATAATCCCCTTCGGGCTTAGCTAAACACAGAGAATTCTCGACTCGTGAATTACATACTTTTTATCAATAATTAGTTTGGAAACTACATTTTTTCTGTGATGGCGTGGCTACCAACCAAATTTCTCCGGGCTTGCAAGAAAACACGTCTATGATAATGCTGATGAAAATGATTGAAGCTATACTTACGGGAACCATTTGCATAAGTTCTCCGCCTTGGAGCTATAAAGGTTTGTTCCCTTGGATCTGCCGATGCTTGATGTGGTGGTAGTGGTGGAGCTGTAAGGGTGTGTTTTAAAGTCATTGTTGTACTTGGTGCGCCAACTATATAGGAACAAAATAATTTGATTTTAAATTTAATCGATAACCGAAGGAAATCGTTTTCTCTTACCTCTCTGACCGAAACATATTGTGTTACCATTCAGTCTTATAGCACTAACTTGAGGTACAACATTTTTAAAAGGAAAATTTACTTTGTAGGTAATTGGTCTTCTCGATCTTATATATTCAAAAATTTTGTCTTCATCGAAGTTCAAATTAAGATAGCCTTCAAAGCCCTTAAAAAAAAAGGAATATATATAATTATATTATTCTAAATTCAAAAAGCTTGTTAATGTTTATATTATGTTTCCACCGATCACTAAGCCGAGGTTTCATTAGATTTGCACTTGAGTCCAGTTTTCAGCAAGAGATTAAAGTTAAATCCTGAAATTTGGTGAGTTAACTCAGGATTAACTAAACTGATGCTTTTGATGGTTTTATCTGTATGCATATGCATTCTCCACCAAAAAATAGCTTACGCAGTTCACTGCGGGTTAATTTTCTTCATGAGTTAGCTAACCCCGGTTTAACTCACAACTTTAAAACTGGCCCTTAATTTTCTTTAAATTCCAGAGATTTACCATACAAATAAATTTCGTTAATGGTTAATCTAGTAGATGGCCAATAGATTTATAAATCAAATTAAACTATATCATATCACCTTGAACGCATTCATTGAAAAATCGAATTTTGTTCGCTTCTTTAGGCATACAAATAGAATTTGCATTGTGAAAGATTCTGTCAAAATTAAGCTCCTTTTTAATCTTTTTTTTTTGCGGTGGAAACAGGACATACATTCATTTAATCTAAACTGAGATAAATCTTTGATGGTTAGATGTAAATGTAGATGTAGGCCAGTCGGCACGGCAGAGGTATTTTTCCCGCAAGTTTCTGAGTATTCACTACTTACCGGATATATTGATCCTGGTTGCGATAGTTCGATCTCTAATACAGTCTCTCCATAATTCACATTCTCGATAGTAATTAATCCCATATCAAGGTCATCAACATGCACATATCGGAATATACTAGGACAAGGAACGCTTGGATATTGATCTACAATAATTTGTAAACAAAATAATTTTATGAAAAGTTTATGAAAATTTTTATTCTAAAAAAAACTAATCATTAAACCTATATATTATGTTAGAAACACGTAATATAACAATGGAAAAATGATAGTAATCGATCATTTAAACATTTTTTGTTAATGGGTACGTTCAACGCATTACGTTTCACATCTGAATTTTCAGATTTCTGAATTTTTAGAGCTTCTGATTGGCCAGCTGCAATAAAAATTTAGATGACTTTTAGTGACTTTTAGTTACGTTTGATTACGTTTCATCTGAATTTTCAGCCAAAAATTCTCATCTGAAAATTCAGAATAAATTGAAAGTGGTGGGGGAAATGTTGAAGTAATATACATAGAAGTTGAACTTTATGATTTTCGCTGTTGTTAGTGGTTGATTTGGGATGATTAATTTTCATCACGAACAAATAAATACTTTGCTAAATCAAAAGATAAACTATTCTTAGAAAAATGTTCCCACCGCAATATTGTGGAATGATTTTTTCATTAAACTTCACATAGTCTTGCTGTAATTTGTTGCTGATTTAGTTAAATAAATCACCACCAGAACTGCTGACACTTAATTTTTAATTTAAGAATATAATTAAAGTTCTATTTTATTTCATTTTAATGTAAATCCTTTAGGTAAATGCTAGCCTTTGACACAACAACTTTGGACTGAAAATTCAGATTTTTTGTGCGTTCAACAGAATACATTCAGATGTGAATTTTCAGATTTGGTGATTGAACGTGCCCAATAGCTTTCCGAGTAAGTAAATTTGAGAATTTGAATACTCCCCAATATTTTAGAGTGGGAGAAACTATTTTTGGGCTTTGTTTTAACGTCATCTTAAAAAGTTCAAAATGATTTGGCGGTCTGAAAGGGAAAATTATGCCTCTTTTTTTAAATATCTCGAGAAATACTAATTTTTTTTAACACAAAAAAAACACACCTGATATTATAATACCTTTCTTTAATGAGGAAATGTAAAAAACGCCAAAAGTACCAACACTACTATAAAAATAGATTTTTTTATTTAATTTTTAATTTTTATTTTAATTTCTCTTTGAACTATTTAGAGGCACCAGGATGCAAAGTAAAAAAATAGGTCAAACCATTGAAATATATAGGTATAAAACCCAAAAATAAGACTAGGAAATATTTTGCCAAAAACCTGAAACGAAGTTTCTTACAATTTCCTTGGTTATTCCATTTGAAAAAAAAAATTAAAATTGTTATATGGCAGCTAACCGTTCTAGGTGAGTTAAAACGAAAATTCGATTTCGCTCTCTTTAGAATACCATAAAAATGCTCTGGAAATGGGACCACCCGTGTAGGCCCTAGCTCAAAACTCAAATTACCGACGACGGACAGCATGTAAAACCCACTTTTTTGGATTTCTCGATTTTCGTAGTGTTAGGCTAAGCGAACAATAGTGCGAAAAATCTATGCGATGCGAGAAGCGTTTGCATGCGAGAAAAGTCTTCACATTATGTATATGAAGCTGCGTGCAGTGAAGCGATATTTGGTGCGACAAATCGGAACTTCTCGCTCCTTCGCACATGCTTCTCGCAAACAAACTCTTTTGGGGCGTTATTCTCAAATGCGCGGTGCATTGCTTTATAAAGCGAGTCAATGCGAAAAATATCAATTTTGTTATTATTTGTTTTGATTTGTTTAAAAAAACAAACAAACTCCAGATAAAAAAAAAAAACGATATAGAAGTTACCACAACAGAATTGTTGTTGAGAAGAATTGGGGGAAGTTTCTGATGAGTTAGAAGAAAGTCGGAAGTTTTTCAGTATCATTTATTTATATGGACATATGTACCTATGTAAATCATATTTTACAATCGTTTGCAATTGAAAAACTGTCAATATCGATTTTGGGTCAGTAAACGTATGATAGTGCAATGGATTTCATGCGCTGTATTCCTTGAATGTCGTCGCCGTCGGTGTAATTGTTTCTGGATCCTTCTTTGAAAAATCTCAGGAATAATAACTTTGTCTGATATCATAAGGCATTTATTCACTATGGTTAAAGTTTCATGTCGGTTGAAAAATTGAACAGCATCGGGCGGCAGATCTTTTGAAGACTATGGCCAACCTTCTTCAATGTATTTGAAAATTTTGAAAAGCGTGCTCTATGAGCTTGTTACTTTTCGTACCATATTGAGTGTGACTGGCAGATGATCAATGTTGTCTTGTCTTGAAGAAAGGTTTTCATGTCGCTTTCGATGAGTGCCACTACAAAATCTTCCTCTTGTTTTTGTCCATCGATGAGTCTTGATAAAACATCAACATTTCCAAATTCTTTGGTGGAGATATGTTGGATTTGGAAATCATAGATCATAAAGGTAAGACCGCACTTGACGGAACTGCACTTCAGCGGAACTGCGCGGCACGGCTGGCGCCGCACTATAGCAAAGCGACAGTACGCGTCGTTTGATGCTTTTTCTCTTTCTAATTTTGACATCTCTGGATTAGTTTCGTAAAACGTGTTCATTTAATTACAACAAATTCGATAACTTATACATATAAGAAGTGCTTTTAAAATGAATGAAGATATAATAATTATCTCGCTTCTTTGTGAGGAGGAAGAAAACCTCGAAGAAAATAAAACAAACAAAAAATGGGTGCATGATATTCCTAATTCTTGGTACGAGGAAGGAGAGAACAACACCCTTTTACCGAGACTGAAAAGATTTCATACATACTTAAGCATGTCTAGAGTTAAATTCTCGGAACTACAAAACATAATGGAACCACACATTGTACAACTCGACACACGATTCCGAAAGGCAATAGGGGTTGAGGAAAGACTAATGGTCATTATCAGGTTGGTATAATGCTATAAAAAGAAAAGACTTTTTGGAGTAGGTACATTATGTATATAGTTTTTCGTCCTAAGCGAATACCATGAGTTGTAGTTTAGTCTGTCCACAGTAGATTGAATCTGCAATATGATTTCAACAGGTTCTTATCAAATGACGCTCATCGATAAAATTCAAAAACTCAAAGCATTGATACTTTGAAACTTATGTTGGTTAACAAGTCCATTCGAAGATTAAACCAGTTCAAATAGTCATTGATTAAAGATGATTAGCTTGTACAAACTGACCTTAGTATTGGTAACCTTTAGAAATACCTCCCCATCATGTTTAATGTAATTGATACCAAAGAAGCAGTAATCTTTGGTGATTTGAGTTGGGGATTTATATATTTCTTATGTTCTTATGGATGTGTTTTGCGGAAGAGGAAATAGGGAAAAATGTTCATGCTGGGCAAATATAAACAATTTTCTTTGCCAAGTCTGAAATTATAGCTGGCAAACCTGGATGAGCTTCATCCATTTATGTGCAAGCAACAGCTCCAACTGAAACTTATTTTCTTATTTATCTATTGGTTTGCTGAAATGCTGATGAGCAAACCCATATTATATGAAATTGACAAGAAAATGTCAAGGACAGAACAGCCTTACGCTTTTTTCGATCTTCGGAATATTCTTACGCAAATAAGAAGATATGATTTCAGAATTATTGACTGTATTATCTTGAAACTTGAAGGGTTTACTTAACATGCCACATTTACTGTACAATTATAACTATGTCAAACATCACAACCACAATCTAATCAAGAATATAATTTGTTTTGTTATGGCGATGCATGGACATTCCATTTTTCGAAATAATCCTTTGGGATGATTCTTAGTTCCGTATTTTTGACGAAAATAGTTCATCGATAAACAAAAGCCACTGGAAATAAGTGCCAATGTTAGAGCCGTTCGCTGATACGAAACCTTATTATTTCAAACTTTCCCTCAGAGGCCATTCCGAGAAATCGGAATGGCAACAAATCAAAAGACGGTCATCTCAATCGACGGATGATTTTTTTTATGACATTTTTTAGTACATATTTAGAGCTGGAACTGTCCCTACAAGCAATGTCATAAATCATAATTCTTAAAGGAGTAGAACAAAAACATTTTTTGGTTATCCAAAAAAGGAACTTAAAATGTTCTAAAAATGTTTTTGCTTTTCGTTAACTTTTTTATTCAAATAATATTTTTAATATTATAACAACTTAAATAATGCAAAATACTTAAAAGCCAAGAGCAATCATTTCATTCGGGTTCTTCTTCAACTGAAAATAGTATTTTCAGATCATCTGGGTCCTCTGGTGCCAAATAGCCTGCATCTGATTCTGGGTTCCTTTGTTAATGTTAATACTCTGCTTCGGAAGCGATCTCATATATGTATGTATTTTGTTTTTGACTTCAAACTGAATATCTGGAGTCAAAGCTTTCGTAGAATTTGCAATGGCTTTAGGAAAAGAGTCAATACGATAAGGATTCTGGCAGTCATTTCTTTATACATTGTTGCTGTTGACGATGATGATGAAGATTCGTTCATTGGCTCAGGGGAATTGGAATTTGTGTTGAGATGGGCTCAATACTAGTTGTAGTAGTTCTTTCTTGAAAATACGCTGCAAGAAATTCCATTTGATGTTCAAATTTCCATTTTTTCAAACTTTTAGCTTAGTCTCCACTTTTAGATTTTCTTATTTTTAGGCACCTATGATATACATCCCTCAGTAACTTCCATTTTTCTTTACACACAAAGTCTGAACATAAAAATATTAAATTAATTTAATTCTATTGTTCCAGATTTTTAGCAACAGGCGGCTCATTTAAAACAATCGCAGAATCTTTTCGTTTCGGGTACACAACCGTTCGGGAAATCGGACACACCACATGCAATGCACTCTGGGAAGTCTTTTCGAAAACAGTTATTTCGCCACTATATGAAAAGAGATGAAGAGAAATTGAACAAGAATTTTCCGAAAAATAGAATTATCCCAACTGCATAGGTGCGCAAGCACGTACAAATCATATCGCCAGCAAAAAGCCGTTCTCTATTTTTCAACTAAATACAAGAAATTCGTGTCTGTATAGTGCTTCCTGCTCTTTATATGTTGCACAACTTCTGGACCGCGTTGCACAAGTAGCAATCCCATATTTTCATCTACCTATTTCATTAGGCCGCTTTCCAATATCATCTAAATTTTAAGCTAATTCCAATGCTTTATCAGTCTCAGTGTCAAATTCAGAGTCAGAATCAGAGACAGAGCCGGAGTCAGAGTCAAAACTATTGACAACTATGTTTGAACATGTCGTTACAGATTGAGAAGTTGTAGGAATCTGTTCAGGTACAGCAGTATTTGTATTTACAATACAAGGACGTGGAGCTGAAGGTGATATATTTGTAGTATTAACTTCAGGCAACAGAATATCTGTGTTAAGTTCCCGTACTACTTCAGGATCTGAATTGCCAACAGTAAAAGTATCTGTTGGAGAGTTTACACTTGACGTAGAGGCTGAAGTTTCAGAAATTTTTCTTCACACTTTCTTCGCGGGCTCTTTTTTTACTTTGATACGAAGCCCCACTTTATTTAACTCTTTTCATTTTAAGATAACTATAAGCAGACATTGCAGAACAAATATATGTTTAAAATTTAGAAAAAAAGAAGCAAAACGTATAGAAATTATTTAAAATTCGTACTTCGAAAAATAATTTATGGTCGCACTGACCCAAAAAACCAGAGATATTATAGGTATGTACATAGGTGTGTTGTTTTGCACACCGCCGCGATATACCTAATACACTTTCCCACTCGTCATTCCATTCCCAGGCCTTGTCTGCTTTCAGCATTTCGCCCAGAGGATTGCCCGTAATAATTTATTGCGTTCTAGGAAAGAACCTAGTTCCGAAATGTTGAAGAAGTGTCTTCGCATAATATGTTGAATGGACACAATTTTCGCTGGATCTGGTCGAATTCCTCTGGCATCAATTATATGCCCAAGATGTTTAATTGATGTCTTAAAAGGTTCGCAGTTTGACCACGGGGGTCATTCCGTAATTTTTAAAATGATAATCGTCAAAACGATTATCGTTAACGCTATCGTCAATGATTTGCTTCACGTAACTCGACCACTTAGGTCTCGTCTATCGTTTTCAGTTTGAGATTGTTTGGTATATTTCACAAATTCTCAAACTGTAGTGAAAATGATTTTTTTCTATGGGGTTTGACAGAAAATTTGTAGTAAAAAAGCACACCTACAACTTTTTTGTGTTGTTTATTGCTTTGTGTTTTGTTTTGGTGCGGCCGCCGCCGATTGGATTGAAAAGCCGTCTGGCAAGTTTATTATTTCGAGTACCTTTACAAAGGCTTCTTTTGTTAGCCGAAAACGTTGAACAAGACTATAATGGTTTGAATTATTATAACAATAATAAAAAGATTATATGTTTGTTTAATTTTATTTAGCAACCAGTGCCATTAAAGATATTCTACAATAGTATATAAACATAAAACATTGTGCTTACCTATGGGTTGGAAGAGATAAATGATCTGATTTATCTCATAATTGTCTTCGCAATCATATTAATTGTAGTTTTTCTTAATTTTCGTTTTCACTTAGCAAGACAAATAAATTGCGCTGAAACATTTGTATTTCTATTTATCTACTAAATTGACAGATTTCAATGCCAAACGATACCTATTTAGCTATCGTGTAAACGATATCGTTTTGGTGATATCACTTTGACGATTATCGTCTTAAGTGAAGCGCGACTATCGCCGAAACGCTATCGTCTGACGATAATCGTTTTACGGAATGACCCCCCAGTTGATAGTAAGGTCATGCTCATTAAGACGTTTTTTAACCCCCATTGAAACGTTATAGTTCTCGTCTAATGTTTGTATTGCGATCCAGGTAAGCAGCAACTCCTTGAATTCCTTGCAAAATTATTTCAATCGCTTTTTGAAAGCGTCGGATGCTGGTGTTGATCCAGGGGCTAAGTGATTCATCAAGAAAAGTCCCTTGTGTTTGTCCGTAGTGAGAAGTTTCTTTTCGTCGGAAAGGTCAATGTTGCTATATATTGTGCCATTTGATTTTTTAGCAAGCATATCATTATAAGTTGGAATTGGGTGTGCATTCGGCTCTAAGCAGCTATTTAAACCTGTGGAGTAATCTAGACAGAAATGAATTTTGTTGTTCAAATTACGTAGCACGACAATAGGAGCTGCCCAATCTCAGTGTGTGATTGGAGTTATAATGCCTGCATTTTTTAACCTCTTCAATTCGGCTTCGACGTGTTCTGCAATTCTATATGGAACATCTCTTTTTGGAATATACACGGGTTTAGAATCGGGTTCAAGTTCTTAACCCAATTGGAATTAATTGCAATGGCCTGTTGTTGATGAAACCCCGTCTGGAAACTTTTCCTAGACCTCCTTGGAGACTAGATCCTTACTCATATCTGCTATGATTTCGTTGCAAATAAAGTTGTAAAGTGGTAAAATGCAGTAATCAAATTTTTCAATTAAGTCAATTCGATAAAAATGTTTAAGCTTGGAATACTCGCGATGTAAATGGTTAGTTCTCTGACTTCGTTCCTGTGCCGCTCTTGGGCAGTGACTGTTAGTGGTGGAAGGAATCGTTAGTAATCGTTACTTTGTAACGATTACTTGAAGTAATCAAAGTAATCGAGTACATTTCTGAGTAACGATTACCAGTTTTTGTACCGATTACCAGTAACGATTACTAACGATTACCAGGAACGATTACTTTGAGTACTTTGATTACTTTGATTACTTTGATTACTCTGATTACTTTGAGTACTTTGATTACTTGATTACTTTGATTACTTCGATTACTTTTCGTTTCTATTGGATTCTATTACTTTTGATTACTTTGGGATTTGATCACCCTTGGGTTTTGGATCAGGATTGGATTGCAGGAGGGAACAAAATATTCTCAGCAAAGGGTGGTCCCAAAAAATGTCACTTTCTTATTCTTTGACCGATTTCGATGAAATTGACACAGGTTATAGCTGAGGCAGAATTATGAACGAAAAATATATTTTCAGCACAGGGTGGTCCCAAAAAATGTCACTTTCTTATTCTTTGACCGATTTCGATGAAATTGACACAGGTTATAGCTGAGGCAGAATTATGAACGAAAAATATATTTTCAGCACAGGGTGGTCCCAAAAAATGTCACTTTCTTATTCTTTGACCGATTTCGATGAAATTGACAGAGGTTATAGCTGAGGCAGAATTATGAATGAAAAAATATTTTCAGCACAGGGTGGTCCTAAAAAATGTCACTTTCTTTTTCTTTGAGCGATTTCGATGAAATTGACACAGGTAATAGCTGAGGCAGAATTATGAACGAACAAAATATTTTCAACACAGAGTGGTCCCAAAAAATGTCACTTTCTTATTCTTTGACCGATTTCGATGAAATTGACACAGGTTATAGCTCAGGCAGAATTATGAACGAACAAAATATTTTCAGCACAGGGCGGTCCTAAAAAATGTCACTTTCTTTTTCTTTGAGCGATTTCGATGAAATTGACACAGGTAATAGCTGAGGCAGAATTATGAACGAACAAAATATTTTCAACACAGAGTGGTCCCAAAAAATATCACTTTCTTATTCTTTGAGCTATTTCGATGAAATTGACACAGGTTATAGCTGAGGCAGAATTATGAACTAACAAAACATTTTCAGCACAGTGTGGTCAAAAAAAATGTCACTTTCTTATTCTTTGAGCGATTTCGATGAAATTGACACAGGTAATATCTGAGGCAGAATTATGAATGAAAAAA
Organism: Leucozona laternaria; assembly: GCA_932273885.2. Lineage (NCBI taxonomy): Eukaryota > Metazoa > Arthropoda > Insecta > Diptera > Syrphidae > Leucozona > Leucozona laternaria. The sequence goes on from OW026366.1 coordinate 48,926,496, forward strand.
ATATTTTTCAACACAGGGTGTTCCCAAAAAAAGTCACTTTCTTGTTTTTTGAGCGATTTCAATGAAATTGACACAGGTAATATCTGAGGCAGAATTATGAATGAAAAAAATATTTTTCAACACAGGGTGGTCCCAAAAAATTTCACTTCCTTATTCTTTGAGCGATTTCGATGAACTTGACACAGGTTAAAGCTGTGGCAGAATTGAATCGAAAAAAATATTTTCAACACAGGGTGATTGCAAAAAATGTCACTTTCGTTGTTCTTTGAGCTATTTCAATGAAATTGACACAGGTTATAGTTCCCGAAAATTCTGTTTAAAAAAACTTATATTATAAAAGTGAATCGGGATAAAATCAAACAATTCTTTTTGTGATTAAAAGGTTATTTCTCGGGGATGGCTTAAAAGATATTTTTTCTTCAAGAACTTGCTATTTATAGGGTGAATTGGGGTAAAAGCAAAAAAATTATATTCGATTTAAAAAATTATTTTTGTGATTGAAATGTAATTTCACCGTATAAATGGAAATATTTTTGAAAAAATATCCATCAGTTCACTTCTAAAAAATGCCCTTTCAAACAGACCTCAAATTTTTAACATCGCCTACCACTTAACGTCTTTCTCCACTGCACCCTATAAATATACATTTTTTAAATAAAATTGTTGTAAGGCAATCCCCGATAAATACCTTTTCAATCACAAAAAAAAATTTTAAATCGAATATCATTTTTTTGATTTTATCCCAATTCACCCTATAAATAGCAACTTCTTGAAGAAAAAATATCTTTTAAGCCATCCCCGAGAAATGACCTTTTAATTGATTGATTTTATCCCGCTTCACCTTTATAATATCAGTTTTTTTAAACAAAATTTTCGCGAACTATAACCTGTGTCAATTTCATTGAAATAGCTCAAAGAACAACGAACGTGACATTTTTTGGAATCACCCTGTGTTCAAAATATTTTGTTCCTTCGGAATTCTGATTCAGCCATTACCTGGGTCAATTTCATCGAAATCGGTCAAAGAATAAGAAAGTGACATTTTTTGGGGCCACCCTGTGCTGAAAATATTTTGTTCGTTCATAATTCTGCCTCAGCTATTACCTGTGTCAATTTCATCGAAATCGCTCAGAGAATAAGAAAGTGACTTTTTTGGGACCACCCTGTGCTGAGAATATTTTGTTCCCTCCTGCAATCCAATCCTGATCCAAAACCCAAGGGTGATCAAATCCCAAAGTAATCAAAAGTAATCGAATCCAATAGAAACGAAAAGTAATCGAAGTAATCAAAGTAATCAAAGTACTCAAAGTAATCAAAGTAATCAAAGTAATCAAAGTAATCGTTTGGCAGACCGAGTCCGGGTACCGGGTCCGAGATTCGAGTATAAAATGCTCGGTATGGATAATTTATTAAAGATATAGTTGTTGTCGTTGGAAGCCTATAACTTTGGTTTTAGTTGTCCGATCTTCAAGGTTGAGGTATTTAAATAAACGAGAAATAATAGGCTTCTTATGGAGTTTTTATTTTTCTTAAATGGATTTTTCAAAGGAAGTGTGGGGGGGGGTGTTAAAATCAATTTTAAGTTATGCGCAAATATGAATCGATCGAATAGCACACATCTACTCGATATGTGGATTGGCTTCACGTTCCACTGATGCGTTCAGGTACGCTTCTTTTATTGAACGCAACAAGCAACGGTTTGTGGCCATATCGTACGAAATTTGGATTGAAGTTGAACCTGGCAGACTGTTTTGTGAAAACTCTGTCTCTCCTTCTGAAATAGGAAACGGAAATCTGATTTGCAAAGTTCTTTTCATATTTATTTTGTTTGTGCAAAGCTAAAAGTGCGACAAAAGTATTTGTAATTTTTATATGAAAAAAGTAATCAAAGTAATCACTCAAAAGTAACGACTACTTGGGAAAAAGTAACGAATGTAACGATTACTTAAAAGTAACGATATTTTACATCACTAGTGACTGTGTCTGTGATAGAAAGTTTATTTTGAGATGCATGTTATGTTCTGCGTTTACTTTGCTGTAATTTTAGAAGACCCATCTTAATCCAATTTGTCTTCGAGATAATTGTGATATTTGCTGCTGTATCGAATTCCAAGTTTTGTTATTCCTCAATTTGTGGTGTGTATTCTTGGATGAACAATAGCCTTCTTTATGTGCTAGCTTATTACAAATCTTGCATTTGTGTTGCGTGCAGGTGAAATCTTTGACAAACCGCATGACACCACATTGCGAACATGGTGTTCTGGGAGTGTCGAGACGCTTTTCTTGCATTTGTGTATGTTCACGGTAACCTTCGCTGCTGCCGCATTGTTTTCTGCAATCCAGGGTTTCATCGGCATCTTAGTTGAGCATCGTCAGTAACTTGTTGCAAATGTCACCTTTGCTTGTTGAATTTTCCTGCGTATGTGATAAAATCTTCGGCGTCATTTTTGTTTTTAATTTGCAAACATTTATAGCGAATGCTGAACAGTGATTCCATCGTATCAAAGAGACTTTTGAGTTGTTTGACGGTGTTTGTGTTTTCAAATTTATGGTCTTGTGGTTTTCTCGTCAAAATAAAATCTGCATACTTTTCATAAACCTGTTGACTCAGCTTAAGTATAATAATAAGTGTACCTTGGAATCATATGGTAGTGTTTTTCAGTAAAATAATAAAAATTAACTTCGTAGCGACTTTACCAATTTGAGAAAGTGTTGTTATTTCCCGGTTCATACCGGAGCTATTGGATACTTTTTCCTATAACATCCATCAACGCTTCCTGTTGTCCAGCTTGAGATTGTTGCTACGGTGCTTGTGGAGCAATGTTGGTGGAGTTTTCCATTAGTTTGGTCAGCTTTTCCATAAGAGCTTGTTGTCGCGTAGCTGCTTCCTGTTGCTGAACCAACAGTTTTGTTACAACACTTTCAAGTTCAAAAGAAGTCATTGTTTTTATTTAACATGAAATAATATACAGGGTGATTCGCATAAGGCATGACAAAAAGATAGAGCGTGTAAGTTGGGTGCAGACAAGAAAAAAAATTTATGGAAGGGGGTCTTTTCTCCCCGTTTAGCCGGGAGGGGCAATTTAAAAAAAAGTTACTTAAAATAGAAACAAAAATATAAAAAAAAAACAACGGTAAAACTTACAATACCATGCTATACCTTTTTTTGTTGTAAGTTAAAGGAGTTTTATTATTCTAACAGTAGGTACTTATTTGTAACTTTTATGTTTAAAGCTTAACTTACTGGACATTTTTTGTGAATGCGAATGTAAGACTGGCCAAGATCCCCGTGTGTTGAATGATTGAAGTTGAGGTTCATTTAATGGGCCTGAAGCTGTCAAGGTGTGTTGTAATGTTATTGTTGTACTTGGTGCCGGAACTTCAAAAACAAAATATAGATATTTATTTATTAAATTTATTTCATAGAATATTTGATTTTTGCAATAATATAAATAGAGAACATTGTTATTACCTCTCTGACCGTAACATACTATGTTGCCATTCACTCTTATAACACTGACTTGGGGAATAACATTTTTAAGAGGAAAATTTACTTTGTATGTAATTGGACTGCCTGATCTTATATATTCTAAAATTTTGTCCTGATCAATGTTCAAATTAAGATATCCTTCGGCGCCCTTGAGGAAAATAAATAAGATATTTTTATTTAGTTATTTTACTTTATTTTTTAAACATTCAAGAAAGCTGAAAGGGTTGTCATGGAATATTGTGATAGTGATGCTGTGATAAATGGAAAGTAATATTGAAATTCCCTATTATCTCGTTTCCTACACCCAGAAATGTCGATTCTGTTCCGATCAGCTGAATTGGGCATCGCCAGAGAGCCAATAGATTTAGGCCTACGTCCGTTTGAGACTGCGCTGACGCAATTGAAGCCAGACAACCATAGACGCAGTGTGTTCGCTAATTCGATGGAAATATAGGCCGGAGGTTAGAATTTCGGACAAAAATCATCTTCTCTAACGAACCCATTTTTGGCTCAGCGGCTATATCAACAAGTAAAATTGCCGTTTTGGAGCTAACACAATTCACAAGTGTTCGACCAATCATCAATGCATCGAAAAACATTGACTGTTTGGTGCGGTTTATGGCACATACTAGACAAACTCATTAAAAATTGAACCGACCCACAGTTTCACTGTTTCACATATATAGGGCGACCGCTTAAAGTACTGCCATCAAAGCGGAGGCGAATAAAACCAGAATCAATTATATATTTAACACCGTTGTTGTTTTATTTAAATTTCTTTTCTTATCGTTCTTATCTGCTCACTTTTTACATTGGATTTAAAAAAATGGATTTAAATGTGGATTTAACAAGGGAATAATATGGAATTCGTTTAAAAGTTGTGATTTTATTTAAATTAATTTAAATCTGAATTTAAGTTTTAATCCGGATTAATTGAGTAAATAATATGGCGGGAAGTAACTGCTGCGGAAAAATCCGATATAAGAGTTTTTGATTGACATTTGGGACGAAACGCACTCTCTAAAAGTAAAGATATAAGCTTTGCTTGATGGATGGATTCAACTATACCTTTCTCAAGATGAGGTTGATCAAGATGAGGTTGAGTGAAATAAAACAGAGATGTTAAAATGTGTCGGAATGATTCCAATCAGGCAGAATAGAGCAGAACAGTGGTGCGTTAAGGGTTACCGTCAACAAAAATTTAAGAGCCGGACGGTTAGGAGAGAAAAGCCTGACAGAAACAATTTATTTTCCAAATAACTTTTATTTAAAATAAATTACCTAACTACCTTAAAGAAAAAAACTTTCATACCGGGACCCGATCGTTAGATGACCTATAACATCGCGGCTGTTGAAAAAGAGGATATCAACCGATAGCTTTATTCCAATAATTTACAAAACCGCCTCGCTGCTGGCAAGACACTCGCTTCACTACTATGGTAATCTGACTCCAATAAATTCTATGTGGCAGCATCGGATCTGTTTTGTACGAGAAACCATGTTTGTATATTTTTCTGTTTCCGTTCCTGGGAAGGTTATATTTGGTCTTTCTTGTTTCGGCTGTTCGGTGAGCGAGGTTGTAATAGTAAAAAATAAAAGTATTCGTAAATTCATGTGATACCCCATTTATAGAAATCCATTATGGGAAAGGTAAACTTAGCCCAAAATTCAACCGGAAAAATGCATTTCCTGAAAAAGCTTGTCCGACCAGCCATCAGCGGTTTTACTAATGTTTGTATTAAAAATATTATGGTTGCCTCATAGACTATATACATATATAGTAATTTTGATTTATTTCCTTTATTTAAATTAAAAAAAACAACAGTCCATTTTTTCATTTTGATCTTTTTTTAAATTGGTTTGATTTTTAAATTGTATAATCTTCTCTTAGTACCCAAAAGAACGAAAAAGCCTGACAAAGCGCGAGGCCTGGCCCGAGGCTAAATCTGACGTTTGGTATAGCCCTAGGTGCGTTCTTTTTCTAACTAAAGTTAACTATTTTAGACGTTTCGGTGAAGATTTGAATTACTGACCTTTTCGATTGTTCGTCCAATCTGTTTTCGATTCTAAAATCAAACGCAGAAGCAGCTTTTCTTTTTTTTTTAGGAGAGGAACTGTCATTCGTAGGTCCAGTTTATTCACAGCTTATCATCCTGCATAAAGGATTAGTATAATTGGTAAATAAGGAAAGGTTCAGAAAGCTTCCGAGTGACCATTGGCAATCGGAAACGCCATAAATACTCTATTTACGCGTCAAAATATACATACATAATTTATTGTCAATACTTTTCAAGTTGAGACAAAAAAGGTGATAGATGAGACAAGACAAAAAATTTCAAATAACGATAAAAAAGATCAAAGTAAATCTTCGAAATTTTAAAAAAAAATTTCGCACTATAGAAAATTAGATTTCACGTTATTTAAAAAAAAAAGTTAGCAATTCAATGAAAGCTACCTTGACACAACCGAAAATTCAGCTGTCTCTTTGAGTTGAAACGCAGTTAAGGCGATCAGTCTGAAAACTAACTGCTTTGACAGAGTGATTACACGGTCAACAAAATATTTAACGCGTTGCCCCTAAAAGACGTGTAATATGAATCAAAGAATACAAGATTATGCCACTTCTATTTTTTCACTTTGTTGTTGTTGTTATTTTGACTACGCGTCGTGACGCAATACGAGCCAAAAGAGAATCTAGAATCACTTTTTGTTCAATTTGTATGAGAAATATACGGGAGCTATTTACATTTGTTTTTAAAGAGAATTGTTTGTTATACTGTATTTGAAATATTGTGCTTCCTATACCTATGTCTTTTTCGGATAGTAACAACATTAAAAACAATAAAACATGAAGGAAATATGACTGATATTTTCATTTTTCCACACCACTCTGCTTTTTTTTGTTTTTTTTTGCGGTTTATATTTCTTAAAAAAATTTAACATACATTTTAAAACAATTTTCGGTGATATTTTATTACTTTTAAAAAGAAATGCTTTTTTAATCATTTAGCACACGAAAAGCCATCTTCACTGAAATTTACTTATCTGTGATATTTGTTGTTGTTGTTTTGGCTCGTATGACGTAGAAGTGGCGCAATCTTGTATTCTTTGATTCATGGTAGTGTAAGGGCGAGTGTGAAAAGGCATTTGACATTTATTTGAATCTCAATGTATAAAGAAGTTGTCGGTCACTAGGCCCTAGTTCTTCAAAAACTGTCGCGCCACCGCATTAATATCTACTTAACGATCACTCGCAGGAAAAACCGATATGTTTGACACTCTTGATTCCGTTGATTCGTTATGAAGAAAGAAAGGTCTGTAGGTAGCATATTATTATCATCTGTGTCAGAATTTTTCTATAATTTTCACAATCTTATGTGTCTGTTGACTGGGCTTAATATATATGTAACGTGTATTTGTATCTTTATACAACTTACGGGATATATTCCTCCAGGCTGTGATAGTTCGAGTTCCAATGTAGTTACACCATAGTTCACATTCTCGAGAGTTATGAGTGCCATATCAAGATCATAAACTCGCACATATCGGAATATATTAGGACAAGGGACACTTGGATATATAACGGCTAATGATTCGCCCCAAAATAATGTGAGTAATATGGAAACTAGTAGTGCACTTCTTAAGATCATTGTTCTCGTGATTTTATTAAACAAACAAAAATATTTAAATTCAATTACAGTTTTATTCACTTCACAAGGTCTAGTCGACTATGAATCTCTATTAATACTAAATTTCAATAACACAAAGAACTTTCTCAAAGCTGCGTTATTCTGCGTTCTGCTTGTTTATGAATATAATATTTATGCGAAATGACTTTATCAGTGAAAATAACAAAATTATGTAAACCATCACCACTGCACTGGGTCGAACATAATTTATTATTCTTAGGTATGTATTAAAACTATAAAGTGCGTAACCATTGTTCTTAGAGGTATGACTTTATGCTCTATCTGTTAAACAACGGCATGTTCTTAGACCGTTAGCACCACAGATTAGTCACATGAAGATGAGAATCCCCGGCAGCCATTTTAATTTGCCTACAAGCTTGAACTGGCAGTTATCAGATAAAAAATGAGAATGTGTGCATAAAAACCTCACATATAGACAGTAGGGATCTTCACACACCTGGTTAAATTGTTTCACCTGGAAAGTGAAACGTACGAAACATTCTCATCTTCATGTGGCTAATCTGTGGTTAGCACCATATTTCTGTTATGTACCTACGTATAGAAACATCTTTCATGAGAAGAGAACCCTTTCAAGCTTCGCTAAAATGTCTTATGTCATGATTGATTAAAACACAAAACCATTACAAACTACATTATGTAAATATATGTGCACAACAAAACTATCAATGAAAACCTAAAAACCCCATTTGTAATGCTTGATTGTATTCAAAATTAAATATTTCAGTATCTATTACTACCTATATTTTGCAATTGAAATCTTAAGAATTTTTTTTTGTGTGGGATTTCCACAGGGAACAGTCAGAGTCAAACCTGATTAAAGCATTCTATGGCTAAAGCTATAAGTGTACATTGGTATGTACGGTACATAGGTATGTACCATTCTAAAGAAAGGTCATTTGTTATCGGTAGTAAATTCCGTTTTTATTAAAAATAAACTCGTATTCGTTTATTTTTGCCACATTCAATGTTCTCGCATATATTTATAACAAAATATACCACAGTTGTATCTGGGAAAAAACGTCTGGAAACGAAATCCAACCAAAAAAGCTTCCTTAAGATCATGATTACACATGTGGGTTTTACTGAATGCAAGTTTTATTTAGATATGTACACATATGTTAATTTAAGTCCCTGAACTGGTCACAATAAACTTAGGTTTGTCCGATACAAAATATATAGGATTCACAAACAGTTACATTCCATTCTATCCCCTTACAGCGAATCGCCTCGCTTAGAACAGCGTTCACACCATCTTGTGAACCACACAGAAGGATTTCCATCGTACACTGCCAAAGTTCCTATCTGGCATCACTTTTCTTAGTCTTTCGTTCGCGATTCTTTCGTTCACTGAACGAAGCTGCGCAAGATAAAATTCAACGAAACTCAGCAAGACATTTGCTGATTTTGCCGCCTACCAGACACCACCATTAAATTAAATCCTAAAGTTAAGTAAATATACATAAGTCTCGAGACCACGTTATTTTCGCAGGAACACTAAAACGTTGGTGGATTGCGTAGAAAAATCACAATTTCTACTCAAAAACAGGTAAGATTTAAAGAGTAAATTACTGAAAATTTTATTTCCCTAGCTAATTTAAAAGTTCTATACAATAAATAATATTAACAATAAATATATTATATTGATTTATTTATATTTATTTCATTCATAAAACCACAACTGGAGACGAAAACCAGCCATACAGCATAATTATTTATAAAATAATATTGACCAGAGGATGCAGAAAGTTCTTAAATCACATTTAACAGAGGGACGTATGTGGTGGCCGGAGTATACAAAATTGATAAAGTTGAACAAATTGCAGAGATATCGCTCATTCTTCTTTATGCTTTTCCTTATTGTTCGAGTGTGTTTTATTTTCATTCGTCGTTCACTCAGATAACTTCGCTTAATCAAGAAGAGTAAAGAGTGCAAAGAGATGATACTTCTACACTTGCACAAAGTTAACTTTTCATTAAAAATTTGCAATTAGAAGGAAACGAAAAGAGAAACGAAGATTAAAAATCGCTCTCGTGTAAAAGCAGTCTTAGGTTCTGTATTATGGGCGAAACAGATTGAACCAGCACCAGCAACGTCACGAGCACCGTTTGGCCAAATTTCTAAATTTGCTGGTCCATTGCTGAGAATTGTAATACTGCGATATTCAGAAGCACCACCAGAGATTATGAATTATAAAGATTGGAAACCTCGGCTGTCATTCAAGTTTGCCTACAAGCTAAACAATATGGCTGCCCGTGGTGAAGTAAGTAAGTTGCATCAGTATGCGTGTTTTAACTCATACTAGTGCAACTTACTGATTTCCACCACGATATTTTGAAAACTTGATGAATTTCAATGGGCACGTTCAAAAACTAATAAAAATGGCGAAACGAACTATCAAGTGTTCACGACACCTAAAATCATTTGGTTTTAAAGTTGCATGGAGCATTTTGAACAATTATATTTAAAGAGTAGTAAAATAATAATCAAAAATGCAAATTGACAATAAATCAATAAATTAAAGCAGTAGATTAATTTAATCGGTTAGTGAGAGAACAGAATATTGCAAAAAGTCTTCTTTCCATTTTCTGTTGAAAGTGATGCTTTAGGAGTGTTCTTTGCTTTTCTATTTCATTTAAAAATGCTGAACACTGATTTAACAAAAATGTACATAAATATAAAGCCTTTCATCGGATAACTCCTCAAAGTGATTTTAGAGATGGAACATATAATATTTTTTTATATTATTACTATTTCCTTCTCTTATACCGTTTGCATCATCCGATCCGATCTGTTCTAACATTTGTTTCTCTTATTAAATTGTATCTGTATTCTGTATCTACCACTCTTTCTTTGACATTTCGCCAAACCTCATCTACTACTTTTTGACTCTGTTTACCCTTACCCCTTTCAACGCACAGATGGCGCTAAGTTTTCCACCAGAATTTCATACCCCGTTGACACCGGATGAATTCAATATTCTTATAATATATTTCCGCGCTGTATCCTAATTATTCACTAATCTGTCAACGTCGACACATCACTCCACACACCAAACGAGGGCAGTGGGTTTGAGCTTTAACTGTTGTATATGAAGGGTTTATAATACAAATTCTATATACTACTGAAATACATCAGCCAAGTAGAAGAGTTAGCACTATTTGTAGGAAAAAAAGCGTTTCTAGCATTTTTAAAATAAACTCAAAATATTCAAATTCAGCTCATCACAATCTCCGCCACAACATATAATGTATATTTAGTAAGATCTGTGTCGTTATTTAATCATCTGTATTACGATGCTTTGCATCATATTTTTATCACTTTCGATAGTAACTAATTATTTCTGTTTGATGAAATTACCCTAAGGAAGCTGCAAGTGTCGATTCCTTTAAAAAATATTAACTTAAAGATCACTCGTGAATGGCCGGCTATAGATTTATGAACAATATGGGTGCACCCTTAATTATTCTGTTTGCACCATTGAATCTGTATTTTCCGAACACATCCCGATATCCCACCTAACGTCCGCCATTTTCGTGGTGAAAAGCTGATGAGTTGAAATTTCTTTAAAGATGGCTTTGTTTTTTACACATAAAAAATGGTCGAACTGTCAAAACAGAACAAACCCACCCTGTTTAGTTGTTGTTGCAATTCACATCTATTCATCGACACAAAACGAAATTACAAAAACAACAATGTAAACAAATGGGTTTTGGAGGGTGAAACGTACGAAGGTTTCATAATCTCTGAGCACCACACTGCAAAAAATTATAAACTCCATGCATTTCTGGTGGCTGGTGCTGGTGGCAATGTGTTTCAAAAAAAATTAGCTGGCCAGCGTGCTGTTTGCTGTTGACGGCGGCGCTGGTGCTGTTGCTGTTTTACGCTTTAGACGTAGACCCCGTATATACAGTAAGTTACTGTCGAATGCTTTCTCTTTATCAGGAAGCATGCAACAGCAACTTGACGTGACGGTGACACTGTGACAGTTATTGAAGGTGGTAACAACAACATTGTGATAAAAAATTTTGTGAATCGAAATTAGTACGATTTACCATCTAAAATTATTGGGGCATATCCTTAGACTGGGGTTTATTCAATGTTATTTAGATAGGATAAACCAAGGTATATGATAAACTGGAGTTTACAAGTGACTATGAATATGCCCCATTTAATTTAATGAGAGAAGCTTCTTATATTTAAATTACACGAATCATTATTACCTCGTGAAAAATTCGTGTCCGCGCATATTCATTGCAGTTCTGCGTTTAAGTAAAAAATTGAGGAAGAAATTATATAAGCCCAGCAACATGCAACAATTGTTTTAACGAAGACTATATAAATGATGTAAGATACATAGACGACTTTCCTATTTTTTTCGTTGATGTCTATTATGTGTAAGAAGTAAATACTAGTATCGCCTGTGGTCGAAATTCGACCATCTGTATTTATATATTAATATTATTATATTTTTGTGCAGCTTTTGGTGTTGCATGTCTGCGTAGAGTATCCCTACCAGCGTTAGAACCTTACTCCAATCGGAGTAAATTTACTCCAATTTTGAGAAAATAAATCTACTCCACCACTTCGTCTTTTTTTTTTAGATCTACTCCTTTTTCCCACACTAAAAAAATCACAAATTCTTTAGCCAAACTATATGAAAGGGCTGTGTTGTTCGGTTTTCTAACCAACTTTGGCTCTGAACCACAGATTAGCCATATGAAGATGAGAATGTTACGTACGTTTCACCCTCCAAAACCCATTTGTTTACATTTTTGTATTTGTAATTTCTTCCCGCGTCTATGAATAGATGTGAATTGCAACAACAATTTAACCGGTGTGTGAAGATCCGTACTGTCTATGTGTGAGATTTTTATACACACATTGTCATTTTTTATCTGATATCTGCCATTTCAAGCTTGTAGGCAAATTAAAATGGCTGCCGGGGATTCTCATCTTCATGTGGCTAATCTGTGCTCTGAACGTTTAATTTTTAAATTCTATTCGGTTCTGAAAGTGAATCTGTGTATGTGATTTATTTTGCTTTTGTTAAAAATACAATTTTTGAAGGTTTTTTTCTTTTTTTCAAATCTGCTCCGAAATTTCACTACTCATCCCTACTCATTGTAAGTAGATGTAGAGTACATCATTCGGAACGAAACAACAAATATTGAGTCTGAGCTACATGAAACACGTTGGAAGTGAACTTTTCGTATGGTACACTACGCTCGGGTGTTGACAAACAGCCGTGTGTATCGTGAATTTGTTTTTTTAGACTTTGTATGGGAAACCATTATTTAAAATTTTTACATGTAAGTAATCGACGGATTCACATAATCTCTTCTGATGGCACTTCTAATTAATAATAGCTTTCAAATGGTATATTTTTAAGTGTCGGGCATTCGGTTTAAGTATATTAAAAAGGGAGTACAAACAAATTGTTAACGTATTAATATAATGATGATACGCATAATTTCTCTCAAAGTATTTTTTTCTTGCGATGTACAGTTATATTATAGCTGTGTTTTTTTGCAAGCCCAGGGAGATTTGGTTGAAAAAAACGACATCGGGGACTAGCGACGCCATTACAGAAACAAAATGGAGTTTGCATACAAACTATATCGGTAACAAGTATGCAGTTCACGCCGGTAACACAGTTTTTCTCCGTACTTAAGTAAAGCTCGAGAATTGTCCGTGCTTAGCTAATCCCGATGGGTATTCGTATTAGTTGTTGTTGCATTTAACATGTAAATTGCAAGACAGGACGTCGTTTTTCGACCAATTTCCTCGGGGCTTGCAAAAAATACGGCTTTTATCGTGCGACTTCCTACTTCGTGAAAAGTTTATACGCGCATATTTGCTTGGGTTCTTGGTTAGTGACCCTAATGTATATGTTGTATTACTTTCTGTGAAATGAAATTTCAGGTAAACTTAGTATTAGGCGTGTTTTTTTGCAAGTCCATATGGATTTGTCGAAAAAAACGACATCGGGACTAAGGAACTTCTTACTTACAGTACTTAAGTCCCGATAATTATCTGGACTTAGCTAAGTCCATATGGATTTAAGTTGTTGTTGTATTTACGTGTAAAACTACTAGTCCCGATGTCGTTTTTTTCGACAAATCCATATGGACTTGCAAAAAAAACACGGCTATTATTTAATTTTTAAAAGTTTGGTGCTAACTTGACACACGTTCTTCTTTCTGCCAATTTCATCTGTAACTTTTAATAATTTTTTTTTATTTCATAGCTTAATACCAATGTTTTTGCTTTTAAAAGTTAATACAAACATTATTACAATGCCCAAACGAAAATTTTAACTATCTCGCACTTCAGCTGATTCAAATAGGGAAAAGTATTCATGGAGCCATGAAAATGAAGAACAGAACGTGAGTAGACTAGTCCAACAAAGAGTGTGTATTAATGGAAAGAGCGCTAGAGAACATAGCAGCGAAAGGTCAAAGCGTTTAAGTGCACAGGTAATGCGTACCGATGCTTATCGCGATAGAGAAACTAGCAGCGAACGGCGGTCGGAACGTTTAACTGCTCAGGCTCAGGCAGTGCGTATTAAAGAGAATTGCGCTAGAGAAAACAGCAGCGAACTGTCACAGCGTTTGAGTGCCCAGGTAGTGCGGACTGCGTAGCTATGCTAATCGTGATAAGGAAACCAGTAGTGCACGATCAGATCGTATTTCTATGCAATGTTCGCACAGCTGAAAATCGTACGAAGGAAACCAGTAGCACACGTACAGCTCGGCTCAATATTGAAAGACAACGTTACATCGCACAACATTACTCAACAAATTCGGGATTTAACTACAATTCAAATATTGATTACAGTATTGAAAATTCTGTTGATATTGTTCGGATGAAAATCATTGGCAATAATTTTCATGCAAAGATGTGGAGTGCGGAAGCGAATAGATTAAGCTGTAATGGTGGCAAAGTCAGTGTCATCGGGGCCATGGCCCAGGGTGGCAAATGGGGGGTGGCAAATTTTGAAGATTGTTAGAAAAAAATAAAGAGGAAATACAAAAATGTTCTCATCAAAAACTTTAAATTAATGATCAAGTTGATGATGAAGTCGAGACATTTCTTGGAATCTGCGGCGACGATGATTTTATTTCAGAAGACGATGACATTCAAGGAGATTTTGGAAACAGTAGTGATAGTTAGGGAGGATGCCGAAGAACTTGAAAGCGAAGCCTCATCTTCGTAGGATATTTCTGATTTGGATGAAGACAATATTCCCCTCAATTTACTCAGAAAAAAAAGGTAGGATGTATATTCCCAATAAACCTGCCAAATACGTCTTGAAAACGGTAATGTAATGCGATAGTGGCACTAAATATATGGCAGATGCAATGCCCTACTTGGGTAAGGGGTCGAAGTTTAGCAACCTGCCTCTTGGTGAATATTATGTGAAAGAACTAACACAAACAGTTCATGGTTTACGTTTGTCAACCTTGCAAAGTCAATTTTGTTGGAGCCATATAAGTTAATCATAGTTGGAACCTTACGGGCAAATAAACGGGAAATACCCAAGGAAATGCGGAATAATAAAGGGCGCAAATGTCAAACCTCAATGTTTTGCTACGACGAGGGACTAACGCTGCTGTCGTACAAGCCGAAGCCATCGTCATCCTATAATGAGAAAGGAACTATAAACCCAAGTGCAAAAAAGCCTTATATGGTCGAGTTTTAAAATCAAACAAGGGGAGGCGTTGACACCTTCGATCAGATGTGTAGTGTTATGAGTTGCTCTCGTAAAACCAACAGAGATGGCCTATGTGTCAATTTTATAGCATGTTAAATATGCCATTTATCAACAGCTATATAATATATACGCAATAATATGTTTGGCAGCAAACAGAAACCGCTAAGCCGTCGAGATTTTATGAAAAAATTACATGGTGAGCTAGTACAAAAGTATATGTCAATCAACCTTCACGGGTTACTGAAGAGAAGGAAAATAATATGTGCCTTCAGAAAAGCTTTAAGGCTCAAAACTTGGAAATATTTGTACATCACCTACAGGAAGGCATTCTGGATTACCTCTTCATTGAATCTTAATGGAAAATTATGGCAATCATAAGAGAATTCTTGGAGAAGCATTGTATGCGCAGACATCCAGTTAATACATACATACACACAAAATACAGATTTAACCGCACAAATACAAAACACATTCCATAAAAAAAAACAAATAACTAAACCGACGACCATTTTCATTACAACACCATCACAATTCACAAACATCAACTTTGAATGCACAAAAAAAAAGTCGACCGAAATCATTCAATTTCACAACACATACCTGAAATTTTCTACCAGCACCACGACAAATTTTTGAAAAAGAAAGTAATGAACTTAATAAAAAAAATTAAAAAACATTAAAAAAATGCTCTTAAAAATTTGTATTTTTATTTATTTTATTTATAAAATTATATCGAAACATATCGAAACATGAAACTCATACACAATAAAGCTTCCTTTGGTTTCGGATTCTTACAGCTTCGTTTGAATTCCTTCTAGGGTTGTTGATTCCGATCCCATCCGCGTTTTCTTTCGTAGCAGGTGTTTCTGATTGTAAGTTCAGATGTGAAGCGGAATTCAAACTAACTGTGCAATATACAGCTGGCGTGAATAATTTGTATAACCTTGTGGGGCCTTAAGTGAATGTTTGATTGCAACACTCTGAAGCGATTCGCCATAAGATTCCAAGGGAATACTCGATGGTCAGTCCGAAATTAAAATTTCTTTCCGATTCGCTGTTTGTTTGAGTTTGATACGGAAATAGCGTCTTTATATTTTGTTTCCAAGGCGAAAGCATCGACCCAGTGTTGCCAGATGAAAAAAAAATCTCCCCCCAGAAAAAATTTAAAAACCCCCCAGATTACCACATTTTATCAACAAAAACCCCTAAATTTTTGTTCAACTTTTTCACAGCTCCTAAATTTGTTTTTAATTTTAAATTTAATTAATTCGCACAGCTACAGTAAAAAAAAAAACATTTGTAAAAAAGGTACTAAGTAATAAAAGAAGCAATTTGTTTAGAGTTTTCTTCACAATGTGTGAGTATAAAGTTCTGATTATTTACCTCGACATTTTAATTATCCGCAAATTAAATCCTCATAATAAAAAACTTAGCGTTTCACATTTTTTCCAAATAATAAATGTATGTGTCAATTAGATGTTCCAGTTTTCTAGACAAAATAGTTTTGACTGATGAAAACTGGAAAACAAATTAATAATATTTAAATTGCTAAGTACATAAATTTGCCAATCCTAAACGACATTTAATCCGGCCATTAAAATACTTTGAACTTTAATTATAAGTTATAGAATATACTATTCAGATATTGTGAAACGCAAGGGAGGTAGATAATTGACTAAAAAGTTCCAAATTGCTTATTTAGAACTTTAATCAGACATTGTGAAACAAGCCCTTAGGTCCAGTTTTTCAGTGCGCGATTAAAGTAAAACACGAGTTAAATCATCATATTTGGTGGGTAAACTCAGGATTAACTGAACAGATGCTTTTCGGATACATTCTTCACCGAAAAACTTCTCCCCCAGTTTATTGTGGGTTAATTTAGTTCAAGAGTTAGCTAACTCTGGTTTAACTCACCAGAAATAAATATGAAAATAAAAATATAAAGGAATTACATTTTTTTTTTGCACTTCCTTAAAAAAGTTCTAATACATTATCGTCATCTTCGTTTTGGCTGTCACGTCGGTTTGATACCTTATCTCACTTATTAAAGTTTTCAGCATTTCTTCTGTTGGTGTAAAATTCTGACACCCAGAATGTAAGGAATATCTAACTCGTAGAATACTGTTAGCTGTTTCAATACCTATACAATCTCTCAACCTTTTAGCTCTGAATTAATCTCCCCAGATTTCCCCCCAAACATCTCGTCACCCCAGATAACCCCACAAATGACAAAAAAGCCCGTAGTAATTCTCCGAATGAATTGTTACGCTACGAATCACGGAAAATAGTGTTCACAGAATCCGAATGGAATCGAAAAAAGCATTGCCTCATTCTACACAATAATTCTCAATTTGGAAATCAGCTGTCTTACGTCAAATTACTGAAAATAATAAAATTTCTGTTCATATCGGTTGTTGATATATTTCATGGTTTATTTATTATTATTTACTCAGGAAATGGATTTGTTTATTTATTTGAATCAAGCTTATTAATCTAGCGTACAAGTTTGTAAAAATTATAAATTATAAAATGATCTTTTAAAGTTAATATTTGATATAACAGAAGAATTGATTAATAAATTATGATTTACGTTATACAAATTTAACATATTATTTAAAGGTGAACTCCGCTCGTAGTTGGTACGATAGTGGGTTATATACAAAGGGTCAGGTAGTCTTACAAATGATATAATCAATTGTCTGATAACGTATTGGTCAGAGAACTGACGGGATTCTCTTTTAATCCAACCTAATATTGAATTGGCCGTGTTACATATCAATATCACATTCCATTCCATAGCGACTATAATTATTGCTGCAGATGAAGGGGCTGTAAGACGAAGGCAAAAGCTTAAAATTCAAAGGAAACAACTCAGAGATGCATGCAATCCACTTGATATGGATGAAAAGTTGTATGTAAAGTGAATCGAAACATTTTATAATTTTTAAAATCGAATCTTTTTCGGTTTAATAAGAAATTTCCGACCGAATAAACAAGTGTTTAAAAATGTTTTAGAGGACCTGGAACACGAGTTTCAACAAGGTGTGTTTTCCTCCTCAATTGACTCGATTTGTGGGCTGGCTGCTGTGCTGAGATTTTTGGAAGAAGGGGGCTACCAGCTTGGTGTTGGTAAGGATTCTGAAGTTGGCATGGAGCAGTCTACATTTTCTGTAGGTAAATTTAAAAAGTGGACTGAATGTACTGGAGAGATGGCTTTGTCCTTTATGGATAAAACTCGAAATGAGTTACTCTGAAAAGAGGGAAGCAAAGAGGGAATTTTACTTGAAAACGAGTTTTCCTGGAATGATTATGTGCATTGATGGAACACATATAAATATTATTGCTCCATCAGAAGAAAAGGACCTTTATTATAACCGAAAATGAAATTTCAGTATAAATGCAATGCTGGTATTCTGTTTTCCAAACAATAATCTACAAGAGCTTTAATGTATGTAGTATGTTTCGTTATAGATTTGTGACCACAAGATGATGACAAGGTGCGTTGATGCAAGATACCCTGGATCAAACCATGAATCTCACATTTGGAATTTAAGCAGTGCAAGAAGATACTTAAATAGTAAATACATAGATGTAGAAAGAAATACGTGCATTTTAGGTTTGTTCTCAGTGGTACACATTCAGAATGTTTCTGTCTCAATTTGTTATAATTTATATAGGTGATGCTGGTTATCCCCTAAAGCCTTGGCTCATGAAACGATTTCGATCTGTGGATACTGGAACCCCTAAAAGTGTGTACAACACCAAGGACAGCAAAACGCTCAATGAGAGAGCAAATGGGGTTTTAAAAAACAGATTTCGGTGCACGTTTGGTGCACGGCAACTTCACTCTAGTCCACTAGAAGCTGCACAAAATGTTAAAGTGGTCTGTGCATTGCATAAAATATGCATCCTCTACCGCGTTGAGGGCTATTCCTTTTTCTGAAATTGAAAACGAAGAAGAATCGTCAGAGAGCTCCGAAATACGTGATTCGAATAACCGAAATGCAGCAAACTAAATAAGAAATAACGTGATAAACACATTCGTATAAAGAGATAAACAGCTAAAAAAGTATTTATTAAATATAAGTCAAAAATGTAGTAAACAAAAATAATAATTAAATAGTAAAAAATAATTTTTTTCTCTTTAATTTTAAGTATTCTTAATTTTATTTCAAGTTTCTTTTGCAAGAGCTCTGCTTTCACTTTATTATGTCTTTTTGTTTCGTCAATTTGTTTTTTTTTTTTTTTAAATAACCTCTATAAAATTTTTTTGTGCTGAGAAGAAGTTCTTGCGCGACATTTGTTTGCTCTTTATAAACATCTTCGGTTCTTTGATAAAATTGCTTTTGCATATCTATTTGCTGCCTTATTAGATTTGAAGTATCTGATATTGGAATCTTTCGCGAAGTTAATGGCAGACTTTGCCGATATATTTCACGCTCAGAGGACATCGAAATGTCTAGAGATTTAACCGGCTCAGAAACCTCAGGATTTTCGCTCTTTGTTGTTGTTTTCTCTATTTCCCAAAAGAAATTGTGTTCTTTATTCCTGATGTAGAGTTTTGCAGTGCAGTTAGTTTGATTACACCTTCTTTTAAATTGGAGAAGAAATGTTGTTTGCATGGTCCTCCACCAGTTGTCAATCTAGCCAAACCTAGAATAATAAATGAGGATTTAGGAATTTATTTAATCACATAATTCTTTTACTTACTTTTCTACAAACAGACGCATATTTAGATGGTGGCCCAAGAATGTTTAACAATGTTTTTACCTGCTCCCAAAATTTTTTTTATTTTATCCGCCGATAATTTGGAATACCCGTGAGCGATATCACTCACCAATTCCAGCAGTCTTTCGTACTGAAAATTATTTGTTGTCATTGCTGAATATCGAATATCTACAAGGGTTAACTTATAATTGGCATCGCACATGGCAAACAAGACGACACTGTTGAAGCCTTTGTAATTACAGTACAAAGCAACGTCTGTTTTCGGTGCTCTGAAAGACACATGTTTACCATCCAACGCAACCATATATAACCATATACGCAACGGAAAGTGCCAATGAGATTCAAATCTGTTGGAAATTCGTTGCCATTCTTTTCACAAACGGAAAACTAGGAGTAGAAGAGAATATTTTATGTATAATATTATAGGCTACAAAAAATTTAAAATGCCCACAAAATTGGTTCTTTTTACAGAATGAAAAACTGCCCCATTTTCAAATTGGAACAATCGCCCCAAAATAAATTATTAAATTAAATCAAACATGAAAAATGGCCCCACGAAATGTATATGATAAGCAACCTCAATGCAAATTGATTAATTTTTACAATTTTGGGTAATTTTTCAAATTTTAGGGCATTTTTTCATTTTTCAGTTTGGGGTGAAATTTCTATCGATAGTTCAGCTAGTAGAGAAAAAATATGGACAGTAAAAGCATTTTTACCCATTTACCTTTTGTGTTCTTAAGGAGCTCGTCGAAATCCAGTGCCAAAAGAAAAGAAACTTATCAGTTTTATTTATCGAATAATAATAATAATTGATTGACATTAATATCAAAAAACAGGAAAACTACTCAGTGTTTTAAGTAGAGCTAGATTTTGAAGTTATAAATCATATCCACACTCATAATCATTTACTGCATCGCTCCACTTTACGACACAATTTCACTATGGAAAAGGGTCCCAAACCTTTACGACACGAAATTAGACCGTAGGTAATAAAAAATGGCATCAATCTAAAAGTGAAAATGGCCCCAATTTGAAAATGGAAAGATCTACGTAAACATACTGAAGAAACTCCTTTGATGTAGATGTACAAAGTATCACTCATTATTATGTAGGTACATATGTATGTTATTTTATTATTCAAACTTATTATTTAAAAACATCAATGCTGTTTTCAACATTATGCCAACAACAAGGACATCTGTAGTTTGCATTTCCATCTGATAAGGCATTTGCAAGTAGCTTCAAGTGGCACTCCCTGTATACCTACCTTTAAATGCCTGCAGGATAAGAAAACTACAGAAGGTTGTAGGCCAAGGCAGAAGGTACAATGTTCAGGTTCAGCTAACACTTCTGAGATTGATGGTTGAGGAACATGATTTCTTCATCGGACGATTCTTCATTTGAAGCCTTATCGTCTTCAAAAATATCGTCTTTAGGGATCATATCACCGCATATTTTGTTTTGGTCAAAAACCAGACGAGAAAAATATGACGCCGCGCCGCAATTGTTTTTCCTTGTTGAAGCAAGAAATTCGCTTTTTCAATTTTGGCGTCTCTATCCGCATATTATATGTACTTACCTTGGAGTTTTTGCAGCTGAAGTTCCTCCACCGTTTGCAAGCATTTCAAATATGCGTCGCTTGAAAAACTCTTCATTACGAAGAACTTTCACAAATTTAAAGAAATTGCCTTTTTTCAACCTGCATCTCTAAAAAACCATTATATGCCTCAATGGTAGAAGTTGTGCTTGTGCTTTGGCCACGAACACAGAAATTTTCGAATCCCACCTGCACAAATAATGAAGAAACGTTTTATTTGTGACTTCAAATTAATTTGTAAATGCCAAAATTACTTTCTTCATCCACTGCGTTTTCAAAATATTTTAGGAATAGAACAAAACTGCCGTTGCTATCCATTATTGTAATGCTAGATCTTATATTTTGATCTGCACCTGGAATATGGGATGGAGGCAAAAGAGGTAGACCCATTATCTCTTTGTGTTTCTAAAATTTAAAAAAAAATACGATTATATATTAAGTATCTTTTTAATATAAAAACACCTACCAGCATCCAATATTTTTCGCTTGTGGGAAAATAATTTTTACAGCCTTGCTCATTCCGTTTTCATAACCTGTTATAAAAACAGATGGTGCTACATTAAAAATATTGTCTTTGATATACTGCAACACATGAATATAAGACTGCATTAATATATGACTGGTTTTTTTTCCCTTAGAATATAAAAATTGGAAATACCTGAAAAAGAATATAAAATTAAATTTGTCCATTTAATCGGGAAAGAAATTTAAGAATAATGATATCAAGGATATCATTCCGCATTAATCCATTCTGCGAAAGTGAACAAGAGTATTACAATGATCCTTTTAAGTTTTGAAAAATGAGATAAGAATATCGGCGTGCAGGACGAGCACTCCTCTGCCGCTGTATTTTTAATTGAATGAGCTGCAGAAGTTCACACGCGCGTGGTTATAAACACTAATTTAACTCCCAGATTCGCGATCGCAGCTGCGTCTCCATTGTTGTCACTTTGACAATATTTGATGTATTTTAACTTTGGAAGGTAAGGCCTCGCGCCATGACTCGCGTCAGCCAGTAAGGGAACTCTGCAACGCGCTGACAACCCTACAACCGTGGATTGTATGTTCCTCCTTCATTATAATCAGCTGCCCGTCCTTTTGCAAAACGAATCTGAAACCACGAAAAAATTACGTTTATATGTAGG
This sequence comes from Leucozona laternaria, assembly GCA_932273885.2. NCBI lineage: Eukaryota > Metazoa > Arthropoda > Insecta > Diptera > Syrphidae > Leucozona > Leucozona laternaria. The sequence goes on from OW026366.1 coordinate 48,948,884, forward strand.
CATCTATGTAATTTTTTTACAATAGAATATAGAACTGGTAAAATGATGAATTTACCTGATGTTTTGTCTTCGTCAAGGAAAGCCGATTTGTTTCCGTTTTGTTTTGGCACGTCTAATACTGGTATTGTACCATGCCATTTTTGACCTCGAAACTTTTATTTTTGTGGCATCTTATGTACCCATTATATTCCAAATTTGAGGAATTATTGTGAGTTTGCTCAAGCTTTGGGCATTGGGGTATCAATTTGGCTCAACATATTTACAACTCGAAATTTTAATTAATTTTTGACGTTTAAATTTTCGTTTAAAAACAAATCACATACTTACTGAACAGAGCATTCTGTTTTCTTTTTTAGTATAATTATAGAGTATTTCTATATTAATTCCGGATACATTTTAAATTTATTGGGCCAAATCGGTATTTTTGTTTGGCAAGACATTTAACTCAATATCTTTATGTTGACATCAAAATATATAGAGTAAAATTAAAATTTTCAAGCGGCGTCTAAAAAAATATATTTGTAAGCTAGGTGTAAGAAATAGTTGTAATGTAGTTTAGTTTTGAACAAACAGATACTTACATGCTACTTCCCACCACTATCCGGCAAATTTGAGATCTTTTGCATCCACACTTGTTCAGTGTGCCCATACCTACAGAATATGCGACAGCGACCATCAGACACTAAACTAACTTTCTTTGTTGAACAAAGAACATTCGCCCAGAAAGCGAATGGGAACACCAAAAAGCAAAGATCGTGAAAGAAAATTTCGTCACAGGCAAATGAAGAGAGACAAAAGAGCTTTTCTACCGTATGTAAGCAGCCATTTTTATTTGCCTACAAGCTTGAACAGTCAGATTGCAGATAAAAAAGATAAAAAATTACAATGTGTGTAGAAAAACTTCACACATAGACAGTTGGGGTCTTCACACCCCCGGTTAAATTGCTGTTGCAATTCACATCTATTCATCGACACAGGGTGAAATTACAAAAACAACAATGTAAACAAATGGGTTTTGGAAGGAGAAACGTACAAAACATTCTAATCTTCATACGGGTAATCTGTCTGCAAATGCTACCAAGCAGAACTAAGGACAATTTCTCCAGTGGTGGTTTTGGTAAGAGACAAAAAATAATTTAGGTGAAATTTTTATAAACATCGCAACATCGTATGAGACGAAACTCTTAAAACCCTATCGTATATAGCTGCGTATACTTCACTTTACAAGTCTATAAATGCTGCAAAAAGCCAAAACAAAACGTGTTTCAAGACCGACTACATTTTTCGGTGTCGACTACACCTGATATATCCTGTTATAGACTAAGAGCTAAGAGCAAACAGCAAATTAAAGCGTAAAGACTTTTATCTTGATGATCCCATTAATAGAACTCAAGATATAAGCTTTTTTACCTAGACTTTTGTTGTTGATTTTTTTGCTATACCTACATAAAATCTTAAAAAACAATAAAATTGAAAAGGTTTGCTTAAAAAGCTTGTGCCTGAGTTCTATTAATCGGATCGTCAAATTAGAAGTCCTTACACTTAGAGAAAATGAAAGAGCCTCATTTTCTATTTTAACATAATGGATTTAAGTGATACCTAATGCTTTTGAAAAATAATCTGTTTCAACCCCCCACTACCGGCGAAAAAAACCTGCCACTACGCACACACCTACAAACCCACGTACTCAATTTTTTGTTGTATTTCCACACTTAAAATTTGCTGTCAGCTCTTAGACCCGGCTTTGCACGGGTAGACAAATCTAAGCTTCGCATACAAATGAAAAAAGAAAATATTAATAAATATTTAAGATAATTTTTGTAGTCGTTAACCTACTTCACGTTATGAATGCCTAAATATGTCAAAACTTGATCTACTATTTTCAACCTTTATTAATTTCAAAACACAGAAATAATTTTTAAATGCCAATTTTCCAAAAAAAAATCCCTGAGGCCATCCACATATATTCAACCCTTAACTTCAGTAACAAATTTCCCAAGCAACTGCTAATTTTCTTTATCGAGAGCCTTAAATTTCAACATTTTATGTCTGTTTGAACCAAATTATGAAGTTCCCGTCTCTACGTAGCTTCAACTTTTATATTTTGCTTGCAATTACTGTATTAGCCAGGTTTGTCTAAAAACACATAATGCGCTAGGTTCTGTATCATATTTAGCTTCAAGCCAGAAAATCGATCACGTCCTACGAGAACCAACAAAAGCATCTCAAGTTTCGCCCAATTATACCGGAATAAAAGGTGCATAGACAAACACATACAACTGAATTAAACAATAAATTAAAATTTATAAGAATGATGTAAGGCTTCACTTTTCAAGCCAGACAACAACCGAAGGAAGGTATGTCGAGTTCTTTGCTGAGTTAAACCAACTGACTCAGCTTGTTGATGAGCCAACTCGAATACCTGACGTCAAACCGCCAACACTCTCGACTTGTTTCTTACTTCTGACCCTGATAAATACACTATCAGTGTATTAGCGCCTCTAGGCACGTCAAGCCATTGTGTCGTATCTGCAAATTTCGCGTGCCAAATAAACTAGGGTAAAGAAAAATCCCCCAAGAGAACCGTTTGGCAATTTGAGAAAGCCAACTGGGACGGTCTCAACGATTTCTTCAAGAACTTTAACTGGTCACTATGCTTCCTCGGTAGTGACGTAGACTCCAGTGCAGATATGATTACAAACTTAATTCTTTTTAGAATGAGAAATTTTATCCCGAATAGGGAAAAATCTATCAACCCAAAAGAAAACTCATAGTTTGATTCGAGCAGTAAAGAGGTTGTCCGGGTTTGAGAAGTAAGTTTCCGAAGTTATAAGGCCAACCCAAAAATTAAGGCAAGAAATACAACAATGTCCCAAAGGTAGTAAAAAGTTTTAGTCATTTGCAAAAAAAAAAATACGAAATACTACCTCGTCTTCGATTCACACGATCGTTTTCAATGACACCCCTGCTGTTAGCTCGTTAGAAAACCAATTTGCTTGCAGCACAGTTTGCTGTTAATTCGACGTTGCCAGTAAGTGTTATGACTCCTCCTGTACTTGAGAGCGCTAACGATTTCATGGGACGAATCTTCTTTCGCACTCGTGCAGTTGCAAGAGTTCTCAAGGACCTTGATGTGCACAAATTCGCTGGCCCGGATCGTATCCCTCCTATTGTTCTGAAGAGGTGTTCTTCAACGCTGGCAAAACCACTGCGTAAGCTTTTCCATCTGTCCTACTCTACTGGTCTCGTTCCGAGTGGATGGAAAACAGCATTTGTCCAGCCTCTGTCCCTAAAAAAGGCGAATCTTCTTCACCCTCTAACTATCGTCCAATTTCACTTACGTCCCTTCTTTCCAAGGTCATGGAAACGCTGATTAATCATCAGCTTAAGAAATATCTTGAAGAACGAAAGCTTATAAATGACCGGCAGTATGGCTTTCGTAGCAATAGGTCCACTGGTGATCTGATGGTTTATCTCACCGAACAGTGGAACAAATCTTTACATCGTTTTGGCGAAAGTAAGATTATTGCACTTGATATTTCAAAAGCGTTTGATAGAGTTTGGCATCAAGCTCTCTTATCGAAAATGCGTGCATTTGGTATCGATGAATCTCTTCTTCGTTGGATTAGAAATTACCTTTCTAACCGCTCAATACAAGTCGTATTGGATGGTTTTAAGTCTGATATTCATAACATAAATGCTGGTGTCCCCCAGGGCTCCGTTTTGTCGCCGACTCTCTTTCTCATTTTCATCAATGATCTTCTGTCTGAAACTTCTTATCCATTAAATTGTTTTGCTGACGACAGTACCCTCAGCTTTTCATATTCGTTTCTAGATTCACATCCTTGTCCTTCGGATGTGGAACTAGAGCGGCAGCGTATGATAAGCTCATTAAATTCTGATCTTGATAGCATTGTCCAATGGGGAATCAAAAACCGCGTAGAATTTAATGCTTCAAAAACTCAATGCTGTCTCCTGTCGTTGAAGCGAAACCCACCCTCCATGCCGCTATCCATGAGCGGTACTTGTATTGAAGAAATTAAACAGCTTTCAGTTCTGGAAATGTACATCACAGACCACCTCTTGTGGAATGACCACATATTTAACGTTGCCAAAAACGCTGCGAAGTGTTTAGGCTTTCTTCGGCGATGCAAGAAATTTTTCTCTCCTTCTGATCTGGCTATAATCTACAAAGCCTTTATCCGTCCTAAGCTTGAGTATAACTCCCACATCTGGGCAGGTGCGCCTATAACTCACTTGAATCTCTTGGACAGAATTCAAAATAGAGCTTTTAAAATGATAGGTGATAGAAATATAACAGATACAATAACTATACTCTGGAACACCGCCGCAGTGTTTCATGTCTATCTTTGTTCTATCGCTATTTTTACAAACAGTGTTCTAGCGAAAAAGCCAGTTGCATTCCACACCTAAAACAATTCCACCGTAATAGTCGCGCTTCTAGGAATACACATCAGCTTACCCTTGAGCCCAATTTCGGACGTACAGTCAAGTACAGAGATTGTTTCTTTAGCCGCACAACTCGAATGTGGAATGCTTTGCCTAACTCTATTTTTCCCTCCCAATGTAATATCCAGAAATTCAAAACCGATGTGCATCGGTATCTCCTATTAAACCTTTCCCTATTTTCCTAACGCACGCACTATGTTTATCATTATAAGGGTAGTCATAACCCCTTGAGAAACACAATAGATCAAACTATTTCTTATGAAGTTAGATTAGCTTTAATTTTAATAACCAAAATAAATTAATAATTACACTCATACGAAAATAATTAATTTACTAACAATAGAATAACAAGTGCAAACTGTTCGATTTTTAAAAAACGCTATTGGCATATATCCATCCAAGGAACTGAGCGATATCTGTATACACAACGTATTCCTCAAGATCACATGAATTAAGCGCATTATTCATCAGGGAAGCCGATACAGTTCCCCTTAACATCCATTTGTTTCTATTTCGAATCATTAAACCACTTCCGGAATCTCCATCACACGGACCCGATCCATCACGATTACCCGCACATAGTGTTCGATTTGATGTTAAGTAAAACAAATACTGATTAGATCTGATGCATGATACCTCTGAAGTTATTCTGGCTGATACCAATCGGGGTGAAGAGGTTAAATTGTTGTTCTTCTCGTCTCGCCCCCAACCCACAACGATTCCCGAAACGCCATCAAGATCATTGACATCTAACCGTCCTCTCCACATACAAACCGGTCGTATTGCATGTGAGAACCTATAAATGTAATGTTAAATTAAAATACATAAAAAATTGCAAAGTTAAAAATGAACTCCTTACGTCACAGTTGTTTTAAGTTGCATAATCGCTAAATCTGCGTCGGTGTTGATGAGTTCCGGTCTGTAGTCCGGATGCCGAATTATTCTCTCCACATCGCTATGAGTTATGTAAGAATCAGACCAATCTGTCAGATTATGTCGACCCAGGGATACCAAAATATCCTCATCCCTAATTATATCGGAACCCAAATAAAAGCAATGAGCCGCGCTGATTACGGTCCGTGTTGTAATCAGACTCCCACCGCATTGGAAAGTGAGTGACCCCACGTTCTTTTTGAACAATGCCACAATCCACGGGAATCTTGCCCGGGGTATATTTTCACCCATAACTGCAAGTTTCTTAACTGTGAAACTAAAGTTCTCCTCACCGCAAACCGAATCGATATAAGACCATTGATCTGATTTTGGTATAAAGTGAGAAGATGTATCGAATTCTTGCATAGTGTTAGAACGTTGAGCTGTTTCTGGTATAAAATTAAATTGTGGCTTTGGGGTTGTTGTAGTAGTCGTAGTCGTAGTAGTAGTAGTAGGAGTAGGAGTAGTAGTTGTAGTAGTAGTAGTAGAATATTTAAATGCACTTAGAAAAGCTGGTGGGTTGCTTCTATCATAAAACGTTCTTTGAGTGGTAGTTGTAAATGGTATATTTAGATCGACGAAACGATCACTTTTACCGTTGAAGAAAGGATTACTGGAGTCTCTGGAGAATGTTTTGTTCGGTAGAGAAAATCTGGAGCTTAAAAACATCGGATAGCCGAAGTTCGGCCCTGCCCATAAATATTAAATATCATTTTAAATTAGATAACTTTATTTTAACCTACCATGAGAAAAAGGATTACTGGTGGCATTGTTGGAGATTGTTTCCTTCGGCCGAGTAAAGGCAGAGCTTAAAAAGTTCGGATAGCCGAAGTTTATGTTTTGCCCTTCGCATAATGAAGTAGTATTAATAAAATTTGTTAGGATTAAATATTTTTCTATTTTAATAACATTTTAAGCTCAACTTACTTGGCTTACTTGTTGGTGATGCCCAAGGTAAATTTGATGATGATGGTCTAGTAGTCCATTTTGGTAGTTCAATTTGATGAGGTGTATTCGATGAGCCAGGAGCTGTTAAGGTATGCTTTAAGGTTACAGTTGTACTCGGTGCAGAAACTAAAACCAAAATAAATACGCATTTACATAAATTCAGAAATCGAAAGAAGATAACTACTCCTTACCTTTAGCGCCAGAGCATATCTGGGCACCATTAAGTCGAATAGCACTGACTTGGGGTATAACATTTTCAAGAGCGAAATCGACTTTATACGTAACTGCACTTCCTGATTTTATATAATCGAATATTTTGTCCTTGTCGAAGTTCAAATTTAAATTTCCGGAGTATTCCTTTAAAAACAAAAATAGAAAACAAATTTTAGGAAGTCTTTTGAAAGTTCAAACTACAGATTTAAATTTTAATATCAACACCTGTTGTTTTCGTTTGCATTTCGGAACTGTTCCATTACTATTGAAAATGGAAAATTTGGAGTAAAAGGAGTGAAAAGGAGTAGCTCCGAACGTCCCCTCGAAAACGACATTATAAAGATACAGATTAAAGTAGATTTATAATAAAAATTTATTTCGTTAAACTAGTAGATTTAAAATATATGTTATTGAATCCTCATTGGACCATTAGTTTTACAAATCGAACTAACCTACTTCCAAATCACGCCGAACGCATTCTTTGGGGAATCGAATTATTTTCCATCGTATGACGCCAATGAAATTTTCTATCTCACTTCCCACTTCATAAGAAAAAATGAAACATTATTAACTTTTTGAATGGAACTGTCAAAATTAATGTAAATATGTAGTTGTTAAACCTTTTATTCGTGTACGTGCGTTCGGGATTAAACTCCTCTCTGAAACGTTAAATCGGTTAACGATTAGTGCGTGAATGGAAGAAACAAAGAAATAAAAAGTGATAAAAGTTGGAAAGGCATATTTAAAACATCAAAAATGTAGACAAAAATTATTATTTAATGTGGGCTGGTTAAAGTTGTTCATTCCTTCCTATTAATTAAAAAAAAAAATTAAAGTGCAATGTAAAATTGTTGTTAACATTTGTGGTTGAGAGAGAAACTCCAATTTGTGTGGACTAAAGGATGCCAGTAGTTATTTTTAATCGATTGTTGTTTCACGAATAGCGCAAGAAATTTTATTTGTAAGTGCCTGAAACTGACTGAATCGTCTGTGGATTGATCGCATAGCATCGATCTAACCCCGCAGAAAAGTCAAACGGCGCACACGTCTCAAATCCTAACATCGTTGCGGCCCAGCAGGCAAAGTGAAATGAGTCGTGATGCATTTGTTTTGTTGTGAAATTTGTTGCATGCTGCATGTATTTATTTATTTTTGAAATAAAAATTAAAAGAATACCCAAACTTAGTCTTTTTTTGAAAAATATTTTGAAATACAAAGTGCGAAGTTTGATGTTGGGAATTGTGCAGTGGGCAACGATCCAATCCGTTCGACTCACGTTTACTTCAGTTTATCGGCTGTAAGAGCAAAAATAGGTATGTTATTCTTATTATCATTAATTAATAATGCGTATGCTTCATGGCCCGCATACTCGTGCTTTTTTTAAAACCGTAGTTTTTTTTGACAACTCTTTAGGTTGTCAAGAAAACCGGCGTTAACCCTGTTTAAATTTCAATGCATGAAGCTTCAATATTTTTTCCTAAACACCAAACACCTAATATTGTGTTCGCAACTCAACCAAATTAGGAAGCGATTCAATAATTTTGAAAACAAATTCTCTCTTTGACGAATCAAAAAATACCCTTTATTCCAGACTCCGGAACCGAGGTTTCTGAGAGGCAACCAATTTTAAAACAATTTTTGAAAACTTAAAGTTTAAACTTGCGTATCAGGCTCAAAATATGGAACATACAGAAAGTGCCTCTGTTTCTGTTCAGGAAGAACTATATCCATTCGACTTCTTCGTCAGCACTGGCAAAGAATCAATTTGGAATGATATTGAAATTTCAAGAGTAATTTACCCGCTTCTAAGAAAATCCCTTACTCTGATGGTGGAATGCCAAAAAATTCATGTATCCGATTCTATATACAGGGTCTTTCATTAAGCAAATCCTAGCTTTAAATTCAAATCAAATCAATTAAATTAATCACGCATTAAAAAACTGGGCCTAAGTAGTAGTTCAAATAGTATTGCATGCCACATTACACTTTATAAACACAGAAGAAATATTTTTATTAAGTGCTTATGATGTTTCAAATAGGTGCTGTTTTTTTCAAATTTCCTCACAAACGACACTAAAGATTGTGATTAAACTTCTTTTAATTGTAAACAGCTTACAATAATAAATTGTAGGTTTGGACATTTACGTCATTTTGTTTGCACACATTCTCTTTTACTTTGTCACTGTAATTCTTTGGGCCAGTTTCACAGTGTACACACTTATCAGAATAAGTCGCATTTTAGGCGACACACGTTCTGAATAATTGACACTTGAGTGCCACTTATTCAGATAAGTATGCGTGCACTTAATAATCAGCCATATAGTCTCACGTATTGGCCACTTGAGTGCCATTTACCCCGAATGTGAAACCGAGTCTTATAGGGCCCATACACACAACACTTGTGTACACATCACACCATTGGTGACACCGACACTAAAAACTGAAAAATGTTTGATTTTTGGTGTCGCTGGCTCGATTGGTGTGCACACAAGTGTTGTGTCTATGGGCCCTATTAGTCACTACATAATGTAAAACCATCACACAAAAGGAAGTCTAATTCTTACCGAATTTATTGATCCGGACTGTGACAGTTCAATTTCCACGACAGTATCTCCATAGTTGACTTTATTGATGGTTATTAGTCCAATATTTTTATCACCAGATCGAGCGTATTGAAATATGTTAGGACACGGTACACTTGGAATTTGAGCTAGTGATTTTCGAACAAACAATGCAACTATCACAATAAGTAATACACTTCGTGAAATCATTTTATTCTGTAGCTTAGAAATCTAAGCAAATATTATTTTGTTTTTAAATTATTACTTGCAAAACACAGTGAACACGCAAGTTGTAGATCTCAACACTTTAACCAAATACGGAATCTATAGAAAGTCCCATTGTTAATATAGAACTTTATCAAATCCGATCTGTTGTTTTGTTTATAAAAATAACTGTCGGCTTGGTTGTTAACTTTTATTCTTAGAAAATTACTAATCAGAGATTAACAAAAACAAAAATCAACTTTACAAGCTTAAGTTGCGGCAAGTGCCATCCCGAGTGTCGTATTTGACTAGTGGATGCAATATCAAATATTTTAAATTTTCAATATTTTTTGCAATTTTTGCGGTTGAAAGCTCAGACGAACCAGCTCCGTTAATAACAGGCACATTACAGTTTCTTTCCCATGAGAATTACTTTCTATACATAGAATAGAATAAATGACACGAAACTTGTTTAAAGCCTTTATGCTCACTGGTCAGTATGTTCATCTTCAAAAGTTTACCTATTTGTTTGTATGTATTATATTTCTATCAAAAAAAAAAAAAAAACTATACAAACAAGTTTGTAAAGTGTTTTTCAAAGATAATCTTTTTTATAATGTGTTAATCATACACGAGTTCAAGGGTCTTAGCTCTGAAGAGATAATTTTTTAAGGTACGAAACCCCGTGTCGTTGAAATTACAAGTTCATTATCAGATGTTTAAATATGAAAAAAAAGCTTTACCAATGGAAGAGCTTGCTTTAGCGAATATTTCTCGATATTTTTTGAACAAGTTATTGATGAGAGAAATAAATTAATTGCTAATAGGTTTGTTCGTTGAGCCCTGAAAGCACTCTGTGATTTTTTTTGAACCTGGGGTAGCCCTGAACTCGCCTAAATTTGAAGCTGTGGCTAGCTAACGCATAAATTGGCAAAGTAATATTTTGGTGTGAACCATTTGTTTAGTTCTAGACTCACGTGCTGCAGGCAATAATTGTTAATTTTTGAAATAGAAATTAATACATAAAAAGCAAGTTTACGTGGAAATCAGTCTCCATCCCTAACCTATTCTGCAGTTGCTGCATCTGTCTTAGAAAATGCAAAATCCAATAAAAATGATGTTGATGCAGATACTGCTGAGAGTTCTTTATCATCCAGCGTTAATGTCAAACACGAAATTGGTGGTGGTCCTACTATTGGGAAGGTCTCTTTCTCTCCGGCGAATGTTTCTGCAGTTGTTGTTGTTGCCCACAAAAATGTTGATTTTCATGCTGATGCGGTGCAGGTGATGTTGGTGTTATTGGTGCTGCTGCTAATGCTGCTAATGTTTATGATAATAAAGGTCCCAACGAGATTTGAGGAAACTGCTCTTGTGGTTGATGAAAATTAACATATTTCGCGCCATACTAATATAGTAAATGGTATCTCTTTGGAACATATAAACATGACCAAATGGGTGGTGAGACAAATGAAATGGCTTCATGAAGGTAGTTTTAAATCAAATACTTGCACTGATATTATTATAAATCATCTCGTTTCTAAAACAAACAATAACCCTGAGCCCCTAGCATATATGCTTTAAACTTCTAGTTAAGGGAAGATCTGAGTAGGACCTGAAAAAAGTGAATTTTAAATAATTGGGAATTCCAATTATTTGGCCGACCGTTTCAGAAAAAATGTGCCGGGACTGACGGTTAATATGTGTAAGCATCAACGTTTGCCCAAGCGCAGTTTTGAGGATCCATATTTAAATACGTTGTTGACTACGTTCGCGCATCCAAAACGGACTAGTTTTTTTGAAATGGAACTTCAGATTTTTGTCACTATCCAATCCAATATCCAACTATGCTGCCTTCCGTCACCTACCTATTGCGCTACACCGTAAAGTGTGACCTCGTAACGTCGGTCGCACAGAGGAAAGTCCACGTTTTTATTTCACTCTATCGCCGTCATAGATTTTTACACTTAATAAAACACTTGTAGATCACGACGGAATTCAACCTAGAACTAATATTAACAAGTCTTTAAGTAATGCTTATTATCATAATACAAGAGGGATGAGAACCAAACTATATGATTTCTTTTGTGCTTCCTTTCATCTCGACTTCGAAGTTATTGTAATCACTCAGACCCTTCATGGTGGGATTTTATCATCTGAGATAGTCGATAGTCTATGGACTATCTCATACAGAAATGTCTTACTGGTTACCGCTGACGATCGAGGTGGAGGCATAGTATGTCAAGACATAATACTACCACGTAACGATATTGAACTGTTGTGAATGGTTATTTATGTTAAAAATAGGTTTAGTAATGTTCCTCCAAGAAGTGAGTTGAGTATTAAAGATGAACATACAAAAGTTTGCGTACAGCGATAAAATAACGAAAAAGAGAGTCATTGCTCTGAACGGTAAATGATAAATTTTTTTTGTTATTATATTTCAATAAAATAATTTTCAAAGGATCGATTCAGTCCAACATAAATTCAATATTTTTGTTTTTATTTAAATAAATAACAAAAAAAGGAAAAAAAGTTGTAAAATTCTTTCCACAAAAGTTTGCGTACAGCTGTAAGAGAAATGAAAAAAAATAAAAAAAAATTAATAAGAATAAATTGCACTTTATTACTTTTGGTATTAATATTTTGTCGGATATCCTTTCAATCTTATTACTTCCTTTAAACGGGTTTGCATCGATGCAACAAGTTTCTCGGTGTAAGAACTACTTACATTATTCCATTCGAGTAATAAAGCGTCTTTTAATGGGGCCTTATTTCGAATATCGTGGGTTCGGATTTTTCTTTCCAGTGCATCCCACACGTGTTCGATTGGGTTGGTGTCTGGGCTTTGTGGTGGAGTTCGAAGTTGGTGTGGGGTATTATATAAGAGCCACAAACGCGCGTTATGTGCGGTATGTTTGGGGTCATTATCTTGCTGGAAGTAGTAGTCGTTGGAAATACCCAGCATCTCATTAATAAATCTTAAGTCAAAGATTTTCAAACAATTTGAATATTAGATGATTTGAATTTGGCCAATCTAAATTGGTTTTGGTCAGATGATGAACAAATGATTTATACTAGCTAATATTGTTAAAGATTATGAATATGCTTTTATTGGCTTTGTTTATGCCTTGAACTGACATCAAATAAAATATATTTATAATTCTTTCAATAGGTTACTAGACCTTGTAAAGGGTGTTATTTTTAAGAGGTATAGAAATATAAAATGAAATAAAACACAGATAAATTGTATTAATTGCCATAAAATTGACTTTATTTGAAACATAATTCTTTTCCATTTTTATTTGAATATGAGAATATGATTCCTAGCATGTGGCCTCTACGTCATTTGAACGCTCAGAGTCTGACCAATAAATTAGCCGATAGGAGCCTTACTTCTGGTGGAGGCGCCGCGCCGGCCGCTCTGTATGTACGTGATGGTATTAGTTGTAGGTTGGTTTGTAAATCCGATGATGATTGTCCTTTGGAATATGTTTTTGTGAGCATCAAATGCAACACTGAGAGCGTTTTGATTGGATCAGTTTACAGACCATATAACCACATTAGCACCTTACCTTTGGTCACGACTTTAGAGTAAATTTCTTGTAGCTATACCTATACTTTTCTGTGTGGTGATTTTAACTGTAATCTGTTGGATAAACGTCTTACTGAAAATTTCTCAGGTATATTTAAGGCACTCAATCTGAGTCCCGTTAACTACTCCACACCTACACACTTCACAAAAGAATCTAGTTCTCTATTAGATTTATATCTTTCTAGCGATATTGCTAGGGTTTTGCTTTACACCCAGCTCTTGGCACCTGGTTTCTCCAAGCATGATTTAATTTTTGCATGTTTGGATATAGCTTGTCGGGTTGATCAACAAAGCTTTTAGTATCGAGACTATAATAACATAAATATATTCGAATTGGTACGCGACCTTGACTGCACAGACTGGAACTCAATATATACCTCATGCAAAATGTAAATGAACAAGTCTGTTTTTACGGGATAACGTTAATCGACTTTTTGATGGTCATGTTCCTTTAAAAACTCATTTTGTTAAGAATTCTGCTCCACCTTGGCTGAATGGCGACATCTCTACTCTGATGTTGCAACGAGATGCCGCTTACCTTACACTCAATGGAGACAGTATAAACTAGAGTACTTCCACAAATCTTATTGCAGACCTCGCAATCAAGTTGTCGTTATGGTCAGAACGGCAAAAAGAGTTTTCTACGAACACAAACTCGGCCGAATAGTTTCTGGCAAAATGTTATGGAAATACCTTCGGCTAATCGGTATTGGAAAGCAATCTTCGAGGTTAGCTGATGCCATCGATTGTGATGCTCTCAACAGAAAGTTCACCTCGCCACGCCACAACTTTTAAATGTTGTTTCACCTATTGATTCCCATAGTGAAGAGGAATCAATCAGTATCAACAGCTCCCTCAACTTTATAAGAATACGGGAGGAAGATATAGTCGAGGCAATGATATCAATCAAATCAAATTCTACTGGCCTAATGGAACCTAAGTTCGTTAAATTATTGCTCCCCTATATACTGTGTTTTATAACTCACTTATTTAATAGCATAATAACCACATCCGAGTTTCCTTCAAAATGGAAGAAAGCTAAAATAATTCCCGTTCCTAAAAAGCAAACTGGTGTTGCTACGGAGTACCGACCAATCGCCATTCTCCCGTTTCTTTCAAAGGTTTTTCAAAAAACCATAATGAAGCAGATACAAACATATCTATCTAGCAACAACCTGTTAACAACCTGTCAGTCCGGTTTTAGGCCAAAGCGCGGCTGCAAATCCACCTTACTTTTTATCACTGAAGAAATAAGAACCGCGATGGACCGCGATCACATTACATTTCTAACGCTCTTAGACTTCTCAAAGGCTTTTGACACTGTTGACCGTTCAATTCTATGTAAAAAACTTCGAAATTGCTTTGGATTTTCTATGGAGTCCTGTAAGTTAATTCACTCATATACCTTAACGGAAGGCAATAATTCGTGGTAGTAAACGGTCATTCATCTCTATTTCTAAATGTTTTGAGGGGAGTGCCACAGGGATCTATCCTTGGTCCAATTGGTCCGCAAGTTGTTAAGCATTGCGTTATTCATCTTTACGCTGATGATGTGCAGCTCCTGATAAGTCGACCTTTTGGGGTGAAGAATGATGCCGTTGCATTAATTAATGAGGACCTTATTCTTATTTCACGTCGGTCTAAGAAAAACCATCTTTGCTTAAACCCTGAAAAATCTACAGTTATTCCCATCTATCGCAAAATATTTGATTTATCGGTCTTAAACCCATTGAAGCTTGAAAATGTAACCATTAACTATGTCAGCAGTGCTAGAAACCTTGGAATAGTTTTCAATCGTACTCTCACATGGAACGACCACCTAATTAGAGCAATCGGAAAAGTCTATGGTAGTCTCCGTGTTCTTCAAGTTACTTGAAGTTTCGTCCCTACAAAAACTAAATTACTTCTTGCCAAAACGCTATTACTGCCTATTGTGTTATATGGATGCGTAATTTTTCGCAACTTAGACTCAACCACTAACAGCAAGTTAAATGTCGCATAACACAACATTGCTCGCTATGTCTATAATCTACGACGCTATGATCACATATCCTTATTTGCGGTTCGTATTTCCGGCTGTAGCCTAAACAATTTATTAAATTTTCGCTCACTTAGCTATCTACATGAAATCATCCAAACTAAACAGCCAGATTATCTACACAGTAAAGTGAATTTCCCTCATTCAACAAGGTCATTTGCTCTTATACTACCTCGATACAGTTTTCTTACTACTGAGCGTCAATTTTTCGTCCATGCTATATGCCTTTGGAACTCCCTGCCCATAACTATGAGAAGTGCAAGAAGCACAAGAAGATTTAAATTTTTACTTTCAACTATTTGGCAAATCATTGATAACATCTATCTATCTAGTGAATTTTATTTTGTTTCTCTTTCTAATTTTTTTTTGTGGTTCGAATATACATACATATGTAAATAGATTTTTAAGTTAATTTAATACAAATTCTAAAAATAATTTTAAAGGCTTTCAACACTTTACAAGACTTTTGTCCTACTTTGTAAGCGATTTTTGAGATAAATAAATACTAAATACGGCTGGCTCGGATATGTAAGGCACACCAAACTGTCAGTTTTTCGGGATGTAACGGCCGGCGCGCGCCAGCGTCTCAAGAACGGCTTGAGGACTATCTACACTCCAAATGCTTATTGACGTAGCTTGTGCTTATTGACGTAACCAAAATAGAGCTTCATCGCTGAACAAAATTTTCTTGTGATAATCGGGATCAACAGCAATCTCACATTCACAGATGACAAAAAGCTGTCAATAAGAACAGTGCTTCCAACTTCAAGGTTTATACCTCTAAAAAAACACTCTTTAAAGTTAAGGCATTAAAGTGTGCTTTTCCTTCGTTAAATAATTCTGTTCTTCATGAGCAAATTGATATGAAATTTGAATTTTATAATCCGTCACGTGAATTTGAATCTGAACTTAAACTTAACTATGCAAAAAGAAGTTTAATGTCATTTAACACATGGAACGATTGATTGGGAAATAGAACTTATTAATAAACGCTTACAAATTATCTATAATCGATGTATAGAAATTGTAATGAAAGGGGTTAAGAAATTCGATCCGTTGTGTACGAACAAAAAATACCTCCATTTCCATGATAAAATAAACATTTTTTTCATAATGAAAAACTTGAGAACTAAAGCTTTCAAAATTTATAAATTTTAATTTCTAAAGCGAATGGAAAATATCTCAAAGCTGGGCCTAAAAATAAAGTTGAGAACTACAGAGGTATCAGTATAACTTTCTGCAGTTCCAAAACTAATTGAAAGCATAGTTCAAAATAAGCTTGAATTCTTTGTAAAAGTGCATAATGTCTGATTTGCAGCATGGATACGTGAGTGGAAGTTCCTTGTCAAAAAATCTTTTATATTTTTCGTCATCTGTAATTAAATGAATGGAAAAATGAAAGCAAATTGACATCATTTACACTGACTTCAGTAAAGGTTTCGATTAACAGATTTAGTTAATCATAACATACTTTTTGAAAAATTAAGATGCTTTGGATTTCATTCAATGCTTTTGAAGTGGATTGAATCGTTTTTGATATACCGGTAGTTGGTAGTTTCTTATCTAGAACACTCCACTGTACATCTGGAGTTCATAAAGGCAGTCTTCTTGGACCGCTGTTATTTAATATTTGTATGTATGATGTAACATCTATTTTCCAATTGGTAAAGGTTCTTCTTTAAGCAGATGATTCAAAAATGTTCTCAAGCATATCAAATACCAACGCTTGCTGTGGCATGCAGAAAGATTTAGAAAACATATTACAATGGTGTGAAATAAATAACTTCTATTCAACATACACAAATGGTACGTTGTCTCCTTTTATAGACGCTCTGTACTGGTCATTCATAATTGTTCAATTGATTCCATAATTTTAAAAAAGGTTGGAAAAAGTGAAAGATCTTGGAATCAACTTCGACCAAACTTTATCCTTCGGTGATCATGTCGATTATATACCGTGCAAAGGAAATTATATGGTTTTATTTAATTAAGAGAAAAACTTGGGATTTTACAAATCCTTATGCTCTCGTATCCCTGTATTTTGTTTTAGTGCCCTGCTTCTCAGGTACAGTCTAATCTTATCGAACAAATCAGAAGAAGATTTACGAAATTCATCTTAAAATGAGCTGGGGATTCTCACGAAGATATGAACCGAGATGCATATTTATAGGTATTTCTAGGCTCGATATCCGCCGCGAAACACAGTATAGAGAGACAATATCTTGTGTTACCATATGAAGTGTTGTACAATGATTGTTATATCCCAAAAATATGGTGCTAACATCTTCGTTTTTATAGACTTTTTGTCACTGTCCCATACAAAGTGGCGGGACTCAAGGTCAAGGTTTTGTAAACATAAACGTTTTTCCAAGTTTTGGATTTTAGTTATTGAACGTAACCAATATATATAATGCAACCTATCGTAACATGAGACGAAACGTATTACACGTAAGGCACACGTTTTAAGTTAATTCTAACTGTAACGCCAACTGTTTTAGGTTTGTAATTGTATGAAATTCTTAATATACATACATTTTTATATCAAACACATCTCGTGTTAATGACGTTACTTAGTTTCATTTGCTAAAACGAAGCTTAAATATTTATCAACTTATGTTCTATTTTTCTTCAGCCCAAACTTTCACATAGGTCTTATGTTCAAATTAAATATTTTACTTTCATTTCAGCAAATTAGCCTTAAAGATCCAAGTGAAAAAAAATAACTCTTGCTAGTTTTCTTCATCGTTGTTCTCAATTTAAAAGTTACCTACGGATTTTAAAAGCGAAGCACTTTTCTGTATTTTTTCATCAACATCCGGCTTTCCTGATTTAGTTCGATTAGATGGAGGCACAATAGGCCTTAAGGTTGCAGTGGTAAATTAATTCATTCATTCACCGCAATCAAAAAGTAATTAAAAGAAAATCGAAGTTTTTTTTGTTTTAAGAAGCAATTTATCCTTTGAACCATTTAATTCAAAACTTAAACAATACTTTACATATAAATCACAAGAATTCTCAATATTTTAAGCATACATACATAAATTATTATATCATTTGATTACTCAATCAAAATCTCATTAATTATCTGGGTCAATGCCGGATTCTCTAGAACAGTGTAGTGATTACCTTCTAGTGTCCGAATCGTTACTCCGCTATTCGTTAGCACTGCCAATTCATAATCCTCCGGTCCATTTGACATAATTGGAATAGTTGGCTTTACCAAGCAAATTGGAGCACTGAACCGCTTGAATGTTGTTAAATCAAGCTCACTAATCAAATGAGTTCGCTGCATTACAGCCGCTGTAACGGTAGTTGTATATCGTTCGCTAAAAACTTTCTGACGTCTAACATATTTTTGAAATACAATCATTCTTCCCTCGAAGTCAAGTATGTTTGAGAAGATTTTTATAGTCTTTTCTCGACTCTCTTCGGGAAGTATAAGAGCAACAATATTTGAAAGTATCATTGAGTCAACATTGTCTTTGCCGATAACTTCCTCATAGTTTTGAAATAATGTGGATATAACATAAGGTGAACCATCAATTAAGAGGATTTTTCCTCGGTGACCAAGTTCTTCCAAAAGATGGGCAACTTTAGTTGCTATAATCGATCCGTATGAATAACCTACTAACCGGTAGCTTGCATTCGGTTCAATATGCGAAACAATTTCCTGAAATCAATAAAATTAATTATCTTAATTGGTATGTGGTATTTGAAATACACTTACATTCAAAGTAAATTGAGCAATTTCATCAGTTGACGTCATAGCTGCTGTTTTATGCAATTGAATAATAAAAGCAGGTGCTTCAATGTGTTTTCCTAAATCGTTCCAGACTTTTCCTGATGAGCATTCGATTCCAGTTAAGAAAAATACTGGGTTTTTACTGTTTTTAACATCGTTAATTGGTACAATAGTCTTATCGTAGTTAATCTCATCGCCCATGTTGCGAACCATAGTGGTGATCTGGTGGCTGAAGTCTTGAATTTCATGTGTAATAGTCAAACTTTTGTCAGCATGCGTTTTACTACTCTGTGAATATTGTTCTAATTTCTGGAAAGTAAGTGCTCTTAGGTCTTGGGGTGAAAGGAATATATCAAAATTTCTCTCGAGGGTTTGTTTAATGTCGACGGCCATCAAAGAATCCATACCCATCTCGGACAATGTTGATCCGTATGACACTGATTTTGGATCTCGAATGGCCATAATATTCATAACGGTTTCTACAACACTTTGTTCGCCGTCTTGACCTGCTCGTTTTTCGGCCACAACCATACTTGCAACTAGCGGTTCTGGACAGGAAAGAAGAGTATCAAGTTCTTGCAGACAGGAAGATATTCTCTGCTGCAAAGTTCCTCCGATTGCCAGATCAATTTTATCTTCGGCCATAACAGCAACCAAACCAACATCACCAACAGCTCCCCATTGAATTGCTTTTCCCGGAAAGCCGTTTTTAACTCTGTCTTCGATTATACGTTCCATTATGGAATTGGCCATCCCGTAGTTTGTTTGACCAGCATTTCCACGACCGCACGAAACACTCGAGAAAATAATAAAATGTTGAATTTGTGGACACATCTTTCTAGAAAGCTCATCAAGAAACTGGGTAGCAATAGCTTTTGGACCCAGCGATTGTTTAAACATCTCAACGCTTTGGTTTTCAAATAATTCGTCTTTAAGAACAACTGCAAGATTAAATATACCACCAATCGGTCCAAGAGTCAATGCTCCTTTGAGTAGTGCTAAGCAACCAGGCCGTGTCATGATGCTAGCTGTGCTTATACGTATTTCACAACCATAACTCTTCCAAAACCTTTAAACAAGAATAATTATAGATATATAAATAGACTCAAAGCAAAAAAATACTGACTGAATTCTATATGACTGGTAGCCATTAGAAATACCACGAGTGGAACTTAGAACAATTTTACGAGCGCCTCTTAGTATCATCCAATCTACTAGTTCCATACCAAAACCGCCAAGTCCACCGGCTATAATATACACAAGTTCAGGTGAGAAATATATAGCTGGCAGCACTGGTATCGGCAGTGTGGTTGTAGTTTCACTTGACTCATTGACTTGAATGATAACTTTCCCTATATGTTTTCCACTGCTAAGATAGCGGAAAGCTTGCTCTATTTCAGCTGGTTGAAAAACTGTGCTTGGTAGTGGAACAACAATACCTTTGGCGATATCTTCTTCGACAAGTGAAATAATGGCCTAAAATGAAAGAAAAACTTAAATAAATTTATATTCATTCGATAGGAAAACTAAGAAATTCTGATGAGGAAATAGGAACGGAAATAGGGACGGCTAGATGTTAAAATTGAATAAAATAAATTGTGTGTGAGATCTCAACGAATTTTTTGCGGCGGAGCGGATAGATCAGGCTGAATTTGAGCGATAGCACGGACTATGATGACTCTGAGGGCACCGTTCGTTTGCGGCTTATTGGCATAGACCTGCGACTTAAGGAAACTACAAGAAAAAGCCTATCGGGGTCTAATCGCACGTTGTCGATTGCTAGTCCACGTCGTCTCTGCGTGAGCTAACGTTGCCTTCAAATCGGTCGTCCATTGTGGCATCTGTGTGAGATGGAGTGCTATCCTGTTGCAACCACATGTCGTTCACATTCACATTCACATCATTCAATTTTGTATTTGGGTTTTAATCGATCAGCAGCGCTCTTCGTTAATAGTTTTCACATGATCTTGCGTTTCTTCAACATACCAGTGTTACTGTTGCCTGATTGTTCACTGAACCCGTCTACTCAATAATAGTTAAATTATCGACTGGGAAGGAATGTAAAAAGTAAAATGTGTGCCACACGAGCACCGTTTCCGGAATAGAGCATACTCATTTTGATAAAACAACATGAGCGCCACGAACTGTCAAAAATACCCTTTCCTGTTGCATATTACCCTTTATCTAATATTCAAGCTTCGTTCGAGTCCAAATGAAATTCTCTCAGAGAGAAATAAAACTGCGAAATATAATGCATTTCCTAGTGCTTAATGGTTACTTACCTTTCTTGTTGTTGGATCATTACGTAAGATAGCCAAATCAAAAAGAACTGAAACAAAACTTAGTTCCTTCATAAATGGTGCCAATCCCAATGGACTATCATTCACCAGATCGAATTTACCGATTTCCAAGAATGTTCCACCTTCGCCCAAACATCTAACTGATGCAACTAATTTCTCTTCGGCTAATGAGTTAAGCACAAAGTCTACACCTTTGCCATTTGTTTGATCGCGAATCATTGTTTCAAAAGATGTATCTCTGGAGTTACCAATGTGGTTTTCTGCAATAAGAATTAAAATCCATTTAAATCTCATTCCGGAATACGAAATAATCACCCCGATTGCAAAAACCGATGAATGCCAAATTGAGCCTAACTCCATCAGCAGCTCATTCATCGGATTCTGTAATCGGGGTGAATATTAAAATTTGTACCATTCAATGTTGGGAATGTTTTTAGCAGATAATTCTTCTTCTCAAGTGAACCAACCGTTGTAAAAACTTCCAAACCATATGCCAGGGCTACGCGTATAGCTGACAAGCCAATACCTCCAGTTCCAGCATGGATGAGAATGCTTCTTCCCTTACGAATATCAGATCGAAAGAAAAACGCATAGTAAACTGTTAAGTATGTTGCGCTCACAGTCGCAGCTTCACGCAATGTCCAATGATCAGGTGCATTCATAATGAAGGATGATGCGTTCTCAATATAATTAGCAACTGCAGCCTTTTTGCACATACCCATTACCCTTTTGCCAGTTTTTGTATCAATACCAGAAAATTCAATACCAAAAATAGAATCGTGATCCAAACGAGCTTTACAAAAAGTTTCCACCGAAATGCGACCAGTAGCAACCATGATATCTTTAAAGTTCAGACTTGAATATACAACCTTTATTCTGCAGCTCTCTGGGGTTTGTCGGCCTTGAAGCCATTTCAATGCGGACAAATCTCCACGATGTTGCATGAAAGCGAAAACAACACCGGATTGAGGTTTTACTTCATAATTTGAAATAACCTTTAGATGGCGGTACGTGCCCCATTGACCCTAAACAAACAAAAAAAATATAACCATTATGCACAACCAAAAAGTCTGTATTTCAAAGAACTTACGTCGCGGAATATGTTGATGGCCAAACCTAGAGATAAATGCTTTGAATAAAATTCATTTTGTGGGTCAAAATCGGGCGCATCTTTATCATCAATTAGCACACACCGCGCCCTTGTCTTATTGTACTCCTTGCGCAGGCAATTCACTAGACCCAAGAGGCCGCTATGCTTATCTCCCTGTGCATATAAAATTAAATCATGCGACTGAAGAGTCTCCTGAGCTGGTTTCAGCCATTTGTGTTCTGTATCGTTTGATGAAATATTTAAATATTTCACCTCAACATCGCAAACTTTTTTTATTTTACGCAGAAGCATACATTTTAAACCACTTTGTGTTAAAGGGCATATTGCCAGTGTGGAAAGTTCATTTGGTATTACAACATTTTTGTTCGGACCAACAACAAGCACCACATAGCATTGGTCCGCTAAGCTAGTCGATAGCTTTAATATTTCGCCATCGGTTTGATCGATTATGAAATTGCAATCTAAATAGTCAAGAATAGATCCATCTTCAACTGCTACACAAGCTGGAAGATCCTCAAATTTATTCGAACTCAAAACTTTGTAGTCTCCTGTAATCAATGGTAGATCTTCAATAGCATTAAAGAAGTATTCGATCAGTGGACTCTGTGCTGATGTTGGGATAACTTCGACAATTTTAAGTTTAGACGAAAGCTCATTTTCAAGAGCAAGCTGTATACAAAATCTACCCATGTCTTCTGGACTCATTACGGGCGATGGAAAATGTGGAAGAAAGGTATATCTCTCGATCACTGGCAGGAAAAGTTGTTTTCTACGCTGCACAACACTTTCTTCCATACCCAATATTTCAATACCACCACAAACAATTCTTTCTTCGCGGTTGCTCGCGTAAAGATCACAATAGTTTTTATTACCAATTGTTTTCAAATGATAACTTCCGAAAATTCTAATTCTTCGAATTTTAACAGGTAAGCAAAGATTTCGTGTGTCCTTTTTTAAAATCTGAGTTTGAAGCATACAGTCCATGAATGTTACCCAATTTGAATTCCATTTAAGACGTGCTAAATTACCATCGCTACGGACTGATTCGATAGCTTTGAAAGCTCCACTATAGTAGTAGCCGCGAAGTTTAAGTTCTTTGTAGATGTCTTTGGTGGACATGTTGAACTCTTCGCCACAATTAGTATCGTAAGGTTCAATGGGTATTTCAAGTGGGTTTTTGGCATCTTTGACTTCTCGAACAGTTCCACATGCAACCAAGCTTTCACCATCAATTATCTGTACGAAAAAACGAAACCCAAATTATATAAAATTAAAAAAATAAACAAACCAAAGAAAAATTACAATAATTACCTCAAAACTTCCAGTTGCATAATGAATCATTACGGTAAGTTCGACTTTGCTTTCGGTGGTTAAAGTAGTAGCTCTTATAAATCTCACATTTTCAAATTCAATAACCCGTTCGGAAGAGGACATTCGTTCGTGATTCATCATTGCAAATGTTTCCCAAACACGTTCCAAATAATAAGTAGCCGGAACCAATATCTTTCCATCGATATTATGTCCCACCAAGTATTTATTCTTTTCTGATTTCATATTGATAATGAAGTTCTTTTCGCCACTTTTCTTCGAGGTAATTTTGCTGTAACTGTAGACATCCCAATCATCACGATGATCCCATTTGATGATATCACTTATTGTAGCAGTTCCACGAGACACTGGCCATTCGACCTTTGGGTATAAATTATGAATGGGCACATTAACCCCTTGGGTGTACAATCTGCAAAATAATAACACAAAAAATAAATTTTGAAATCTTATCCAAGCTATCAGAAAAAAATTAATAATTTACTTTCCCAATGCAGCCAATAAGTGGAAATGATTATCCTTGTTATTCCTCTGAGTCAAACTCACATGCATTCCGTTTGGCATAGAGCTCTTTAAGATGGACTGCAACAGACCATGTGGAGCGATTTCAATCGTGAGCGCATTATGAGGAAGAAGTGCTGCGGTTTCTTCGAAGAGCACATTTCCCAAGAGATTGTTTGTGTGGTATTCAGCAGAGGACATCTGGGATTCAGGACGTGTCCAATATTTTTGTGGAACACTTGTGCTAAGCCATTTGGTGGAGCGCTTTTTGGGTATGGGAATTATATGTTTCAAGTACTTTAAGAGATCTCCACCTAGATGGGCAATGTGTCGCGTATGATAGGCAATGTTCGAACACGCAACTTCTTTGGCAAAGATATTCTGAGCTTTAAGCTGAGCCACAAACGCTGCCACATCTTCAGCTGGACCGGAAATAGTACAAGATTGCGAACTGTTATGACAGGCAACTTCAATTGACTCGGGAAGCATTCCTCGAATTTCGCTATAAGAAAGTCCCACCGCCGCCATTGCACCTCTGATCTGTTCTTTCTCAATACTAACTTTCCCTCTGTAATAGGCAGCCAACATCATCTGCTCGGCAGTGAAGCACCCGTCGGCATAGGCACATCCCAACTCACCCACAGAATGGCCAATTATAAAATCTGGTTCCATGCCGAGTGATTTAAGAATGTCCACCAAAGCAATTTGGGTTGCCGCAATGCCAACGAACGAGTGTAAAATATTGTCGAACATATGAGGATCCGCTGTGGTTAGGATTTTAACCAGATCCACACCTGCCGGCTTGAGAGCGTTATAACAGCGCTTAATAGACTGTCGGAACTGGGGGATTGCCATTAGTGCTGATCCCATTTGTGGCCATTGGGACCCCATCCCACTAAATACCCAAACAATGGGTCTTTTAACACCAGTAAAATGTTGAGTGTCCTTGACATAAGAAGTAGGCAAATTCGTACCACTAGCTTGAAGTAAATTGAAGCCCCTGAAAACCATTTTAGGAACACCACCTAACTGAGCGTTGTTCAATAATGCCAGGTACTCCGGGTCCAGGGGTTTGTTTTCTATCTTCTCCAATACGCTATCCACTGCTTCTTTGGTACGCCCTGACCACATAAATAAAATTGGAAGGCTTCCCTCTGGCATTCCCGTTTGTATCTTCTTCTTTTCGCATTGTTTCAACAAAATATGAGCATTCGCTCCACCAAAACCAAATGAGTTCACACTCACATATGGCTTTTCCAAATCCATGGGCTCATTGACTACAACCATGCGACCATCTTGCAGCGCTTCAATCTCTTTCCTGGGTTCGTTATAGTGTATATTTGGAGGGATCTTCCCGTTCTGGAAAGCAAGCATAACCTTAATTATAGAACAAACTCCGGAAGTAGGTTCGGTATGACCAATGTTCGATTTTACAGAACCAATCAGCAGAGGCTTTGAGCGCTGCTTGCAAATGGCATTGTCGATTGCCCGACACTCTTCCGGATCACCAATTACGGTTCCGGTGCTGTGTGCTTCCATGTAGCCAATGTCATCGACAGGTACTCGAACTTCATTGTAAAACTCTCTCAAAAGCGTTTCCTGGATTTTCCCAGAAGGATAAGTTATACCCTCGGCCTTATAACCATCACAATTTGCCTTACTATGCACCAGGGTGCCGTAAATTCGACACGCATCCCTGCGTTTTTGCAAATAAATGGCAGCAACACCTTCGGAACGAACATATCCATTGGCCTTTTGATCAAAAGGAGAACAATAACCGTTGTGAGAGAGCACTCCTAGATGAGCATATTGTAACGTGGAATTAGGGTGAAGGATTAAATTGGTGCCACCAACTATGGCTGCGTCAATTTCGCCGGTTCTGAGTGCAGCGTAAGCTACATCAAGACAATACATTGAACTAGAACATGCCGTGTCCATGTACACAGATGGTCCATTTAAACCTAAGCTGTAAGAGATCCGATTTGCGTACATCGCTTTGCTGCATCTATATTGCGTGAACAAAGTTTAGTTTTTTATTTTTTTTTTTTTTCAAACAAATGCAAAGATCTCACTTACCCGGTTATAGCAAAAGGGCCGTGTGAATTAGGGTCATTCATAACGCTTTTTTCAGATTCAGAGAAACATGAGGCAATGTAGACACCTGTTTTTGTGCCTCGAATTGCATTGGGATTAATTCCAGCATCCATGACAGCCTTATAAGATTCTTCGAGTATCAAACGGCATTGGGGATCCATAGTGTGGGCCTGTAGATGATGAACGCCGAAGAAGGTAGCATCAAATTTGTGTATACGATTTATCCGGCCGCATCGTTTTGGAATTTCTGGATCAATGTGTTTCCAGCGTTCCTCAGTCTCTTCAAGCATATCCACCTAAAAAAAAACAGCAGTTATCTTAACCATTTTGTATGTGTAAACATTTCTGCCGGTCGATGCCGGCGGTAGAGTAAACTAAAACAATGTGGGCCTTGCGGATACGGTTGCATTATGTAATATTGGCTACGTCCAATAACAACAATTCCGACACTTGAACGAACATTGATATTAAAACATTGTCGTGAAGTGTTACGTACATACATATTATACCCTAATCATATAGCTATATAATCTCATTAAAGCAAAATTCACTGTGCAACCACCTAAAGCATACGGTAGAATTCACCATTTAAATCGAATAAAATTAGAGACTTGAAAAACTCATACAATTTTGTTATTTAATTTTTCTACTTCACACTGTGTTATATCCGCAGATTTTATAAGACGAGGTGAAGAAAACAACAAAATTATATTTCTTTTTCGCCCGAGTGTGGATACCAATCAAGTGTATAGAGAATCAAAGATCGGGCCGTAATAAATAACTTTCATAAGGTGTTCTGTTTCGGTTTCGGTGACAGATAGGCAATAAGGCATTGCATATTGGATTTTACTCTGCTTGAGAAGCTAATCTAACTTTTTTATTAAATTGTTAGGGATATTAGCTAGAAAGTAGGACAGATATTATTAATTATTTACAGCCCTATTAATAAAAAACTCTTATTCCACCTTTATTCCACGAGTTTACTAAACTGTAGAATAAGCGTTAAGCTACGTTTTAAAATTTTACATTAATAAAAACAAAATGTTCGCGGAATAGTAAAGTGACGTTTACGAAAAATTCTCTAAGAAAATCTACTACAATAAGTAAGATGGCTGTTTGTTTGTATGGGTTTTGATAGCAAATTATGATAATTTAAAAAAAAAGGCTCACGTTATACCAAACACACATAACAATTCTCTTATTAATATATCATTTCTGTCAAAATTATTATCATTTTTCTATTGTTTGTGTTGTATCTGTTGTGTGTTATGACGACCTCTTGTTTCCCCATTAAGGTTATCTTCATCAATTGCTATGAATTTTCTCATATTTTTCTTGGAAAACTCAAACTCAATAAATCTAGTAGAAATCATTATATTTATTCAAAACTATATTTGCAATCTTCACTTCTATTTTTTTTAATTTTAGAATAAATTTGACACATCTAGTTCTTATTCCTTCGCTAAACCACCTACTTCGGTGGTTTAGCATAGTAAACGTCACTTAATAGAAATTTTGTTTTATTAATAACACTTTGCACTTAGTCCAAGGAATAAGGCCTAATCCTTCGCTATTCCACGTTTATTAATTTGGCTGTTAGTATTTATTTCTAAGATCCCATGACCGTTTCGTTCCTCTGAGCTCCTCTTCAAGTAACTCATTGGACAAGGTTCACCACCGTGAATTCCGCCCGCTTTGTTCCTTATGTCGTTTTCGTTTGGATTTCAGAACTGTTCCATTCCTATCTTAAATGGGAAATTTGGAGTAAAAGGAGTGAAAAAGGAGTAGATCCAAACGTCCACTCGAAAACGACATTAGTTTTATGTGCTAGGTACTAGGGTTTCCATACAGATTTCAAACCGTTTAGTTCCTTTGGGTTCCTGTTCAAGAAGCTCACGTGAGACCGCTTTGTTCTTTAGGTTGCTTACTAGGGACATAGGGTTGAAGAGTTCCGCCCGCTTTGTTCCTTTGTTTCTGTGCTAGGGAAAGAATTTTGTTAACCAAGTTCATACGAAATACCGTCATAGAAATTCATCACAACATCATAACCGTTAGACCCGGAACTTTTTGGCTTAGCAAGTCGATCATTAAAGTCATTGGCGCAAAATTTAGCATGATACTAGTTAACACTTTACTAACTTTTAAGCTCTTTACTAAAATGTTGTTAGTTTTAAAAACTTTTTAACTAGTATCTTACTAAACCCATTTTCTTACGAAACTCAAGCTGAACGCGCCTAAAACAGTGACATTTCGTGCAAAAAATGTAGCACACATATCTTTTTAAATTTTTTCTATGTCAAAGTGACATATCGATTTAGTAATATGTTAAAAAGATAAAACCGCAATCTGGCGATTTTAACTTTAGTAAAATGTGAAGAGATAGTTTCATGTTAAACTCGTTTAAAATTTGCAAAAACCTCTTTTTAACCTAGTATCATATTAAAAATGATTTAACACTTTACTAAATCGTCTTAAATTTTGCGCCATTATATTTAATTATTCGATTCATTATCACATTACTCAAAACCGTAAAATTACCATCCGAATTAGAACAATCAAGGTATAAAAGTTAAAAGTACAATATAAAAGTTTGTTTGTTCAATATTTTCAAGCATTTTAAAAAGAGGGCAAATTAAGTTAAGTCTTCATAGGACCAATAGTCTTGGGAATCGAACATACCTATACCCCTATCTTGCTGAATGCATTCATTGCCGAATTTGACCTAAAGTCCAGGCGCGCACATACAACTAAACAGTTTGGTTTGGGCTTATACGGGAGTGCACGCCGCGCCGCGCCGCCGGTTTAATTGCGCGGACTCTCATATAGTCCCATAGTGCTCAAAACCGAAACCAAACTGTTTAGTTGCATGTGCGCGCCTGGCTTAATAGATTCAGCAATATGTTCATCTCTGGGATAGTACGTCCTTAAGATCCAGCGGTAAATTTGTGAAAGTTAGCGAGTATATCACACAACTGAACACAAACTTCAAACTGAATTTCGAAAAAAAGATGATTCTTCAAACATTTCCCTTGATGCGGGACTAAAGTTCCGAAAAATACGAACAATCAATAAGGATTGGTTGCAAGCTTTGGTCATCCCCAACTCGAGATGGATATTTAGTAAGCTTTATCAAGGTGAGCTTTATCAAGGTGTGCCGGGCCTCTTACCCTCAAGATGCAGTCAGATATGAGCCTAGAATCTGTAGATATTTTGGAAGTGGATTCTATAATCAAAGATAATATAATACTAATATTATATTATCTTTGCTATAATGTTGGGGAAACTGCTAATGTTCGCCTAGAAAATTGTAAGGTTCCGAACTCGAAAGACTTGAAGAAAAGGGCTAAAGGTAATTTGTTTCATCGAAATATCTGGGGAAATTATTGCATCTGAGTAGCATGACAATGTTATTATGACCATCGCATTTAACTGCCTCGGTTTGAATCCTGTCACCAAACACGATCAGATAAAAATCGATTGTAAATTCATCTCAGCTCAGCTGTCATGTCATAGTTCCCCATGGCGTAATGAATAATGGTAAGTGCATTGAACTGTAAATCCGCCACACCAGAGGTCTGGGGATCGAACTCCCCTTAAAAACTTCTAGTAGGTACCAGAGTTGTAAAGACTGCAGTCTTTTCAGTACTGCAGTTAATTGAATAAAAAAACTTTTTTCCTTAAGTCTTTTAACTTGCCAAAAGAATTTAACTGTAATACAATAGTCAGCAGTCAGTACTAACATTCCGACTGTGCAGTTAAAAAAAAAGTTAATTAACTTTAAGTTAATTAACTGCAGTACTTTTGACTTGATTTTAGTCTTTTAGTCAGTTGAAAGTCATTTGTACTGCGATGGTTCATCTTTTAGTCAGTAAGTCTTTTAACTGCAGTTAATTAACTGTAAGTCTTTAAACTTTGTTTTTTGTTTTTTATCAAAAATATTTCACACTTGTACATCACGCCGTACGCATATAATGCCAAATAAATAATGCAAACATTTTAATTTATTTTCATTGTATCCTGTTGTATTATAAGTATAAATCTATAGTATTTTAGTTCAAAGACTTACAGCTCATTGACTGCAGTTAAAAGACTTACTGACTAAAAGATGAACCATCGCAGTACAAATGACTTTCAACTGACTAAAAGACTAAAATCAAGTCAAAAGTACTGCAGTTAATTAACTTAAAGTTAATTAACTTTTTTTTAACTGCACAGTCCGAATGTTAGTACTGACTGCTGACTGTTTGCTTTGCAGTTAAAGTACTTACTCACAGTATTAACTTGCATTCAAAAGTTAAGTTAATTAACTGGGACTGTATTAACTGCAGTACTGAAAAGACTGCAGTCTTTACAACTCTGGTAGGTACCTGCTATAAAAAGGTATAACTATTTGAAATAAAATTAAAAGATGTCATATTGATTAAATATTAAAACAAAAATCGAATTAAAAATGTGCATATTGAATGCATTTTACAATAAAAATAATTAAATTCACTATTTCACCATTCGTTTCGTTCAGCAGACTTGTTTGGAAAAAATTAGCATTTTTTGCACGCGAAAATATTGCTGATTGAAAGATTCATAAATATTTAGCTCTAAGCTGGACAAGTTCAACATAATTTGACCCGAAACTATACATACATTGAACCCAAATAATGAAGGTACATGGAAAGAATTTAACCAAAATTGGTATATCCATATCAATTTACATATATATTTCACTTACTTTATTATACAAATTGTAGCTGTATTCAGCTATATTCTCCGACTTCGGGAATCGACCCGACATTCCACTAATTACAATTTCATCATCTTCGCACGTGGGATGCGAACGATAATATTGTGGTCTCGATAAGTCCGGACGCGGAATTTCGGTATCGTTTTCAGATTTCGAAGGCATTATTATTTTTCTGTAGTAAAATTTCACAAGAATTTTCAAAATTTTCTTATTGCAAATGTTTATTTTTATCTACAAAGCTTTTTCGCTTAGCAAATATTTACACCGACTTAGATTGAATTATGGAAGAATTGGGAATAGCACACGATCACTAAACGACAATTGAACATTTTCAAAGCGTTCTATGGCTTTTATTGATTCGGTTTTAGTTTAGGTGTTCTGTTCCTTGAATATTTAATTAATTTCGAAAAAGTTAGTCATGTCTCAAGTTTTCAGGGTAGGTATATATAATGCATTGTTCGGAATTTAATTTTAAGTGCACTCCATTGTGATCGTATAGATAAGTAGACGTTTTTATACTTTGTGCAGAAATTGTATTTTTTTTAGCAAATAGCAACACCAACACAACTTATTAGAAATCGATATGCCTCTAAATTGGTTGGAGTAATTCATTGCATTGAGTTGAATATCGAATTTATTACTTTGAAAAAGAAAAGGTCATTGCAATTGCAAAGCTAGATGCAGTTGAGTAATACAAATTCAAAGGCATCGATATTGCACAAATATAGGAACTTTAAATAAGAACTGAAAGTAATTCAATTATAATACATAGGTTGAAGGAAAATAAGGTAATGCATTTATTCAATTAAGGGAACTATATAATATGTATAGATTTCATTAGCTGTGCTTTAATCCGAGGATATACTTAACTATTTAACAAAATTGCACAAAAAAAAGCCATGGTCGCTGCCGTGGAAGAAGACCATTAATATCTAAAATTTACTCGTTCACATCAATTAGATTCCTTCTTTCTGATTTCGGTTTTCTTGGTTATGTTATAAAATTATTTTATAACATGAGATAAGACATTTAATTAAAAGTTTGTTTTTTATGTATAAATATAATATAATGCTTAATTTGATTCCGATAGGTTATTGCTAATCTATATATGTAACCCTCCTACACGCCACAATCGATGTGGACGAAGTAGATCCTTTTTTATGGACATTCACACGTCAATGCGTCGACGTATAATTGTATGTCAAAACTATACGTCGACGCATTGACGTGTGAATGTCCATAAAAAAGGATTCCGGAGACGGTACAATCATGAATTGTACGCAATCTACCTTGAAGCAGATATCGTGACAAAAATTAAGCTCGGTAGACTCCGGTGGGCAGGGCACCTAGCTCGCATGAGCGAAGAGGAACCTGCTCGGAAAGTTCTTTGTGGTACATTCTATGGTAGACGACAGCGTGGTAGACCATGCTTGCGCTGGAGAGATGGCGTAGACCAGGACGCCTGGAGCCTTGGGGTGCGCAACTGGATGGCGGCGGCTCGAGACCGGGATGGGTGGAGAGACTTGTTGAAGGAGGCCAGGACCGGACCCCGGTTGTCGAGCCGACGATGATGATGAAAACTAGTTGTCAAAACGAATAGTTGTCAATTTTATAAAAACAAAAAATTATTGCAATCGAAATTAATTTTTTTTTAAATATTTTAAGTAATTTAATTTTTTATAAAAGAAGAAAGCAATATATCACAAAGATGAAATTCTACTCTACTCTCTGGATTGCTTTTGGAAAAACAAAGAATACTCAGACTGCTTGTACAGCTATTTGACAACATCCTTTCGAATTTAAAAAAAAAACTTCTGTTGGAAGGATACGGGAGAACCTCAAAATCAACAAGGGATTTTTTGAAAGAATGTGACTTTTATACGATGAAAACAAATGGTGATCTTCGTTTCGAATGAAAAAGGTGACGTTTCAGTATATATGTTCCTTAGTACAGGATGAACTGGCTCCTTCTGAAGTATTGAGTTTGACAAGAAAACCTTTATCTGTAATGGAACAAGTCGCAATTGCCATCCACTAACTGGCATCATTTAGTGCGATGAGAGTTGTTGCAGATGTGTTTGGTGTTGGAACCTCAACAGTAAAAAAATACTTCCATTGCTTCGTAAATTCCTTGAACGAAAACAACCAGTGATTTCATCTTCATACCGTCATTAAGTTAAGCTGAAGCAATCAGTTATAAACTTAAAACTAAATATCGCCAGTATACCCTAAATTATTGGTTGTATAGATGGATGCCATATTCCTATATTACTATCACAGGAGTCACAAAGGATGGGCTTCTTATACTAAAGGGTGATTTTTTAGCTGGTTTGGTTTTGGCAACACTGGTTTTGACAGCTGACGTGTGTTTAGTACCTTGTGTCACTGTCAAATAGCTTCAGTTTGGTTTGCAATTTAACCATGGATCGTCTTACAAATGAACAACGCTTGCAAATTATTGAATGTTACTATCACAATTCGTGCTCGGTTCGAAATGTTCATCGCGCGCTGCTTGTGTTCAGCGATGAGGCTCATTTTTGGTTGAATGGGTACGTAAATTAGCAAAATTGCCGCATTTGGAGTGAAGATCAACCAGAAGCATTGCAACAGCTACCAATGCATCCCGAAAAAGCCACTGTTTGGTGCGGTTTATGGGCCGGCGGCATTATTGGGCCTATTTCTTCAAAGATGATGCGAATCGCAGCGTTACTGTCAATGGTGAACGCTACCGAGCGATGATAACAAACTTTTTTTTGCCCGAAATGGAAGTTCTTGACTTGCATGATATGTGGTTTCAACAAGACGGTGCCACATGCCACACAGCACGCGAAACAATGGCGCAATTGCGAGGCGAGTTTGGTGAACAGTTAATTTCACGTTTCGGGCCGGTCAATTGGCCGCCTAGATCGTGCGATTTGACACCATTAGATTATTTTTTGTGGGGGTATGTCAAGGCTAATGTCTATAGGGACAAGCCCGCTTCGATTGACGCACTGGAAGCCAACATCCATGCCGATGTGTGTGAAAGAGTATGCCAAAATTGGACTCAGCGGATGGGCTACCTGAGACGCAGCCGCGGTCAACATTTGCATGAAATTATCTTTAAACATTAAATTGCAAGGTTCAAACTATCGATTCAAATAAATATTTCATTCATTTTTTCGAATTTTTTGTGTTTTTTTTTTAAAAAAAGTTCTAAACCTCTTAAAAAATCACCCATTACAAGCAAGTGACTGTTCCTTATAATTCTAAAGTCTAAACTAGTTTTATTTTTCAGCCAATAGATTCGAGAATATAAGCTGTAAATACCAAGAAAGTGCACATGATACCTCAGTGTTTTATAACTCGGGTTTGTTTAAAAACTTTGACAATGCTCTTCCTAAAAAAAAATTGTAGTAGAAGGTTTTAAAATCACCCGGCACCCAAAAATTCTGAAGAAGAATCATTTTGTAACGGATTTGGGTGTTCTTATTTAACACAATCGCTATGATAAATCATTCCCTTGGAATTCTCAGGACCACAGGATTCCCTTAGCCATACCAAAGGAGGTTAAATAAGTTGTCCAGCAAGCTAGGTACGGCTCGGCACGCTTGCTTCACCTTTGCCAGCTCGTCGGTGGGGTGGGTACTTGTTCCTGCTGCTGAACTACCGCACAGTATATTTCATGCCGAAGAGAAAACAAAAAAAATTTCGTTATTTAACAAGGCCGGTGATTATCGCAGATACTATTTTATTCGTTCCTATATTTTTCCTTATTAGGGACCCAAGGTGTAATCTAGGTCACCGGAGTGTAACCCTCCCACCGTTTCTATAAATCAAGAAACTCCATGGTTATTGAGCCACTCTACATTAATTCTCAATAACCCCTAATGTAAAAGCAGTAATTCACTAAGAACTACTCAATTTCAACGTCTCGTCATCGCATACTAGCATCACTTCTTAACTTCCTTTGCACAAAAAAAAATCACTTCATTATGATTCAAAAATCAAACCAATAAAAAAAGATTATTCAATTTTATAAAAATCTTTATTAAAGATAAAATTATCTTTTTGTTATATTGTAATTCAAATTAAAACAAAAAAAAAAAATTTTAAAACAAAATGTAACCCATCATCAAATAAAATTTGAGTGAAATTACCTAACGAATAGGGTATGTTTTAACTCAAAACAAACAAAAATAAACAGGTATTCTGCCCTGGTCAAACTAACACTCAATCTTGAGTTTGAGTGAGAACATACAAAAGAATATAGTATATTCATAAAAAAAAATATACATATAAAAAAAAAATCTAAATAAAAAATGTGTGGTGGTTTCTCTTAAAATAATTAGGCTCAGTCATGAGTTGGAGTGAAAACAAGAAAACCTATATTTTTTTTTAATCGAAAATCATTTAAATTCAGCTTCAAATCTCGTAGGAAGAAGAGAGTAAACGAAATGGTTGCTTCGCAAAAAAAAAAAGAAAAGATAAAAAAAAATAAAACTATTTTTCTCAGTTTTATCGTTTTCACTCTCTCAAAGAAACGGCATTCAATTTATCTCACACAACAAAAAAAATTAAGAGAAAATTTGAGAATGATTAATTTATCTTTACATTTAAATTGAAAATCTTAATTTCAACGATCGAAAAAACGTTCAAGTTTGTCAAGATTAAAAGAAAAGAATTTTAAGACTTACCGGCTCTCCAAAGTTGATGTGCACATCAGCTTTGTTGACGCCTGAGCGCTGATTTTCTTTGCGCAGCTAAAAGATGATAACGGGTGATTTTTAAGCTGGTTTGGTTTTGGCAACACTGGTTTTGACAGCTGACGTGTGTTTAGTACCTTGTGTCACTGTCAAACAGCTTCAGTTTGGTTTGCAATTTAACCATGGATCGTCTTACAAATGAACAACGCTTGCAAATTATTGAATTTTACTATCAAAATTCGTGCTCGGTTCGAAATGTTCATCGCGCGCTGCTTCCATTTTATGATCGGCATTCTCGACCTTCTGAGCAGTCTATTCGGAAGATTGTGACCAAATTTCGCACCAAATTTACTTTGTTGGACATTAAACCACCAACACGTTTGTTTACGTACTGTGCGTAGTGAAGAAAATATTGCGGCCGTATCAGCTAGTGTGACAGAAGACCGCGAAATGTCGATTCGGCGCGCGCCGTTCCCAGCAGTTAGGCCTTTGTTACAGCACTTGCGGAAGGATTTGGGCGTAAAGCCTTTTAAGATACAGCTGGTGCAAGAACTAAAGCCAGTCGACCTACCACAACGCCGAATTTTTGGTGAATGGGCTCTTGGAAAGCTGGCCGAGAATCCGCTTTTTTATCGAAAAATTGTGTTCAGCGATGAGGCTCATTTTTGGTTGAATGGGTACGTAAATAAGCAAAATTGCCGCATTTGGAGTGAAGATCAGCCAGAAGCATTGCAACAGCTACCAATGCATCCCGAAAAAGCCACTGTTTGGTGCGGTTTATGGGCCGGCGGCATTATTGGGCCTATTTCTTCAAAGATGATGCGAATCGCAGCGTTACTGTCAATGGTGAACGCTACCGAGCGATGATAACAAACTTTTTTTTGCTCGAAATGGAAGTTCTTGACTTGCATGATATGTGGTTTCAACAAGACGGTGCCACATGCCACACAGCACGCGAAACAATGGCGCTATTGCGAGGCGAGTTTGGTGAACAGTTAATTTCACGTTTCGGGCCGGTCAATTGGCCGCCTAGATCGTGCGATTTGACACCATTAGATTATTTTTTGTGGGGGTATGTCAAGGCTAATGTCTATAGGGACAAGCCCGCTTCGATTGACGCACTGGAAGCCAACATCCATGCATTCATTCGTGAGATACCGGCCGATATGTGTGAAAGAGTATGCCAAAATTGGACTCAGCGGATGGGCTACCTGAGACGCAGCCGCGGTCAACATTTGCATGAAATTATCTTTAAACATTAAATTGCAAGGTTATCGATTCAAATAAATATTTCATTAATTTTTTCGAATTTTTTGTGTTTTTTTTTTTAAAAAAGTTCTAAACCTCTTAAAAAATCACCCATAAAATAAATTATGAAATCCTGTCAAGTTGAACGTATGACGATCATGAGAGACGTGTGAATTCTTGCTTAATTATGATTAGGTATTAAATTTCTATTGTAGATGAGCAGACAGGTTAATAATAATGTAATTATGTAGTCTTATCAAAATTCTGATGATGATGCTGGATACTGTAGGTAATGGTGCCGGTGTAGGAGGAATTGCCAATAGTGGCAATGGCTCTGGACCAATTCCGTAGGGATGCTGATGTTATAAAGCTGATCTTGTGTGTGGTGTATTAAGTTGGTTTGATTAATGGGGCAGAGTTGGCTTCGCTCACACGTGGCTAGTGTAGGCGTTGCGCTGGCGACTCCTGTGTATGGTCTAACCACAGGAAAACCCACTAAAGTGTATGCACGATGGTTTTAATTTTTTTTTTTTTTTTTTTTTGTATTGTGGTGGGCAAACTTCTTTAGTTGGAGTTTATATGATTCGCTGATATAGGAAAGATTACTTGGCACAAATCTAAAAAAAAATTGTCGTAAGTCAACAGATGTAAATAAAAAAAAATATGTACTATTATCGGTGGTGAACCTACTCACATTTATTGATTAGAAAAAAAAAGAAAAGGCCTTCGCTAAACAAGATTAGGATTGATATGCAGAACACATGGGGGTCTGGTGAAGATCACTTGAGTGCTGGCGTAGATCACCTGACCCAAATACGATTTTTGTCGTTTGTGACCTGGAGATGAAGCTGGTTTT
Organism: Leucozona laternaria; assembly: GCA_932273885.2. NCBI lineage: Eukaryota > Metazoa > Arthropoda > Insecta > Diptera > Syrphidae > Leucozona > Leucozona laternaria. The sequence continues at coordinate 48,986,444 of OW026366.1, forward strand.
CAGTCCGTATTTAACCTGTATCTTTCACAGTGATTATTAGCGAGGTCGCTAAGGTTAAGGTGTAGAAAATCACGTGGGAGCGCGGTGTGATCACGATGACGGTCGTGAATGTGTGATCACACTGGTGGCTCGGGTATCCGAGTACCTTACACAATTCGCCTTTAAAGGATCGGGCTCTTCTCGATTACCTTGGATAAACTTTTCTGAGTTTATAAAAAACGTTATTATTTTGTAAAGCAAATTACCAAAATTTTAAGTACCAGAAAAACTAATGGCTTTGCTATTTGGTTAAACAAAGAAAAACTTTTATAAAGAGGTACAGTCGCTTCACCGAATGACTAATTATGTTTCGGTCTCGACGAAGGTTGGTACAGAAAAGAAAGCTTGATCGAAAAAGGAAAGATGGGATGGCAGTCCACGAACTTCATGAGGTATTTGCATCTTTCAAAATTTCGCACAAAGCAACAAAAATTTTAAGGCAGTGGTAACATGTTGCTTGAGACGTTTCGGAGTAATTTAGATTCTAGTTTAATTTTCGGAGTTGGTCCGCACAATTTAATGGAAATATGAACAAGGCAAGGGTCCTTGTTGAAAATGCATTTGAACGCCTTAAAACTGTGGCCACAAGTCATAACCGCCTAAGTCGATTTTGAATACTTTTCAGGAGAGCAGTTTTAAGTTTCAAATCCTCTCTAGAAATCAGGATTGGTTATTTTTTTTTATTTTTGGAATGCAAGAATAAAGAGAGTGTACTCTTTTTACACATACTCAAAGTAAATAAATTTACATCTGATAATTAAGGAGTAATTTAAGAAAAAAAAAACACTTCAGCTGTTATGGCTTATTGAAAATTTAACAAATAAAGAGCTTAGCTCGAGTTAGGCTGTTATGGCATATTTAGGAATAGAAAAATTAAAAACTTAGGTTGAGTTAGGTTGTTATGACATATATGGAAAAAAGATTTCAATTTCTTTTGTCGACTTGGGTCGTTATTCCTTGTGTGAGAATGTGAAATAAAATTTCTTATGTTGAGTTAAGTTCTTTTTTCTTACCATTAAATGATTTATTTACCTACTTGTTCTTGGATTTATTACACAAAAAAAAATTGTAATAAGGATAACGATTTTTTATCAATTAAAGTATAAAAATATAAATTAAGGATATTTGGTTAATTAAAGTAGGTATACAAATATAAATTAAAATACATATATATGTAAATAAGTATAAAGTACATTAAATAATTTTTTAAACATCTTCTGCCTCTGCGTTGTCAAGGTCTGTCAAATCAGGATGGGTATTTGGTTCGTCCATATTGGATTGAAGATTGTCATTAAAAGAATGAAACTCAGGACTGATGAAGTGTTTTAAGTCCATTAGATCTCTTTTTTTTCTGGGGAAATGCTCGGTAAATTCATAAAGTGAACAATTTCGTTTACATTTATAGCATTCGCTCCTCTTTTTCCTACTTTTAAAATTTTAAAAGACTCATCTTTGTCCAAAGAATTTTTGTAAGACACTTGATGGCAGCTTTTTGTGTATCGCAGCCACCGAACTGCATTCTAAGTCAATTTGTTGCCATCTTCATCAACTCGTTTCCAGTAAAATTTAGATTTAGATAATTTGGAAAAATCATAAAAATCGTCGTTCTTCATATCAACTGATTCAATTTTAGTTCCAACGGTGTTAACAAATTGATACCAATCTCTTGGCGTTTCAATATGGACATTTGTTTATTTTTTGTTCATACGCTCAATCAGCGCATGGTCGCAGTCACATTCCATGTGTTTATGTCTTGGTTGCAGGAATTTGTGATCGATGAATTCAATATTTTCCGAGTTGGCTATGAACGAAATAAACATCGCAGCAACAAACGAATTCTTGTTCTGCCCAGAACATGAATCACTGTAGAATGTTTAGCTTTTTACTTCTTGTGGTAAACTTTTCAATAACTTGAAAACGCATGATGAAATTTCGTTTCCACCACGACGGGCCATAGCTTCATGCCACATGAAACATTTAGCCATATTTGACTCTAAATCGTGGACCGTTAATTTAAAAGTTCAGAGTTGTCTTTTATAAAAACTTATTGAGTTTCTTAAAAAAGGTGATGGCAAGCATTGTTGAAGGTCAAAGGCAAAAGTTTTCATATATTTAGATTTTGTTGCCTCCATTTTGTCGTTGCGCTTTGCTTCATTTGCCATTTCGGCCTTATTCAAATGTTTTCTTTTTTGCTCAATCAATGTGAGCTTTTCTTCTTCGGATTCAGCAACTTTGATTTTTGAAACGTAGGTATCACAAGTAGAACATGTCTCTACTTTCGGAGCTTTAAATTTAAGACCCATAGTTTTGAAAATTTGTGAGTATTTTGATAGGCTTACCGGATGGAATGGAATCAAAGGACAGCCATTTTTTTTTTTGATGACTGAATTAACGAAGCTCTCAGTTTCGTCAAAGCACTGAAGAAAATATTTTGTACATACATTTAAAATGGTTCCTTCGTATTAGAGTATATATTTAATAGTGTGCTCGCGTTTTCGCTTTCGGTTGACTGCATTGACCAAGGTGTCACATTTTTTATCTTCTATGTATCGGGTTTTTCAATAAGAGCACTACAAAAGTTTTTTTAAATAAAACAAAAATGGTTTTGGATATCAATGAAATTCTTTATTCCTGTGAAAGTACGTTCAATGCCATTATGTATGGAGCTCGATTTCTTTTGCATGGCCGCCACGGGCACGCTTGCAGAAGTCCAGACGCTGAACCCAATTTTCGACGGTTTTCAAGCATAAATCGGCCGAGACTGCTGCAATTTCACGTTCGATATTCGTACGAAGTTCATCAATCGTCGCTGGCTTGTTGGGATAGACCATAGACTTGACGTAGCCCCACAGGAAATAGTCTAACGGCGTCAAATCACACGACCGAGGCTGCTAAGTGACTGGACCATTTCGTGAGATAACACGTTCTCCAAACTTGGTTTCCAATAAATTGATTGTGACATTCGCTGTGTGGCTTTTGGCGCCGTCCTGTTGGAACCATTTGTCGTCCAAGTCCATTTCATCCAATTGGGGCCAAAAATATTCGGTTATCATTGGACGGTAGCGATCCCCATTCACAGTATTGTGGCGGTCTTGATCATCACGGAAGAAGTACGGCCCAGTGACGCAGCCGGCCCATAAACCACACCAAACCGTAATTTTTTCGAAATGCAATGATGACTCATGGAGTACGTGTGGATTGCTGCCTGACCAATACCGCATATTTTGTTTATTGACCAAGCCATTCAGCCAGAAATGAGCCTCATCGCTGAAGATGATTTTTCGATGAAAATCCGAATCATTTTCAAGTTGTTGCTCAGCCCAATTCACGAACATACGACGCTGCTGGTGGTCAAGCGGCTTCAGTTCTTGCGTCAATTTAATCTTGTAAGGATGTAGGCCAAGATCTTTTCGCAAAATTCACCACAACGACGTCACAGAGATGCCCAACGCTTGAGAACGACGTGTGAGAGACACATTTGGGCTTTCTGCAACTGAAGCCTCAGCGGCAGCAATATTCTCGACACTACGGGCACTTCTTTGTCTCACTGGCACGGGAACATTTTGTACTGTGCCTGTGGATTACAATTTTTCCACTAGACTCTCAATTGTTGATCTGCTAGGACGATTATGACGACCATAAGTTGGACGTAGCGCTCTTAACGTTGAGGCCACTGACTCCGAATTTCGGTAGTAAATTTTAATAATTTTGACTCGTTGTTGGCTCGTATATCTTTCCATCATGAAATGGCAAACCTTACTGAAGAGAAAGTCAAAAGAGCGGCAGGAAATATGGAATCTTTTGCTGTCCCTGTTGCTCTAATTTTGTAGCGTCCCTGTTGAAAAACCCTATATATCATGGAACCGATATATAAAATTCTTTGGTCATAGCTTCCTAAGGACCAGTAGTGGTTGAAAAGAAATTCAGTGCTTTCAATTCCAATTCTCACGTTGCATTTACTTCTACAGTTATCAAATGGCCTGGAAGGTCTAGCCTTGATAGTCTTTCCATTTACTGATTGATAAGATTGGCCACTATTTCGAAGTTTGGTACGAATTTATTTCTTATTTTTGCATTTTGGTGTTGCTAAAGCTTCTTCTATTTGGGCTCCAAAGGCAATAAGTTCATCATCATTTACATCATCATTCTCAGAATTTGAATAACTAGACTTACTAGATAAATTCAAATCCGGATCTTTCAATGAATCATCTGAGTTCATCCATTTTTTCTAAGTGTTAAAGATGAATATGTACTTATTTCGTTTTCCTCCTTAACCGTTTTCTTACCTGTGTCAACATTTGTATCAGCATTTTCGTCAACATTTTCTCCCTGAAATCCTCCATTCCTAAAACCCCGAACGTTTTCTAAAACAAATTGTTATAAAACATCATAATAGTCTTAGAGGAGGTACTATGTTTTGAGATTACAAATTTAAAAACAATATTCTGCATACACCCACTTCCATAGTCTTAGGCGTTCGTCAGTTAAAGCTATCATTGAAACACATCATTAAAAACTTTAACTCTTATGTTCGAGATATTTTTTATGCGAAACAAAATATCATTTTGAGCTTAATTTTCACATAAAATCACTTTTAATATTTCAACAATGGTCACACAAGGTAGGTTTGCATGAAATTTACTTTAGTTTGTCATATAAATAATTGGTATCTTTGATTTCCCAAAATTTATGATTAACATTTTCAATGATGAAATTCAATGATAGCTTTAACTCACGCCGTATTAAGAATAAATGCTCAGTTTCTTTTAGTATTCCCGAAAAAAAAAATATTCACATAGTTTAAAAGTAGATTGCTTAGGATACTACATATTCAAAAGACAAAATGCAAAATACAAGTTGACCCGACGAAGTGAACCGCATTGTAAGTACAAATTTAAACAAAACAAAAAATATTCTCAGTAATTATTCAAAAATCAACTCATAAAGTAAAAATATGAAATGAGTTTTTCTCCTGTACCTACTTGCAACGCGTACAAAACCTACTGCATGTAACTGAATCACTTCTCAGAATAGTAACAAATACAAGATTGTAAACTTACCTTTTGCTTTAGTACGTTCTGCGAGCATCCTCGCTAATTGGACCATTTGTAGTGCTCTATTAGACATTGTATACGCTCATTTCCAATTAAACTTATCACTTTTAAAATACACTTTCATTAACTCTTTACTTCAGATGCGACTAGTCTCAACAACCTAAATCAACTTATGACTCATATTTTCTCGATTTTTACAGTAAATTCGTTGAGGCAAAAGAACCATAAGTCTACTTAGATTTGTGATTTTTTTAATTCAAATACGAAATAACAGCCTAACTCGATTTATGATTTTCATAGAACCATAGTCTGGTTTGCCAAAAGAACTTAAGTCAAGTTGAGCTTGTTTAAAAATAGAACTGTGATTTTCCATAACAGCCTAACTCAAGTTAAGAAAATGAAATATTCGTTCTACTTTGGGGAATAACAGCTTAGGTTGACTTAGGAAAAATGAAAAAATGGCAGTTTTTAATTATGGGCCGACTATAGATTTCTTAACTTGACTTACGTTTTTATTCTTGATTAATTTTTTTAACAAACGCAGAATAATCTAAGCCTATCTAAAGATAGGTTTGTATGGAAAAACAAACTATAGATACTTAAAAAACTTAACTTAAGTTATGAAACCGACGTTGCAAAAAATTATATTTTGATTGAGTTAAGTTGTTTTGGCAAATGATTATTTTAAAAAAGAGACTTAAGTTGTTACGTTTTTTGCTTATAACTTTCGTTTAAAAAAAGATACACATGTAAAAAATTGAGTGGGCATAGATCTTGATATTTTGAACACGACTATGACAAAAACTCAATTTCGTCATATCTTGAGTTAAGTGGTTATAGTTTGCGGCCACTGAAAAGTCGATGACATATTTTAGGAAAACGGGATTTGAGGTACGACAACTTTCCAAAAGTCATACTCACTTGTTGTATTCTTCACAATATTTTAGAAGATCGAAGAGAACAACCCCCAAAAGTAACATCTCGAAAGAAGTGAACCTGGAATAACTGCAAATATTCAACTTGATCAAACTCAAATAGAACAGGATTATTGTGAGCATCCAACAGCAGCTGTTATAAGAAGCAAACTTAAAACATATGTTTAAAACAACTTTCCACCTTTACTGCCTGAACACAATGGAGACGGAGCTGCAACTGGAGCTGCAGCCGGACAAGCTGTCAAAATATTGAATACACATTATAGGCGGAGAGCACACCGTCGGATCGCTTGGCTCATAAGGTAAGATGTTGCAGTACCACTTAATCGTTAGGTATTTCAAAAAGCAACTGAACGCACATGGGTTGCCTTGCGAAATTTGGGTGTATGACGTCTAAAATGGGTCACGAAAAAAATAGGGTTACCTAATTTTAAAATGGGTGGGTGGTGTTGCCAACCCGCTTTGAAAAACACTGTTTTGGGACTATGACTTATCTCATCGAGTAAGAGGTTAAAACTAGTGTCAAATGAAAGATTACGTGGAATTGAAAAGAAAAAATAGGGTTGCCAGTCTTGAAATGGGTGCATCAACGAGGCAACCCTATTTAAAGGAAAAAAGTGTAATAAATGCGTTATTGTTCCAATTATGTATTTGCTTTAAGTTTGGTCTCATATCGTATACCAAATAAGAGCTGAAAACATGTAGAAAATTAATAAAATAAATTAAAACTCGATAAAATTTTGGAAAGGTGTTAAAAAAACAAAAATGATTTCAACTTTAAAAATTTCGAATAACACTTTTAATAAAAACAATGATTGTTTCTATGGACTTAACTCAAACTGACCCAATTTAATTAAAGCCCAATACTCGTACTATAAAATAAAATAAAAGCATGTTGGTAGTTTCAGCACTCATAAGAACGCCTGTCAACCCTGCTAATCATAAATTCTTCATTGAATTTATAGTTTTTCATTAGGATAAGAGGTAAAGTGTATTGCAATTATGTTTAAAGTACATATCAAATTAAAGCAAAGTTTGTACTTTATCTAAAAAATATAAGCTGCCTTATCTAAATAAGGTGCATGTGTCTAGCAACCTTGATTTAATCCGAAAAAAATATATAAAAATCACCACTTTTTCTGATAAAATGCTTAAAATTTGATACGGTAAGAGCTTTTAACATTAACCAAATTAAATTGATGGAGGCCCATTTCAACTAGATGAATCTTTAAACAGGAGTTTCAATGGGCTTCAATTTCTCATATAATAGCTATCAGCGCTTCTGCAGTCAGAATGTCAGAAGCTGTAGGTACAGCTGCATTGTGGGCACATACAAAAAAGCACGTACGACACTTTTTGACAACTATATTGCAGCTCCACTTCCATTTGCAGCATTCTATTCTGTTCAAGCAGTTAAAAGGTAAATACTTTTTAATGCGTTTAAGTAGTAAATTTCATACACATAAATAAAGTTCATAACGAAAATAAATTAATTAATTAAAGTCTTATTGAAATCAAATAACAGAACTCGAATAATCTCAAGGACAATATTCTATAACATCTAATTCATCATTCCTGTTTCAAACTGCACTAATTCCAGCTAAAAAGTTCCTTATTCGGGCATCCTTACGATCTTGGATATCTCGTTCTCCAACTTTCTTTGCTCTTCTAAAAGTTTTTTTTTTCATTTTCAAAACAGTTTTCTGGCTTTCAGTCTGTGTTTTTTTTTAATAATATTTCTTCCTAATATTAATGAAAAATAGGTACACTGTTTTATTAAATCATTTGTAGGTATACAAAAAATCGTCTCTATTTTTGTTAGAACCACTTCCTGTTGGTGGTGTAGATGAACTTGATGTTGATATTAGAGAATCATCTTTATTTTGATCATGGTATTGTTTCCCATGCTGAATATCTTTATTTCCTTCAGGAAGATCAGAATCAATGACAAGATCTTGAATATTTCCTGAAAATGTTACTGAATGAAAATTTTTAATCCTAATCTTACCACCCTCTAATAAATCAACTTCATGATCTTTATTGGCCCTGGGCCTTTTACCCATAATTTCTTGAAATGTTTCAGAATATTTAAATTTAGGTGCTTCAGAACCAATTTTTTTTGTTTTGATTAAATCGCTGTTAAAGACTCAAGTAATTCATAACGTTACAGCATACAGTTGAAGTAAATTTTTCGTATGAAAAATTACTTTTTGCTTCACGTCTCACGTGGCATGCCACGTTTTTATTTATTTATTTACAAAATAGAAAATTACCATGTTCGGAGTTGCTCACAAAACAGAGCAACTGATTGTTTCCAGACTTTTAAGCCAAGTACGGAGATGGCGCTCAATTTTTGTTTTCATACAAAATTCTTTCCAAAATTTAGCCAAGCTAAAATTTAGTTAAGCATTTTTGCCGAGTGGTCCGCACCTCCAGCTAAAAAAATAAAATTTTGTTTCTTACTGCACCTCCATGGCTATTTGTCAAAATTCAGCGCCCGAAATAATAGTTTGGCAAATTAATTCTCGAGCTAAACTTTGAAGGTTTCTATAACTCTTGAATTTTTTTTGTGAATTTTGCTCTGTGAAAATAAAATATGACGTGTATAATATTTGGAAACAAACTATTTATCTCATTCAAATAGAAGAATCCATTTTATTCGCTAGTAAAAATTACTTGAAATAATGAAAAAAAAAAAATTTCAGATAACAGCTGTTCTCTGTGGCATATTCTCCACAACGCTCTCATGTCAAAATTTAGCTTGGGTTTTAGCTGATGGTTGGAGAAAAAATTGGGAACTTAAATTTACCGCGATCTGCGTACTAGGCTTTTTCTGTGATATATTCTGAATTCTCCAAAACGCTCTGATGAATTTAGCTGATGTTGGGAGAGAAAAATATGAGTTAAATTAAGCTCGATCTGAGTACTTTTTTATCTGCGTACGTATTTTATTAAAAGTATATTTTTGAGTAAAAACAGTAATTTGTAAGAAATTACAAGTTACAAAAAAAATTTGCAACAAAAATGTTTGCAAGGGAAATTTCTTGGAAAAATTAGGAATTTTATCTTTTTAATCACTTATTACTGACGATTGTTTGCTTTTTACCCTTGCCTTCTGAAATTTACAACTGTTTATTTATTATTCGATGGACAGCGCGACAGGAGAAATGGAATTTACAGAGGAAATAGATTTAATTGATTATTTTATTAATCAGATTGAAGAAAACGATGCAATAATTGAACACAAAATTGGTAAGCAACATAAAATATTGAAAGCAAATGCTAAAAAAGTATTTTATTACAGACGGGCGTCTTGTATGGGTGCCTTTTTCGGAGTTAACAGATTTTTTTGGTTTGGAGAAATTTTCCCTGCAGTCACTTTCGCCACAAGAAAAGGAAGCCAAACAAAACTGGCCATCCAGCCCTACGACAGCCATCAGAGCCAGTCCAGCAACAATACCCCTCAAAAATCATAGCTACGAAAACTATTTATAACAGCTTTAGCTAAACCACCACAATATCTGCCGCAAAATCTATACAGCCCCAAAACCCCGCAGCAACAACCAGTCCAGCCACAATAACCACAAAAGTTACCACAACAGTACAGCTCCGTAAATCAGCCGCAACGACACACGACAGCCAGTCCGGGCACAATATCCACAAAACTTAACCACAACAGCACAGCCGCAACGGCAGCCAGTCCAGGCACAATATCCACAAAACTTACCATAACAGCGCAGCCCCGTACATCATTCGCAACGACATACACCCAGAACTACCTCACCAAAGACAACCAACCCAGCCAAAATACAGTTTAACGTGTCCTTCAACACTGACTTTATAGTTACTGAATGATTACTATTTATTTAATTTATTCTTTAATAAAAATGTAAAAATTGTACATAGCTATAAGTTTATAATGAATGAATAAAAATTATCTATCTAAAAAAATATCTATCTATCTATCTTACAACACCATACCACTGAAAACCAACCACTAGAACTACCAGAACTGCCTAACAAAAGGCAACAAACCCAGCAAAAATACCGTTTACAACACCAGAGCACTGAAAACTAACCACAAGAACTACAAGAACTACCTCACCAACGACAATCAGCCCGGCCACAATATACACAAAACCGATCACCACAACACCACAGCTCCGTTAACCAGCCACAAGGATAACCACCCAGTAGGGAATTTCCTCAATGAAAAATTTAGGTGAAAAGAACAATGAATTCATGAACTAAAGGGTTTTCCAATAAGAGGTGTTATTTTGAATAGCCCGCTATTTCGGTAGCTGTCACTTTTGAAGCTGTCATTTTTTGACATTTGACAAGTAGAAACTACGCCATTAATAAAAATGGAACGATACACGCTTCAACAACGCATTGAAATTATTAACATTCACTATAAAAATGGTGAAAATTTGGCAGAGACGGTTCGTAAAACTAAAACATTTTTGGGTCGTCGTTAAGCACCTTGTCGAACCGCAATACAGAAATTGGTGGACAAATTCGAGCTGTTGGGACAAGTTATTGATGTGAAGAATAAAACCCGTGCACGTCGCTCAAGAACAACTGAGAATATTGCTGTTGTAGCCCAAAGTGTTGAAGAAAACCCAGGTTTGTCCATTCCTCGTCGTTCTTTGGAATTAGACATTCCACAAACGTCATTACACCGTATTTTGCATAAAGACTTGGGTCTTAAGGCTTATAAAGTTCAGTTAACACAAGAACTCAAGCCGGCTGATCATCAACAACGTCGTGTCTTTGCTGATTGGGTCCTTGAAATGCATGAAAATGATCCGGAATTTCATCGAAAAATCATCTTGACTGATGAGGCCCATTTCCACCTCGGAGGCTACGTCAACAAGCAAAACTGTCGCACCTGGGGCTCGGAAAACCCAAGAGTTATTGTTGAAAAGCCTCTCCATCCTCAACGCGTGACTGTTTGGTGCGGTTTATGGTCCGGCGGGGTCATTGGACCTTACTTTTTCGAAAATGAGGCTGGAGCAACAGTTACGGTAAATGGATTGCGCTGTCGAGAGATGATTAATGATTTTTTATGGCCGGAATTGGATGGTATTGATCTGGACAACGTTTACTTTCAACAAGACGGCGCTACGTGCCACACAAGCAATGAAACCATCGATCTTTTATGGGAAAAGTTTCCGGACCGTGTTATCTCTCGAAGAGGTGATCACAATTGGCCACCGAGATCTTGTGATTTAACACCTTGCGACTTCTCCCTTTGAGGCCACGTGAAAGATAAGGTCTACGCCAACAGCCCAGCGTCGATTCAAGACCTCAAAGATGGAATTCGTGAGGCTATCGAGGACATAGGGCAGCCACTTTGCGATTTGGTTATGGAAAATTTCATGAAAAGGATATGGTCTAGTAAGCGTGGTCGTGGCGGCCATTTGGTTGATGTTGTGTTCCATTATTAACGGCATACCTTCCTCTTTATAATGAAATAAACATCCGATCATTTATCTCAAAAAATGTCATTTTTCTTTGAATATCAAAATAAACCCTCTTATTGGAAAACCCTTTACTTTTAAAGAGAACAGCATGTTATGATTTCATTAGAAAAAGGTATTCAAATGAATACAATGCTTGCAGTTCAGCATAAAAATTCAGTAAACAAAATCATTCCATGATTTAACTGATGAAAAGTAATGCATAGCTTCATGAGTTCGTGAACTAAGTTGTATCCTCTGTGTGGTTCAGACTTCTTCCCGCGAAAGAGAATTAATAAAGAACATGAAATTGCCTTGCCTTTACCTGCTCCGATGAATGCGAGGATTTCAATTATTAGAAGTAATGCACAGATTCATAAGTTTTCTTTGTTTTTAATTCTTATTACTCACATTCAGTTGAGTATCAACACAATTGGTTACAAGTAATAGTATGAAAATCAATTATAAATATAAATTCTTTTTACTGATTTCTATAATCAGTAAAAAGAATATAATATTTGAAATAAAACATTTCAAATAATATTTGAAAAATATGTTTTGCATATATAAAATAAAAAAAAAATGTATAGGAATAATAATAAGCTCGTGAATCAGTGATATCACCAGGTAAGCAGGAGTCTCTTATTCAATAGACCCTTATGCTTAGCTGAAAAAGGTCATGAATGTTCACCAATGAAATCACTTTGTAAATAGAACACAGTTTATCGGAATTAACAAACTTTCCGAAAGAACCACGTGATATCACTGATTTCATTGGTGCGAATTCATGACATTTTTCAGCTAAGCATAAGGGTCTTGTGAATAGGAGACTCCTGGGTAACTAGTGACATCACTGATTTACATTTATGGTATTTTTTATCAAACATAAGTCATTTATGAACAACCAAGTTACACCTACTCAGTGATTAAATTGTTGAATATTCACCAAGAAGGTCACTTGGTGAACGCCAATGACATCCCCATGCTAATTTCATCGATGGATTCACCTCAGATTATTCGGGTATAGCTCCCATTCCTTGACGAAAAAGGTGAGGATTCCTCGGTCAATTTTTTGGAAATTTCCTACTGGGCAGTCCAGCCACAATACCCACAAAATCGATCACATCTACAGAAAAAAAGTGAATCTACTATAACTAAAGAAAAACACCTGCAAAAACAACTGTGCATGTTACAACAAAACTTAAAGGATTGTGATTGCAATTGCATACCCGAACAAGATGAACTAATGGATGAATTAAACCAGTACCTACGAGCACAATTTAAATACTCGGGTGACCTACCACAACAACAAAACATGGTTCAAGAAAACCTACATATCAGAAAAGTACCAGAACGGGAAGCATTCAAGTGAGACGTTAATTCAACGAAATTTAGTCAGCAAGTCGCAACTCGATACAAATGCTGTGGAAAAAGAACAAAAAAAGACTTTAACGAAAACAAAGTAAGTGGGTCAGTGTTAAAGGTGATGAAATACGCACCATAATCGAGCTGGACGAGTCTTTAGTTCCTGATACTGCGTTGGCCGCGGGAAAAGCAAATCTGTTGGCAGATTTATTTTCCGCTTCTGATTCCACTCTGATGCTGTAGAAACGTCAATAATAACACAACGTGAAATTCCAAAAGTCCATCGGGAAAGAAAATCGGCACAAGCTCTACTTTCTTCTATTCGAGCGCAGAGAAGAAAAAAATATGGAAAAAGCAAGAGATAAAAAGGAAACAAAAATCAAATGAAATACAAAAAATTCGGATGAAAAATGGCAAAGGCACAACAAAAAAATGGAAATACTTCGAGATATTCAGCCCTATCACAGAATTCATCGTAATCGACAATTTTCTACGAATGGAAAAATATTTATCACAGATTCCATTCGTAGCACATTCGTAGTGGAAAATCTCCTACGAATTTCGAAATTCGTGGAATTTCACATCACTGAATCCGAATGAAACGAAAATTATGTCATCCTTCTCTACGATACTCTATTCCTTTCGTAGCCATAATGAAATTGGTAATTTTTTTTTTTTTAAATCAGCTCACACTAAAGGGATTTTGACTACCCTTAAAATGTTTTAACACAGTGCGAGCGTTATACTTATATCACCTACAATTTTCAAAGCTCTTTTTTGAATTATATCCAAGAGATTCAGATGCCCAGATGTGAGAGTTGTACTCAAGCTTTGGACGGATAAAGGCTTTTTAGATTACCAGATCCTAAGGGGAGAAAAATTTTCTTGCATCGCCGAAGAAAACCTAAGCATTTAGCAGCATTTTTGGCGACGTTGAATATGTGGTCATTCCACAAGAGGTGGTCTCTGATGCACATACCGAGAACTGAAAGCTGTTCGGTTTCTTCAATGCAAGTACCGCTCATGGATAGTAGCATGGGGCGGGTTCCGCTTCAACGACAAGAGACAGCATTGGGTTTTTGAAGCATTAAATTCTACGCGATTTTTTATTCCCCATTGGACAATGCTGTCGAGATCAGAATTTAATGAGCTCATCATACCCTGCCGCTCTAAATCCACATCCGAAGGACAAGGATGTGACTCTAAAAATGAATTTGAAAAGCTTAGGGTACTGTCGTCAGGACAAAAGATCATTGATGAATATCTGAAAGAGAGTCGTAGACAAAACGGAGCCCTCGGGCACACCAGCGTTTATTTTATGAATACCAGACTTAAAACCATCCAATACGACTTGTATTGAGCCGTCCGAAAGGTTATTTCTAATCCAACGAAGAAGAGATTCATCGATACGAAATGCACGAATTTTCGATAAGAGAGCTTGATGCCAAACTCTATCAAAAGGTTTTGAAATATCAAGTGCAATAATCTTACTTTCACCAAAACGGTGTAACGATTTGTTCCACTGTTCGTTGAGATATACCATCAGATCACCAGTGGACCTATTGCTACGAAAGCCATACTACCAGTCATTTAGAAGCTTTCGTTCTTCAAGATATTTCTTAAGCTGATTTGGCGGGAATGCCTGTCTTTTCGCGTACTCAAGAACACGAACGACTATGGACTTAAATTAGCAGAAATTCGCATTTTTGAACAGTATGCTCACAATTTTTTTTTTCACTAAGCTGAACAAAAACTTTTTAAAAAAACTTTATTCTGAAGTTGAAACTTTTTCCTTTCTTGAATTGTCAACTTATTTGCCTTATACATGATTGAATTTTCAAACAAATATTATAATTTTTCGAATTTAGCATCGAAATTATAATTTATTTTATTAAAAAAAACATTTTCCCATACCTACTTCTGTTTAGTAGATTATTTTTTGGCATTTTAGGAGAAAACTTTATTCTTAGGAGTGGCAACCGTGGTTATAATTAAGGTTACATCATCATCGGCTCGACAACCGGGGTCCGGCCTTGGCCTCCTTCAATAAGTCTCTCCACCCATCCCGGTCTCGAGCCGCCGCCATCCAGTTGCGCACCCCCAGGGTCCAAGCGTACTGGTCTACGCCCTCTCTCCAGCGCAAGCATGAGCTAGGTGCCCTGCCCACCGGAGTCTACCGAGCTTAATTTTTGTCACGATATCTGCTTCAAGGTAGATTGCGTACAATTCATGATTGTTCCATATGGGGCCAACAATTCTCCTTAAGACTTTTCTCTCGAACGCGGCTAAGAGGTCTGATTGCCTTTTGCTAAGCACCCAAGTCTCGGATCCATATGTGAGTACTGGCAAGACCATGGTCCTGTACAGCAGCAGTTTTGAAGTTATGGTGAGATTTCTGGATTTGAAGAGCTTTGACAGACTATAGTAGGCTCTGTTGGATTTGAGAAGCCGCCCGCGTATTTCTTCTTCTATATTGTTATCGGCTATTACTATTGACCCGAGGTATTTAAAGGATTGCACCACTTCAAATTCGTGCTCCGCTACCTTGATTGTTTGACCAACTGTTCCTCTCGCAATCGACGCCATCATGTATGTCGTCTGCGTAAGCCAGTATCTGGCTGGACCTGTTGACGATGGTCCCTCTTGTTGCCGTGCCAGAGTCACGGATTGCTTTCTCCAACGCCAGGTTGAAGAGGAGGCAGGCCAAACCATCCCCTTGTCGGAGTCCATTAAAGATGCTGATTGGTTTGGAAAGCAATCCGGCTATTTTTACTTGGCTTGTTACGTTGGTCATGGTCCACCTACATAGTAGTGTCAATTTATTTGGGATGCCAATTTCTCTCATGGCTTTGTAAAGTTCTACCCTGGCTATGCTATCTTAGGCGGCCTTAGAGTCTATAAACAGATGGTATGTTGGGATGTTAAATTCTAGACATTTTTCCATCGCCTGCCTAAGGGTAAAGATTATTAATTAAGGTTATAATATAAAAAACTCTGGGTGCCTGAAGTATGCCCACCAGCGGAGGGCCCTGGCCCTGCGGGGCCGCATAAACAGTACTTTTATAAACCGAAACTGTTATAATTGGCATGTCTAGAATCACTTCCATTAAAATAAGCACACAATTGTTACTTCCTTGCATCACTCTTTCATTAATTTAGTATACCTACAGTCATTGACATATTATAAAAGTACATAAGTCAATGCCTACAGCGCCCTCATTTTGTTGTACTATCACTATTCTTCTATGCAAGAAAATTCGTAGCTTCCAATAATACTATCCGCATTAGGGGAAAGTCATTTTAGCCTTATATGTGGCCGTATGGTGGCGCATCGTATGTTCGTCGCCATGATAGTAGATAGTACTATAGATTATAATACATTTAATAATTACATTATACAATGATGTAGCACAAATTCGCAAGTTATCCAATAGAGGGAACATTAGCCGTTTTTTATTATCAGAGATGATCCATATAGATCATCAAAATACATGCATTACAACAACAACACGTGATCCTGCTCTCTATCGGGATCACGTTTCATGAACCAAAAGTATAGTTTTTGCTATTACTTCTCAGCTTTGCGAGTCGTTAGGAATAGTGTAAAGAAAAAAGAAAACCAATAAATGAAAAATAAATAGACGTAAGGAAAACAGAGACAGAGGTATACAACACAGTTGTCACTAAGATCCGTATTGTTTTATTTTCACGAGATGATCTATATGGATCATCGGCGATAATAAAATACGGCTATTGTTTCCTCTCTCGATGTGCTCTCTCGTTCATTTTTTGAGTTAACAAACAAGAATTTTTGACAATTTGTGCAAATTCGCAAGACATTTCACGTTACCAAAAAGACCTAATCCTTTGATTTTTGTCTTATGTGTTTCATATTTGTTGTCATTTTTAACTGAATCCTGAACAAAGTAGCACAAAGTCATTATTTTTTTAATAGATATTATTTCCTGTTTTGAAGTTAAATTTGAAAGAAAAGTGAAGCAAAGACAATTCATTTCATAAACTATTGTTTTGCTAAGCACAAGTAAAAAAAAATGTCTATGAAAAATATATACTTATTTTTAGTCGAATCCTATAACCAGCTGGTATGCATTTTACCATTTGGGAAAATGGAAAATTACGAAAACTACCTTATTCAGCATTGTTGTGAGTTTCACCCGAAAAATATTTCAAATTCAAATTTTTTGTTCCCCCGAACGAAATTTTCTTCGCCTACAAAAAAGAAGTGAAATGACATTACATTCCGCCCAAAATGAATGTTAACAACAAGGGGAATTCTTTTATCCTGAAATTTCGGGGGAAACTCACAATAGGCGAAAAGTGAAATGTCAAATTTTCCGGGTGGAATGTTGTTCGGGTGAAACTCACAATAAGGCTGATTATAAAAAACTTTTTTTTTTAACAGTCAAATCTATCGGAATTTTCGGCGTGTGAAACTGGAAAAAGCTTGATAGACACCGAAGACCGAGCTGGCTGGAAGAAGTTTTTTTGCCGGAGGCCCTGGACCACCTTAAAAGTAAGTAAATACAACCGTTGTTCATTAAAATCTATAGCTCAAAATACCGGATTGCCGTATACAACCCGTTTTACATGCAAGTATGTATATATTGGTTTCGTGTAGAAAAAAATCCGAGGTTGTAATCAAAACTAACACTACGATGATGGAGAAGTCCGAAAAAGTGGGTTTCTTCATGCCATTCGTCGGTCTGTGCGTCCACTGATATTTGATCTAGAACCTAAACGATTTTGTACTTGTAGCATTTGTATGTGATTCCCTAGAGAAGAAATTCGAATTATTGTTTTAGCACATCCAGAACAGGTAGCTGCCATACAAACATTTTGCTTTTTTCAAATTATCTCTTACCAAGTGATTGTAGGAAAACTGCGTTTCAGGTTTTTGGTAAAAATTTTATCATGTTTTTGAAAAAATGGTTTTAATTTTGGTTTATTCATGTATATTTTTTTTATGGTTAAATTAATTTTTTAATAATTTTGCAATCCGGTGCAGTTTAAAGCAAATTGCATTCAAAAATTTTAAAAATAAACATTTTCTTATAAAAAAAAATCAAACGAATTATTAATATCTTAGTACTTTTGACTATATTAATATATTTTCGTTAAAGTTATCATGACATCATGTATCTTCAATGTGTTGCTGCATACATTTGTTAACCACAAAAGAAAGTTCATGTTATCCGGTCGTGTATATTTTGTCATTTGCTCTGGAAATAGCAGTTGTTGATTGTTGAATGTTGAATGATAATCACAGTGTGAGGAAGTTGTTTCTTGATATTATTATTAAAAAGTGTAGTTTCATGCACTTTACAGGAACTTAATCATTAGTAATAAAATTACACCTCCAATAAATATACGCATTAAATTTTTGAATTAATTAAAAGTAACACATTTTTTTTCAATATATTTAAGTGTATTGTATTTTAGTAATATTTATAAGAACCAGTATACAACTTAAAAGTAATAAACAATTTTAAAATATATGTATATTAGATATATATAATTACAAAAAATTAAAACAAAATCTGCATCAAATATGCTGTGTATTACAATACCGCGACCGGTTTCACATCTTTCAAATACAACTCAAAAGTCTTATCTTCCTGCAGCGCTGGATCAAAATCATTGATGATTTTCGCTAATTTCGGATTGTCCAACATTGTCGTGTGACTGCCTTCGACAAACTTCACTGTCACTGTACTCTTGGTGAATTTTGACAAACCGTAATCTTCATCAACGTCCACCATGGCAACTTCTGATGGCCTCACTAGAGTTATCGCAGCCTTCAACACGTCCAATGTTGCCAGATCAACGTCAGCAGCCATTTTAATGCGGTTAAACATGGCTTTTACCATTGAATTGGCATATTCCTTGCTATAAAGGTTTTGTTTTTCAACAAATTCCATGAATTTGGACATTTTCTCTTGCAATGTTTTGAGCGGCAAAAATATTTGAGCCGCTGCTTCTGTTGCTTCGTCGGGAAATATTTGATTGACAATGCCAGATAAGACTAAATTATAAACATCTTCATCTGTGTACTTTTCACCCAAATGACCTATTGTTAAAGTCTTCAAAAAGTGTGGTGCACCATCGATCAAAAGAACTTGGCCTCGATAGCCAGCTTTTTCTAACATACTTGCAAGGCTTAAAGCTACAAATGTGCCAAAAGAGTAACCGATTATGTAGAACTTTTCTGATGGTTTCAAAACCGATTTCACATTCTAAAAGAGAACAGTTAGGATAAAGTACTGAAAGTAATAATATTTTATCAAAGAAATTACCTCGAACACAGACTGCGAAACTTCCCTGATTGTTGTTAGTTCAGCTGTTTGATGCAACTGTAAGACGGTTGACTTTGAGAACAACCGTTTGCCTATCGAATACCAAGCCTCTCCGCTAGTACCTTCTAAACCAGGAATTATTATACTGGGATTTAGGTTCAGCTTTGAAGCATCAGCAGAAGTCAATAACGGACACAAAACTTTGTTACAATTTGCCTCATCGCCCAGGTTGCGTAAGAGCAGTTCCATTCCCAGGGTTGTATTCTCAGGGGCAAGAACTAGTTTGACAACATCATTTTGTTCTCTTTCTTTAGCATCCTCATATTCCTGCAGCTTTTGGAACGTCAGAGATCGCAAATCCTGTGGGGAAAGGCACAATTCGAAGTCACGTTCTAGTGTTTGTTTGATTTCGACAGCCATCAAAGAATCCATTCCCATTTCGGAAAGAGTCATGCCAAGTGACACAGACTTGATATCCCTTATTCCCATGATATTCATCACAGTCTCTGTTATACTCTCGTTTCCACGGCGGCCAAGACGTTTTTCTGCAACAACCATACTAGCAACAATTGAGTCTGGTGCTTTAATCAAATTGTCCAGCTCCTGAAGGCACGAAGAGATTCTTTGCTGTAGTGTTCCTCCAATTTCCATGTCTATCTTATCTTCCGCCATATCTGCTACTAGGCCTACTTCTCCCACTGCACCCCACTGAACAGCTTTTCCCGGTAATCTATTGGCAACACGATCTTCGATGATCCGTTCCATAATTGAATTGGCCATTCCGTAGTTAGTCTGGCCAGCATTACCACGTCCACATGACACACTCGAGAAAACAATAAATTGTTCCAAATCTGGACACATAATTCGAGATAACTCGTCAAGGTATTGTGTGGCATAAGCTTTGGGGGCGAAGGATTCTAGGAATTTTTCAACCGATTGGTTGGCAAATAATTCATCTCGTAGAACAACAGCAAGATTAAAGATTCCTCCAACTGGTCCTTGCGTAATCGCCTCTCTCAAGAGTGTTTCGCAACCTGCCCGAGTTGTGATATCTGCTGTGCTCACTAACACTTCACAGCCATATGTTTTCCAAAGCCTAAATGAAGAAATATTTAAAATTTAATCACTTTTTTGTTAATAGTTCGATAAATACTTACGCAATGCGATAACTTTGATAATCTTTAGAAATTCCACGACTTGAACTTAATACCAGCTTTTTTGCTCCTCTTATAACAATCCAATCGGCCAACTCAAGACCGAATCCACCAAGTCCTCCAGGAATAACATAACTGAACTTAGGATTAAAGTAGACTTGTTTTAGAGCCGCAACTGGTATTGTGTATGGAGATTCAGTATCATTTCGCACTTGCACCAGCACCTTGCCGATATGTTTGCCGCCAATCAGATGTCTGAATGCTTGTTCAATTTCATTTGCTGGGAAGGCAGTAGAAGGCAGTGGTTCAACGATACCTCCAGCAATATCGTCGTCAATCATTGCTTTCAGTTTCTAAAAAAAAATGTGTTTAAAGAATTTTTTTAAAACAGTAGGCGACGGGTTGAAATATACATTTATGATTGAATCAGGAGCATCCACCAGTGCATCAGCCAGAACACCATGGAATGTAAGTTCTTTAAGAAAGCATCCCATACCGAGTTTACTATCATTAGCCATGTCAAATTTGCCGATTTCCAAAAAGTGTCCACCCTGTCCAAGGCAGCGAACTGACGCCAGGAGCTTTTCTTCTGATAACGAATTCAGGACAAAATCCACACCTTTACCTTTGGTCTGTTCTTGAATCATAATTTCAAAAGACGTGTCACGTGAGAATCCAATATGTGAATCTTAAAAGAAAAAGTGCATAAAGCCCGAACCAATGACTCTTACAGATAGTGTAATATTACCTTCCAGCTCTGGGAATGTCTTTAGCAGAAATGCTCTCTTTTGTGGTGTGCTCACTGTTGTGAAAACCTCTAAGCCATAGGCTAATGCAACTCTTATTGCTGCAAGACCAATTCCACCCGTTCCAGCATGAATAAGAATACTTTTACCCTTACGAATGTCTACGTGCATGAAAAATGCATAGTATACCGTTATATAAACAACCGGTACTGTGGCAGCCTCCTGAAGTGACCAATTATCGGGAATATTCCAACTCAAACGCGATGGTTTCTCCACATAAGATGCAACACCTCCCCTTTCTACCATACTCATAATACGCTTGCCAGTTTTAGTATTTACCCCAGAATATTCAAAGCCCAACACTACACTTAGATCCATTCGGCTACTGCCATTCAGTTCGGCAGCTAATCGACCAGTTGCTAACATCACATCGCGGAAGTTGATAGATGAAAACATGATTTTAATGTCACAATCTTTGGGTGCAAATGGTCCTTCGAACCAGCGCAGAGATGACAAATCTCCACGATGAATAACGTTTCCATAGATATGATCTGCACGTGGTAGAATGGGATTTTCGGTACTAACCTGCAAATGCCGGTATGATCCCCATTGGCCCTAAGCAAATGTAATCAAAACATCAGTTAGACTTAAATTATGAAGAAGCAACAAATACTCACATTGCGATAGACATTAATTCCTAATCCTAGTGCTAGATGCTCCTTATAGAACGAACTTTCCAAGTCAAATTTCGGCGCAGTCACATCGTCGACGAGCACGCACCGAACCAAATGACCATCAGGTTCCTTCCGTAAGCAATTAGTCAAGCCAAGCAGTCCGTTAAACTTCTCATTCTCCGCATAGAGTATCACTGGACCGCTTATCATGGCTTCTTGAACTTCTACTATCCATCTGAACTCCAAGTCATTAGCCGATATCTTGATAGCACATGGCGACTCTCCAATGGAATTCTTTCTTTGTTTCTGCAAAAGTAGAACCACTTCACCCTCATCAGCTGTTGGGATAACCAAAACTAGCTTCAAGTCACTTGGAATTAACATGTTCGCATCATACAATTGCTCTTGAGTTTGTCGTGCCACCAAAAATCCTCCATCAGAAAGACTTTTTAAGGCCAAAGCTAATACATCTTCCTGGCTGAATAGATTTTTAACAATAATGAAATAACAATTCGATTGTGTGGAGAGTTTTCCGTTTTCTACATGCACTCCAGGCAGTTCTAAGTTCTGTGAGGTCAAGAACATATAATCTCCAGTCACTACAGGTAAATCTTCGACTGCTTCCAGAAAATACCCAATGACAGGTGTCTCCTGGTCAGTGGTGTCTACTTCAACTATCTTAATTTTAGTTGATGGCACATTTTCAAGAGCCAATTGTATGCAAGTTCTCGCAGCATCGTTTAAGTTCATCTTTGGAGTTGGGAAATGGGGGAGGAATTGATATCTCTCCAAAACTGGGATGCCTGGTGGTCGTTTCCTTTGAATCGGGCTGGCATGTAGACCAATCAATTCTACCCCTCCTGCAATAACTCTGTCGAACTTTTGACTGGCATGAAGATTAAATACATGATCTTCGGGATTCATTTGGGACATCAAGTTAAAATGATGCCTGCCATTGATACGAAGCTTTCGAATCTTTGTTGGCAGAAATAGGGTTCGTGAATCAGTTCCAATGATGTGAATCTGCAACATTGCGTCCATGAATGACACCCAGTTGTATTTCCATTCGATTTGTCCATACTTGCCATCACTGCGGGCAGCACGAACAGCTCTAAATCCTCCATTATAATGGTAGCCTCGCAATTTAAGTTCCTTATAGAAATCTTTCTTAGCCATCATTGGGAATTTCGATTCTTCATCCAAGGGTATTTGCATAGGTGGTGGAGAATCTTCAGGAATTTCTCGAATGGTTCCTGTCACAACTAAACTATTCGATTCGGTGATCTGTTGAAAACGATTCTATATTTTTCCTTTCAAAAAAAAAAAACATAGCGTCTTGAACATTACCTCGAAATTTCCAGTTCCATAGTGGATCATAACTTTAAGGTCAATGGTTGCTCCCAACGTAATTGGAGTAGCACGTAAGAATCGAACATCTTCAAACTCAACTGAAACATCCATGTAACTAGGCCCATGGTACATCAGTGAGAATGTCTCCCATACATATTGCAAGTAACATGTAGCTGGAACAAGAATTTTTCCATCGATCACGTGACCACTCAAGTATTCCTCATCATCACTCTGCAAATTGACGCTGAAGACTCGCTCGCCACTTGATTTAGTCTTCATGTTCTCGTATTTTGTTACAAACCAGTCTTCGTTGTGATCCCATTTAATTGAAGCTGCAATTCCAGGTGTCCCACGTGACACAGGAAACTGAACAGAAGGATACAGATTTTCAAATGGAAGTGTGACACCATTGTTGAAAAGTCTACAAAAGAGAAGAGAAAAAATAAAATATTCTTTTTGTGTTACGACGAGATTGTGATGAACTCACTTTCCAAGTGCTCCTAAGAAGTATAAAGCATTATTTTTGCTGCCCCTCTGAGTCAATGGAATATGAACACCACCGGGCATTGATCGTTTCAAAATAGCTTGCAATAGACCATGTGGAGCGATCTCAATAGTCAAGGCGTTCTTCGGAAGCAAGGCAAAGGTCTCTTCAAACAGAACACTACTCAGAAGATTGTTTGTATGGTACTCTGCAGAGCACAGATCACGTCCGGTCTGTTCCCATTCGTCTTTTGGCACGCTCGAGCTGAGCCATTTTGAAGATCTCGGTTTTGGACTTGGAATAGTTGCTTTGAGGTATTTTAGAAGTTGGGGTCCCATGTGCGCAATGTATCGCGAGTGGTAAGCGATATTTGAGCAAGGTACTTCCTTAGCAAAAATGCCTTGGGACTTTAAATTATCAACAAAACTAGCAACATCTTCAGCTGGTCCTGAAATTGTGCTCGAGTCTTCCCCATTATGACATGCTACTTGAATACTATCAGGTAGCAAACGAACAATCTTCTTGTAGCCCATTCCTATCGCAGCCATAGAACCACGAATTTTTTCTATTTCTAAGCTTACTTTCCCGCGGTAATAGGCAGCCAAGATCATTTGCTCTGGAGTAAAGCCTCCATCGGCATAGCCACAACCAAGTTCGCCCACAGAATGCCCAATAATGTAGTCGGGTTCGAGATTCAAAGCTCTCAATACGTCTACAAGGCCAATTTGGATAGCAGCTATGCCAACAAAAGAGTGTAAAATATTATCGTATGTGTGTGCATCATCCGATGTTAGAATATAAATTAGATCCAGATTCTTGGATTTAAGTACATTGTGACAGAGCTCTATTGAGTTGCGAAAAATTGGAATTTCCATTAGAGATGCTCCCATTTGAGACCATTGCGACCCCATTCCACTAAAGACCCATATCAAAGGACGCTTAATACCAGTATAGTGCTGAACGTCTTTAACGATACACTTTGCCTTCTCCAAGCCGTTATTGGAGTATATTCCATAGCCCCGGAAAACTAAACCAGGCACATCATCTGTTTGAATATTATGCAATAAACCTATATACTCAGCATCAAGTGGATATTTTTCGACAGAATCCAGGATAGATGTAACAGCTTCTTCAGTTCTTCCAGCCCATCCTACAATTCTCGGGATATTATCCAATGGTATTCCCTTATTTATCTTTTCTTTATCACATGCTTTGAGTAACGCATGTGCGTTCGCACCACCAAACCCAAATGAATTTACTCCAATATATGGCTTAGACAACACTTCAACATCTTTGACAACAGTCAGTCTTCCTTCTGCTAAAGCTGGAATCTCCTCCTTGATGGCATTGAAGTTGAGGTTTGGAGGAATCTTTCCCTTTTCAAATGCAAACACTGCCTTAACTAGGGAACAAATACCCGATGCTGCTTCAGAGTGACCAATGTTTGATTTAACAGAACCAACGAGGAGCGATTCAGTTCGTTGACTGCAAAGAACGCTGTCAATGGCCCGACATTCTTCGGGATCTCCAACAATGGTTCCTGTACTGTGAGCTTCAAGATAACCCAAATCATTTGGACTGACATCGACGTCAGCATAGAACTCCCGAAGGAGCTTCTCCTGCAAATTTCCAGAGGGATATGTAATACCTTCGGGCTTGTAGCCATCGCAGTTTGTCTTGGAGTAGATTACTTCAGCGTAGATGCGTTTAGCATCACGTTTGCGTTGTAGAAACATACAGTTGACTGCTTCCGCTCGTGTGTAGCCCGCAGCATCTTTGTCAAATGGGCGACAGAAGCCATGAGATGCTAACACCCCTAACCTATATAATCAACCATCATAAAGTTAGTGCGCATATATTTTTCTTTCAACGTTTTCACTTACCTAGCAAACTGCAATGTCACAAACGGATGCAAAAGCAAATTAGCACCACCAATGATGGCGGCGTCTATTTCTCCATTCCTCAAAGCTGTAAACGCATTATCCAGGGCATACATTGAACTTGAACAAGCCGTATCCAGAAGATACGATGGCCCATTCAAGCCCAATGCATAAGAGATCCGGTTCGCAAGCATAGCTCGACTACAGCCTGTGATACCAAAACCACCCGATGACACTTTCTCATAAAACCATGTTTTCTCCGATTCAGAAATACAAGATCCAACAAACACTCCAGTACGAGATCCTCGAAGATCTTTTGGATTGATACCTGCATCAATTACCGCCTCGTAGGCGACCTCCATTAGAATACGAGTCTGTGGGTCCAATGTGTGTGCTTGCTTAAAATGAACACCGAAAAATGTAGCATCGAATTTTTCAAGGTCGTACAGTTTACCAGACCGTTTCGGAATTTCCGGATTGAAATGCCTCCATCGACGTTCGTCATCGTCGACCATATCAACCTTGAATGATGAAAAAAGTAATAATTAAGCTATCAATAGTATAATAATAATAGGGAGACACCATGGAAATCTCCATTTCCTCTCTTTTTCGATAGTGAAAGTGCATTTCCATAGTGTAGCACTTTCATTTCCATAGATTTTTGACAACTGAAAGTTTAAAGTTATAGTTAATCTTACACTAAAAAACTTCTTCAGAGATAACTCGGGTTTAATTTATTTGCAGAATTAACTAACTCAGAGTTAACTCACTCACAGGCCCATTATTTGGAAAAACAAACGGAAATCTTTATTTTTCAATCGGCAACTTCAAGCTCAAATATCTCCATATATTGCCATGAACGATTGTCAAAATATTTCATTCATATAACAAGCTTAACGTCACCTTTAATTCGATACCAAACTCGTGCGTGTACAATCTTGGCCAGAAATGGGAAATTGTCTTTGTGCTTATATTTATTAGGTTCATTTTTAAAATATAAAGTAAAAGAGAATTACCTATTTTAAAAATCTAACTGTCACATACGGAAATTCCTCAAATTATTTATTTATTTATATTTATTTGTTCATCAGAAAATTGTTGTTTTAAATTTTATAATAACAAAAACAAAATTATATAAAATGCAAACTAAATTGTTTCTTGAACGAATTTGCCGCCCTGCTAAATATCCTGCTTACGCCATTGGTTAGCATACTTAAGAATTTTAAGCGTCTCTCTTCACCACTAAAAAATGAATAACCCTCAACTAGAAGCTTGTTTTATTTTTTATTTTAAGCCTAGTACTCACCTCTTTGTGAAATGAAACATAAAACCGCTTCAAAAAACATAATAAATTCTCCCCGTGTATTTTTGATACACAGTTTGTAATTTTTACAACTCACTTTGAATCAAAAAATAAAATGATTGATTGATGAATAATTATTTGACAGAACCAAACAATCCCAACAAAAATTGTTTTGATCCCTTTGTTTGTTGTTTTTAGCCTGTAGGTTGCAATAAATTTTCAAAAGGAGACGGTGGTTTCATCCCAGAATAATTTCTAAGATATCCTTTTTTTATTTTTCAGACTTTTTTTTTAACTTAATTGACAAATGTCAAACTTTTCCACACCTCATTAGATTTTTCTAGTGGTTGCAGGCTAGGAAATGAAAATTATGGTGTGAAATTGGGAATTTCATCACTGTGAACTAACCGTCAGTTGTATATGGAAATTTCATTTCCACCCGAACTGAGTACTAGGCTTTAACTAAAAAAATGTGTTTTTACTCTTCTAGCTATGGTCTACTTTTTGGTAAAAAAAAAAATGTTACCAACATTGTTTTTTTTTCATTTTCGATTTTCGCATTAGAGCCTAGTACTCAGTTCGAGTGGAAATGAAATTTCCATATAAAACTGACGGTTAGTTCACAGCGATGAAATTCCCACCGAGAAGTGTGTATCCAAATGTGAAAGCGGAATATGACCCGGTTCGTAGTCAATTTCACACCATGATTTTCATTTCGAAGCGTACAACCACTAGGAAAATCTATTGCGATGTGGAAAAGTGTGACATTTGTCAATTAATTCAAAAGAAGTTCTGAAAAATAAAAAAGGGATACCTTAAAAATTATTCTGAGATGAAACCACCGTTTCCTTTTGTGAATTTATTGCTACCAACAGGCTAAAAACAACAAACCACGGGATCAAAACAATCTTCATTTAGATTTGTTCAAGGTTCTGTCAAAATAATTATTCATCAATCAATCATTTTCTTTTTTCATTGAAAGTGAGTATTAAAAATTACAAACTGAGTATCGAAAATGCACGTGGAGAATTTATTATGTTTTCATTATCATCTTTCACATGTATTTTGAAGCGGTTTTGTATCTCATTTCACTGAGAGGTGAGTACTAGGCTTAACAGGTTATTATGCAGAAGCTTCTAGAAAGCTTAAAAAAAATTAGACTTTTAAAAAAAATAACAAGACCACAATTGAAAAATCAATATTTTATTATATTATTATATTATGATATAATATTTATATTTTAATATATATTATTCTTTATGATTTTTTTTTTTAATTAAATTTTTGAGTGTTTATAACTTTTTTTTAACACACACTGATCAATGTAAGTTGGAAATTGGAATCGAACAATCTGGGATGGGATATATTATTGCAGAAACAAATACCTCGGTAAGTCACGCGATTTTTCAATGACTACAGCAAATAAATGTGCTAGGAATAATCGGTTAAAATTTCTAATCATGGATGCCTATGCCTACGCTAGTTAGTGTGTCCAGGGTCAATAATAAACTAATTTTGTCAGACAATTTCTCACCTTATTGAACAAATTATGTTCATACTCAGCAATATTCCGTGAGTTGGGAAATTTTCCCGACATCCCGGAAATAACAACTCGATCGCCATCGGTGTCAGGAAAAATGCGTGAAAACTTTTTATTCTTGTTCGTTGAATGGGTTTCACTTGTTAAAACAGGATTAGTTGTCATCTTTATTAATAGTTCTATTAAAATCACTGTTTTATATAGTTTTTTTTTTATATTTTATTATTCACAGCACTCCTTTTTGATCCTTTTAGTTCACTATAAATTATATGAAACAAATGTATATCCAAGTTGACGAAGATTCCACGAATTCAATGCGACCGAATTGCTAAACACACGGCAATTGGCTCTTCATTATCTGGCTTCTTGCTTTTATAATCTGGTTCTAGGCTTTTTAAGTATTCAATAAACCCAACAAAAAAAACACAACATACGAACAGTCATTGCCCAGAAAGTCTATTGAAAATGATAAGCAAAACCATTGGCTTTTATTTATAAATTATATGAATAATGTAGATATTCCCTTAAAATAATTCATTTTCTTTCAAATGCATTCAATTAAAATGCTAAATAGTCACAAATTATATGCTAGGAATAAGAAGTGAAAATTATACTTACACTTAGGAATGTACTCGGTTTCGAGTTCTTTTCAAAAGGAAGGTCATCTTTCGTGTTGTTTTTTAATTGATACGAAAAAGAATAATCAGGAGTTTTTAAAATCCTATACTTAATAGCTTTTCTTCAGTGAAAACAATCAAGAGTATTTATTTTATTTTGTTTTCGGTTGGATTTTGGAACTGTTCCATTCCTATCGAAAATCGAAAACTTCGAGTAAAAAGAGTTACTCCGAACGTTCACACCAAACCGACATTAGATAAACACTTTACAAAATTGTAATGTGTGAATGGAGTAAATAAGTTTTAGTAAATTTTTAAAATGCTTACAGCCATATTATTGACTTTATTCAAAACTGGTTTCATTGCAGAACTAGTTTTATAGAGATGTTTGGAGGTGCACAAATCGGTATTATTAAGAAATATTTTGACACCTAAAACTCGAAAACAAAAAGCTAGCTTTGGATAAAACTCTAAATTTCTAAAACCGTGCAAAACTTCCTCAAAACTAGTTTTGCTATGAAACCCACTCAAAAGCCGTGTTCCTTTGGAGGTGGTAGTACTAGATTATCGTTTGGATCTAGTCATTAGTACTTCGCTACCTCCAAAAGAACACGGCTAAAGTATTCTCATATTGTGCGCGTTCAACGCATTACGTTTTACATCTGAATTTTAAGAATTCTTAATTTGTTGAGCTTCTGATTGTCCAGCTGTGATAAGAAGTTAGCTGGCCAGTCAGAAAGGTAGATACCTAAATTTGTATGACAGCTGGCCACTCAGAAGGTCCAAAAAAAACAGAATTCTGAAAATCATCAGTCATTAATATATTTTCGAGGCTACAGGGTCCCATAGACCCCCAGGGTAGTGATAGTGAAAATGTAGTGTTGATTTGATGGACCAACTTTGTCATCGGTATAGTAGCCCAGGAAAATTAGTCAATATAGGGCACCTATTAAGGAAAAAATCCTATAAAGCTGAATTTTGGCATACACGGTTTTTCTCCATTTCTAACGGGTTTTCGTCCAAAACACTCAAGGCCAAAAATAATATAAAAAATTGTGTGAGTGCCGGGACTCATGGTTAATATGTGTAAACATCAACGTGCACGGATCCAAAACGGACTTGTTTTTACTTGAAGGGGATCTTAAGATTTTTTTCACTGAACGCACCCATCCTAGTATGCAGATCGTAAAGTCTTCTGGATCACTTTCATCTTCTTCGTCTTCATCTTTTTCTTCTTTGACTTCTCGATCAGATGCATTATACTTTTCCCCCTTCAAAAGGACAAGTATCTACAAGTTCTTCCTCAATTAAGTTGACGATTTCTTGGTCCTCGTTCTCGCGTATTATTTCTACAGAATCAATTAATCTGTCATTAAAACAAGACTGGTTATGACATTTTCTGCAAACTGGTGAACAAGTCAATCCAAACCATATTTTGAGCCGCTTCCTTTGGCACAATTGCAAAAAAATATTTTAAAAGAATACCTGGAGCAGGAACTTGTTTTGCTTCCAATCTATTGGACCAAGCTTATTTCCCAACCACTTCTGAACTTGATAATTCGCTTTTAGCAAGTGTTTTCCTGCTGCACTCTCTGTTGGTGGCAGTAAACTAAAATTTGTTGCCGCATTTTTTTTAATGACTTTGCAAAACACAAATAGCGATGTTCACGGATGGAACGACCTTGAGATGGAGCACCATAGAGAGTAAAACAAAACTGAATACTTTATTACTTAATGTTTGGACTGTAGCCCAGGATGGACCAGGGCCTCAACCAACATGCCTCTTCAGCCAGCTAGGTCCCTAGCTAGTTGTCTCCTCCTGTCATCCTAAAGCGTTCTCATCCAGTTATGACAAGGTCCATGCCTTCTGCGTAAAGGGACACTTTAGTTGCTCGAGAGAGGACTTTGCTACTCAATTACCTTCTTAGTACAAAGAAGCAGCGATTGGTAATAGTTATTCTCAGTTTAATTTCAGCGGTGGTGTCGTTCTCTGAATTAATAGCGGCGTCTAGGTACACAAAGTCCTAAACTACCTAAAAAATTGAATATACCACTTGAAAAAATTGATTCCGGAAAAGCATGTATTTAGTTGATCTAAAATATGCAGTGCTGTTTGCATTTCGGGTCGTCTCTTTAGTCCTTTCAAGTTTAACGATTAACCTTTCTGATGAAGAAAAAGAGAACATGATCCTTACAGCTTCCATTATGTTTGAAACTGCCAGAAGAAAATAAATTCCTCTCAACTTTGTTTTTCCCGGGCTTAAGAAAACATATTTCCATATATGTATGTGGCGCCCGAGCTGGGAGAATGACCAGTAAGTCCATATGTCTTCTCCTAAAACAACTGCCCTTTTTAAATAAGATTGTTGAATTGCAATTTCAACAACAATAGCATTTTCAACCTAAAAGTTTTCGCCTAAAAGCTTGTTCGAAAGCATAGAGATCAACCTTTGTTTATTATATTGATCTCATATTATGTTAAGTTTTTATATTAAAATTTGATTTAAAACATTAAATAAAACAATAAACATAAAAAACTAATGATAGTTTAGGTAAATCTGATTAATTTCACGTTATCATTCAATAAACTCAGATATTTATGAATTGTTAAAATCAATTTTCAAACTTTTATTTTACAGAATTTTGTTGATATATTTATTACTGCATTACGTCCACATCTATATAAATAATACATTCTTGCATGTGTATAATATACACATATATATAAATATGTATGTATATGTATTAAATATACATAAACACATATTTATCGAAGCGAAAACAAAAACATTGAACGAGAACAAATTGGGAAATGATGTTTTTGAGACAGGAATACAAAAAATCAATATCTTTAAACGTCAATAACTCGACAACCGTTACTTCTATCAAAAAAAGTAATATAGTGTTTTTTATTGGAAATTTTATGTACTTTATGTTTGGCCTTGAGTGTTTTGGACGAAAACCCGTTAGAAATGGAGAAAAACCGTTTTTTGTTTGCTATTTACCGTTATTAAAAATTTAGCACCTAACCAATCGATGGGGACTTTTCAGAATTTATAAAGCAGGGTATAAAGAAGATATATGCCAAAATTCAGCTTTATAGGATTTTTTCCGTAACAAAATCCCAATTTTCCTGGGGCTATAGTGTTTCAAGACGAACCAAACGATGGCTATTGGCTATGTTTTATGAGACTTTGAACATTGTAGGTCTTAATTTTTATGTTCTTCGGAAAATGGCGTCGAATCAAACACAAATGAGACGAATCTTCCTCAAAAACTTGGCACTGGACCTGGAAATAGTGTGGATGAGGATGGCGAACATAGCTGGCTCTGTGTGCCAAATGTGCCTAGACTCAAAACTTTAATGAATTTTTAACATGGTAACTTTGTCTTTCGTATGATATCAATATAAAATAATTATTATTAAATTGGTTTTTAATTTTATGTAAGTACAAATTTAGTCCGAAACTTTAAGTCAAAAATATTTGCTTAGATGATGAAGCGCAGGCACTTCACCGGAATTTCAGCTCTGTGGTCAATGAGATATAGGGCTTCAAAAAGCTTAACTGACAGACTCACATTGACTGAAAAATCATCAAAATTGTGGAGCACAACGCTAAGTCTTATGGCGCAAAATAGAAGGTTTTTCATTCACGGAGCGTGGCTTCCACCAGCTTTCTCAGAATTGTTATCAATAATATGGAGCACTTCCGATTGTTGTAAAGAATGACAAAGCAAACAAAGGTACAAATAAAAATATGGACGACTGGATCGCCCGAACTTGATACATACCTACATAATATGAGAAAATGGAAAAGAAGCATGAAACTCCTTTATTTAAATTGCTAAAAAAAATGTTTCAATTTAAAAATAAAGAACCCCGCCATAGTATTGACTTTTTTGGTTTTAAAATCATAGCTCCTAAACGAATGAAGATATCGTCACAATTTTTTAAGGCTATGATAGTGGAGAGTTTCACAGCTTCTGAAATAAGAATTTTTAGTTAAGGTAGGTAGTTAACATAATTGGTATTTAACTTTAAAAAGGTCGAAAGTCAATTCCTGAAGTAATCTGAGTGTAATTTAAGTGAAACAGTAGGGAAAAAAGAAAACAGACCAATTTAAGTGAAATTAATTTTTTTTTTGGTTTGCAAGAGTATATTCATTAAATATTTCATTGATACATTACAATTCAAAAGGTGGAAAAAAACAATAAAAGTAACAAAAATGTACAGATTAATATTAGATTTCTTTTAAACTATCATCTAGGTCCGGGGAAATACGTAATAAACTTATCATTTCCGGAGAGTATTGTGATTTCAGATCTTTTTGTTTTCTTACATGCCTTATGGAAAAAATAAGTGGATCTGATGAGATTGTAAGCTTGTTGAATAGGTTTTCATTCTGTCGAATCCTTGTAACTTTGCCCGTATTTTGATATCTGTATATTTTGTAATCTTTATTTTTGGACTCCTAAGCCTTTTCTGACAATTCTCCAAGTGATATGATATAAACCAAAATTTTATGAAGAGTACCTAAGTGTCAGTTGTTTTTCAAGGTACTTTTGTTTCAAAAAATGGGGGATGGGGTTTATCTCCCCCCGTTAAGGCAAAAGGTGCAATTTTTGAAAAATAATACTTAAATTGCAAAAACAAATATTTTAAAACAATGGCAGCACATGGCACATGAAATAAATTTGTGTATGTCTTTTGAAAGCCAGAAGTCCATTCTCTTATCAAATTTTCAAATAAAGTTATTGCTATCAATATTTTTCGAAAAAATTGCTTTCAAAATCAAAATTTAGAAAAAAAAAGTGAACATAATTTCTTTTAATTGATTTTTTTTCAAAATTTTGAAACTAATTACTAAAATGGCTTTTATTATTGACTGTCCCTATTATATTTGGGTATGTTCAGTTCAGTCGCCCTCGCCAGGCAGGCGCCAACTCCAGCAGTTTCGCGGGTTCTATGTTTTTTTGGCTTTACTATGGTTTATGATTTTGAAGAGCACTAAAGTTCAAAGTTCAGGATAGAACATGAGTAACGCTATCACTAAATTACATATAATTTACAAATCGTGAACAATTCTTCAATTATTGCCTTTTCTTATGCTATTTCCACTTTAATACCATTTTATTGAGAGTTTAAAACACCCAATGGTATACATACTTAGTTATGTCTTTATAGACATTAGCATATTTTGTACTTACCTATGTATGGAAATTGACTTATTAATTCAGCTTTAACCGGCTCATGAAAGTCAAGTTCAATGTGAAAAATTGTGTGCTGGGGGTATGTAAAATGTACAATTCTACACATTTAACGCGTCAAGTTCAATCGCCTCAATTAATTCAACTTGGATGTGTTTGTTTAAAATAGATTGCATTCCCCTAAAAAGTGAAATCTTATGTTAACTTTTGAAATAGGTAATGAAATTAAATTGATTTTAAAATTGAAGCAATTTCTATTATTTGAAAGGAAGGCAATCATTATCGTCTGCTTTTAAGAATCGAATTTATTTAACGGCCTGGAAGCCCTGAAGGTCTTTAATATTTAAAAAATTAAAATTTAAAAATAAAAAAGTGTGTTTAATTTGTGTGGAAAGTCGAATTTAAACAATTTATTTATTCACATAGCTAAAGACTAGCTCAAACATACAGAAATGTATAGGTCTATAATACAAAATTAAAATTAAATAATTGAATAATGATTTGATTTGAACTTAATTGAATAATTTACTGATTGATCAAATAAGTAATTACATCTTTTATTAAGAAGATTAAATAATTTAAAAATTTTATTTAACGGAGAATATCGTTCATAATTAGTACGACAGTTTGAGATATATATTTGCAGTTGGGTATATTTCTCAAGTTTCTGTGAGGAATATTAAAATTTATTCGGGACAAAAAGTAAAAAGGGTCAATATTTCCATTAATTTTTCTAAAAATAAAAACGAAACTTAAATAAGAACGTCTGTTCTCAAGACTAGGTAAGTCAATGAGTTTTAGTCTATTGATGTAAGTGGGAAGCTCGTAGGGATTATGTCAGCCTAAGCCTCTTAAGGCAAACCGCAAAAATCTTTTTTTGACACTTTCTAATCTTGCTATATGGCACTCATAGTAAGGTGACCAAACCTGGCAAGCACATTCAGGAATAGGTCGAACAAATGTTATAAAAAGCTGTTTTGTAACATAGGGATCTGAAAATCTCTTGATCCATCCAAGAAGTGGATTAGCTCTATTCATTATTGAGTTGATGTGTTGAACGAATTCAAGCTTACGATCAAATAAGATGCCAAGGATAGATACGTTTTCCACACATGGCCAGGAAACTCCATTTAAAAAATAATTAAAAGGTGTCACTGACAGTTTTCTTGTAAAGCTCATAAACATTGTAACATTTCACAATCACGAATACTGGAGATAGTTTTAAAAATTGTAACATTGTCCTCATAAATGAGACAGTTAGAATGCTTTAAGACAGATGGTAGGTCATTAATAAATAAAATAAATAAAAGAGGACCTAAGTGGCTGCCCTGTGGTATTTCAGAATTTACAATAAAGTAATTTGATGGACAACCGCTAAACAACACTGAACAAGATCTGTTTAATAAATAAGATTGAAGCCAAAAAATAAAATTTTCGTTTAAACCCAGATTACTCATTTTTTTAGCAAGATATTATACGAGAGTTTATCAAATGCCTTACTAAAATCTGCAAAGATGCAGTCTACTTCTTTCCTTTTCTTAAATACATCGAAGCAAACTTCAGATAACTCCATAAGAAAGGTCACAGTATTTCAATTTCAATTTAATTTATTCACTTATTGCATACACAGTAAGAAATAAATCTTATAAATTAGTGTTATGCTAATTAATTACATTATAATAAATGGAGAAAAAACTACATACATAGAAAAAGTTTATATAAACATAAATATTGTATTAAATCCAGAATGGATAGTTCATTGTAAATCTTTAGATTAGATAGATATCTTCAACATTTGAATATTAAATTTTTGAGACAAAATTAAATTTTACATACATCTCACTTATTAAATTCCGAAGTACAAAATGATTGGAAGACAGTTTTGGAACTTATGCACTTTGAAAGTAACTTCGAAGCTCTCGGCAAATTTAAGTTTCGCCACTTATTCGTTTAAAATTACTTGGAAGGAGATTCCACAGGCGAAGAGCATTGACGAAGAATTGTTGTTCTGAGGTCCGACAAGAAAACCGAGGGTGTATAAGCATTAGGTATCTGTTGGAGGAGCTGAACCGTATCCTATTAAATAAACTACAAGGTTGTTGCGTTTGAATTATATTGTAGAGTAAGAGAAGTGTTCTATATCAAAGTAGATTATCGAGGGAAATATTATAGATTTGAAGCGAAAAACTTGTAAGAGAGTTTATGGCATAGGTTATGATAATCCACCGTGTCGAAGGCTTTTGAGAAATCAAGCAGTACTAAAAATGTTACAAAGTCATCGTCTAATGCCAATCTAATATCTTCAACAACATTTATTATAGCTGTCATGCAACTATGCTGCTCACGAAAACCGAACTGCTAAGGAAACATGAAGTTTTGCGCCCTTAATACTATGTTTCCACCGATCACTAAACCGAGATTTAATAAGATTTGCCATTATATTCCTCAAATCTCGAAGATTTACCATACAAATTTATTTCGTATCTAAATCTAGAAGATTTCAAATAAACCTTGTTAAATCTTCATAGGGCAAATAGTTTTACAACTCGAACCAAACGAATTTATGTCGCGCTGAACGCATTCATTGGAAAATCCAACCCTTCTTGCTTCTTTTGCCAAACATGAAACTTTCTGGCTCACTTCAACTTCATACGAAAAAATTAAACAACATTTGCATTTTGAGAGGTACTGTCAAAGTTAATCTATTTTTTAATCTTTTTGTGTGGTGGAAACACTATATAGATTTATTTAATCTAAATTGAGCTAAACCTTCCGTGGGAACATAGTATAAGTAATCATTCAATTGTTTTTGTAGAACTCCCTCAAATACTTTGGACGAAAAAGGTAGAATGGGCACCTTCAACCACAAAATCTGAAAATTCAGATCTGAATTTATGTTGTTGAACGCACAACAAATCTGAATTTTCAGTTGAAAGTTGTTGTGTCAAATGCAAGCATTTACCTAAAGGATTTACATTAAAAGATAGAAAATAGAACTTAAATTATATTCTTAAACTAAAATTTAAGCGTCTGTAATTTTGGTGGTGATTTATTTAACTAAATCAGCAACAAATTACAGCAAGACTATGTGAAGTTTAATACAAAAAAAAATTTCACAATATTGTGATGTAGAATTCTGGGAACATTTTTCCAAGAATAGTTAATTTTTTGATTTAGCAACTCACTTATCAATTAACAATAAATTTTTGTATGTAAAAAAAGTATTGATTTGTTCGTGGTGTAAATTAATCATCATAAACCAACCACTAATCAGAGCGAAAATCATAAAGTTCATCCTCTATATATAGTACTTCAACATTTCCCCCACCACTTTCACTTTATTCTGAATTTGAAGATAAGAATTTTTGGCTGAAAACTCAGATGGAACGTAAGCAAACGTAACTAAAAGTAACTAAAAGTCATCTAACTTTTTATGGCAGCTGGCCAATCAGAAGCTCCAAAAATTCAAAAATCTGAAAATTAAGATGTAAAACGTAATGCATTGAATGCACCCAATGGAAATGGACCTGTTATCATTCGTGTTTTCCCCTTTTGAATCGGCAAAATTTTAGCTTCTTTCCAAACAATCGGGAAAATGCCAGTCATAATTATTGTATTAAATAAGTGCGTTAAGTAAGGCAGAATATAAATGGTAAAATAGCCTTGACAAAAACTGGGTGTATACTATCAATGCCCACTGCGTTCGATTTAATACTAAGTAGCACAGATTAGCCATATGAAGATGAGAATGTTTCGTACGTTTCACCCTCCAAAACCCATTTGTTTACATTGTTGTATTTGTAATTTTTTCCCGCGTCGATGAATAGATGTGAATTGCAACAACAATGTAACCCGGTGTGTGAAGATCCCTACTGTCTATGTGTGAGATTTTTATACACACATTCTCATTTTTTATCTGATAACTGCCAGTTCAAGCTTGTAGGCAAATTAAAATGGCTGCCGGGGATTCTCATCTTCATGTGGCTAATCTGTGCTAAGTAGGCTTTCAACAATCTCAGTGCTTTCCACACAAATAAATTCAAATGTTACATCCACAGATTAGCCATATGAAGATGAGAATGTTTCGTACGTTTCACCCTCCAAAACCCATTTGTTTACATTGTTGTATTTGTAATTTCTTCCAGCGTCGATGAATAGATGTGAATTGCAACAACAATTTAACCAGGTGTGTGAAGATCCCTACTGTCTATGTGTGAGGTTTTTATGCACACATTCTCATTTTTTATCTGATAACTGCCAGTTCAAGCTTGTAGGCAAATTAAAATGGCTGCCGGGGATTCTCATCTTCATGTGGCTAATCTGTGGTTACATCTGAATGAGAAACATTTATAGCATAGATACACCATATAAAGATGACAATCTTTCGTACGTTTCACCCTCCAAAACCCATTTGTTTACATTGTTGTATTTGTAATTTCATCCCGTGTCGATGAATAGATGTGACTTGCAACAACAATTTAATGGGGTGGGTTTGTTCTGTTTTGCTAGATCGACCATTTTGTATTTGCAAATAACGCAGCCATCTTTTAAAAAATTCCAATTCACCAGCTTTTCACCATGAAAATGGGGGATGTTAGGTGAGATATCGGGTTGTGTTGAAAGAAACACAAATTTAATGATGCTTAGTCCGCTATTACACGACGACTTTGGCGTAATGAAACTTCTTTAATTTTATTTTGAAAATTCATCTTGTGAGTTGTGCGCTGCTACACATTGATTTTTAAATCTTGACTCAAATTTGGAATTTCGCTTTAGTTTGATTGGTTATTAAAATTTTCAATGCTCGCTATATACATATATGTATTTTTAATTAACAACCATACAGGTATACATGTGCGCTCTACAAATAACAGAAATAAATGAAGCGACTTGTTAAATAAACAAGGAATACAATAAGAAATGTCAAAAATCAGTGATTAACGACCCACATCCCCACTCTTTTTTAAAAAGAAGTAATGACTAAAAACTAGTCTTGCATAATAGCAGTATTTTGTATTGTATGTGATTCTTTTTTTCTGTTTTAAATTAATTTGAAGCCTTCAAATTAATTTAAAACAGAAAAATAGAATCACATTCAAATGAACATGTTTGCTGTCAATATGTTTCTCCTTGAATCTTCAAATTCCTTAGCCTTCCTTCCTTAATTTCTTTTTTACAAAAAGTTTTTTATTTTAAGCTGTGAATTTATTTATTTTGTTATGAATTGTTTTTTAGTTTATTAAAAATGAATGTATGTGATTAGTTTTATAAACCTATCAAAGGAGCAATATAACGGGTGATTTTTAAGCTGGTTTGGTTTTGGCAACACTGGTTTTGACAGCTGACGTGTGTTTATTACCTTGTGTCACTGTCAAACAGCTTCAGTTTGGTTTGCAATTTAACCATGGATCGTCTTACAAATGAACAACGCTTGCAAATTATTGAATTTTACTATCAAAATTCTCGGTTCGAAATGTTCATCGCGCGCTGCTTGTGTTCAGCGATGAGGCTCATTTTTGGTTGAATGGGTACGTAAATAAGCAAAATTGCCGCATTTGGAGTGAAGATCAGCCAGAAGCATTGCAACAGCTACCAATGCATCCCGAAAAAGCCACTGTTTGGTGCGGTTTATGGGCCGGCGGCATTATTGGGCCATATTTCTTCAAAGATGATGCGAATCGCAGCGTTACTGTCAATGGTGAACGCTACCGAGCGATGATAACAAACTTTTTTTTGCCCGAAATGGAAGTTCTTGACTTGCATGATATGTGGTTTCAACAAGACGGTGCCACATGCCACACAGCACGCGAAACAATGGCGCAATTGCGAGGCGAGTTTGGTGAACAGTTAATTTCACGTTTCGGGCCGGTCAATTGGCCGCCTAGATCGTGCGATTTGACACCATTAGATTATTTTTTGTGGGGGTATGTCAAGGCTAATGTCTATAGGGACAAGCCCGCTTCGATTGACGCACTGGAAGCCAACATCCATGCATTCATTCGTGAGATACCGGCCGATATGTGTGAAAGAGTATGCCAAAATTGGACTCAGCGGATGGGCTACCTGAGACGCAGCCGCGGTCAACATTTGCATGAAATTATCTTTAAACATTAAATTGCAAGGTTCAAACTATCGATTCAAATAAATATTTCATTCATTTTTTCGAATTTTTTGTGTTTTTTTTTTTTAAAAAGTTCTAAACCTCTTAAAAAATCACCCGTTATCAATGCCCACTGCGTTCGATTTAATACTAAGTAAATAAATTCAAATGTTACATCTGAATGAGAAACATTTATAGTATCATCAATTTCAGATGAAAAAGGAGAAAGATGTGGAAAAGGAAGCGAAACAAATTTTTGATTTAATACATCTACATCGACATTCTCTTTACATTCTATGTTTTGTCTACCTATCCCTAATTCCCTTAGATTTTTCCATAATTAACGTTTATTTGAACAACAGTTCCTAGCTTTTCACTACACATTTCAATTTTAGCTGATCTTATTCTATTAACGGCTTGGTTACGAAGAGTACGACAATTTTGAAAGTAAACATCTAATCTATTTATATCTAAGAGCCTTCGAATTTCATTCGAAAACCAACGCTGCCCACGATTTAAATTTCTTTTTCTGATTGGAATGTTGTTGTTAAACAGATTTAAAATACTACAGATATTTTACTTGATCACTGGGTGAGGCAAAATAGAAAACTCTATCCCATTCAATACTCTATAGATAGATAGATAGATATAATAATTTTATTTCATAAAAAACTGTTCACAAAAACCTTAAGTATATGCTGGTATACAATTATTTATGACAATAACATTATGTTGTTGTTATGAGATTAAAGTAGCAGCTGCCATTAAGAACATTTAAAAATTGCGGGCGAGAGAGTTCATCATGCCCAAGATACATATATCCTTCTACATTTTAAATATTGGGCAGATTCCAACAAATTGATAAGTATTCTCAGAGATATCTAGGTTGCAAAGTGTACATATGCCAGTAGTATGTGTTTGAAAAGCTCTTCCACGAAGATTTAGAAGTCCAGATCGAGTTTTTAAAATGAGACTGATCATATCACGGGAATTTGAGTCCTCAAAATAGTTTGGTACTTCAGAATAAAGCAGATTACAGTACTCATCATGAAATTGGGATCAACTGGCATTGCTGATAAATTCTGTCCAATGTCTTTCTTTAAGCTTTACTATCAGAATTTTGTGGAATCCTTGCCATTCACCCAAATTTAAGGTGAAAGAAAAATCCATTGATGTTTCGTGGAAAAGACTCAGCCACTCCTTGGCCCGATTTTTCTGCCAATAACAGCTTCCGAAAGAATTCTAGG
This sequence comes from Leucozona laternaria, assembly GCA_932273885.2. Taxonomy (NCBI): domain Eukaryota; kingdom Metazoa; phylum Arthropoda; class Insecta; order Diptera; family Syrphidae; genus Leucozona; species Leucozona laternaria. The sequence goes on from OW026366.1 coordinate 49,027,916, forward strand.
AAGCCTACTATTCGAAAGACTCAGTCTATTCCGAATATAAGAAAAATGTAGGTTCAGTGTTGTTAAAAAAAGCTTTTGGAAGTCCGGTTTCGATGTGTATGACGTAGTTGGGCGTGTTACTTGGTAGAAGAAAACATCTTTTTATGAAAAAGCGCTGTAACTGTTCGACTTGTTTTTTATCACTATAACCCCACACTTGAGCACAGTATAACACTATGGATCTCGTAGCAGCATCGTGAATTTTAAATTTTGTTGAGTGCTGAACTGACTTATTTCTAAGCAGTTTAGACCATGTTGCATTTATGGAGTTTTTTGAGGATGCAAGTCTGTTATTTAGGTGGTTATTCCAGGACATGTCGCACAGTGGTTCGGTTTGTATGGGAGAGCGGAAAAAAGTCTGTTTTATCTGAACGGTTCAACGGATTTAAATGAAATTTGGCAAACATGTTTAGATTAGTCTTATTCATATTTGGTCAAAATTTGGTTGAAAAAAAATAATTAGAAACAAAGTTATTGACATTTTTCTAAAATTTGAGGGTTTTGATGTTTCTATGGGAGAGCGGAAAAAAAATCTGTAACATCTGAACTGCTTAACGGATTAAGATGAAATTTGATTCGCAATTTAAAATTAGTCTTATACACATTTGGTCAAAATTTGGTTGAAAAAAAATAATTAGAAACAAAGTTATTGACATTTTTCTAAAATTTGAGGGTTTTGATGTTTCTATGGGAGAACGGAAAAAAGTCTGTAAAATCTGAACTATTAAACGAATTTTAATTAAATTTGACACACATGTTAAGATTAGTCTTATACATGCTTGGTCTAAATTTGCTCAAGAAAAAATTATTAGAAAAAAAGTTTTTGACATTTTTATAAAATTTGAGGGATTTGATGTTATATTTAAATAATTTTTTTTTTAGTAAAATCTTAACTTTTTATTTTGAACAAAATATTATTATTAACTATGTATATTTTAATGTATTGAATTCACTATATATGTTTGTTATTATATTTCACTTCACTTTCACTTATTGGTTGATCAAAGAATAAAAATTTTTCTTACACACCTTGCACAAATGCTCAATAACTCAATACTGACTTTTTTTTTTAATCCTTTATATATATAGATTTAAGTTAGAGATTTTATTCTAATAAGCCATTACTAATCCTTACAGGTAATAAAAAATTACGCAATACACAACAAAAACAAAGCAATAAAACTTAAAAAAAAAACACCTTTTTAATTTTTACCTGCCCTACTTTTAGCGAAAAATAAAAAAAAAATAAAGGATTATCCCTAATCTTTTTCTTTATTATGTATTAAGCTCTATCATATAATTCAAAATATCATAAAACTATATCATTTTTCGTGTGTTGTTTTCAAGAAAATTGAGTTGAAAGTTGAAAAATTTTCCAGGCAGAAATAAATGGTTTTCGCAAAAATCGAAATTCTCAGACCTGGGTCAATGTATTAATTTTGTTTTATTTTTAAAATAAAGTTTGACATTTTTTCTTAAAAAAATGGGCTTAATCAGTTCATTCTGACAATTAATACCGAAGAAATCAAACTTTTTGGTAAACACCACCGTCAAGATGGAGTTTTTTGAAATCCGATTTAGTGAAACATTTTTGAGCATAACTTCCACATCTGCACGTATCTGCAGCTGATTTTTTCTGTGCTTTAACATGAGTGTATGGAGCATATGGTGGCATACTTACTTTCTTGGTATCTTTTGGAGCTGTTTTTTTAAATCAAAAAGTTTAAAAAAAAAGCATTTTTTCTTAGTACTTAAGCTTCAGGCTACTTATAGAAGGTATCTTTTATAAATAATCAATATTTTTTTTTATTTTTAGATAATCGAAAATAGACCAATTAAATTATTTAAGAAGCTAGAGAATTTATCTACAGGAACTTCGGAAAAAAACATCTCAAAATTTGTTGAAAATACGGTTCGCGATTTGAGTAAAATTATTTTTCAACTTTGAGGGCTTGTAAATCAGAACATACAATATATATGTTAAAAAATACTTTTAAATCATACGCTCGGGTTATCTAAGAGTACTTAAACATAAAGTTTAAAACGATAGACATGACTTTTTCAAAAGACTTTTTTCCGCTCTCGCACCACTGTGTGTCGTAGTTAAAAACAACTCCAAGATATTTATATTGATTTGACACTGTTACTTCAATGTCATTGAAGAACCATTTTTCACTAACACTTCTTCGCCCACCGTTACGAAAAATTACTATCTCTGATTTACCAAGATTAACTTCCAGGTGCCACTTGTTGGAATATATTATGAAGCTGTCAATAAGTGTCTGTAACTTAGAAGCTTTGTCCGATATCAACACTATGTCGTTGGCATATAGAAGTGCATTAATGCCAAGATCACATATGAATAGCCCAAAGGGTAAGTTAACGTGCAGATCGTTTAAGTAAAGTACGATAAACAGAGCACTTAAGACGCATCCTTGTCTGACACCTTTGTTGGTGGGAAAAAAGTCGGATAAGCATCTACCATCCCAAACTGCGGCTGAAGTATCCATATATAGCATCTTGAAATGTTGACCAATTTTGAGGAGATTCCTAGGGTGGCGAGTTTATAAAATAATGCATTTCTATCGATATTATCAATCGCAGCTTTGAGGTCTATAAAAAATGCGTAGAGTTTCTTCTTTTGGTTGAGTTGAAGTTGTATGAGGCAAGAAAGGTTGTAAACTTGAACAACGGTAGAGTAATTAGTTCTGTAGGCAGCTTGAAATTCGTTTATAATATTATTATCTTCCAGCCAAGTCGTGACTCTATTTAATAGAACGGTGGTGAATAATTTATAGAGCGTGTCAAGAAAAGACAGTCCTCTGTAATTAGACACTACATTTGCATCTCCTTTTTTGAACAGTGGGTAAATTATAGATTTCTTAAACGAGATTGGAACGGTAGCAGTTTCGAATATTTCACCAAAAAGTTTATGAATTTCTGACACTAGACAGGGACTTGCATTTTTATAAAATTCATACGGTATTCCATCCATACCTGGAGCTTTACAATCTTTTGAGGAAGATATAGAAGAATAAGCTTCACCGAGTTCTATTGGTCGGTCCAATTGAGGTATTTGAATCCGTGAGAAGTTATAATTTATAGAAACATTCTCAGATGATAGCAACATGTTTTGAAAATATGTTTTGAATTCCATAGCGGATACAATAGCAGGCGTATGAAAAGCGATTCCACTTATTTCACGGGCAATCTTCCACCATTCTTTAGCTGAATTTATGTTCTTTAAGCTATTGGCCAAGTTTGAGAAATATGCTTCTTTTTTAACTTTGCACAAACTTCGGTATTTCTTGTTAGCCGCAAGGTAGTTTCTTTTACAGGTATCTAGGTTGAGCTTTTTATATTTTTTAAGGTGCTTAAACGCTGCTTTCCTGGCCAAATAACAAGCTAAGTCGAACCAAGGTTGTTTGGGTGCGAAATTAATTTTTTGCTTCACTGAGACACCATTTGCTTCATAAATGCAATTCTTAATACCATTACAAAGGTCCTCGGTAGTATTCGTTTCAGCTAATTTTGATGGAACAATTGACTCAAGCCTCGTTTTATAGGAAGAACATCTGACTTCTGACCACTTTATTCGTGGAAGGGGGTTCATATCTTTACGAAGTGCGTTTGTTTCACCCGATTTCATGGTGCAAATTAGTGGCATGTGATCAGAAAATGTTTCACAACCTATACAAAAGTCTTCTAACAAATTTGATGCTGCGTAAGAGGGACAGCAGTAATCAATAACAGACGATCCTCTGTTGCTTACAACATATTCTCCTGCTTTGTCGTTGAATCCTCGTCCATTCAGGATATAAGCACCAATATCATCAAGAAATTCAATAAAGGTGTTACAATACTCTATATAAATATCTTGTTCCAAACGAGAATAATCTACTCTGCTAAAATCTCTATACTCAAATGTGGTTTCAAGACTATTTACCCTAAAATCGAATGCTAAGTAAATTAAATCGTGTTTTGGAAAAGCTGGTGCTGACAACTGGTCATAATGTAAAACATCACTCAGATTACTTACAAAGTAAACATCTAAAAGCGTTTGCGATCTACCTGTAAAGTTTGTTATTCTTTTGCGCTAGTTAATGTTTGCACTCTGGAGTTGTTGAATTTTCGTGTTAATTACGTTTATGTTTTTGTTTACAAAGTCAAATTGATCTTGAATCTTTTTTGCAAGTTCCTCGTTGTCATTTTTCATTTGTTTAGATAACAGAGATATTATGATCTCACTTTGATTGTTGAGTTTCTCATCCAATTTGGACAACAAGGCACTGTCATCAAAAGCCATTCTATTTGAAGTTTGCTGTGGCGAGGTTCGAGGTGAGTTATTAGTGTTTTTTTTTTTTGTTTAGTCGTGGTGTCTGACCGACGGCTTCGTTTGCTGTATGGTCCAGACATAAAAGCAACAATTAGACAATTATGGTTTTATTTCGAGGTTCGAAGAGAAACAAAGGAATTTATTGATTTGCATCTCATTCAATGATAGAGAAAAAAAACAAAAAACTTTTATTTAGAATGTAAAGTTCTTGCATTTATAATTGTCACTCTGATGTTTTTTCACTGGTATCACTTAAATTGACTCTGTAAAAAAAATATTGTCAAAAGAATATCGAGATTGGGAACTTAAATATTGGAGAAAACACAAGAAAAAACTGCCCGATTGTAAAACACCTCTAGTCTGTAGCTCTCACCATCGCTATTTAGTAGAGCGACCTTTCGTACAGCCATGTTGATTCGGGACAATGACTGATTTAACATAGAAACAGAGAGATTCACATATAATAGCCTCGAAAAGCTTCGGAAAAACCGATAATCTAGCTATAGGCCTATATTCTTGAATTTCGTCTTTTCTACCCTTTATAAAAGACTTTTTCCAAACGCAAGGAAATTGACAAGAAAACAAAGAACATTCAAAGAGAAAGGACAGTGGCAGAAGCAGGCTATTTGCACAGTTACAGTCTCCAATGTTGCTGACGTAAATTCCACTTTCGCTGCCTATGAAATTCAGGTTAAATTCCTAATATGGAAAACTTAAGTGCCACTTATTCCGGTAAGGGCCAGTTTCACAGTCGACACTTAGCGAAATAAGTGGCACTTAAGTTTCCCATATTAGGAATTTAAGCTAAATTTCATAGCTAGCGTAAGTGGAACTTAAGTCACCAACATCGGAGACTTAAGTGCCACTTATTCAGGTAACAGTGAACGGTGATATTGGGTATTAATCTTTCACATTCCCACTTAAGTGTCACTTTCCTGACTGACTTTCAGCTTTAACTATCAGCCCCTGAAGTTTTAAATACATACCTATTTTAACTAATGCCGAATTCCTTTCAACAAAAGAATCGAATTTTTTCTACACAGAATCGAATTTTTTCTTTCCATTGAAAGGAATTCGTATAAGAATCGATTTTTTTTGTTTGATTGTATGTGTGTTACGTGATAGTTGTAATTAATTATTTGAAAAAAACAATTTGTCTTCCCAAAATTCCTTGAGTTCAATTTGACGTATTAGAAATGTGAAATCTTTATAGTGTGGGTGCGAATCGGTGTGAAATCTTGCTAAAAATGCAAAATTTGTTTTGACAGAAAAGAATCGATTTTTTAGAAAAAAATCGATTATGTTTAGAAAAAATTCGATCTCTTTGTTGAAAGGAATTCGCCATAACAGATTTTCGATTGCATTTAGAATTACAGTTCACACACACACATGTAAAGATTTTCGTTGGATTACTTGTCAAAAGTACTAAATATTTGAAAAAGTCATTTTCTTAAATTGCGACTTTCGGTAGTGCAAGTGAAAATTTTGGAAGTCGGTGTTTTCGTCGATTGGATCAAAAAAGGAGTAGAATTTGTCCGAAAATCCAATCGAAAACGACAATAGGTCTGTTTGGTATCTTTTTCAGTAAAATGTGTTAAACCTGTTAAAACTCCAAAGTGAGAACGAATTTCTCAAAAATCGAGAAACTTATGTCTAATTCCTTTTAACAAATAAATCCAATTTTTTTCTAAACCGAATCGATTTGTTTGTGTCAATTGAAACGAATTCGTAAAAGAATAGAATATTTTTCGTATGATCGTGTTTTGTGTAACTAGAAAGCTGAAATTAATTATTTTTGTAGTTATGTACATATATTGACTGAAAATATTGTTGAATATTTTGTTTAATTATGTAGAATCCTTTGCAACAACAAAAAAACCAGTTTGCAGTGTTTTTTGAGACTTGATCTTGAGACTGCAGTAGAGCTAGCATTGACGTATTACAAGGTATGTTTGCTATCTTTTTTCAGCAAAATGTGTAAAACCTGTCAAAACACCAAAGTGAAGCCTGATTCACAATGCGGCGAGGAAATGAGACGTGAGCGTGACGAGAACTCGTAGTAGTTGTCAAACCAATTTCAAACAATTCTCGTCGTCACGTCACGCCAAGAATTCGAAAAATTGAAAAATAGACGCATCGTGACGACGATTTTCATTTTTGCTAAGTAATTTACAGATTTTTCAAAAAAGAAATGATCAAATGTAAATATATAACAAATAAAGCTATGTATTGATAATTCTATTGTTATTCATGTTATGATACCGAAATAGATTTTTTTGAAATTAAAATTATTTTCGCGACGAGTAATAAAATAAACAATACGACAGAAGTATGGCCCGCGGACGAAAACAAACAGGGTTAAAGGAAAATGTATCGAAAGTTAAGTGTAGTAGTTTTCTTACGATCTAGTATAGGAATGCGTTGCAAATGTTGCCAATGCAAAATATAATATTGCTGACAAGAAGAAACTTTTGCAGATTTTTCTAGCGCAGCTTTTAAGAGCAGACCAAATAGGCAGAATTTTCAGAAATTTTGACTCGAAAGTGAAAGTTTTCATGTAATGAAGTAAATGATCCTGGAAATTATAGACAAATAAATAAAGCTTAAGATTATGCAGAATTTCCAATGCTGGTTGGCGATGGGTATAGGAAAATTGCGGAATCAAAGAAAAAGTTTCCACCATACAAGACGGTTCACGATTTTTTTATATCTTAACTTTCAAGTCCAGTGCGAAAAGGTTAAGTTACATACCTACCTATATAAATTTAATTTTGCATTAAAGAATAAATTGCTTTGCAAGTGATTAAATTGCACACAAAACGGAAAAAAACTAAATTATTATCCACACATTGTGTCGAAATCGGTGTATTCAAATACCTACTTATACCACAAGGTAAATTTTGTGATAGTGTTTTTTTTTTATTTTTCTTATTAAGAAAATTATTTTTTTAAAGGAAAATCCCCGGCGGTGGATCATTGCAACCGCCACCATTTTTTTGATTAAACCGCCAATCAAAGTAGAAAAACGGAGTTTTCCTGCGTTTAAAAATTGCCATGCTACCAGGCAGACAGAAAAATAAGCAGCACAGCCGTTTTATATAGATATTAATATCTATATTCTATAAAACCGTACACCACGCTTTACTACAACTATAAATTCAGGGTATCGATTTGTCCTCTAAAAATCAAGCGTCAACTTAGCCTAGAATTTAAAAGGGTCGACCAGTTTCGAGCCCTAATCGAGAGGTCCAGAAGAACCCGCTACTAAACGCCAATAAAATAATTTTTTAATTTTTTTTTAATTAATGTAATATTTTTTTTAATCTGAATTTGAAACTAAAGATAATCCTCTAACCGTTTGCAGCGCCATCTCTCGGAAAAGCTTAACACCAAACCTTTAACCGTTTACAGCGCCGTCTTGTGATTCAGCTGAGTATCAATTCCAATGTTCCATCTGTCAGCGACTGGATTGGAAACTACTAGATGAAGATATACACGAATATTCCAGTGGATACTAGTGAAGACTAGAACTATTTAATTCCCTATATAAGGAGATGTTTTCGAGCGAGCAGAGACAGTTTAATTTCGAATGTTATAACGTAAAGTAAGAAGTAAAAGTGTATTCAGAAATGAATTTTAAATTGCATACTATTGTGATTGGAGAATAATAAAATAGATTTGAAGTGAAATAAAGTGTGTTTGTTTTGTTAAGTAAACAAGTGGATGTTATTATTTAAGGGAAATAAGTATTATTATCGAACCTAGGTAGAACATTACAATATTATACCATAACATATTGCTGATCACTTTCCGGTGTAAAAATATATATATATATAGAGAAAAAGAAAAACATAGTACGCGAGTCGAGGGGGGGTTTTGATCGGGGGATTATTGTGTATAGTGTTAATTGAAATTAAAAGAAAAAAGAGGATTTGAAATCCCAACTTTGCGAATAAATCGAAAACGGTTTAATAGAATTTAATTAAATTTTTCTTTGATAAGCGATAGGGTTGCCAACGAGTGAAATTACCTTTTTGCTTATGGTATAATAAATTAATTGCTTTGTTTTAAATTAATTTTTTTTCATATTTTATTTAAAATAATCATAATTAAATGAATAGATATAATTATATTGTAGAAAAATCAACATGATTTTTGATTTTGAAAACTAGTAAATTTATAATCACATACGATATGATTTGTGGTTAAGTTTTAATTAAAAAAGGATGAGAGGGAGAAGGAGAGAGGGATGAAATGAGGAGGTGAGAGGAAGGCTGTTAAAGGGGTTCCTTATGCGAGAGGGGCAACCAGGAAGGGAGGGTTGAGAAGAATTTTCTCGCGAAAGGCAAATCTGCTCTTTACAGAATTGCGCCCAACGTCTATCCCACTATCTAGTGATAGTGAGGATACAAATTTGAGCCAAATCAAATTTTTTTTTGATACAATTTCATTAATTTCTTTTTATTTATTTTTTTTTTTTTAATTTTTTTTCATACCTATAAAGTTTTCAGTTTTTTTTCTCGATTTTCATCGATCGAGTTTGGTTGCAGTTTCCTTGTGAGTCCCGGTGACTCGGTGTAGAGCACTCGGTACCGCGTTGCCGCAAGGAAGGTGCAACCATACAACATTAAGCAAATAATGTTTGAGCTAGAGAGTTCGAGTCTTTAGGGAATTTGGTCATAGAAGGTACCAAATAGCAGGACAATCTAGCTCATAACATACATACATATATCTTAAATAAAAATCGGAAGAGACCCGTTGATGCGAGAGGCGTCTTCGGCGATCCGTCCGACAACATTCCATCTTGATTTCCAAGATCTTTCAGAGTCCTCACAGATGAAACCGTTTGTCTGTCAGAAGTCCTGGAAATCAAAGGAAGTTAAAATCTCAAATAATAATATTAGTTTCAATAGTATAAAGTAAAATTACATACTTAGCATATATATTTCAAATTTTTTTGCTCATTTGACTTGTGACTCGCAGGACTATGGCTTCTTCTCAATCATCCGGAATCATCTTTCTCAAATTTGAACTCTCATCCTTTTTGCATTTTTATGAACAAACCAATAAAAGTTTTTTGTAAAGCAGTTATTTTTTGAAAAAATTCCAAGTGAAATAATTTTTTCTATAGTTTTTATAAAATATTTTTTAAATAAATCTACTGAATTATATTTTTTTTTAATTTTTAAAAATCCTTTTTACTTTTTTAATACAATTGGCTTTTGGTGAATTTAGAATCAGAGTTTTCAGAGATATGAAGCTGTGGACTGGTTCAAAAATTCAATTTTGAAAAATTCTAAATGCGACTTGCAATTGTTTTTTTTTGAAATTTTACTTTCGATTTTTTTTTATTGATAATTTTATTTACTTTTCTTTTACTTTTGCAGCTATAGGGTGTTTCTGCAATAAAGTCGTTTTCAGGAATTGTATTCCTTTTCGCGATATTTCTTTTTCGAGTTTTTTCTTAGTTTTTTTGCAAGGCTTATAATTTTTGTCTTGAGTCTAAGGTGGATAGGATTCTGCAAAAGTTTCTTTTTGAAGAGGTATGAGCAGAAGACGCCGAGTGTCACTCCACGACGACATAAGTGTTATTCAAGCTCATTCGGAAGCGAGATTTGAGGAATTCTACAGGCGGTTTAGAAGTACATTTGAACGATTTAACCTAGACACTTCCTTTAGTTTTTCTGAACATTTGAATTCGATAATTTCAAATTCGACGGCTAATATGTCGAACTCGAATAATTCCACGGAGAATGACGTTCCATTGCAGTCTGAAGAGGCTGATAACAATGCATGTTCGTCCACCATTCCCAGGACTGATCGGAGTGAAGAATTAACGGCCAGAATAGAAAGAAGCATGATTGAAAATCAAATTAGGCTTTTTCAGCAAATGTATGTGTTCATGACTAATATCATCCAAAAGTTGTAAAATTTACATATGCCAACGCAAAATCAAAATGTTCATCCAAGAGATAACTTGCCCAGTGCCGATGCAGAGACGGGTAGATCATCCGAAGTTTTCCCGCCGGCACCAAGACCAAGCACTTCCTTTACTCCGTCTACGTTTAGCTCGTCTGAAACATGCAGATTAGATAGATGGAGTATCAAATACGAGGGTACCGAAAATGTAAGCGATTTCTTGTTTAAGGTTGAAGGAATCTTTTGACGACTTTTATAAGTCGATAGTGGGTCTCAACGAACGATTGAAAGAACCTTTTGATGAAAGGAAACTTGTCGATGTTTTGCGCAACAACGCAGAGGACAAAATCGGTGAAATTTTATTGTCAGCTGATGTCAAGAATCTCGAGCAGCTAAGAAACAAAGCTCGAGAAGCTGAGAGGTTCTTGGCGAAGCGGTTTTCTTCTCAAAAAACGGTCCATGAGATTGTGGTCGATGAAGGTGAAAGAGATCTCGAACAGAATGAAGAGGAAATCGCAGCCTTGACTTCAAATCGAAGACCGATTTCAACTGCAAATTTTGTGTGTTGGAATTGCGATCAAAAAGGGCACGCTTACCATTTTTGCCCATCGCGAACCCAAAATTTGTTTTGTTTTCTGTGCGGTGCAAAAGGGGTAAATACCGTTGAGTGCGGGAAACATGTGGGAAACGCATCGAGGGACGAAAAGAAGAGTGGGGAGATTCGTTCCTCAAAGAACAAACCTGACTACCCACAGAATTAAAACACCAAATTTCCTACACCAACACAAAGGTTCCGATTGAGAGTGTTCCAACTACCATCTTGGAACGAACAGTTCCACTCAGCTCCGAGTGTCCTCAGTCTCATCCTGTTGATAATGCTCTCAAGACTCTTCACGAGCGAAAGCTAAATTACTATAAAGTTCGATCTCGAATTTTCGGGGGTTATAGTGGTTTAGCTAGCGCTCTTGTTCGAAAATGCCGACGTCGGTTTCGTAATCGAAAAAAGATTCGAAAACAAATCGTGGAAACCATCATTTCCTTAAATGAAGATGGCAGGATGTATACGAGTGTCATGCTAAACGGTGAGCCAGTAGTTGGCTTATTGGATAGCGGAGTATCCATATCGGTGTTAGTTAGTGAGTGCTGTGAGTTGGTGAAAAGAATTGGAGCTGATGTGAAGCCATATAAAAATGTCGTAAGTACTGCCGACGGTAAGTCACACGAAATAGTAGGTTATTGTGAAATTCTGACTAAGTACAATGGCATCACTAAACTCCTTTCCTTTTACTTAATTCCCAACCTCACCCAAAAACTGTACTTAGGCATGAACTTTTGCGGGAAAATGAGCTTGATGAGCTTTCTTCGATAGTGGTATGTGGTGAGAATGATCTTGACTCCGTTCAGTTTGATTCGGAGCAATATACCCAACTGAGAAAGAGCATCGATTCAAATCAATCTGCGCTTCCTGACTTAGTTGTATTGGGAAAATTCATATTCAAAATAGTTAGGTTTAGGAATGGTGATTTGAACGAGGAGGATTCACTGTGGCGTCTTTGGTTGCCGGATGCACTCACTCACAATTGCATTGAATTGTCCCATAATACTAAGCTAGTGGCTTTGCGAAGACATACGCTCGTATCAAAGAAAAGTATTTTTGGCCTAAAATGGTTAAAGACATCAAGGCATTTGTGAGTGATTGCGAAGTATGTAAGATGGTAAAGGCACCTAACTCAGTTCTTCATCCACCAATCACCAAGCAGATTGTATCTGAAAGGCCCATTCAACGACTTTACGTCGACTTCTTAGGACCATATCCGCGTACGAAAAGAGGAAATGTGTACGTTTTTATCGTTGTTGACCACTTCACAAAATTCACGTTTTTAAAAGCTTTTCCTAAAGCTAGCACTGGTAGGATTGTGCAATTCTTAGAGAGCGAAATATTTCATACTTTCGGCACCCCTGAGTTTATCCATTCCGACAATGGAAGTTAGTTCGTTTCCAAAGAGTTTAAAAACTTTTTGGCGAACTATGGTGTAAAGCATGCGCGTACGGCGTTATACTCACTGCAGGCTAACGTTTCCGAAAGGGTCAACCGAAGCGTTCTAAGTAAACTAAGAGTTCTGATATCCAAAGAGCAACACGATTGGGACGAACACTTATGAAGTAAAGCATGCGCCCTACGTTCAGATTTGCATGACTCGTTAGGATGTCAACCGTATTTCACGCTCTTTGGTCAAAACATGATATCACACGGTTCCGCGTATCAAATATTACGAGACTTGAATGCTTTAAACGACCCGGAAATGTTAGTCACGCCTACCGCACTTAAAACCATGCTAGTCAGACAGAAAATGTCGGAATATTTACTTAGGGCACACGTTAAGTCTAAAAACGCATACAACTCACGGTCAAAACAAGTTACTTACCGTGAAGGCCAAGAAGTTTTCCATAGAAACTTTGCGCAAAGTAACTTCGTCAAAGGGATCAACGCCAAACTGCTTCTTAAGTTCGTGAAGTCGTGCGTACGAAGGGTGATTGGCAATTGCATGTACGAGTTGGAATCTCGTGCAGGAAAACCACTAGGTAAAGGGTTTTCCAATAAGAGGTGTTATTTTGATATTCAAAGAAAACTGGCATTTTTTCAGATAAATGATCGGATGTTTATTTCATTATAAAGAGGAAGGTATGCCGTTAATAATGGAACACAACATCAGCCAAATGGCCGCCACGACCACGCTTACAGGACCATATCCTTTTCATGAAATTTTCCATAGCCAAATCGCAAAGTGGCTGCCCTATGTCCTCGATAGCCTCACGAATTCCATCTTTGAGGTCTTGAATCGACGCTGGGCTGTTGGCGTAGACCTTATCTTTCACGTGGCCCCAAAGGAAGAAGTCGTAAGGTGTTAAATCACAAGATCTCGGTGGCCAATTGTGATCACCTCTTCGAGAGATAACACGGTCCGGAAACTTTTCCCGTAAAAGATCGATGGTTTCATTGCTTGGCCCGGCGCAAATCCTCGTATCAAACCCTCCCAGTGGGAGTTATGATCACTACAGTTTTTGTTTTTTTTTTTTTTTATCTTGTGCGTTGTCAAGATGGTGATCAGCTAAGGTCAGGGCGAATTGCTGAGGTGTTCCTTTACTCTACTCCTCAATAGTTCAACCCTCAGTAATGCGTTTTGACCATAAATACGGGGTCCCTAATTTTCCAAACCAGAATTTTCCAAACCAGAACATTAACCCGAAACCCTCGTGCAGCAATGCCAGGCATAGCAATGCCGCACGTGGTAAGAAAAAGCCATCTTCAGGGGTCCGGAGCAGGATGCAGTTCAAGAAGGCCTCTTTCATTCTTGACAAAATCGCCAAGAATGAGGAAGCTGGAACTCTTCATGCGAAGGACGCTGAGGACAAAATAAAGTACCAGAAGATTATTGATGATTACAATAATCTTCTGGCCACCCAAGAAAAAGTCGTCAAGCGTAATAGGTCTCGAGATGATACCAACCAGCCTCAGAAGAAGAGCAAGCTTGACGGTCCGAAAAAAACGGGCAAAACATCATCTCCTAGAGCGGCGCAACCGATTACTCTAAGCGAAGTTGTCAGAAACGACCTCCAGGTATCGGTTGTGGATGAGCTCTCCACAAACGGCAGAGGCCTGCTGGCTGTGTGGAACTCTATCGAGGGTAAGCTCTCTGAGATGGTGTTTTCATATACTATGGAAACTGCAGAAGGCCCCTTCCCCAGTTTTGACTCTGGTGAGATGCTCAGGGGATACAGGGTAATTAGGTGTGCAGACAGGTTTTCTAGGGATTTCCTTAGTTCTTATCCCAGCCAAGGAGATCCCTAAGCTCGCATCTGGTTGCCCCTCATGAGCATCAAACCAAGCGGACAGGAGCTGATCCGCTGTCTGCAGAAGCATGACTGGGCAGTCATAAAAGCCGAAGAGCCGCAGAAGAACAGCGCGACTTATGTTCTATTGATCAGCGAGGAAAGCCGAAGAGCGCTGGAGGAAGCGGATTTCAAACTGAAATTCGGCATCAGGCATGCTAGGTTAAAGATCTTGCATGATCAGGGAGCAGACCCCGACAAAGCTGGCGACAATGTTGAGTTCAACATCGACGTTGGCGGCGTTGAGGTCCCCAGCGAGTCGCCGGGCCCTGGTTGTGCAGGGTCATCAAAAAATTAAAAAACGCGCTGAAGATCATCCAGATTAATCTGAAGCACTCCAAATGTGCCTCAGATAATCTGAGAGTTTTCCTAAGGGAGGAAAACGTTGATGTTGGCCTCATGCAAGAACCGTGGGTAAACGGCCTCAAAGTTAGAGGCCTCCAAGACTACCAATACGACCTCTTTTATAAATCCGCAAACACAGACCAAGGTAAGCCAAGAACTTGTATTTTAGCTAAAAAACACTTAAAAGCTTTTCTGTGTCCAAATTTTAGTACTCCCGATCTGACAGTCGTCAGGTTGGAAGATAAAAACGCAGGAGGCTTACTACTGGCATCAGCCTACTCAGCCCATGACCGGCAGTCACCACCTGAAGAGGTTAGAAATTTCATTACCGACAGAGGGACAAACCTGTTGATCGGCTGCGACGCAAACGCACGGCATACTCTCTGGGGTAGCTCGGAGATCAACGAACGAGGTGAGTCTCTTTTTGATTTTATTATTGAAAACAACCTAAATGTCTGCAACAGGGGAGATAGCCCCACTTTTATCTTTCCGAGTTCCGAAAATTATGAAGGGTGGGAAGATGTTCTAGACGTTACGATCGTTAATAAAGACTTTAAACTGATGGTAGAGAATTGGAGAGTTTCCCTTCTGAAGTCCTTTTCGAATCACAGATGGATTCTCTTCAACCTGAATTTCGAGCATGAAACTCCTCCTCCTTTCAAAAACCCCAGACGTATTGACTGGACCAAGTTTGGTCAAATAGTCAACTCTAAACTTGGCAATATTCCGATTCTGAGCCCAGACTCGGTGTTGGACCTAGAGACAAAGCTTAAATCTTTTGAGGCGGCTATGAGCACTGCCTTTAAGGTCTCTTGTCCGGTAAGGTATAGCCGTAAAGTACTTCCCCCATGAAGATTTGTCTAATCTTAGAAAAGTGTCAAGGACAATCTTCAATATCTGCCACAAACATAAGTTTTACCAACCGTATAAAGATATCCTTAAAATTTATAAGAAGGCTATCGCATCAGCCAAGCAACAAAGCTGGAGAGATTTTTGTCAGTCAATCGAAAGCATAAAGGATTCCGCAAGGCTTAGCAAGGTTCTCTCGAAGGAACATTGTAATCCCTCGTTCCTGAAGAAGCCAGATGGATCTTGGACTGGCACTCCAGCTAAGTCCTTGGAGTTACTGATGACGACGCATTTTCCGGGTTGCGAGAATAACAGCACGGAACAGCCTATTAACAACATTTCATTCATTCGTAAAGAGCGAATTAATACCGTAATAACCAGAGAAAAAATTGCTTGGGCAATTAGCACTTTCTCGCCGTACAAGTCTTCAGGACTGGACGGAATTTTGCCTATCATGCTCCAGAAACAGCAAGATGTGGTGATTCCTTGGCTTGAGCTGATTTTCAAGGGTTGTCTCTCCCTCAACCATGTACCCGAGTCCTGGAGACACGTTAAAGTAGTTTTTATCCCGAAAGTCGGTAGGCGGGGGCATGAATCTGCTAAAGATTTCCGTCCAATCA
The DNA here is from genome assembly GCA_932273885.2 of Leucozona laternaria. NCBI lineage: Eukaryota > Metazoa > Arthropoda > Insecta > Diptera > Syrphidae > Leucozona > Leucozona laternaria. Next base: position 49,043,915 of record OW026366.1, read on the forward strand.
GCCTGACCTCTTTCGTGCTCAAAACTCTCGAACGTATCCTTGATACCCATATCAGAGATATCCTAGTGGGATGTCCTCTTGATAACTCTCAACACGCATACCTAAAGGGCAGGTCCACTGAAACGGCCCTGCATGAGGTAGTGCGTACAGTTGAGAAAACAATCCATTTCAAAGAATATACTCTCGCTACCTTTTTAGATGTAGAAGGGGCTTTTAACAATGTCCTAACTGAATCCATTCTAGAATCACTCGTTGACATAGGTGTAGAGGACTACATCAGGAAATGGATTATATCCATGCTCAATGATAGAAGGATACATGCTTTGTTAGGTAATACAAATTCCACTAAATATGTTAGTAGAGGGACACCTCAGGGGGGTGTCCTATCCCCTCTTCTGTGGCTTTTAGTCATGAATAAAATTCTCGTCAAGCTGAAGAGATGTGGAGTCAAGGCTGTTGCGTATGCCGATGATTTGGTGATAATGGTGTCAGGAAGGTTTACGCCCGTGATTAGTGAAATCACGGAAATGGCTTTGAGAAAAGTTAATAACTGGGCTAATAGTTGTGGCCTAGGTGTTAACCACAGCAAAACAGAACTGATGCTTTTTACCACCAAAACTAAAGTACCCCCTTTCACTCTACCCAGACTCAATGGCCAAACTCTGTCGCTTTCATCCAGTGCTAGATATCTGGGTGTTGTTCTTGACCATAAACTAAACTGGAAACTAAATATTGAAGAACGGGTTAAGAAGGCCTGTATACCTTCTATGCCTGTAGCAAAACCTTTGGTAAAAAGTGGGGCCTACAGTCAAAAATGATACTATGGACGTACACAGCAGTAGTACGACCAATCCTCATAAATGGATCGATTGTATGGTGGCCTGCTCTAACCAAGGAATATAACATCAACAAGCTTAAAAAGATTCAAAGAACGGCTAGTGTTGGAACCACAGGGGCCTTAAGATCTTGCCCAACGGATGCCTTAAGCGTTTTTCTGCATCTTTTGCCACTCGATTTACACATTAAATATATGGTAACTTGCAGCGCGTTGAGACTGAAAGAATCAAATTGCTGGTTTGCTAAACCTTATGGTCATGGCAATATAGCAAACTTGATTCCAAATGATATTTTTTCGACTCCTACCGACTACTGCACCCCTACTTTGAGTATTGGGAGGGTTTGTAACGTTAAAATTCCATCCAGAGAGGATTGGAATGATGACTTAGTGACGAGAGACTTCGACACAACTATCTACACTGACGGCTCAAAGATGGAGTGTGGTGTTAGTTCAGGAATCTTCTCGGAGTCCTTAAATATCTCCAGATCTCTTCGACTTCCTGACTATGCTAGCGTTTTCCAGGCGGAACTACTGGCTATAAGGGAAGCATGCAAAATACTTAAACAAGACCCAAACCAAAATCGAAATACTGCAATTTTGACAGACAGTCAGGCGGCTGTCAAAGCCATTGCTGCGGTCACATCATCCTCCAAATTGGTCCTGCAATGCCGAGATGAGCTTGCAAGTCTAAGTACCAATCTTAGTGTCACTCTTATCTGGGTACCAGGTCACTGTGGCATCGAAGGTAATGAGCGGGCGGACGAACTAGCTAGGCAAGGATCAGCCCTTCATAGCTCACTTGCGGAAAGCGTTTACATTCCCCTCGGAGTTATGAAGGGCAATCTTTATTCACTTTTTCTCATCAAATCTAATCGTAGGTGGAGCAGTCTGAGCAACTGCGTCATATCTAGAAAGATGTGGCCCGCCTACAATAAAGCCCGAACAAAGGATCTAATGTCCAGACCAAGACAAGACATTGCCAGGGTCGTTGCAACATGCACCGGGCACTGGCCAATAGGAGAGCATGCGGCCAAACTGGGTATTTCTTACAACACCCACTACCGTAGCTGTGCGAATCAGCAGGAAAAGGAAACATTAGTTTACTTCCTCTGTAGATGCCCTGCCCTAGCCCGTTTTAGGTTGCAATCACTTGGAAAGGCTTTCTTTAACGACCTTGATGAACTTTCCGAACTGAAGATCAAAGACTTGATCTCCTTCTTAAACGAAACTAAATGGCTCTGAGACGATATTCGGCTTTCTGCTGTCTTACTCGGGGCTTTACAATCCTGTTCCACAAACCCATTCCTAAACCATAGGTTCAAACGAGTTTTGGTATCAAAACGGCGCTTTTTGCGCTAATTGGGTCAGCGAGCTAGTTGGCTCGTTGGCCGCCATTTCTACCTACCTACCTTCATTGCTTGTGTGGCACGTAGCGCCGTCTTGTTGAAAGTAAACGTTGTCCAGATCAATACCATCCAATTCCGGCCATAAAAAATCATTAATCATCTCTCTATAGCGCAATCCATTGACCGTAACTGTTGCTCCAGTAAGGTCCAATGACCCCGCCGGACCATAAACCGCACCAAACAGTCACGCGTTGAGGATGGAGAGGCTTTTCAACAATAACTCTTGGGTTTTCCGAGCCCCAGATGCGACAGTTTTGCTTGTTGAGGTAGCCTCCGAGGTGGAAATGAGCCTCATCAGTCAAGATGATTTTTCGATGAAATTCCGGATCATTTTCATGCATTTCAAGGACCCAATCAGCAAAGACACGACGTTGTTGATGATCAGCCGGCTTGAGTTCTTGTGTTAACTGAACTTTATAAGCCTTAAGACCCAAGACTTTATGCAAAATACGGTGTAATGACGTTTGTGGAAAGCCTAATTCCAAAGAACGACGGGGAATGGACAAACCTGGGTTTTCTTCAACACTTTGGGCTACAACAGCAATATTCTCAGTTGTTCTTGAGCGACGTCCACGGGTTTTATTCTTCACATCAATAACTTGTCCCAACAGCTCGAATTTGTCCACCAATTTCTGTATTGCGGTCCGACAAGGTGCTTCACGACGACCCAAAAATGTTTTAGTTTTACGAACCGTCTCTGCCAAATTTTCAATATTTTTATAGTGAATTTTAATAATTTCAATGCGTTGTTGAAGCGTGTATCGTTCCATGGCGTAGTTTCTACTTGTCAAATGTCAAAAAATGACAGCTTCAAAAGTGACAGCTACCGAAATAGCGGGCTATTCAAAATAACACCTCTTATTGGAAAGCCCTTTATATTTCATGCCAAAGATATACGCCAATAAATCCCCTGAAAAGAAAAAAAAGAAAACACAAAGTATCTGTTCGATTTCAAAAATTGAAAATTTAAACTTATCTGACAACTGCCCGGCTAGGTATATGGGTTCGCGACACACGTTGGTTATTGAGGAAAAGTCCTTAATTTTGATTAGTTAAAAATCCGACCGTAAACCGATTCAATTTCATTTATTTATTTTTTTTATCAAATCAAGTTAAATAACTTTGATTTAGGACCAAGTTCAAGATTTTTAATTTTTTTTGCGGTATGGAACACGTTTAAAAGATAAACAAACACCTTCATGATATCCAACGGTTTGTTTTCACAAATTGGGTTGTCCCGACGGATATACGCATATATTTTTTTTATTAACCGACGGCAAAACGCACTTTTAATATTTTCTTTTCCCGACGGCAAAACACACTTAACCAATGTACCTTACTTTAACTGTGTACATTTGTGGTGTTTACATTTACCACTTTTTTGTATATACACGTTTTTTTTTTGTTATTTACACTTTTTGGTTTGTTTTCAACAAACGTTACGGAACACAAATGAAATTGGGCATCCCGCACGATTGCCCACATTAGCTGGTGTATGCACTATGCAACCGTCCCGCTTACTGACAACAGCAAATTATATTCACTGCTTTCACAATTTTCACTTTCGATTAATTTTTTTAAATGTATCTTTTTTGTACACAATCACAATTCACAATATGATCGTTTCATTCTTGCTTTTGTTAAGCTTTTTAAATCAAACTACTTCGAGCGACACCAAAGGATTTATTTTGTTATTTTCACGTATTCGTTTTACCGACGGCAAAACATCAATCCCGAATACGATTTTATTTAGTTTGTTTAGATGTATCAAAGCGGTAATCATGTAAACGAAACTTATTTTTTTTTACCGATGCCAGAATCATAACCGTACCGTAAAGATATAAGCGAAATAATATTTTGCTTACGCATTTTTTTTGTAACCGTTTTAAATTTTTTTATTTACACTTCAATATACAAATCATTTATCCGCTTTAAAGAATTATGACACTCGCCTTATCGCACGTAAGCGGCACTATACCCGTCTCTTGCGCTACAGACGGTATATCATTCGCAATATTTATATTTTTTTTTGTAATTCCGTTAATCGAATGCACTTTATTTATTATTTAATGAAATCACTTTCATTTCAATTAACTATTTTATTTAATTGCACACTTTTAAAACCTCAATTATTCACCCATAGGGATTTCTGAAGGGTTTGATATATTTGTTTTGCACTACACTGCTACCTTTTGTTTCTGTTATTACTCAAGGCACATGATTTTTTTTAGTTTTCACTTTTTTGTACTCCATATAATTATTTCATGGATCGGTATATCTGAAAAAAGCAAAGTCCTGATACCGAAATTGATTTTTTTGAAATTAAAATTATTCTCGCGACGAGTAAAAAAATAAACAATACGACGAAGGTATTGCCCGCGGACGAAAACAAACATGGGAATTGGGATAATAGACAAAGAGTCAAGTGTCAGGGTTAAAGGAAAATGTTGCGAAAGTTAAGTGTAGTAGTTTTCTTACGATCTAGGATAGGAATGCGTTGCAAATGTCGCCAATGCAAAATATAATATTGCTGACAAGAAGAAACTTGCAGATTTTTCTAGCGCAGCATTTAAGAGCAGACCAAATAGACAGAATTTTCAGAAATTTTGACTCGAGAGTGAAAGTTTTCACGTAATGAAGTCAATGATCCTGGAAATTATAGACAAATAAAAAAAGCTTAAGATTATGCAGAATTTCCAATGCTGGTTGGCGATGGGTTCTATAAAACCGTACACCACTCTATACTACAACTACAAATAATCATATACAGATGTCTTACGCCTATGGAGCGAAATGACCTATGAAATTGAAAAAGCAATAGTTTACAAAGCTTTTAAAAAAGCTATTTTTACTACAAAAATGAAAATATCTTTCCTTTGTTGGAAAATATCTATCTCTATCTCTTATTCTTTGTCGATTTCTTTCTTGTCCTTTTTTTATTCTTATAATTTTTTTTTTTTTTGTTTCTGCAATGCTAGTTTTGTCCCTTAAGCAACGATCAAGGCAGTGTTTTTTTTTTACTTTGCTTTGCTGGTTGTTGAGTGGGTATGTACGTTTTTTTTTGTCGTCTGAGGTTTGCGACAATAATGAACAAATATAAACTCATGGAATTGTATCCATGTATAGAATATAATTTCTGGGTAGGAAGAGAAAGATTTTTTTTTGTGTGGCGGAGATATTTCTTATGGTGGCAAAAATGTGTAATTGTTTTTCGGTTGTCTGAGAACTTATGAATGAGCATGGAATTTTTGTTGTTTTCGTATTTTTTTTTCGAGCTGAGAAATTTTTGATAAGGTAGGTATGTATGTCTATGTAGGTATATATGTACATACCTACCTTTTCTTATTTTTTTTTAGGATAAGAACTATTTCGCAGCATCTTTATTCTAAAAGTTAATTTCTTGAGATTATTATAACTTTAAGCATTTTGAAGCTAATTTTGTTTATTAGAAGAAGGAAACAAATACTTAAATAGGATAGCTATATATATGTACATATGAATGTACTTACATATGTACCTACCTTCAATCAAAACATAAAAAGAACTACGTTAAGTGGATAGCTTTTGAAAAAAAATTTAAGAAGGTGTTTTGTATAATTAATTTTATTATATTATTTTATTTAACACCTGCTTTTTTTGTATTGTTTATGAGGGGTTAATCGCTTAAGATATTTAGGTACGACAAAAAAAGACTTGTTTGTAGGTAGGTAGTAAGAAGAAAATCTATTAGGCCAGGCGCGCACATGCAACTAAACAGTTTGGTTTCGATTTTGAGCACTCGGGATTATATGAGAGTCCGCCGGTTTATGTACGCGGACTCTCATATAGTCCCATAGTGCTCAAAATCGCAACCAAACTGTTTAGTTGCATGTGCGCGCCTGGCCTTAGGAAGGAGTTTCTTTTCAACGGTTAACTGCCTGAACAGAATAGAGTGCTGCAACTGGAGCTGCAGCTGGAATAGCTGTCAAAAAATGTCGTACCTACGTGGTTTTTTTATGCGCCCACAATGCAGCTGTACAGCTTTCTGACATTTCAGTATCGAAAATAAAAACAAAAAACAAAAATAAAAATAAAAATAAAAAATGATAAAATGAAGGCTAAGATTACTTTACGTATTTATAAGAGATTGAAAAGAGTTTAAAACTCAATTCAATCCCCATGTCAATACTCGATGGCACTCGAAATTTTGAAAAGTCAAAAAAGCTGCAAGCAAAAGTTAAAAGTTGGCCAACTTGTCCAGCTGCGGCTGCAGCTCCGTCTTCTTTCTTTTCAGCCAGTAAGGCAGAAAAACAATTCGCTAGAAAAAATTATAGAGAATGGAAACAAAATTAATAATCACTTAGAAACAACGATAGTCCAGACAACGAAGACCCAAAATCATAAAATAAATGCAAAAAATCATGCCGTCTGGATTATTATTTTAAAGGGTATGGGTGACCCCCCGGTACAACCTACAAAAAGTCCCTAGCCCAGGGCCGCAAGCTTTAGACAGGAGGGGGGGGGGGTTAAAGGTTCCCTTTTGCAGTGTTTCGCGAAACCAAGAAAAGTATACACTACAAAATGTATATTAAATAAGCTACAAAAAAAGGTGAAAAGAAGAGTTCATTATTCTTTACATTAAATCGCGAAACGTAATATATATCAATCCGCGTATTATTATATATATTTTAAAAGTGTGAAAAGAGTTGCAACAAAGTGCAACACTAACAAAAAAAAGAAGGTATTTCATCTCTAAATACGATCGAGTGCAGTGGCCACTTAAATAGGAGTTTAGGGGTGAGTGTTTATATTATACCATATCATATTGCTGATCACTTTCTATATATACATATAACGGGTGATTTTTAAGCTGGTTTGGTTTTGGCAACACTGGTTTTGACAGCTGACGTGTGTTTAGTACCTTGTGTCACTGTCAAACAGCTTCAGTTTGGTTTGCAATTTAACCATGGATCGTCTTACAAATGAACAACGCTTGCAAATTATTGAATTTTACTATCAAAATTCGTGCTCGGTTCGAAATGTTCATCGCGCGCTGCTTGTGTTCAGCGATGAGGCTCATTTTTGGTTGAATGGGTACGTAAATAAGCAAAATTGCCGCATTTGGAGTGAAGATCAGCCAGAAGCATTGCAACAGCTACCAATGCATCCCGAAAAAGCCACTGTTTGGTGCGGTTTATGGGCCGGCGGCATTATTGGGCCATATTTCTTCAAAGATGATGCGAATCGCAGCGTTACTGTCAATGGTGAACGCTACCGAGCGATGATAACAAACTTTTTTTTGCCCGAAATGGAAGTTCTTGACTTGCATGATATGTGGTTTCAACAAGACGGTGCCACATGCCACACAGCACGCGAAACAATGGCGCAATTGCGAGGCGAGTTTGGTGAACAGTTAATTTCACGTTTCGGGCCGGTCAATTGGCCGCCTAGATCGTGGGATTTGACACCATTAGATTATTTTTTGTGGGGGTATGTCAAGGCTAATGTCTATAGGGACAAGCCCGCTTCGATTGACGCACTGGAAGCCAACATCCATGCATTCATTCGTGAGATACCGGCCGATATGTGTGAAAGAGTATGCCAAAATTGGACTCAGCGGATGGGCTACCTGAGACGCAGCCGCGGTCAACATTTGCATGAAATTATCTAATTGCAAGGTTCAAGCTATCGATTCAAATAAATATTTCATTCATTTTTTCGAATTTTTTGTGTTTTTTTTTTAAAAAAGTTCTAAGCCTCTTAAAAAACCACCCTTTATATAGAGAAAAAGAAAAACATAGTACGCGAGTCGAGGGGGGGTTTTGATCGGGGGATTATTGTGTATAGTGTTAATTGAAATTAAAATTTGAAATCCCAACTTTGCGAATAAATCGAAGACGGTTTAATAGAATTTAATTAAATTTTCCTTTGATAAGCGACAGGGTTGCCAACGGGTGAAATTACATTTTTGCTTACAGGTAGTATAATAAATTAATTGCTTTGTTTTAAATTAATTTTTTTTCATATTTTATTTAAAATAATCATAATTAAATGAATAGATACATATTGTAAAGAAAAAACAACATGATTTTTGATTTTGAAAACTAATAAATTTATAATCACATACGATATGATTTGTGGTTAAGTTTTAATTAAAATAAATTAAGAGGGAGAAGGAGAGAGGGATGAAATGAAAAGGCGAGAGGAAGCCTGGTAAAGGGGTTGCTGATGCGAGAGGGTCAACCAGGAAGGGAGGGTTAAGAAGAATTTTCTAGCGCATCATAACACGACGATGCAAGAGTGTCACCAACAATTTTTTTTTGTAGCGAGACACGGGTTCAAGAACCACACCCAAGGTTGAGCTAGGGATTCGAAAACAACGGTGACAGTCAGGATGGACCGAAAGGCAAATCTGCTCGTTACAGTTATTTTGATTATATTGTATTGATTTTTCTTTTTACAAAAATGAGTTTTTGTCTTAAAAACGCTTGCTGCATTGTGAATTGGCGACAATTTTGTAACTAGAAAAAGGTGACACCGGTTCTCGGCACCCTGACGGACCGTTTCCTTGTCGTATTAGGCGTTTTTCTTTTTTTGCTCCGAGCTTGGCACTGAGCTGTCCACAAAAAAAGAACTGTTACTTTCTTAACTCGGAGCGCTCCAAGCTCTCAACTTGTATTTCTTTTTTTAGCTCAGTGCTCGAACGGGGCTCGCTCGGTGAGCTCGGAAAAAAATGACCGAGCACATCGAGCGAAAAGCTGAGCGCAGCTAAGTTCCTTAAGTTTTTGTGGAATAATTGCTTTTTTCATTTTGTATTAATAGTACAGTCATTTGGTAATTTTACCTGGAAAGTTTTCCGGGAGTTTTGAAAATCGGAAATTTTATAGATTTCGGCGTGCTCTTTCAGAATTTCAACTTTGCCACCTCGTATCTTTGCCGCTCGCGCCGCCATATTGGGAAAATTGCTCCTAAAAGCAGTTTTTTGATAATAACTCCTTTCCGACAAATTTTACAGTAAAAACGCAAATAAAACTAGAAAAAATTTTTTACAATTTATGTTACAACCTTGTTTTTCTTAACTCAATAGTTTCGGCGTACGAGCGTCGCAAAGTGTAGTTTAACACACGTTCCGACAGAAAAACTCATTTCCACACCAACTTGAGGTAGAGTAAGCGGCCCGGGGGCACTTGCCCTCCCCTGGCTCTGAGCAACGACTTTTTTCTACCAACACTTTATCAGTTCAGGGAATTTTGACTAATTGGTCATTTTTTTTCACTTTTTTCGTCAAATTCCATAAGTTGCCCTTTTCTGACTCTGGATCTTGGTCGAATAAATCAATAAGTTCTATCGTTTAGACAATGACAATGAAAATCGTTTACTTATCATAAAAATGGATTTAATTTTTAATTTCATGTTGAAAAATTGTTCACATAACTCTTTTACTCTAAACGTTTAAGTCATACCAACAAATATTGGAAAAACTGAGTGGTGATATGCTGTTATGGGACGATATAAGAAATAATTCCTTTATTCCGGGACAGTTATTTACGATGAAAATATATTCCCAGCATCTTCCGGTTCTGTGAAACACGATGGACAGCAAAATACAAAAGTCTATGAGTATTCAGGTTGTTAATAGTAGTTGTTGTTATTAAAGCGCTGCACTGTATTACAAAACAAGGACCCTTCAACTTTTTTAGTCTGCCTGTTCATAAATGGCTCTTTACCACTGATCTCTATAATACACTGGATAGCATATTCATACAAACAAAATGACTCCAATTGAAGATTGTTATACGGTGCGCTTGGCACCAGGTTTGCAGGGTTACCTTTGGGGACACTTTATTGTCATTTTGACACCTTTTCAGCACCCAGACACCAGGACACCTCTTTTTAAAAATACATCGATTTTGGACACTTTTTAAAAATGTAGCAACCCTTTGGACACTATTTATAAAAAAAAAAAAATGTGTTCGAAAAATTGAACGGAAAACGTAATCAATCTATCAAAAAATAAAAATACCTACACCACATATGTCTATATGTATTTCTGGTTCCATCTTTCATACTCTAAATCCCAAACTGAAGACAATGAAGTACTTTTAATAAAACAAATGTTTTGAAATATTACCAAAAAATATGTATGTATGTATGTATTTCACAGCTAGGATTAATATTAATGATAAGAAATTATCTGTGTAACGTTTCTTGGACCCAGAAATTATAAATTGCGAAAAGAATCAAACTACTTTGATTTGGTTTCAGAATTTAAAAAATTAATTTATAATCTCGAGAAATAGTACAAAGCTTGGAAGTTAAAAGCCAATGGTGTTGATTTTGAAAATTTTTTTAAAATTAAAAATATAGAACAGTTTTGGTTCAAAATAGGAAACTTGAAACTATACTAAAGAAATAATGTGATGAAATTTAAGAGTTTTTTAAAACTTTTTACGCAATTTCTGAAATACTTGTTTGTTCATTAAAATTTGAATAGTTGAAATTTCTAATGGACACCTTTTTTCCTCTCGGACACCTTTTTTGACACTTTATGAAAATTCTCAGAGGTAACACTGCAGGTTTGTGTAAAAATATAACTTTTTTTTGTCAAAGTGGCTGAACAAAATACACGCGAGTCATGGCGCGCGTCCTTATCTTATGTTAATGTTAAAATACATAAAATCTCGTTATAGAACGGTGTTCACATTGGACTGTCTCCTTCGACTTTTTTTGGCGTCTCTGTACTTTATTTCACTCACACTTTATGGTGAGAAAATGATGGCGAAGAAAGTAAGGATTTTTTGATTTTTTGCTTAAGATTGTTCATTTTGTTTGACTTTTTCTTTTGTGATATCTGTTCTCTTTGTCTGTACCTTATCTTTTGAGAACTTCGTTTCCACTTTGGTGTTTTGACAGGTTTTACACATTTTACTGAAAAAAACCGTACCAAACAGACCAGGTGTCGAAGTCCTCTTCTAACCAAAAAATTCGATTGTTTTAAGAAAAAATCAATTTGTTTAGTGAAAAAGATCAATTTTTCTAGACAAATTAAATCTTTGAAATATTCCAGTATTTATTATATTTTACAATTTCAAATGCAAAAAAATAAACAAACATTTGCGTCATTTGGTTTGCAAAGAATACAAAATATCAGTTTGGATTCCAAATCTTTAAAGGCGAACATCGTGTTGCCGCCGCACGCCGGTCTATTCTTTGTCGGATTTTTAGAAGTTCGTACTTTGGATTTCTGCTTCTTTTCATTACTGGATTGTAATTTTTAGTTGTTTGGATAAACACATAATGTTTTTTTCTTTTGCATCTATTCATTAAAATAAATTTGTATTTAATCTGCACTTTGAAATATTTGTTGTGAATTTGTAGGAGCATTATTTTTTGTGTTCAAATTCCTGTCAAATAGAACTCACATTATCACATACAAAAATAAGCCATCTAAAATGGTTGAAAGAAATTCGAAACAAGTTTTAATAATAACGCTCATGTGAACGCGCGCCCTGCCGCACGTCCTGAAGCGCGTACTGTGTTCAGCCAGTGAACCGAAAATGTACGTCAAATTACTTCTTTTTTTTTAAAGACAGACGTCAAAAGGTGCGCTTGGCACCAGGACACCTTCAAAATGTCATCTTCAATTGGAGTAAAAAAAAACTGTTATACATTAAGGGAATCCATTATCCAGTGTAGAGATCAGTGCTCTTTACTCGTCGTTACTTGAACCAGTCAGTTCCAAATATTTAACATGGATTTGATCACAATTATTTAAATGTAAGAAATCAGATCATTTTCTTGAACAGCCATTTTGAAGAATATCGGAAGAATACTGACAATTCTTTCAAAACGCTTTGAGAAATAAATGAAAAATGGTTGAGTGAATCAGTCATTGAATTGAGCTACCCAAAAATTGTAAAGAAACAAACTCACCGATCCAATATTCCTTCGTCCTCACCCGAAAATTATTTTAGAACATCAATTTTCGTTCCTCACTGGGATTCTCTGATAATGTCCCTTAAAGAACGGTTTTCATAAGAAAATAAATCCGAATAATGCAATATTTCAGGTATCCTAAAAATATGCAGATCATGGACTCATCCAATTTCAATTTGACCGTCCAAAAGAAAACTGACAAATATGGATCCTTTTTGGATGAATTTTGGCCAACATTAATATACTTTTACATGTGATGTGAAAAATGCGGAAGAATTTTATCAGTTTTCGCAGCACTATTTTTAGGACTTTCCATTACCGCCACAATATGTACAGCTTAGCGATCTTCCAGTTCATTAAGAAAGGTACAAACTTGGGCCCTTATTGCGAGTGTCGTTCATCTTTCGATGCTACAAAAGTCGAAAGCATCGACAAATTTTCTGTTTGCTATTGTGTATCTCAATCGACAGAGATAATTGTTACTGTGAATAACGAATGTGCTTATTGTGAATAGATCTTATATTTTGACATTTGGGCATTTGGATTTTGTGTTATTGTGAAATAAATGAAGTGTAAGTATAATTGTGTAAAAATATAATACAAACAATTAATGTAACAAATTTCAGTTTAATAAACAAGGAATAATGATTTCCTCCGAGTTCTTTTTTGATGATTCAGAAGATGAAGTTACCAACGACGATCTCATAATGACTGCCAGGAATAGGAGGCAACTTAGAGATTCTTCCAATCCTCTGGAGCTTTAAGAAAATTTGTCCGTAAATAAGTGAAAATAAATTTTCTTTTAGTAACCTTCTCTACATATTGCAGATTTTTGAAATACTTCCGGTTATCAAAACCAGCATTTGTTCAATTATTGGCGGGCATTGAAGATCATCTGAAGCCAACTAAAAGAGGTACGGCAATACCGAATATCATAAAACTCGCCACTGCATTAAGATTCACCGCTCATGGATCATATCAAACTAGCGTTGGTAAAGAGTACTGGCTCGGCCTCGCTCAGTCTACTGTTTCCCTTGTCCTTAAGGAAGTAATTGATGAAATAGAAAATCTAATTTGCCCAAAATGGATACAATTTAAATACACCGAAGTCGAAAAAAGCCGAGCTAAATTGTACTTTTTTGAGCGGAGCGAAATACCAGGGTAGATACGTGATAGGTTGCGTTGATGGCACGCCAATTAAATTCAAAGTTTTTATTTCAGGTTTGTGACGATACAATGAAGATAAAATATATAAATGCGAAATATCCTGGGTCAACACATGATTCAAATGTTTTCAATATGTCCCTGTTGAGAAGTATTTTAGAAAGAGAGCATCAAAGAGAACAAATAAACACTTGGCTTCTTGGTAAGGTTTAAGATGATATATAATTCTACATAATTTATATATGTACCATAATCCTGTAGGTGATGCAGGATATCCCTTGAAGCTGTATTAAATGACATCGTTTCGAAATCCCCAATCAGCATCATTGGAAAGTACATTTAACAAAAAGCATGCACAGGGAAGAAATATCGTAGCTGTTGGTATTCGAAACCAAATTGTTTTATCAATGTTTGAAACCTAAATTAAAATAAAATAACCAACTTTTTTTTATATTAACACCTTGTTTAATTATCTAATTTGGAACACATTAGGAACAATAGGCTTATCTTAAATAAAGAATAAACATAAAAAAATAACGTAAATGTACTTCAGTTTAACAAAAAATACAAACTAACGGAAGGAAAAACGTATGAATAAAAAAACATTCAGATCCTCTGCAACTGCAAATCTATTTGTGTTTTTTTTTAGTTCCAACTTCTCTTGAATCAATTTGAGCTTAACAGTCATATCTCTTTGTCGGCTTTTTATGTCTTCTTTATAAAGTTGTAATTTTTCTCTCTGAATAGCCAGAAATTCTTTGTGGTTGTCTTTCTTCTGATAGAACATCTTCTTGGAATATTCTTCCAAGCTTGAAGTTTTTTTTTTGATTCCGTTATGGTAGCTTTCACTTCATTATAAAAATCTTCTTGATTATTCGTCTGCTTCACCGAACCCGATTCTTTCTTCTGTCTCTTTATTATTTTTTTTTGTTTTTTTTTTTCAGAACTCTTAGGCCGAGTTGAAGTTGAACTCTCCAAAGAAATATTTCTGGAATCCATGATTTGGACTTGTTCTGGGTCTAGGGGCAGCTCTTCCTCGACTTGCATTTTATCCAAGTTTATGTAATTTTCTAAGTTGTCTTGAGTTTCCTGCCCAAACTCCAAGCCGGGTGGATCAATGGAGGCATTTATAGAAAGTAGTGCTACTACACTTTCCTCTTAGTTGCTGAATCAATGTAATCGGTTTGGCCCACCGCCTCACAGTGGTTCGGTTTGTATGGGAGCGGGGAAATAAATCGATAAAACTTGTAATATAAATCGGAGAGAAATGAAATTTGGCACACATGTGTGGGTTAGAAAAATTTGGATTAAAAATAACAATTAGAAGATGAGTTATTGAGATTTTTCTAAATTTTGGGGTTTATTATTCATATAAAAAAAATAACAATTTATGTTTTGTAACACTTTTTGCTTTAATATGTAAACATTATAAAAAATACTTGTAATACTAATTACATAAATAAATAATTAAATAAATAAACAAATAAATAAATGTATAAATACATAAAAATAAATTACATAGTCATTAAAAAATATTAATTAATTAATTCAAGAGCTTCTTCACTCAATGGAAGGTTTTTTTTTTTTGGTTCCGGTCTCAATTGCTTTATAAAGGGATCAGATGATATCATGATCATGTGGAAAACATCCTCATTTGTAGATAGCCGAGAACATTTCCTGGAGTGGTGGGTTCTGTAATATTTGTAGTCCTTATTTCTGCTTTCCTGGGCCTCCTCTAAAAGTGAACACACTGGCAAAGATGCACTTTGTATCACTTCTGCTCCGTATAATAAGATTTTATGAACTGTTGCAGGCATGTGATACCAAGGGTATAACGAAATCGCCAATTTAGCTGTCTCTTCAGAATAAACCTTAAATTTTTCTGTATCAATTGAAAAATTGCAGCAAATTACTTCCATTATGACTGAAAGTCTCGTTATCAACCTTGAATCTACTTTGGTGATCTCTGCAGTCAGAAGCGGATTTTCAAAAAATCTTCGTGATGTATTGCCGTCATTTGTTGTTCCAGTTCCTTGCTTTACAACGTCAACCTTGATACCAACCTTTTCGATGAATTCAGCTTGGATTCGTTTTTTTTCAACTTCCTTAATAGCACGAGTGTCCTCACATGTTCTCCATGATTTAAAGCTTAAGTTGTAGCCGAGGTGCAAAACGTATTCCATAAATCTAATCCTTGCATGTAGTGATGATATTCCTAGTTTAAGAGCATCTTCATTCAACATCTTGGTACTGATCTTAGATAAATTATTCATCTCCGAAGGCTTAGATCCACAAATGATGCAGTTGCTCGCAGAACTAGTATTTGTGATAGCTTGAGCAACTTTTCCATCTGTCATTGTGAAATAAAGATGGTGTCTAACTTTTATGGCAAGTGTGCCAATATTTATTGAGGTCATCTCCAATCCCTATATTTCATTTTCCACACGTTTTTTCTCTTCGCGTATGAGGTCAAGTGTTTCCTTTTTGTATTCAAATTTCAATGCTCTGCAATATCGTGTTGAAGACGGACGGGAATTGATCCATGTGGCATTGTTTTCGTCAGTTGGTAAGGACATTTTGAGGGGCACAATCGACGTCATGAAAAAATGTGCATCCGAAGCTTCCTGATTCCCGATGGAAAATTTCTGCATATATTCGCTCTGTCCAGATGAGCCATCACAGCCCCACTTTGTATGAAGTTCTAAAGTTTGGTTGTTAAGTTGTTCCAGCTCATCACTTGGAATTGCTTTTAAAATTCTTCTTGCAGTGTGATCTAGCAAATCCTGAAGCCTCACCTTCGCAGATGTTTCGGTTACTGCTATGTTGTCTGGGTAGCAAGATTGTTTTGCCTCAATAATATCGGTGTACTTTGGGAAAATATCATAACCGATCTCTTTTGTAGCTTTTTTTAAAATTTCGTATTGGTATTTCGATAGTTTTGCTTGCGTTATAAGAGCTAAGGCAGTATCTGCGTCAAATTCTGAGTAAAAAAGTACAAAAAAATCATGAATTAGTATTATTACTTTTAACTACTTTAATTTACTTTAAAAAATTATTTACCTTTTAATTTTGAAGAAGTTGAGGATGCAGCATTTATAAGATCCTGTGATACAGAAGATCTCAGTTTATCTACTTTATATCTTTTTGCTCGGTCAGTGCACGATGTAAAATCTTTGTTTGGTCTACCACGAGTAGAATCAGATAAAACGTCTGTGTTATTATTATTAGTTTCTAATTTAACCACAAATTCACTATTTAACCAGTCCATATATCTTTCAAAAAATTTGGTTTGGTTATAACAAACCAACATGTATCTCCGTTTAAATTGAGAAAAGAATCTTTTTTTAATTTCTGATGTTATTAAAAAAATATCATTTTCGCACAAGTGAGGATACTCTTCGTATAGAAACGGTTCTACAAAATTAAGACCTTCAATTAGAACTTCACACAAAACAGTGTAACTTAAAACAAACTGTGACATGTTAATTTCTTTTTATTTATTCCTAACACCTTGCACAATGAACGATAGCTTAAGGCCTGCCGCCCACTAGGCAACTTAGTTGCCGGCAACTTTAAGTTGCTTGGTGTTGCCGGCAACTCCGAGCAACTAAAGTTGCTTGCCCTCGCCCACTAGGCAACTTCCGAGCAACTTTTGAGAATTAATATTTGTGTTTTTTTGTATTTAATTTTCTATAAAAACGTGCTCCACCTAAACCTATCTCAATTTGACCTGTCTAAAATGCAAAATCAATGTAATATTTCAATGGACAACAAATAAAAACGTTTAATTTTCGAAAATTCCTGAAAGTTGCTCGGAAATTGCTTAGTGGGCGGGGGTCAGCAACTAAAAGTTGCCCGGAGTTGCCGGCAACTAAGTTCCGCGAGCAACTCCGAGCAACTTAAAGTTGCCGGCAACTAAGTTGCCCAGTGGGCGCTCTCCCATATAAGCCAATGTAATTGAACCGGGAGCAACTAAAAGTTGCTGGGGTGAGCAACTAAAAGTTGCCTAGTGGGCGGCAGGCCTTAATAATGACTTATTATTCCATTTTTTGTTATCTATATATATTAGTGACAACCAAACTATTCTTATTAAGTCTTACCTATCCTGAAAGGGTTTTCCGGAAAATGGTCGTAAAAAAGCAATTGTTTGTTTTTCATTCATATAACAGGTATCAATTCATATACCTAACATCAAGTATTAGGAAAAAACCATATACAGGTAAAACCACAAAAAGCACCTTTTTTTATTTTACCTGTCCCTATTTTTTGCGTAATGTCATACAAAATTTAAAGATTATACCTGATTTCTGTTCATATTTTATTTAGGTACTTACATATAGTTTAATACATCATAATTTTTTTTATTTTTATTGTAATTTTTTAAATAAAAGTTAGGAAACAATTGGAAAATAAGTCAGGCAAAAAAAAAGTTTTGCGCTAAAAAATGAATATCTCACAGGTTAGTCAATGGATTAATTTTATTTTATTTTTTAAAGAAAGGTACATATTTTTTCTAAAAATTAAGCTCTTATCTAGTTATCTGTGACAAGTATTTTCGAAGAAATTGTAATTTTTCGGGATCTATCGTCGTCAAAACCGTGTTTTTTAAGACCGGATTCAGGTGAACAAAATTGAACATAAGTCACAGGGTTGGATCCAGACGGATTTCATTCTTTTTGGACTAGTTAGGTGAGTATTGTAGCTTTCAAGTGAATGTAGTCAGAGTGTGTAGACAAGTGTAGCTAAAATTGTAGCTCTAAGGAAAAAACATTAAAATTTTAATTTTAGAGCTCTCTGCTCTGACTTATCTAAAATATACATATGTACATATATATATATGTATGCATATGTTTTTTTTAAGCTTAAAGTACATGTTTTTGAAATAAAAATAAAAATTCTGGCTTAAAGTTTTATAAACGCTATTTTTCGTGCCAAGAAGTTAGGGCAAGAAAATATAGGAATTTCAAAATTGAAAAAAAAGGTAACTTTGGAGCCCTGTATCTTTAATACTTATGAACAAAAATTGCTCAAATTTTCAAAAATCATAGACCAACTATATAACTATAATAAAAATAAAAAAAATAACTTCATACTAACACTTTCATTTTTTTGATTTATTTCCGCATTTTAACCACTGTGCGCCTGTCGCCTGGATTTCGGACTTATTTTCAGTCTTCTTTTATTTAATCTTAAATTTTAGATCTGCCCAAACCTATCAAAAAAAAGCTATTAAAATATGTTTTTTTTAAATTATTGCAAAATTACCTTCATCCATTTATCACAAGTGCGCAGTTCGGCAATAAACTTTTCCCATCTTTTTTTTCCTAGGGCTTTTCCGCAAATTCCTTTTGCAATGTCGCTTCCAGTATAGACACGAGCATTCGCTTTTGCCTTTTATTGCTCATAACTTTTGCCCTATGATTAAAATAATAAATAATATGCAAATAATAATTCAATAAATTAAAAAACGCTACATTTTTGTCCACAGAAATACACTCGTTGCACGCAGTCGAACAGAAAAATGCAAACGACAAAGATCGATTGTCTAGACGAAAAAATTCGTTCACAATAGAGATTCACAATACCACAATAGGTTTTTGACGTTCGTGTATCAATAAAAGTCGTTTATCGATAAGGAAACGACACTCGCAATAAGGGCCTTGGGTAAGCTCAAAAATGAGCGATGAAAGTCTTGTTGCGTTGTGAATGATGAACATTCACAAAAACCTAGGTAAAGAAGATAAGGAGTCCTATAATAAAAGTATATACCGTTTTGGTAAACAACAACGAAAACTGCAATTTCTGTTTTCAACGAATAAAAATACAAAAAAAAAACGTTTTATGTCTTGTAATGAGCATTATTATAGTATCTATATATATAAAAATGAATCGTGGTGGGTTCGGATGCTTAAAACTTGAAAACGACTGGACCAAACTGGATACTTCCTTCTGGGGGTTTGCTACGCGAAGGTTTATAAAAAAAAACCATAAAATAATTGTGATGGTATTTTTATCATTTTAATTGATTTTCCAAGTGAAATAGTTTACGTTTAAGAAATACATATATCAGCGAAAACTAATCCTCATTTGTTTTGTTTTTCCAAATGATTTGCAAATTTCAATTGGACCTTTTTCACGGCTGTTTTCTTAACTTTGGATATTTTAAAGGTAAATTATTGATTAGTGAAAACTTTATGTGCGAATGCCAATAAGAGGTCATGGTAACACTAGTCGGCGTTCTCAGAATGCAACGCGACACCGAAATGTCGCAGCACGTCGAACGGAAGAGGAACGGTCAGATGTCTGTCGTTTGTCAGCATTACAATGCATTTAAATTTGAGAAAGAACGACCTGGATTGTGTTGCGCAAGTGACAAGGTGAAATTGCCAAAGTTGCTTCCACCACCAGAGCCACGCTGCTTTACGGTGGATCTCCTAAAGGCTTAACTACATAAGCCAAAAAGTACTTTTGTACAAAAGTAAAAATATTTTTTTTCCCGCTAGCGCAGTTGTTTTGTGAAAAAGAATATACAAATTTTTTTTTTTACTAAAATTTAATCTTTCTGCATCATTTTTAAAAGTTTTCCAGTCAGAAAAACTATTCCAAAATGAGTTTGAAAATTTTCACTTTTGTACTTTTTCACTTTTTGGGCTTATGTAGTTAAGCCTTAATTCTAACCATTTCTTGCAACACACCAGGATGTACAACGATTGTTTTCAAATGACGTCGTTTGGTGGTGAAATTGTAAATGAACTAAATTACGATCCAACATTCAAGGTAATTTTTGCCTCCAAATATACAGAATCAAATTTTTCATCTTTCGTTTATCTAAATATATCTTCAAATATACTTTCTTGGAGATTCACAAAATGAAGTAAATCGCCGTTGTGCTATCTTTAATACAACGAAAAGAGAAATAGTCCAGCAATTGCAGCAAATGTGACACGAACACATTGCGCTTAATAAACTGTTAACGACTCCGTTGGAACAGATGCAATCAGATGATCACAGCATTGTCATAAAGAGGACAAACGACCAGCAGGAACTCAAACGACAATGCATTGCACCTACAGTTCCTGCAATATCAATTGTTGTTGTTGGTGAAAAAATAGAAACGCGTGATAGTAAATTACAAAAAATGTTTGTGTTGTGAAAGTAATAAGGGTTGGACTTAGAGGATCATGTTTTTACATATTTACATATTTAGCTATTTATATCGTGAAGTAGTTTAAAACCTATAAAGTGGTATTCGATTATAAAAATTAGATTAATTATTTATTTATATTTTCTTTTATAATTTGTATGCAAAGCTTAGGTTTGTCTACCCGTGCGAAGCCGGGCGGGCCAGGTAGTTATTAAAGTAAAAGAAAAAAGGTGAGTACCATACAAAAAATTAAATAGAAGTCTTCAAAGATTTGTCTTTGTCTTTTCTCTTTCTAATTTGACATCTAAAAACAACAACAAAAAAAGTCCCTGGTTGGAAAATATTTACATGCTCTTGGCAGTGTTAAAAATCCGGTCATTTTATTTTTGTATGTATTTGGAACTGAAAACTTAAATTTGCGATCGAATTACCTATTAATTAGTGTTTAAACATTTAAAAGAACATTTTTTCAAGTGTTTGATACAAAAAACTAATTTTATTACATATTAATCACTATTATTAAACACCCGAATTTTTTGGCTCGCCTTCGTGCCTTCGGCATTTGGTTTTGTTTTCCAACCAGGGAGTGCTGTCAGATTATTATTATTTTTTTTTGTTTTTAATTTCACACTGACACTTCTGACATTTGGTGGCAGAGATCCATTAATTTTCAAGGAAATATAACATCGCCTTAATAATGTTATCAACATATTTTGATATAAAAGAAAAAGAAAAATCTTTATAGTTTAAGTAAATTTATTTATTACCAACTAATATCACAACTCAAGTTTTTGTTATTTTTCGACGCGTTTCGGAATCAATGTTCCATCTTCAGGTTGAAAAACGTTTGTTTAAAAATGATTGTGCTGCCACTTAATTTATTTTAATTTGTTTTCCTGCTTTCTTTGTTGTCATCTTGTCATTAGTAGTTCTGTTTGATAAGTTGATGATTGTTTGGTATAGGCGACTTTTAACGTGCGTAAAATTGTATTGCAGTTTCAATGCGTTCGTTTTTAATATTAGTTTGTCTTTGAGAAGTTTGTGCTGTTCTTGTTTGTTTGCTTTGAATATTTCGAATTCCTCCATACTCTGGCCAACAAAAATTGGTAGTGTAGGCAAGATAGGACGTTTGCCTCTCATTCTGGCTACAGTGGGTTGCATAAATCTGTGCTTCATTGAAGCTTTCACAGGGTTGTCGTAGTGTACACGATAACACTCATCATTAAAAGCCTTTTCTTAAAGCTCGAAAATCAAAAGCACCTTAACAGAAACTCAAGGAAAAAAAGCTGAACGAATTACCAAATGGACACGGGTAACTCTGAATGCATATCAAGCAGCAGCCAATCGCCATTGGCCACAGCAATTCACAATTCAGTGCACATGCACATTGAGATGTGATTTGAATAGGACGTTGGGTCTGTGTCAGATGCTATTGGAAATTCACGGGCGGGCAAACACTTTTTGTGGAGGAGTTATTTCAATTTAATATGGTGCAAAAATATGGCACGCTACTGATTTTGAAAAAGCTTTCCCATAAGACGTGTCCTATTTTTGTTGGACAGAGTATAGTGCATCCAATAGTCTTCCTTTTTTGCAAAGATGCATTGGGCTGAGGTTTGTGTCAAGATTTGTGTAGTTATGGTTGTGGTCCATTAGATGTAGAGCGTAGTTAGGTTTTGTGTTTTGTTTATGTATGTGTTCGGGAAAACTTTCTTTGAAATTCCTGCCTGTACCTATGTCCAATGTAATATTTATCACAATATTTTGTTTGCCCCCCCTTGGAAAAGTCCTGCGGGCGCCTATGCAGGAATTAGCTCGTTTTTGTCTTTTTTCCATCCCCATTGCTCTGCATTTTGTGCGTTCTCATACCACTGCTGAACCTGGTGATAGTTCAACGCCTTGCGTCAATGTTTCCTATCATTTGCTCAGGGTGATTACACGTTCAACGAAAAAAGTCAATGCGTTGAAGGTAAAAACAATGTCAACGTAGGTAGGTGTTAACGAAGGGAGGGAAGGGACAGAAGGGGGCCGACACAAAGGCTACGCATTCCCTTATCCCTGTGGAGTCAGACCATAGTGAGCCGGGTTTTCAATGTATAGTACAAAATTTAGTATAATTTTTAAATTTTATAATTCTGTTTAAATTAGATGTTGCGGGTTGACGTAGACGTAACATGGTTTGCGACGCTCGTACGGCGATACTATTGATTTTAGAACAAAAGGTTGCAATATAAATTGTAGGAAATTTTCTCTAGTTTTATTTTGTATTTTGTATGTTTTTACTGTAAAATGTGTCGGAAAGGAGTTATTATCAAAAATGATGGCTTTTAATCGGCGCGAGCGGCAAAGATACGAGGTGGCAAAGTTAAAATTCTGAAAGAGCACGTCGAAACTCGAAATCTATAAAATTGCCAATTTTCTCCCGGAAAACTTTCCAAGTAACCTCTATTTTTTCAACCAAATGGCTGGACTATATCTATGTAAGCATAGAAATTTTTTTCCTTGCTTTAAAAGCCCTCGAGCATTTTTTGAGAATCGAAAAACCCAGGTATTTTTGACAATTCTTGGGGTTGTCAACGACGCTAATCACATGCCAAAAGTCCAGTTTTGTGAACAGTTGCCATTCGCCACGAACAAAAATGTATTTTTAAATTGAAATCTGAATTTAACAATTAGAAACCCTATTAGATTTTAAACCAAAAAATAAATCATTTTTTTGCCCAATGGAATGCAAAAATCTTCAAAAATGGTTGACAGATCCAATTTAAATAAAATTGAAATTTTTATTAATGAAAAACCCTATCAGGTAAAAATAAAACTAGCCACAGAATCAAGGAACTAGTTTTATATAAGTTTTCAAATAAATTATGCTAATATCTATTTATACCAGTAATTATTTCACAACTTAATTTACACATCAGCAATTTAAGCTCGTCGATTTCATGGAATTAAGTGAGACTCAACGAAGTTTGCTTACTCATGATCATAAGATTTTGAAAATTCCTTACGTTGGTGAGCAAAATATAAAAGTAATTAGGAAGTTTTGTTTTTCGGACCATTTTTTGGTTTTCTCTTATGGCAAATATGTACATTAATGGTGAAATAGAAGCAAATTCTTTCCAGAACTAAGCTACACTATGAATACCAGGTGGTGGGGAAAGCAACTTTCTAGGTGCAGAAAAGCTTTCTCGCATCTCTTAATCACCCTTATTACCCATGCGTTTTACTAAAAGGACATGGCTCTAGAAGGAACAATTGACGATCAACTAAATCTAACTTCATGGCCCGTTTTACGAATTACGATTATCGTTGAAAATCCGTCGTTATCGTTATTTTCCGATTACGATTTACTATAGTCGTTTTTTTAAAAACGATACTCGTTTTCGTTTACGACTGTTTTTTGCGGTCGTTATTTATACTTTTGGATCGTGACTTTATGTAGTTGTCACTTTATTTATATGTTTGCTTGGTTCTGCTGTTTTTTTTTATTTTATCGGAATTGTTTTCAGACAAACATTCTCGTAAATCTTAATCGGTGTATGTCATGACTATCGTTTTTTTTTTGTCTTTCGTTGCGTCATTCGTAATACGGGCCCAGTTTTCAACGCTCTTCACCCTTTGAGCTTCTAGAACCGAGGCATTTTGTAGAGATATCTTCTTATATTTAAGTACCTACCAACTTATTTTCGCAATCTTTTTCTAGTCCAATCAAACCATCGCTTATATGAATAGCTTAAAACCAAATTTGCACGACCTCACAACTTTTTTTTAAAAAATACATACGTATTGATATGCATTAGTTAAAATCCATTTTTGATTTGCGAATGTCGCGACTCCAGTACATCGCACAGTAAATAATAAAACACGAAAGAAGCCCTTTACGCCTATCGAGAGCCGAGGAATCCATGATGAATTTGCAAAACACCATCTGTTTTTATTTGAGGAAACAAATAAAAAAAAATACGTTGATAAATATTTTCGCTTATCCACTTTTTTGGCTTTTATTTATTGACTTTTTTGGTTTTATTTATTGACTATTGACTTAAGTTTTTAGGTCAAAATCAGATAAGAGAATAATAACAAAAAATTACACTGCAACAACGCTTTAAGACTTAGCAACAAAGTCAACACCCTTCTTGATGTTCTTTTGGAGCTCAGGCAGAGCCTCAACCAAAAGTTTCTTTTCGTAGTCATTCAATTTTGGCAAGCCAAGGTTCTCTTCGAGTCCGTTCTTTCCCAAAACAACTGGTGTAGAGAAGAATCGTGCTTCAGTGACGGTCGATTCTACGTACGAGCACTCAATGACATTACGTTCGCCATTCAATCCTCTCAACAGTGAATTGGCAAGACGAGCTCCAGCATAAGCCATTGAAAGAGTAGCAGAACCAGCACCAGCCTTTGCTTTGACAACTTCAGTACCGGCATCTTGGATCCTCTTTGTTAGAGGTTCGATTTCCTTGGAGTATTTGGGCTGACTCTGGGATAGAACTGGAATGATTGTCACACCAGAATGGCCTCCGATAACAGGGATTTCTACTGATTGTGGGTCAACGTTATTTCCGTGACCAATAAATGCTCGGGAACGAACAACATCCAATGTGGTGATTCCAAAAAGACGCTTTGGATCGTATGTGCCGTTCTGGAATTTATAAAAGTTAATTAAAAACTAATAATATTTTTTTATAATGATTAAAAAAATATTACCTTCTTGAGAACTTCGGCAGCAATTGGAACAACGGTGTTCACTGGGTTAGTGATAATGGCGAGCAGAGCTTTTGGGCAGTTTTTCGAAACGGCATCAGCGATGTCCCTAACAATACCAGCGTTCATGTTGAACAAGTCATCTCTGTCCATTCCCGGTTTACGGGGAACACCAGCGGAGACAACAACGACATCAGCTCCTATAAAAATAGAGAACGAATATAAATAATTTTATTTAAATAGGTTCGTCAAGCTGGGTTCACCACAAGAGAAATTCAAAATTCCAATGATGCAATATTTAAGTTCAAATTAAGTGTTTTAATTCTGACTTGGAACTAAAATCCCTTCCCCTTCAAACTTGTGATGTACCCATCCTGACGTCAAGCACCACACCTTCCATCACGAAATTAAAAAAAAAAAAAACAAATGAAGGATTTAAGTTCCATTTTGGGGCTCGTTATTTTGCGGAACTCCGTATTAAATACTCCAAGGTTTTATTGGTTATTAAAACCAAATCAGTGGGAGTAGAAAGGCGACACTGGTTATGCTTTCAAATTAACCTATTTTAAAACTAAACAATTTTTTTTATTTTTCTTAAAGGTCAAGTATAGAAAATCTTCACGATTTTGTATTTTCAACACTTAAATTTCAAGGTCAAACCGTGGAGTATTTAATTCGGAGTTCCTCTAAATAACGAGCCCTAAAATGGAACTCAAATCCTTTACAAATTTTGTGTTTAAAGGTGTGGTTTTCCTAGCTTGACGTCAAGCTGGGTACATCACAGGTTTAAAGGGGAAGGAATTTTAACTCCAAGTCAGGATTGGAGTACTACATTAGCACTTAATTTGAACTTAAATCCTGCATCATTCGAATTTTTAATTTCTGTTGGTATGAACCCAGCTTGACAGACCATATTTAAATTTATTAAGAGGTTTGAATGAGAAGGAATCGTAATTATCGCGCATGGATTTAAACGAAAAATGAGTAAACAAAACATTCATAATTAGAGGATCTTTAAAAACAAAAATATTTTTGTAGAACCATTCTTCAGATAAGCCATTGAGGCCATGGAAGGTTATCAATAAATAACCGATCAATCGACACAAATTTTATCTCTTTGGACTAGAATATTATACAGTTAATCAAAATCGTATTCGTACAGTAGGTAAGATGCAGCTTTAAAAAAAAAACAAAAACAAACGTCTTAACACACGGTATATTAAGCCATTACCGAGATAGGTATACGAGAACAACCAAAACGTTGGGCAATCATATGAGCGGAAATCGTCGGCCCGTGCATGTTTATCTTAATTTTTGAGAGTACTCCTGTTTCATTTTATCATATTATTTGTGATTTGCATTGTGTGCATCAAAACGATTAGGTAGAGGTGAAACAACAGAAAATCTTATGGTCTCTTTCTCCGTTTTTTTAGGAGGGAGTTCTAATTCTTCAAAAATCAAAAGTTATGAACTTTCCATTGGCCAAAGTCAGGGTCAAACAATCACTTCGCACTTGTATATTCTTCGTAAAGAAAATCTGTCTAAATGACCTTATCGGAACTTTCAAATCGCCAACTACTGCCCAGCTTCAATATATCATCAAAACTCATCATCACATTTGTCCTAAAAAATATATTTTTCTTTTACCTATTTGATTTAAGAATTTACAAATATGAATTTGACTGACTGTATCAGAATTCCAAACCACATGACAACTGCACCATAACCGCAATTCATTCCACAAAAGATAAAATGAAAAGAAATTGAACAGTTATATAAATCGGTTTTGATGTTTGCTCTTTGCTCATAAATATGTACCACCCTCTTAAAAATAAAACTAACCTTTTAAGGCGGCTCCTAATTCCTCAGGCCCCTTAAATCCTTGGGTTGTGCTGGAAGTATCAATGTGCGAGAGATCGGCAGCAACACCGGGTGTTCCCACAATATCGTACAAATTCAATTGCGTGACCAATGGGTTCAACTTCAGCAGCAGAGAGAGGGGTTGTCCAATGCCACCGTTAGCACCACAAACAGTAACTTTAAAGTTGTTCTAAAAAAAAAAATCAGAACAAGAAATCATAACAAGGAAGGAGAAAGTGTTGCATCTGGGAAATAAGTGGGTGAAATCGACGACCTTCAAATGTTCCTGTTAAGCGAAATCACAGCAAAAGGAAATTATATTTTTTGCACTTTTCTCTGGTAGGTATTACGTAAACCCCAGTGACGTTTTCGACTCGGCAAAAATACGATTTGTTTTTTTTTTTTAAAGATACTTACTTGTTTGCTGGTAGAGAAGTTCCTTGAAGCTTGGAAAGCTAACTGTTTGCTTACTTGCTTTAACATTTTAATACCGTTAAATATTTTTTTAAGCGGGTGCAATTGAAAATTATTTGAACAAAAGTGGAACACTCGACAACCGACCTTCGACACAGAGGTTATGCGAAATGAAATCGGAAAAAAAATCTTCCCATCGCGGTGAATTAATCGATTGACGTTTAAAAATTTGAGTGAATGTGGATGGTATTTTTCTACTTTTGAACCTTTAAGCGAGAAACAGATTGGCACAGCAACTTTAACAGCAACTTTGGCAGCAACGAAAACTTTCACATCAAAAGTCATGTAAAATAAAAGATTACCAACGTGAACAGCGCTTTTGACAACATAAAAACATATATAAAATTTGTCACATTTTCATTTTTTAGTGTTGATAAACTTGAAAAACTTCCCTTTAAAGTTGGCATCATTTGCACAGAGACATTGAATTTAGGGTTTAGGTCTAACGTCGATGTCGATGTTGCTGTGTTAATGTATTCAAAGCCATTTAAAACCACTAGCTCTAAAATGAGTGATGCGGTTGTCAAAATTGCTGTTGAAGTTGCTGTGCCAATCTGTTTCTCGCTTTAGCCTTAAAACACAATGGAGCCGCGGAAGTGAGCAGTTGCTGGCTGAATATAATTGACGTGGGTCATGACGCGGCTGCAGCTCCATTGTTTTCGCTTTAACAAGATTGTTTTGTATTTTAACTTTGACAGAGAAGGACACGTGCCATGACTCGCGTACATTTTGTCCAAAACTGAGAAATTACAAACAAAACTCACGTTTACAGATTTTCAACACTGGTGTTGAAGAATTTTATAAGATTGAGTCCATTTTATTCAACAAAAATACAATCAAATAAGTTTCAAAGTGGCAACTTGAGATATAAAAGCCATTCCACTAGGCCAGGGGCGCACATGCAACTAAACAGTTTGGTTTCGATTTTGAGCACTCGGGATTATATGAGTGCCGCCGGTTTATGTGCGCGGACTCTCATATAATCCCATAGTGCTCAAAATCGCAACCAAAATGTTTAGTTGCATGTATACTCGCATATTTTGAGCGTGAATTAAAGTGTACACGGCAAATTATTCACAGTTGTGAAATAGGTCCCCAGTGTGCACACTCATAAAATAAATAGTTTTTGTCAGAAAATGCACAATTCCGGAAGTGTTCATAATTTCGACATTAGCCGTGTTTTTTTTGCAAGTCCATATGGATTTGTCGAAAAAAACGACATCGGGACTAAAGGTAGAACCGCACTAGGCGGAACTGCACTTCAGCGACACCGTGCGCACTTTCGCACGAAACTGAACGAAACTTCAAGTCGCGACACAGTTGGTCAGATTACCAACTTTGTCGCATAGTGTCGCGTCGTGAAGTGCAGTTGTCGCTTAGTGCGATATAGCTCATACAATTTCCCACAAATAAGTCGTGAAGTTCAGTTCCGCTGAAATGCAGTTCCGCCGAGTGCGGTCCTAGCTTAATAGTTTGACACGTAAATACAACAACAACTTAAATCCATATAGACTTAGCTAAGTCCAGATAATTATCGGGACTTACGTACTGTAAGTAAGAAGTTCCTAAGTCCCGATGTCGTTTTTTTTCGACAAATCCATACGGACTTGCAAAAAAACACGCCTATTGTCCATTGATTTCCCTCAATTGTATTCGTTAATTTGTTTGAAATTCCCTCATTGTGAAATGTGTATTTTTAAGGAAAATGATGATTTGGGACCTAATTTGAAAATTTTCAATGAAATTACCTTATTTGCCCTAGTGAGTAGTAGTGCGGCTTTGCAAAGCGTTCGAGCAATGCGTCGCGTCTTTTGTAGTCATGGTCAAGCAATGAAAGTTTCTGGAAAGATAGAACTTTTGATAAATCAAACAGATTCTTAAATACGATCCACATTGAAAGTGTCAAAAAATACAAGACTTTCCACATTCCACCGCTAAAAAACAAATCTTTTGATGTCTTCCCCGTTTATAAAGCCAAATTCAATTGGTCAATGGTTAAAGGAATTAGCAAAAAAGTAAAGAAAAAGTTTAAATCGTTTATAATTCTCTTATTTCAATCTTCAATGCCAATTCTATAAAATGGAATCACAAAAGAAAAAATCTAAGTTTTCAGCTAAAAAATCTAATGTCCAAAGTGAGACATCCGATAGTGATTACAGTTTCACCGAGTGTGAGGATGGGGATGATGATGAAACCTCGGAAGATGAGGACGACGATGTTATTAGCTCCGACAGTGACGAAGAATACCACTCGGATGAATTGGATTTCAATTGCCTGGCTGATGTTGTTAAACTCCTGGAAGACCATGCTGAAGTCAATATGGAAAATTCGATTGTCCTCAATCGAAAGCTACAAGAAACATTGGAAGAATTACGAAGTAAAATTGTTACAATGATCAACAAGTGTCGCGAAATTTATGAGGAGAATAAACAAAAGCTTGCCAATCCCTCGACTATAACATCCAATTTAAAAGGAATTGGAAATTGTGGAAAACCGTTCTTTAAGGACAAATCTGGAAGATCTTGCCCGCCAAATGCCGATTACATATATCGTAGTGAGGTCGAAAAGGAATTCTTTCCTAGCGACTTAGAACTGTATCCGCATTTCACTTGGACAGCCAGAGATAAAGTCGGAATACTACAGGGAATCAAAGAACAGGTGTGCTAAATTTAATTATAATTTTTAAATCTTATTAAATAACAACAAAAAAAAAATAAAGGTTTACTATTTAATGAAAAATCTGCCCTTCAAAATATACTTTTGATATCACTTTTTGTCATTCCCATCAGCGACAACAGATAAGTACAAATATTTCGCATGTGTAGTACATTTTTAACCGTCACTTAGGCCAGGCGCGCACGTGCAACTTAACAGTTTGGTTGCGATTTTGAGCACTATGGGATTATATGAGAGTCCGCGCACATAAACCGGCGGACTCTTTATATAATCCCGAGTGCTCAAAATCGAAACC
Source organism: Leucozona laternaria (assembly GCA_932273885.2). Taxonomy (NCBI): domain Eukaryota; kingdom Metazoa; phylum Arthropoda; class Insecta; order Diptera; family Syrphidae; genus Leucozona; species Leucozona laternaria. The sequence goes on from OW026366.1 coordinate 49,074,388, forward strand.
AAACTGTTTAGTTGCATGTTCGCGCCTGGCCTTATACTGCGCTATTGAATTGTCCCCCATTACTGACACGACCAATTTATAGCGTCCTCGCTTTTCACTTTTAAGTACTTTTGAAGCCAAGACATCCGCATACGTCATGTGTGGCAAAGCACCGCAGTTAATGAATCATTCTGAACGACTTGTAAATTTTGCTGAAATAGGTATCTTTTTGCCCTAGTTTCCTGCTAACAAAGATTTATTTAGAGGTTTGTCTGGTCATAATGGCTAGTGCGTTATCATGCTAAGGGCAGGCGAGCACTTTTAAAACCCGAAATCCTTACAGACATAAAAACGTAAAAATATATATACAAAATATTCATACTTGTAATTTTTGAATATCTAACGTTTTTATTTAAATACAAATATTGTTTAAAACATTTCTTAATTATCTTTTCAAGGCTATTGAGTATATAGAACGCAAGGACTCTTACACACAAAAACTACCCAAATCTACTCCATTAAGCAAAAAAGTTAAATTACACTCACTCAAACTCAACAAATTATTAGATAAAGTCGATGATGATTTTGAAATCGACTGGAATCAAATATCAGTATACAACTTAGGTTCGCGTCATACGGCCAATAGTTGCTTGGCCAGTTGGAATGCTTATCTTAAGCCAGAAATCAATCGTGACGAATGGACATGCGAGGAAAATATTAAACTAAATGAACTTGCAAAGAAGTATAAGTTTCAAGATTGGATTGGAATTGCTTCGGAAATGCCAGGCAGATCAGACTATCAGTGCTTTGTTCATTATCAGACTGTGGTCTCGATACAAATGCGAGAGGATAAAGGTGAACGCTGGACTAAAGAAGAAGATGATTTGTTATTGTCGCTGGTAGATAAATATCGAATGGGCAATGTGATAAGATGGAATCCGATATGTTCACAGCTGCCGAATCGTACGAAAAAACAGTGCTTTGCCCGTTGGAAATATAGTATTAATCCAAACATTTCTAGAGGTAAGATTTTATGTTTTAAAATAGCATTTAAAATGTAATTATTATTCTTTTAAATTCTCCTTCCTTGTTTCGATTTATTCGCCGCGACAAGACAACTTATCTATGCCCACTTTTTATGTACTAACCGAAACCTGTCCAGTAAATAATAGGCTGGCAAAACCAATCAACTCCTGATATGGTATGTTTGACATCACTTGACGCTCGGAGTCTGATTGCGTTGTCACCATTTTTCTCACTTTTTAATTAATTGCAATTTTCGTTTAACACACGTAACTTAGCCAATCCAAATTTATAAACCATATAAAGAATGTATTTCGCTGGAGCAATCCGGATTACCTTTGGACTTATCTCTTTGTAATCTGAGTCCCAAAAAAAAATTCAAGAGACTTTCATGTGAAATTGGTCTAGTAAAATTAATTTTAAGTGATGTTTCATCATCTACACACACTAAATAATATATTGCCATCAACATGTTGAAAATAGATGCATGGATCCAGTTCTGATTGCTTCGTTCCAAAATCTTCCAAAAATCTTTCTAGTTTGAGGTTCTATATTCGAGAAGATTGCTTCAATCCCTAAGTCTCAAACGAAGGACCTCCTCACCATTCTCGAACCCCTGGGGTTGTTTGATATAGACTAAGCCACTCAGATCCTCTTGTGAAATGAAGTAACAGCATCATTTCTAGATTTGTTCGAGCTGCTAGAGGCAAAACAAATCTTATAGGTCCGCCAAATAACTTTTTTTTTTTGAAAATGGCGCAAAACATCGAGTGTAGCTTCGGCTGTGTGGCACGTAGCGCCGTCCTGTTGAAACCAAATGTTGCCAATATCCTCCTCTTCAATTTTTGTGAACAAAAATTCGTTCAACATGGCCCGATAACGATCGCCATTGACTGTAACGGCCACTCCTTGCTCATTTTCGAAAAATGGCCCAATTATGCCTCTGGACCAAAATCCGCACCAAACATTGACTCGTTTTGGGTGTATCGGCTTTTCAATGTATGCGTGCGGGTTTTCTGTTTCATTTCATTTCATTTCTTTATTTAGCAATATTTTAGCTATTTACAAATTACTATTAATATAAGTAATAAAAATAAAACTTAACAATTTATACATATTTCGTTTTTACAAAACTTACTATATTTTTCTTAAACATTTTCAAATTATTTTCTGATTTTAAATTATTTGGAAGCTCATTAAACAGTTTAAGTCCGTTATGTGTAAGCATATTTTGTGCAGACTGTGTTCTAAAATATGGAAGACGAATATCAAATCTATTTCTTACATTATGACTATGAACATCACTAACATAATTGATTTTCTCACATAAGTAGCTGGGAAGCATTCCATTTTTCATTTTGAATACATAAACCAACACATTCATAATGGTTCTCTGATTTACACTTAGCCATTTCAACATACTTAACATAGTTACAATAGGTGTTAACCAGTGACATTTTAATATTATTCGCATTGCTTTATTTTGTAATTTTTGCAACCTATCTAACATTGTTATGTTTCCAAGATAAATTATGGTGGAGCAGTACTCAAAATGAGGCTTAATAATAGTATTATAAACTTGTATTGCACATAATGTCGACATTCTTTTTCTGATTCTTGAAAAGAATCCAATCTTTTTTCCAATTTTCTTACATATATAATCAATATGAGTATTAAATTCTAATTTATTATCAAACATAATTCCGAGATACTTTATTCTTTCTACCACTTCTATCACTTGGTTATCAATTTTAACTTCAACCTCTGTTTCTCCGTTAATTAACATACACTTTGTTTTTCCTACGTTTAAACTAAGTTTGTTCATATGAAACCATTTACTCAGTTGGATTAAATCAAAATTTACTTTTTCGATACATTCATTTATGTTTTTGCCTATAAAATATAATAAGCCATCATCGGCGAACAATTTTAAAAAGGAGTATTTAACAACCCTAGGCATCTCATTAATATAAATTATAAATAATAATGTTCCCAATACTGACCCTTGCGGCACCCCTAAGCTTACATTAATCGATTCTGATATAGTTTCCTCTACTTTCGTCCTTTGTGAACGCCTTTGCAGATAAGATTGAAACCATCTCAATTCTTTATCTTTAACCCCATATTTATAAAGCTTTTTTAAAAGGATTTCTCTGTCCACAGTTTCAAACGCTCTCCTTAGGTCAATGAACACGGCAACTATTTTCATTTTCTGATGTACTTCTGTCTTCCAGTCAGCAATAATAAGATTGATCAGAGATTCACAGCTGTGACCCTCCCTGAACCCTGATTGGCACTCCACAAACAGCTGACTTTCCTCCATATATTTTTGAAGTTGTTTTTGAACAATTTTTTCCAGAATTTTCCCATCATTTGGCAACATATTCACCGGACGATAGTCCTCAGGGTTCAACGGATTATTATTTTTGGCAATAGGAACCACCATTGACTCTTTCCAGCAATCCGGAAAAATACCTTGTATCATCGACTCATTTATTATTCTACACAAACTGTCCCCGACTATGTGGAATGAATCACTTATCATGTTAACAGATAACATATTTGCATCTTTTTTATTCTTCATACTTTTAATAAAAGTCTTAAGCTCACTAAAAGTCACAAACTGAAAACTAAATGTTTTATCATTGTCTTCAATGTAATCAAAATAAGTAACATTCGGAATTATTCTATTAATTTCAAGAACACTATTGACGAAAAATTTATTAAGTTTCTCCGCTAACTGGTTTCTATCGCTTACTGTTACGTTTTCAAAAATAATACTTTTAATTGAATTTTTCTTTTGGTTTAGCACTAGAGACTTTATTCTTCGCCACATTGACTTTTGGTCCTTAGCACTTTGAACTTTATCAGAAACATATTTATTTTTAGCTTTGTTTATTTCTGCTTTAAACCTGTTGCGTACAACCTTATAACTCTGCCAGTCGTAAGCTGTATTTGACCAAACGGCTCGATTATATTTTAAAATTTTCGTATCTCTCATTCTTCTAAGATCATTATTATACCAATCGTTTTTGTCACGAGAATTGATAGTTTTAGTTACTTTAAGGGAATCAACCGCGCAGGTAATTAATTTACAGAAGTTATCCCCTATATAATTTAGGTTATCACAATAGAAGATATTATTTAATAAGTTAATATTGCCTAGCAGGTTATCACAAAATGAATGTTTGTTGTATCTCAAAATTTGAATTTGTTTTATTACGTTTTGCACTTTGTCTTTTGTTTCGATTGTTATCCCGATGCTCTCATGATCACTTATTTTCCATTTCTTTACCACCTCTGCCTTAACTTTAAAATTGTTTGTAACGACGTAATCAAGTAAAGTACGAGATGTAGGAGTAATTCTTGTCGGTTGAGAAATCAACTGTTTACATGCATTGTCACTAATTACCTGTTCCACACGCAATTTATAAGTACCACGTACCAGCCAGTCTATGTTAAAATCACCCACAAAAATAATGTCCATTCCGTACAACACTATTCTCCCCACTAATTCTTTGAAGTAATCACAAAAACTGGACAGAGACGAACTCGGGGACCTATAAAGTCCTTTTCTGTGCCCCAAATGCGACAATTTTGCTTTGTTTACTACCCGCCAAGATCAAAATGAGCTTCATCTAAAAAGATGATTTTTTTGGCAAAATCGGCATCTTCTCTAAGTCGATCGCAGGCCCACTTATCGAAGCGTATACACAACCATATTCGTTCAGCGGAAGGTGAACTAATTATCTGCATTTATCTGCAATTATCTATAAACACTAGTTGAAAAAAAAACGTTAGATGGCGGACCCTTTAGATTGTTTAGTTTCATACCTACGGCAAGAACAAATGTTTCTTTGTAGTCTATGTCTTGAGGTTTGTTGTAACCCCAAAGGCAAATCAACATTCTCCCAAGTTTCATATGCACTCTTGATGGCATTTTCAGAGTACTCTGCATCTCTTCTTGAAATACCATCTCCGTAAGTCATGGGATGACTTAAATCACTGCTACTATCTATTAACGTAATTTAGTCATCAAAGTTTCGGGATTTCTTAAACCCTAAATCGACTTTCATCACAGTTCTGTCGTATTGAATGATTTATTTACTTCAAAACCACTCTTACAACAATCGCGTTCTTCAGCTTCTATCTCTTCATCTTGAGTAAATTCATTTCCATCAGAAGCTATAACATCTAAACATTTTTTGTAACATCTATGTTCTCTTCAGTAAACAATATAACACAAGGATTTTCCTAAGTATCCCCACTGAACTCACTTGTCGTAATGAAAAAAAAAATCATTCACATTACTATTGATAAATACCCGTCCGAAGGGCTAACTATCTAAAAATAAAACATCACAGCTTTTGATTAGTCTCTCCATTTTAGGATCATACACCTGGCAAGCCTTGGAATTCTCACAGAAGTCAAGTGTTACATGTTTAAATTCTTATTTAACATCAAGCTTCTTCCTCTTTTTCCTAGAGGCATGTTGCGGTTGAAACAAACACTCGTAGACGGGAAACATCAGGTTTCTTGCATTACCAGATCTCTTTAGGTGTTTTGGATTTTTCCAGCACTCGACTCGATTTTCGATGGAGCAAATACGCTGGGTAGCATACAACATTACTTCTGAACAAAAATGTTTCTCAACACTACCATCCATAATCTCATACATCTTCTCATACTTTTTTCTCATTTTTTAAGATTTTTGGCCAATCAATCAAACTTTCGATTGGAAAACCCGCTACCGTTATCTGATTATAATTGCTTTATTTTCGTGTTAGTTTGATTTTTAACAAATATCTTGAAATCAATGACCTTTCGATTAAATTGGCTATGTATCTCACAAACAACGTAAGTCATCTAAGGGAGAATGTGGATAAGAAGAATGTTACTTTCCTCACACTATTAGACTTCTAGAAGGCATTTGGTACTGTTGACCACCATATTTTATGTAATAAACTGATGCAGAAATTTGAGTTTACTTCATCTTCAAAGAAACTTATTTTTTCGTATTTATCCTCAAGATATAAAGCAGTGGTTGCTAATAATTAAACGTCATCATTCTTCCTCAGAGGTGCACCCCAAGGATCCATTTTGGGACCTCTTATATTTATTATGTATTTAAATGAGCTTCCGTCTCTGGGTTTCAATTCATACTTTCATATGAAAAATTCTTTAGAAACGTCTTATTTTCCCTCTATACTGCTCAATAACTTCCCGATCCAGATTGCTGACTCAGCAAAGAACCTGGGGATAGCATTCTATAGGGACTACTCAAAGAAAAGTCACCCCAATCAAAACAAGAATGATATTAGCCAAGTCACTTCGCATTCGCTTGCCTACTGCTATATGGTTGTGAAATTTTTAGTAATTGTGATTTCAGGGACAAAAGGAAGCTAAATGTTGTATAAATAGTGTGGCAAGGTATGTTTTCGGTCTGCGCAGATATGATCATATATCTCCGCATACTCTTAAAAAAATACATGGTGTCTCTCTAGATAATTTATTTGCTTTAAGAACACTAACAATGCTAAATAGTATTCTGCAATCAAAAAAACCACAATACGTGTACAGCTAAATTCAGTTTACGTGCTCAAATAGAACCTTTGATCTGATCCCACTACGCTACTTCTATCTTATTTCCAGTCGTCAATTTTTTATATACGCTATTCGGTTGTCAAATTTCCTACTTTTGGTAATACGGATGATAGGATGCAGCACTCGGTTGAAGACGAGACTTAGACGGTACTTTTAGGCTCTTTAGTGAAAGACAAACTTAAGTTTTTTAACTTAACTTTATTTATGTTTTTATTATTAAATGCAACTATTTTTCTTTACTTTTCTTTATTTTTTTTTTATAACTTAATTTTTCTTATTATTTTTTTTTCTTTTGATTTATTATCAGTTTTGTTCATTTTTCTTAAATCATTAAATTATTTTTATACATAGTATTCTAATACTGAATCTTGCACTATTTTAAAAGATGTTGTATCTTACTGTGTAAGAAATTGTTAACAATAAAATGAAATGAAACTTAAGAATGTAATAGGCACCTCTAAGCGATTTCTGTTCCTATGGTCCACAAACATCCGAATGTATTCCGCCCTCACGAACTCCATCGTAATCGGAGACTTGTAACGAATCCCGAAACAAAATATACATCATATCGGAAATTCCCATACAAATCGCCATTTCGAACGGATTTTGTAATAGTTTTTTTTTTTTCGTGATTCGGAAATATTTCGATAACGATGGAATTCATGAAAGGGCTGATTAATTCCAATACCTTGCTTGATTTCGATTCTGATTGTGGAAAAGATTTTCTTGAACTGCATCCATTTAAAACAATTCTACAAATTCCAGCCGTCACAGAAGCTTTCATAAAAAAAAATCTAAATCATTGTCCACATCCAGAATTCAATTTATTATCAGCAACATTCACCTGTGTCTTTTTGACTAAGGTTAGATTTTGTATCCAATCCTTTCTACTAGTCCTATGCTCTGACGCTCCAGGTTTGATGAACCATTCAATGCTATTTTTGTTTATATCGCACTTGTGATGAGCAATGTTAAATGCGTCTGTCTTCCGTGACCTTCGCTTTCCTCTTAATTTTCCCGTCCTTTTAATTTTCAATACCAATCGATGACAAGATCTCCAGTTTTATTTTCCTCTTTTTTTTTGTTGAGCGATTATGGGCTCATAACCTTTTGAAAACATTCTGAGAAACAATTTGTTTTCAACCTAAGAAAACAACACAAAATCAGGAATGAATATTAATATAATGTACACATACATACATATATTCAAAAAAAAATTAGAGTATTTGATCGTTTTATTTTATTTTCAGCTTTATTTACTCCCCAAGACGATTGCATCATTCTAGCCGCTGTGGAAGAGTTTGGCGAAAACTTTAATTGTTTCCCCAAAGATCTTTTTCCAGATCGAACAGTCGTCCAAATCCGAAACAGATACAACAACTCGATAAAATCTCGTGAAACAACCCGGCATTGGTCACCGGAAGATGATCGATTGCTTCTAGATCTCATAGCGAAATACGGCGAGCACGATTGGAAAAATATATCCGACTCAATAAAAAGTCATACTCGAACCGGTTGTCGCACCCGTTATTTAACTATTGCCAAATTTTTCAAAGAAAATCCCGATGCAACTATTCAAGATATTCCCAGGAAAAAACGAAAACCCCGATCGAATGTAACTAAAAATAATTGGGTAAAAACCATCACTGGTTGCAGGGATGAAAGTGAAAACGAAGAAGAAATTGCAAACAAAGAGCTTTACCGTTCTAAACTGCGCAACAACGAACTACAATGGTATAATTTTTTGAAATACTCATATGACTTCAAGTTCGGCGAAGGCTATAGCAAGGTTCCTAAATGTTTGGCGAGTTTGGAATTCGTTCGGTATGTTTTCGAATGTAAATTGAATTTTCCAGTTATTCTCCAAGGGGGCTATGCCAAGGGTTTTGTTGCCGTGAGTTTGACCAAACTTATACGTCTTCATGAACAAGATGAGAAAACATTGGTCTTCGAGAGACCTGATGTGGGTTTTAAACTGCCACCAAGTTATAGCTCTCTACTGGCTTTTCGAGGACTCTGCATACAGGCTTCTTTTAATAATAACCAAGATAAAGTTGCGACTAGCACAAATCAACTACCTGCCAATGTGCTTGAAGCGAGAAATAAATTTCGTCAGCGACTTATCAGTCTGCTTTATAAAACAACTCTTCTTAGCCGGCTAGAGCCTAAGACGTCCGTAGAGAATAATACATTCGAAGTGATTTTCGATGCAAGCACTCAACTGGGTCAGGTCGCCGGTATAAATTTGGCCGAACTCAAGGTTGCGCAGATGAATAAAATTGCTGAAAATCTTCGAATTGCTCAAGAAAAGGCAGACAAAAACCGAAAGTATAAAGAAAAGTTAAAGAAGAAACAGCAGAAGCAATGTATGGACATTGAACCAGAGAAAAAAGATTCTAACAATAAAAAAAAAGTCATCACAAAAAAAGTTATTGAAAAACAACAACAACAACCATTAAAGAAACCAAAACCAACAAATAAATTTGTTAGTAAAAAGACAATTACAATGTCTGAACTCTTAAATATCGTCAAGCAAACAACAAGTGAGCAAGAACGCCAAGATAAGGCGATTTTATTGGTCACGGGCGGCTCATGTCCATCGAAATCATTCGAGCAGCCAAAAGAGAATTTAAATGAATTAGAAAATGCTCATCAATCAAAGTCATTAGAACAAACCAACGAAGTTTTGATAGAATCAGAAGTACCTTCTCAAGCGATAATAGAAGAATCATCTGTTAATAGAACACTACAAATTATAGATCCTATAATTGAGGAGAGCAAGCAATTTCCCAAGTATAAAACTGTTGATACACAAAAAGAAGGTAGAAAACGAAAATTTGAGGAGAGTTTAACAGTTTTGGAAGAATTTTCTGAATCACATTGTGAGGTAAATAGTATTAAACGAGAAAAAGAATAAATTATTACTGTTTAGAAAGTACATTATTTTGTAATATTTATTAAAAATTGTTGTTTTTTTTCATATTTTTTGTTCACAATTTTTCGATTATTATTATTTTTTTTACCATCCAGTTGTGGTGTTAGCCAAACGACGCATTCTTCTCGTATTTCTGTCTTGGTCACGTATCTTCTTTTCCATTTCGGCGTCGGTAAGCGTTTCCAGGAAAGGAGCCCATGCATCGGCATCACTGGGATTGCGAAAGGGTACATCGATCGTAGAGAGTGGAGCTTCTGAGAAAGCATAAGTCCGTAAATGCCAAGATAATTGTCCCCGAATTGAATAAGCGATCGCTGTTACAAATTCTCCACCTAAACCAAGTTCGGCACAGAGTTTCATGGCGAATTCCTCGGGATTGTTGTTCTTTTCAGACATATCCCATTCGACTTGATCGACCAATGAAGTATTGCCCACGTGAATGTTAAGCTTTACAATGACACGTTGATCGCAGCTTTCTTCCAATATTGGTTGTTCATTAGGAAATGCTTCGATTTGTTGACGGATAGCTTGTGCTATTGCTGGAACAAATGGTACTGGATTTAGATCCAAATCATCGCAAAGCACCTCTGCGAATTGTTCAGGTGTAATCATGCTTTCTGAAAATGCAAAAATAAATAATTTTTGTATTATGATTTATATTTAACAACAAAAGTTTTAAGAACATAAAAATCGTATAAGAATTTTCTCAAAAATCGTCGAAGCCCTACTGACATTGTGAATTTGCATCTCCGCTCAAGGAAATCACAAAGAAAATGCTCTGTACGAAATTTTAAGGAAATCTATACGTTTTGGCTTTAGCTCTATGTACATTGGACGCACAACCAACGGACGGTATGAAGAAAACCAATTTTTTTGACTTCTCCGAAATTGGAATTCATTTTAATTTATAAAAGTCAGCCAAGGTTTTTTTTTAATTCAAGAAATGTCTTCAAACAAAACAAAAAACCTTCCCAACATCTTTAGAAACCTAATTACCATTCTTATTCCAAGTAAACGTGTCTCTTAGCTTCTGTCCCTCCAATTCCATGTCCAAACGTATTGGCACTAAACATTCTCGTTGAGAAGCATTCTCTATGCTTGCTGTTGGATCTGTATCATCGAAACACATTGGGAATGTTCGCACTTTTTTGGTGTGCACTCGATTCCGATTGATTGGAGTTGCTTGCGGCACAGCATCCAAGTGGCTTGAATTTGGCATAGTTGGCACCCATTGAGGTGCCTTCTTGGATTTGCTCTCTCTCGGCAATGGTGTTTCTGATGTGTTCACCGATATAGCTCGGTATCTGGATTTCAGTAACAAAAAAAAGAAAAACAAATTAGTAAGTACCTATGTACATACAAAAATGAAATGTGTACTTTTCGTCGTTCCCAGCTATGATTTCATCTACTTCTCCAGCTTTTAGCAAAGAAACCGAACTCGCGAGAATATGATTACTCAGTCCGGCATCGGCTAAACGCTTTCTTTCATCGTTGGACAAAACAATTCTGGTCATTCCTGGATATTTTTTATACAGGATACCACGGAAAAGGCGTAGATAATTGCCGACTTCTGAGCCGACATAATAATATTCGCCACCTTCTTCTAGTTGAAAGCTAATTGGCTTATCGCCATATGTTGGAACAGCCATAATTTTTAATAAATTTATCAAATTTCTTAATTTTAAGTTAACAAATTTCAACAAATAAACAAGCGTCAAATAAATTAAATGCACACCAACAAATGTATGGCGATGGCGAGGCGAAAGCGAACGGACTGTTCGATTTTGGTTGGATTATGTTATCGAAAAACTTCTCTTTCAGAAATTGCGTTTCGGGTATACAAAATTTCTAAGGTTGGATGCCCACCCGACAGGATATCATTTAGGCATGGCGCTCACTACTCACCCAAGCCGCTGCTCCTGATTTAAGTACATTGGGATATCTGGAAGAGTGCCGACCAGGGAACTAGCTCGCGGAACTTATGCTGGATTTATACTACTGACAAATTAGCAGTATTCTGGCATTTAACTGTCAAAAAAATGACAGAACAATGGAAAAACTCATTCTTTTGGCAGTATAGTGACAGAAAAATGCCAATTTGTCAGTCGTGGAAATGCAGCATTAGTTGGTCATTGATGCCAAAATGAAGTTTCCATTTGCCTAACACCCCAACTCCATAGGAGATTTTTCTCTCCGTGTCTCTCTCTTTTTTTGCGGACAAATGAGGAACTCTTCGGTTGTATTCATGTATGGTTGGTAGTTGACATATTTATCAGCAGCTTCGTTCTGTGCCGAGATTAGCTAATTCGAAAATGCAGCCGAGTGAGTGAGATGAGTCACTTTTCGTTGAAAATCGATTTAGTGAGTTGGCGAGTGAAATGAAAAGTCAGATTACTCGCCGGATATTTCAGCCGCTACTTGGTGTTTGGCTTGGTAAATTTAGTTTTTTTGCATAAGTATGTCTTCTTTTCGTATGAAATTGTTGCACATCTATTCACGGATGAGAAATGAAATTGCGAAAACAACATCTTAGGTAAACATAAATATTTCTGTAAAGATATATCTATGCTTGAGAGTAAAGAAATAAGGAAAGTGTAATAATTATTATTTTATTGTACTATTTAAGGCTCTCCCAAACCAACGCGAAACATTCGGCGCGACAACGAAACTTCCGCCTGTCTTAATTTATTTACATGGAATATGCGACGACTGAATAATGTTCGAAGATTCGCATCGCGCCAGTGTGGGTGCTCCCATTAATCTCCATGTAAATAAATTAACACAGGCGAAAGTTTCGTCGTCGCTTTGAAATATTCGCGTTGGTTTGGGAGAGCCTTTATACTAGAATGTCAGTTTATTAGACTTGACCATTCTTTATTCCGTCAATTTCATTGAATTTTTGAACAACAACAACAACTTAAAGGTGCTACCATCAATTGTTTACGAATTAATTTATAATTCGTTTATTTTGGCTAGAGATACAGCTGTTTCAAGGGGTGCCAAGCCACCTATCATCAGTCTCCTCTTATTAGTGGTGCTGAGCGTCAATCCAATTTGACTATGAAAAATCTTCCACATGCCCATCATATCAGATTTTCTCATTCTTAGAAGCCGTATGCACTACACATTCCGCCACCTGAGACCACTGACGTCACATATCGAAAAGTGTAATCATTGTGGTAAAAATAAATGTATAATTATTTTATAACATCATATTTATATCATAAAATAACAATAAATAGATGCACATGGTAAATTTATTTTTATACATTTTATACCAATAAATACGTTCATACGTAACCCTTTAGGCTTAAGCCTAGTACGCAGATCACGCTAAATTTTCGTTTTCATCATTATATATAGAACCTATAGTACTACCACGAGACTGATTTTTTCTTCTTTATATGTGGCTGTTACGCGGCGCTGGGCTCGTCGATTAGTTGGCAGTGGAGACTTGAGACACAAGGAAAAAGTAAGAAGTAAAAGAAAAAAATAGAAGGAGAGGGTTGTATTTTATTGTTCTGACAACAATAAGGGAAGTAAAGGAGATAACTAAATCAGACATTTTTGCCATGACAACGACCAGAATATAGGAGAAAAATAGCTATATGTTTAAATTTGTATGTAGGTATTCTATCGCTTATTATTTTTTACAATGTATAAGAATTAATTTTTTTTCTATTGCCAGGCTATAGGCATATGTTTATATATAATTACTTCATGATTTTATTTTTCAACACAATATTGAATTTGTTTTTAAATTTTCAGTTTCAAAGCAACGTTGTTAAATTTCACTATAGCTTAGTGGAATACAACGTTGCTACATTTTGAATTATGGTGCATAGGTAGGTATACCCAATTTTCAAGTATAGTAGGTACTAGGTATAGCTACATATATTTGATAGATTTTTGGTAGGCTTTTTTCACAGTAGGTATTTTATTATGTTTGTTATTCAAAAAGAAGATAGGTAATTGGAATTTTGAATAACAAAATTAATAATAATTATGTAGGTATTCGGTAGGTAGGTATAATTTGTTTTTTAAAGTTTAGGTAGGTATGAAGGTATAGGTATAGGTATAGGTACATTATGTAAATATCAATGTAGGGATGTAGGTGGGTGGGTGGGTGTGTATGCACAGGGTGGTACCTATTAAAACATTTAATTTTTAAACATTTGAAAGAAATGTAGATAGGTACCTAACCTACATACATATGCATATATGAATGTATTTGGTAGGTAGGTAGGTACCTATGTACGTAAATTTTAAATATTAACCAACCACCCACCTATTTAAAAATTATTTTTCAAACCAAATCAAATACCTTATAGGTACCTACAACCTACCTAGCTTTCTTTTTGGAAAAAAAAATACAACCTAGGTATCTACCTATTTATGGGTAAAAAAGGTACCTTTCTGTCCAAAAAAAATATTTTGTAGGTAGGTACTTGACTAATTATACCTACAATTGAGACAAAAATTAAAAAAATTAATTTTTTTTAAGTAGGTACCTATTTATGTATGTATGTATGTAGGTATTGAGACTGAAAAAAAAAAATTGAAATGAAAATAGGAATACATATAGCCAATTTAGCAAGATTTGAAAAAATCAATGTTTTTTTGGAAAAAATTTGCTTTCATCAGCAGACAATTTTTCAAAAATTAAAAAAAAAAATTAATTTGGCTAACCAATTTTGAAAATCCATTGAAATACACCTAAAAAATATTTTCAAAAAAAAATTAAGTACATTTTTTTCCGAAAAAAATAGCTTATATTTTTAAAAAATAAAAAAAAAAACAAAAATTTGGTGTTTTAATTTAAAAAAAAAACAATTGCAATGCTCCTTAAAATTATTTTTTAAAAAAATTAAGGAAATTATTTCGAAAAAATTAGTTTTTTTGAATACAAATAATTTTGAAAAATTAAAAAAAGACAAAACTTTGGTGTTTATTTAAAAAAAAACAATTTCAATACTCCTAAAAACTATTTTTTTAAATAAAATTAAGTTAAAAAGAGTTTTTGTGAGCATAAATAAAATTTATTATTTCAAAATGAACTCTTAAACTTATTCGCAAGCAAATAATCCCACTCAAACACCCACTTAGTCGTTACTATAAGAAACAAACCAACCTATATCCCCAATTTTACTAGAAAAAAAGGTCAAACTTATAAGAAAAAGTAAGGCATGATTACCACATTTGTTAATTGTTTAGCATTCCAAACCGATTTCTTAAAAAATTTAACTTAATTAAGTATTTCCGAAGCCGAATGCAGAAAAATAAGTGTTTTGTTTTAACTTTCCAGAACATTGATAATTAATTTTCAAGAAAAAACACATTAATTTTAATTTAATTAGGATACTTTTCTCTTCTTAAAGTCTAAACTATAAATTTGTCTGAATAAAAAACCTAAGGCCACATGAATTTAAAAATTAAATGAAAAACTGCACGTAATATATTCATCAGATGATATTCAGGTATGATGGTAAACTTAAAACTTCTCAAGTTTCAGCTCAAACGGATTATTTTTTCTTCAGTTTTTAACTAATTTTTATATTTCGATGTTCAGCTCAATCTGATGGTTAGTTTTTGAATTTTCCAACATAACGAACAATCATCTGTCAATACCTTTCCATATATACCTACCTAGATACTAACCTGATTTAACCTGATATCACAAAACAACCTTAAATAGAGCCTTTCTAATATATTTATACCTATGTATTTACTTAACTTAAATCTCAACGGAAAACCTACCTACAAAGGCGTATAACATCTTTCGCCATACAATTCAGTCAAAAAGTATTCATTTACAACAACATTATTATTCTTAGTGGTAACCGAGTTTGAATAACTTGCATGCATATTATACATTTCCTCTATTCCCACACTACGTCACAGGCAAAAGGCAAAAGCCAAAAAATCAAGCCTTCTTTTGAACAATATTTATTTTCGTTCTTCCTATACCCAAAAAACAATAAAAAAAAAACATTTTCCCCTTTCTATAAAAAATGATAAAAGCAAAAACAACCCCTTCCTCTGCAAAAAAACCAAATCCCATTCATAAAACAAAAAAGCACGTAATTGTTACTTCCTGCCTCCCTCTAACTTTCATAAATTTAGTGGGCTCTCATTTTTGTATTAAAAAACTATTCTCCTTTGTTGGAGAATTCAAAGTCTCCACTTTCCTTTGCAACAATTGTTAGCAACATTAGCTTTATGTGTGGCCGTATGGTAGCGCGTCGGTCGTTCGTCATCATGATAGTACTATAGATTATCAGCCTTATTTATTAGAATTCGCTAAACACCTCTAAACGGCTGAATAGTTATATAGTGCATAAGCATTTATGAAGCCACTATTCAACGTTGCATAAATCCTAATTCATAAAATATTTCCCTACACATTATAGTTATAATGCGCTTGTGTCAAATAAAGTACCAAGAAGGGAAAATCTATTACGTTTTACTGCCACAATTGATTAACAAAACAAAGCTCTGAAAGTGAAAAGTCAATAAACGAATTCTCCTGCACCGATTGGATTAGTTTAAATTTCATTTAATATTGCATAATGTACCTATTCTTGTTACTGTTTCTTTTGTGCCGTGTTAGAAAATATAGTTTAATATTTTAGACCAAAAAATTCATGGTTTTTATTGAAATAATTGTTTCATTCACTGACAGTGCGATCAAATTGAGAAGAATATAGGAACATCTATTAGGGTGGCAATTATTTTTGCAGTGTTTTTTTTTATTTATTCTGTGTGTCCCACTGAAAATATTCAATAAACCTCAATTTTGCCATACATCTAAGCACATGTATATTATAAATAAAGAATTTCCATCAAATTTTATACTTTCACCGACATTTTAAGTAAAAGTCGGAAAACTGCGTGCATTTTTAATGAAAAGTTTTAACTACTCGGTGGGATACGTCGCCCTTAGCCGATTTCAAAAAAATTTAACAACATTTTGGTTTGTACAAAGTAGCTTCATAATAAAGCTTGATCACTTTCAGGAGGGGACAAAAAAGATATATAAGCATTCCCAAAATAAGTGCCACCCTTATAACATTGTATTTTATTCTCGTCTGTGTATGAGTCAAAGTGACATTTCGATACTTAAACATCCTTATGTAGGCACTATTCAACCTCCAAACGCGTTAAGCTTCTAATGCCTCTATTCAACGTTACATAAGTTTTATGAATAACATTTTTGCGTTTAGTTGAATTATAAGGAGTGAATAGTTCTATGCACTCGCTATGATGCATTTATAAATTCGGCTGTATATATACAATGGTTTTCATACAAAATTATCTCCAAAGTTTAGCCAAGCTAACAGCCCGATTCTCCCCTTTTGACGAGTTACAAATCACAAGCTCTTATGACTATTCCTTGTGAGGATTGTGACTCGATAACATTTTTGGAATTCTCCCCCAATCATCACAAGAAAGCTCACAACTAAACTTACCACAGCAAAAGTGAATTTTGTAGTGCCATAATTGCAACAGTTGATTATTAAAAACATAAAGAAAGATTTTCAATTATGGGCCATATAAATTTATTTAAAACGTAAAAAATCAAGTTTTCATGCATTTGTTTAGCAATAAAGTGATTAAAAAATTGTTTATATATATGTTTTCAAAATGGAAGTGAAAAACTATAAAAAAATGTTGTTTTCGAGAGCGAATGAATCATTTATTTCCCTCGAAGAAAAAAAGGGTCTGTGGTAATGTGAAAATCTTGTTTGTTTTATTTCGAATGAAAGATACCGAAGAAGATACGCCCAATAAAATTTACTTTACTTTTCTCTGTCCTAATCTACTTTTTAAACTCCAGTTTATCTTAGACCTGGGTTTATCCTATCTAAATAACATTGAATAAACCCCAGTCTAAGATAAACTGGAGTTTAAAAGTGACTATGAATATGCCCCATTATGATATCAAAGTTTCAAAACACATATGTAATTTGTGAGTTGTGACCTGCTATGAAGGAGATCACAATTTCGATTGTTTTTGTGACTCTCATAAGTTGTGACTCTGGGGGAGAATTCAAAAAAGTCACAATATTAATCTCACCTCTTCTTGTGACTTGTGAGGTACCAGTGATGATGGGGAGAATCGGGCTCTAAATTCGAAGGTACTCATTTCACTTAAATATCTAAATCACTTTTGCGAATAAAGTAAGATGAGTCAGCGAGTAAGGCGAGTCATTTCACTCGCCGTACTAGCTAAATCTCGGTACTGGGTTGGGGATAATTTCCAATCACTCATTTTTACAAACACCAAAAATAAAAAAAAACTTTCAAAGACTACGAAGATAAATTAAACCGAACGTCTCTTGAGTCTTGACAATTATCGAAATTTAAAAAGTACGAGGGTTGAATATCGTTCTCTCTTTTTATTCCCACTCATTAAATTACGAAAAGTGTCGAGCTTCAAAAGGTACAGTGTAGTAGCCGACCTTATCGCTATAATTTCAGAATTTTGAATGTAGCCAATAGGTGTGTTCGCGTACTAGTCCGAAACTACCCATTTTTACCATTTTTGGTCCAATTTAATTTTTTTTATATGGACTTTGACAGAACTTCCGACTAAAACTGGCAGGTTTGGAAAGTAAACGAACAGAGGTAATATTACCATGCCCTGAACGTACCCATTTAAATTCATATATGTCAAACAGATGTCAGATTTGTCATTTTTGACATTTCGCGATAGCGAATGTTTGTAGACTTCTGAAACAAAATATTCTATATTTTTTTCAAATATAAATTAAATAAAATAATTGTTATTCATGGGTCTACTAATAAAAACAGCAACATTCAGTCGCATTGCTTATTGTAATATATTTATTAGAACAATATCCACACGTAACGCACAACTGACAAAGTACGTATTAATAAAAAAAAAAAACGACACGGTAAAGTTAAGTAAATTATTTAATCAACTCCCCAAATAACAAGCAATAATTGCGCACATTTTTGTATTTAACAATTGAGTTGCATAATTCCTCCTCTATTTATTTAACAGATTAGCTGAAGTCGGAAGACTGGAGAATCCAAAACTCGAAGGCAAATACCTAACTGGCCAATTGTTTTTACATCGAATATTTGGCTACCGCGGAGTTGTGCTGTTTCCTTGGCTTGCCAGAGTATACGATCGTGATTTGCATGCACCAGGCAAGGTGCAAGCAGATGACAGTAGTATAAATAAACAAGATCAGACAAATAATAATGAAAAGACGGGCACCGCCTCGGTGGCAGAAAACGATGAAAATGCTACAAAAGAAGTCAAAGGCAAAGTGAATACATTCTATCAAGTTTTAATTGATTCGAGAGATTGTCCATTCATTGTAAGTTTAACGGAAAGTTTAACCAAATGTTCACTTAAATTTGATTGTTGTTTTGTAGAGAGCTCAGACAGAGGCTGTTACGTTTCTTGGTAATCAGGATTCAAATAGAAGTCTCTATGCAATCCCAGGCTTGGATTATGTATCGCATGATGATATAATGCCATATTCATCGACAGAAAAAAATCCACTACATCATGAGCTGTTTGATAAGTTCTTAGCCAAAGTTGAAGGCAGTGATCCAGCCTTTGAAGCTCGGGATACACTTAAAGCATGGCAAGATAAGAACTATCCGTGGCTGGAACTATCCGATGTTCATAAAGAGACAACCGAAAATATTAGAGTGACGGTTATTCCGTTCTATATGGGATGTCGCGAGACACCAGCTTCATCGGTTTACTGGGTAAGAATAAAATAATCTTAGAGTAATTGTATCTTGTATCTATAATTAGTAAGTACCTACCTAATCTTCTTGCCAATTTAAAATTTCGATTGTGGAATTTTGTTTTACAATTAAAAAGAAGTTCCTTTTTGTAATTAAGTTTGAACTTATAATAAAATAAGAAAGTTAAAAAATCTATCAGGTTCCCGAATTCACCTTAGAAAACTCGTTTGAATTTTCGAAAGAATACCTGAATAAAATAAGCACCTTTTTGCTTCCTTTCTATCAAGTTCAATAATTATTTCCAATACCAATTGGCAATTATTCATTGTTATTAGGGCTAGATCGCTTCACCCGAATTTGACATCAAAAGTAGAGATGTTAATTCAAGGGGACGACCTCTGGCCCACTCAAAAATTAAGCTTTAAGAAGCATTGGCTAAACAACTAAATGCCGCCGATTTGCTTCATGTGCTAAAGCCTCATCATGCGATTAGCATGACATGTTATTTTCCTTACTCGTTAGTTTAAGGCACGAAGATTTCTAGTGATTTTACAGTTATGTATGACAACTTTATGACATTAGTGAGTGTGAATCGTAATAAATACAAATCATATTTATATGTAACTTCGATTAAACAAACTCGCATGATAGTTTTGGTGGCAGTTCGATTGGATAGAATATTAGAAAGCATTTTAGTTTTCGGATTCGGATGTTTAGAAATGCTTTTTGATGATGAATTAAAAAAATAATCAAATAAATACTCCACTGGAACAAAAGAACATGTTTTATATAAAAATAAAAGATATTTTCTTCTGTGATCCAGAAATAAACTGGAAAAAAGAAATACATAGTTGTTGATTCAGTTGGACGTTGCTACAATGCATTATGTACATACGGGATAGGTCCAAAAATACGAAAAAAAAAACTCTTGATGAAGCTGAAGTGGGTGAATAAATTTTGGGCATGATTATAATATGGGATAAACAATCCTAGCTCTCCATTTAGTTTTTCGTGAATTCGGATCGACGGGTTTCCTGCAATAATGGAAAGATTGTAAAGAAGTTAGTTATATTTTCAGATTCTTTTCTGATACAAAATTTACAGTGTTGTATTAAATACAACATACAATATTAATTTCAGGCGAAAATTCGTTTCTGAAATAGTTAGTTTCCGATGGCAATTGGTGGCGTTGAGATTCCTTGATATTGTTGAGGTTGCTTTGCTTAAATGCTAAGTGTAAATTTGTTCATCTATTTTAGCAATAATATTTTCAAAAATAGATTTAATTAACAGAAAAGAGCGAGATGAATCCATTCCTTAAAAAGGAAGGCATTATCACCTATGCAGTAATCTTGCCATGAAAGATTGGTGTTACACCAGACTTCACATCTGTAGAAGTTGGTATTTGGTGTTGAGTTTGGCAATCTTAATGAGCGTTTGAAGAAATGCATTTCAATTGTTTCTCTTGCAGGGGGGATATATCGAAAAACCTGAGCACCATAGCCATAGAGCACATACGTATGTATGTACATATGTATTGACTGTTGGTGGAAAACACAGGACATAGGATGCGATCGGTTTTTTAGGCTTAAAACTAGTCTAGCATAAGGGGCCAGTTATAGCTATCATTAAAAACCATAATTGAAAACTTTAATGACTGAATTTGAGACGTTTAGAAAGTAAAATCAGTAATTATTTTGATGCAAAAATAAAGCTGATGGATTGAGTTATTACTTTAGTGATAACAAAAATTAATTCGAGCCAAAATAATAAAATTAAATTTAATTTTTCAATGATCATTGGTAAGGTAGTTCATTCATTGAAATAATAAAAGTCATTTTATGTGGACGGTTGGGCCAAAAGGATTTTTTTTTTGACAAAATTAATAATTAAGTCACCGCTTTGATATTGGCATCAAAATATACGCTGACTTTGCTTTTTTACTCCCCCAAAACCAATAATTAAAGTTTTAAATGATGGTTTTTAATGATAGCTATAACTAGGGCCTAAAATACATTTTTGTTTTCACCGAGAGCTATCGGTGTACGAATGAAACTTTATTCATTGAAACGCCAACAGTCTTACACTCTGATTCGGATGATTGGGCATACATATGTTTATTTAAAAGTGTATTATTTATATAAATCCTGTTTTCAATGACCTAGAGTCTACTTAAAAAAATTACTAGAATAAAATTGAATATTTCACCAATAATTCCCCATTATTTTTTATAAATTTGTTTAATTCTAGTGGCGCTACTGCATCCGATTGGAAAATTTAGGCGAACTAAGCGTTCAACTTCGTGAAAGACACTGGAGAATATTTTCCCTCTCGGGTACCTTGGAAACAGTCAGGGGAAGAGGTGTGGTCGGGCAAGAGCCTATTCTTAATCGTAAATTACCAGCCTTTCAGTACAGTAGTCACGTAAGCTTGCAAGCTCCAAGTGGCCATATGTGGTAAATTAAAATAAATTATAAAAAAAACATTAAAATTAATTTTTTTTTTTTGTATAGGGGAACTTTCCGTCTAGAGCGTGAAGATGGTCATTCTTTCGATTGTAAAATTCCACCATTTTCTTTAGAAAGCAAACCCGAGGAGAATCCAACACCTTCTTCGTCGTCGTCGCCGTCGTCAAAATCAACGAAACCAGATAGCCCAGATAAGGAGAGTACTGTTTAAAGGCAAATTTTACTATATAAACGCAGATGTGAATTAATAAATTATAAATTATTTGAACCCAGTCCATTTCGTCTCTTAAGACATCCTCATAAGTCGTCCTCTTTCTCTTTGTTAGCCAAAAAAGATTAGTTTTTATCGAAGGACAGTTAAATTTGTTGTCGTTGAATGCCAATTTCGTAGTCAAAAAAAAAAAAAAAAAAAAATAAACAAAACAACGATTTAATGACTTCTTTTATTTTTATTATTTATTTATGTGCCTCCTTATAAAGATTTATTCAAGATTTTTGAAGACGTTGTGCTGCTTTGGCGCTTGATAGTTCTTCTACTTGAATTTCAAAATCAAGAGGTTTCATGTTGTCCTGAATGCCAAATAAGGAACGTAGAGCATCGATAGAAGCTACTTCGATTGCTGTTTGGATGTCTTCTCCAAAACCTAAAATAAAATAGAAAACAAAAATTTCATAGATTTGGTTTTGAAAATTTCATTTTATGTAAATGAGAGTTAGACTATTATTTATCCAATTTTATTGATAGGAGGAGGAGGTTATCAGATTCGTAGAGATTTTCAACGGATCTTCCGTCATACGAGGCCTATTCAATGTATCAATTTTACATTCTTTAGGAAACTACTTTAATGAGCCCAGTATTTAATTTCATGAAAAGTATAAAGGTAGATGTACTACAAAAATTGGTAAACTAAAAATATATTTCCTGGAGTTGGAATTTTAGTAAGATTTTTTTTTTTTAAATAAATCCTTTATTTCCGTAGTGTGCAAAAAGGTGCAGCTATAATTTTGTGAGTTATCGTTTAAGAAATATGTAAATTCGTTTTAAGTTCTGCCCTCGAGACTTTTTTTGTAGCTCCACGCATTTCCCAAAAACTTATCGAGTTGGTTGCGGAAATAACGTAACTTTGATATGCTGCAAGGACTGTGTTCTTGCCAGCTTCACCAATTAACCTTGGTTCAGGTTAAGCGAGCTTCAAATCTTTGCAGAGTGCTTTTAAATTTATGTACCTTAAGAAAAAATTAACAGTAACTTTAAAAACCTACCTTGACCAATTTGTTTTTTATTTGAATAAATGGCCACTTGATATGCCGCAAGGACTGTGTTCTTGCCAGCTTCACCAATTAACCTTGGTTCAGGTTCAGCGAGCTGCAAATCTTTGCAGATTGCTTTTAAATATTCTACTGGGTCCTTGATATCCCACAATTCAGTTAGATCTTTTTGGTTCAGCTGTGTGCAAATAAAATCTCGAACGAAGGTAAATGCTTTCTCTGAACCCGAAGATTCCTGCAGTGAACCAATTACAGCGAGTAAACTTCTTGCCATGGTATCATTTGAAGGTGGGTATTCGGATGAAAACACCAATTCGGTAAGTCCCAAGTGTCGAGATACATGGGCGAGGGTTTCTTCTGACATAAGATATGCGGTATATGCTTTGATACCTTCTACTGGAACCTTGGGCAATGAATACTTAAGGAAGGCATCGATATACTCCGCCACTAATGTAGCACCTTTTTCCATAAGTTTTGCATTGTCTATCATATTAAGTTTAGGTTCCTCAATCCCAAGTTCACGTTGTTTCTGTTCCTCTCGAATAATATATGACCTATTGGTTAGGGCCGATTTAAGGGACGATGGATCGAATTCTTCATTTAATCGTTTGCCAAAGGCATACAATTCTGCTGAGTAGTTCCATTCAATAAACTGTGATCGGGGCTGTGGTGTTTCTGGACCGATCTTTTCTCGCCGACGGCGAAGTTCACGTAATGATGGGGCTACCCATCTTTTTATGTTTCGAATGTTATCTAAAACAAGTGGAAGTTAAAGATCAAATGCGATTTATAGACAAACTTTAACAAGACAACATACTTAGTTGTGTATAAGAGGTGAGTTGCGAAGTAATTAGAACTGTTTTAAGTGTGTTTCGGATAAGGGACATTTTGTTTAATCAAATAAACTCTTGCTTTTTATTTAAAATTAATTTTTTAACACATAAATCTTGCGCCAAGCCGAAAAAAGAAAATCGAAATTGAAACCTTTTTGACGTTTTAACCTCTGTCAACTGTCACACATGACAACAGAAATGGCTGAATTCAAAGTTCGCCTTAGACGGTGTTCACATTGGACTGACTCATCCGATTTTTTTTTGACGTGAATCCAACTTGGTTTGTTCAGACACAAACTTATGTGAACACATCGGACTTAAGGTAGAACCGCACTAGGCGGAACTGCACTTCAGCGACACCGTGCGCACTTTCGCACGAAACTGAACGAAACTTCACGTCGCGACACAGTTGGTCAGATTACCAACTTTGTCGCATAGTGTCGCGTCGTGAAGTGCAGTTGTCGCTTAGTGCGATATAGCTCATACAATTTCCCACAAATAAGTCGTGAAGTTCAGTTCCGCTGTAGTGCAGTTCCGCCGAGTGCGGTCCTAGCTTTACTTTGACGTTTAGCAGTCGTTAAAACAAAGCAGAAATCTGTGCAGTTTGAAAGATGAATTACAATTTTTTCACTTGCAAAATGTAAATCTTCTTTAATAAATATGTTTCTAATTGAAAAAATTGGATTCTGTAAGATCTAAGTGCCAAAGATAAATCACAGACAGAGAAAACAGATGTCACAAAAGAAGACATCAAAAAAAATCCACTGATTTTTAAATAATTTAAAAATCCTGCCTTTCCTGGCCATCTCTTTCTCACCATGAAGTGGAAGTGAGCAAAAGCACAGGGACGTCAAAGTCAGTCCAATGTGAACACCGTCCTATAATTAATCTATATGGGCGCAAAATGTAAATAGTAGGCGTGTTTTTTTGCAAGTCCATATGGATTTGTCGAAAAAAACGACATCGGGACTTAGGAACTTCTTACTTACAGTACGTAAGTCCCGATAATTATCTGGACTTAGCTAAGTCTATATGGATTTGAGTTGTTGTTGTATTTACGTGTAAAACTATTAGTCCCGATGTCGTTTTTTTCGACAAATCCATATGGACTTGCAAAAAAAACACGGCTAGTATGTGCCTGATTACATGGGTCGTTTTACTGACGAGCCCATCGGTGAGATAGGTAGATTTTATGTGTGTAAAAAAGAGAAGGTGGAATCTAACTTCTCTTTTTTAGGTTCATAAAATCTACCTGCCTCACGGATGCGCTCTTCAGTAAAACGACCTATGTAATCAGGCACTATAAAAGAAGTACACTTAAGGCTGTCCCAAACCAACGCGAAACATTCGCGCGAAATGCGACGACTGAATAATGTTCGAAGATTCGCATCGCGCCAGTGTGGGTGCTTCCATTAATCTCCATGTAAATATATTAAGACAGGCGAAAGTTTCGTCGTCGTTCTGAAACCTTTAAACATGCTCCACTGGGCGTGAGGCACGAAAATCCATGTCCTTGTAGCCAACATGTTTAAGAAAACTACTTTTTCAACACGACTCATGGCCGCTGTTCAAAGTTTGGCCATGATATGTAATTTGCTAATATAACATACTTGTGCATAGTACTATAGGACTATTATTGAATCTCAGTTAATCCACCGAAATCGGTGAGGGTGATTTGCTGAAAATTTAAACCACGTTAGTACAACTGATGATCCTAATTTTCTGAGGGGCAGTAAAGTGGTCGTACGAAATCTAGCAAATACAAAGAAATCATAGTTTTGTATTAAAGTTTGCAAATTCATATGGAGTACCGTTGATACTTACAACGATTTGCAAATAGCTTTCTGTTCACTTTTGTGAGGCTCGTCACTTCTGAAAGCAAAAGTGAACGAAAACTGGACGAAAAGTATTAAATGGCTCGACCTTGTATTCGCTCAGCTTTGTAAATATAACCATGTGGTTTTCCGACAAATATAGTTCTGCCTTAATGGTGAATTTTAACGCAGCTACATCCTCTGCATTAACAAAAGTATAGGGGGGCAAATAGGTATATATAAGTGTGAAAGTGTAATATTATCAAGATCAGCATGTTTGTCTTGATCTTCATTATAATCTGCATTTATCAAGATCTTCTTAAATTTATCTCTATCTATCCAACAAATCAACAAATGTAAATTTATTATTTTGCATCCTCTTTTTTGCGGAAATTTCATTTCATTTCATTTATTTCATATAAAACTATATTTCATTGTACTTCGAGATAAATCTCATAAATAGTATCAAAATTTAGATAACATTATGTATGTATTCATAAAATGAAGATATGTATACATAGGGCGTCTTCCATTGGCCCTTCCTTGCAAAGTACTTTTTAGTATTCCCGTTCCCAGTAGATGATGAATGGAACGCATACATTTTGCCAAAGGTAAAATCTAGCCTCAATATCAATATAATTTGGTCTGCATGCATATTAATTTAGCAATGCTTGAGTATCGATGGAAAGTCGTTTTTGAACAATGTGGATAAAGGTGGACCTAGTATTGATCAATGAGGCATACCAGTACGAGTAGAGAGAAAATCGGATAGCTTAGAATTCGCAAAAACTGCCTGAGTTCTAAGATTAAGGTAGAAGTAAAAGTTCTTTAACATATTCAGAAGTATTCCGTGGGAAACAGTATCGAACGCTTTAGATAAATCCAATAAAACCAGTGTTGTTACTTGATTATTATCAAGCTCCTGCCGTATGTCGTCGATTATTTTGAGAAGTGTTATGCAGCTGTGTTTTGGTCTAAACCATGATTGCGTAGATTTTAACATTTTATGGGTATCTAAAAAAGCCATTATTTAATTAATTTCAACATAGATTGATTTTAACGCAATGTCTTTGGTCGGGCTAAATATTGTTCTCAATCATTTTTCTTCATGTGATAGGGCTTGATTCTGAAAAAAAAGATGTTCATGAAATTTCTAATTTTAACACAATACCGTGGTGACTACAAATGTCATTATTTAAATTTGAGATAATTGCCCTGTTAATTTCACTTAATTTTTCAGTTCTAGCTGAAAATTAAAAAAAGTTGTAAAATCTACAGAAGTATAAGAAATATACATGGATATACTAAGGCCCAGTTTTTTCGTGGTGAGTTAAACCAGAGTTATCTTATGGCGAATTCCTTACAACAGAAAAATCGAATTTTTTCTAAACAGAATCGAATTTTTTCTAAACAAAATCGATTCTTTTCTGTCAAAACAAATCTTGCGTTTTTAGCAAGATTTCACACTGATTTGCACACACACTATGAAGACTTGACATTTCTAATACATCAAATTGAAAGTCGCGGAATTTTTGGAAGACGAGTTGTTTATTTTTTGGTTGCAACGAATTCTACATAATTTAACAAAATATTCAACAATATATTCAGGCAATACAGCTATAAAAATAGTTTATTGTGCGTTGTTGATTATCAAACACAAACTTGACAAAAAAAAATTGCTTTCGCGAGTGAAAGACGTGATAAAAACTTTCAGTGCAAGTGAAAACTTTTCAATAACAATTTTCTGTAAAAATATATGTGCAAAAAGAAGTTCAAACGAATAAAATGCAACAACAAATTGGCACCGTATAAGCTGGCTAATATCTTTTATTTATTAATTTAATTCTATTTGTTAAACATTTTTCTCACAACAAAAACAAACTACCTTAATAGTTTTGTGAATAATTTCTTGACGTTTTGCGTCAATTGCAGCTATAAACTAACACAAACACAATCACACCAAAAAAAAAATTGCTTCATTTACGAAATACGAATTCCTTTCAATTGACAGAAAAAATTCGATTCTGTTTAGAAAAAATTCGATTCCTTTTTTGAAAGGAATTCGCCATTAATAGTTTTGTGAATAATTTCTTGACGTTTTGCGTCAATTGCAGCTATAATGTAACACAAACACAATCACACAAAAAAAATCAATTCTTTTACGAAATACGAATTCCTTTCAATTGACAGAAAAAATTCGATTCTGTTTAGAAAAAATTCGATTTCTTTTTTGAAAGGAATTCGCCATTATTCTAGTAATAAATTAAACCATAGTGAACTGAGTAAACAGTTTTTCGGTGGCAAATTAATGCGAATGTCTAAACAAACTCTGTGGATAAAACATCAAAAGCAACTACTGTTCAGTTAATCCTGAGTTAACTCACCAAATTTGATGAGTTATCTCCGGTTTAACTTTAATCTCGCACTGAAAAACTGGACCTTAGTGACTGCGTTTGTGACAAATTTTAAATTTTTGTATAAGCTATTACCAAAGTAAGGTTTTAAAAATACGTGCATTATTTTCCTCATAATAAAATTTTCGTTTTCAGAGCTATTTCATATTTACAGCTTCACAAACCGAGAAATCGGCCTCCTGTTGCTGTTTGTTAAGTAAAATTTTGTAACTTCCTATGTCATTTGACTCCATTTGTTGCTATCAACTTTTCAATGGTGATGCTTACTAGCAGTAATTTAATCCCAATGAATTTAAACCTTCACAACCTAGTTCTTATTCATACATATACCAAATGGCAAATACATACAACAGCGTGACACAAATAAAATCAAATAGGTATAATTATTGTTAATTTTTATTTTCATGAATATTAAAGATCAGTACTTTTTTGTTGTATCACATTTAACATACATACATAATGTTCTTAAAATGGACGGAAAAAATAAAATTCCTAGATGTTCACTTTGATAGTTTTCTTTTTGTAGTTTAAAATAATTATGAGTAATATAGGTACTTAAATAAAATATGCGACGTTAATTTTTGTAAACAAAATGAAAACCTTAAACATAATTGTTATAAATAATTCGAAGTTCTTATTTTTTTATATTAAATTGAATGTCATTTCTAAGCTACGCTCGATTGATCAGCCGAAAACTCTTTAACCTGAGATTGAGACAGTCTTTTTGTTCTTGGTGGAGGAATTGGTGGCATAGCTAAGGCCGAACTCTTCATATCAGACGCTTCTGTAGCTGCTTCTTGCATATTGGTGACTCCCTTGCCACCGGACCCATTCTTATCATCTTTTGCATTCCTCCATCGTAGTAATTGCTTGACACGTTGACCATGATAGTGATACAGATAAATACTGGCCAAGATGCATAAGACAAAGAGAAGAGTGATTGCCACAATAAATATGGCAAGATATGGAGAAACTTCTTCGGGCAGTGGCTTTTCGTCTTTTGTTGTGGCTTGTGTTTGGGTTTCTTCGGTGGAAGAAGATTGTGTTGCTGTTGTTGTGGTTTTCGTTTTAATCGTTGGCCGGAACGGACGCATTGTTGTCTTGCCACCTTCTCCAATTGCGATATCAGAGCATGCGCGGAATTCTTCTTGTGGACCACAACCGACCGCACCAACTCCATTGTCGCACATTCCCCAATTGTTGCCAGCTATGTAACGCCATTGAAGTACGCAATGGTTGCATTTCATATCTGTTTGGAAGACAAAAAATCTTGATCAGTAAATTTAGAAGAAACACATAATGCATTACATATTGGAAATTTCAATTTTTATTATTTTGTTATACCTAGATTTTGAAATGGAGAAAAAAAAAAGATTTTACCACTTATTGTAATAGTGGTCTAACTAAATTTTGGGTGTTTGGGTTTGTAAATATTCATTTTTTTATTGAATTGCAATTTTTCAGAACCTTCTTGTGATATGTAAACTTAAAGAAAACGAAAAGGTAAAAACGATAGTGTGGAGAAGTTCACTCTTTTTCGTAGGGGTTTTAAACATTTTTGTATGTAAAAAAACATGAAAAATTAACATGTATTGTGTATATATCTGCCATACACAATTTAGACTATTTCAATTTTTAAAATTTTGGTCGTATGGTCCTTAATTTTTACATTTGGACAACAAATTCTCCGTTCGAGCCTTTTTTGTCTCGAAAACAGTTTCAATAAAAGAAGCCAATTACGGTTACCGCAAAACATTATATGTACTCATGGAAGCCATGTTGTTTAAGTGACATCTGTCAAATCTGTTATTTAATCCTTTCAAAAAAGAAATCGAATTTTTTCTAAACAGAATCGAATTTTTTCTGTCAATTGAAAGGAATTCGTATTTCGTAAAAGAACCGATTTTTTTTTTTGGTGTGATTGGGTTTGTGTTACTTTATAGCTACAATTGACGCAAAACGTCAAGAAATTATTCACAAAACTATTAAGGTAGTTTGCTTTTGTTGTGAGAAAAATGTTTTACCAATAGAATCAAATTAATAAATAAAAGATATTAGCCAGCTTATACGGTGCCAATTTGTTGGTGAATTTTATTTGTTTGAACTTCTATTTGCTCATATTTATATTTTTAAAGAAAATTGTTATTGAAAAGTTTTCACTTGCACTGAAAGTTTTTATCACGTCTTTCACTCGCGAAAGCTATTTTTTTGGTCAAATTTGTGTTTGATAATGAACAGCGCACAATAAATTATTTTTATAGCTGTATTGACTGAATATATATTGTTGAATATTTTGTTAAATTATGTAGAATTCGCTGCAACCCAAAAATAAACAACTCGTCTTCCAAAAAATCCGCGACTTTAAATTTGACGTATTAGAAATGTCAAGTCTTCATAGTGTGTGTGTAAATCAGTGTGAAATCTTGCTAAAAACGCAAGATTTGTTTTGACAGAAAAGAATCGATTTTGTTTAGAAAAAATTCGATTCTGTTTATAAAAAATTCGATTTCTTTGTTATAAGGAATTCGCCATAATATTCAGTTACTGATGCCAAATCAAGATGCCAAGTTGCACGATTGAACAGCACGTCCAAATGATAAAACTTTAATATCAAAATCTTTTGGGGCAACGATCATGCGTTGCGCCCATTTTACGATTGACATGGTTGTCCTTCCAAGTCGATCATCCAAAGTTTGACAAAAGTTTAGGCACCAGTCTAAATTTGAGTTGACCGATTCAGTGAACAAGCAAACGCTCTTGCGTCAATTAAACGCAAGATCAACCGGAAACATCAATGCTGTTTTGAGAATACTTCTTCGAAAACGACGATGTTATTGCCTTCATTGGATAGCGCTACCGATCGATGATAACCAATTTTTGCTGGCTCCAATCGGATATGAACATCATGTAATTCCAACAGAACGGTGCTAAGTGCTTCACAGCGAACGCCACCATGTTCTATTTCAACATCTACGCGCCCTTATTGAAAAAAAAAACCATTTATTAAAAATCAATCAAAAACAATTTAAAACGTTGAATTCCCCGTTGGTTAAAAAAAATAAAAAATTACGTGAGATTTATTCAAAGATTTAAATATTTAAAACTAATTAAATTGATTAAATATTTACCCAGAGAACAATGATAATAACGTCTAAAACATATAGTTGGCTCTAAGGCTGGCAGACCAAAATTGTACACCATTAATCTGTGTCTATTTATCAAATAATTTACTTTGTTTTTTTTTCTCAAAAACAGTTTTAAAGTTGTTCTGCATTTAATTACATAATTTCATGCTTTTTATTCTTGACTTATATTAATGTTTTTATTTGTTAAATATGTGTATTTAAAATTCTAAATTACGTGTGACCCATGAGTGTATTTTATCTTTATTTGACCTGAAAGGCATGGGCTTATAATCATTGTTTAGTTTGCAGTGCAGGAATTGTGGCGTTCTTAACTTATTAGTTAAAGAAAAATAAAAAAACAAGCAATTTTGTTCAACATTTTTTTATAGAGGAGTTATAAATAAAACGTACAAAAATTAAAACAAATTTAAATGATTTTCCAAAAAAAAATATTTAGGATTATTTGGGGCTCTGGGCATTTCCGATAAACATGAGCATCAGACAGTTTTAAATATGAAACGTATACACTTAAATTCAGAACAAATAATTTTGTATGTTATATAGAATATACATATTAAATTAACCTACTTAAATCAGGTACACTCGGGCGTATACGCAATACATAAATAAATCCTTTTTTATGTGTTTTGAAAAGTATTTTCACTACTTATTCTTTTTTTATTTTGCTAGTTGAAAGCCCTCGCTATAAGGAACTATTAATTTTCTAATTTGTTTACACTTCAATTAAATAATAATAAATATTAAAAGCGCGTGTTTTCTTGGTAATAATCTACACACAAACATTTATTATGTTATGTTCCTAGCCTGAATAAGAATGGATAACTGTCAAGGTTAATGTCGTGAACCTGAATAATACATAGTAATACATAGCTATAACAAACAAAACAGACCAAGTAAAGCCTTTGATGATTTCGGTCAGATCTGAGGTAGGTAGAGCGTACTATATATACATATACTAGATGAAAACTTTATTATGATGAGTTTATAATTATACATACACAATTCTTTCCTGGTTTTGAATAACCATATACAATAAAAAACAACTTATTGAGACTTCGTTTTCCATGTGGTTGTGGTTAAAAGCTCAGTAATAAGTTTGTTGGTTACTTAAAAGAAACTAATTAAACTTTTTAGAATTGGTTATAAATGAGCTCCACATACATAAATCTAAAATATAAAAAATATCGAACAACTTTGTGATATGTTCTATGGAAGTGACTCTAGACATGCCAATTATAACAGTTTTGGTTTATAAAAGTACTGTATATGTGGCCCCGCAGGGCCAGGGCCCTCCGCCGGTGGGCATACTTTAGGCACGCAGATTTTTTTTCAAATCGCGCGAAGCGCGTTAACGCACACCCACTTTTAATGGCGAAAAACTGTTATAACCGTTATAAATTGGCATCTCTCTAGTCTCGTCCATGTTTTATTTCATGTATAATATATGCAAAATTAACGAAACAACAAAAAGAGAGTGGAAAAAAATGAAAGTGCAAATAATAAATTCGCGAAGTTTGATGTTTAAAAATTTCTTTCTAAATAAAGTCGGTTAGACGGAATGGGGCATATTCATAGTGATTTTTAAACTCGAGTTTATCTCAGACCTGGGTTTATCCTATCTAAATAACATTGAATAAACCTCAGTCTAAGATAAACTGGAGTTTAAAAGTGACTATGAATATGCCCCAATGAGTTCTTCCGATCTGCGTTTTGATCTAAAAATGTATTTGATTAATTCCGCGTATCCAAAACAGACTCGCTTGCTTAAAATGATGTGGTAAACAATTGTTGGAGTTCTTTCATTGGCAATTAGAACCTTAAAGGAACATTATAAACAAATAATATTATTTTTTTCTCATAAACTTTATTCATAAGTCTATGTGAGAGGAAAATAGTTTATTTTTATGAAACAAATGTGAAGCAAATTCTATTTTAGCTGAGGTCATGTGTCAATTTTATTAAAATATTGGTTTAATTTCAACCCTATATTTTTGACATTTATGATTTTAATACAAAATGTTTTTTGAAGTTTTATACGAGTTTTTAGAATGTGTCTACCAGTGGACTCCGAAGACAATCTGTCAAAATTCTATGCATTTGACTATTCTTAGTTAGTTACCCTGCGTCATCAATCGTAGGTGAGATACAGTCCAGTAAAATTAGCTTTTTTGTATAAAAAATAAGTGGCGAATATTTGTATTGTTTTGTAAAGTGAAGAGTTTCAATTTGAAAGTTCAAACAACAAAGAAAAACACCGGGGTTGGACTCCATTTAAAAAAAAAGCGTTATCACGAGGAAGCGAGCTGCTAGCTGCGAATTTAATGAAATGATATGTCATTCATATGAGTAGTCAAATGACAACTGCTGCGAATAGTCATAAATCAAAAAGAAGTAACATGAATGTTTGAGGTTAAACTCGAGCGAATTTTCTATTCGCTAGTTTGTGGAATGCGTCCAGCTGTTGTGGATTGCGTATTTTCTATTTGCCAGCTTGTGGAATGCGTCCAGATGTTGTGGATTGCGAATTTACTTTTGACAGTTCGCAGAAGATAAGTTTTTGGTCGCGTAGAAAACATTATAATACAAAATTTTCCAATTTAAACTAACTTTACGCAGTATTTTCTTTTAAAATTTGTTGATTAAATTAATTATTTAGTAGTCGGAAAGTAACAAAAAATAATTTTTACATTTGCTCTAGAAATTGACTTAAAAGATGTATTCGTATTTTCAGCTCTCCGTTCATGAGCAAGGCACTTAAATGCGACTACCATTCTCTAAATTTTGTGGGTGAAAATATTCTCTAATTTTGGTGATAACTTTCCATTAAAAAATTATTGTCGAAAAACTATTGAACTTTTAGAACCAAAAATGGTTTTTAACGTTTGTTTTGGCAAATCTTCATCTTAGCTAAAGAGTGTCCAAGATATTTTGTGGAGCATTGCATGTCCTAAATTTCCATATACATATGTACCTATACAAGATAATTGACTAAGATACAGCGTGATGAAACGCCAATATTCAGTAAATAGCTTTTAACTACTTTGTTTTAAAGCATCCCTCCCGCTTCTCCTGGTGTACCTATTTAAAGTTGTTTATACGGAAATGTAGTCTGATATCAGGCTTGCCAGTGTAGGGGTTTCCCACCAGATTTAAGGGCATTTTTGTCGTTGGGGGGTTATCTGGGGGGGATGAGATATTTGGGGGGAGATCTGGGGGGATTAATTTAGAGCTAAAAGGTTGAGGGATCGTATGGGCATTGAAACAGCTGACAGTATTCTACGAGTTAGATATTTCTTCTAATTTTACACCAACAGAAGAAACAAGTGAGAAGATGTATCAAACCGACATGACAGCCAAAACGAAGATGACGATAATATAAAGGGTGTTTTTTTTAGACGTGTGGTGTTCAATCTGGCAATAGTTTTTTCGGAGTTGGTCTTTTTGACAGCTGTTACATGATTTATGCTCAATTTTGTTTGCAATTTCATAATAAGTAGCCGAACGACCATCAAGCCCGTCGCGCGTTTGGTGAATGGGCCCAAAATAAGATGGTGACCGATCCCGATTTTCACAAGAAAATTTTGTTCAGCTATGAAGCTAATTTTTGGTTGAATTTGTACGTTAATAAGCAAAATTGTCGTATTTGGAGTGATCATAATCCACAAGCCATTGTTAAGACGCCGTTACATCCTCAAAAAGTCACTGTTTGGTGTGCTCTATGGGCAGAGGGAATCATTGGTCCATATTTCTTCAAAAATGAAGCCGACCATAATGTTACATTCAATGGGGAACGCTATAGAGCCATGATTAATGACTTTTTTCGTGCCTGAATTGGACGATGTTGATGTGGACGACCTTACGTTCCAACAAGACGCCGCTACATGCCATATAGCCAACGAAACAATCAATTTATTGAAGGAAATTTTTGGTGAGCGGATTATCTCTCGTCGTGGGCCTGTGGCGCGGCGTGGCCTCCAAGATCTTGCGATTTAACATTGCTGGACTATTTTTTGTGGAATAATGTGAAGTCGCTTGTCTACGCAGATAAACTTGAGACGATTGACGCTTTGGAAGAGAATATTCGGTGCGTTATTGCTGACATACGGCCCCAATTGCTGCAATAAGTGGTCGAAAATAGGGCCTCTCGGCTGGAATTTATTCGAGCCAGCCACGGACGCCACTTGCCCGAAATTACTTTTAAAACATAATGGCAAACCCTTATCTTTATAATAAAGCTAAATTTTTGGCCATAACATTAAATTATATGCGTTTTATTTCATCTTGAAAACCACACACGTCTAAAAAAAAACACCCTTTATTAGAACTTTTTTAATGAAGTTAAAACAATTTTTTTAATTCCTTTGTATTTTAATTTTCATATTTATTCATTGCTCGTATATTTATTACATTAAGGTCCAGTTTTCAGTGGTGAGTTAAGTCAGAGTTAGCTTGCTCAAAAAGTAAACTAATAAACTAACCCACAAGTTAACTGAGGAAGCAGTTTTTTTGTGGAGAATGCATGCGGAACGACAAAGCAAACTCGGCTGATAAATCATCAATAGCATCTGTTCAGTTAATCCTGCGTTAACTCAATAAATTCGATGATTTAACTCGGGTCTAACTCTAATCTCGCACTGAAAAACTGGACGTAAATGGTTGTTTCGCAATGTCTGATATATAAGTTCTAAATAAGCAACTTGGAACTTATTAGTCAATTTTATCAACCTAACTTATGTTTGCACCTAATACAGGTTCAAAGTATTTTTATTGCCAGATGAAGTGTCGATTAGCAAATTTACTTGGCAATTAAAATATTATTTTTTTTTCAATTTAAAACGGCTAGAATTAGTTCTCAATAAAATTAAGGACGCGGGTTTGAAGGTAAGCAAAGAAAATTGCGAATCTATAAACTATTTTGGTCATGCCTTAAAAAAAGTAGAAGCTATTTTGAGTACACCAAAACCAAGATACATTCAGGATTTGCAGTCATTTTTAGGTATGCTCAACTACTATCGAAAGTTTTTACTCAATGTGGCAACAGTTTGTTCGCCCTTATACGAACTTTTAAAGAAAAATGTTATATGTGTATAGGGAAGCAAAGAACAAATGGCATTTGACAAAGTAAAAGGAATGCTGGCTTCGAAAAAAATGCTTGCCCAAACATTGTGGAAACTTGAGTTCTTATTCGAAACTCGAATACACATTTATTCACCTTCATGAATAAGATTCAGCTGTTTTTGATTGATTACATAATATGTGTATGTGATGATGTATGTTTCCAAATGACTGAATACATGCAGTATGCACTATAATCCCTTAGGTTAATTATTTTCAATTTATTTTAAATATAATTTTTACTCAATTCAAATTCATTGAACTCTAAGTATTAAAATAACTAATGCTCAAAGCTACAAAACAAGTTTAATTAATGTATTCATACAAAAAAAAAATTAATTTCACTTAAAATGTTCAATACAAAAAACAAACAAAACAAAAGAAAGGATATGAAAGTACAACGAAAAAAAATTAATTTTAAAATTCAATAAAAACTTTAAGGTTGGCTGATCAATAATTTCAGAATAAATCGTGATTCATTTTTAAATCAGACAGCAAAATGAATTAGCATAAATTTATAATAAGACGTTAGATAAACCATCATAATACCTACTAAATGTATAAATAAAACTACCTGAATAGGTTATAAATTGAAGAAAATAAATGATCTTGATGCTGATACTGGATACTGGAATGTTTAAAAATTTCAATCAACTAAACTTCTTTTTTGTACAGAAATACAAAATACATGACTGCATCCCACGCGCACAGATTTGTGTTTGTAGTTCAAGTAACAGATAAGCAGTGAATACAGAATGTATGAGTTTATTAATATAATGACATAAATATATTTACGTATGATGTAAACAGTAAATGTGTACATACATATGTATATCTATTTCTCATAAAAAATATTATTCGGTGAATATTGTGAACTTTATCTTGGATTGTTTTTGCTATACACTAAATCTAAATATACGCAAATGTAGAAAATTGACTGCTCTACAAGAAACCTCTAAGGTATTTTTTCGTTCAGGTTAACATTGGGTAAAATAAACATTAAAAACCGTTTTTTTGACTCAAAACATCTACGTTTTTTCGACAATAACAACTGTTAAATGAAAAGAGTTGTCAACAATATTTACAAATAAACGTTTACTTTTTCCTACAAAAGTAAACAAAAAAGAAACTATGTAATCTACGACCAATCAGAGCTGGGTTAATCACATTAATTCTTTTTTGCAAAATGGCGGACAACTCAGAAATGTTTTTTTTTCGAATTTTGAAGTTTAAGAATCTCCATAAGGTAAGTATGTACTCTTTATAAACAAAGGAAAGAGATTCTCCTTAGCATTTTTTGTAGACATTTTGGATACTTTTAATGATTCTGTGCACTAAACTTATTAATATAATGACAGTTAATATAAGAGTTAATATAAGAGCAGTTTTATCGAAAAAAATGTGTTTAGCGACAAGGCAAATTTTTGGCTGAATGGGTAAGTCAATAAGCCAAATAATCTGTGATTGCCAGGACTCATGGTTAATTTGTGTAAACATCTATAATTAAGTCCGAATGCGAAGTCCTCCAAATGTTTTTGACTACGTGCACGGATCCAAAACGGACTAGTTTTCTCGAAGGGAACCTTGAACCTTTTTGTCACTGAACGTACTCAATATCCTACTATGCTGACTTCCGTAACGTAATGGGCTACACTGTAAAGTGTGAGCTCGTAACGTCACAAAGAGGAAAGTCCTCGTTTTTATTTAACTCTACCGTATAGTTGTTTACTCATAAATAAGTGTCGGAGATGCGCCATCGGTACATCTTGGAAAATACACATAGTTTGTTGCGATCTGTGTGCTGCTGGAGTCATAGAATCATTTTTCGTTTCAAAAATAATACAACGTGTATTATCTATAGAGACGTGAATAATGATGTTCCCTAATTGAATGGAATCAGCCATATAGCTATGTAACGAAACGATCAACTTGTTGGAGAAAACACTCGATGAACGCATAATTTCTCGTATTAATCCTCTTAATTGGCCTCCAAGACCTTGTGATTTGATGCCTTTTCATTATTTTCTGTAGGGATAGATACATCGCTACTCTAAGCTGACAAATTACCAGTGGCCTCGAAAGGGGGGATTTTCCCGGGATTTCTATGGACCCGGAAATTTGAAGCAATAATTTAAATGGTTATTTTTTGTTTTTATTTATAATTTTTAGTTGAGATAGATTTTTCATACAACCTTGGGCCCTGTTCCACATCAAGCAAGCATTAACGTATTCCCGTGATTTTCTAGGAAATTTGAAAATCATTCACGCTTTCGAAATCGGGCCCCCATCTTAACGTTATCTGTCAAGAAAAACTCACACTTGTGTATTTTTGCCCCTGACTAATGTTGACATATTATTTTTGAAAAATATCTAAAGATAGAAAATCGCTTCGCTTTTTTTGCGAGCACAAACGATTTTCTAATTTAAAGTCCCTTCACATTTCACAAACTTTCTGACACAAAATGGTCAGCTTCAATTAAGGCAGTGAAACCATTTGCAAATCATCTAAAAAAACTCAGAAAATCATAAGAAGGCTCAAGTTGAATCACTTTAGCTGCTGAAGCTCGAAGAGATGTAAATGTCTTCTACTACACGATGACTTTTGCGTTGTGACTCTTCTTTGAATTCTTCTTGAAAATTTTCTCCTGTGACGCTTTAAATTAAAGAAGCGTCATTCTTCAAGCCAGAGACGGTGTTCACATTGGACTCACTCCGCGCGACTCATATTGACATTTCTTTGTTTTATCTCACTCCAACTCATGATGAGAAAGAGAGAATCTAGTGAGGCAGGATTTTTTCAAAAAAATCAAAAATCCTGCCTCACTTTCTAATATAGTTGTTTAGAGTGAGATAAAAGAAAGAGATGTCAAAATGAGTCGCGCGGAGTGAGTCCAATGTGAACGCACCGTCAGAGACATCACTATTGACGTTGAATTTCGAAACCTCGACAGTTTGATCTCCCCGATTTGCAGCTGATTCGTAACCAATGGGATCGCATTTTATTGGAATACAAAGTAATTGCGGTTGGATTGGGAGATATTTCAGTATCGTTCTCATTTACCCAAAAAAGACAAATGAAGAGATATTTCGGAGATAAAAAAAACTATTACTAATAATATCTATCTGTAGTTAGACAGATAATAATATTGTGTTAAATAACCCAACATAATTGGAAATGTCAAAGAAAGAAAAAATCCAAAAAAACCGTTAACAAATCAGAGCCAACTTTGTGGAGTTCCGTTCATCAAACAACATGGAATCCCTTATTTAAGTCTATAAATTTTATAAAGAGTAGACAAAGAATTGAAAGTCAACTAGCTTTTTTAGAGCGTTAACCGTTACAATTAAAGCTCACATGCGTATGTAAATCGTTTTATGCAGCTTCTTCTTCAAAGAACTTCGTATAACTTAGATAAATCAATTCAAACTAGTTTATTTCTTGATTCTGTTTGCCGGGCAAGTGAATATAAGAATAGCTATTTGATTGTTTAATAACAATCGTTTAAAATTCATTTTCCACTCTTACCTGGTAATTGGGACTTGATTTCATATATTCTGCTTCCATTCCTCGGATAAAATCTAGTTTCTAAATCTTCTGGTGCAGGTATGGCAGGTGATCCACTTAAAATAGTTAACAGATTTTTATCCAAGCATTCTTGTTTGGCTTTGGGTTCTGGGCACAATCGAAACTCGAAATATCTAACAATAATAATTATTATAAAAAAAAAGAAAGGATATGTTTCTTATATTGAACTTACCCCATATGACTAGCGGTCAGTTCCACTCTAATGACCATCTCCGATCCCGGATTATACCTTCGTACAATAACACCCTGACCCCATTTACCACCAAATTCATGTGGTCTTGGTTCGGGCAGATTCCAGGCATCCCCGCATTCGCCACATTTACCATCGTTGCCTTTCCATTGACGCGTAAATCCACCACAGTACAATTCATGGTCGTTATAGTCTGGAGGAGTTTGAAAACCATATCTCCATGCTGACGCTCTACTTGGTGGTTCAATCAGTCTTCCATGACCAGAACAGGTTGTGAACAATGTGCAACAGGTGAATAGCAGGCACAATACAATGGGTACTCCATTAAAAGCTGCTGCTTGCTGAGATGAAGTCTTCGCTGCCATAATAAAATGACTATAGCGACAAGTTGTTTTTTTTTGTTTGTATTTCTGTAAAAGTAACGAACGACATTAAAAATAGTAATTTTATTATGAATTCATTATTTTCTTTTCAAATTTAAATAAAACTTAGTTTATTGTGTTGTATAGTTGTTTTTTATTAGTGAAACCTATCTTTACCATAATCGCTAACACCGTCATCTGAGTATAGTGATTAACTTGCGTGTTTATTATAATATTTTCCTTTCGTGCGAGAAATTAGTTTTTGAAAAGAAAAAAAGGTAAATAAAGTTATTCATTACTATAAATGTGAATAAACACCTTAATTAATAAAGGTCAAAAGTCTGGTGAAGTTATCGAACATATCAAAGTGTATATCGTCACTTCTTAAACTTTCTCGTGGGAATAACGGTTATATTAAAATAACGCAAGAGCCATTAAACCGCAGAATAACTCTTTGAATCTTACCAAATTCAGGGGAAAATAACTCTTTTGTTATTTTTTGTCTTGGATAGAATTTGGGATAAGATCTACGCAACGCAAGGGAAAATGGGAGCAAAATATTCAATTTTCGGGTTTCTTAATGAGAAACTCTTAAGTGGATTCATGAGTTTTGCTTGTGCTAATAATATACCGACATCGTGCGATTTTACCTCGTTATAGATTTTTCCTGGTGGGGTTCCTTAAGTCTCAGTCGCTGTGCCAATAAGCCCTCAAGGACAATATACATATTAAATTGGACGTCTCAAATGGTTACCACCCAGCTAATCTGCGGCAGCAATTTAAAAATGTTATATTCCACACGTAATGACATTGATAAAAAATTCAAATAAAAAAAAAAAAATCGTTGATATCTAAAACTAACACACAACTTGTTTTATTTAATTTTAACTTCTACGCGTCGCTATTGAAAATCCCTTTATTAATGTTTGTGATAGCTGCTTATAACTAACGCAACGGGATTATGTATGTATGGTGTCTGCACGAATAGTCATATTTTATTTTAATATATTTTTATTAGTTAAATTTTTGATACATCACTGTTAGGGCGGAATTTTGCAATCGATTTTAAACTTATTGTAAGTTAGCGATGAGATAGAGCTTTGAAATTTTAAACATAGATCAGATTTAGATGACAACATGTTTGTGGTACACTGTAAGATAATACAAAAAACAATCAATCGAAATTACCCGCTTGGTTGACCGTCAACCACTAGTAATAGAATCGCGTTATTTTATGCAAAACCTCCAAAGTGAACCGAACACTTGAGTTTAACTGACCCGATCTTCCGCAATGTTAAGGCCTTTAAAAGAAAAGATTGTAAATTGAAAAAAAAGGTACTAGATGGTGTTGCAACCAAAATTGTTCATATTCTATTATGAGATGCAAGAAAAGCAAATCACTGAGATGAGAGCAGGCATTGAATCTTTTCGTTGGTACGTCTGTTTGTAATCGTGTAACTTCTAAAGCTTCGCATTTATCATGGGCAGAAAACCAACGAACATTGTTATGCATATTCGCCACGCAATATGAATATCTGGTTTCTGTGCGAAGCAACTCAAATATGCCACTCAACGATACGATTTAAACAAAATAATAAAACGTGGAATGGTTTGTATTTTTGTTACGAGAGTTCGTGATTTACGCGAATTTATTATTTTTTTTTAATGTAATGCATAATAATAAAAGCAGCACTAACTATCAACT
The DNA here is from genome assembly GCA_932273885.2 of Leucozona laternaria. NCBI lineage: Eukaryota > Metazoa > Arthropoda > Insecta > Diptera > Syrphidae > Leucozona > Leucozona laternaria. The sequence continues at coordinate 49,116,563 of OW026366.1, forward strand.
GTATCGACTGCCGCTAGCGGCTGCTGCAAATGTCATAATTTTATAAAAGACTAGACCGAGCTGTAAATTTGAATTTTTCCTAATTTAATGTCTCCAGAAAGCTCAACATTTGTTATTGAGGTTTGTTTAATTTCTATACTATACATATATATACATATATCTGATAATTATCCTTATTTAACATCTCTAAGAGAAAAATTTTACAAAAGTGGTTCAAATTTGATCCATATGGTTTCAGCAATTTTAACTCACCGATTTTGGTGAATTGACTGAGGTTCAACGATCGTTCGAGCAAGTATGTAATAGGCTATTATCAAATACCTACTTATGGTCTGTTTCACAAATATTTAACAGGCTTTTAAATTTCTAAATGGCGTATATTGCATGGAACAAACGTCATTTTAAGATTTAAAAGCCTGTTCAATATTTAAAAAGGGCTTTATGAATTGGCCATTAAAATTTTAATCATCGTTCAACCGTATTTAATCTGCTGAGATCGGTGGATTAAATTCACTGCAGTACGGATAAATATTTAAACCACGTTTGTCCAACATGGCCCTAACAGCTAGCCCGCTTGCTGACCCTCCCATTTCTCTTATACTTTTGGGTTTTTTTCTTTTCAAATGCCATTTGAGAGTTGAAATTTTGTTTTTAATCCCTTTTGACCGAAACAAAAACAACTAAACTGATTGGTAAAAGTAGAAACAAAATCTTAACAAATTTAGATCAAATGTTGCACAAATCACAAAATCGCCAAAATCGGATGAAATAGTATTAAACTTAATAAAGCTACCAAAATATGAAATATACCTATATAGTTTATTCTAAAAATAAAAATCTAACAGTTTTGTAAAGAAAAGCAGCGGCTTCGATTGAAAATTCTTTTAAACTTTAAAGATATAACTTTAAGACTTTGGTAGTAGTAGTACGCAAATAAATTCTTATTTATTTTTCATTTTCTTGGGAGGAAAGTGGTATATTTATTCAAAGATAAAAATGGGAACAACTGTGGGAATTTTTCGCTTTGTTAATGATATTTGTTTTTCTTTTGTTTGTATACAAGTTTTGTAAAGGTAAGATTCCGTAGTGACGCAAAAATTGCTCATCGCAACATTAGAAAACAAAATAAATGCACGATTCCGTTGCACGTACTTGCTCTTTTATCGTTTTCGGTTGCATTTTGGAACTGTTCCGTTCCAATCGGAAATGGAAAATTCGAAGTAAAAGGAGTGAAAAAGGAGTAGCTCCGAACGTCCACTCGAAAACGACATTACAGCAACAGGCTATAGAAATTAGCTAAGCCATCAAATAGAAATGAAGGATATGGCCATTTTTGCCACAAAAAAAAAAAACAAACTATCAATACCATATGTGAATTTTGAGCGAAAAAAACTCAACACGCAGTTTTAACTTATATGGAATGACTTTCTATCTAGATCAGGTAAAACAAAAATTTGAGTTCTGTTGATTTGGGTCATTAAATACAACACGATTTTAGGCTCATTTCATACTTTTTTTCAATTGGTACGGCTTAAGTCTATTCTGAAATTGCCATATTTAAGATTTGTTTGAGTTTCGAGGTTTTAATTACAATTTAATCAAATGTTTCAAATTAATCTAAGCTTTCCAAAAACACTAATTTCATCAAAACTGGTGTAGCTCCAGCTTTGTATAAGGTTTTACCTAAATGAGTTACACGGCCAACTTTGGACTGCGTATGGCATATCTTCAAAAATATATCAAAATGTTGGAAATTCCATGCTTACAGTTTCTATGATGCAAAAAACTAGCGTAAGCTTTAGGAAAGGAAAGAAATTAAAAAAGTAAAAAAATAAATAAAATTAAAACGACAACCTCGAAAGTATTGGCCGGTAAAAAAACTGTAGATACAGATAAAATATGAATTTAATATCTACAACTTTGGTAGTTTCGAAGATATATCAGGTTAAGTAAATCATGTGTGAATTTTGGGAAATATAAATTTCAGTCGAAATAATGCACCAACTGCAGCTGCTGTACGCAGGTTTATGAAGAAAAGTTTGTATAACTGGTTTGCTGATTGACACTCAACACAAAATGTTGCAGTTTTTGGTGTGGTGGCATTATTGGGCAATATTTACGCGAAATTACGAGGATTTAGACTTAGGCGAGCTATGGTTCCAGCTAAATGGGGCTGCGTGCCACGCAAGCGGTCCCCCAATCGATTTATTATCAGTGACATAACACGCCACTCCACAACACACCATACGAGACATGTGTATTTTGTATAAGAAATTATAGAAGAAGGTTGGTTTCCCAAAAAAAAAATCGGTGCTGTCCGAAAATAGCGATTTCACTGTCTTAACTATCTCACAACATTTATTTACGCATAAATACGAGACAGTTTGTGAGACCGAGTGGTGACTCTTTGTTACAAAGGGAAAGTTGCAAAAGATTGCATCTACATATATCAACTTTATCTCTTCTCACTATGCAACTGTAGGCCAATAAGTCAGTCGGTTGTTTTTATTTCTTTTTTATTCATCCAAGACAGTACGATGTCATTAGTTGAAAAATCCGACACCAGACTCGCGTACCTATAGTAACCACAAAAAAGTTTCTTTTGTATCTCTGCGACTAGGTATATAGACATAGATTGCGACTGCAATAACGTGTAGAAAATTGTTATTGTATTTATTATTGAACACTAAAGTATATAACCGAAGGTTATAGTTTGACTAATTTAAATTTCTCAGACAGACAATAATTGTTAAGTTTTTTTTGTTTTTGTTTTTGTTTTTGTTTTGTTTTGTTGGCTAGGTCTCTTTGTATGGCCTAATTCAATTCGATTTGTATGACAAGAGGTTTGAATTACCACACCAGCAAATATATGGGTGGTAAGTGAAGCTACTTCCTTAAACGATAAGTTAAGGCCGAGCTTTGGCCAATAGCTGCGCGGCTCCTCGAAGGGGGAATGATAGAGTATGAAAACAATTAATAAAAAATAAATGTTTAGACCAAAATGGGTTCTAAATTTAATTTATTCTTGTGGGGTATCATAGCACGTGAGCTGTTCAATTTTATGTCTATGTTTTATGTATATTGCAGGAATAAAAATTCACTTTCATGATTATGATACAGACAAAATTGTGTTAATAACATTCAAACAGAGCTAGAGCATCAAGGGAGCTTGAATAAAGTAAATTTGTGATATGTTTAACAATGAAGGCATCAGAGTTATATGTAATTAGAGCAATTTTAATGTTAAATTAAGGAAAAATAGAACCAAAAAAGTAGGTATGAGTCTACGGTTTTTTTTTGGAAAACCAATGTCGGATCGTAATCCGAGAATAGGAATATTTTCGAGTTATGACGAATTTTTTGGGAGTTTGAACAACTGAGCATTTCCATTGCATCCCACTTATCAACATTTAATTTACACGGCGATATTCACTGTTTGAGAACATTTGTATCTACAGTAGTCGTGCTCAACGCTGCGAAAACTATCACCTTGGTGTGGCTTAACTCATGGATTTTATTGTCAATTCGATAACGAAGTTGTGGTCTTCGCTTTCGTTCTGTGTGTTTCGCATTGGTTTGGGAGAGCCCTTAACACTTTACCCAATATTAGAAACTATAAATATGGGATTACATTTCTAAGGCCGTGTTTATGTTATGCGATAAGCGATTCGAACAGCGATGTAAGCTACGCTGACAAAACTTTAAAAGCACTTAGTCCCCTTTCTCACGAGAAAACTGAGTGTCCAGCAACTTTCAGTTTTTGGAGGGAAGGACTAGAAGTAAGGTTAGTGAACAAAATTTCTCGGTCAATGATTTGAAGAGACTTTTTTGACATTCTTTTTCACACTTAACGTGTGCGTTCAACCAAAAAACTTAATATGTAAAATCGGTTTAAACACATTTTTTTATATTTTTTTTAATTTTAAGTGATTTAAATAATGTATATTTCTGATTTTAAGAAAAAGTATAGCATGAAATTGTAAGTGTTGCCGCTATTTTAATGATTTTTTCTGTTTTGAGTTGCTTTTTTTAGAAAATTGCCTATCCCCCCTAAATCGTTTGGTCCTTCGAAACAACTCGAAAAAAATTTAATTGGTATAATGTTTGTCGTGTTTTAAGACTTCTAAAAATTAAGGTGAGGCATTATGCTTCTAATCTGGATATGTCCGAAGCCTGGTTCTGTTTCCGTAGGCCAATATAGGTAGAATTTCAGAGTTTGTACATGGTTGTTAGGCATCCCTCGGCCTTCTCTCTTTGACAGTAAATTGATCACATGGCAATACTTCCTAAAAGAACGTGATCTTATGATCTGTACGTTGAAGTGCAAGATTAAGTAGTATCTTAACAGCTCACTATTTCCTCTCTAAAAAAAACCACTAACTTGTTGAAATGTTTGTGATTGGCATTATTAAATTTTTAGCCTTTTTTTACTTGTTCTATAAAGTTTCGTTTATTAATTATGAAGAGGTCCGAAAAAGTGATTTTTTATACATGCGTCTACTGTTATTTGAGCTAGAGCTAGTAGCTGCCATATAATGACTGTTTTTTTTTTTCTATTTTGATCGAAAACGGCCTCAACGATTTTGATTAAACTTCGCACATGCATATATATCTTTTCAATGGCTTTAACAATTTCATTACATTTTTTTTTTGAAATAGCCGCATAAAGTAAGCATGACAACTTTTGAAAAGTAATTTTTTTTTCATTCCAGAAACTCCAGCCGTACATATGCCGTGAAAATCTTGTGGTGAAAGCTTAGCAATAAGATGTGTCCTGCTGCGGCTCCTGTGTTATTTAATTGAAAACTCATAAGCTTGTCGAAGTGTGAAATAAACAAAAACAAATCAATAGATTCGCCTTTGAGTGTTTGAGTGCTTGCATTGTTCGAAAGCTAAATTTTACATTGTAAATGTGCAACATACACTCTCAGATTCTAAAGCGGAACATTGTCAATTGATTAACGTTGCCAATTGATTACATATCGCCAAATTTTCCAAATTTGAGTTAAAGGGTTGGGTTAATTAACCTTCGGATATTCTTTATTATACCAAAAATAAGAATGCCATGCGTACAAGGAAACCACAGTTTTTTACAATGACAATTACATGAATTTCAGTATCATGAAATTAAGTCTGAAATACGAGTGTGATACATTAATGATCCTGGCTCCCAACTGAAAAGTTTAAACAGCACGTAGGTACCATAAATGTGCCACATCCGTGGATCTGGAGCAATACTAGATTGCTAGAAAAGGTCCATACATTCGGAAATTCAAAAAAAATTTCCCTGTAGGATGGGCGGAAATCATCAGAGGGCCACTTTATTCCTCAAAACCTTTTTAATTCCACACACAATTATATGACACAATTATATTTTTGGACTTTAACTATTTTATCCGGGGAGCAATTAAACTGCCCTTGCGAATTATTTGCTGGTTGAGGTACAGAAAAGATTTTTTCAAAAAAACCAACACAAAGTTCCCAAAAAAAAGGTGCAAAAAGCTACACAATTTGTTATCATTATACACTGCATGTAGTATTATTAAAACATTAGATTTTTTTACAGTTGAAGTTCCTTGAAAATTGGTTGAGGTTCACACATAGGAGAACTTGAGTTCTTCAATGGACCTCCAATCTTCTACAAAGTGTTTGGGCAGCATATTAGAAACATCTCTCAGCTTTTCCTCCCTAAGCTGCAATCCCATTTGAATTTTTAATGTATCCATTTTTGATAGTTGTTTGCGTTTTTTCATAACGGATTTTGGAGCTCCCATGTGGAAAAAGTAGTATAGATCACCACGGACCAAAATGGATGCACTTTTGCCTCTAGTTAAAACGAATCTTTTAGGCCGGTATTCACCGAACGCTCATAACTTAAGAGACTCATAAACCTATTCACCAAGCAATAATAACGATTATTTACGAGCGCTCATAAGACTTATGAGTGGTCCCGACCACTCAAAAATTGTCGAAGTCCACATGTCAACTCTCACATTGCTAGAGTTTTTTTTTTGCAATTTCAATATTTTTAGATTCAAATTTCAGTGAAGAAACTCACCATTGAAATAAATAAAATGAAAATAAGTAAATAAATGACAAAATGTATGCAAGAAAATGCAAATATGCAATGAAATAAAGTGGGTGTAAATTCATTTTAGCCGTTGTGAAAAGATTTTAAATTTTTTCCACAAAAAACAACTTCATTTCACAGTTTTGGCATGTCTGGTTGTGAGAGAGCGGCTCTCATTTTCGAACTTTGAAAAGTACTTATGAGTGGTTGGTGAATACCACAAATAATTTTCAAGTTGAGAGCCCCGTAAAGTTAACAGCGCTCGGTGAATACCAGCCTTAATATATAAGCTTCATTAAACTAATATTATTTTTTTTTGGGAGAACCAAAAGTGTGGCAATTCGTTTGTTTTCATGGCATATTTACGGTAAATATTCAGTTTGCATTTTCAAAAAAAAAAATATGCACGACTGGGTCGCACGAACTTGCTCTTATGCGCGATCACATTGTGGTTCTATAGTCTGAAATAAATTAGCTATAGGAGTATATATGTTATCCATTTTCCAAATCTTAGTTAAGTTGCAGGTGGTATTATGTGAGTATACAAAAATTAACAATATAGGCTAGTGTTGCACATATGCAATATGCATAAAAGGAAATTATACTATTTAAACTGGTAAATTGTTTTAAATAAATAAAATAAGAAAGAAATTGATTAAGATACTTTGAATCCGTTTTAACCCAACGCGATGTACACCATCTGATTTCTTATATAAATCTTTATTTATGAGAAAAAAATTTTGAAAATCGTAGGAGCGGTTTTAAAAATAATTAATTTTTTATATATAAAATTTCGTTAACATTTTTGAGAAAAATAATTGGTACGCCAATTTAAAGCATTTATTAATGTTGCGTTACCTCCTCGCCGGGTTTCCACCTTGGTGCGGTGGGGAGGCTTACGTTTGGGGCCTCAGCTGGGCGGCTGTAGATTTTTATTTCTTAAATCTTCAGCCGGTCAGCTGTGGTCCTAAGCCAACAAAGAGGAACCCAAAACGATAAAAACCATGGACAAGACACAACAAACGAACAAATCATCAACGGGGATATACGTTGAAACGTCGACAGTAGTCACGGCTGCCGGCGCGGGCTTTGCCTCTCCAATAGTAGGAGGGGAGAAGTCGCCAGTGACAAACAACAACAACAACAACAACAACAACAACAACAACAACAACAAACAACAACAAGACAAGACGACAAAGACAATTACACAAGAGGAAGAAGAACTTCTTCTCACCCCCTTCTCCAACCTCGGTGTAGATGATGGAGTTAGCATCGGAACTCTGACTGACGACGACGCATGTTCCGTTGCGAGCTCCACCTTCTCACGATTGTCAACTTCCTCAGTTCGGAGTAAAATCTCCAACTGTAAGAAGACAATCAAACGACTTGGCAAAAGGAGTTGGGAGGAACTGACCGACAACGAACGTATACGACTCCAAAACGCACGTGCTTTTCTGGAGAATGATCCTAAGAAGAAAGGAGGGGCACTTGCCCAACCGTCCAAAAAGGTGACCTCAACAGAAGGTACAAGCGCGAGTACTCTGATGGGACCGCCCAATCCACCGACTGGTACTAAAACCCAGCCGAGGGTAGGTCCGATCCCATTAGATACTCTCACGACAAAGACACCGACATTGACGCCAACGACGCAGACAGCGGAATCACTTCCCCCAACCGGGAAAATGGGACCACTGGCGATGGGGGTGGGGGAGCCGTGTGGGAGTGGCGCTGGGGGCCCAAGCCCCGCAGGCTACTCCGGCGCGACTCTTCCATCTTCGTCAAGCAGAAGTAGCGTCATAGACCTGACAGGGAACACGACGACGAACACCGTCATTGAGACCAAGGCCTCACAGAGAGCTGGAAGTCTCAATGAACGTATACAAAGGAAGAGACGACGCAACGCTGAGAGGATTGTCCGACGTCTTTCTAGCAAGAACCCCGTAACCTTAACGGCCAGGGAGAAGCTAGCGTTGGACAATGCTACTCAGAGACTAAAGACTCTGACGACCACTGACATAACGAACAACTTGACGAACAAAAGAACAAAGACCTTGAGGGCGGCAAAGGAGACGGCTGGCACTGCGCCCCACCCCGAACCAAACTCAACGGCGTTCAAAAGAGCTAGGCAGGACGATAAGTCTTCGCCTACGAACCCATCACCAAAAACAAAAAGACCGAAGACCTTGATTACGGAAGGGACCATTGAGAAGCGACAATTTGCCATTGCGGATTTCGGTACACCTTCTCGGAAACTTTCCAATGATCAATGGCAATTGATGGAAGTTAGAATCCTGGACGAGGTGAACGATGCTATCGTTAAGAACGGGCCACCGCCTCTCTTCGGTAGCTTAAGAACCGTCCACGGATTCAAGCTGCTGACATGCGAGGACGGCAACACTCTCGTGTGGCTGCAGAACTTCGTCAAAAGAACGGTAGCTCCCTGGCCTAACGCTGACCTTCGCCTAATAGGTCTTAAGGAAATAAAAGACCTTAATAAACCTAAGGCGAAGATGATGTTGCGGGGTCCGACCATCCCTAGAGACAGAATTGAGAGGTATCTGCAATCCCTAAATACAGAACAACACAGTGAAAACTGGAAAGTGCTTGATATTGGGGAGCAGACGAAGGAAGGTACAGAAGTGGTTGTGCAGCTTAGTCACAAGTCTATACCACTTCTGAAGAAAATTGGCTTCAAGGTGCGCATCGGGATTAACCGGTGTAAACTGAGATTAATGGCCAATCAGAACAAACAAGTAAGTAAGGGGCGGGAGGTTTTTAATAAATATGAACATGAAATTAATACAAATTAATCTTCAACATAGTAAAGCCGCCAGCGCTAACCTTGTCTACCTCATGGAGAGTAGCCAAATAGATATCGCCCTTATTCAGGAACCCTGGATTGGATCAGGTGGCAAAATTAAGGGTTTAAACTCAAAGGGACTTACACTGTTCAAAACTGCGCAAGCGGTAGCAAACAGTAATTTTAGAACTTGCATTGTAGCTAGGAAACAGTTTAACCTCTTTCTTTTATCTACGTATAGCAATATAGATCACACTGCCGTGAAGCTGGAGCGGATCGGGCTCCCACCACTCATCCTGGCATCCTGTTATATGCCTTACGACGGGACGGAGGGACCACCTGCGAATCTCACAGGCCAGCTTGTGGAGCGGGCAGCAACTGACGGTTGGGACTTGGTCCTAGGATGTGATGCTAACTCACATCATGCTCAATGGGGAAGTACCGACACTAACAGTAGAGGTGAGTCTCTTTTTGAATTCATAATAGAACATAATTTACTAGTGGCAAATAGGGGCAATGAGCCCACATTTGTTACTAAAAATAGGGAAGAAGTGATCGATATAACTGTTACTAATAACTCCGATACAGTTTCAATCGAACAATGGAAGGTTCTCAAAGAAGAATCATTTTCAGACCATAAACTTATAAGTTTCTTGATAGGTGATACAGTGGAAAGACCGAAACCTTATAGGAATTTCAGGAATACTAACTGGGATCTCTTTAACAGGGAATTAGAGAAGAGATGCAAAAATCTCAATTACACTGCGATTCAAGAACCTAAACATATTGATCAAGCATCTGAAGATCTCAGGGTGATTCTAAGTAACGCCTTTGAGAAAGGTTGTCCACTGAAACATACTGGGAAGGGAAAAAAGAAACCACCCTGGTGGACTGTAGAACTCGGCAATTTGAGAAAAGAAACGAGAAGACTTTTCAATGCTGCTAAAAATACCAGAAGCGATAATGACTGGGATATCTATAAAACCAGTCAGCGAAAATTTAAAGCAGAAACGCAACGAGCGAAACGTAACTCATGGAGAACTTTTTGCAGTGAAATCGAAGGTACAAACGAATCGGCCAGGCTAAGAAAAATTCTTTCCAAAGATTCGATCGCTCTAGGATCTCTTAAGATGCCCACTGGGTGCTGGACCGAATCCTGCAATGAGACTCTTGAACACTTGATAAATACTCACTTCCCGGGCTGCGGGTCAAATGACAGCAACCCGGAAACAGAGTCCTACACGGAACACATTGTACCATCGGATATTATAACGGATGAAAAGATCAGATGGGCCATCCATTCCTTTTCTCCGTATAAATCCCCTGGCCTTGACGGCATCTTTCCAATGATGCTACAGAAAAGCGAAACCCTAATTATACCGCACCTGAAAAATATATTCCTTAATAGTTTAAAATGGGGATATGTTCCCTTGTCATGGCGCGAAGTCAAGGTGGTTTTTATTCCAAAAGCTGGCAAGCCAAGCCACACAGAAGCAAAAGACTTCAGGCCAATTAGCCTGACATCGTTTATTCTTAAAACGTTTGAAAGACTGATAGACCTACATATTCGAGGCACTTTGAAACTGGTTGAACTATCCCCAGCACAGCATGCCTACACAAAGGGGAAGAGTGTAGAAACGGCTCTTCACAGCGTCGTTGGCACGATTGAAAAAACAAAAAGCGACAAAGAGTATACCCTTGCTGCGTTTCTTGATATTGAAGGTGCTTTCAATAACGTGAAAAATGAAGCAGTAAAAGCAGCTCTAGTAGACAATAAGGTTGATAATTCGTTAATAGATTGGGTTATGTGCATGTTAAGAAACAGGCAAATTAACTCGGAACTAGCTGGTATACAAATGAGAGTAACCACATCCAGAGGTACCCCACAAGGGGGAGTCCTGTCACCACTCCTCTGGGTGCTAGTTATGAACACAATCCTACTCGATCTGAAACACTGCGGAGTAAGGATAGTAGCCTACGCTGACGACCTTGCGTTATTAGCGACAGGAAAATTCTTATCCACTATCAGCGAACAGATCGAATATGCCCTTTCTAAAGTTAATAGATGGACTAAGAAATGTGGCCTGACGGTTAATCCGTCAAAAACAGAGCTAGTCCTTTTTACAAACAAAACGAAAATACCAAGCTTCAGAATTCCTTCAATTGAAGGGACACCTCTGAAGATTTCAGATAAGGCAAAGTATCTCGGTGTGATTCTAGATAGGAAACTAAACTGGAGTCTTAACACTAAGGAACGAGCCAAAAAAGGAATGATTGCATTCTATTCTTGTAACAGAATCTTTGGGAAATCCTGGGGACCGAGTCCAAAAATTATCAGGTGGATGTATTTGGCAATAATTAGACCAATACTAACTTATGGTAATTTGGTCTGGTGGAATGCAATTGAAAAAAGCACAAACCTCAAAACTCTGACAAAAGTTCAGAGACTTGCGTGCATTGGGATTACAGGGACCATGAAATCCACTCCAACTGCAGGGTTGGAGGCGATACTCAACCTGAAACCCCTAGACCTTTTCGTACAAGAATCCGCAGCATATAGCGCCTTACGGCTAAGCCAGACTAATTCCTGGAAAAACAGCACAAAAGGACATGCTCAGATTCTTCACAAATATTCGAGTGATAGTATCATTACAGACTATAAAACACCCGAATTTGACTTTCATAAACCATTTAAAACTGCCTTTCCAGGCAGAGAAGAATGGTTGAATAACCAACCCTACACCAGTGAATCCGCAATAGCGATCTATACTGATGGCTCCAAAATGGACACGGGTGTTGGTGCAGGCTTTTTCTCAGAACCTCTTGAGCTAAACAACTCACTTAGGCTCCCAGATTATAGTAGTGTCTTCCAAGCGGAGGTCCTGGCAGTGACAACAGCTGCTAGACAGGTATCAATGATGGCGATACCACGGGCTGATATCACCTTTTACATTGATAGCCAAGCGGCAATAAAAGCGATTTCTGCCAATGTGATTAAATCTAAGCTTGTTTCTTGCTGTCGCGAAGAGCTTAAGGTTCTTGGCGCGCAGCACAATATTAGACTCTGCTGGGTCCCAGGACACAGCGGGATACCGGGTAATGAAAATGCCGATGAGTTGGCAAGACAGGGATCAGCGCTTGAAGCTAGTCAAGCAGAGCTGGTCAACATCCCGCCCTGTAACATTAAACGGAAAATTTCAGACTTAATCCTAGAGAAATCCAATGAAAGGTGGAATCTACTTGATACCTGTGATACTACTAGGAAAATATGGCCTTGCTTTAATAAGCAGAGAACAGAAAAAATTATGCAACTTAGTAAGAAGTCCCTTCGCTCTCTTACGAGCATAATCACCGGACATAATTTACTAAAATATCATAAATTTAAAATGAAACTTAGTACAGATGACATATGTAGGGGATGTGGTGATGAAGAGGTGCATGAAGACACATCGCACTTTCTCTGTCACTGCCCTGCACTCTGCCACCAAAGAATGAAATTTCTTGGTAGTTACTTCTTTGATAATCTAGAAGATCTATCAAATATTTCGGAAACTAAAATATTGAACTTCGTCAATGCCTCAAAATGGCTTGACTGATTAAAGAACACATAGGTTTTTATCACAATAGAGTGATTACACTCATGGGTAGCACAACGGATCTACATTGATCTAAGTGTGACAATAACAACACCAATTTGTCAGCCCAACAACCTAACCTAACCTAATGTTGCGTTAAAAAATGAACTTCACAAAAAAATCTGCTACCAGTTTTCGAAATATCGAATTTTCAAAAAATTATTTTGATTTTTTTTTTAAAAATCCAAAAATTCTTTTTTTAGAAAATTTTGATACGCACTTTTATTTATATTTGTTACAAGCTTCTGTATACACAATCTAATTTTATTCGGTTGATCAGATGTTGAGATAGTCGAAAATCAAAGAAACCGTTCTATGAGAGGTACTGTTAATAAAAGTAAAATATAAACTTTAAAAATTTTAAATGGTTGATCGTACTAATTTTAACACACAAAAAAACTTTTATGAAAATCGTAGGAGTTGTTTTTGAGAAACAAAATATTTTTCATAACGGTTTTTTAACATTTGTATGGGAGGCACCGTTATTTTTGGGTATTAGAATAATTTTTGTCAAAAATCTTCTAGATAAAGTTAAAAACCTGTTATTTACCAAGTTTAATGAAAATCGACCAAGTCGTTTTTGAAATATTGAGTTTTCAAAAAAAAATATTAAAACTTTTTTAAAAATCTAAAAAATATTTTTTTTGAAAATTTTTGTACACAATATTATTTAGAATGTGTCAATACTTCTTCATAAAAAAATTGATCAGAATCTGTTTAACCGTTTTTTAGAAAAGCGAAAATCAAAAAAATGGTTCTTTGGGAGGTACCATTAATAACCATTTTTCGGAACCATTTTTTTTATTAAACAGCAACTTATAACTATTTAAATTTATGGAGTTCTTAAAAACAAATTCTGTAGCGCTGGATTTGAGAAAAATAAGTTTTTCCTTTTTGGCCAAGAAATTTTGTATGACAGCTACTGTTAATTTTGGTCCTAAAAAAAAGAGAAAAAAACGGGTGGGGGGAATGTCCAAAAAACGCTAGGTACCAAGTTTAAAGAAAATCGACCCATCCGTTGAAGCTGTAGTCGAACCGACAGACAGACAGACAGACAGACGGACGTTTTTGCGAGACCCACTTTTTTTGACTTCTCTATCATCGTAATGTAAAGTTTGATCAAAATCTCGAGTTCGATTTTTTGTACGAATCCATAACTTCCCATATAGTACCTATATCGCAAATATAAATATGCACCACTGTGCAGCCACAATATGGTTCCAAATTTGGAATTGAATTGGTTATGGGAGCCTTTATTGTATCCATTTGCCAAAAACATTTAGGTTAGGTAGTATTATGTGAATATCATCAGAAATGAACAATATAGCACCGTGTTGCACTTATGCATACGCATGCATCGAAATTATATCATTTAAACTGGAAAATTGCCTTAAACCAACAAAATTTGAAATACATACACTGTTTAAAATACTTCTGAAACTGTTTTAAACCCAACGCGATGCACACCATCTGATTTCTTTAATGAATTTTAATTTGTTGGAGAAAATTTTAAAAATCGTTAATTACACAAGTCTGCAAATTTTAACTTTTGATTTTCCTCTTTTGGATTTGAATGCTGATCATAAGGTATTTTGGTGCGCTGATTACGAATATGAATGTTGTTGAATTTTTTCTATCACCCTCAGTTTTTTTTTGAAAAATTCCTTTGTGTGGGACCCACTGTTTATATTCATTGACGATTATTAAGCCGAAATACATATTATAAACGTTACTTATGAATTCTGTAATGTTATGCTGCTGCTTTCTCGGCATAAACTGTGCACAAATGTATAGACAAAAATGTCCGGAGAGTGAAAAAACTTTCGCGATGACATTTTTCAAGTGAGCGTTACGAATTGTACGTAAGTCATAGCGTTGCCAATAGTGCAGATTTATCTGGATTTTGCAGATTTTCCACCCATTCCCAGACTTGTGAAATCTACACATTCCGTCTTTTACTTAAAATGTCGGTGAATGTGTAAAAATTGATGGAAATTCTTTATTTATAATATACATGTGCTTAGATGGATGCCAAAATTAAAGTTTATTGACTATTTTCAGTGGGGCGCACAGAAAAAATAAAAAAAACATCAGCCGAATTTATAAATGCATCATAACGAGTGCACAGAACTATTCACTCCTTATAATTCAACTAAACGCAAAAATGTTATTCATAAAACTTATGTAACGTTGAATAGAGGCATTAGAAGCTTAACGCGTTTGGAGGTTGAATAGTGCCTACATAAGGATGTTTTAGTATCGAAATGTCACTTTGACTCATACACAGACGAGAATAAAATACAATGTTATAAGGGTGGCGCTTATTTTGGGAATGCTTAAATATCTTTTTTGTCTCCTCCTGAAGGTGATCAAGCTTTATTATGAAGCTACTTTGTACAAACCGAAATGTTGTTAAATTTTTTTGAAATCGGCTAAGGGGGACGTATCCCACCGAGAAGTTAGAACTTTTCATTAAAAATGGGCGCAGTTTTCCGACTTTTACTTAAAATGTCGGTGAAAGTATAAAATTTGATGGAAATTCTTTGTTTATAATATACATATGCGTAGATGTATGCCGAAATTAAAGTTTACTGACTATTTTCAGTGGGACACGCAGAATAAATAAAACAAAACACTACCAAAATAAGTGCCACCCTAATAGATGTTCTTATATTCTTCTCATTTGATCGCACTGTCAGTGAATGGAAAATATTATTTCAATAAAAACCATGACTTTTTTGTTCTAAAATATTAACACGGCACAAAAAAAAAACAGTAATAAGAATAGGTAGGAACATAAGTAATATTAAAAGAAATTTAAACTAATCCAATCGGTGGAGCAGAATTCTTTTATTGATTTTTCACTTTCAGAGCTTGGTTTTGTCAATCAATTGTGGCAGTAAAACGTAATAGATTTTCCCTTCTTGGTACTTTATTTGACATAAGCGCATTATAACTATAATGTGTAGGGAAATATTTTATGAATTAAGCCTAGTACGCTGCTGATGCGAAACGAAATTTTTCGGTGGTCTCCAACACGACAGCGAAATGCTTACGAAAACCTCAGCGAAAAAATGACAATTGAAAGCGTCACCATTAGCAAACATAAAAAACAAACACAAGCGCAAAAAAATTACAGAAAGCCATGTTGTATTGAAAGAAACAACAAATACAAACACGAACCAACCTCAAATGTCACTTTTCCGCACACAATTAATGTCCCGGGCAATTAATTGAGTGCGAAAAAGAGCGGAGACCTCTCCAAATAATCTGCT
The DNA here is from genome assembly GCA_932273885.2 of Leucozona laternaria. Lineage (NCBI taxonomy): Eukaryota > Metazoa > Arthropoda > Insecta > Diptera > Syrphidae > Leucozona > Leucozona laternaria. Next base: position 49,132,343 of record OW026366.1, read on the forward strand.
ACAATTATCGATTTCACTCATCGAACAGCGTACTGCAAAACGAAAAGGAGGACGAAATTTTTCGTTTATGATTTCGTTGTGTCATTTTTGTATGGGATTTTTCGTTTCGCATCAGCAGCGTACTAGGCTTTAGGATTAATGCAACGTTGAATAGTGGCTTCATAAATGATTATGCACTACATAAATATTCAGTTTAGCGAATCCTACTAAATTAGGCTGTTCTACAAGAAATGATAGGTCTTTAGCAAATAACTTAAGAATACCCCATTTTTTTGAATAACAAAGGGTATGTCACTTTAGTTAATTAAGTTATATTTAACTCATTTATTTATTCGCTATTTTCTACTGCAACCATTCAGTGTGTTTTTTGTTCCGTAAGAAATGATTTAAATAAAATATTAATTTATAACTAATAGGAAGGCCTAGGTAATTTTGGCAAAACAAAACGATGCTTAATAACTAAAAATCCTGACGTGATAGAATTTTTTTTTAATTTTCCCCTAGTAAGCGCCCTAAAATCTATCCAAATCAATCATCAAAACTGAAAAAAAAAACTGAAAAGGGAAAACCATTGCACCCCTGTCCTATTTTTTATATATACATTTTGTAAATATTTTTAAGAAAAGAAATTGGAACGCCAATTTTAAGTATCTATTAATGTGGAGTTAAAAATTAAATTTTACAAAAAAATGTTGTTGAATTTTTTCTATCACCCTCAGTTTTTTTTTGAAAAATTCCTTTGTGTGGGACCCACTGTTTATATTCATTGACGATTATTAAGCCGAAATACATATTATAAACGTTACTTATGAATTCTGTAATGTTATGCTGCTGCTTTCTCGGCATAAACTGTGCACAAATGTATAGACAAAAATGTCCGGAGAGTGAAAAAACTTTCGCGATGACATTTTTCAAGTGAGCGTTACGAATTGTACGTAAGTCATAGCGTTGCCAATAGTGCAGATTTATCTGGATTTTGCAGATTTTCCACCCATTCCCAGACTTGTGAAATCTACACATTCCGTCTTTTACTTAAAATGTCGGTGAATGTGTAAAAATTGATGGAAATTCTTTATTTATAATATACATGTGCTTAGATGTATGCCAAAATTAAAGTTTATTGACTATTTTCAGTGGGGCGCACAGAAAAAATAAAAAAAACATCAGCCGAATTTATAAATGCATCATAACGAGTGCACAGAACTATTCACTCCTTATAATTCAACTAAACGCAAAAATGTTATTCATAAAACTTATGTAACGTTGAATAGAGGCATTAGAAGCTTAACGCGTTTGGAGGTTGAATAGTGCCTACATAAGGATGTTTTAGTATCGAAATGTCACTTTGACTCATACACAGACGAGAATAAAATACAATGTTATAAGGGTGGCGCTTATTTTGGGAATGCTTAAATATCTTTTTTGTCTCCTCCTGAAGGTGATCAAGCTTTATTATGAAGCTACTTTGTACAAACCGAAATGTTGTTAAATTTTTTTGAAATCGGCTAAGGGGGACGTATCCCACCGAGAAGTTAGAACTTTTCATTAAAAATGGGCGCAGTTTTCCGACTTTTACTTAAAATGTCGGTGAAAGTATAAAATTTGATGGAAATTCTTTGTTTATAATATACATATGCGTAGATGTATGCCGAAATTAAAGTTTACTGACTATTTTCAGTGGGACACGCAGAATAAATAAAACAAAACACTACCAAAATAAGTGCCACCCTAATAGATGTTCTTATATTCTTCTCATTTGATCGCACTGTCAGTGAATGGAAAATATTATTTCAATAAAAACCATGACTTTTTTGTTCTAAAATATTAACACGGCACAAAAAAAAAACAGTAATAAGAATAGGTAGGAACATAAGTAATATTAAAAGAAATTTAAACTAATCCAATCGGTGGAGCAGAATTCTTTTATTGATTTTTCACTTTCAGAGCTTGGTTTTGTCAATCAATTGTGGCAGTAAAACGTAATAGATTTTCCCTTCTTGGTACTTTATTTGACATAAGCGCATTATAACTATAATGTGTAGGGAAATATTTTATGAATTAAGCCTAGTACGCTGCTGATGCGAAACGAAATTTTTCGGTGGTCTCCAACACGACAGCGAAATGCTTACGAAAACCTCAGCGAAAAAATGACAATTGAAAGCGTCACCATTAGCAAACATAAAAAACAAACACAAGCGCAAAAAAATTACAGAAAGCCATGTTGTATTGAAAGAAACAACAAATACAAACACGAACCAACCTCAAATGTCACTTTTCCGCACACAATTAATGTCCCGGGCAATTAATTGAGTGCGAAAAAGAGCGGAGACCTCTCCAAATAATCTGCTACAATTATCGATTTCACTCATCGAACAGCGTACTGCAAAACGAAAAGGAGGACGAAATTTTTCGTTTATGATTTCGTTGTGTCATTTTTGTATGGGATTTTTCGTTTCGCATCAGCAGCGTACTAGGCTTTAGGATTAATGCAACGTTGAATAGTGGCTTCATAAATGATTATGCACTACATAAATATTCAGTTTAGCGAATCCTACTAAATTAGGCTGTTCTACAAGAAATGATAGGTCTTTAGCAAATAACTTAAGAATACCCCATTTTTTTGAATAACAAAGGGTATGTCACTTTAGTTAATTAAGTTATATTTAACTCATTTATTTATTCGCTATTTTCTACTGCAACCATTCAGTGTGTTTTTTGTTCCGTAAGAAATGATTTAAATAAAATATTAATTTATAACTAATAGGAAGGCCTAGGTAATTTTGGCAAAACAAAACGATGCTTAATAACTAAAAATCCTGACGTAATAGAATTTTTTTTTAATTTTCCCCTAGTAAGCGCCCTAAAATCTATCCAAATCAATCATCAAAACTGAAAAAAAAAACTGAAAAGGGAAAACCATTGCACCCCTGTCCTATTTTTTATATATACATTTTGTAAATATTTTTAAGAAAAGAAATTGGAACGCCAATTTTAAGTATCTATTAATGTGGAGTTAAAAATTAAATTTTACAAAAAAATCTTCCACACATTTTCGAAATGTTGAATTGGGCTGCGCCCAGGTACGACCAGTTGGGCTCATCAGAAAATCGGCTCTTCTGTTCAGAGTGTATCTTAACAGACAGACAAACGAACTTTTTTGCGAGACTCACTTTTTTCATCTTCCCTATCTAATGTCAAGTTTGATCAATATCTTGAGTTGGATTTTTTTTTACGAATCCATAACTTGCCATATAGTTAGTACCTACATATACATATATATCGCAAGTTAAAATGTTTGAGCTAGTCAAAAGTTACTTTTTCGAAAGTTGTCATGCTAAATTTTCGAAAAAATTTATGAAGCCACTAAAATGTTGTTCTGAAAAATAACTGTTATTAGCTATTGTGATTTTGAATTTCATTTAAATTATTCATTCGAATTTTGCTTGTATAAATCATAGCAACGCAATCAAGGAATTGCCTAATTTTGAATACAAATAACTGACATCATTTACAAAACACCAGAGCTATCTGCTTGAACTAATTTTTGAATAACTGAAACAGATCCTGGCTTATGAATAATGTTCTTTATACATAGTTATCGAAATGATTTGATTCAATAGACCAAGTGAAAGATGAAAAAAAGAATTAAGTAGCAACTTTTTGAAAAAAAAAAATGTTTTACTAATTTTGAAAGTAAATACACTTTATAGTAACAAATGGATGTATATTAGAGAAGACTCCAAAATAATAAAAATTAAAATATGTGTATGTATCTCATATTTGTAGATACAGATTCAGATCCTACTTAACTCAAATTTACAGTAACTTTTTCTGCCCACATTTAGCTTTGTGTAACCGAAAAATGTATACGAATATTTGAATCATTATATAATTCAATAGATATGTATTCCTATAAAAACCGATAAGACCAATTTATCATTTTAAATTTAAATATTTTTTATTCAAATGGTCTACAGTCTGGTCTTTAGTTTCGTCTGTTGATTGCGAAAGTGAAATCAAAAGCGAACATCTGCAGCACAGCAGCCAGCACTTAATAAAATCTGCCTTCACTGAACCACTTCATTTGATTTCACCTTTAGGCTTACATTTTTTTTAAAGTGATAATTCTCATACAAACAAATTTATTTCCAAGAGTTATTACTATTTATATTATTAATTCACATTGTCATTTTAATTCACAGGTAGAATTAAAATAAAGAAAGTTAAGGTGCTCTGAACTCACTTTCGTTTTTGTTGGATTCTTAAAATCACCCAATAAAAAACTGAATTGAAATCGATGACCATTAGCGATCGAGATTCACATCGAGCACTTAATAATACAAAATAAAATTAAGTATCGTCAAAAGTGATTAAAAAGAAAACAAACGGTGACGATCATGAGTCATGGATTGCTGTTTAAGCTTTGTCCAAAAATTTGTGTCATGTCGTGCTATGCAATAAATTCAGATTTTGCTTGTTTACCTGTTTTCTGTTTACCTATGGTCCAAATCCAAAACCATGTCAATCAAAAGGTTTATTTCCTCCGATATATGTACGTCATAAAAAAAAACATAAACGACTTTAATGGCGGTAGTGCGGCAGCCGGTAGTGAATCCCCGACGGAATCTAAATCAGTTCGCTACGAGTTATGTAAGTTCGCTCAAGATTACATTTTTTGTTTGAAAAAATAGGAAGCATTTTATACTGATGGAGTTTATTATGTTGAGTTAAGTAATCGCCTGTGTTTCCAGCCTCATAATAAAGGTCCAAAATAACCATTATCCTATCGGATTTATATTCAAATCATGCATGTACATTTTACACTAGCAAGTCGTAATAATGTGCATGGCGCGGTGGTTGAATTTAGCGGAATTAAAAAAAAAACAAAGAGAAAGGTGAAATTGTTTGTTTTCAAAGCTTGCGAGCAGGAGAGGAAAGCGCTTAACTTATATAACTAAATAATTAAAAAATAAAACCAATGAGAAGCAAGAAATGCAAACAACTGAAGAATGACACAAATTGATAAATATAGGTAAATGAGCCTCAATTCTGCATTGCAAGAGGGATTCTTAGAAGAGTGATGCGACGTACATAAATAGATACGGTTTTTTTTTGTTAAGATTTCTATAAGATTTTCAGTTTCTTAGTGCTAGCATTGATTCCTGAAACTGAAACATAAAAAAAAAACATTTCAGAGCACGCTTGTGATTCATGTCTAAGCTTAAATGTCATGTGCGTCATACTAAGTGAATAACGATAAGTAAAATGTTATATTGCGGTGGTAGAAAGTCTCATTTTCTTCGATGATCTAGTATGTAATGCTGGTATCTATCCTTTTTTTCGCGGGATTATCCCTTTTTCCGACTTCGAAAAAACTATCCCGTGAACGCTTCTTAAATTACGCGTTATCCTTTTAATATCCCTTTTTGAAGCCTCGGAAAATTTCATAAGAAAAATGTTTTGAATTTAGTGGAAAACGGTAGGTATATTCACAGTAAGAGTAGGTAAGCTGTCATTGTCTTTATTGCTTTTTTCTGTGCGAGTCTTTGGTTAGTTTTATTATTTTGAATTATTTCGAATTGAAAAAATGCCGAAACCAACTAAAGGAAAATGGGTTTTGAACGCTAAACTTCGAGAAAAGTATCCATTTCTCAAAATCGCGAAGAAAAAGAGTTATATTTTTTGTAAAAAATGCCTGACACCTGAGTAATTTTTCCATAGCATTGAATTCTACAACTTTTTAAAATCAAAGCTCAAAGCAAGATTTGTTTCGCCAAATATGTGATGCAACAAAGTGCTTCCGATGCTAGTGACATCGATGCAAAAATGTTGAGCGATTGATTATCAAAATGTTTTTTAAAGATTTTTTTCTATTTTCGGTCTGCCAAATGCATAATACGTATGCGTACATATTAAAACAAATTTTTTTTTTTAAAATACAATTTCAAACTAAAAGAATGGAATATGATTTGTGGTGGAAATTTATTATTTTGGTATCCTTTTTTTCTGATTCTGATATCCCGCGAAATCTCCAATTTTGGCGGGTCCGTCGTTTTTTTTCAGAAAAAAAAGATATCAGCATTAAGTATGATGTTAAAGGATTTTAAGTACCTATGATCCTTGGTTCAAAAGAGGATTTTCCTAATTTTAAACCAGTGAGCATCTTACTATGTTTTTAAAAATAAATTAAAGTTAAAATCATCAAATGTTTAATTTATCATGCTTAATAAATATTTCACTTTGACAGTTACAAAAATGTGAAAAGCTATGTTTGTTTACTTTTTTGCACAAAAATGTCACTGTTTTAAGAGTTTCTAGCTGGAGTTTATCAAGAAAATAGGTTGAATATGTTTAATTTGTTTAAAACTAAGCATATTTTAGTAAAGATCCCAGGTTACATCGTTGGAGCTATTAGAAGAAAAATTGTTCTTCTACAGCTACTAGATAGTGTATTCCAAAGCTACGGCTCTGTTACTCCCAATTTCTTTAAAGATATACCCAATTTCTTCACAAAATAGTACTCGGTACCAAAGACTAGGGTCTAAACCCTTGTGTGAAGAAATATGTTAATACCGATTTGAGTACTGATTTTAGGACAAGTACCGGTACTAGCATTAGGACTCTGTGAAGAAATTGTCCGTTAGGTATTGCTTCACAGACCGCTACATTAAATTTTAAAATAATGTTCTATAATCGAAATTTTAGAACACTTTTAGCTCTATTAACTTTACAAATTTAAAAATATGCTCCTTAACACAGTTCATGAGCTTGCACCAAATAAACTCTTTAATATCAGCATAGGGACATTATAGAGCAGCTAACAACACATGCGCAAAAAAAAGGCGCTTGATCTTTCAAAATGTCAAAAAATGCATCACCAGAGCTATAATAATTCACATATAGAGCTGAATAAATACTATATAATTCTACCAATCATATTATAGGGTGTTACAAACTAAAACAAAAATTATTTCAACTGGAAAACTTAAACCAGTTGAAAGTTAATTAATTTCTTTCACTTTCTAGGGAAAACCTTAAGATTGAATTAGACACGGAATCTACAATTTTTTTTTCTAAGATAAACTACCTAGATTTGTAGTTTCTTAAAAAAAATTGAAACTACGAAGGAGTCGCAAAAGTACTTCCTCCCGTAATTTAAGCTGCTTATAAAACTTTATACACTCTTTGAATTAAAAATTATTGCACTTCTTCAAATTCATATTATACTACCTTGATTGTTTGACCAACTACTCTGCTATCTGACGATAAGACATTTGTCTTTCCTTCATTGAGGTGCTCCCCCAGGATCCACAATCACTATCATCTGCGTAATCCAGTATCTAGCTAGATTTGGCTTGATCCAACGAAAGGTTAAATATTATAGATTCATTTCTCAGAGTTTATTATATTGATATAGCAATATGGAATTTCAACTTGGCCTGTTACTTTGATGTTTGTTGATCAACCCACCTACATACACATAGTCGTATCAATTTATTTTGAATTCGATATCTCACAGCTTTTAGTTGTACCCTGACTTTGCTACTGTAGGCGGCCATAAAAGCCGAATAGGGCGGTGAATAAAATGTAGAATAGGAAAAATTGCAGAAACGTGCCGTAATTATTCAAGATCGGTTGAATTATATACGTACGATAATAGCCTGAAAACAAGAATATTGGCAAAAATGGTCATGTGAGCGGTTAATAACCTTCCTCTGAAAAAAAAAACAAACTGGCGGAAACGGACTAATTCCACGATGACGACCACAAATTGAATAACACATACATACTTACACTTTTGAATAGGTATAACATAAATAGGTATTTTGTACTTAAATGAAAATATACAAATTCTATAAGAATTTAAGTTGATTTGAAATATTATAACTGGGCAAAATCAAGTTTTTCTCTAGAGTTAATGCTCTTCACACCAACGCGAAACATACGAAACGATAACAAAACTAAAGCCTGTTTTAACATGGAAAGCAACCACACTGCCGCCACATGAATCGTTGCGAAGTCTCACAAATCTTTGAAAATTCGGTTTTGACAACGTTTTTATCGTCAGCGCTGCAAAAATTGATTTTTAAATCGACAACGAAGTTGTCATCGTTGCTTTCGATGTGAATGTTTTGCGGTTGTTTTGGGAGATCGTAATCTGGAAGTTTACCAAGCAGCTGGGGCTTGGTATGAGTATGAGAACGGTTTTTGATTAAAATTCACACAAATATGTACACAAAAAATTTCACAAACTAAGAGTGGTCAGGGAACGGACCTATAATCTGAACAAATGTGAACATCGTATTTTGTGTATAAAACGCCAAAATTCAACTCCTCCCGTCAAACATCACATTCCCTAAGTCCGGCTGTGTTAGCAATTGCGTTTAGTTTATATTCAGATAGTTAATTTTTTCATCAGACATACCAGCCAGAGCAGGGTTGCCAGTTTCCCCTAGATTTATTGGCTTTTTTTGTCGTTGGAGGGTTATCTGGGGGGACGAGATGTTTGATGGGGAAATCTGGGGGATTAATTTAGACCTAAAAGGTTGATAAATCGTATAGGTATTTAAACAGCTGACAGTATTCCACGAGTTAGATATTCCTTACATTCCGGGTGTCAGAATTTTAAACCAACAGAAGAAATGCTGAAAACTTTCACAAGTGAGAAAATGTATCAAACCGACGCGACATCCAAAACGAAGATGACGATAAAGTATTAGAACTTTTTTAAAGTGCAAAAAAAAATATTATTTCCTTTATATCTTTATTTTCATATGAGTGCGGAAAAGTGACATTTGAGGTTTTTTTGTGTTTATATTTGTTGTATCTTTAATTGCAGCATGGCTTTCTGTGATTTTTTTGCGTTTGCGTTTTTTTTTTTTTTGTTATTGTTGAGACGCTTTCAGTTGTCATTTTTTTATTGTGGTTTCCGCAAGCGTTTCGTTGTCCTGTTGGAGACCACCGACAAATTTCGTTTCGCATCAGCAGCGTACTAGGCTTAAAGCAAAAGGAGCTATAACAGCTGGGTGTTTCTACAGTTCTTACAACACTTCTTAGATACATAATGCATGTGTCTCATCTCTGAGATCTCATTTTCCTAAACGCGCCTTGTTCTAGAGATGATTGTGTGCGAACAAATTGTGTTTCACAATTTTAGTTGTAGTTTTAGTTGTTCACTTTTCCACTTTTTGTAAAAAGACTTGAATGTATTTAATCCAAGGGTTGCAAAAGCTTAATTCACTTCTTATCTAAAGCTTGGCTTTAATTCACAAGCTTGTGGCTCACTTATGAATTAAAAAAATGAATTCATAAGCTAGTAAGTGACTTATAAATTGAAAAATATTTAATTCATAAGCAGGTTAGTGACTTAAGAATTAAAAAAATCTAATTTATAAGCTAGTTAGTGACTTGTGAATTAACAAAATTTAATTCATAAGCTAGTGACTTAAGAATTTTAAAAAATTTATTCTTAATTAAATTTTTTTTAATTCCTAAGTCATTAGCTAGCTTATGAATTAAAATTTTTTTAATTCACAAGTCACTAACTAGCTTATGAATTAAATTTTTTTAAATTCCTAAGTCACTCACTAGCTTATGAATTAATTTTTTTTAATTGCTAAGTCACTAACTACTAGCTTATGAATTAAATTTTTTAAATCTTAAGCCAATAACTAGCTTATGAATTGAATATTTTTCAATTCATAAGTCACTAAATAGCTTATGAATTAAATATTTTTAATTCATAAGTCAGCTGCTAGCTTATGACTTGGTTTTTTTAATTCAAAAATTCGCAACCCTGGTTAATCCTTTAGAATTAATTAAGTCTAGTACGCTGTTGATTCGATTTCGAAAAATAAAAAATGAAATAAACCAAATCATTGAAAGCCAGCTGCAATGAAAGTAACAACAAAAACAAACACGATTGAAATTCAAATGACATTTTTTAGCACACAATTGGTCAGTTTATATTTCAGAGAGTCACCGATTTAGCACGGGTTTATATTTGTGAGATAGCTGAGATCTCCCATATCTCAGAAGTATTAAATTATTTAGTCCGGAAAATCAATTTTAATTCTAAATAATCTGCTACAATTATCAATTTCACTCATTGAATAGCGTACTGCAGAAGGAAATTTTTCGTTTACGATGTCGTTGTGGCATTTTGTATGAGATTTTTTGTTTCGCATCAGCATCGAATTATAGACTTTAATCCTTAAACTGTTCACATATATGTATAAACACACATGTCAAATAGTGTGATGGACTGTCAAATTGAGTTGTTGATTTCAAAGATAAAGCGATTTACATTGGGTACGTTCAGAAGACGTAGGGACTTGAAGGAAAGGCAAGTTTCTCGTCTCTGATTGGCCAGCTGTCGCAAAATTGCCTTCTAATCAAGGCAACTTTTATCGGAAAGTGACTGGAAAGCTAGTCAAGAAATATCTAATTTCATTTCAAGTTAAGTGCATTTATGTCAAAATATCAGCTGATTATATCTTGTCATTAAACAGTAAGCTGAACTTGATTGTTCAGTGACTTCTTTTTTCCACGTTTGCTTTATTGTTTTGGGTGGAGGAGTTCTTTACCAAATTATAGACATTTAATTAATTAATTTAATTAAAAAATGCATCATTAGGAGGAAGTGTGGAAAAATTATAATTTACAATTAGTAATTGATTTGTGTGAGGTGTGTTTCAGATAAAAATATTATTATAAATACTATTTGCACTATCAACGTTGCAAAGGTTGCAAGTAAAGTTCCAATTTTGGCATTAATGATATCTCAAAAAATAACTAGTTTCCTTTGTAAAATTTGCGTCCAATGAATGCACTTGACCACATTACGTAGTCCCTTGTGTCAAATGTTGACCAAAAAAAGCAGTGGTTAGAAAACACGCTGTTTCATACAATCAACGACTGCAAATTCCGAAAATTAAAACCCTCTTAAATGTACAAGACAATGTTCAAAGGCTGAGGTAAGAAAGCCGCGTATGAACTAATGGTCTTAAGGCTATGGGAAAATATTAAAACTTTTAACTTCTACCAATTATTTGTCGATCTATTATAGATTGTGGTTTTAGCCCTCTACGAGTACCGCACTACTTGTCTTTTGACGATTTTCAGTTGCAGAAAAAAAAATAACTAATGTCCGTTGGCTTGAGCATTCCACTGTACACCAAGAGAACACATTAAGGGACATCATAACCACCCCTAGAATTTGTTCTTTATTTCAAAAAAAATACAGCTGTGAATCATCAGCTATCAGCTTGCTTCAGCTCTTAATCTTAAGCTAATATAAGAGTTTCTGTTAATAACAATTTTAAATGTGAATCGATCACAATAATGACTCAGTTATTTATCAAAGGAAACGACCAATAACAATTAAAACAACTTGAAATATGAAGCCCAAGCCCATGTCAACGTTGTTTTCAAAGGAAAAACAGGTATGTATATGTATATATTTGTTGTTTTCAATGTAACGAAATTCTCTGCCCAAACGAAATTTAATCGAGTTTTAAAATATCTAGGAGAAACCGACACCTTTTACAGTCGAAGCTTGGTTTTAAAAATAAACTAAGAAAACTGGTTCTTGTTTTTATCTTTAAAGAAGTTTTGTTCCCTTTGTTTTTTTTTTTTTATAACTAACAACACAACCCCTTCTCTTTACTGTAATACAGTTTAAGAAAAACAATCTCAAGGATATTTGACTCACTTTTGTTCCTATTGTTTTGCTGATGAGATGAACTCTTAATCCATAATCCAATTAAATTTTCCGAAACTCGTATAATACTTTTATTCGTTTAAGACTTATATTCGTTTTAAGTAATTTAACGAGAACAAACCCGATTCAAATTTAATTTTCTCAATTACACGGCAAGGCGCAAAAGTTTTAAATTTGAATATTTAGCAAAAAAAAAACAAAAGCCGATAAAATTTAGCAGAATTTGAGGCAATAAAGTAAAATTTTTCCTTATCAACAAGCAAATGTATGTTTGAAGTCAATAAACTAAGTCGAAAACTTTTACGCGAAACTTTAATAAAGTACCACTGTAGTTCAAATGAAACTGAAATCAATAACAACTATACCACAACTTATTATTCGTGTTTTCGGGAAAATTTTCTCCAATTGGGCTTCCACCAATAAATTACACCTTTCACTTTATGTATTCGTAAAACGAGCTGAAAAATATACCGCAGTCGCTCTCTCTCTCGGTCTCGGTTAGGTTTCTTTTCTTAAAGATGATTTTACGTTTGGAGTAATACTTTGGTTCCTACTTCGACAACGGCTAAAAACATACTAACTGGATTTAACAGTTTGGTTTGGATTTTAAGATACAAAGATACCTATACTTCTTGTGTTTCATGACTGATTCCAAACTCCAACCATAGTCGAGCTCTTGAGAGTATGGCTTCAGCAATGTGGGGACATTAAGGTAAGGTACTCGAATGTAACGGCCGCAATGAGTGTGACAGTTTTTTGCTGGCAGCACGGCAGCTCAGACAAGTGTCACCTCCTCACCTCGAGTTTTTTTTTTTTCTAAAGTCAATCTACCGGGACCAAAGAGGAAACACATGCACCAAGCTTGGTGTACCAGTTACCAGTTCTGTATTTCTCTTCTCTTCTTAAAACAATCTGTGTACCATAGGCATATATGCAGCCTGAGTACATATCTCTGTATTTCTGGGAAGTGCAAGATGCATGATGCAGCATACCACCATTAGTAAGTCAGTTAACCGCGAATTGTTTTCCACCTTCCGGTTTTATTTCTTTTCACATGACTTTTCCTGTTTTTGTGGGGGACAAAATATAGTGTAACAGTTAAATGGGAACACGAAGAAACCATTAAAAATTAGGATTAAAATCTCATGATTTGTAGGAACTGTTGAAGTAGTCTGACATCACTATGAATTTTATTTGAATAATGCCTAAAACGGGATTTGGAAGACAAACTTGTTTTATAATAACTATGTTTTTGAAAAGGTGTATCTTCCATTTATAGAAAATCATAAATATATCACACGAGAATCGTATTTTTTGGTAGTGGGTGTCGATTTTTGAATGCTTTTGAACTTTGATATGTTTACGGCAGGTTAAGAACAAAAGCGATCCAAGTTAATTGGTAATTTTGGTTTTTTTGTTATTATTTCATCGTCAATAAAATGTTGTTGGAGAAACTATCAGACTAGGTATACTTTTCCAAAGACTTATATTCCTTGAACTAAGATCTGATCGTCGAGTTACGCCAATCTAAAAGTGCAAACGAAAAACTTTGTTCGTTATATTTTATTGGAAATATTCTAGAAAATAAAAAGTTCTCAATCCTAAAGGAAACAACTTATATTCAAAAGGTTTGAAACAGGAATGAATAAATTTTACTAAATCGAAACAATATAAATAATAATGTAACTTTAGTTAGTAATAATAGAGTATGACATTCTTACAAACAAGTAGGTACGTTAATAAACAAGAAGGTTCTTTTGTATTTCCAATATATTTGACTATGAAATAATAATAAAACTATTTTAATCCTGTATCTCCTCTTTTAGAAATCGTTACTTAGTTGTTAAACTTCGCCTGACCCCACATAGTTAGTTGAATTATTTGCCGTTAATTATGTTTGATAATTTCGAATTTGTCATTCAATGATTTCTATGTTTTTTTTTTGCTGCTTTGGTAAGTTGTATTTATGTTTGTTCGTTGAGCCCTGAAGTCACCCAAAGCGTTTTTTGAAAAACCTGAAGTCACCCTGGTGAAAAAAATTCTGTGTTTTTTTAGACCTGGGGTCGCCCTGAACTCGGCCTGAAGTAGAACTAGGTATTTTGCTGTGGCGAGTTGAGGTAAAGCAAAAACTGCCAAAGTGACATGAGCTGTTATGCATATGTTTTGTTGTGGGTTCACGTGCTGCAGGTTATTGTTTATTTTTGGAAAACAAAATGAAAGAATATACAATTTTAATTTAATGCTAATAATAAAAATAAAAATGGAAACAGTAGAAGCTTGTTTTTATTCATTTTTAAGACATATTTGAAACAAATTTTAAGTTTTATTTATCTAAGCACAGAAGTTTTTTTTCTTGCTGTAAATGTCAGCAGCCCTTGAGTTTTTTTTGAGAACAAAAAAACCCAGGATTTTTTGACAATTCTTGGGGTTGCCAAGAAAACCTGGGTCAACCCTGGGTAAAGTTCAACGAACGAAGCTTTTGGTAGATAAAGTAAGTTGTATTTGGTAGATAAAATTTTCACCAAGTTTCACAAAATTGCATTTTTTTCCTATGGGTTTTGATAGCAAATGTTTAAAATTTCCGAAAAATTGTGAAATATTTCACGTTGAGAAACAGACCTATTGTATGGTTTATTACTATATAATTTTCCGTTCATTAGTCGTGAATTATTTGTGACAGTTTCAGCTTTGTCGTCGGATGTTTTCCTTTTTTTTCGCTTAATTCATGTTTTCTATCTTTTTTCTTTTGTTTGCTTAAATCATTTAAATTTTATAAAACATCTATGGTGCAAAATTTTAGACTATTAAGTACGATGTTGAAGCATAATAATACCTCTGTTCGTTTACTTTCCAAACCTGCCAGTTTTAGTCCGAAGTTCTGTCAAAGTCCATATAAAAAAAATAAAATTGGACCAAAAATGGTAAAAATGGGTAGTTTCGGCCTAGTTAGCGAACACACCTAATATGATGTAAGGTTAAAAACAGGATTTTCGCAATTTTAAATGTATTGTGTCGTATATTCATAGTCGTTTGCAAAACTCATGTTTTACTGAACTACAGGTTAAAATCAAATAGATCAACGAATACAGCACCTATTTTCAATGGAATTACCTCCTATGTTGATTCAACTATAAGTTTATTGAATTATTCAACTTCAAATATTAAGGGAATTCATTCAACGTCGTAAAACACTAGATAAGTTTATCTCTTGGATAAGTTTTTCTTTTGGTAAATGAACTGTCAAATTTTTTATGGGAAATGATCTACATATGTACATTGGATAAAATTATCTAAGGATTTTGCTGCGGAAACTTATACAAATTTATTTGGATAAACTTATACAAACGTGTGACATCAAGTATCTAGAATTCTTAGCCATAATCATGGTTAGTGTTAGATCTTCTAAAATTGCATCCTCTTTTTCTTTCTGTTTATCTATTGTTAAAAGTTAATTAGAATGATTTTACTTTTGTAACAGAAAATGCATAAACCATCATTTTGTCCGAATAGTTCTGAAATGAGTAAATCATTAAAGGCAATTTGTTCATATAATTGCACTAATTTCAGTTTTTTGCTTATTTTTAGCATGTTTTAGTTAACTTTTTTAAATTTCTTCAGGAAATAATTTGATTCCACAAATAACAATATTGTCAGACCTGACAATTTCTGACAATTATTTACCAATGAGCTGACAATTAGTTGTGTGTGTACACGGTATGGTAGAAAATCTACCAATCTCTTACAGTTTATTGTCAGAAGTTGGTTGACAATTTACTGTCAGATAATTGGCTGCTTACCTACCAATAAATTGTAAGAAATTGGTAGATTTGCTACCAACCGTGTACACACACAACTAATTGTCAGGTTAGTTGGTAGATAATTTTCATTTCCAGGTTATGGAAACTGTTCATTTGCACCTTGGCCTGACTTTTTTGTCCGATGTTTTTCGAGATTGGAATAAAATGTCGTGCGCAGCTTCGCCCATTCGTCTTTGCATTCCGTTATGGTCATTCCAAAAGCATCTGCTACTTCTTGCTATAAAATTTCTTTTGTCAACTTTTAGTCGGGGCATCCAGCATCCCACAGACTGCGTCGCATCTCAATTTCTTGAATTAACTTCAAGGTTGTGCCGTGTGATTCACTTTCAAACTTCTTCCTATAGGATTTTTGTTTTTTTATTTTATTTGCAGATTGCTGAGGCACCGACTGCAAATTTGATGGCAAAATAGGCCGAAATGTTTCATCGGTTGCAACTATTCTTTCCAATTCTGGTCTTTCCATGTTAAATACAAAAATTAACCTCACTGCACCACTAAAAACTAATTCCAAATTCACTGCAAATTGTCTGACAATGAAAATTGTATGATGTTAAAAAAGTACATCTGACAATTTCTCATTGTCAGAAACGTCAGACAACGATAAAAATTGGCAGGCCTGACAATAAATTGTGTGTGTACACGATTATCAAATACCTTACAATTTTATATCGTCTTACAATTAACTGTCAGATACATTTTATATCGTCTTACAATTAATTGTCAGATACATTTTCTGACAATCAATTGTAATGTGGTTTTCGTTTTAACCATTTCAGATTTGGGTGTCAGATCTTAAATTTTACTGGCAAAAGGAACAGAAAACGTGATTTTAGTTTGTTTTGCAATTTTGTGAGTGCCACTTTTGAAATAACACTGATAAACGTCACTTTTCTTTGATGTGTGTGAAAATCTTGCTAAAAATCGAGACCTGCCAAATCGACTTCAGATCGACAAAAATTCAATTTTTTTGGTCGAAAGGAAAAACTTGTCACAAATCAAAAAAATAAAAAAAAAATCGATTTTTTTGGTCGAAACGAAAACCACATAAGAATACAAGATTTTCAGCTAGCGTACACATGATTGTAATGGCGAAATGCTTTCAACAAAGAAATCGAATTTTTTCTAAACAGAATCGAATTTTTTCTAAGCAGAACCGATCCTGTCAATTGAAAGGAATTCGTATTTCATAAAAGAATCGATTTTTTTTTGGGTGATTGTGTTTGTGTTACTTGACAGCTGCAATTGACGCAAAACGTGAAGAAATTTTTCAGAAATTGGGTGAAAAATGAATAACTATATTAATTCTATTTTAATAACAAAAGAAATTAGACAGCTTATAAGGGAGCAGTTTGTTGATGCATTTTATTTGTTTGAACTTCTATTTGCACATATATTTTTAAAGAAAATTGTTATTGAAAAGTTTTCACTTGCACTGAAAGTTTTTAACACGTCTTTCACTAGCGAAAGCTATTTTTTTTTGTCAAATTTGTGTTTGATAATGAACAACGCAACGGATATATTCTTGAATATTTTGTTTAATTATGTAAAATTCGTTGCAACCAAAAAATTAACAACAACGGGTCTTTCAAAAATTCCGCGACTTTCAATTTGACGTATTAGAAATGTCAAGTCTTCATAGTGTGTGTGCAAATCAGTGTGAAATCTTGCTAAAAACGCAAGATTTGTTTTGACAGAAAAGAGTCGACTTTGTTTAGAAAAAAATCTGAACAGAATCGATTCTTTTGTTGAAAAGAATTCGCCATAAGATTTCTCACAATTAATTGTCAGACAATGATCTTACAATTAATTGTCAGACAATTTTCTGACAATTAATTGTAAGAGAACACGATTGTTAGGCATTGTAAGAATGTATTTAGCTGACAGATCTGACAATATTGTAAGATCTACCAATGGTTTACACTTAGCTTAAGAATAACATTATATATTGGCCGAGTTCAACGCACATCTGAATATTCAGAATTCTGAATTTTTGAAGCTCTTGATTGGCCAGCTGTCAGAAAAAGTTCTGAAAATTCAGATGACTTCTGACAGCTGACCAATCAAGAGCTTCAAAAATTCAGAATTCTGAATATTCAGATGTGCGTTGAACTCGGCCATTAAAGAGCTTTAAATTTAGTAAATTGCTAAGTCCCCTTTCACACGAGGAAACAAGTTGCTGGAGATTTTTTTGACGTTTTCTTTTAATTTCCTTAAAAATCTCCTGTACCTTTCACACGAAGAAACAAAATGGTGGAAACTTTCTGTATTTTCCTTTTAAAATAGCTTGGTTAAACACACTCTACTGTGTGTGTGAAGAGGAATGTCAAAAAAATCTCCTCGAATCGTTGACCGGGGAGATTTAATTCTTCCCTCTTACTTCTTGCCCTTCTCACCAACAAACTGACTGTTGCTGGCAACTCAGTTTCCTCGTGTGAAAGGGGACTAACTTGTGTCATACTAGGCGTGTTTTTTTGCAAGTCCATATGGATTTGTCGAAAAAAACGACATCGGGACTTAGGAACTTCTTACTTACAGTACGTAAGTCCCGATAATTATCTGCACTTAGCTAAGTCTATATAGATTTAAGTTGTTGTTGTATTTACGTCTAAAACTATTAGTCCCGATGTCGTTTTTTTCGACAAATCCATATGGACTTGCAAAAAAAAACACGGCTACTAACACCTTAACATTAGACTGCTTAAAATTTTGCGCGTATATATGTTTCTATATTTATAGGGTTATTCGCTAAATTTATGTAGCACATATTAAAAAAAAATAAACAAAAAACATAGAATCAGGTTTTTGCTTAAATCAAATGAATTTAGCAAATAAAAAACATAGGCATACAATTTTAAACATCCTGATGATACTAGTTACAAATTTACTAACTTTTAAGCTCTTTACTAAAATGTTCTTAGTTTTAAACAATTTCATACTCCAGCTGAATAAACCTAAAATAAACAAAGCAAACACACCTTTTTTCATATTGCGTAGTGTCAAAATGTCATATGGAGTTAGTAAAAAGATAAAATTGCCATTTGGTGATTTAAACTTGAGTAAAATGTTAAACAGATAGTAAGATGCACTCATTTAAAATTTATAAATCCGTCAAAAACATTGGACGAAAAAATTGAAACTGTCACAACTAATTCAAGACTGATGAGCGGAAAATTATTAGGCAGTTAACCATTCAATATACCTACCTAACAAATTTAAACTACTCTTCAAAACAACCAAATCAAATTCAAAATAAAAAAGTTGCATTTTGTTTGATTTAAGTGCCACAGATAAAGTACAGACTACAGACCACAGATTAGCCACATGAAGATGATAATCCCCGGCAGCCATTTTAATTTGCCTACAAGCTTAAGCTGTCAGATCAAATACAAAATAAGAATGTGTGTGTAGAAACCTCACACATTGACAGTAGGGATCTTCAGACACCGGTTAAATTGTTGTTGCAATTCACATCTATTCATCGACGAGGGAAGAAATTACAAATACAACAATATAAACAAATGCGTTTTGGAGGGTGAAACGTACGAAACATTCTCATCATGGATCATTCTGATAATAGGCGTTTTCCTTTGGATGTACTAAAATCTAGTACCTTCATCTACTCATGCTTTCATAGCGAGTAGATGAGGTTTGAAGGAAAACGAATTTTGTGCGTTCCATTCAAAGTGGCTAGCAAAGTACTTGCAAGTACTTCGCCATCTCAAATGGAAAAAGGCTAATCCTTCAAATAAGGTGGTGCATGACTTGATTACTCATGTAACGCCTTTGTTAGCATGGAGCTGTGGAACTCCACAATCCACTCTGCTGCTGTCACTCACATTGACTTTTGACATTTTGTTTCCAACTTTAAGTTAGAAATGCCAGATGCCACCGTCCCGTCACTTGCATTAGTTTTTTTTCATCTAAACAAAAATAGCTTTATTTATTTCTCCAAGCAGTGCAAACAAATTTTTCAAGATTTCTTTCCATTTTGATTCATATACTCCAACGTCTCCTGACATGGCCGACCGATTAACTCAACTGCAGGATACTGTTAATCAGGTAAGTGGAACTAAGTACAATTACCACATTAGCCGTTCGTAAATCACATCGATCCTTCTAGCAAGCGGAACACTTTTGTAATGCAATTGGTATCATTCAACAAACTTCCTACCCCAGCAAATTTCCTATTTTCGATCGCACGGGAAATCAAACACCCGTTCAAAACCAACAACAAGATGACTTTGCCCAGCTTTTCGCTCAATTGATATCTCGCTGTGCCAAAGACATCGACACGCTCATTGAATCGCTGCCCAATGAGGATAACTCGACTGAGTTACAGAATCAAAGTCTAAAACGATTGGAAGTCGAAAATCAAGAATCATCAGAACGCCTCGAGGAAATCGTCCACAAAGGCGAATTGTTACTGGAAAAAATTCAAATAGCTTTGGAAGACATCGCCCAAGCCCAACTAGACATGCAAATTACATTCAAAAATAACAAATAAATGCTGGAATTTACCAAGTCTGTATTATTTTTGTATGTTTTATTAATAAAGTACGAGTTCAAAACACTTAATGAGTCATAATTAATATTTACAGTTAAATAAATGTCCACTGATAGAGAAGGATGGTCGAGATAGTTTCTTCCGGCATCCACTTACAAATTAAATTTTTTTTTTTTTTTTACTCTTATTTATTTTTTTTTGTTGTTAATTTTGTTTGTACAAGTATTTACATTCAATTCTTAAGCTTAGACGATAATGCGTGAGAAAAATAATGAGACACATCGCATACTCCCTTGCCTTCCACAAAATGAAGTGTCCGTAGATATATCAGTAGTTTTTGTGTTATTTTATTAAAATTTCACAATTTTACTTTCATTTTACTCGCTTTGTTTTCTTTTAGAATTAAGTTGCATTACACATTTACACAAATTTACTAATTTATAATTATCATATTTTATATTTATATAAAAAAAAAGGAATCTTACGTTTATAAAACTATATAATGTTTATTATATTAACATGACGAGATGTTATGGTGGAAGGGTGGTGCGGAAAAGACAACCGATACAAAATAGTGAAAATGAAAAATTATGTTCTAGGAGAGATACGAGAAACAAAAATTATAAAATCAAGGTGAAAACAACATTTTAACAAAAAAAAAAAAGAAAAAAAAACATTCAATTCAATATAATATTTTGTCCAAATTAATTGAGCGTTCCTCGACATCCTTGAGCTCCACATAAACAAGCAATCTTTTCGTCTTCAAGAGGAAATTTGTAGTCGTATGTTATTTCCTCGTTTACACCAATCGGTTGTTTTGAGTAGATAACTATCTTCTTCTCAGATTCAATGGTTATCACCTTTGCGTAACAATTCGGCTAGAAATATAATAAAAATAAATGTAATTAAATTTATAGAAATATTCTTCAAAAATACTTGGAATTAAATAAGTGAAATACCGTTTCGAACTAATTGTTTTTACTTGCTTTCGGTTTCGTGAAATACGTTTCATGTTACTTGACGCACGTAACACGTTACGATTCAGTTGCAATATGGGCTTTTTTGTGGACAAATCAAGCTACATTTTTGAAGGATGAAGCATATAGTTTTTACACATGACCGCTTTGAAGTCTAGAAACGATTATACTGAAATCTATGCACAAAACCGAAGGTAAGTAGATAGAAACAGAACGAAACTAGCAATGGAACACACGTTTAAAAAACTGGGCCATGGAAATTTACGAAGGGAATAGGTTGGAAAACGAAACATACATAGACAATAGCTACAAAATTATGATTAAAATAATTTTACTTACATTACAACTATGATTGATGAACCGCGCCAAATTTCCGCACTTGGTCGCATCAATAATGGTTTCCAAATCAATTCGGAACAAATACGAACTACCAATTCCAATGGCTTCGTACTTTGTCTCTCGCAAATCGGCCACAATCGGCCGAATCATTTGGCCAACATACTCAATGACCATCTCATCGGCTGCTATGGGTTCCATAGCAAACAGACCCCAATCGTGAATAGCGGATTTGGCGAATTTCAATTGTTTCTTGCGGAATTTCAATTGATTGAATTTGAGTAACTCAGATTCACCAATCGAGGCGAAAGCGGTAAGCAAGCGGCGTTGATTGGAGCGTGCTTCACGCGAAATACCTTGCATTTTCGATACCACCTTAGATTGTGCCTGCGCCTGGTCTTCCAAATCGTACTTGGATTGACTTGTGGCATTTGCTTTTGCATGATGGTATTTGTGCTTGGCTTTGTCTTTGAGGTCAAGTTTGTAGTAACCTTCGGTACGAGCACATCCGGTTTGATGTTTCTTCAATTCGTCTTCCTTTTTACGTTTCTTTGATGGTGGCGGCACTAACGAACGATCTGTCACGCAATGGTCCACCCAATGAGTATTGTTCAGCCAAAAACTGAGAGTACATACATATATGTAAATATATTAATTAAATGTGGAAAGGAAATACAAAAGAAAAAACTTCATACCCATAACGATCTTCCTGCAAATGTTGTTCATAGCTTTTCCGAATGTAGTTGGCATCTTCGGCATCAATGCCACGCGTGAGAAACTCATAGAGCAACATCATCTCTTGGGTAGCATCCCTGAGGCTGAACACTTCCGAAGATATAAATGAACTGCGTTCCAGCGCAAGAGCTGCCGAGGTTGTCGTCTTCCATGGCACAATTTCAGTTTCCTTTGTTGTCTTCTTTGAAGGTTTTTCAAGAACCAATTTATCTTCGTCCTTCTTCTTTTGTGCTCGAGCTGAATCTTTCCTCGGTCGACCAGGACCATACTTAACTGGAGCACTAGAATTAACCGTATCCACCTCGGCCGCTTCCGATTTTTTCACAACTGGATGCGACGTGTATCCGTGATCATGGGCCAGATAGTTATTTTGTGTATTGGAGTCTGAAGATTTCGACTTGACATCGTTTTCGTCTGCCTTGGGAGGCAGCGAATAACAGTGCTCCAGTGCAACTTGACTAGCTTGACTCGCTTGACTAGATCCACCATCTGAAGATGTTGGCGACATCTTTACCGCATCCGGCATACTGTTGTCTTCATCCGCATCCCGTACAATATCAGCAATATAACCATTGATTGTCTTCTTTTGTTCGGTGGGCGGCAGCTTCGCAGGGTCTGCCTTCACAATGGGTTCTTCGAATGGAGGCTTAGGCGGCACCACCGTCTGGACGGGCTGTGCCTTCTTCGCCTTCGATTCCTTGGTCTTTTTCGTTTCAGTCTTCGGTTTTGGTGGAGTTTTCTTCGCCTTTGAAGGTTTCTCCTTTGCTTCCTTTTTCTTATTAAACTCAGATGTTATAGTCACTCCAGGGGTAGGCGGTACTTTAGTTATATCAGGCGTCTGAGGAACATCAAGACTATTATTTGATTGGGGAATAACAACAGACAACTTGGTGACTGCTGGCTCACTGACTGCTGGTGGTGTCTTTTCTGGAGGGGCCTCTTTTTCTTCGCGGGCTTTGCGGTCCCTTTCCTCCAGAAACTCTCTCTCGATCTGTGCCATGTATTCGGTGTTTCGTCTTCTCTTTTCCTGGTATTCTCGCTCTTCATCTGAGTCACTATAGATTCTGTCATAGTCAAAGATGGACTTTTTGACTTCCTTTTGTTTTTCTGGAGATTTTTTGATGTCTTCTATTTCATCCGCCTCCGGTTCTTCTTGGCCACCTGGTGTTGGTGGGGCATCAGGTGGTGGACTCATACTTATTTCCTCTAAGTCCGACGAGAATGCCAACCGATTGACAACAGCAGCAGGGGCTGCCTTATTCGGTTGCATTTTCTCATCTTCAGAATCTGAATAGATCTCGACTTTTCGCTTGCGCTGCCTATCTTCTTCTGTCTCCGAGTAGAGATGATTTTCCTTTTTAAGGTTTATCTTCTTTAAGTCTAAATCTGAACCTGAGCTCAGGTCTGAGGCAGTGCTTGCGTTATCGTCGTCTTCGCTATCGTCATCATCTTCCTCCTCCTCGCCTTCCTCTTCTTCTTCCTCGTCTTCGTCACTGGTCGAGAAGAAACTGGACGAGCTTCCTTTACGTTTTGTTCGGACGGCAGCCTCTCTGCCTG
Source organism: Leucozona laternaria (assembly GCA_932273885.2). Lineage (NCBI taxonomy): Eukaryota > Metazoa > Arthropoda > Insecta > Diptera > Syrphidae > Leucozona > Leucozona laternaria. The sequence continues at coordinate 49,155,992 of OW026366.1, forward strand.
CTGTAGTACCTGCTCCTCGCTCCTCAACAGCCGATCGACGGTTGTAGGTAAGAGCGTTGGCGCTTTCCTCTTCTTCATCAGAGCCCTGCACCATTTCCTCTTGATCGCTCAAATGCTTCTCGGTTTCGTCAGTGTCCTTTGCAATTGGACTAGGAGCTCTTTTGCGTATTCTTCGGAAAGATGGCATTTTAGGAATCGCAGCCCGTAGTCCCAGACTTGTGTAGTTGTTAAAGTCTAGATTATCACGGTTGCTATTAATCAATGCATTAATATCTGGAGCCTTTTCTAAAGGTTTAGTGCAGTTTCTGGCTGTTGTTTCCACTACAGCATCTTCTTTTTTGTTTTTTTTTCGACCTTGCTCATCCCACCAGGCCTCGAAACTTTTGTAGGCTGTGTTCTCGATCATTTTCTTGTTGAAATCCCTTTTGAGGATCTGCTTTAGTTCTTCACTTACTCGATCTACTACTTCTTTTATGGATTGCTTATAGGGATCATCGTAGTTATAGGCAGCTTCTCTGTACTCGTACTTATAGGGGTCATAGTAGGAATCGGTTGTGCCAACGTAAGCTGCTTCCTGGGGTAGAAGGTGAGGGAAACCAGGCATGTAGGACTGCATGTACGCTGGATGAGGGAAATACTGTGCTGGTTGCTGGTACTGCGGGTAGCCTTCGGTGGAATAGTATCCGTATGCTCCGGCAGCTGTTCCTGGATAGACATATGAGGAGCCTGGTATAGGTGGATAAGCTGGGTCATCTGGAGGATTGTTCGGTGGCAGCGGTGGCTGCAGTGGTGGAGGTGGTTCTTCTTCAAGTTTGCCGTCGTGTGAGGACAAACTGGAAAGCGACATACGATCATCATCCTTTTTCGAATGATCTGGACTATTGACTTCTTTCTTAAGCAAGATATCATCATCGCTGGACGAAATGTCGCTAGCATTGTGCTCCGTGTGCACGACTTTTTCCACTTTTTCCTTGTGTTTGTTTTTTTTCGACTTGGACTTTTTGGACTTCCCGTTATCGGCTCTATCCGAATCAAAAGTAAGTTCTCCTTCTTCTCTGCTTTTGTCCTTTTCGTGTTCAGAATCACTGCTCTCCATTTGAAGGAATGGCGGTGCATTACCAAAAGACTTCCCCTTAAACATCATTGCAATTCTTGTGTCTAAGTCAACAGTGGTGTGATCAACCTCTGCGGCCCCGGTTGACTTTTCAGCAGCCACATCCTGGCCTTTTTTGGATTTCGATAATGATTCCTCATCGTTTGAAGTTGAGATAGATTTGTGCTGTGCATCTTTGGGCCATTCCTCCTTTGGAGGTGGGGTTTCTTCCTCTGGTTCATCCCAGTTTGGACTGGCCTCTGGAGGTGGTGGTGGTGGTGGTGGGGGTGGCGCAGGAGGTGCCTGTGCTGTCCAGGATCTTCCACTTGCGACTGAAGTCCAGGTACTTTGCTGTGGCGGCACTGGTGGGTATGCATGGTAAGAAGCATGGGGCAGTGGAGGCGCATGATGGTACCCATAGCTTCCAACTCCGGCTGGGAGCGCATAATTATTCACTGGGGACGCATACACATGATTGCTGTGAGATGGCAGCGAATGTCCCGCCGTCGCTGACGATTTAGAAAGCTCATCATATTCAATTCTTTCGCTCCTGCTGTTGTAGCGGCTACTGCTGTACTTAGTCCTATCACGATCCTTGCGATCTAATTCTCTTGAAATTTCGCGGGTTCTATCTCTCTCACGATCCCGCTCTCTATCCCTATCCCGATCACGACGATGCTCTTTGCTGCGATCTTTTGACCGATCTCGTTTGTGATGGTGATGATGGTGATGTTTACGATCTTTATCATGTCGGCCTTCTTTCTTTTCGTAGTATTTATCACGATCTCGGTCACGACCTCGCTCCTTTTCACGAAGACGATCCTCTTCCGTGTACCGATCTCGACTGGTATGTGAAGAATAATGATCGTACTCTCGATCACCCCGATAATATGCACTGCTAGTAGACGAAGAAAGGGGATCTACAGCATCTTTCGAGTAGTCCTGCAGGTATTCCGCCGATGAATGGTGTACAGGTGGAAGTGGTGGTGGTTGTGGATGTGATCCCGAACCAGTTGGTAGAGGAGGTTGAGTTACCGCTGTTGGTGGAGGAACCGGTGGTTGTGGTGCTTTGCTTTTGTTTGTCAACGATTCTATGGTTTTCTTGCAGATACTACCAAAGGGATCGTAGAAAACACTCAAAATCTGAAAATGAAAAGTATATAACAGTCAATACATGTACTATCTCTGTTTGATATGAAAGTACTTGGGAGAAATCGACACTCCAATAACCCAAAATCAGTAAGAAACCCGAGATCAAAAAATTGTTAAAATTTTTTATTTTAAATATGTTCGGGATTTCGAGAAAAGTTTTCAATGGGAAATATGTGACATGTGACCGCCACAACCAAATTCAAAACAAGGGAATATTATGGCAAATACCAAGGCCGGATGGCGCAAGAGATCGTCAAGCCCTGCTCTGGTCAAGATTCTAATAACCTCTTGCGAAGCTGTACAGCGACACCGACGACTTAGCCAAGAAAGTAAAAACGCCAACAACTGAAGTGACTGGGTCGTTTAAAGCGGAGTGACACCAATTTATATGCCGATACCGGGACGCTCTCGTTCCAATAAAATATTCTTACATAAGAAACAATATGAGGAGCGCAAGCGTTGGCTTATTTCGAGATCGATAGTGAATCTGGCCTAAACCGACATTGCATTGATGTTCATGATGATGTTAGCTCTGTTAGAAAACTTAGTGTTTATCAATCCAAGTTGATTCCGAGGACGAATCTATCAAACCTCTTATCCATTAAGCGGTTTAAATATGTTTTAAATCAAAAAAATCAGGTTTCTCTTCCTACTAAGTCAAACTGACTAAGTTTCCTTAGTGAGATCTCAGAAACGTGAACTAGCTAATTAAACCAAAAAATATTAAGACCTGCAATTATTATCCACCAGGTGTCCTATGCGGTAGTCGTATTCGATATCTTCTATTCATAATATTCAAATTGGATGTTATTGTTTCTATTTTGTGATTGTCGGAATATAAAGCATTTATGACTGTTCAAAAGTACAGTTAGATGGTTGTAAATTGCCCTAATTTAAATATGAATAAAAATAAAAATCAGAGGTTCTTCAAAAATTATTGATTATTAACGCCCAACACGCACGAAAAATCCCGACCTTCCAAGTACTATAGGAGTGCACACACTGGGTGCGAGTTAATCGTATGTATAAGTATGTGTAGTTTCGACGTCCGAAAACAATCCGAACATTTTGGCATTTTTAAAAACTTCCGTGCGTTGAATGTATGCGCAGGGACTTCATGAAAGCGATATCACCGGGACACTGCTTATTGAACGGAGTATTCAGTGTGCGCACTCAATTCGTAATACCATTATTCATATGTTTACGTATGATACAAATTCGTATCCAATGTGCGGCCTAATATTTTTGTGGACTAAAAAAAATTGCTGAATAAAAAAAGATAAAGTCCAAACTTGGATTTTGAAGTAAAAGCTATGTTTTGCGTGAGTAAAAATAAGCTTAAGCTAGCTTGTTTAAGATGGAAAAGCTTTAATTTTCTTTCTGGTTCCCTCATAGTCGACAATGAGTCGAATGCATTTCTATTAGGGCTGGTAATTGCCCAACGATCCTAAATGTTCCTTAACTTGCTCTAATTTGTTATTAATTATTATTAGTTAATTCATATGACGCCGTTCTTCTAATTTTGCAGCTTTAATTAGATTCGGATACATTATTTAGTTTATAACTATCAATGAAATGGTGACTCTCTTAACGCAAGTGATCAATTATGACAGGTTTATCCTTGCTTGGTCTGGTTCTTCTGGCTGTGCATTTTCCCATATGAAACTCTCTGATCATTTGATATTTCTTGGAGAAAATGAATTCCTTCAATATATTTGGTTAATTTTGTACGAAGACGTAGGTACGTCGTATTTCTACTTTTACACAAACTGATTGTAAAAAAGTTTTTTTTAACTATCATTGACTAAGAACTCTACTGCTGCTTCATTAAAACCAAGAATCTTTCGCAGAATAATTTCACGCACAAGAAATCACTTATTTAGCTATTCTTACTAAATATTGCATCATTTTTTTTTTTTAATTTTTGTTTTCAATTTAACTCAATATCGCTTCTTATACGTACGTAGTTTTAAACTTACCTTTCCCATGACCGACTTTTGGTTGTATTTCTCAATGCAAATCCTCGACGCCTTCACATTTTCAAATACAATCCGGGCTAGCCCCAAATGTTTGTTATTTGTTGGATGATGATAAATTGTTATTTCGTCATAAGGGCCACACTTATCCAGCATTCCCGAAAGAAATTGCTTATCGATGTTGTCATTTAAATTCGTTATAGTTATCTCGATGGCTGGCGGATCACCAACATAGTGCTGATCAATTTTTAATCTGCAAGGTTGGGAATAGCAGCATTATGCGTTTGTCCATCAAAATAAGAACAAAACTTACCTTGGAACTGTCAATACTAAAGGTTCCGATGGCCTTCCACGAATTCTCAACATTGGATTCCGCGGGTCACGAGGAATAACTGGCGGATATGTTGGATCATTCGGAACAACCCCTTCATATCGATATAATTTAATTGCACCTTTGGTAAGCGTTGGGTCGGTTAGCATTTTAAAGTTTTTTGTAGACTTAGCAACGCTACCGACCCCAACTGCTGGTGGAATCGAGCCAGGTACACCTACGCCCGAACCACCACCGCTGCTCGAATGCGCCATAGGAGCTCGGCTATGCAGCTCCATGAGACCACTGCCGTTCATTTATATAGCCGCCGATCGCAAATTAGGGGGACAAATTCCCCAACAACAAAAAAATCCGCGAAAAGTGCCAAACCAAAGCAAAATGTCAAAAAGTGCCCCCAACAGCAGCACAGCACCTAACCTTAAATAGTACACAAAAAAGAGGAAAATATTTGAAAGTTTATTACAATTGCCGATGGAATTGAAATCTAAAGAAAATATTAATTGTGACATGGAATATAATTAAAAGAATTGAGAATTTAAAAAAAAAAGTGAAAATAATTTACCTTAACACGCTCTGGCAAAAGAATTAAAGTCTTGCGACCAATGTTTGCTTCATGTTGGCTTTAGTCGCATAGTGCGACTAATGATTGAGTGTAAACAATGAAATTTTACTCTGCTCAACTACTAGAGACCTTTAATTGCAATTTATTGGTAATTACTTTTAATAATTAATGGAAATTAACGCAGAAATTGAATTAATAAATTGCAAGTTTTTCTCATCGAATCGATGTTCCTGTTTTTCGCCCAAAAAGTAAAAAAGAATCTATGCAAGAGCGAGATAGTGAATATCAAACAAACACCACCAAAGTGAAACTTCAAAATGACACACACGCACGTCGCAACACAAATTAGAATTCGAAATTAATTTTTTTGTAAGTTGATTTTCGTGCTGCTGATTTCGCTTTCGCGTTCGTTTCCTTGTCAACCATTTTCGAAAGTGCGGAAGAGAAAGGGGGGTGTGTGTCATATTTTTAAAAATTGATTTCTTCTAATTTTGTGGATGGGAACCATTTCAATAAAAAAAAGAGATATATATTTATATCACTGCATATATAGGATATCAATCAAACGTTTTCCTAACTTATTGTTGTCATTTTTAGAAGGATTTCTTTAGTTGTAGTTTTATTAACTCGCCATAATTTTTATGCGAAGATCGTGGCTACAATTTGGACTTTGATACACGAAAAATCGAAGTGTGAATGGCAGCATTCAACACTTGTTGTCCTTGTAAACGTTTGATTTGTTCGAAAATGTAAGTGGTGCCAAGAAGCCATAATAATTGTCAAGCTGTAAATTCATTTTTTGTCGTTTTAATTGGACTTCCTTCAAATGCTGTTTCCACGGCAGTTACACTCAGTTTAGATTAAATAAAGGTAGGTAGGTAGAAATGGCGGCCCAGAGATTATATGAGAGTCCGTCGTTTTATGTGCGCGGACTATCATATAATCCCATGTGCGCGCCTGGCCTAAAGCTAGGACCGCACTCGGCGGAACTGCACTTCAGCGGAACTGAACTTCACGGCTTATTTGTGGGAAATTGTATGAGCTATATCGCACTAAGCGACAACTGCACTTCACGACGCGACACTATGCGACAAAGTTGGTAATCTGACCAACTGTGTCGCGACGTGAAGTTTCTTTCAGTTTCGTGCGAAAGTGCGCACGGTGTCGCTGAAGTGCAGTTCCGCCTAGTGTGGTTCTACCTTAAGTGCCCGATCACATGGATCGTTTTACTGAACTTGTGACAATACGATGAAGAAAAATCCTTTCGTTTCAATCTACCCTTCCCCATCTCACAACCTTAGAATCCATATCATTCACTCCCTCGTTTCATGCTGAATCCGAAAATATTAAATGAAACTGGCACATCGGTGGAATTTGGGTGGAATCTACCTTCTCTTTTGTATGCACTTAAAATCTTCCTGTCTACTGATGTGATCTTCAGTAAAAAGACCCATATAATAAGGCATTAACTCGTGACCTGTCCATGGAAAGTTATTTTAATAAAGGATTTTGTGGATATACCTCCTTACATGCTGCCTCCAATCCAAAAATCCAATGGACGCATACAATGCAGCAACATATGTCGAAAAAAACTACTTTTGGAACACGACATAATATGACCGCTGTTCAAAAGCTTGGTCATGAGATTTGACGTTTCACGCGTTGTGTGAGATTTTTTTCTGGTTCTCACCGAATGTGATGGTAATTGTTGAAGGAAAAAGGTAGAAGTAGTGATAAAATTAATTTATGTATATTTCCCTGTGTTTGAAACGACATGACACATAATTTGGCCAGTGGACAAAAATTCGTTGATTGTTGTGTGGTGGAGTTGGGGTGTTACGGATTTGAAAGGGGTTTTATCCTTTTAAGACCTTACAGTCCGGTCTTAGGAGTTCATGAGACACAGAATAGTCTGCTATATTACACGACGACTTTTGCGTCGTGACTCTTTTCGAACATAATCATGCCGATTATGGAATTCGCAATAATGGATTCACGGTGATTCGCAGTGCTGTGTTCTCTTTTCTTTTCATGGCGAATGAGTAGAGGGGAACGAGTGCACTGCACTGCGAATCCAGAATTGCGAATTCCATAATCGGCATGAATGAGTACAAAAGAGAAGAAAAATGAGACGGAAAACAAACTGCCCTATGAGTCGTCGGCCAAATTTCTGCGACTCATTTTTGACATTATTTTATTTCTTGTTTGTTATTTTAGCAAATTGCTTTATTTATTTTCATTATTTGTGGAGCCCACATGTACCTATAGCTGTATGGTTGCTAAGGTGTAGATCATAGAGAATTTCTATGCTAGAACAACATCGTTTCAATTATGTTTGTTGTTTGTTTGGTTGCTACGAGAATTTCATTACCGAAAAAAAAAATTAAAGAGGATTGCCAAATTTGAATCATGACTCAAAGCCTGTCTCAAACCAACGCGAAACATTCGCGCGAATATGCGACGACTGAATAATGTTCGAAGATTCGCATCGCGCCAGTGTGGGTGCTCCTATTAATCTCCATGTAATTAAATTAAGACAGTCGGAGGTTTCGTTGTCGCGCCGAATGTTTCGCGTTGGTTTGGGAGAGCCTAAAAGTCATGGTGTAATAGCGTACGACTCACAGGACGAAACTTCAAAGAAGAATTCGAAGAAGAGTCAAGACGCAAAAGTCGTCGTGTAATAGCAGACATAGGAGTTGTAACCGAAATTTGTCCTAGGTCCACTGCTACCGTAGGGTTGAGGAGCCGATCTTTGATCTTTAGCTCAGCAAATTTGTTGAGGTTATTTTAGTCTTTCCAAAAGATTTTACTGTCATTCCGGCCAGAGGAGGAAATAAACGACTGTTTCCTTTTCCTGCTGGTCCACACAATTACGAAAATGATTAGTATAGGGAATGTCCAGCTTCACCGCATGCTCTCCTATAGGCCAGTGATTAGAACAGCTCGTAACGACCATGGCTATGTCTAACCTAGGTCTAAATATAAGATCCAGGTTGTACAGAATTAATTATAGATGGGCCAAATCTTTATGGCTATCGCCGTTTATTAAACTTCGCGGCACCTACGATTTTATTTAGTATGAAAAATTAAAAATATTGCTCTTATTCATAACTCCAAGTGGAATGTGTCTTTCCGCAAGTGAGATTAAATAAAAGTATTTAGTGTTTCCTCTCCGTACAAAAAGATTTAAAAGTAGGCTTAATTAACTACATTCAGCCCTTTTTGTGAAAAACAAAAATATGATCCAGAGATGCCTGTGTGCAAAAAATTGTATTTGAGCTGTCAAATCAATCTGAAACGAGTGATCGAACACTATTTTCGTGAGTTTTTTCGCACACAGGCTATCTAACACATATTTTTATTTTTTATAAATGGAGCCACAGGAGGCGAATATTTGAATTATCCGCTGACCCAAGAATGTTCAAGGATTCGCATCACGCCAACGTGGGTACTCTCATTAAGGCCAGGCGCGCACATGCAACTAAACAGTTTGGTTGCAATTTTGAGCACTATGGGATTATATGAGAGTCCGCGCACATAAACCGGCGGACTCTCATATAATCCCGAGTGCTCAAAATCGAAACCAAACTGTTTAGTTGCATGTGCGCGCCTGGCCTAAGGCTCTCCCAAACCAAGGCAAAACATTCGTGCGAATATGCAACGACTGAATAATGTTCGAAGATTCGCATCGCCCCAGTGTGGGTGCTCCCATTATAAGGCTGCCCCAAACCAACGCGAAACATTCGCGCGAATATGCGACGACTGAATTATGTTCGAAGATTCGCATCGTGACAGTGTGGGTGCTCCCATTAATCTCCATGTAAATAAATTAAGACAGGCGAAAGTTTCGTCGTCGTTGTGAAATATTCGCGTTGGTTTGGGAGAGCCTTTAGGCCAGGCGCGCACATGCAACTAAACAGTTTGGTTACGATTTTGAGCACTATGGGGTTATATGAGAGTCCGCGCACATAAATCGGCGGACTCTCATATAATCCCGAGTGCTCAAAATCGAAACCAAACTGTTTAGTTGCATGTGCGCGCCTGGCCTTAATCTCCATGTAAATAAATTAAGACAGGCGAAAGTTTCGTCGTCGTTATGAAGTATTCGCGTTGGTTTGGGAGAGCCTTCAATCACCATGTAAATAAATTTAGAAAGGCGAAAGTTTCGTTTTCGTTCCAAAGAATTCGCGTTGGTTTCGGAGAGCCTCTGTTGCAAAAAATAAATATTTCTCTGAATTAATTCATTTCGAATTGGCATATTGACAAATAAAATCCCATTATTTCCAAAAATAAATTTCCCTCCTCCAAACTTCATGTCATGAATTCCTTTCCTTCAACTTTGTCAAAATTTTGTGGTTGCATCACAGGTCTCTAAAAAGTTTCCACATTTATTTTGCTTTTTCATAATTAAAAAAGGTAAAACCTAATATAAATTTATTCGATATTGATTCATGTATCAAAAAATCACATACTCACCTCAAATTGATCTTTGGACAATCGCTTATTTTTTCAATTCTTGCGTTTTCTTCTCATCAGCATCATGAGTTACAGGAGTTTCTTTGGATATTTCTCAATGCCTTCCGTGCGTGCACAGGAAGAAGCAGAAGAAGAGCCTGAATTGGTTGATCCTCAAACTGTCTTAAGGGTAAGATTAAATTATCCGAAAAATATGAATTGTGCCTTACGTATGCTTTACCTATCTAATGCAGGAAAAATGCGCCAAGGATGGACACATTGACGCACTCTACAATAAATACCAGGCATGCAATGATCGTGTTAATAGTCGCACCAAAACTGCCGAAACGTGCTCCGAAGAGCTATTCGATTACATTGGTGAATTAGATCACTGTGTATCGCACAGCTTGTGGTCTAAACTAAAGTAAAAAAAGTAATAAAAAAAAATTGACAAATCCCAACCTAGAGAACACAATTAAAGTAAAGATGTTGCTTCAAATTAATTCAGTTGTTTTGATATTTAAATTTGAGTCAGACTGCGTTTAATACAGATTTACAGGAATTCTATTGCGTTGTCTATCGTTTTTGTCTGTCGATTCCTGCCCAGGGCGTTGCAATTCAAGTTCTTCTAGTCTATCGATATACATATTTACCCTTTTACTAACGCTACAATTAGTTTCTTCAGATTTTTTCAAAATAACTAAGTTTTCGAAATATTTTCATAAAAGTAAATTACACCCCCTTCAACAAACTATAGCCCTGGTCCAAATAAAGAGTACCTACATTCAACCAAAATTCAGCTCTCGGATTTTTTCGAACTGAAGTCCAATTTTCTTGGACTCTTAAGAGTATGTGGTGTTTGGGAGAAACATGATAACTCGAAAAATAAATTGCGTCTACACAGTTAAAACATGAATATAAATTTATTCCATCATTTCTGAAAGCTTTTCTACAACTCCTTAAAAGACATTCAAATGCATTTACATACTGAAAAAATGTAATTTTGTAGTCATATTTCTCTTTCTTTCAAATTGTACATAACGTTTCTAAAAATAATCTTCTAAAATCCGGCCATTTAAAAAAAAAATCCACAAATCATAAATCCTAAGCGACACAACAGAGTTGCGTGTAGGGGACAGAGGGTCCAAGAGAGAGTTTAAATCCTTCCCTAGATACTGTATTCCAAGTATATTATTGACATTGGGTGTCAATAAATTCCATTGAATAGTTTTGAAATATTGCCCAAAATTGCGATCTACTTTAATTTAAACCGATTCAAAATTGCCCTTTAACGGCCTTCAAGCTACAGAAATTGGCGTTTAGTCAAGCCATTTCAATGGTCGACTGACAGTGGTACGCTGCATTTTAACATTTTCCATATTTTAAACTTGTGTGAAAACTAAAAAAATTCTGCAACAACGTGAAATCGGTTGTCGCACAGCTATGCCAATTATTCGGTCAGTTAATGTAGATGTAAAAGATTTACGAAGTGATGAATCATTTAAACAGTTTTTGAATACAGAATATGTTGAATATGTTCGCCCTTTAAGATCACGGAGAATGAAAAGTCGATCTACCCGATTATGCGAATCCGTTGTAATGTCTTTACTTGGGGAAAGTGACAATGACCTAGCATCTTTAAAGCGAGTTTGTTTTGAAATTTTAAAAGCTATTGTGAGTTTCGCCCGAACAAACTTGTTCGCCTCCAAAAAAAAAGAAGTGAAAAGCGCATTGCATTCCGCCCGAAATGAATGTTCACAATAAAGGGAATTTTTCGATCATGAAATTTCGGGTGAAACTCACAATAGGCGAAAAGTAAAATGTCAAATTTTCCGGGTGAAATGTTGTTTGGGTTCGGGGGAAACTCACAATAAGGCTGACTGAATGCTTTCGAATCTGCTACAACGACTTAAAACTATTGACGGAATTAAATTTCGTATTGGCCTCACACGAAGAAATTGCAGTTGTAAAAGAATTTTCTGCTCCAAGAAAAAAATAGCTCTGGATTGCAAGATAAAAATATACTTCACGTGTTATTTCCTGATAAAAGTGCTTTTCCTACAACTTATCGCCTCTTTGAAGCTTTCGAGACATTTTGTGCTATCTTTGAACGAGTCATCATTTTTGACACTTTCTAGAATATACGCTATACGACGTTCATCAATGACTAATCAGTGACTGCGAAATCTGTCTATTATGGCATTTGAAAAAAAAAACGTTTGAATTCGTTTTTCGAAGATGGGAAACATTCCTAGGGAAATTTTATTCACGATAGCCCCCATTTTGCGTGAATTTGTCAAAAAAAAACCGAAGAATACAACTTTTTTTTAACTCTAATACTTACTTGTTACTTATGTATGTATAACTAACATATGTACAAAGAGAGGTATACCTACTTCTTGATCTCTTACAGCCAAATTAATAAACGTGGAATAGCGAAGGATTAGGCCTTATTCCTTGGACTAAGTGCAAAGTGTTATTAATAAAACAAAATTTCTATTAAGTGACGTTTACTATGCTAAACCACCGAAGTAGGTGGTTTAGCGAAGGAATAAGAACTAGATGTGTCAAATTTATTCCAAAATTAAAAAAAATATAAGTGAAGATTGTTAATATAGCTTTAAATAAAAATAATGATTTCTACTAGATTTATTGAGTTCTTAAACTATTTGCAATTATTGGACAATCAGCCACCAACGACAAGAAAAAGAAAAATATATAAAACCAGATATGATCCAATGCAAGTGCTTAGTGAGGAGGATTTTGGGAAGAAATATAGGTTTTCCAAGAAAAATATGAGAAAATTCATAGCAATTGATGAAGATAACCTTATGGGGATACAAGAGGTGGTCATAACACACAACAGATACAACACAAACAATAGAAAAATGATAATAATTTCGACAGAAATATGATATATTAATAAGAGAATTGTTATGTGTGTTTGGTATAACGTGAGGCTTTTTTTTTTTTTTTTTTAATTATCATAATTTGCTGTCAAAACCCATACAAACAAACAGCCATCTTACTTATTGTAGTAGATTTTCTTAGAGAATTTTTCGTAAACGTCACTTAACTATTCCACGAACATTTTGTTTTTATTAATGTAAAATTTAAACCCGTAGCTTAATGCTTATTCTATGGTTTAGTAAACTCGTGGAATAAAGGTGGAATAAGAGTTTTTTATTAATAGGGCTGTTATACTTTTACAGCCAAATTAATAAAAAACGCTTATTCTACCTTTATTCCACGACCTTACTAAACCATGGAATAAGGGTAAAGCTACGGATTAAAATTTTACATTAATAAAAACAAATTGTTAGTGGAATAGTAAAGTGACGTTTACAAAAAATCCCTTAAGGAAATCTACTACAATAAGTAAGATGCCTGTTTGGTAACTTGAAGTTTTCACCAAGTTTCGTAAACTTGGGTTTTTTTTTGTATGGGTTTTGACAGAAAATTTGAAGAAAAAAAAAATAAACCTCACGTTACCAAACACACCTAACAATAACGTTGTTTTGATTATTTGTTTTTTATTTTATATATTTTATTTTATTATTTAGGTGGGTACAACAGATTTTCATGAATTGTGTTTGGATGTTGGTGTGTTCGTTGACATAAGAGAAGATGTAATTTCTTTTTTTGTTTGTTGGAAATTCTATTCGTATTAAATGGAGGGATAGATAGATAGACAGAGAGATAGATAGATAGATAGATAAAAATACAAAAAGAAGAGAAAATTTGTAGGTAGGTTGGATTTTCCGCAACAAGAGTGAACTCATGTCATTCCTGAAGCCTGGCTGTATATTTATATATATATATTCTATATTTCTTCCTGAAATCCTCCTCCCTAAGCACTTGCAGTGGATCGTATCTGGTTTTGTATATTTTTCTTCTTTTTGTCCTTGATGGCTGATTGTCCAATAATTCCAAGTGGTTTAAGAACTCGACAAATCGACATTATTATTTTTATCGAAAATTCAATTTGCAATCTTCACTTATATTTTTTAAATGCAGAATAAATTTGACACATCTGGTTCTTATTCCTTCGCTAAACCACCTTCTTCGGTGGTTTAGCTTAGTAAACGTCACTTAATTGATATTTTATTTTTTAAATAACATTTTGCACTTAGTCCACGGAATAAGGCTTAAGCCTTCGCTATTCCACTTTTATTAATTTGGCTGTTAATTCGTAATTTAAAAGTCATGAATGTGACATTGCTTATACCTCCGGTTTTAATAAAAATTATTTTTTCTAGACTAATATTTTGACTTTCATTAAAAAAAATGTCAGCTCACCCAAAAAAACTTGGAGGTCACACCCATACATTGGGTCCTGGCTACGGCCGTGAGTAGACTAGTGAGGGCTTTGTCAATGCGCAATTTATGTTAAGCATATTTCATCTTATATGGATTATTTGACCAAAGTCCGTCTAATGCGTTAAATTTTTATTATTATTCAGCCCTATCACGAATTCCATCGTAATCGGAATCTTTCCGAATCCCGAAAAAAAGCTAACACAGCATCCGTTCGTAATGGCAATTTGTATGGGATTTTCCGATACGATGGATTCTGTGATACTTTTTTTCGGGATTCGTAACAAGTTTTGGATTACGATGGAATTCGTGATAGGGGTGATTATTTATTAACAAGCAATTAAAATTACAAGCTAATAAAAAATTTAACAAGCCCAGCTGCTTTTTTGCTTAGGAATTCATATTACAATTTTAGCTTTTTTGAGAAATTCAGTGATATTATTTATAATATATAATGGAATTGTTTTTGAAAATTTTGTTGATTATGGGGTGGAACAACGGACAATTGTACAAAATATGGTTTAGATCAAGGCGGATGTTGCAAGTGGAGTAGGGCCCGTATTACGAATTACGAAACGAAAGGCAAAAAAAAAACGATACTTAAGATAGTCATGACATAAACCGATTATGATTTACGGGAATGGATTTCAGACATCCGATAAAATAAAAAAAACAGCAAAACCAAGCAAATATATAAATAAAGTGTCAATTGCATAAAGTAACGATCCAAAATTATAAAAAACGACCGCAAAAAGCAGTCGTAAACGAAAACGAGTATATCGTTTTTAAAAAACGAATAGCGTAAATCAGAATCGGAAAATAACGATAACGACGGATTTTGAACGATAATCGTAATTCGTAATACTGGCCCAGGTTGGGGGGGAGGGTCGTTTTTGTTGAGGAGGTGTTGATGGGATGCAGCGGTGTGTCCAAGTCGAAGTCTAGCGAAGTTAGTTATTTTTTGTTTCGAACAGTTAGTAGGGTACATCGGCGTAGATTTTAAGAAGTTTATATCCCTGTAGTGATGGTGATATAGGCTCCAGTCGTGGCTATTTTTTGCAAAAAGATATCTTTCCAGTATGCTTGAAGAGATCGGTTTTGGTGAAGATGTTGAAGGTGAATACGGGTGCGTTTTTGGCTGAGTGCGCTGCACTGTCAGCATATTCATTTCCGCATATTCAAACACAAACAGTGCACATTGTATGTATGTGTATTCACAGCACTTTATACTGTATTCAGTGTATTCAACTGCATACATAATGTACATACAAGGCTAAATATTTTCCGCAGCTTTGGGACAGCATATTCCACTTCGATCATTTGAATGCTTTTAATACCTTGGTCTGATTTTCTTTTTAATTTAATATTCCGAATTAAAAATTTCATCAAGAGTGAATTCCGAACTTCATTATTTTGAGCAAGCCCAAACCGAAAAAAATTACCCCTATACATTACAGTTTACTAAAGCAAAAACAATAGATTTTCTATTGTTTTCGTATTTCTTCTTCTTCGCAACAATTATGTGAGTGAAAAAAAAAAATACTCCGAATTTGAAAACGAAAGGATTTTGTATTCGAACGATGTTTGGAAGAGAAGTACTAAACTTGTATAGGGGAGAGGGGGACGTACAGTGGCTACACTTCCTTAAATAAATGTCTGATGAAAATTGGGACGATACCAATTTAAAAACAAAAATAAAAGTCTTTTTCATGGTACCTGTTGCATGTCCAAAATTGTCGCAGGCTGTCCAAATGGAACAAAATATATATATAAAATAAAAATCAAGGCATGATAGGACATCTATTCGCAAGGAAAAATACGTCAAAAATAAGTGATGTTTGAGTGTTCCAGGTGCCACGCTACTAAATGGGAATTATTCAAAAATGAAACAATAATCTTCCTGTTCTCTTTATTATGAAAAACATTGAAATAAATAATATTTATAGATTTATTACTTTAAAAGTGTATACTAATTAACATTTCGTATATATTTATATATTTAGTTATATTAAAAAAAAAGATCTAAAATATTAAATCAAATTTTGAGATATAATTAAAAAGGTATCTCTCTTTATATAAGTGTACCTTTTAAAATATTCTTTACAAATTTTGTAATGACAAACATATTACACAAATAAAAGAAAAATAAACAAACATACTCTTTGAAATAGAATAACAGAAGTTGGTGAATATGAACAGATTAAAATATTTACAAAACGTTGCATATTTTGTTTAAGATAAAAAAAAACGTTAATAATAATAATTAATAAGTTTGACAATAATAAGAAATTGAAAAAAATAATTAAGGAATGAATTAAATTGGGGGTGTGTTGCTGTTAAGTGGCGTCCATGCACCACCCTCTTCATCTCATGGCACAACATTTGTGCCTACTTGTAACACACCGAAGCAAACGGTACAAACGCGGACGGGCTTGTTGATACCAAACTTAAGAATTGGTATATCATTGTTGGAGCACTTTGAACAAAGAACCCTACCGCAATGACGGCTGAAAATTTAAATAATGAAATGAAGGAGAGTTTTTGGAACAAACAATCACCCCCACTACAAAATCCGATGAGTGAGCCGCTTAGGAAGTCAGACTCGATTTTGACATTTTTACTATTAGCGAAATATCAAAATTCAGTCTGAATAAATCTGAAGCTCATTCATCGAATTCTAAAATCGGGGGAATATTATTTTGAACTTACCAATGGTGTTTCCGCATGGTGAGTGAAAACTTAGTCCCACACTCTTGACACAAATCTGATTCAGACCATGGTGACTCCTGCGGCAGTTGGTCCAACAATTTGTGCAACAATTGATTGGTGGCGAGTTTGAAATTGAATATAGTGACACCATCACGATTTTCAGTGCCCATGCAGGCGCGATTTTTAATCAGAACCTTACAGAGAGGTGCCTGACCACGCATAAAGGCCAAAAGTAGCGGAGTATTGCCATCCATGTCGGGAACATTTATGGGATACTTTGGCATGCATTCAATGAAAAGCTCACATATAGCGGCCGCTGTATTATCCTTTCCAGTTCGGCAGAGCTCATGTAATGGATTTCGCCCCTTCATATTGAAAGCCTCAGCATTAATGCTGGACTCGGTGAGAAGTTCTCGGACAACCGTCAAATGTCCCTCACGAACGGCAATGTGTAACGCATTGTTTCCATCGCCATCGGCTGAATCAAAATCAGCTCCGTTTTGAATTAGGGCCGATGCAGCTGGTAAATTTCCCCGTTCGGCAGCAATGTGCAACGCCGTTTTTTGTGTCGCATCACGATCGTTGATTCTGGCACCAGCCAATATCAGGTTTCTGATAATCATTTCATTTGTTGATGCAGCGGCTAAATGAAGTGGTGGCGTTTGATTGACGTCTTGAACACGGCTGTTTACATCAACCTGGATTGATAACAAAAAGAGCACACTCTCGAGGTCATCCTTGATAATTGCTGTGTGCAGGAAGTTCTTTCCTCTTTGGTCCATTTGTTCAGCGGCATTTGGGAGGCGCTCGAGGATACTCTGGGCCGCTTTATTCATACGCATAGTAAGAGCCGCTGCGAAAGGAGTATTACCAGCTTTATCGCGAATTTTTAGATCGATTCCCGGATGACATAGGAGGACCATTATAATGTCATTGTGTTGGTTTTCAATGGCTATGTGTAACGGTGTCTTGTTTTCCCAATCCAAAATGTTCACATTGGCTCCGTGATCGATAAGAGTTTGAAGAACTTTGGTCAGGCCCCACTGACAGCACAGATGCAGTGGAGAAGCTTTATCTTTGGACTCCTCACCACCTTCGCCATTCATACCTGGTTGACGCGGTGAATCCAAATCGCAGCCACTTTTGATTAGAAAAATAGCTGCGGACTCTTTATTCACATCGATGGCCCGATGCAGGAGTGTTTGCTGACACCCATCGGGGCCTGGTCCCCAGCAATCTGTGTCTACACCATGACGCACAAGCACATGAGCCACATCTTCATACTCGAGTTCAAGAGCGGTCCATAGCGGCGGATCTCCTTTATTGTCCGGGGCACTAAGAGCTACTCCACGGGTGCAGAGGGCGTCTACGACCTGAGCCAAGTGACAATGGATAGCCAACTGCAAAGGAGACTCCTGCTCCCCAGTAAGAGCATTCATATCGGCTCCCTGTTGAAGCAGAAATACGGCTGTATCCGAATCATGATTAAGAATTGCTTGATGGAGCAAAGTCATATCCTGCCCGTTACGAGCATTTACATCCGCCCCTCCCCTTATCAATATGGGAACCAGCTCCGTACGGTTCAATGAAAGACTTAAGCTCAATGGAGAGTCCCCGGATGCATTTTTGCAATTAAAATCCGGACCTTCCTTACCTTCCTTGCCAAGTTCTTTAAAATCGGCAAATTCAGTTATAACTTCAGGACAGTCTGCTTCCACGGCTAGATGCAATGCTGAATTAAGATCTCCTATACTAGATTGCAAGTTGGGAGAAGCCCCAGCGTTCAGAAGCTTCCTGACCAATTTCGAAAGGTTCTTTTCACTTGCAATATGCAAAGCGGTAAGTCCTTGTCCATTGATGTGATTCAGATTTGCATGATCAGATAGAAATATTGCGGCTTCTTCAAGACCTTGCAAAGCCAATTGTTGCAAAAGACTGTCATGGGTGTCAGATTTGACTTGATTCGGTCGAGCACCTTTTTTAAGAAGCTTTTCGGCCAGGTCAAAAGGTTCGCCATCGAATTGAGGCGGAGTCAAGCTCAAAAGCAAGGCACACTTGTCGTTGTTTGTTCGTATGTTTATATCGATCTGCGGAATTTCCAGCAACATATCTACCATTTCTGTGTGTCCCGATATAATGGCGGAGTGAAGAGCAGATTGGCCGCGCTGATTTTGAAGATTAACATCAGCTTTTCGATCTAAAATTTTCTTACTGACTTCTAGCATGTTGTTAAATGTCTCGGAATCGACATTTTTTGAGGAATAGTTACACACAAGGTGTAATGCCGTATCCGAGGTAATTCTGTGAAAATAAAATTGATATCCAATAAATTAAAACCAAAATATTCGTCCCACAAAATGGAACTTACCTGTGTGGAAGATTAACTTCACAATTTCGATCGAGCAGGAAGTTTGCAGCGAATTCATCAGAACGTTTGATAGCATCTATAAGGAGTGTGGAACCCTGAGAGTAAATTTTAATGTAAATATAAAAAATACACCAGGTAAAACAAAAAATAATAACAAATACGTACCTCAGCATCATAGGCATTAATATTTGCTCCCCCGTTCTTTACCAGTTGCTCTGAAATTGCCAAATTACGAGCAAGCAAAGACATTTGCAATGGTAATTGACCTTGTAAAGATAAACTATTAACAATTTCTGGTAGCTAAAAAGACAAAGGG
This sequence comes from Leucozona laternaria, assembly GCA_932273885.2. NCBI lineage: Eukaryota > Metazoa > Arthropoda > Insecta > Diptera > Syrphidae > Leucozona > Leucozona laternaria. The sequence goes on from OW026366.1 coordinate 49,175,271, forward strand.
AAGCATCCATTGAATTGACATTTTTTTTAAGTTTGAAATATATGAAAATCTCTCAGTCAAAGGCAATTATGGAGTCATTTGGACGTAAGAACTTAACAATTGGTTTCGGCGAAAATTGTGTCAATTCGAATCGGGTTTAAAATCCTTTAGTTTTCAAACTTTAACAGCCTTATTTATTGACTCGTTTTAGCGACGGAGTAAAGCTACTCCGACTTTACCACGTTTTTAATCCTAAAATTTGATTTATAAAAAAAAAAAATAGAATAGAATAGGAATAGAGGCGCAGGAAGCTAAAACTGTTTCATAGGAGGTTTAAAGCCGTATTAAAGCCGTTTTAGTATCTAAATGTCATATTGGCATGACATCGAATGAAATTTACAAAAAGGAGTGTAATCAAAATGTTTCTTTACCTTTTTTGTTACTAAGGGCCAGTTTCACAGTCAGAAAAGTGACACTTAAGTGTAGAATGTGAAAGATTAATTTCCAATATCACAGTGCACTCTTACCTGAATAAGTGGCACTTAAGTCTCCGATGTTGGTGACTTTAGTTCCACTTACGCTGGCTGTGAAATTTAGCTTAAATTCCTCATATGGGAAACTTAAGTGCCACTTATTCCGGTAAGTGTCGACTGTGAAACTGGCCCTAATTGTAAGACGAAATGGATAGTTACGTTGGATTCATATAAATGATTTAAATTCTTTAAACGATTTAAATTCAAGAAGGAGAAGACTAAAGCAGTACAAAACTCGTTTCAATCCCATGACACTGAGGGATGAAGATTTCCGCTCGGAGTACCGATTTTCGAAAGAAAATATGAAAAAATTGATAGCCATCGTTTGGCCTTCCTTAATTAAAATGAATAATTGTGAAAATCAGCAGGGTTTTTTAACGTTTATAATAACCCGAGTTTCAAACGGCCAAGAAAATATTTTATAAATAGGGATTTGTTTGACGTGGCGTAAAGACGGAGTAAGTAAGTTTGTTCGTTGAGCCCTGAAGTCACCCTGGGGTCGCCCCAAAGCGTTTTTTGAAAAACCTGAAGTCACCTTGGTGAAAAAATTCTGCGTTTTTTGAGACCTGGGGTCGCCAAAGTCACATGAGTTGTTATGTATAATGTTTTGTTGTGGATTCACGTGCTGAAGGTTACTGTTTATCTTTGGAAAACAAATTGAAAGAATATACGAATTTAATTTAATGCTAATAAATAGCAATACAAAATGGAAACGGTAGAAGTTGGTTTTATTAATTTTCAAGACATATTTGAAACAAATTTTAAGTTTTAATTATCTAAGCACAAAACTTTTTTTTCTTACTTTAAATGTCAACAGCCCTTGAGCGTTTTTTGAGAACCGAAAAACCCCAGTTTTTTTGACAATTCTTTGGGCTGTCAAGAAAACCTCGGTCAACCCCGGGTAAAGTTCAACGAACGAGTGCTTCGACTCGGTTTAACTATTCCGAGGTTGTAACGAGTATTAGTGAAATCTAATAAATAAGGCACTAAGTGTTCTGAAATACTTTTCGCTTTCAATACTAGCGGGAAAAGTATGCTTTGATTTTCGATCGGATTAAAAATATTTGACATTTTGAAATTCATTTGAGTTTTCATGTCCGAATTGAATTCAAAAAAAAAATTTAAATTTTAATTTGGTCGATGTTCGTACCTGTGATTTGTGTAATTTTTTTCAACAAATTTGATGTTTTTAATTGTGTTTTTACGATTTCTAAAGAAAAAAAAGGTTTGAATTCTAGCTAACGTGAAAGTGAATCCGTGCGGCAATCAATTTCGTTTACGGATTTTATTCGGAACGGAAATCAGAACAGGGGTGAATGAAGAAATCTGCAACGATGGATACCATATTATATATCCGTCGATTTTCAAACATCAGTTGTTAAAAAAAAATAAAAATAATTTTAACACCCGCGCCCTCGGAGCATTTCTGGATTACATTGCCCGATTTTTCCAATGCTAATTTGTCATTGTTGTTGAAATAGTGTGAGATTTTGTGGTAGGTAAACGATTTTTCTATTCAGCGTTGGAAGAATCGGTTATGTTAATTCTCCAGACTTTTATTATTATAACACTGGCTAGGTTGAGTCTCAAGTTTTAAAGGAAATCGGTTTGAAGGTTTTGAATGAAACAACAACCACTTGAGTGAGCTGGCACCAAATAATTATAGGCTGGAGTTATAGCCTATTATATAACCTGAACAGATTTGTCTCGAGTGGTTTGTTGTGGAGTCATGTGTCGCTATCGCTCTAATGTATTTCATATGCGTATATCCATATTTGTATCGTGTGATGTGTTGTGTCGAAATCTATGAAATACATTGGAATGACAGCGACACACTACTCCCCAACACACCACATGAGAGTAGTGTGGTTCCGGCTTAACGCTGGCAGCCAGGCCGATCAGCTTGTAGTGGTGCTTAGTCTATTACGTTAAATTTTAATTTAACGTAGCCCCGGCTGGGGCTCAAACAATCGGTTTAGTCGGTGGGTTGTTTCATGTGATGGGTCAAAAAAATTAAAGTTTATTTTGTCGATTTTATTTAGCTTCTGTAACAGATAAATAGATACAAATTGGAGGAGTAAACTTTCAGAGACTTTATCAAAAATTAAATTGCAAAATCAATACTAGAAGTACATAATATGTGTTCATTTTTTCTGTCAAGCATATTTAAGGCAATCTAATCTAATTTGTCACTCTTTACTGTGTACCTAGTCTTTTAAAAATAGCATTTAATTAAGACCAAGTATTTTTTAAATATTCATTTCCACACCCATATTCATTAATCACACCCAAACATCATGTTTAACACGTAAGAATTAATTAGATAATTGCTAAATTTAAATACGAAGAGGGATACACAAAAATATAATACAAAATATTGCTATTGAATGTTTACCATGAGGAAATCTGAGACTTAAATTCAATAAAGATAAAGTTTCGAAGCATTTGATTTCCTTGGCAGATAAAACAAGTTCTGGTAAAGTGAGCATAGAAGATGTGGAATATACTTTGTTATTCTAGCATCTTAACTGGTTACAAACAATCAATATAAATTCTTCTACTTTTCTGGCAAACTTTCATGAATATTTTCCGCCACGAGTGAGCCCCCTTGGGTTACCCATGAAAGCACATGTTTTGTAACTTCCTCGATACAATTTAAAACAAAAATGCTCCAAGGAACTGAGTACAGGGTAACATTTTGTCTCTACTTAAAGCCCGTCTACACTAGATTTGTTCGTTGAGTCCTGAAATCACCCTGGGGTCACCCCGAAGCAGTTTTTTGAAAAACCTTGCCTTACATTGGTGAACAAATTCTGTGTTCTTTTGAGACCTGGGGTCGCTTGAAGTCGCCCGTAAATAAAGCTACGTTTTATACAGTGGTGAGCGGCAGTTTCGCGAAGTAAACGATAAGAGGTAATACCTATTGTCAAGAAATGCAAACATTTACAAATTCAGGTAGGTATGTATTTATTTTTTAGAACTATAATTATGTACCAAGGGCGAGTTTTGGTCTTGAGTTCTGGGTTGGCTACAAAATACATGAGATGTTAACTGATGCACAGCACTTAAAGCCACGCTAAAAAATTCTATCAATAGAGTTTTGCAAAAAAAAAGCCTCCGAGTCCAATAGAAGGTATATTCCCAAATGATGTGTAATGTAACATATCTTTGTATCGAGTAATGTTATTGTAAAGTTAAAATGCTATTTTTTGGATATTTGAAACATAATTTATAATTCTGTATTAGATACCTTTTATTTCTTAATATTCAAGTTTTTTATTGATTTTCTACTCTCGAAAGTAGCGTTTTTTTTACTCTAAGCCGATATGCATCTCTTATAATGATTTCATGTTCATTCAAATTATTATAATTTTTATAAAAATATATTTCTTGTTATATTATCTTAGATTTTTTTCACAATTTCAATGTAAAAACTGATAATTTTTTTCACAAATCGAACAAATGCCTTAATGAGAGTATTTTAAGACCTTAATCATAAAGATTCATGTAGAAGTTTTTGAGTAATCAATTTATTAATGAAGCTATGTCGATCTGTTTTTTAATTAAAATGCATTTTATTTGCATTTATTTTATTTCGCGTAGGCTTGATGGTAAAACATTGTATGTGTAGGTTAAGCAATAAATAACCACTTTTGGTTTTTTGAAATTGTAAAATTTTTCATCAACTTTTGAATTTAGTATGCTGCAAATCGAATTGAGGGGGGACTTTTTCACCCTTTTAGCATAAAAATGTGTGCCCCTATTCAATGACTTTTTTACATAATGTAGCGTGTCATGTTGGCTTTACCTCAGAAACCTTAACATTGAAGATCCAATTAGTAGAACGGGAGTTATGAATTTTTAAACCCAACCATATTAAATTCGAATTATAATATTCGATTCAGATAATAATGGGGTTCTCCACTGATGGGTAGGTACTGGTCGGCAATGGTCCAACCACGCAATTTTCTTGATTTTTCGATTAATATAAAATCAAGATTGCAACGCTTATATACCACGTAAGATAATAAGTAAGGTATCGAAATAACCGCAATTTTATTTATATGCAAAGTTAAGAAAAAACAAAAAGTTATCCAGTTATGCACTCAAGAGATATGAGTTCATTTATATGAAAGCGCTCAAACATTGCCGTTATCACCGTTCAAGGGTATTTTAGGGTTATAATTTTTTGTATTCATATTCAGACCAGTAATTTCTATCATTTGCCAAACTTTCAGTTTTCTAGCACCACCCCATAAAAAGATAAACATCAAAAACTACATTTTGTCTCGCATTTTTCTACCTAGATTGGCCCTTTTATAAGAGCTAACCAAGCTTGCCGCTTTGCTTCTTTAGTCGCATTTTGATTCCTATTTTTGCCTCATGCGACCATGAGACGACTTTTTTAAGAACTGGTGTTTTTGACCCTTTTTAAATGTCTTGCGACTTTTCTATTAATTAATTTCTATTGATTAATTGTTTAAAAAAATAAAAAACATCCTAACAAAAAATCTATTTTCATTCATAACAGCAAGCAATGATCACACAACAGACCTCAGAGAATTGTCCAAAAGAACAGGATTCTTTGTTTTGGCTTATACATGTTTTTAACTAATATGTGTTGTACCAAAAAGTCAGCCAAAAGATTGCCCTATAACCGTACGAGCAGCAAATCAAAAAGCTGGTACCTGAATCACTGCAGTATATTTGATTAAAATTATATTGAAGGAGTTTTAAAGCTAAAGGACAAGTGCAAAACTTTCGCTCTCTAAATTTTGAAAGATGTTACTGATCTCGGCAATGACTAACAAATTTTGATAAAAAAATGTGTGTACGTAAATACTGCATTTCGTTAAAAAAAAAATTACCATTATTAATGGAGCCTGCGATAGAACGCTTTTTTTTTTTATTTTCCACTAACTCGTTAACAATAAAGAAGTAAATAGAACGAAAATAATAGACAATTCAATTTTTCTTTTTGAAAAACCAATATTCTGAAAACAGGTTCATAATTTTTTGAAATTACGTTTTAAGGAGTATTTTATTAAACACTGTATATCAAATTTTGATAATATAAAATTATTGTTAGTCAACTTTTTTTTACTAAAAATTGCAGGCATTTTTAGTTTTCCTTCCAATTTAAACAAAATTTTCCTAAGGCGACTTTTTTGCCTCGTGACCCTTGTTTTTGAGACTTTTTCAAAATCTCCCTTGTTTTTGAGACTTTTTCAAAATCTCCAGCGGCAGCACTGGAGCCAAAGCCAACCTTTGTGTATATTTTCTTCGGTCTGTTCTTAAAGATAGAATGAGACAGCACATCGGGAATAATAGTGTAGTTTGTATGAAATTTGATGGTGCAAATTTTGTCGCCAACTAGACAACGAAGTTGAAAGCAAAATAAAATGAAGCGAGATACCTTGTATGACAGTGTCCATATTGGACTATGGGATTAATATAGCACGTAGCAGAGATGAGCTAAACTGTGATTTTCCAATCACAGGTATAACTGTGACTGTGGTTTCTGAATCAAGGCAAGTTTAACCTGTGATTGTGATTTTCAAGTTTGGAATATCTTTGAGGCCAAAAAAAAAAAAAATTCTCAGTAAAATATAAAGTATGTTATTAAATGAGGACAACAAATAAGTAATTAAAATTAGCTCGTAGGACATAACCATGAATACAAAAATGCTAAAAATCTCAAGTCCCGAATTCAAAATTATCGAATAGCAAAATCTCGAATGTCTAGATATCGAATGCCCAAAATTTCCAATACATACATACGGCGGATCGAAAAACGGAGTATGCCAATCGTTGAGGAGGTGGAAATTACCTTGTCTCGCCCAGCTCTCTAGCTCCAATGGAAATCCGAAAATTTGCACTGTCAAAATTTTATTACAGCGGATCGAAAAACGGAGTACGCCAATCGATTAAGGAGGTGGAAATTACCTTAGTGTCTCGCCCAGCTCTCTAGCTCCAGTGAAAACCCGAAAATTTGCAATGTCAAAATTTTAGATTCATTTTCCTTGTCCTTGTGTACAAAATCACAACCAGGCTAGGACCTCAGTTCACAATTCAGTTCTACCTTCTAGATCCTAAACTAAAAATAAAAGAATTAATCTGTTCTTCATATTTTCATCATGAGTCCTGAGATTTTGTTTTTCTGTATTGTGATTTCGTTCAGTTGCTAAAATAATAACTAAATCACGACTACAGTTCTCGTTCTGATTCATTTTACTCATTGTTGACTTTTCTCTAGTCGTGATTTTGTTCACAGTTCATAAAGTTCATTGTGCGATTGTCGTGATTTGTGAATCGTTTCTTTTTGTTGTGATTTTACTACAGTTGTGATTTTCAATCACATTTAGGGCACTCACAGGTTTATTAAAGAGTCGCTCACAGGTAGTGATTGTGATTTTTGACTCACAGGTCGAAAATCACAGGTCGTGATTTTTTGCTCATCTCTAGCACGTAGGGGTTGTAGTGATTTGAATAGATTTTGCTGGTTTATAATTATTTAAACGCATTGGGATGTTTTGTTTTTTGTATTTAAAAAGATATTCTGTACCCAAGTTTTAATAACGGGTGTTTTTTTTAGAGGTATAGATTTTGAAGTTGGCACTACTATTTTAACTCGCGGCCACTTTGTCAGCTGTTAAGTGATTTATTTTTAAGTTTGCTTTGGAATTTCAACATGAATAGACTGACATCTGAACAAAGCCTCCAAATTGTGCCCAAATGGGTCCAAAACAAGATTGCCGTTGATCCCAATTTTCATAAGCGAATTTTGTTTAGCGATGAAGCTCACTTTTGGTTGAATGGATATGTCAATGAACAAAACTGCCGTATTTGGAGTGAAGATAATTGTCAAGTGTATGTTGAGACACCGTTACATCCACAAAACCTGACTGTTTGGTGTTGTTTATGGTTTGGTGGAATAATTGGTCCGTACTTCTTTAAAAACGATGCTGGCCAGAACGTTACAGTCAATGGTGACCGTCCATCAATTGAACAACCATGATGTGCAGGAGCTGTAGTTTCAACAAGACGGCGCAACATGTCACACAGCTCGTGCCACAATTTTACGTTACGTTACGGACCCGTGAATTAGCCTCCAAGATCGTGCGATGTAACGCCACTTGACTATTTTCTGTGGGGATATGTGAAGTCGCTAGTCTACGCCGATAAGCCCGAAACGATTGACCACTTGGTTGACAACATTCACCGTGGTATTGCCGATATACGGCCACAAATGTTGGAAAAAGTCATCGAAAATTGGACCTCTAGATTAGACTACGTACGAACCAGCCATATGGCGGTCATATGCCAGAAGCCATCATATTTAAATTATGATGCCAGAAGATTATCTTTCGAATAAAGTAAATTTCATGTCAATTTAAAAAACTGATCTTTGTTTTATTCTATTTCAAAGTTCTATACCTCTTAAAAAAAACACCCTTTACAAACAATTTGTTTATAGTACGTACATTTAAGTTGAAATTTTAGTCAACTGAGAGGAATCTCCACTGTTAGGTACCTTTTAGGTACAGCAAACAAATCAGCTGCTATTTGTAGGTGCTTGTCTACTGCTACCTTTTCTGCTGGCAGTAAAAATACGCTCTTAAAAAGTATTGAGACAAAAAGAGCATTTGTGGGGCTTTCCATTGCTAAATTCAGATTTCAATCTTAAAAATTGATTTTTTTCTCACATATTTTGAGCAGAATTTTCACACCTGCAAAAAAATTAATCAATCAACAAAAAAAACACATTTACAAACTGACAGCTGTAAAATATGTTGGCGGTAGTACAGTTAGGGGTAAATCTGGCGAAAAATTTAGATCTGCAAAATTGATTTTAAATCAAAAATAAATCAATTTATTTTGTCCAATGGAACGGAAAGATGGTAAAAATCGGCTGTTTGACAAATTTTACCAATAATAAAAACACCATTAGCTTAAAAGGTTTTTCAACAGCATTTTATACATATTTAAAAGCACTTGGTAAAACAAAAAGACTTCATTTTAGTATGTGCTTTTAAATATTTAAAAGCTTTTTTTTTTTGGAAATCGGCTATTATTTAATTATTTCTAAATGTTTGCTTAAAACATTTTAAATGTTTGGACTTTACCGGTATCATGTTTCTCCTAACCACCACAGAAAAATTTCCGGCGTGCAAAACACTGTCAAACTGTTACAACTGTTGTGTTGATTTTCACAAGAACTTTGTTTCCAATCTGCAAAAATCCCCGCTCTTCGATGAACCAAATATAGAAATAATAACTTCAAACATTATTTGTATAGACTCTACTACAAATAGACCTCTATAGAAAAATGCAAAAAAAGCTGTCTTTCTAAAAAAAATACCATCTATTCCCTTATTAAAGAAGCAATAATCAAAACAAACCCACACACGATAACTCTGGAATGTACTTTTTCTAGGTACCTATACCTACTTCAAAAGAATAATTTGTATGGGTTCCTGCGCAGTGTGCGAATAAAATGTTGTTTCTTCTAGTATAATTGTCATGGGCTCCGGCTGCTATAGCCGCTCAGCTATGGTATGCCAAATGGCATGCCATGGTGTTCTCTTAAAAAGCCCCACTTGTGCTTCACGCACAGCTACATCAGCTGGTTGAAACATAGTAACTTTCAGTTATAATTCTGTCCTCAATGCGATAGCAAGCATTTTGCGTGTATAAAGAGGAGGGCACACAATAAAAATAAAAATTATTATTATTCTAAGTATAAATTTCATCATTTAAAAAAATTCGCTAATCATCGGGTGCTTAGTTACTATTTAGTTAAATTTTTTTAATTTTTAAATCGAAAACAAAAATATACAAAAAATCGTGCCTTGTCCAACTCGTTTTTGTTTTTTTCCTCACATTATTATCGTCCGTTGTGAATCTTTGTGTTGAAACAAGATATAAGAGACAGATACGTTTACGGAATACGTATTCTACCAAGCCAACACGAATTGTTTTTTTTTTTTTTTTTTTTTTTTATTAGCGAAATCCGGATACTGTGCGGTTACCTACCTACATACATGTGTTTATGTTTTAAAACAAAAACCGACAGTTAAAATTTAAATTTATATAGAAAAATAATTAACTCTTGCCAACAACAGAAGAGGAGGTTCTCCACTATCTCTTCAACACAAAAAAAAATAATAAAAAAAATAAAAGATAACAAAATAATATCTAATTCTTGTGCTAGTGATTGAAATAAAATATTTATAAAAAAAAATATTAACAAAAACATTTTTATACATAAATAAATAGTAATGAAGTGGTATTTTAGAACAACAAAGAACACCCTAGGCGCTTGTTTTGGGTTCTTATCGCTTAGTTTAGCGGTATTGTTTATTTTAATAGGTTTGTAAAAAAAAAATAATGTTTAATACTATAAAATGTTTTTGATGAAATTAAAAACAAAGTAGAGCTTCTTCAAAGAGTTAGTTGTGGTGGAAAACTTGAAAGTTTTAAAAATGTTCAATTCAATCTTACTTTCTACTGTGAACACATTGTGGGGCGCCATCTTATTCGCTAATTAGTTTCACATGGCCAGCGCACATTTGGGGCGGGTGAAAATGACACTTGTTTTTTTTTTTTTTTTGTTGATGGTACAGTGCAGTTCGCTTGATAGATACAAATCACATATTTTGGTTTTTAAAATAATTTATTTTACAGAATAATAAAAAGAGAAAAATGCAAACACAAACAAAGAGTCCAGGGGAAAATTGTTTAGGTCATAAATAATATTAATTCCGAAAAAAAAACGAATAAGTTTACTTACTAAAAAAACCTTAAAATTAAAGGAAAATTAACTAAAGAAAAAAAAGTTTTTTAAAAGTAAAAGTGACCTAAGCCGTTTTCCCATTGAAAGAATTTGGACTTGTGTGATTTTTTCTTGTTAGGTATTAAAAACGCTACAGGCTTATGTCAAGATTTTCGGGATACCAAGACCATGGCCAAATTTAACCATATAAAGTTAGCATGACATTTCGAATAAATAAGTCTTGAAAAGTGCCGCGAGAGCACAAAACTGCCTCCCAAACTTTACATATAAAAATAGTCAAAAGTTAAAAAAATTTAAAACATTTTGATATATTTTTGTAGAAGTTAAGGAATCGCAGTCCAAAGTTATAGCTCTAGAAATTCAGATGAGTAAAATGAGTTTAAGAGACCTTTATTCCCTTGCTATACCAATTACAATCGACTCACTAAGTCATACTCTCCCTAAGTCGATTTTCTCTCTAACTCGTACTTTTTCGCCATACTTTAACATTCCCTTCAATTTTCCATACAAAAACCATTCCCTAAGTCGAACTCCCCCTAAGTCGAACCTCTCTCTCTAACTCGAACACATTCTCTTCATTACTGGCATTTTTTTTCACACCTTAAGTCTAATTTTGTTTAGCACAAAACAAAATAAAAAAACATTACCCCTTCGGGATTCGTATTTGGATATATGTATATATGTAACTACGAACCGTCAAGTACCTACACACTTCAATACCCTTAATATGTATTTGTAGCATCGCGTGTCCCATCATCGGTTGTTTTCGAAAACGTCAAATCAAAGTCAATTTGACCGGCAATTGATCGTCATTTATGACGCAAAAGTTGCAATCGTCAAATATGCAATCGTCCTGCTTGCGCACATGTCTTTTGATGATCGTCAAATGATTTTTTTGCAAGCGCAGTTGACGTTTTCGAACAGAAGCTTATTTCATCAGAATTTTCAGATTCACTTTCGCTCGTCATTTTCAGCCGCGACGTGTTCATCGTTTTTTGTCGACTTCCTGACTGACATCCAAAAATGTAAATTAGCTAACAATCTCTCGAACCACCATGTCTGTCTCTTTCGTCACCTTCATTTTTTTACAGCTTAGTTGCAACGCAGTTGATGTTTTCGAACACGTGACTTTAGCAAACTGCATTATCGAACACAATGCTAATGCAGTAGAATTTGTAAAAATTTGCGTTTTCGAACAGAAGGACTTTTGCAGTTTGCGTTAAAGAACATTCTGCAAACGCATTTTTGACACAGATGACGTTTTCGAAAACGGCCATATCGTTTTTTCCTATTCAGAAGATGTTTTTTATTTTATATTTTTGTTTTGTTTCGAAGAAATTATGAGTCCTTATTTTACTATTATTTTTTTAAATAAGCAAGAAGCTATATTTTTTTGTTAACTTTTTGTAAGTATGTATATTAACTTTTTTTTATTAAATAAAAAAAAAAAATAAAAATAAAAATCTTTCTCTCTATAACTCGATTTTTTCCAAAACTCTCTCTAACTCGAACAAATCTTCGTATCTCTTGAAAATTCGACTTAGGGAGAGTCGACTGTATTACAATATGGGTGTTTTTGGTAAGCTGACTACGTCTTTTAAGATAATTTTTGGCTTTAATTTTTATGAATTTACATTTTGTTCATAAGATTCTTAGGCCCAGTTTTTCAGTGGTGAGTTAAACCATCAGAGTTAGCTAAATCTAGAAGTAAATTAACCCATCACAGTTAACTGAGGAAGCAGCAAACAATTACATAAACTCGGTGGATAAAACATCAAAATCATCCGTTCAATTAATCTTCAGTTAACTCACCAAATTTGATGAGTTAACTCGGGTTTAACTTTAATCTCGCACAGAAAAACTGAACCTTAAAAAACTAGAAATATGCAAAAAGTAGAAAAATGAAAATCAAAACGACATAATTTTCAAAATATCTAAATCTAAAAAATTTGTCAATTTTGAACTTGTAATTCGTTGTTTGAATTATTAGGTGCATAGTAAAATAAAAATAAAAACTGCTTGCGCAGAAAAAAACATATACTTTACGGCTAAAACCAATGGCGCAAAATTTTAAACATCCTGATGTTAAGGTTTTACCATGATACTACTAAACAATTTTCTATCTTAAAAGATCTTTACTAAAATGTTTTTAGTTTTAAACAATTTTTAATTACTATCATATTAAACCTATTTTCTTAATAAAATCCAGCTAAACACGCCTTAAAAAGTGACAGTTCATGCAAAAAAGTAAACAAACATACTTTTTCACATTTTTAATTGTCAAAGTAACATATGGTGATTTTAACTTTAATAAAAATAACTTTAAAAAAATTCTCTTCATACTAAAAATATTTAAACATCTTACTTAATCGTCTAAAATTTTGTGTCAATACATACTTTCATAGATTTAGATCAATTCAAGATTTCCAACATGGCGGATTTCGCCATAGCAGCTTTTTTCAAGTATGAACAAATCAGCTTTGCTATATTTCTTTCCTGCAGTATCTATAGGTAAGCTATAAAGTTTTGTTGTAACACATTGTCAGAAAAAGAAAAATGCCAAAACAAATATGTACATAATATATGGAACGGTACTCACACAGTCTGTACTGTTAATTGCAAGTGTCTATCTAAGTGACCTGCAGTGTGTCTACTCTACACACATAATTTTATTTGCAAGATCTAAACACTATACCTATCAGAAGAACATCATTGACCTGGAAAATGACGTCGCTGATGTGAGCTGATGGCGGATAGGGAAAGGCACAACACAATTCGATGTATATAGGTGTGGGGAATTGGATAACTTTCGAAAGATTCTGCAACATTGAACAGAACAAGAAGAACACATTATTTGTTATTTGCAACTGTTTAAAAGAGAATTAAACAACAACAAAAAAAAAGTTTTTGAAAGTTGTTGAACTATTTTACTATGAGAAGAGAGAATGGGGGGCAAACCATTGTGGTTGTCAACGTCTGAATAAACTGGTTTGATGAAATTGAGATCAACAGACACGTCACGAAGAACGAACAATATATTTTCGTACTTTTTCTCTGATGAAGTGATGACTAAGGGAATTTTCCAAAAAAAAAAAAAAAACAAAAACATTTAAATATAAAGTCGAGATGGTATGTATGTATGTATGTACCTATACTGGACACCGGCAAGAAACAAGAGCCGGTTGTTGTATGAGCCAAATGTAATGAGTCATAACTTGCGAGAGATCTACAAGATGCAGCAGATGTACCAACCAATGAACCAATGAACCTAGGGAATGTCCGCAAGTTTTTTTTTTTTTGTAATTTATTTTCAGTTTATCAAAGAATGTGAATGTGTTTTCCTCAAAATCGTGTACATGTTCCAATAGTTTTTTCGATGGAAGTGGACTTATTGTGTTGTGTTGAGTAACTATGGGGAAATTAAATGGCATTCAACAAGTTCGATTAGACATTTTGGAAATTATGTGTTCTCTTTTTATTAATAAGGGAAAGAATGAGAGTTTCAATAACTTAAATAAAGCACATTGATATTGGGTGGTAGGTATAAGCAGTACAACAAAATATACAATCAGTTATCACCATATTTAAACATAGTAATACTCTTTTGTGAATAAGCTATCTACTGGGTATCAGACTGGTAAGAGGAATGTCAAAGGATAGGAGCCCCCAACATGTAACATTTTTTTTTTCTCACTAGTCAAAAGGGTTCATCATGTGAAAGGGCTCAGTCGGTTTCGATAGTAACCCTTGCTAGCCCCTTGTAAGTATCTATGTAAGACTTTCTAGGGCCTCATTTTAAACTAGGTTATTCCAGGCCTTAGCGATGCTTTCTGTGTATATGTTCATGGTTGTAAGGGAAAAAATCGTTAAGAGGAGGTCTATTTCCCTACGTTTTGGAGGAAAAAAAAATCATATTGTTTTGATTCACAGCATAGTTCGGGCACCCAGAGTTTTTTTTGTCGATCCACGTAGAGGCCGTTAATGCACGCCCACTTTTAATGGCGATAAACTGTTATAACTTTAATAAGTTAGCCTTTATCTAGTCTCGTCCTTATATACCGCCTCCACTGGACATGAACGATGTCCAACATCACAATCCACTTCACAATCTGATTTATATGGATATGTCACCACAGGACATGCATTTTTTCTAGACGTTGTTCATAACTCGAGCATCTTTCATGTCCAGTGGATGCGCCATGTTAATCTTAACGCAGTACCGAACTCGAAGATGTCTTGAATACGCAAAACGGCCGGCGCCGGCACCACCCATCAGCAATAAAAAAAGAACTCCGATAAATATGAAGTTCAAATGCTAATTGGGCGCATTCACTAATGTAGTTTCTACGTAGTCAACTCATTCTGATTGGCTAAATACAATTAAAAAATTAGTTGAAATTTTCCCTCCGACGTATAGTGTAAAAATTTCGGCTATAAAGTTAATGGATAATGATTTTGACATTTCACAATCAGCTGTTCGATGAAAATACAAGTTTTTCAGGCGGAATTACTGGCTATAAGGGAAGCATGCAAAATACTCAAACAAGACCCAAACCAAAATCGAAATACTGCAATTCTGACAGACAGTCAGGCGGCTGTTACGGCCATTGCTGCGGCCACATCATCCTCCAAATTGGTCCAGCAATGCCGGGATGAGCTCGAAAGCCTGAATATCAATCTTAGGTAGCAAGGCAAGGATCAGCGCTTCATAGCTCACTTGCGGAAAGCGTTTACATTGCTATCGGAATTATGAAGGGTAATTTACTTTCAATTTTGGTCACCAAATCCAACCGTAGGTAGAGCATTCTAAGCAACTGCGTTATATCTAGAAAGATGTGGCCCACCTACAATAAAGCCCGAACAAAAGAACTCATGTGTAGTCCAAGACAGGACATAGCCAGGGTCGTGACAACATGCACCGGGCACTGGCCAATAGGAGAGCATGCGGCGAAACTGGGTATTTCTTACAACAACAACTGTCGTAGTTGTGCGAACCAGCAGGAAAAGAAAGATTAGTTCACTTTCTCTGTAAATGCCTTGCCCTAGCCCGTTTTAGGATACAATCACTTGGAAAGGCTTTCATTGACGACCTTGACGAACTTTCCGAACTGAAAATCAAAGACTTGATTTCTTTCTTAAACGTGATGAAATGGCTATAAAACGATATTTTTGCTGTCTAACTCGGGGCTTTAGATTGTTGTTCCACAAACCCATTCCTCAACCATAGGTTCAAACGAGTTTTGGTATCAAAACGGCGCTTTTTGAGCTAATTGGGTCAGCTACCTAATGTCTTTTAATAAAAAGAAGTATCAATCAAGTGTTTTGAATCTCTGATTACTCATATATTAAGTGATGGTTTCATTGTAAAATAAAATGACGAATAATTCTCATAAATATTGTATCATAAAAAGTGACTTATTACTGTGTTTTTATAACATGCATTTTGTGGTTGGGTTTATTTAGTGATAAATTTGTGTTCCTAGTAAACCAACACAATGGAAAACCACCCAAATCCATCCTAAAGTTTGCTTTTGTTGTGTTGGGAGTAAAGGAATACTGTTTTCATATCCCGTAGGTACGGGTAAGAACCGTAATTCGGTTCAAAAAAAAAAAACTATAAAAGTAAAATATATATGGATTAAAGTGATAAGAAAGAAGAGATATAATGAATATAAACAAAACTGAAACTAGCTATTTTGGAAAAAAATTAAATTTGCTACAAGTTTGCACTACAACTTTTTTTTCCTACAAATAAACGGCAATCTATGTGGAAGGTAGATTTACTCGAATAGATTTTAAAAATGTTGTTCTAGCTACAAAAGCAAAATTTTTTTTTAAATACAAATTTCGAGTTGAACAGTGTTTGCACTACAAATATTTTTCTTTAAATATACGTCAATCTATGTAGAAGGTGGATTTACTCGAATATGTTTTCCACAAATATGTAATTTACCGTTAGAATAGCCAAATAGGGCAGCTTTCTTTTTACTAGCGCAAAATATTATAATTATTAAAAATTCAAAGCTTATCTATTCATTATTTTTACCTATTCATTATTTTAATATTATCATTTTTTTTTATCGATGTACACACTTATATTCACAAAAAAAAAAAAAATTATTTCATTTAAATTGGCCACTGTATTAAAAAAAAAATTATCAAAACTAACTTCTTTGTTGTTGTTGCGACATTCACACTTTTTTATGAATTTGATCTTTATGAATGAGAATGGCAAAACTTGGTTTAAAGCAGCATCTGTCACCAACTGCAACTGTCAATCTTATAAAATGCAAATATGTTGCCAGAATCATTTGCGTCTTCAAACACCGAAGATAAAAATATATTTTTTTGCATTCTGGCCAACTTTTTGGGATTATTGACCACTGTGCGTTGCGTCTTCAGCTTTCTAAAGACACCAATATCGACTTAATTCATCGAGCGGTTTGGTGGGTTTGAAATCGTGTATAATTAACAAAACCGTCAATTTTGTCTGGAATTAATTTTACTATAATTTTGTGCCATAATTATTATTATATTAGTAGACTGTATTTAAGAAGGATGGCGCAATAAAATTGATGGATCTGCATCTGCAAATTTGAAGAAAAGTAGAGGGGGATGGATTGATGCCAAAAAACGAATGAGTGAAAGAGTATACCATGAAGATGAATATGCACGTCTTCATATTTGCATTATGGCACTTCCTATAATCTTCATCTATGAAGATCTCTGCATTTTGGTCTTCTCTCTCTATTCAACAAATGTAACTGTTATATCTTACATCCCTGTTTTTTTGCAGAGCTCGCATGAAGATCAACTTAAATCCACCATAAATCTGTCAGTCATTCAGACGAGAGTGAATTCCATCAGCCATCACTCTCAATCACTTTTAACAAGTATCCATTTTTATGATTGTTTATATCTGATTTGTTCTCATTTTCCTACACAAATTCGTTTATCGTTTGGCAGTGGCGGGTATTTCTTCCAATTTTCTATTTCTAGGTTATCTATGTACATGTACATACATGTTTGTTATGAAAAGTGACCACCCCAATTAAGAAGAGAGCCTCCTCATTCAACTGCATATTATACGCTCCACCAAGTCGCGTCATCGTCAATCCACTTGTTGACTCTTTTATTTTAATGAGTGGAAGTACGTTCATTTATATAGATTACCATGAGTTCATTAAATTTTGTTTTGAATGTGATTGAGTAGGTTTTTATGTTTCAAACGAGTACATAATATATCATGTATTTATTATGGGGTCTTTCCGGTTTTGTGCAACGGTTTACGGATATTGTACATTTATATGAGTATGACAGAGAGATAAACCCGGATTTTAATTATGCTTGAGAATGATGCTCTCTTAAGAAGAGTTGGTGATTTTACTTGATATTAATTTGTGTACCCACGTCATATGAAGGCAAAACTATAGATTTTTCACAAAAAAATGAGAAATGACTCCACACATGCCAATTTATAACAGTTTTTTTTTTTTTTATAAAAGTACTGTTTATGCGGCCTGGAAGGGCTTTCCTTTGCCATGATTTCTTCTTTTTCTTTTATCATTTTTGCCTTCATCGTGTAAATGTAAAACGCAACGGTTTGAAAAAGGAAATCTTTTCTTGTAGAAGGTCACATTAGTCATGTATTTTTACAATCCCAGAAGGAACTGGATGACAAAAACGAAATCGGGGTTATAGCGATGTCACCACAGAAAAAATTTGACGTTTCCATACAAACTATCGATAACAAGTATGCAATTGACGTCGCCGGTAACATTGTTTTATTCCGCGCTAAGTTAAGCTCCGATTAAATTAACTGGGCCCGTAGGGGATTAGTTGTTGTTGCATTTAACATGTAAATTGCTAAAAAAAAATACGGTTTTTTCGTCCAGTTCCTTTGGGTATTGGAAAAATACACTGCTATGTGCATGTGGTTCCTTTCGATAACACTCACCGTTAAGGAGTCATACGCGAAAACCGACACTATCGTCATTTTTGAAATAGCGATATCTTCTAATCGATCAACCCGGTAGTAGAAAAGCCTTACAAGTCACAACCTCTTTTGTACAAAATCGTATTATCTATGTATAAGTTTTGTATGAAGTACTTTTCGATAACTTTTACTGATGTTTAAAAAGTTATCAGCGAAAAAAAAACAATATTTTTGCCATTGACTTTCGATAATTTCTTTGAAGCACAAACAGTTTTGGCAATGAACTATTAAGACAGTATTTTTCTTCTGCCAAAATAAAAATAATTGGGTTAAAAAGTCTTAAATTGGATTTTTCCGCACTTTGTCTAGGCTATATTGTGACTTTTTATAATTATTCTTAAGGAATGGATTATACATTTTTGTTTGGTTATCAGGTACAGTTTTATAAGCAAGAAATTCCCACAAAATTAATTGATTTTTTTCCTTTTTCAAAATTCCCAGAGAAAGGTATTTTTCCCACGATCCCCCAGCACTGATTGTTCTTGTTGTATTCAAAGCTAGACTGTTTTTCCAAGCGGGAAAAATTTGAATATAATCTCCAGTTGACTTTTTTTGAACGGATCTATAACTTGCAACATTAAAGTATGTACTTATGTATGTATCCATGTAAAGGGTTTTTTTTTCAATTGGCACCGCTAGATTTTGGCGGCTTGTGGCGGCCATATTGTTTTGGTGACATCTGTCAAATCTTGGGCCGAATAACCGCATCAGTTTTCGAGTAATACGTGACTGAATTATGTGAGTTTGGCACTACCGCTCACGTTATCGAGCAATCAAGTACCATAATTAGACATTTTCTCATCAGTAATCGAACGGAATTTCATTCGATAGATGGACAGCCGACTGACAGTGTGTAATGAATGCGAATTGGGAAGGAAAAATGTTATTTTTTAATTTTATTTTTACTCATTCCATTCGATCACTGATGGCAATCACTCACTCAGTCACTGAAGCAGTAATTACGCCCCTGTTGTTTATTATTCAGTTACTGATGCCGAAAACTTTATTATCAAATGCTCTTGTGCCAACGATGCGTGCGTTAAGCCAATTTTACGGTTTATATGGTTGGCCATCTCAGTCGACTTTTCAAAGTTTGGTGGCCAAAATTAAGTCGACCGATTTGGTGAACAATCAGCCAACACACGTACGTCAACGAAACGCAAGATCTAGATCTACCGAAAACATCACCGATATTTGTGAGAGTCCGGAGTTCTTCCAAAACCACGATAGCATTGCCATCACCATCAACGGAGAACGCTACCGATCGATGGTAAACAATTTATTTTAGCACAAATTGCATGACATGCATGAGAACGACATGTGGTTCCAGAACGGTGCTACGTGCCACAGAGCAAACGCCACAATGGACATTCTATATATGCATGAACGATTTGAGGGTAAGGTTACCAAGGCCACCAAGATCGTGCCATTTGACCCGTCAGACTTTTTCTAGTGGGCATTTTGGCAGTCGCAGGTCTATGCGAATAAACCATAATTGACCGATAACCTTAAGGTGAACACAACACAGGCCATCGTTCAAATTCAGCGGAAGAGCCATTGAAAATTGGACCACACGAATCCGTGCCACCGTAAGAAGGCGAGGCGGGCATTTGAACGATTTCGTTTTCCATACATTATGGCATACATGGGCTTTTCAAAAAAATAAAATTTCTTAATACCTCACAGCTTGTTTTATTGTATTTCAACATCTACCCGCCCTTATTGAAAAACCCTTTAGAAACTTGAAAAGCTATATAAAATGCTTCATTTCATCGCTATGTGACATTTTTCATTGATATAAAGCTCTTCAAAAAACACGTTTTGTATATATATTTGGTTTTCTTAATAAAAACTCATAATAAAATTCTTCAAAACTTTTGGAGCAATCGACATAACATAAGATAAGATTATATGTTAACCACGCACCACAAAAATTCAAATATGAATAATTTCTTTGTTAACTTTTTCGCATCTAAGTTCGGGATACGTACCACATTTTTTGAATTAATTTATTTTCACTTGGGTGTAATCTAAATATAAAATTTTCTTTAATATTCGTTTGTTTTGTTTTTCAATTTAAAAAGTTCAAATGCATATGTATGTATGTATATGTTTCAGTATGCACAATAATTGTAGCTACATTTTTATGAATTTATTCAAATTAAATAAGAATATCTTCATGAAATTCATACTTAAAATAAAACAAAAATTGTATTTAACATTGCCACTTATTTGGGTAGGTGTTTTTGTAACAAAATATTACTTCAAAAGAGCATATCGATAAATTTAAAGAGACACAAATGTTACAAAATTAAGAGAACGCATATTGGGTTTCCAAACTTTTTAAGTTCAAGGTCGAATTTAAACCCACTGTTTTCTGTAACAAAATAAAAAAAAAATTATTTGTGTGTGTCAATTTGAAGTGCAGCAGATTGTGACATATTTTCTGTGACAATAATAAGTTGAGTTAAAGTTATAAGAAGTGAAAATAAAATGTTTTAAAATTTGTCGCGCCTTGTTGATATGTTCTTTGTTGGACGTTGAAAGAATATATTTATTTATGTTCATGTGTACGATTAAATTCTTTTTGCGGTTTCATGTTGAAAAGAATTTGTAAATAATATTTAAATTTTAAGAATAAATTCTCGGAAAATCTTATCATTCGCAGCGAAATATTTAAAGTCGTATGTGACTTTTTGTTGAGTTAACTATATTATATTTACCATGACCTTCAACAGCAATTTAAACTTTAAGCTATTGATTTGAAATGACCTCAACTGGCAGTCACGTGTGCTCTATTTTCTGTTTTTCTATTGTCTGCTTTAGTTTGTGTCTTGCATCTTGAATATCAACATAGTTCGATTTAGTTTTTTTTTTTTTTTAGGTGAAAATCAATTTCTTGTATTTATTTTAATTTAAGAGAGGAATTTGATTTTGGATGTTTTTACAACTTTCTTCATTGTTAGGTAGGTTTTTATAAATAGGTACATATAGGTTCGTACGGTGAAACTTTGTTACTTATTGAAATGTGGGAAAAAGAATTGATGGTATTTTTTATGGGAAAATTAAAAGTTTCTAATATAAAATGTTTAATTCCAACAGAAAGTTCTTATCGAGCATATAAATATTAGAAAGGTTTAAACTAATTATTGGGTTAAATAAGGTTAAGCTTAATTTTTTGAACAAGTATGTTAACCTTGCAAAACTTCCAGTCACACTAAAATAAAATAAAACAATTTTAAGGAAGAATTTACGACAAATATGTAAATAAAATTTGTGTTTTTGAAGATTTTGAACGGTGGTTAGCATTGGTAACCACCGTAACTGTGCGCTATTATTACAAAATATTTTGTCGCATATAGGACTAACATATTTATTTAAATTTTAAATCACATCCATCCAGATATTGCACGAGTTAGGTTAGGTTAGGTAGAAGTGGCTGTCGACGGAGAGTCGACACACATAGACCAAATGTTGGCCCGTTGTGATACCACATGGAACTTGGAAAATCTTTTCCCTACTCATTAAACCACTTTGAGCTCCTTATGAAGCGCGTAAGACACCTTATGTCAGTGTTTATATGATCACTGGGATCGTTGTATTAGAATTGCACGGGTATACTTAAAACAATCATAAGGTGGTTAGGTTATGTAACCACCCAACCTGAAAGAGTTAAACTCGGTTTAATGAAATATTGAAAATAAGATCAGTTCTTTATCATATCCTTGTAAAGTTTTAAAGTGATGTTTGAACTGTGATATAGAACTCTCTTGTTCCCAAACTACAATAGAAGATGCATAAATATCTTCATTAAAAACGAAAAACTCATTTTAAAGTCAAAGCTAACTCAAATATTTTTTTTTTTTTACTTATTAACTGATTTTGTACGAATTGGATTGAGTGTTTTTGTATTTATTATTGTTGAAATACAATTACATTTACTTAATAACTGTTAGCCCACAAAAAATGGCCAAACTTGAAAAAGAAAATTGATTTTGAACTGATTTTCGGTGTAAAGTTTTGTTTTGGCATTTTAAGAATTTCCTTAAAAGTTGCCTAAATTTGGGTTTTGGAATTTTCTGCAAGTTGAATTTTACTTGCATCTAAAGGAGATCTTACACCGCAAAAATCATCAACATACTAAATAGGTACAGTTTGAATAGGAGAGATGAAATGGTAAATGAAATGCCAATTTATAACAGTAAACAGTTTATCGCCAGTAAAAGTGGGCGTGCGTTAAAGGGGTTCGCGCGACTTAAAGTACATATGTCCACCGGTGGAGAGCATAAACATTATTTTTATAAACAAAAGTGGTATAAAATGGTATGCCTAGAGTCACTTCAAAATAATTAATAAAATTAATAAAAAGCAGTGGTCCAAGGTTACTCCCTTGAGGTACACCGGAAAAGTTTAATTTAATTTTGAGCTGCACCTCTGTTAAAATTGGTCTAATTAAGATGAAGCAAAAAGCATTCGAAGTTTTTAAGTTTTTAAATTTTCAGTAATTTTTTTTTGCTATCTAAAAAATGTCGGGAAAAATGTTATCAGTTGAACTTTAACTTAACTTTAACTTTAACTTGTTTATTCAACTTTAATTTGGTATATTTTAGTCTTTCTGCATCAAGTTGACCGTCATTTTGGAAAAGAAGCTGTAAAAAGTTTTCCCCGATATCTTGAGAACCACAAGAAAAATTTTGACAGTAACTTTGTACCAATCAGTCAATATCATGAGAAATGATATTGGCTATGTATTTTAAAAATTATTTGTAATTATATTGATTCCATTAAAATTATTTTTTTTTTCTTTAAATATTAATACTTGATATTCGATTGAAACTCATCGTAAATAAATGATGATATATAAAATTGTTTGTCATTTTGGAGATCTTAATATAAAATAAGTAACACAATCACCTCGATTACAAAATTCGATGAATAAGCTGCCGCTTCAGTGAGTATTCAGTATGACAACCACAATTTTTTTCCAAAAATGTAGATAATTGAAATAAGCGGAAGTAGGGTGTACCACATACCGTATTACACATAATTCATATTAGTCATGAATTGTGTTCAGATCCGACGTAGACGTTGCTTTTTTAAAGGTGACTTATAACCTGACAGATTATTTAAACACAATTTTTAAAATTATTGATTTAACCAAAATTGTCTTATCACACAGATTCAACAACAATAAATGAAGAGCTAGTCCAAAAGTTCACATTTGTGTGCAGACAAATGTGGAACATATCGAAACTATCCACACGTTAAAAGTGACAGCCATTACTTTGATGAATCTGACAGATGCAAAGGAAAATAAAAGGCGTTATTTTTCTCTGTTTTAAGAAGTGTCTACCTACTCATATTTTGATTTTTTTAAATTATAATTTATATTACAAAATGATTACTTTTTATACAAATATAACTCACACCATGGCAGTATTTGATATGAATAAACGAGACAGGGATATATTGATATTTGGTAAAAAGCACCATGAAGGCTAGGTTCAGACGACGCCTTGTCGTTTCGTTCGTATACGGTTTTGTCGAACACGGGATAGTAATTCACACAATGCTTTTTATTCTTTCGATTATTTCACGTACTATACGGTTTCCTACGCAAGAGACGCAGTAGCTTTTCTATTTAACTCAAAATATTAATGCAAACGTAGCAAACGTGTAGCCGCCATAGGTTCAAATCTCATCTACACGCCATGAAAACACGAGTAGTTTGTAGTACTAGATTATTGTTTGCATCTACTCATAAGTAGTTTGCCATCTCCAAGGGAATACTGCTAATTATTTGCTTCAAGTAATTCAACCACGTTCGTTTATATCTACCTATCTAAACATTTTCAGATAATTTTGATTTGTTGCTGCATCAGCTGTTTCTAACAAGTTATTACAACAACACAAACGTATCCGGATAGCTTTGGACAGTTACCCGAACGCTGCCATTTTTATTATTTACCAATGCAAAACAATACTTATTTAGGCATCGTTCGAATCATTATTCATATGAATTTGAGAACCCTCGGCAGGCAATGGGCGCGTTCAACGCTAATCTCAATTTTCAGAATTCTGAATTTTTGGAGCTCCTGATTACCAGCGTAGAACACCGGCCTTAAAATAAATACAACTTTAATCAATTTAGTAAAATTTTAAAGCATTTTTAGTATGATCCTAAATTAAAAAGAGGACTTTGGAAAACTTAAACGAATTTAACATCGTTATATAAAGGGCCTGCGATCGACTTAGAGAAGATGCCGATTTTGCCAAAAAAATCATCTTTCCAGATGAAGCTCATTTTGCGGGTAGTAAACAAGCAAAATTGTCGCATTTGGGGCACAGAAAACCCGCACGCATACATTGAAAAGCCGATTTTGGTCCAGAGGCATAATTGGGCCATTTTTCGAAAATGAGCAAGAAGTGGCCGTTACAGTCAATGGCGATCGTTATCGGGCCATGTTGAACTAATTTTTGTTCACAAAAATTGAAGAGGAGGATATTGGCAACATTTGGTTTCAACAGGACGGCGCTACGTGCCACACAGCCGAAGCTACACTCGAAGTTTTGCGCCATTTTCAAAAAAAAAAGTTATTTGGCGGACCCTTTATATTTTTGATCTTTTAATGAAGTTAATATCACCAAATGCTAAATTTATCTTTTTATGCCATGGTACCTGGACGTTTACGAACAAATGTCAAAAAGGGAATGCTTTTTAAGTTGTTTGCTGAAGTTTATTAAGAAAATAAGTTTATTATGATACCAGTTAAGATGTGAGTAAAACCAAAAGAGTTTAAGCACAGAGCTTTAAAGTTAGAAACTTGTTAAGTAGAATATGCTTCGATTTTTATAAATACATCAAGCTATTTTAAATCTGCGCTATTATCTTGTATTTCCATTTCAAATAGGAAATTATCATTAATATCTTCTTATGCATACCTATATTTAAAAACATAAATTCTTATTCTAAGCGTAACTATGAAAATACAAAAAAAAAAATATATTAACTTAAGACATGAATAACCAATATTGTTGGTCTAGTCGAAAGCATGTTAAGAATGATAAATCTTTAAAGTTGTAGTATGAGTAATAAAAAAAATTAAATTAATTGGAGACAGACGCACTTAAATCGGTCTTTTTTTTTATTTCTTTTGGTTGCGCATAATAATAAAAGATTAAAAATGATTCAGATGCTTACTACTACAGCAAACAACTTAAATGAACGTGACCATTGAGAGTTTTGTTGTTCGTTTTTACTGAACAAAATTAGCACAAGATCATTATGATATTTTTTTTTCTTTTCTTCCAAATATAAAATAATTTTTATTTGTGTTTTTTTTTTTTTTTAATTATTATCGACCATAAAATAATTACAAACAGATGAAGGTTCATTATACTCGAGAAACACTATAGCGAATCATTTACACATATGTATGTACGTAAAGGAACTTTTGTTCTATTTTTTTCTGTACGATTCTCGTGGATGCCTTTCGTCAGAAAGAGGAAGTATAGTAAATGTAGATAAAGAAAGAAAGCGTAAACGAGTTTTTTTTCTTCAACTGATAGTACTTTCAACTTTATCAATAAAAACAATAAACATAGTGAAAGCCTCATAATTAACAAAATTGAAAGCTAAATTAAAAATGTATATATACATATATAAGGAGAATATAATTGAATCGTAAGTGAGTGGAACAGTACAAGCATAATTGAAGAAAAAATATAAACTCAAGGTCTTTTTATCCAAATATTTCTGTCAATAGAGAATTTTTTAACTATTCAGTCAATGTATGAGGAAACCCTTACACATTATTATGAAGAAAATTAATTCAGTATAAAGTTAGATATATGTATGTACACGTACATACATATACCTATATAATATCTGTTTTTTTTCTTAAAAGTATAAGTTCGTGCTTGTAATTCTGTTTCTCCCATCAATTCAATTGTTTTCCATTTTTCTTATAATTTCTGTTAATATACTGTGGAGGTACTTTAGTTTTAATTTTTGTTTTGTTTTGAAAACCGACGTCATAGTGAATGCCCATATGTGTGTTTTTCTTGAGTTATTTTCATTTAAATTTATTCTTAGTGAGGTAGGGGAACGATAAATTGGTCAATGATCCGACAAGAGTTGCACCTAGAAGAAAAATATTTAAAGCAAATGAAAGCTTCCTCTTGTTTCATAAATGCAATTTCACATTTTTCTATGAGTACCTTACGTTCTGCACAAACATCAAACAAAAATAAACTTAAAAGTCAGTATAGTAAAGAATGCGACTGATCAGTGCTGAACTAAAACAAGAAGAGGCCTTTAAACATTTCTAATTCACAAATCAACTATAAAGTTGATCGAATATATTTTATCAATTCAAAATTAACTATTCATTCACGTGACGAACCTTAAGGAAATTCTACTACAATCAACAAGAACTCTGTTAGCCGTGTTTCTTTGCTTTCATGAGTAGATGCGAAGATAATCAAGTGCTACTAATCGAACTAACCTATATTATATCGCACAGAACGCATCCATTGGAAATTTGAATTTATTGCTTCTTAAGACATACATGACACAGGGTAGGTAAATTTTGCAAAGGAAACTAGTCCCCTTTCACACAAGGAAACTGAATTTCCAGCAACTTTCAGTTTGATGGAGAGAAGCGCACGAAGTAAGTGGGGTGAATAAAATCTCCCCGATCAACAATTTGGAACTTCCACCAGACGTCAGTGCCAAACAAGCAAAAAAAAATCAATAATTTGACAGTAAAAGTAGGGAAAACAAAAAAACATGTGATTGTGATTGGTCGTTTGTTTGTTTTCCCTACATTTTTTTGTGTAAAAATTAGAAAGAGAAAAGACAAAGATAGTTTATGGAATAGACTAATTGAGGAGATTTTTTTGACATTGACATTCCTTCTCACACTTAAGGTTGTGTGCGTTTAGCCAACAGACTATATGGAAACTGCAGAAAATCTCTTACTATTTTGTTTCTTTGTGTAAAAGGTAGAAGAGATTTCAGAAAAAATTCACCCCTATTTCGAAGATCAGCTATCAACTAATAATTGAAATTTATTAACCAATTTTATTAAATAGTTTTGTGAGTGTCAACTGTCAATGAATTGATGACCCATTGTAAATTTGTATCAATAATCTATTTTGAATGAATACAAAATTCGGTATTGTGAAAACAAAATCTCATCGACTTTCTTGGTATCTGTGAATTTGTCTTTCTAGTCGATTTGAGAAAACCTATAATTTTGTATTGTAAGTGTTGTAGTTGTTTTAAAATCTTTTCTTTTTAATTTTAAGTAATTTGTTCGTAAATTGCCCCTCCTGCCTAAACGGAATGAGATAGACCTCCCCTCCCATCGCAAAAAATGCTTGTATTTTATCCTTCTATAAAAATCCGTTATTATTTTGAGGCGCCTTAGTTATCGTACTGGTGCCATCACCGTAAATACCAAAAAAAAACAAAAATCTCTTAAAAAAGTAGTTTTAGTAATTTTCAATTTTCTCAAAAACTAGAACACATAAAATCATTTGGTTTCTTGTGTTGGATTTGCATACGATATACGCATTGCCCACAAAAAGGCAATTTAGGACTTAATTTCACGGTTTAAACTTTTTGTTTTAATTTTTTTTATCAGAATTTTGAGTTTGCATGCGAATTTTTCAAAAACTATTAACATAAATAATTTAATTTAAATTAAGGATTAAAAAACAGATTTCTGACTTTCAAAGTCGGTATAGTACTTTATTGTAAGTGTTGCCGTTGGTTTTTTATATTTTTTTTTTTTTCATTTTAAGCCATTTTTTTTAAATTGCCCCTAGATAGACCCCCCTTGCGATGGTAAAAAATGTTTATTTTTGACCCTTTTACGAAAAAATTTTTGGCGCCAAAGTTATCGTACTCTCCCAAAGACTTCTGTCAGACAATCATACCCATTCAAAATAATGAAAATATTTTGAAGACATTCACAATGGAAAAACTCATTTTCATAATACCGATTTCGAATTCAATTAATAAATTCTATCAATAGTCAATCGGTTGATAGTTGATCTTCGAAATAAGGGTGATTAAAAGAAAATGTCAAAAAATCTCTGCTAGCAACTTATTTCTTCGTGTGAAATGAGACTTAGTTATTTTTTGAGATGTCATAAAGGCCAAAATTAGAACTTTATTTCCAACCTTTACCTTCCTGTAAAAATGCATTTTTTAAATAAATCTTGCCTATAACTTTTATAAAGAACCCCTCCCTCCAAAACATTAAAACAATCACGGAAAAAACTAATCACTGAACAATGAAGTTCCACTTGTTATTTAGTTTGGTGACAAAATATAATCAGCTGATATTTTGACACAAAAAGACTTGACTTGAAATGAAGGGAGTTATATGTCTTGACAAGCTTTCCAGTCACTTTAAAATAAAAGTAGCCTTTACTTATGCTGGATTTACACGACTGACAAATTGGCAGTATTTTGGCATTTAACTGTCAAAAAAAAAAAAAAATGACAGAACAATGGAAAAATTCATTCTTTTGGCAGTATAGTGACAGAAAAATGCCAATTTGTCAGTCGTGTAAATCCAGCATTAGAAGGCAATGGCCGCGTTCAGATTTGTATCCAAAGCGATCTGCATAGCTTTGTGTTGTTGTTATCCCTTGTTAAAACACATCTGATGATAAAACAGCTGTTGCCAAAAAAGAAATCTCAAGCTATCCTAAAAATTCTGGTATACTCATCGATCCGATGAGAATTGTCAAGAACAGCCTGACTTCAAAACTGATTTGAGCAATAAATTTAACCTATACGGTTTTGGTCGCTCAGAAATATACATGGATACTCGAGTATCTAAGATAGGCTATCCCAGTGAATCCTGCACGTTGCCAATGTTTCGACAGCTGGCCAATCAAATACGAGAAACTTGCCTTGTCTTCAAGTCCCTTCGTCTTCTGAACGTACCGACTTTCTGTACCACATCAAATCATAAGAAAAATTGAAACACCAATTGCATTTTGAAAGGTATTGTTAAGGTTAATCTACTTTTGCTGTAGAAACACTACATAGATTTATTTAATCTTAACTGAGATAAACCTTCGTTGGAAACATAGCAATAGAATATACCGAACGGAAGATTTTACGTGGACGGATAAGACTGACCCAATGATTACGTTATTAGGTAACGTCACCTAACGTCATAATATAACATGAATTGAAAATGGGGCTTGGTTTATAAATATCATTTAATTTATAAAGACAAACCACTATTTATGCAAATAAAAGATGTTTATTGTATTTTTTTTTTTCAGAACCTAGCGAAGCAATAAAATGCTACAAATGTCAAGTATCCCCAGCTATATACAGAATAGGCAACCTAACAAATTCCAAACCACTATGTTCGAAATTCGATGAATCGGATGAATACATAACCGAGTGCGAGTTTTCGACGATGTGTGTTAAACAAATTTCTAGATTATATTTGCTAAATGGAACTGTGGATACAATTACTAGGGGATGTGCTAGCCAGAAGTACACCGATCAGGTAAAACCACAAAAAAACAAGAATTTATTCATTGTGTTTTGTTCTTTGTTATACCTATATAACATCTGTGTTATTTTTTTTTTCTTCTCCAAAAGGTTCTCAGACAAGGTGCATGGCGTGTGGAACATAAAGTAGAAGAGCCCTACAAAGAAGGCTGTGAAGAATTCAAGGAAAATAGCCTGTCAGGTACGAGTTCAACGTACTGCTATTGCCGTGGCAATTTGTGTAACTTTGCAAAGAAGAATTACCCAACGAATGAATTGCTTATGAATGCAATGGTTGTGATATTTATATTTAATGCAATGAAATATTTTTTAAATGGTTCCATTAGTCTAATATCTTAGGAAGGTGTGTACTTTATTTAGGTACTACATTTGATTAACTAAAACTATTTAGAATACAAAAATTAGGGGAAATCCTCCGAAGTAGACTTTTTTTTTGTTTAAAATTGACTTTTTTTTTTTATTTCTTTAATATTTTTTATGTTTTATATTTTTTTAAAAACAAAAGCGTATGAGATTCACTAGGAAAACAAGCAACACAGAATTAACTATGTTCTTTTTCTCTTTAAATATAAAAGAATGAAAATGATCAAAGGGAAATCGGTGCTTTTTTCGTAGAATACATCCTACTTTGTGAAATAAACTATTTTACGGAGTTTATTTCAATATAAACTAGAACAATACACATTCCGTATATTGGCTTTTAGTATTCTTTGGTTTAATTAAAAAGAAAAACATTTACTCTTTTTTTTAACCTAAAATATATTTTTCTATTCACTGGGTGGTATGGAATAAACTGTATCTCAGTCTCAAAGGTAGTTTTTTCATAGTTTCTCCATTCACTCACTCATACTATTTTGGAGGAAAATCCTTGTTGCACTGCACTTATTACTTGTATTTACTTTAGTATTAATTAATTAAAAAAAAAAAAAAATGTGAATGTGTGTTCATAGACACTAGAAAACAATCAAAAATTATTATTTAATAAAAGCTTAAATATATCTACAAATGTATGTAACAAAATAAAAGAAAAAAGATAATAAGGAGATAAAAAGCTTTGAAGACTTTTCAAAGAAATTATTGTGATATAAAAGATACTATAACAAATATATATATATATTCATACATGGATACTGTCATGTTTAAAACAAAATATATCATATACCTACCTAAATAAAATGTACATTTGCTTTCGTTTGTTTGCTTGAGATTTGTAATTAGTCGGAAAAAGAAGCTACTAATATGCTATAAAATTTGACATATTGGTTCATTAATAAGGTATTTATTTATAAATGAACGAGAAATGCCAATTAACAACTGTTATAATAGTTTTTTTTTATCGCCATTCAAAATATAAATTATCGAACATGATATGCGCGGCTATGGGTGGCCGAAATATACCCACTGGCCCTAGCCCTGGCTCTGCAGGGCCACCCAAAAAAAAACTGTTATAAATTGGCATACTAGTCACTTTCTTTATGAATTTAAAAGTGACATATTTTAGTGGTCACAGAGGAAAATTGACTTTTTAATAGTTGGCGGATAAACTGAGGTTAAACTATGATGGTTCAACATTTCAGAAAATCGAATAAAATACAAGAGGCGAAATTGTGAATTTCCAAAAACATTAAAGGTAAAAGTTTGTGTTCGAGGTCCGATTTGTAATTATTTGCTACGTCCAATTAATGGTCGTCATCAGATCAACAATTGAGCGTCTAGTGGAAAAATTTGAATCCACAGGCACAGTACAAAATGTTCCCGTGCCAGTGAGACAA
The DNA here is from genome assembly GCA_932273885.2 of Leucozona laternaria. NCBI lineage: Eukaryota > Metazoa > Arthropoda > Insecta > Diptera > Syrphidae > Leucozona > Leucozona laternaria. Next base: position 49,206,898 of record OW026366.1, read on the forward strand.
AGAAGTGCCCGTAGTGTCGAGAATATTGCTGCCGCTGAGGCTTCAGTTGCAGAAAGCCCAAATGTGTCTCTCACACGTCGTTCTCAAGCGTTGGGCATCTCTGTGACGTCGTTGTGGCGAATTTTGCGAAAAGTTCTTGGCCTACATCCTTACAAGATTAAATTGACGCAAGAACTGAAGCCGCTTGAACACCAGAAGCGTGTATTCGGCATGCCCATTGCCCAACTCTTTTATGAAATCTTATGAATCATAAAAGGGCCCAGGAGACTTGCAAAATGTTGTTTTTTTTTCAAAATATTTTCTTATAATATAATGTAGGTATGTTTATATACGTGTTATATTCAATGTGATAATATCAACGCAACCTACAAGCTTAATTAAGCATCTTTAAGATACATATACTCTGAAAACATACAAAAGCGCCACAATCTTCTTTGTTTGCAAGTGTGGGGTATCTTCCCCAATAATAAAAAAAAGGAATAAATTCCCATTGGAGTGGGTAATTATTTCACTTTTAAAAGAGAAAAATTCGCTTTCCAAGGCAAAGTATTTTCCACTTCTTATAATAAAGGAAAATATTTATAATAACAACATATTGGCTGAATCCGGCTTACCTTAATTTAACGAGCGATATAAGGAAATAACTTTAAGACAAGCTACAAAACTCTTATTCCCCTCGAGATCTGTTATAAACAAGTATGCTAATTCTGTCCTTCGATCCACACGCCAAAAAAAAACTTCATCAGCATATGGAAGAACATATCAAAATTCAACTTGCCCACTAAAATTAACTAACATACATCATCATTCCCCTGATTGGATGTGCAGACCGGAATCTTTTGAGTTGTCACTGTCCAAATTTTCTAAAGAACACACCCCAAAAATTGTGTAGGTAACGAAAAATGTTCGACACCATGGAAAATGTACTCAAAACCAGGAACTGGAAACATATATTTTCCGACGGGTCAAAAACAGAAAATCATACAGGATTTGCTGTAACAACCCAAATTGTTGAACTAATCAGAATAGCTCTCCTGCCTGATCATGCATCAAATTTTGTCTGCAGAAGCTCTAGCAGCCTACGAATCCTTAAAATACGAATACGCCAGTAATACGAAAGGGCACTGGGTCGTATGCACAGACAGCCTCTCGGTCATCCATGCTATCATGAACCTTAACAACAGCTCTCCAGAAATTACGATTCTTAGAGATATTATTATTAAAACATCACACAAAACTAAAATTATGTAGGTTCCTTCTCACATAGGCATCATGGAAACGAATACGCTGACAAAGCTGCTTATTGTGCCATTAAATCACCAAAACTCTTGTTCAATTCATTTAGTGAGTCGGATCTGTTAAAACAATCAAAACAAAAATCAAAACCATCCAGAGGCAGAGGTGGTTGACATACACTCATCACGACTAAAGCATAAATGAAAACAAAACACGTCATATGTACCTAATTGACACACCAAAAGAAACCATTACCAATTTTATTCGTCTTCGTTTAGGCCTTCACTAACTCATCAGAGAATCCCCTGATATGTTCTACTTGCACCGAAACAATTGACATCAGACATCTTTTAGCCCACATTAAAACATATAAATGAACTGCTTTTTTGCCTCACTCGCTGCTCTACTCGCTTCTCAACTGGCTTCGAAAGAGTAGCTAGCTTTGTATTAGTAGAATAATTTGAGTACATTGCAAATCCCTAGCGAGTACTCACTCGTGTCGCCTCAGAGTTAATTGGATCGTATAATCAAATAAAGTATTTTTTTTTTTAATAATTGGTACATATTTATTAAAATGATATCATGAGGTCTATAGCCCAAGTTTTTTTTCTAATTGTTGAGTATGGCTGAGTTCGTAATTGTAAAACTTCCGTAGTACTGCCAATATTGCGTTCATAAATTTAAACAAACAGCATAAGCCCTGTGTGACTATGGCAACACTTGTGTTCATTAAAGTAAAACGACAGTCATTTTGCGGTCAAGTTGGCATTAGTTTTTATTATGTTGCTGAATTTGCACGAGGAGCAAAAGTGAGTATTTTTTTAATTAAATTTATTTATAATCGTAATATTATTTTGTTTTCTTAGCTTTTAATATGAAATTAATTATTTTTCTTTCACAGGACTGAATCTGAGTCCAAACTTAATTATTTTTTATCTAAACTACGTGCATATTAATTGAAAATGTTCCTTTACGATTAAAGTAACTGGTGGGGTCCGATTTGGGGGCTATGATCGGAATTTGGGTTCCGTCAACACATCCAAGAACATTCGGAAACGGATTGGTTCTTAAGCATATCTATATATTAGGTATAGTTGATCATCTGTTGAATGATAGCCATTTTTTAAATGTATGCACCTACTTCAAATCAAATCAAAAGCTTCTAACAAATAATTCATATTTCTCATTTTGTCAACGTTTGCTTTTATGAAATCATTTTAAACAAAGTATGATGACTGCACGTATGCAGTTGTAATTGTGTTCATAAGCGTATCTGAGCATATTTTAGGCAGACCATAGGCAACAAAGCCTGCAATTACGAACTCAGCCTATCACTCTCACACTCGTGACAATAGAAATACCCATACAAAAAAAAAAACAAATTTCCCAGTTCAATATATATTTTGTATGAATCAAACATAATCTATTAAATTAAAGCTCTACATATAAAGAAAATAGCTTTTTAATAAAGTACCTAGCTTTATATTTTTTCACACAATATGAAAATGTAAAAAATAAAATAACTTAATTGGGGCATATTCATAGTCACTTTTAAACTCCAGTTTATCTTAGACCTGGGTTTATCCCATCTAAATAACATTGAATAAACCCCAGTTGTGTGGGTTTTTTTTTCTAAATAATCAAATGGACAATGCAAGCTTTCGATCGAGGTATTCCAAGAGATAGTTTGGGCATATACTTTTTCATGACAAGAGATACTATCGGAAGATTTGCCAGTTTCTCGAACGAGGCAGTACCCTTGAAAAAAAGCATTTGTGTATTTAGACTGGGACAGTTCTACGCACTAAACATAACGCCACCGGGTACACGGGCTACGATAGCTAGGCCGCTATTAAATCTCGTCACTCTGTATCTATAAACTCTAGAATAGTCCGAAACGATTGATGAAGAAGCCACAGCAGATCAATTTTAGTCTCTTTTTAGTTGAACTAAATATAATGAATATAGTTACACGTAATATGTATACCCATTGCTACATTTAAACTTATGCAAAACAACCCACTTCAGAAAGAATCAATGTTACATAGGTGGACAAACAGCACAACCTAGCTAGAGACAAAATAGATCTGTCCAACGCTCTTAGTGTGTTCTTTTTTTTGGAACGGATTGCACATAATAGCTTTGTAATAGGTGTCACACCCGTGCACTATCTTATATGCATAAGCATGCAATCAGGCTTACCGTATAATCAAATGATTTTTGTAGAAGCTGTTTAGGCTAGGAAGACAAGCAGAGACAACCAAGCGATGTTCTGTTTTAATGAAAAGATTCCACCTGGGAGATTTATTCAACAGAGATTCTAGTGTTTTGTCAAACACAGTAAAAAATCTCGTACGCTCATAAGAAGATCCAAACATTGGAACTCGTAGCAAGAAAGACCTTTAGAATCATGTGGTATGACGATAGAAGTTTGCCGGCTTTCTTGATGGCAGCAACTTTATCCCAATCTTATCAGACCCAAGTTATTAGAACACCACTTCCCCAGATCTAACGATTCTACTTAATATTTGTATAGGCTACCACTACAGCCACATAAGAGATGTTTCAATAAATCAATATTATTAATACTAACGAAGTGAATTATCAAAACTTACCGATCCATCATTCTCAACCAAACACAGAAACACAACGTCTTCTCTCAGCAATCGCACAGCTGCATGCAAAGGATGTTTTGTTTTGCTCTTAAGCATTTGATACAACAAAGGTCCAGACATATGTTCGAAGTCCTGTGGCGTTAAATCGTCCCAGTGCGTCGATATCAATCCCGAACAATAGTCCAACAGACTAGCAGCTCCCACTTCTTCCGCGACACAATAAAAACGAACACACGACCGAACACCTACCGAAGCCACCAGTGCTTTTTCGCACAGTCCCAGCAAACCGGGTAGCTTGAATTTATGTGCAGCACGCAACAAACCCAGAGCCAATCTATCATGCTGAAGGTCAACTACATCTGTGTAGATCCAACGCAACAAGGCAAAGCCAATGTCCTCTTCTAAATCAGTCCAATCGAGTTCTGTGGCATCGGCCAGTATTTCTTCGCGCCAATCCTCTGACCTGGCATTCAAAACAAACTTATGTGCCGGCATGGACTTTTGACTTAATTTGATTGTTAGATCTGAATAGGTCTTCCGGCCATACAAGGAAGCCACCATCATAACGAGACGCGACACAAAACTACTAAATTCCCCGATTTCTGCGGCACCACCGGTCGATGCAACAACTTTGCTGTATTTTCGCTCCAGATCGGCATAGTTCCGTTGCAATTTAGTGTATTCTTCCTTGAGGAGCTTCAGATGTTTTTCTAGCTTCACCGATGGAGAATCTTTTGTATCTAAAATCAAATGAGTTAAATCAGAAAAAAAAAATGTTTGATTAAGAAATTAAATTAGCCGAAAAGTTCTACGCCCCCATACAAATTGGAAATTTCTTCCAATTAATGTTTTGGTTTTGTTGTTTTCAAATTCAATTTCATGGATATGATTATTTTACTTACCCATTGTTAACGGATTCTTTTTTTGCGTTTCTATTTCTAACAAATTTTTATGAAACTCAATTTTTTAATACAAATATTTTGAAGAATGAAGTTTTACCGAGTAGTTAAATTTTTTTTTGTAATTCAAATCTGTCACAAATGTCAATTTGGTGTCAATGGTGTTTCGGTACAGTTTAAACAGAAACACTGAATAGATTTTCTTCTTGGGCTGGGTGGTCCGAAAAATTCGGAGTGATTTGTGCGGAATGTCGTCGTCACGCCGCGCCGCGCCGCCGTGAGTATGAGAATTTGGAAAAATAGTTAGAAAAAAGATGCGACGTGACTACAATTTTCATTTTTTGCTAAAGCCTAGTACGCAATTCGCGCTAAATTTTAGCTTCCATTTTTCTTTCCAAACATCAGCTAAAACCCCAGGTAAATTTTGACATGAGCGCTTTGTGGAGAATATGTCACAGGTAACAGCTGCTATCTGAAAAAAGTTATATTTTACAATTTCAAAGAATGTTTTTTCATTATTTCAAGTAATTTTAAGCAAATAAATTGGATTCTTCTCTTTGACTGAGGTAAAAAGTTTGTTTCCAAATATTATCCACGTCACTGGCCGCATTCACTAATGTAGTTTCTACGTAGTCAACTCACTCTGATTGGCTAAAAACAACTAATAACTTAGTTGAAATTTCCTCTCCGACCTAGTGTAAAATTTTCGGCTACATAGTTAATGGATAATGATTTTGACATTTCACGATCAGCTGTTAGATGAAAATACAAGTTTTATTTTTAGTAGAAGATATTTTCAAAATGAAATTAATGGTGCAATATGAAAATATACATTTTATACATTTTGTTTAGTTTAAACTGTAAAAAAAGTTTATTAAAAGTTCTCAAAACACAAATGTTTCTTATTTAACATCTCTACATCTGTCATTAATATGACCGCTTAGGATTGACTAGCTTTGTAGTGTAATTTAGCATTCACAAACCTAGTTGAATTTGGGCTACGTAGAAACTACATTAGTGAATGCCCCCACTTTTTATTTTCACAGCAAAATCCACAAAAAATTCAAGGTTTATAGAAGCCATCAAAATTTAGCTCGAGAATTAACAGCCGTGTTTTTTTTGCAAGTCCATATGGATTTGTCGAAAAAAACGACATCGGGACTAATAGTCTTACACGTAAATACAACAACAACTTAAATCCATATAGACTTAGCTAAGTCCAGATAATTATCGGGACTTACGTACTGTAAGTAAGAAGTTCCTAAGTCCCGATGTCGTTTTTTTCGACAAATCCATATGGACTTGCAAAAAAACACGCCTAATGTGCTGAACAATTATTTCGTGCGCTAAATTTTGACAGATAGTCATGTACAGTAAGAAATAAAAATTTGATTTTTTAGATGGAGCTGCGTACTACTCGGCTAAAATGCTTGGCTGAATTTTAGCTTGGCTAAATTTTGTATGAAAACGAAAATTTAGCGCGATCTGCTACTAGACAAATTGTGAAGAGAATTTCAAACTAAAATTTATGCGTGATCTGCGCACTGACCTGAAGAAGGGACTTTTCGTTTGGAAGTTTGTTTTTACTTCTACTACTAAAAAAACCTTCGATTTGTTGGGCTGAGGGCCAGTTTTACAGTCAGAAAAGTGACACTTAAGTGGGGAATATGAAAGATTAAGGGCCAGTTTCACAGTCAGAAAAGTGACACTTAAGTGGGGAATGTGAAAGATTAATTCCAAATATCACAACGCACTGTTACCTGAATAAGTGGCACTTAAGTCTCCGATGTTGGTGACTTAAGTTCCACTTACGCTGGCTATGAAATTTAGCTTAAATTCCTCATATGGGAAACTTAAGTGCCACTTATTCCGGTAAGTGTTGACTGTGAAACTGGCCCTAATTCCCAATATCACAGTGCACTGTTACCTGAATAAGTGGCACTTAAGTCTCTGATGTTGTTGACTTAAGTTCCACTTACGCTGGCTATGAAATTTAGCTTAAATTCCTTATATGGGAAACTTAAGTGCCACTTATTCCGGTAAGTGTCGACTGTGAAACTGGCCCTGAATCTTTCCGAACTAATAATTTCTTGTCGTAAATCTTAGTATCTACAAACTTCAGCCTAGTACACGCTACGCAGAACACGCTAAATTAAAGTTTTCACACAAAATCTCTTCAAAATTCCTAAAGTGAACAATCGTCGTTGGAGAAATTAAATTTTTGACATTTCCTGCTAATACAGACTTGCTAATACGTTGTGAACGTTTAACGTTCAAAACCAGAAAGCCTTTATGTATGTACATAATAAATCTTTGATGGACAACAATTTATTAAAATGGACGACGAAACCATAATTATCAATAAATTTTGTACGGCTTCAAAATTTGGTTTAAATCTTTTCCTTAACTGCATAAATAACTGCAAATTTGAAGCTTTACTGCAAGTTCCTACCTGAGAAAAGGACTGTCAGTGTTATGCTAACTTCAAAAATGCAAATTTGGAGCCCATTTCATATTGGTAGCTTGCCCGATAATTGAAAAAAACAGCTTGTCATGCTAACTTCACACTTACAGTGAAGTATTTTTCGAACGACGTTGAAATCACGGGCTTTAATTACAGGCAGCAGAAAGTTCGTAATCATGGCACAAAAACTGGCATCATCCACATTAACGTTCTGCCCGGCCTCATTTTTGAAGAAATATAGACCGATAATGCTACTCACCATTCCATAAATCACGCCAAACCGTCATTTTATCTGGATCCAATGGCAGCTCTTGAACCTCTTTGACCCAAATGCTGCAATTTTGATTATTGTTATACTCTGTTCAATTTGAATATGCAGTACAGGCCTTATGACAGAAATTGAAATTCTTTGAGCTCACGTACATCCCATCATGACCTATCTGCTCCCCGGGTGAAAGGAAAGGAGACTGATCGCCAATTTGCAACCAACCCTTATTGACTTTGTGTTGAATCAGACTATCAGAGTTATCATTGCTTAGTTGATGGAAATTCATAAGACATTTTCTTTGATTTTTGCTATGTAATTTTCAGGATTTAAGGTTTTTTAGAGCTTTGATAGTTATATTTTCGTGAGATTTGGGGCAATTTTAAATGCTCACTACGGCAACCCTGTGAGAGCTTTGAAATGGAGATAGCTTAGTGAAATCCATAAGAGTAGATATGGGTGAAAGGCAAATATCCTATCTTCCCTGTACTGCATATTCAAATTGAACAGAGTATAGAATATTAAGCCCCATCCCTTAATGAAATTTAAGCTGAAATCAGTTCAATAATTCGTAGACCCTGTGATGGGCTAAGTCTTTCCATGATGAAATATCAAATAATCACAGCAATAAACAAAAACAAACTTGAAAGTTTGACACGACCAATCACGTGTATGGAAAATTGCCCCTCTCTTTTGTTGTTTTCGATTCGACTCTCGAATTATTCCACTTTATTCAGAATAATGATAATTCAGCGTTTAACGCACCCAATTACTTTTTCCAGCATTTACCACTTTTGACAAGAAGTTCGACGAAAAGCGTCTTTGTATGTGAGTGTTCCTCGTTTTAATGGCAAAAACCGTTATTTCTGTTATAAATTGGCACGTCTCTAGTCTCGTCCTAAATGAAAGGAATCAGACTATATCGTTTCCAGCATGATAGAGCTATCTTTAAAGGGACAGTGTTCGATGGTTTTCGTTTTACGTGATGAGTGTGTGTGTAAATTTTATAAGTCAACGAGTAGAACAGTACGGACATCCGATCGAAATCAACCTGCAATAAGGGGATCATTAAAAGCTTCTATTTAAAAAAAAAATAATATCGGGACATCTGAATTCTGATTAAAATTTCCCATTTGGTTACTATTTTTTGTAGAATGTTCCATAGCCCAAAGAAGCAGCAATTGGCAAGATTTGTTCTTCGTTTGATCTCAGCACTTATATCGTTGTCTTTGTTGTTTCCGCTTGGACGTTCGGATAACTGCTTTTGCATTCTTTGTTCCTTCTAAAGGTTTGACTGACTTTTTACAAAAAGTGGAAAAGTGAAAAATAAAAACATGCACTAGAGATTCATGTGTGCGAAAAAGCGTACGAAAATTGTTTTTGATGATATTTTAGATTAATTTGGAATATAAAACACAATTTGTTCGCACACTGGCATCTGTAGAACATGCTTTTGTTTTTCACTTTTCCACTTTTTTGCAAAAGTGTTGAATGTATATACCTAAGTCCCCTTTCACACGAAGAAACTAGTTGCTTGAGATTTTTTGACGTTTTCTTTTAATTTCTGCTAAAATCCCTTGTACCTTGCACACAAAGAAACAAAATCGTAAGAGATTTTCTATAGTTTCGATAAAAAGTCTATTGTTTGAGCGCACACTACCTTAAGCATAGAGTACCTATATTACCTAGAGAACCGACTTAGGCGGTCGTTCTCTTCCACCCTACAAGCTGTACTGAGAGGAAAATGCCCATTAAGTTTTGTATGGGGTTGTTGTCCAATGCATTTTAAATGGGACCGAACCAACATGGCTTCAATTGAAAGGACTTCGCTCAAATTGCTCAAAGTGCTCAATAAGGTGGATAAGACCGCCCAGGGATTCAAAAAAAAATCCGTTAAATTCAAAAATTGAGAAATTTATTAATTTCGTAGTCAAATTTCTTTTTTTAAACTTTTGTCAACCTAAACTATGAAGAATATCGGTCATTGTTGCTCCCGGGTAATAAATTTAATAATATTTTTGAATATTTATGTTTAAAAAAAAAAACAAAAACAAAAACACCTACCGAAAATTAGAAGCGCACTCTAGTTTCTTAGCTCAAAAAGGTACGTGTCTACGATTTAGGTGTGCAAATCGTAGACACGCACCTTTTTGAGCTAATGGCACCACTTTGTTCACAATTAAACCATAGACACGTACCTTTTTGAACTAATGCGCCAATTTGTTTTTATATCCACCATTCACACGGATTCACGGATAAGGAAAAAAGAGTAAACTAAGAGAGTTTTCACTTACTCACCTCAAATAAAATTTGCGGGTGTTTAAGGCAAGAGGGGTACCGGTCGGTTCTCTAGGTAATATAGGTACTCTATGACCTTAAGTGTGAAAACGAATGTCAAAAAAATAACAATCTCCACTTACTTCGTGCCCTTCTCTCCAACAAACTGAAAGTTGCTGGAAAGTTAGTTTCAAGCAGTCAGTTTTGCAGCCGAAATGAGGTAATTTCGCAAATAAAAAACGTCTTTTTACCAGAAATGTGCTAATTTAGTTTTACAGCTCATTTGATTTTGAATTATTGATTTGGCCGTTAATCACTTTTCTCTTTTTGTTTCTATTTTTCATACATCCAGTTTTGACATTTCAATACAAAAGCTTTTAAAATGGATTCCAATTGGGTGTGTTCGTAAGGTTGGCACGTAATATCCAACCTAATTCCGTGCAAATTGGTCGAAATTACCTCATTTCTAAACAAGAATTTGTTTTGAAAATGAGGTAATTTGGAATCGAAATTTTCAACGAAACTACCTCATTTACACTAATGAAAACGTATTATGCCTTTACATCTCCAAGAGCCTTCGATAAGTGTTCCGAGTTATATTTTCGGAGTTATATTTTCACTACGCAATGACGATGGTCTTGCAGGCCAGAACGGTGGGGAGCTCTGTTCCTCTCACCGATCTCACCTACAAAACCATCGTCATTGCGTGAAAAATCACAATCTAATCCGGGTCTAAAGGAGTAGATAAGGTACACACACATACATTATAAGGTTTTCGTTGGATTACTTGTCAAAAGCAGGCCTGGCAGAACAGCTTCAGCCCGAGTGGGTAGTTGGTGTAAGCTTTAAAAGCTTAAATTCACTAATAAAAAAAAGTCGTAAATTTTTTTTCATTTTAAGTCTTTTATTTATTCTTTTAATGAAACACTAGTTTTTTAAAACCGCACTTCGTTTGGAGTGTTTTGAAATAAATTTATTTAACAATTCATCCAAATTTAGATTTTCCGTGTGGTCGGAAAAAACATGCAATGTAGCAATATTGTTTAGCCGATCCTGCAGTATTGTTGACCTAAGGTAAGATTTTAAACGACGAAGAACGCAGAAACTTCGTTCATTTGAGCAAGATGATCCTGGGATTGTGATTAGCAACCGGACGAACCGTACAAACTCGGGAATAATCCCTCGACTCCAGGCGTATTTTTGCAAAAAATCAACTACTTCCCTCAAATTTTTTGCTTGCTCATTCTGTCTTCCCAAAAGCTGTATTAATACGTCCCTATCGCTAATAAGTCATCTTTGTAGAACTTAACTACATCAACGACATCTACTTTTTGGCCTACAGCGAATCGTTCCAGTAGTTTGAAGAAACGTGAAGAATCATTTATGAATCTTGCATTAAGTGATGATAATAATTGGTCGAATATTTAAAAAAATGATTTTCTGTAAAAAATTTTCGGTATTTTGAACTTTTAATCTTCTGAGGTCCCTTCATCGATACGTTTGGGTGCTTTTCGTTGACGGTAAATGGCGAGGGAAACATTTGCGAAGTGTCTGTTTAAAATCGATGTTGTCAAAGTCGATTGGAATCAAAGAGGAGTGTCCGAAAATCAAATCAAAATCGATAAAAGTCCATAGCCCACAGCTGGGCCATCCCCCGTTAATCCGTTTATATTATTGAAAGTTAATAGACTATAATTTGAATAATATTGGTACTTTATTTTAAATTTCACCAGAAGAATTGTGTTAACAAGTAGAAGGAGTGTAGAGTCTAGAGAAAAGAAAGATTAAATATAATAATTTACTATAAAGAATTCGTTGTTTTGTTTGTTTTTTTGTTTTGTTTTTTCACAAACCGTTTATTTTGTATTGGTGTTAACAAAATGTTTAACATGTCTTCTTGAAGTATTTTAACAGCCAATAATTGCATTTTTGTATATATATTAATGTAAGTTAATAATTTTAATTAATTTAATGGAGAGAGACATAAACGGAAAAACACATTCAACATTTTTATTTTTTAATTATATTAAGCCTCATGGTTTACATTGGTTAATGGTCCCGAAATAATTCTCATTTAAAAAGCTCTCAATTAAATTATGTTTAATAATAATTTGAATTTTTTTGTTTGTTTTCAAATTTTAATTGCTTGTATGTAAAGCTTATGCTTGAGATTCATTTTGTCTTCCACATAATTAAGTATTTTTCTACTGTTTTTTTTTTTTTATCAGATATTTTATACTATTTTTTTTTTCATTTTTCTTAGTACCAATATATAAATAGATAGATATTAAGTTTTCTATATAGAAATGTAAAGTTTTAAAGCTTTAGGTTGTTTCATTTTTTTTTCTTTAATTTTGACGAATTAATTCTTATTTAGAGCTAACTGTTGATAGGAGATTAATATAATTTTCTTAGAATAATTTGTGCTACTTTTTTTTTGAATTCAAAACGTTAGCTATAGGAGTTAATGAATCTGAGTAAAAAATGAAAATTGCATGTTAAATCAAAAATAATGATTTTTATTTTGTTTTTTTAAACTGAGCACAAACAGCTTTAAAGATAAAACCGCCTTTTATTTTCATTTCGCAATTTTGCCTCTTTCAGTTTCCACAAAGTAAACCCGTCACTTTTGAAGTTGAAGGATTCTTAAGCCGTGTTCCTTTGAAGGTGGCGAATTACTCATCAGCAGATGCAAACAATAATCTAGTACTACCAACTACTCGTGCTCTCATGGCGTATAGATGAGGTTTGTAGAAAAAACAATTTTGTGCGTTCCATTCTGGCTAGCAAAGTACTCATGAGTACTTCGCCACCTTCAAAGGAACACGTCTTATAATAAAAATTAAGAAAATAAATTGACTGTGGAAAAAAGGAAATTTCTGGATTTGTTGATAGGATTTTCTGAAACTATCACTCAACACTGGCGAAAGATGAGCTTGAAAAAAAGTATGTCGCAAAAGATAACGTCAAAAAAATCCTAAAATTAAAACCAAAATTAAAAAATCCTGCCTGACTTGGCCGTCCTTTTTTCACCATGAGTGAGATAAAGTACAGAGATGTAAAAATAAGTCGGATGAGTGAATCCAAAAATCAAACTGACATTTGTCAAGGTATGTATGAGTTATCTTCCAATAAAACTTTGTCATTTCTTAATTAAAATTGTACTTAAAATTAAAAAAATATAAGCAAACACTACTTCCCTAAAAATAAAAACCGCCATTTGTTTTGCTTTGTAATTTTTAAACTGTCAGATTCAAAAAAGTAATGGCTGTTGATATTGACTTTGTCAGACTGGTCAAAATAAAAAAGAATTTTTTCCAGATTGACAGATTACAAGTAGTATGTCAATGAATTTTTGAGGACATATGTATTTAGAAAATTTTTGAAAATGGAAAGCATTTTTAAATACGGAAATGGTTTAAGCATGATAGTGTCAAAGAGTTTTGTTCTAATGAAATCGAATAAATATACTACTAATGCTTTTCGCTACAGTTTGAAAGCAGTTTAAAATTCGGTAATCAGTAAATTCATCAAGTTCAGCTTTCTCTTCTGAAAATAGATTAGAGGATGATATTTTTCTTTTTAAATAATGACACAAACAGCAAATTACACGACATAAAAATCAATTTAAAATAACATTCCATTCGCTACGAAAAAAAAAAATCAATATTTATAGAGAAATACGAATTCATCAATGGAAATCACCATCAGTTTTGTGCTTGAAAACATTTAATGTAGGTACAAAAATCATTTAGTATTGTTACTTAAGAGTTATCTAGAATTACCACTTGGAAATGACTTAAATATAACCCTCCTAACTATTTAAATGGTTTGCACAACCAAAGCTTTAAAGACAGCATAGTATTTAACTTATATATTTTCTTAAAACCTTTAAATTTTTTTTAAAAATAGTATAAAATAAAAACAAAAAAGATGAATAAAACCTAATAGATTAATAACATTTAACTATATAAATAGATAAAATATACACATATTAAATTTGTAGGAATACATGTGTATACATAATGATATAGTTTTTTTTTTTTTAAAACACTAATAATATCAATATCACAGAAAACAATATAAGGGTATTAAATTACAACGAATGATTGCAATTTAGCATTTACGTTTTTCTTTTGTGTAATTTGTTTGTTTTTAGTGTTCTTTTTTTGTGTACTAGATTAAAGAGTATTTTTGTTGAATTACGTTATGTTTGTTGGTTTATATTATGTGCAGTTATTATAAATGTGCATTTTTAAAAAACTACATATTTCTAAAGCTTAATAAGTTGGAGAGACCGTTTACGTTAATAATAATAATTAATATTAATAATAATAGAAAAAAGAACATTTAAATATTTATATTAAACCCGTTTTATAAAAGATATTTCTTTAGTTTTTGTAGTAAAATTAAATTTTACAGTTATTATTTAACATATGAGGAATCTTAGTATTTTTTTTGTTTGTTTTTTTTTTTTTTTTTAAATGCAAATATTATGTGTGTGTTTTGTGTGTGTTCGCACGAATTTATTTATTTTTTGGCAAGAATATTCTTTTTTTTTTAAAGCCTTTAGGAATCCTCGGCTATGTCAGAATTAGAACTGACTATGTGTTCTGATAATGCTGGCAGGATACTTTCACCAGAGAGTTGTCTATCAATTGGCAAATGATATGCCCCGGGGGCAGAATTTGAGCGTCCAGCGCGAGTAAATCTCTCCAAACGGGATCCACCGCGTTGTGGAGCACGACCAGATATACCTCGACTGAAGGGATTCGAAAATGAGTGATTTTTAAGCATTGTTTTAATCAAGATTAATGTATCTAGTTTCGGAATGCTTTTAACAACACTATTAATGTCCTCTTCACTGATTTGCACGAGGCGACAATTTTCATCTTCGCTTGGGAGAGTGCTGGCTCCATTAGCTGTTACCCATGGATGTTCCTGTGGAGATATTAAAATAAGTTAAAAATGTTTTCTTTGTTTTTTTTTTTTAATAGTTCTGTAAAAGTATGAAGAATATAAATATTGTCACCCAGAGTCATTTTCTACATTCATAGTTTGGCTCCGTACAGTTTATTTCTGCCACCTTTCAAACGAGTACTTTCAGATGCCTCAAAATATTTGAAGTAGAAAATTTATTTTGTAGTATCAAAAAGAGCGAAACAAAATTATTAGCTCAGTGGAAACGTCGAATTTCAGGTATTAAACAAATGTTTAAAAAGGCTCATAACTGCCAAGGGAGTCTTATTTCCAAAAAAAAAAGAAAACTGATAAATGAATTTGACGTTTAATTTTGCCATAAGTTTTTTTTTGGTAAAGCTATTTAAGATAAGTATACAATTGTTTTGAGTGACAAAATGTTGGTAGTGAGAGCATGTTGAGGTAATAAGGCAATATATTGAAAATTATAAGGCGGTACAAATTGAAAAGCGCTCGTAATATATGTTTATCCTCTTGGCTTATTGAAAACTTTAATTATATTTGTAAGAAAAGTAATTTTTTTAATTAGATTCGACTGAAAAACATCACTCAGAAAAAAATATACGGACTTTATAACATATGTAATTGGTGTTTTTTTAGGGGTATAGAACTTTAAGTTGGCAACACTATTTTAACTGGCGGCCATTTTGTCAGCTGTCAAGTGATTTATTTTTAGTTTGGCTTGGTATTTCATCATGAATCGACGGCGACCACCGGGCATGGCCGGCGCGGCGGCATACATTCTGTGAATGGACTTGAAACGAGATTGTTGATGATTCCGATTTTCACAAGAATATTTTGTTCAACGATGAAGCTCATTTTTGGTTGAATGGCTACGTCAATTAGAAAAACTGCCGTATTTGGAGTGATGATAATCCTTGCAACTGTTGTGTATGTTAAGACACCGCTACATCCACAAAAACTGACTGTTTGGTGTGCTTTATGGTTTAGTGGAATAATTGGCCCGTACTTCTTTAAAAACGATGCTGGCCAAAATGTTACAGTCAATGGTGACTTTTTTGTTCATCAATTCAACAACTATGATGTGCAGGAGCTGTGGTTTCAACAAGACGGCGCAACATGTCACACAGCTCGTGGCACAATTGATTTATTGCAGGAAACGTTTGGTAACCGCATAGTTTCACGTTACGGACCCGTGAATTGGCCTCCAAGATCGTGCGATTTAACACCGCTTGACTATTTTCTGTGGGGATATGTGAATCCAGTAGTCTACGCCGATAAGTCAAAGCGATTGACCACATGGAGGACAATATTCGCCATGTTATTGCCGATGTACGGCTAAAAAAATGTGTTGGAAAAAGTCATCGAAAACCCTCAGATTAGACTACGTCCGAGCCAGCCATGGCGGTCATATACCAGAAATCATATATAAATTATAATGCCAGAAGATTATCCTTCGAATAAAGTAAATTTCATGTCAATTTAAAAAATTCATCTTTATTTTATTCCATTTCAAAGTTTTATACCTCGAAAAAACCACCCTTTATGAGTGCCTCTGCATTAATCATCTGGGGCATTTTGTCCCTGTTCAAATACATTGATATTAGTGGCTAATATACAAAAATGCTGCAGTTTTTTCATTGAAGGCCGCTTCCTTATATTTCATCTTCTATAAAATAGTAGTCAATAAATTCTGTTTGCACCCTGTTTTCTGTTTGCACAATTAGGCGCGTTCAGAAAAATTTGATTTAATAGATTTCGCTCCGTGAAAAAGTGAACATACTTATCCAGGATACAACTAAACAAGATAGCGTATTGCGCATCTCGACATAGTATGACGTCATCGACGCACACAAATTTCGTTTCATAAAAGCAATTCACTTCTTATTTGGATTCTAAACAAACATTTATATTATTAAAAGTACCAAAATGCCTTCAAATATTTGCCACCCTGAACTTAAGTCCCTACAGTCCCTATGGTGAAAATTCACTATGTTCAGCTAATAACTAGTTGTGGAGCTGAAAATGAAAGAAGCAGGAAGGGGGGCGTAGATTAATTATATTATTAATCTGAAATGGTTAGTGTTGTCTTATGTCCATATTTGCAATAAATAAAATAAAATCTTTAAAAAAAAACTCACCTTTATTTGAGGAAGCGTAATCCTTTTTGCTGGATCCTTTGTAAGCATTTTTTCCATAAGATCAACTAATTCACAGCTCACTTTTGGCATATCGGGAAAAACCAGAATCTCGTTTTTAATCTTTTCATACAGAAATGGCACTGAACTTGCCACGAAAGGCACATTGCCATACAGTAAAGAGTAAAGTGTTGCACCTAACGCCCAAATATCAGCTGCCTTTCCGCTGTACAAGTGCTGGAATATAAAATTAGTTCCAATATCAATACCTGGGCTAATTTAATTTACTCTACATTGTTTCAACCCTCATATATACATATAAAGGCCAACCAACCTGTCCAGGAAATAGTGTTTCCGGTGCCCGGAATGCTGGTGTCCCAGCTGTAGAGCCATTATTCATAGTTGCATCCTCTCCAAAGAATTCATTGCACACCCCCAGATCTGCTATTTTAACGTGTCCACATTCGGTAAGGAGCAAATTACCTGGCTTGATGTCAGCGTGAATAATGCGTTGATAATGCACTGAAATGATAAAATAATGGACACACATAAAGCAGGGATTTGAATTGAGGAGTCTAATGTAAGCGGAAAGAAGCAATAATAGGGCACAGGACTTTCCTGTGCCATCATGTTTTAACTTCTATTTAAAAAAAAAAAATATCCCCATCACGATGAAGGATGCAAGCAACTGAAAGTAACATGATTAGAAATGCTCGGGAGATGAAAGCACCTATCCCTCTGTGTAAGCAGTGTAAGTTGGGAAATACAGGTGCCCTGCGTGTGATGTGCTATATTTGAACACGGATGATGTCCACTTCAACGGAGATTGCTTTGTTCAGAGCCAATAAAGCATTAGGTTCATTCAGCTATATTTAACCAAACAGTATAGGTACCTTTACCTACACATTGTTACCAAACGACATCATTTAAAAGCAGTTATTGTTTTTTTTTTAAATATATGTTTATTTACATATACATATATGTATCTTGGAATAATTCTCGATTCTGTTTATAAAATTGATTCCTTCTTGAGAAGGTATTCAAAGTTTTCATTCTTAATCTACACACATTAAATTCTGCAGGTATAGCTCTTAGCACTGTCAAAATTTAAAGGTATATGAAAGCAATATTAAAATGTATATTTAATTTTGAGTATTATTTTTTTTATTTATTAAAAAAAAAATAGCTGTTATCCGCCCGCTTTGCTGGCTTCAAATTTAACTTTAGCAATATGTACTTTGTTTTCTATGATTTCATTTCCACCCGATTCATTTCAATCTGAACGCATGGGTTTGATTTTTTAGTTGCTTCCTAGCTTTGTGCATTCCCCGGGCACGTTTTTGAAGGAGGAAATAATTATAACAATACCTGCCATACAATTTTGTTTAGCCGTACTCAAAAAATTCATTGTTTTACACAGAAAAGAGTCCTCTCGAGAGACTTTAAACTTTGCCCTATCTGTGATTTTCTGGTCAAGCAATTTCTGAGGACAAAAATCAACAGTTCAGCAAAATGTTATTCTGAGTAAAAAATAAGGAGTGAATTTAATCGTTGCTTTTCTGTCTGTGAGTTTCGATGCAAAAAGTAAAAGACCGGACCTATGCACAACTCACAGGCTGAAATTTCAAGGAAGAATTCGAAGAAAAGGGTTTTCCATTGGTAAATTCAGATTTCAATTTAAAAATTGATTTTTTGCGTGGTGAGTGGAATACGATTCTGCGTTAATATTTCAAAAAATCTGCATCCCTTGATGTATTTTAGAAGAGAAAAATGAGATGGATGAAGTTACCGATTCTTTCAAACCGCTTCGCTTTATTATGAACGATTATTTCTCACATACATATTTTGGGCGTGGCAAAATCGCATCGTCACCTCCTCGCGGTGCCCGCTGGATATCCAACTAACGACGAGCGTTGGATCCATTCGATCCAGGAGCTGAGTCACCTGAGTTATCTTTTCAGGAACTAGGAGCAAAAGAACAGAAATATCGCTGTGAATGCATCAGCTCACAATTAAATCCAAGAGCGTCTTACACATATTGTGCGGCACACTGGTCAGCGTCTGTACCCTGTGGGGCGGCTGAATATAAACTATGGATAGAAGTAACTGACCTATTTATGGTACGAAAACAAAGTTAAAAAAATTATGGCAATGAACAAAACGACTAGATTAAATACCCCAGGTGGCAATCCAGTTGAACTGGTAAATCCACTCTCTTTAGAGGTCGGTCCTATGGATTCTGGGGAGGACCAATTATTGCTTATAAATATTGAGAGACGGAGTTCAAAGATGCAAAGAACTCCCCCAAACAAATTTACTTCAGGGGTTACATCACCGACAACCCCAAACAATACTATTGATGTTAAACACATCAGCGAAAAAGGGACCAAGAAAAATGAAGAGATCGACATTACAGATCAACAGAGTTCCATCGAAAACAAAGAGATAGACCAATCAAAATCAAAGAACTACTTTGAAGAATGGCAAATGGAAATAGCGGCAAGAAAACAACTTGAAGTTCTAGTTCAAAGTCTTCAGCTGCAAGTGAAAAAACTCGAAGAGAAAGTTTCCTTACTTGACAAGAAAGATTCAGAGTCCACGCTTCAGTTAAGTCCAAAATATATTGAGCGTGAATATCAAACTGATGAAGAAGAGCTCTTGTTTGAAACTGAGAAAAAGAAAAATAAGCGTATCACAAAGAAACGTAAACCAAACGGGAGTCCTGAGATTTGTTTAAGAAATCAGAAAAGCTCTAAAACCGAAAATAATAAAGAATTGTTAACAGAAACTAATGAAACGAATAATGTGGTAGCTGTTGTTAAATCAAATTCTCACGCTAAAGGCAGCAAAACAATTACACCACCACCAATTATGATCTCAGGATTTCCAATTTTTGGAGATCTTAAGAAAATAATAGAAAATTGTACTAAAAAAGCTTGCAAATACACATCGTACAACAAAGACAACTGGAAAGTCACAGTCGAAGAAGCCGACGAGTATAGATCTGTCACTGAAGAACTGAGCAAACACCAAATTCAATGGCACTCATATGAGAACAAAGCTACAAGGCCAATAAAAGTAGTAGCCAGAGGTCTTCATTCCTCGTGCTCTCCCGAGGAAGTAGTGGAAGATCTTGTACAAAAAGGCTTCCAAGCCCTTGATGCAGTCAATCTATTTAAAAATGAGACAATTAAAAACTCCTCTGGAGAATCCACGTCAAGAAAAAGGTTATTACCTTTATTCATGCTAACTTTTGACAGTAAACAAAGTGTCGAGGAGATTTATAAAGTAAGATCAATCTTGGGCATAGCTGTTAAAATTGAACCACTCCGAAAATCTAAAGTTGTTCCGCAGTGCAAACGTTGCCAAGCTTTTGGTCATACCCAAAAATACTGCAACCGCGAGTTTGCTTGTGTAAAGTGCGAAGGAAAACATGCAACTAAAAATTGTCCGATGAGCAAAGATCAGAAAGCAAAATGTGTGAACTGCCAGGGTAATCACCCGGCAAGCTATAGAGGCTGCCCAGTTGCCAAAAAATTCCAAGAGTTCAGAAGCAAAAATACATCTGCTAGAGACAAACCCAGAAAAACAGTAAATACCGATTTAAATGCTGAAAACAATACTAAGAATGAACCGCCTAAAAAAGCTGTTCGAAGTAAAAGCGATGAAAATAAAGCCTATTCTCAGATTCTAAAAAATGTGCGGAAGAATGAAGAGACTTCCATAAAAGAAATGCTACAACTCATTCTCCAAAGAATTGATAAACAGGATTTGAATATTAAACAGTTAAGCGAAAAAGTCGCTTTTAAAAAACAATGATGGACAGAACACTTAAAATCGCTACATGGAATGCAAACGGTCTTTTACAACACTTATCCGAATTAAAAATCTTTTTAGATCTAGAACATATAGATATTTGCCTGATGTCCGAAACTCATTTCTCCAATGGGCAAAGTCTAGATAATATAACAGAACACTATTCATGTTACCACGCTCCACATCCAGCTGACAAGGCAAGAGGTGGATCGGCGATTCTTATTAAAGAAAGCTTAAAACATTATGAAGAAACCAAGCTTACTAATGAAAATATGCAAGTAACAACTATTAGTATTGGTATGAAAAAGAAAGAGTTTAAGATAGCAGCTATATACTGCCCACCAAGGCGATCCCCGACAGAAGATGACTATACAGATCTATTAAATCTTCTTGGGCATAACTTTCTTGTTGGTGGAGACTTCAATGCGAAACACACCCATTGGGGTTCAAGACTTATATCAATAAAAGGCAAAAGACTTTTTCAAGCAGGCCGTAAATACAATTGCGAATTCTATTCCTCCAGGTCGCCAACTTACTGGCCTTCCGATACTAACAAAATACCAGACCTTATTGACTTTTTCGTAGCTAAAGGAATTAAACGAAATCACATTAGTGTCGAAGGTAATTATGACTTGTCATCAGATCATACTCCAGTGATTCTATCACTAAGTGAATCGGAAGTAATAGAAAAAAGTAATCCAAAGCTTGTAAATAAGAAAACAAACTGGAGTGATTTTAGAGAAAGGCTTTTAAGTTTTATAAATTTAAGATCTCCCATGGATACAATCGAGCAAATTGACCATGAAGTGGAACAATTTATTGCTGATGTGCAACAGGCCGCTGAAGAAAGTACTGCAACATTTTCTAATAGAAGACAAAATGAAATAAAATATCCTTTAGAGATAAGAGAGTTGATAATAGAGAAAAGAAGAGCTCGAAGAAAATGGCAAAATACTAGATTTCCAGATGATAAAACAACGTTTAACCGTATAAGCAACAATCTTAAAAAACAAATTTATAAATTCAAAAATGATTCACTCAGTAAATTCCTAAAGAATTTAACGACTGATGCTTCAAACGATTTTTCGCTATGGAAAGCAGCCAAGCGCCTGAAAAGACCGCAGTTACAAAACTCGCCCTTGAAATCTCAAGATGGGAAATGGATCGGTAACCCAAAAGAAAAAGCTAACCTTTTCGCGGAGCATCTTGCGAATGTTTTTAAGCCATACCCAACAAACGCGGCTGAAAATAGCTTACAGTTTGTTGATAAGATAGATGAAAGTGAAATACCAATTGTAAGATTAAAAGAAATAAAAAGTATGTGTTTACATCAACTATCAAATAAAAAATCACCAGGTTACGATCTAATTACTGCCCAGGTTATGAAAGAAATGCCTTTGAAAGCCTTCATAAAACTCCAATATATAATAAATGCATGCCTTAAGCAACGGTATGTCCCACACCATTGGAAAATTGCTGAAGTTATTGTCATACCCAAGCAAGGTAAGCCACCTACAGAAGTGACGTCTTACAGACCAATATCGCTTATACCAATTATGGCAAAAGTTTTTGAAAAACTGCTTCTGAAGAGACTTAGCAAAATTATAGAAGAAAGAAGGTTTATCCCAAATCATCAGTTTGGCTTTAGAAATAAACATTCCACGATAGACCAAGTTCATAGAATAACGGATGTAATAGAAAAAGCATTAGAAGAAAAACAAGTATGTTCGGCTATATTCTTAGATGTTGCTCAAGCCTTTGACAAGGTTTGGCATGAGGGACTTGAGTACAAACTGCAAAGGGATCTTCCCAGACAGTACTATGAAATATTAAAATCGTACATCTCAGACCGATTGTTTAGAGTAAGGTACGATCAAGAATATTCGGAACTGAAGAAAATAGAAGCCGGTGTACCACAAGGAAGTGTCCTAGGTCCTACCCTGTATTTACTATACACAAGGGATATCCCAGTTGGTAATCACACCATAATGGCTACTTTTGCAGATGATACCGCAATTTTGGTACCCGACAAATGTGTCTCTAAGGCAGCAGTAAAACTGCAAAATGCCGTCGACACAGTCAGAGATTGGACCGAAAAATGGCGTATCAAACTCAATGAAACAAAATCTTCACATATAAACTTTACAAATAAAAAGATAAACAATATTCCAATATTCATTAATAATCAAGCTGTACCTTACGCCAATACGGCCAAATACCTTGGAATGACATTGGATGCAAAGCTAAAGTGGAAAGAGCACATCAAAAAGAAAAGAGAAGAACTAAACTTGAAATATAGAAAAATGTACTGGTTACTTGGTAACAACTCTGATTTATCAACCCAAAACAAAATAATGCTGTATAATCAAGTACTAAAGCCTGTTTGGACCTATGGTATCCAATTATGGGGCTGTACAAAGAAAACAAATACCGAAATCATCCAAAAATTCCAAAACAAAGTCCTTCGTGGAATAGTTAATGCACCTTGGTACATAAGAAATAGCGATCTACATCGTGACTTACAAATAGAAACGGTTACAGAAGTTGTTAAAAAATACGCTGTATCGCATAATCAGAGACTGCAAAGTCATACCAATTCTGAAATGGTGTTCGTCTTGAATACAAGAAACCATGTTCGGAGATTAAGAAGAACCAAGCCTCATGAGCTTTCGGTCTAAAAAAACATGGGAAAGTATTAAAAGTTTAAACTTCCCCCAAAGTGATTTTACAAAGTTAAGAAAGAAAAATCTGATGTCGATCTCTCAAGATTGGTCCTGATAAAGAGGTGGTTTTAGTGGTTAAGAGTCCCACACTACTTGGTGTCGAATACTGCCAAGTGTCTTTTGAAGATTTCCTCCCGTCAAAAAAAAAAAAAATATTTTGGGCACAATTTTCACAACCGAAATAAATTAACCAAATCAGAAAACGCCTTGGAAACTGACTGCTGTAAATTACTTATATTTGTTATTTATATGGAATGGTAAAAGCGGCCAAAATAGGCAATTTGACAGATCCAAATCAAAATAAATTGATTCATTTTACCAATGGAAAACTCCATTTTGAATTAAATTTGTTTTTAAATAAAAAAACTCAAAAAATAAACTGACAGGCAAATAAATAATTGACGTTTTGAAAACTCCAAGTTGAGGCAGTTTAATTTTTCCGGTGGTACAACACATACCTTTTTTGTCTCCATTAAATATCAGGACAATGCTTCCGCTCACAAATGTCAAGAAATAACTAAATCAAAATTAAAAAATATTGTTCATATATTTTGCGCCAGAAAGAGATTAAGAAAATATATTTCTTTTCTTCAGTATTTTGAGAGCAAAGCTGAGAAATTTTATTGAGGAATCCTGTTCCGCTTTTAATTGAGATTTCTGAGATCTCAGTATAGCGTGCTTTGCTTTTGCGCCCAACAGATGGTAATTTTGAATGCCTCACTTCGAACCTCTGTTTGATGTTAATTTAAATTCGGTCCACAGCAAGATCCAATGTCACAAAGATTCACATATGAGCCAAGTCCTATGCATAGCAAAGAATTGACAACCAAGTCCCCAGAAAAATCCGATAAGGTTCGCTTAAAAAGCTTATATCTTGAGTTCTAAATAGTAATTGGACCGTCAAGATAAATGTCTAAGCACTTAGGAGAAATGACAGATCATCATTTCCTATCTAAAAATATGGAAATGAATTAAAGTGCTAATGCTTCTGAAAAACATTGTAAAAATTACTATTTACAAGGGCCCACCACCGGCTGGCGCCAAAAAAAAACGTGCCAGACTTTTGTTTTTGATATCACTACTGATACTCCTAAAAACACTCGTACTTAATTTTTGGTTATCATTGTTGTACGGGCGGACGACCATTTTGATGAGATTATTTTTTTATTAACAATTTTAACCTAACAACGCACCGGCTTTGGCTTTATTTATTGCAAAAAATTTCGATATAAAATTGATTAAAATGATTTCATCATTTAACAATAATTGCACTCCAATAGAACACTCAAGCACTGCATTACTAATTCAGTTGCATTTCATCATTTAATAAGTGAACTTAATTGTTTTACTTTAAGTGTAGAAAAATAATCTAATCAAAATGGTAGTCCGCCCGTACAACGATGAACTCAAATATTTGAAAAAAAATCTCCGACCATTGCTGCAGGATCAAAAAAGGATTCCAACCAAACATGAATGTCGAAGGGTGTTTCTATGTAAATTCTCGACTGGAAAAACTGATGTTGGACGAATTGAGAAACTCGTGTCGACCGGGAGCTGTTGGTGGCTTTTTGCCAGGCGAGCGCAAATTGCCAACGTTGCTGCGCTGCCGGGAATTGCTGGACGGTCCATTGGATTGCCCGACATCTATTCTGGATATGGATTTGCCATTGGCAATATGGCAGCATTCGATATTGACAATTCATTGAGTAAAGTCTCGCCTGGTGGAGTGAGCTTCGATATAAATTGTGGGGTCCGTTTGTTGCGAACCAATCTGTTCGAGAAGGATGTACAGCCATTGAAGGAACAATTAGCCAATCACTGTATGTTAAAAGATTGATCGAAAAATTTGGTATGAAGGACGCAGTGCCAGTATCGACTCCAGCAGATGTTTCAATCAATTCAACTGGTGGTATGGAAGGAGCAGCAGAAGAAGTGAGGTTCCCTTTCCGACAAGCTGTGGGAAGCCTCATGTATCTGATGGTAGCTACACGACCAGATATTGCTTATGCCATTGGATATGTAAGCCGATATTTGGATAAGCCCACGCAGATTCATGTGTCAATGGTGAAACGTATTTTGCGATATGTTAAAGGAACAGCTGATTTTGGTATGATTTTAAAAAGAACTAAATTTACTTTATCTTGTTTCAGTGATGCAGACTATGATGGGGACGTTGTAACTGCATAGGAACTGGTCTGGGTTCAACAACTGTTGTCTGATTTGCTGAAGGAAGAATGTGCCAAGCCAGTTCTATTTGTGGATAACCAAGGGGCTATCCGGCTCATACAAAACCCAGAGTTCCACAAACGAACAAAGCACATAAAGACTATTCACATGAGAGCGACCAACGACCAACGAATGGTCGTCACATGGCTATTTATTCGTCGCGAATGACGACCACCAAGAAAACAAAACAAAAAGGGATTTTGAGGTTAACAGCGCGCTAACAATTTGTTCGTTGAAGTGTGGATCGTATGTGCAACGAGAATAGAGTTTGACAATTCGTAACAATCAGAATGCAATTCGCGACGACCAATTTGTTTTCTCAAATTTAACTTATTAAAGAAATTAAAAAGCGGATTTTAGTATCTAAACATAATAATAAATTATATTTCTACGATTTTGATTAGAATTTGTGAAGAATTTATGTTTATATGTAAATCGTTTTAATTCACATTTATTCCTTCATTCGTCGGTCGTTGGTCGTTCTCTTGTGAATAGTCCTATAGATGTTCGCTACAATTTTATTCGGGAGAAATATGAACAGAAGATGTTTGACTTGGAATATGTACCGACTCAAAACCAAATGGCAGATATATTTACTAAAGCCCTTCCCAAGGATAAATTTCTTCGTTTTCGATGTATGATGGGAGTAGTAGCATTGAATTAATTTAAAAAAAAAAAACTTAAGTGTATTTAATTTAATTTAATTGTTTATCTAATTGAATTAATGACATTTTAAACATTTGTAAAAGTGGGAGTGTTGAAATTATTTATTGCAAATTTGTTTAAAATGGAATATGCATCATACAATACCCTATTATCTTTTTTCTTCTATATACATAACATACATACATGATACATTTATTATATGTACTTTGCTATAAACTTTTAACATACCTATTATTCTTTGCATGTTAAGTCTAACTAATATTTCACATTAGTATTTCACTGTAGTTCTTCTTAAATTATCGAACACACCGGTTGTCTTTTCTTTAAACTTGAACACATATTTCCACCCAAAATTTGCTGAGGTGCTTTCGTGTACTTTCTGTACTAAAATTCACAGCATGTCAAATTTTAAGGAGTGGGGATGAAATTCTCTTAAAGAAAAGTAAAATTGCAAAATAGTAAACGAACGCTTTGAACAAAGAATTCTTACGGGTTTCTTAACGTCATAAAATATTTAAAAAAAAATAAATTAAAAACCATCAAGATTTGAAAAGCTTTCTTAAATAAAATAAAATTGGACATTAATTGGCACTTCTGGGAAGTAAGAAAAATCGAATGTAAAAATTTAAAATTTGGGCTGAAATTCACAGGAAGGGGAAATAATTTGCTCTCTCGTGAGCCCTCTCTTCTGCGCAAAAGTACTAATTTTCTACGTAGAAGAACACGATTTGGCTTAAATTTGTAGAAATTCGTAAAAATTCACAGTTCTGGGGAGTACGCAAACGAACCTTTTATTTCCTCAATTTTTTGACAATGAAACTCAGAAATTTTTCTGATAAATAAAGTTCCTGTATTGCTTATACATATGTCAGTATAGTGGGTGTTGTTTTTATGCCTCACATATCCCGCTGTTTAAAAAAAAAAGTATACATAAACACGCTCGTATTCAAAAGCAATGGATGGCCAAAATTTCAAAGCAATGGCTTAAGAACTCTAAGAGATAAGCGAATAGAAACAATAAACCAACATTTTTTTTATATAGAAAGATAATAGGCATGTTCTTAGTTTTTCTGTCAAAATACTGAGGAAACAAAAATTTTGGATTCACATATGTATGCTCACTTCTATGAGATCTCATTTGTCTGAACGCGCCTTATGACTAAAATAGTTCCAATAATACTGCGTTGCAGGTTTTTGAAAATCAAAAAATCACAACCGAAATGGGGGTTTAAAGTTTTTTGACAAAATTAACAAAAAGATCTTAAGAAGAGATCAATTTTTAGTTCTTTGTATTTTTTGTACTTTTTCTTTAATAATGTTATGGTGTATATAAACCTATTCATATGATTCTTAAATTAAGTGACGCTATAGTTTTGAGCCACATGAGCTAGTTAGTCCAAACGGACCGCAATTTCATTTTAAAAAGGTACATATGTGTAGGTATGTATGTATTTGTACATACGTAACTAGGAAAGAGAATTTTAGTGTACACTCGGGCGTATGCCTACTTTTTTGTATAATTAAATTTAAATAAAAAGCGATCACATTGTTTTTGATATGATGTTTTTGCTTGCTGTTTATGAATTTATCGCAAGTAGAGGCAGCTTGTTCTTGAGAGTAGCCTATATGACGATATGGAACGGAAACAACAGACACAACGGATACGACCGACTCTGTGTGTTGTTCTTTTCTGCCGCTTTGTTCCCTTTCACATGAAGAAACTGAGTTTCAAGCAACTTCCAGTTGGTAGGAGAGAAAGGGCACGAAGTAAAAGGAGTTCACAAAAACCTCTCCAAACCACAATTGAGGAGATTATCTTATTTGTGTTGTCTCACTTGGGTATGGAGCGGTTTCTTATCCGGAGCCAGTATTGGCTATGGCTAACCAAGCAATACACTAAAATCTTTGTACTAATACGCACAAACTTAAGCAACTTCCTCTTCAACTGGCTTGTCTTTTTCGAAGCCAGTGTGAATTCATTTTTTAACTATACTGAAAATTCATCGTTCTTTTTATTCAAATTTCTGAAGTGATTCGATTTTGTGCAAAAAAATAAGTTTAAAGAATTTTAATTTGCAATTTGTACGCATTTTTTAAATGTTGAAATTCACTTTCTTACGAAACTTGACATTGCTTGACAGAATATTTGACGTTTGTGAATATTTCGTTACAAACCACCAAAAAGCCCTAAAATTGCCCTTTTCAAAAAATTAAATCTCAAAATTTTCGGATTCTTAGAGGTTTTTTAATCCGACGACATCGTAGACATCCTTCAATGAAATTTGACAGAGGTTATTGGTCGACTGATAGGCAATAAACTTTTTTTGATGTCTGCAGTTTATTTCGTTACAAGAACACCAGAAAGTTCAAAAATTGTTTATTTCCCCAGAAAAAAAAAGTTCAAAAATTTGGATTTTTAGAGGTTTTTTTAATCCATTGACATCAGAGAAATCAATAAAATTTGACAGTTGACAGTTCGATAGTTGAACGGCAAGTTGAAAATTGCTTTTATTCACTACTTTATTCTTCAACTCTTCAGTTAGAAAAGTAAAGTTGACCAACTTGTGATCTACAAAATTTCCCTGGGATATTTGTGACAGATGACACTTAAAATGTAAGTTTATAACTTTAGATCTGAATGAACGTCAAACAAACATCAATAAAATTATTGACAACACAGAATAACAGTTAATAAAAATAAATAAACAAAAACCCAACACAAAAAAAAATATAATATCAACGATGCATCGAGTGCGAAAGTGAATGTACACTTCTTTTTTTTTTTTATTTGGTGAAATTCAGTGAAAATTCAGTGAAATCACTAAAACGCCCATTACTCGAAAAGTGGGCGTGATACATGGTCAAACGAGCTTATGAAGTCGCACAAATTTTCTAACACCACCAATTAAATTTGTTTGCGATCAGTGAAAGTACCGTTTTTTTACGCTCAAAAGGAGGTGTAATCACTAAGACGCCCATAACGTTAAAAGTGGGTATGGGTCAAGTTGATATGCAGTTTTTTTAGCTAACAAATTTGGGCAACTTTTGATACCAATGTTATTGTGCGACCCCTGGAAGCACCATTCCTTCACGGTAAAAAGCGTTTTTTTTACTTTTTACCCAAAGTCACACATTTTGTATTGCCGTCTCTCAGTAAATAAACTCTCCTCATTGTCATCATCTTCGTTACTCGAAGAAGCTGATAGCCAATCCTCCCAGAAATAATTATTACCATTCATATTTAATTAAATTTGTTTCCTTTTTACTCTATTATACAATCGAATCAGCAACTAGAGTAAATGAATCGAAACTAAGAAAAAATCTTAAGTTAGACGTAATATCGTAAGTTTCCTCGGCTAACTTCTACTTTTTTGCGGAGTTGAGAAAATCAAAAAACAAAAAAAAACTTGAGAGTTAATCCATCTGTCAAAATGCAAAGTTGAGCGAGTCAACTTGGAGTGAATGGAAACATTTTCTAAAGTTTACAAGTAAAATCCTCAAGTTGTGTTCAACTTCGAGTGAATAAAATAGCCCTAGGTCGGATTGATTCACGTACACAAAAAACAGAGGATTGGTTGCAATATAAAGACCGTCTATATATGAGCTAGATAAATTGCCACGCCATTCTTACCCAGGCCGACGAACATAACACCACGTCCACAGAAATGGTTGAAAGTTGTATTGCAATTTGCAAGGTAAGTCCCTAGGCCTTGGTTCTCCACGAGCTGTCGCACCACTATTTTTTTGCAATTGTAATAAATGCGCGTTTCAGTTTTTTTTTAATAAAACTTCGCATAAGGAAAATAGGATTTTGACGTTAAGAAAATTGTTTAATTTTGAACAATTGAATTCTTTAACCCCCTAACGGGAAAAATAGTAAAAATGGTCGGATGAAGTTGATAATTTTTTTTTCAGGTAGTTATAGGTAATAAAAGCATACATTTAAATTTTCAGGTTAAAATTTTAAATAGATCGACCGCCAGGTGAGAATTATTGAAGACCGTCTCTAAACGGTCTTGTCGGTTTGCGTTTAAAAAAAATACTTTGATGGGATTATTAGTTCAAAATTTTTTAATTAACAAAAAACAAGATGTTGTTATTTTCTATGGTGATAGTCCCAGAAATAATTTTTGTTAGCTGTACAGGACATATGAAGCTTACATTTCGAACAAACGACTTGTGTGTCTGACTTCTCACAGTGCTTACATCTTTTCTTTTCGGTTCTATCAAATCAGAAAATGATTTTCGCCATCAAAATGAACATCAGAAACGGGGTGAATAGCTCTTTTCCCAACACTGAATGTTCTAGGAACTGGTGATGTTGATCGCTCCACACTTTGAGTCGATGATCGTCGTCCTACCGGTCGTTTTCCTTGAAGGAAACAATTCCACCAGCAAATTCCTCCCGAAATTGTGGAAGCTGGAGAAGCGTTTCTTCTTCGGACAACGATTTGTCTCTTCAGAGATAAACTGAATGATGTTGTTAGTAAAAAACCAATTAAAGATTTCCATTGGGGTGTCAAGGTTTTTGACACTCAATGGAAGTGAGGCATCACCACAAAATGCAACTACTTTTACGAGTAGGAGCATTGAGCGTTCGCGCCAGACCAATCTGGAAAGCTTTTTTGAGTCCTTTGTGACAGAACTGAGCACAGCATTTAATCCCTCAGAAGAAGGCTGGCAAGATGGCAAGAGAGATCGCGGTCTTCTTAGAGGTTTGAAGCGGGAATTTGGAATGGCGGATAAAGTGGATCGCTGCAGTTCTATAGCATCAACAATAAAAGTTGAGGAAGCTGCTGGATTGTCGACTTCGCTTAGATTTAGGTGCATAGCCTTTACAAATGCATCTGTTGTCTCAGCTTCGTTCATGTGGTGGATGCTTTCTTCAATTATTTGTGCATCATTTACCGAAATCTCAGCTAAATTATCTGGCTCAGTGTTGTCAACAACGTAATCAGGATCACAGATGGTATCATCGCTGCTGTAAACATCATCATCGCTTTCTACTGAATCGATGAACTCAGCCAACTGATCATCACTCAATTCTTGTATTCGGGTATTGACGTTTTCGGAGACCCATCTAACGCATTAGAATTCAATTCAATCATAAAATATTTACATATTGATGTAAGAATTATGCTTTTAGACACCAAAAACGGAACACAAGAGCTAAACAAAAACGGACATTTTTTACACGTAAACCAACAAGACCGTCTAGAGACGGTCTTGCATTTTTTGTTTCCAAAAGACACATAACACTGTTTTACCACTAAAATTTTATTATTAAACATAAATAAATTATATAATCTACTTACAGTAACATTATGATTTCATTTTTTTGATTCAAAATAATTTTTTTAAACAATTGAAAATTTTAGAAATTAAAATTAACCTTCCGATGATAATTCAATGAATTTTCTTATTTAATTGATGACAGCACTCAAACGCGTGGGTGAAATGAAATGACAAGGGTATCAAAATGTGCAGATAAGTAAACAAAAACAAGTTTCCGTTGTTTTAAACATAAACAAATATTAAGTTTGACACTGGAGGCAAAATCTTGAAATCAGTCTTGAGACGGTCTTACCCGTTAGAGGGTTAAATAAAAGTCAAGAACCTGAACCGCACTTGCAATCGATTTGTACATAAACGATGTTTAATTAATATACCGCTGTATGAGTAGAGTATGGGAGGACTATTGATTATAGCTAAAACTAAAATTGCAATTCTCAACTCGAAATTAGGTGTAAAGCTTCTTTCCAAAGGAAAGAATTAAATAGATGCAAAACGGTTTTTAAAGGAAGAGATTGGTAGTGTAGAGATGCACTTGAGAGTTTTTTGATATGAAAATTATTTCGTTACTTAACATAACTTTAAATATAGCGAAATGAAGTTTTTGTTTGCACTATTAGATTAGAATAATCTCGAAAGCCAGACATTTTCAGAGGTCTGATTTGAATTCAGAAGTCAACAAAATCTTCAAAAAAGTATATCTGATTTCTGTGGTAGAATTTAAGTTGCCCGCTCTTATAAATTTTGTTACTTTATGATCTCTTAGAAGAATCAAGCGCCTTTCCATTTCCTTCTTTACCGATTCTTTAACCTGAATGCTTCCATTTGGGTAACGTTAACATCTCGTCACAGAGACAGTTTACAAAGTTTTTGCTTTTTCAGATTTTGTGAGAACTTGGATTGTCAGGAGCCATGACCTTATAACTTGTTTCTAGTCTCTTTTGATTAAAGAAGTACTTTTAGTAATGCTTTCCAATGATAGATTTCAGGAATGAAAACTTTAGGTGATAAGAATAAAACAAAGTACGTACTCAGAGCAGATACTCAATATTAAAAGCTGAGTAGGTGCTTCGAAAATGCTAGTATTCAAGAATTTTATTCATTACAAATGGAGAATGTGCTCCCTCCAAAAAGTAGAGTTTTGATCAGTTGCTCCATTTTATTCAAACCACCTTTTGTATCAATATTTTTCAACTTTGTCCAGGAGAATGTTTTGTAAAGGTTTTGCATTCTTCATACAGGTGTTCGATATACCAAACCGCTTAGTCATGAACAAGCGAATTCAAAATATCTCATTGCAATCCATGGAAAGTTGTAATCAGTTTTATGTAAAAAATAACTTAATTCATGTAATAAAAAAAAACAGTAAATATTTGTTAGTTTTTTTGCAAAAGTTATGAAAGCAATCACTCAGAAGTAACGATTATATCTTTCGATTATAAGCTAAGCCGGTTAAACGGGCTTTGTATACTTGTAACGATTATACTTTGGAAAAAGTAACTAAAGTAACGATTACTCAGAAGTAACGACGTTTTACACCACTATAAGAAATCTAGACATATTCTCTAACCTATTCACCAATGAATTGTTGATATTTATTTACGAGCATATAGAGAATCAAAGATTTTACATGCATTTTTTTTAAACTTACAATATTCCAACCCCTGAACGGCATCTCGAAACACACTCCATGCGCGTTCCTCTGTCAGTGGTTTGTCAGTTGGTATTTCAAGGACCTCGCCCTGCTTAACGAGTTCAAATACGAGGTATAAAGAATCTTCCAATGGATCATCCAGTACTTCAACCAGTTTTACAACATTTGGATGGTCGAGTTTCTTCAAAACAGCAATTTCTCGATAGACTCTGTCTAGTGGTGATGTAGTGGTCTTTTTAGGACCACGACTCATTAGACCAGCCTTGCGTAAAAGTCGACGTTTTGATAGAATCTTCATCGCATAATGTGTGGAGTCTTCTTCGGAATAGGCCAACTTGACCAGGCCATAGGAACCCTAGAAATAAAATAATTCCAAACACAAATGGTTTGATTCAATAGACTTCATATAGGTTTTAGTCATACCTGTCCAATTTGATCCATGAGCTTGTATTGATTCAACTGCAGAAAACTACCCGACTGCTCAATGGATATCCTGCGGGATTCTCTTAGTGGGGTCTTTCTTCGGTGACTTCGCGGGCTTCCATAGGGACTCGCATATGGACTGTATGGCACATTGGGATAAATTGGTCGAGATTCAAGGGACTGGACTGTTGGCAGTTGACCTTTAGCAAGAGTCTGCTGTCTTGGATGGTTGGGGTTGTTACAAATCCCATCTCCCAGGTTTGTTGCAAGACCCGCAGAAGAAGTAATATCTAGACTTCCACGTGGACAGCGGTGATGATTGGGGGGCGAAGGTCTTTCCTCATCCAAAGTGTGACTTCTGAGCAAGTTTGCCGCTAGTGGTGTTCGCCTTGATGGCAAGACTTCATCATAATCCTCGTCGACGTCAGCGTCAACATCATCCGTCGAAGAAGTGCCAATTACGTTAGACTGAGGCAGAACTCCTTCATCCTCGGACTGTTGTTGTTGCTGGTTAGCTAGGGAGGAGGGACCTTTATTATTTATTATTTTTTTCCTGGCCGACAACACCGCCGTCGCCGTGGGGTGGTATGAATAATTGTGAAAATTATGAAGATGCTGATTATGAAGGTGGGTACGGTAGTTATGGTTTTGATGTAACACATAATGGTTATTCTGGAGGTGGGGATGGATTTGGTCAACCGACTCATCGTCACACGACATGTCCAAGGACTGTGCCTTGACAATGGGCAGCTGTCGGCGTTGTATCACAGTTTTCCTTATTGCTTCTGTCCCAATGTGGTTACTCAATTCTCTGCCATTGGACGCAATTATGTTGCGAGATACATATGGAATGGTTGGCTTGATAGTCTCGGGTAATAATGGGGATGGTGGAAGATGGTGGCATGGTTCGGATATATCACGATTGAGTATTATGTCAGTGCAGGATGTTGGGGTGGTTAATGACGTGGTTAAGACGCCACCGCCGCCGCCACCACTGGTTCGATTTGGTGCGATGGAATATGATGGAATTGCAATTGGATTGCCACTACCTTCTGATGATTCCTTATTATCACACTGATTAATTTGGTTCGGATTGTTGGATTTAATTTCCCCTTGGATAACTAGACTTCGCATTTTCTCGGTTATGTTCGACTCCGGCCTGTTGCTGCCATCTTGATTATAACTACAACTGTTTTCTCTGACAACAATAACATCCTTATTGTCATCGTAGTCACCACTGAGTGGAAATTGTTTTTGTGATTCGGCATTTCCTGGCTCATCATATTCCCGATGATTGCTTGGGGGCAGGCAATGGTTGTGCTCTAAGATGCGATTATTCTTCAACGAGCATTCATCGTATGATGAGGACACAACCGCCGCCGCACTCGAAGGGGAGAGTATAATAGGTGGGCTAATTGGTTCTTGGTTGGTTTTGTGCATTAGTTTCGAACGTTGTTGTTCATTTGTATTTTGCCCGCTAGTTAGTTTCTTATTTCCTATGCTTTTTTGGTCCATAGTTTCGATTAATGGGTCCATTTTGATTGAATAAACCTGAGAGGATAGGGAAATAAGAAAAGACTTTATTATATTAAAATGTATACAAAATGTATTTATTTAAAATAGATATAATTTATGTTTATATTGGCATCTTGCCAGCGTCTAAACACAAGCTCTTAGCCGAGTGCATACAAACGGACAAATTGATTTATCCTTCAATGAAGAACCCTTTTATAGAAATTATTATACAATTCTGTGTATAACACATAGTATATGAATATATTTGTTAAAAGAATTTCAAAGATAAATTAAATTCAGGGCTGGCTTAAGAGATATAGCCTCTGGGTGAATATGAGACTCGTTCTGCCGTATAAATTTGAAGAGCCTCATACAAAGAGTAGGTAAATAACTTGTTTGGATTCGGCAGAAAATTGTTGGTCCCCTTCATTCCTGGTCAGAAACAATAAGCACACAGGAATAGTTGAAAGTGGAAACAACTAGGCCTTGGTTTTCTATGAGCTAAGGTTCAACGAATCTTGATCTTGAGCAGCTTAAGCCCCTCCTCCAAAAATGAGTTTTTAATGAGGATAATCCTAAATTCTAATCTAGAATATATGAGAAAATGCCGAAGATTTTTTTCTGAATAAAATATTTTGAATAAACATCGCAGCTTGACGAATACTTATTTTAAGTTAAAATAGGTAGGTAGGTAAAAACGGCGGCCCAGAGCAATTTAGCTTCATGAGCCAATTAGCGCTGGAATGTGACGTTTTGATACCATAACTCGTATTGACTGTTAATCGAAAGTGGTTGATTTTATTAGAGGGATTTGTGATGAGTAAAATAAGAGATCCGAGAATTTAGTCCAACAAAAAAAAAACAACACGTTACAATCCAGAAAAAGCATCTAATGATTCTATTTTTTAGGGTTGTTACTTATTTCTTGTGTAGAATCTTTGACGCAATGACGTTTTATCATCGTTTTAAGTTCAACTACTTGATTTTGCTACAGTAATTGAGTGAATGAAATGGATAATGCTTCATTTATTAGTGCAATGGCCACGTTCGGGGATCAATTGATAGCTATCCGGATTGGTTTGTGTTGTTGTAATCCCTTGAGAAAAAACAGCTGAAGCACCAACAACTGAAGGTATCTGAACATTTTTGGATAGGTCCAAGGTCTTTGAAACCATGTACACGACGAAAAGTGTGCTGCAATATAATATAGTCAATTGACCCAGGAATTCGTTTTTATAGAAAAAGTCATTGCCTAGTATTTAATAGGGTTAAGATTAAAACCGTTTTTATTTCACCAAGTAACAAATCTGGTAATAAATATCATCTTGTTTTTAGAAAAACACGATCACTGTCAGATGTAATGCTTTTGAAAATTCTCATACCATCCGCAAAAATTAGAATTTCACTATAACATATGCAGAGGTGTACATCGTTGATAGCTAAGATAAAGAGAATGGGTCCTAAGTGACTTCCCTGAGTAACTCCCGATTTGGCTATGAAGGGGTGGGAGATAATGTTTCTGATTTCAACTTGGTAGAATCTATTTTGGAGATAGGATGAAATCCAAGTGATGAATCATTTATACAAAATAATTTCATGAGAAAGTTGATCCAAAGCCTTCGAGTAGTCCGTATAAATGCATTCAAGTTCTTGTCCGTGTCCTAAAAAATGTTAATAAATTTGTTAACGTAGATCGCTTTTTCATAAAATCATGTTGTTGTTTGCAAGTTATATATTTTCACAAACCAACTGCTCAAATAGCTTAGGAAGACAAGATAAGTATAGCGAATGGCCTGTAATTACATATGTCAGATTTGCTACTTTTTTTAATAACTGGGGCCTATAACACAGAACAACAAGTAAACTAGTCAACAATTTCTTGTTCAACTACGTTTGTTCAACAAGTGAAGATCATTTCTGTAACACAACAAAAACTGTAACAATTGTCAATAGCAAAAATTTCCCACGACTTGTTAACCCAGTTGAGTAAGTAAGTCTTACACGATGAGTCGTAAAATTCCGCAAGAAAAAAAAGTAAGCATTTTGTCTAAGATAAGGGAAAAAAAAACATATTCTGTTCGGCGCTTTCTCTGATTCATTGACTAAAACCAACAAAAGTGATAAATGGCGGGAGATATTTTTGTTGTTAAAGAGTTTGAACACAGTTCCTGATGGAAAAGATATCGGGCCTACTTAAGGGATGTTTTTCTGCAAGATTGTACGAAATATGCCATTGTAAGTATAGACTGAAAGAATATATTTCCAAAAATTAAAAAAAAAATATTTGTGAAAGCCAAAGTAGATAACGCCAAAAAAAACAATAAGCTTTACTCGTGTCATAATCTCGTGTTTGATTTATAGGTCGAGATCCAGATCCAAACCAATGTAAAGCTATTAAAGTTTGTTTCTTTATATTAAATAAATTAATTTCAAACAAACTACCCGACGGTCTTACTTGATAAACACTATCGCAAGTGTTTTTTCTAACTTATTGACTTCGAACAAGTTTCCGATCCTCGGTTGAAATTTATCAACTACTCAACAATTTAATTCTCTCTTCTTTTAACTCTTGCTGTTTCCGGTTACAGAAATGGTAGATTTGTGAAATTTCCCACTTGTTGAAATATGTGAAAACAGTTGTTATAATGGGTGATTTTTTAAGAGGTGTAGAACTTTTTTAAAAAAAAAAACACAAAAAATTCGAAAAAATGAATGAAATATTTATTTGAATCGATAGTTTGAACCTTGCAATTTAATGTTTAAAGACAATTTCATGCAAATGTTGACCGCGGCTGCGTCTCAGGTAGCCCATCCGCTGAGTCCAATTTTGGCATACTCTTTCACACATATCGGCCGGTATCTCACGAATGAATGCATGGATGTTGGCTTCCAGTGCGTCAATCGAGAGGGCTTGTCCCTATAGACATTAGCCTTGACATATCCCCACAAAAAATAATCTAATGGTGTCAAATCGCACGATCTAGGCGGCCAATTGACCGGCCCGAAACGTGAAATTAACTGTTCACCAAACTCGCCTCGCAATTGCGCCATTGTTTCGCGTGCTGTGTGGCATGTGGCACCGTCTTGTTGAAACCACATATCATGCAAGTCAAGAACTTCCATTTCGGGCAAAAAAAAGTTTGTTATCATCGCTCGGTAGCGTTCACCATTGACAGTAACGCTGCGATTCGCATCATCTTTGAAGAAATAGGCCCAATAATGCCGCCGGCCCATAAACCGCACCAAACAGTGGCTTTTTCGGGATGCATTGGTAGCTGTTGCAATGTTTCTGGCTGATCTTCACTCCAAATACGGCAATTTTGCTTATTTACGTAACCATTCAACCAAAATGAGCCTCATCGCTGAACACAAGCAGCGCGCGATGAACATTTCGAACCGAGCACGAATTTTGATAGTAAAATTCAATAATTTGCAAGCGTTGTTCATTTGTAAGACGATCAATGGTTAAATTGCAAACCAAACTGAAGCTGTTTGACAGTGACACAAGGTACTAAACACACGTCAGCTGTCAAAACCAGTGTTGCCAAAACCAAACCAGCTAAAAAATCACCCGTTAGTTCCCCGATACTTGTTGTTACGTGTTACACAAATTTTAAACAGTTGTTGAATTTCACTTGTTCAACAAACAATTTATGTATTGTGTTAAAGGCCCTAGGTGTAGTAAAGGATTCTTCCCATACACAAGCAAATGTATTACCTGAGCTAAGGGATAAAAATGAAGTTGTACAAATTTTGCATTTTGAATTAGTTATAACAGTGGACTGGCATTACAGCGGGGCTGCATAAGCAGTACTTTAATATACATAACTTTCATAAATTGGGATATCTTGTTTAGGGACTGCAATGTTCAAATAGAGAATGAGAGTATGTATTTGTCAGTGTCAGTGACTGTTTTCGAAAGGGGCAATTTTATCATCAAATGATCGTCATTTTAAGGCGCAGATATTAATATCGCCAAATATGCAATCGTCCTGCTCACACAAAATCTGTTAGATCAACGTCAGTCAATTTTCTTGCTTGTTACTTTATACTGCGCGGACAACCTTCACCCAAACACAAACAAAAACGACAATCTGAATTGTAATCTTAGGTTTTTCAATATTTTTGTCGTCAACTCGATTTGTTTTTACTGCAGAGTTGCGCTGCATATGACTTTAGCAAAAGCTGCGTTTTCCAAGAAATATTGCTTTTGCATACAATTTCGTTTTAGGTTTTCGAACAGGTGACTTTTGCAGTTTGCCTTTGAGAATATCTTGCAATAATTGCTATTTGATGCAAATGACGTTTTCGAAACGGCCCGTATTTTTTCGTTTCAGCTAGTTATTTATTGGCATTCTATTCTTTGAGTTTCAATACCAATGGTCGAATTTCTATTCTTAAGGGCCCTACACACCGTCAATGTTACCTGACAATATTACTTGAACGAGTCTCGATTCAGGTAACATTAATCGTTAGTAAGCACTTCAATGTTCGTCACAAGAAACATTGATACATTGACGAAACTCAAAATTATTTTGATTTTCTTCAATGTTCACGAATAAAATATTGACGGTGTGTAGTGTTTAACAATTTTACCTGAAGGGATCGCATAGTTAAACAGTATATATTGTGGCAAGATGTGTGATTTACAACAATGCAGTCGAAATTTTTAAGTGAATTTATAAACATGTATCGAGAAAATGAGTCTTTGTAGCAGGAGAAGAAGAAATTTTCAGCCACCATTATGTTATTTTAATGAATTTCTATTTTTAAAAGACCAGGAAACTCAAAGAATTGGATTCAAATTTTGCTTTGAGAATGGTTCTATCATGTTTTTTCCGTAACCTCACAAAATTTCTAGTATCCATCGTCTTTGAAGTTTATGAAACAAGTAAACAGAATTTAAGCAAAATCATTGTCAATGTTCATTATTGATACGTGTGGAGGCTTATTTTCACCAACGTTACCTGACAGAAGAAAACGTCAATGTTACCTGACAAGTAACATGGATGGTGTGTAGGGCCCTTTAAACTATTATAGTAAAATGTTTTAATAGGATTTATAGTAAAATTTGTGTCCCTATCAGCTTCAAAAAAGAAATAATTTTTGGTATTTTCAAGAGAGGTGAACGGAAGTTTTCCTGCAAGCAAACACATTTTTGCACTTCCATCATGTCAAAAAAATTAAAAAAAAAACTTTATTTCTTCTTTGTTAACTTTATAGCTGCTTTCTTTCCGATTAATAGACAAACTTTGGTTTATAAGATAGCATCCCAACGTGTTTCTCGAAAGAATTTGCTTCTCTATTTTAATTTTCTGACATGAACAAGTGCAGCTGTTTTCGGATGGGATAAATTTGTCAGAGTGCAGTGATTTGACACTGCAGTAGGAGTTCCTCAAGGATGCATTCTCAGTCCAATTTAGTAACACAGAAAGAATTTTTGGAATCAAAAACAACTTTTTTTGTTTTTATCCCATTTCACTCATTTTTTTTAAATAACCTTTCAAACACAAAAAGATTTTTTGAAATCAGATTCCACTTTTCATTCTTACACCTATAAATGCCAATTTTCTTACAAAAATTTTCTAAAGTCATCCATTAAAAAACAACCCTTCAAATCGATTAACTTTTTTTTACCCCATTTCTCTAAAAAAAAAAAAACAAAAGTTGTTAAAAATGTTTGTAACTGAACGTATTCAATATACATAACAACGCAACCGTATATAGTTACATATTACACAGGACGGTATTCCACCCACCTCTTATGCAACTCCATCTTTCGATCCAGTAAAACTTACACAAATTTCTGTCTTAATTTTATACTCAACGAACCTCCATTGAATATCACTTTGTATTTTGCCAGATAGCCAGAGAATTATTATATTTTGACGTTAATAGAATATTTAGTTGCAATTGTTAGTGAAAATTACTAAAATCGCGATTTGAATCCATTGGCACCGCAGCAGCAAAATTTGACACTTAATGGTTTGACAGATAGAGGAAGCATTATAATATTTAGTTTGAACTGTCAACCAACTTCAAACCCTAAAAGCTCTCCCAAACTGGCGCAAAACATTGGGAGCGAATGTGCGAAGACCGAAGAATGGTCAAAGATTCTCAACGCACCAGTGTGGATACTCTCATTAGCCGTGTTCCTTTCGAGGTGGCGAAGTACTCATGAGTAGATGAAAACTTTAATCTAGTACTCTCATCTACTTGAGCTCTCATGCACGAGAAGATGAGCAGAGTAGTTACGCACGTAAAACCCCCAGAGGGCATACGGTTAAGTTAAGAGATTTTTCATGTGGATGACATTTTATTTCAATTTGTGAAAAATAAATATTGCAACTGTGTAACCGTAAATTTATGGTTAAAAATTAGTTTTTAGGTGTTATTTATTATAGGTGTATATTTATTTTATAAATTCTTAGAAAATTAACATATTTACGGTCACCTGTTATCCAACAAGAAAAAAAAATCAAGCAGGTATTTTAAAGTAATGTGAGACGAGAGTCTTTACTTTCAAGAAGAAATTTACAAACAATTTCTCATTTTATAAAAGTTTTTATATATATACGCCGAAAAATCATATAAAATGTGGAAGTGTGTGTAAAATCTCTCAATTTTTTTTTATGGAACAGATTTAACAGACTATAAATTATTGAAAATCACTTAAAATTTTGTGCGTTCCATTGAAAATTTCCAGCAAAGTACTCATGAGTACTTTGCCACCTCGAAAGGAACACGGCTATTAATGTGCATGTAAATTAATTTAGACAGGAGAAAGTTTCTTTGTCGTTGCTAAGTATTTTTTTACATAACTATAACTGACAGATGATCTTCAGATTTTTGTCCCTGAACGTATCCAATATCCTAATATGTTGATTTTCGTAACGCAATGTGCTACATCGTAAAGTGTGACCTCGTAACGTATAACAGAGAAAAATCCACGTTTTAAGTTTAACCTACCGCTGGCCCGGCATAGATGTTTACAGTTTTCACATCAAAAAAGAAATCAAAGAAAACATGACTGTTTTTAGTATTTTTGAATTGTTTCACACATTTTTGTTATCACCTTCGAATTGAACCCATTAGAAAGTACGCGCGATCCAGTCATGCATTTTATTTAATCAGTTATTGCAAGAATCTAAATTAAGGCAATTGCCTGAATTTCTATTGTTGCTTTCTTTTAAGCTAACGATTTCCCACTGTAGTTAAGATTTCATAAAATCTTCTTTGACGTATCTTAAATTAAAGTGGCTATATTCCCCACAATTGAATAACTTCCTCATAAATATTTACCTTTGGCCTAAAAGAGTCTTTACATTAAAATGTTCATTTAGTAAAACTGCCAAGCAAAGTTTCTGATGTGCCTTTGGATTTTTTTTAAATAAATTATTATCTACCTCATTTAAGAGTTAACGAAACCAAACGTTTTTCTTTTTCATAGGATTTCCAAAAGTATTTCCACTCCATATTATAATACGTAAGACGTAAGGTCTTGTTCACTTTTTCGTGTTAGATTACCATTAATTTGAATGTTACGAATATCCATTCAATTTGCGTTTATTGTTGGTAGGTACCTTACCTAAGTAGAATAATAAGAACAAAATATAAGTATTTTTAGCATACATTTCTTGAAGGAGAATAATTTGTGTTCATTTTGATATTTGTATTAAAATTGCAAAGTGGTTTGAGCGTTTTGTTGTTCTCTTTGTTAAGTTGCATGGCTGGAGCTTGGAGGAGAATATTTTGGGAGAAAGAAGAATCGCTTTTTGGTTGGCATTATGGGTGTTTTAAATAACTATACATACTGTGCTCTGTGCATAAGTTATGCAAAGAAAATTGATTTCTTTCATTTTAGAGAATGGTGGATTTATTAACATTTGTGGAATATAAGTACTATCTCATGTACGCTAGCTTTATGTATTGCAAATGTCTATGATTAAGTTGCACGTGATTATTTGTTTTTATGACAGGTAGTTAGATATATATTTTTTTCTGTTTGAAGTCAATTTTTTAGGAAATTGCCCCTGCCGAGTTAACGGGTGAAATAGACCCTCCCTCCTATACTATTTTTTGATGTGTAAACATCTATGCTGGCGGTAGAGTGAAAAAAAAGCGTGAACGTTACGTCGTGCAACGTTACGTCGTGCAACGTTACGGTGTGCAGCGTTACGATCTGCATGCTAGGATGGGTGCGTTCAGTGAAAAGAATCTTAAGATCCCCTTCAAGCAAAAACAAGTCCGTTTTGGATCCGCGCACGTTGATGTTTACACATATTAACCGTGAGTCCCGGCACTCACACAATTTTTTTTTCTTTTCTCAACCTAACCTACGCTTTAGGTTTTTGTCAAACCTTATGCGAATCACCCTGTATATGGAAATAAAAGCAAATAAAAAGAGAGAGAGAGAGAGAGAGAGAGAGAGAGAGAGAGAGAGAGAGAGAGAGAGAAAGATGTGTAAAAACGATAAAAACTATAGGGGAATTTGTAAGTTATCTGCAAGTCCTAAACTTTTGGAAAGTTTAATTAAAATGAAACTTTATTTTCTTGTTAAGGAAGATGTTTGTTAGCAGTGCCCAACATGGATTCATTTCAGGAAGATCGACTGTCACTAAATTAGGATTTTTTTCTTCTTTCGTAGTTGAATCTATGAAAACCAAAGCCAAGTTGATGCTATTTATACAGACTTTAGCAAGGCCTTGAAGTATTCGGCATTCACTGAAGCTTACTTCAGTGGATCGGTTCATTCCTAATTGGTAGAGTGCAAGAAGTGAAAATTGATGAATATACTTCTAGGCCTATTGGGGTCCCTCAGGGAAGTCATCTTGGTCCTTTGCTGTTTATAATATTTATTGATGATATTGTCAACCATATCAATTTTAGTCAATGTCAAATATATGCTGATGACCTCAAACTATTTTTGAAAGTAACAAGCGATTACGACTGCCTTTAACTTCAAATGGATTTGTATAATTTATCCCGCTGGCGCTAATGTAAATCAAACTGCCTAAACCTCAACGTTAAAAAATGCTTTCTTATTTCTTTCTCTCAGAAACATTTTATGTACCACGTACGAGTTTCCATATTCTCTAGAATGCAGTCATCTTCAGAGAACTTTGATAGTAACAGATTAAGGGGCTTCATTTGACTCCAAATTTGCATTTGTTCCACATGTTGATGCCAATGTCGCCAAAGGTAACTCAATGTAAGGATTTATAAAAAGAAATTCGCTCTATTCTACCTCAGTAAGATTGAATCTTGAATATGCTGATGTCATCTGGAACCCCCACCAACAATTATTTTCCGATAGAATGAAAAAGATCCAAAATCGATTAACAAGGTACATTTTTATA
Organism: Leucozona laternaria; assembly: GCA_932273885.2. Lineage (NCBI taxonomy): Eukaryota > Metazoa > Arthropoda > Insecta > Diptera > Syrphidae > Leucozona > Leucozona laternaria. The sequence goes on from OW026366.1 coordinate 49,251,407, forward strand.
AAATGCATTGGAATTTCTGTCCAAATTCCCTAGCCAGTCAAAATCTTTTGGGTTTGTAGCTGCTCAAATCTCGAAGAACTATTCATGATATAGTTTTTTTGCGTTGTTGTTTTGTTCTACCACATCAAGTGCCCTACCTTACTATCTTTAATCTTTATTTATGCTCCAACTAGACCGTTGAGGGAAAGATACCTTCTTCTCAACCTAGACACAAAACTAACTACGGTATGAATGAACCAATACTTCAAGGTCAGTTAGGGAGTTCAACGGAATAAATGGTCATCTTGATCTCTGAGGTGAGTCAATATTTGAATTTATTATTAAAAATAATATGTTGATCCTAAATATAGGTAATGAACCAACCTCCATTACCAAAAACAGAAGAGAAGTTGTCGATGTTACACTTTCCATGAACTCTGATTCGAAAACAATCAGTAACTGAAAAGTCGCAAGTAATGTAACATTCTCAGACCATAGAATGATAACATTCCAAATAGAGCATGAAGTCGAAAATCAAAAACCTTATAGAAACGCCAGGAAGACAGGGAAGCCTTCAATACTACTTTAGGTCACTATGATAATCAACTTTTATTAAATTGCTCAGATATTGAAAAACAGGTTATTAAACTAACTACTTCTATTAATGATGCTTATGAAAGTTCATGCCTTATTTCTAAGGGAAAAGGTTAGCTTAACCCCATTTGTGGTCCAAAGACCTATCCATTCTTAGAGAACACTCAAGGAAGCTTTTCAATAGAGCGAAATACAGTAACGAACCTGCTGACTGGGATCTTTACAAGCTCAGTAAGGACTTATATAAAAATCGATCTACTTATGCAAAAATAGCAGCCTGGTGGAAATTCTGTACAGACATTGAGTCTACAAATGTTGCTGCTAGCCTCAGGAAAGTCATGTCAAAGGTCAACACCCCTCCGGTGTTTTTGAAAAGACTCGAAAAAACAATGAACACTAACTTCCTAGGGTGTGTCACTTACTCCTGTGGACAGAGAACCCATCATTGGTCCAATCCATAATATTGGTAACCAAATCGTAGATAGCAGGAAGGTGGCTTGGGCCATCACCTTTTCAGCATACAAGTCTGCAGGTTCCGATTATGCTCCAAAGTTCTAAAGACATAATTGTTCCAATTCTAGTTGACATTTTTATACAATGTCTAAACATTACCTACATTCCATCTAGATGGAGAGAAGTCAATGTTATCTTCATTCCAAAAGCAGGCAAGCCCACTCATACGCCAATAAGCCTATCCTCCTTGCTTCTCAAGAATTTAGAAAGACTAATAGAAACGCACATTCGGCTAAAACTTAATTGAAGTGTCCTCTCATGGGCCCAACATGCGTAAATACGTTGAGATGGCACTTCATGAAGTGGTCGGCACGGTTGAGAAATCAATCCAATTCAAATAATTTACTTTGGGAGTATTCATGGATGTAGAAGGAGCTTTTAATAACGTTGAAAGTTTCGCAATTCGAGCTTAAAGTTAGGACATGCAAAGGTACTCCGCAAGGAGGGGTTTTATCTCCCCTGCTGTGGCCTTTAGTTGTTAATGAGATTCTAGTGAAACTCAGTCTAAGCGCTGTCAAGGTCGTTGCTTATGCTGACGACATCGTTATAATGGCATCAGGTAAATTCATACCTACACTGTGTGAGCTTTTACAAATATCTCTTGACAAGTTCAGTAACTGGGCTGGTAGTTGCGGAATTAAGTGTCAATCCACTAAAGATAGAACTAGTTTTGTTTACAAGAAAGCGTAATATTCCGAATACAAATGCTCCCACCATAAATGGGACTCCGCTCCAGATCACTGATACGGCAAAATATCTTGGTTAGGTTATAAACCGTATAAGCTTAACTGGAAAGAAAACATTAAAGAATACAGAATATAGAGAATAGCATTCAACACCTGTAGTCATCTTATTTTTGGAAAAAGATGGGGTCCCAGCCCCAGAACCATTCATTGGATGTACATAGCCATATTAAGGTCAATTTTGACATACGCATGTCTGGTTTGGTAGCCAGCCCTAGAATAGGCAACCAATCTAAAAACTATGAGAACAATTCAAAAACTGGCATGTATTGGCAGTACTATTGTGCCATGAAAACTACTCCAACCGCAGCCTTGGAAGTTTCTTTCACTAGCCCCACTTGATTTATTTACGAAGCAATTGGCCGCCAGACTATACTGCACCGCACATTGATTTCTACCCAGTGGCTCTAACAGATATCCCCTCTAGGGACCTCTGGGTCATAAACACTGAACATGTTTCGGTTTTTACAGATGGTTCCAAGACGGTTGAGGGAGTAGGGCCAGGCATCTTCTCAGACAACCCACCCCTAAATAGATCAAATTAAACTTCCGGATTTGTACAGTATTTTCCAAGCGGAAGTGCTTGCAATCTACGAGGCGGCAAGAAGTCTTGTCACTTTTGAACTAGCAGAAAGAAACATCGATATCTTCATTGATAGTCAGGCAGCAATTAAATCCATTGCTTCAATTGACACAAAGTCTAAACTGCTAGACGTTGCCGTAACGAGTTAAAATTACTCAGTGCATCAAATACAGTTACCCTACGATGAGTCCCAAAACATCGTGACATATATGGAAACGAAATGGCGTATAAATTGGCCAAATTAGGATCTTCTCTTGATCTAAGCCAAACTGAATTCTCCGTTTTTATGCCACTAGAAGTAGAAAAAGATAGAATTCGCAAAGGTTTCCTCGAAGCCGCAAACGATAGATGGTCACCAATTAATATTTGTCAGGCCTCGAGGCTTAGAAAAAGACAGACTTCCTTCTCGAACTAAGCAGGTCTCAACTATCCCTTTTAGTTGAAATCCTAATGGGTCACAACTCAATGGGAACCCACATGCGAAGAATAGGCATCAGCTCATCAGATTTATGTAGAGGGTGTCAAGATGGAGAAGCGGAGGAGGGCTCTTATAACTTAGTAAGAACCAAAAAAATAGCCATCGGAGAGTACCTACTTCTTTGAAGAGCTGAACGCAATCTCGTCTCTGCCACTAAGGAACAACCTGAAATTTATCAAGAGTTCAGGGTGGTTCAGCGAGTCACCTTATACCCACACCTTAGCTCCATACTAGATCCTTTCCTCTCACCTATCCTGGGGACCACAATGGATCCATTGAGATTAGAGTGCGATGATGCGGCTTGTCGTATTATCACCCCTTCTAACTTAAACTAACCTAATCTCTGGTGGAGTTTGAAACTCGTAGATGAATAAATAAATGAAATCCATCATTATTTGAAGTCAACAAGACACTATGTTCTCCTCCAACATGATGGATCTATAGTCGCACATCAGGAGAGGCAAGACTGGAATTTCAAATCATGAAAATCTTCAAAAAAAAAAAACAAGGGTCAATTTTATCACTCTACTACCACACAGATTTCTGGCTAAGTCCATTTTCCCGGTCCTAATACACATGTGTAGTTATATTATATATGTTTACATAAAGATGTTTTTTTGTTGACTAAAGGATAAAGGTCATTAAAAGCTATTTTGAATCAATAATTCAACAAATACAATGAAATACTGCTAAGTCTTCTTCTATACTCGGCTGCTTTATTTACCTAGTCTACGTATATAGAATTAGTATTATAAAAAACCTTTTTATAAAGATGTTTTCACTTAAACAGAACCACCACTCCTTAAATAAACGTTTTTTGTTAAACCCATTGAACAGGGATTAAGGAACGATTTAACATTCTTTGTCTGCCGCAAAATTGATCCTTTAGCCTCGATTAAACCATTCTCTCCCTCTCCCTTTCCTTCTCTCTCTCTCTCCTTCCAACACTTTGCGCAACAATTTCAAAAAGGTCTTGCCCAAGGGTTAAAGAGAATATAAAAACAAGTCAACATAATACTTTTCGTGTCCTATTTAAGCACAAAATACCTGATGGTATTTGCTATACCTACCGTATATACCTATACTCTCCAACTCAAGGCTTTTCTTACTTTATAGTTATAAACACTTCCAAGCATTATTCTCAACTCAACAAATTTGATGTTTTTCTTTTGTGCTTCTCAGAAATCCGCCCTTTTTGTAGCTTTTAGAGCATGTATATTGTATATAGTCCTATGCAAAATTCTAATCAAAAATAAAATAGCCTTAATTTTGACAAGTAGGGGCGACGAGAACCGGAAGCAATAAAAAACAGCACGTACACTTGTTACATACTATAAAAACATTGCCATAAACTCAAAACCTACTCCAGCCAGTGCTAGCGTCAGCGTTAGGGTATAGAGTCAGAGTCATGCAATGGAGAGAGAGACATTAAGTTTCAGGCTCCAAACAGAGCACATCCAACGGTAGAGTGCGGTGTGGTGCAGCCAATAATAACTCGGCAACAGCGCACAGTTGGGAACTAATTAATAACGAGCGTCGAATAAGTTAGTTTATAAGAACTTTGTTGGAGTCGGAGTAACAATTGGTTATGTTTGTGTGGTGTAGATATGCGTTTTCCTCATGTTGGGAGCATAAACAAGGGTGGTTTTAGGACTTAAATCCTTGAACTTTTTGGCCAAGGTAAGACCGACTATATTGTGGGAAAGAAAAAACTGTAAACATACAATGATGTGCAAAAATAGTTGACAATTACGGAACATGGACATGGCAATTAAATGGCAAAGAATACAAGAATGCTCCGAGGGTAGAAAACATTTTTGTACATATCAAAAAAATCGTACGAAATACGATTCCCAACGTTCATCTTAAAAATACCCTTACGCCTTACCTCCTGCTGCCAATTTGAGTGCAGCACAGTTTGCTGTTAGTTCGACGCTTCATCTGAACTTGAGATCTTAGAAGGGTACACGATTTCACGGAAAGAATCTTTTTTGAACTCATACAGTTGCAAGTGTTACGTCTAAACTCGTCCTTAAGATGTCCACGCACCCTAATCCTGAAGTCTGCTGTCAATGTTATGTCAATGTCAATATACTATATAAACGTCAGTAAAAAATTTGCAAGTCATTTTTAGTTGTAATTTTGCAAGTCATGTTTTGCTTTTCATTTTGTCCAATTAAATTTGTAATAATATCCAAATACATAATTGTGGAATAAGACACTTCTGATTCAAACTTTTAACATCTTCTGCAATTTTACTACACAAAATTGAACAAGTCAAATTAAGCGAAAACAGCAAGAGTACTTGAAGACCTTGATAAAGGGTTTTCCAATAAGAGGTGTTATTTTGAATAGCCCGCTATTTCGGTAGCTGTCACTTTGGAAGTTGTCATTTTTTGACAATTGACAAGTAGAAACTACGCCATTAATAAAAATGGAACGATTCACGCTTCAACAACGCATTGAAATTATTAAAATTCACTATAAAAATGGTGAAAATTTGGCAGAGACGGTTCGTAAAACTAAAACATTTTCGTCGTGAAGCACCTTGTCGGACCGCAATACAGAAATTGGTGGACAAATTCGAGCTGTTGGGACAAGTTGGTGATGTGAAGAATAAAACCCGTGCACGTCGCTCAAGAACAACTGAGAATATTGCTGTTGTAGCCCAAAGTGTTGAAGAAAACCCAGGTTTGTCCATTCCTCGTCGTTCTTTGGAATTAGGCATTCCACAAACATCATTACACCGTATTTTGCATAAAGACTTGGGTCTTAAGGCTTATAAAGTTCAGTTAACACAAGAACTCAAGCCGGCTGATCATCAACAACGTCGTGTCTTTGCTGATTGGGTTCTTGAAATGCATGAAAATGATCCGGAATTTCATCGAAAAATCATCTTGACTGACCACCTCGGAGGCTACGTCAACAAGCAAAACTGTCGCATCTGGGGCTCGGAAAACCCAAGAGTTATTGTTGAAAAGCCTCTCCATCCTCAACGCGTGACTGTTTGGTGCGGTTTATGGTCCGGCGGGGTCATTGTACCTTACTTTTTCGAAAATGAGGCTGGAGCAACAGTTACGGTCAATGGATTGCGCTATCGAGAGATGATTAATGATTTTTTATGGCCGGAATTGGATGGTATTGATCTGGACAACGTTTAGTTTCAACAAGACGGCGCTACGTGCCATACAAGCAATGAAACCATCGATCTTTTACGGGAAAAGTTTCCGGACCGTGTTATCTCTCGAAGAGGTGATCACAATTGGCCACCGAGATCTTGTGATTTAACACCTTCTTCCTTTGGGGCCACGTGAAAGATAAGGTCTACGCCAACAGCCAAGCGTCGATTCAAAACCTCAAAGATGGAATTCGTGAGGCTATCGAGGACATAGGGCAGCCACTTTGCGATTTGGTTATGGAAAATTTCATGAAAAGGATATGGTCCTGTAAGCGTGGTCGTGGCGGCCATTTGGCTGATGTTGTGTTCCATTATTAACGGCATACCTTCCTCTTTATAATGAAATAAACATCCGATCATTTATCTCAAAAAATGCCATTTTTCTTTGAATATCAAAATAACACCTCTTATTGGAAAATTAAAAATTTTAAATCCAATAAAAAACAATAAATAATTTAAAGAAAAAGGTAAAAATCTACAATACACAAATGCAATGCGTAAGATTTTTTCTCTGTTGTACTCCTCTACTGATCAGTTATAATTTAGATGGAGACCATCATATGTCTAGTAAGTCCATAAAAAATGTGATTTTTTTTTAACACCTACTTATCAATTGATTTCACTTATGTCCCAATACCCCAACATCATGGAAAACTGCCTCTCACCTTAGATGTTACAATTCGGCAGAAAACTGTAGGACCCTTCTATACACTCAATAGGGACAAATCTGTAAATATTTTTGAAAGGATTTGTAATTCAAATGAAATTTGGTGGGGTATACCGAGACTAACCTAAATCTCAGTTTGCGGGACTGAAAACCGTATCGAAGGGCACGCCATTTTGATAAGGGCGTCTATACGATTTTCTCGGCTCCTATTAAGCCTATAACGGATTTTTTATATAGATTTGTAGGACAAAATATTCTATTAAATTGCTGATGTTTGATCGATTTGTCAGAAATCCATGTTTGTTGGGAAAGAAAATTAGTTTACAGTGAAAAAGCAGCAAATCCCATTTTCTCGCCATATCGGAGATATTTCTTTTGAAATTGAACCTGGCAGACTATTTTGTGAGAACTGTGTTTCTTCTTCTGAAAAAGGTAACGGAAATAAGATATCAGATATGCCATGTTGTTTTCTTATTTATTTTGTTTATTATGCAAAGGTAAAAGTGAAGCTTTTTCGTTTTTTTTTTGTGTCTTAAACTTAAGACGTCTGTTATGTTTTTAACGTTTAACTTCTGTTTATGTTTTGTTTTGACAAAATGCCCTTCGCACAATCTATCGCTATATCGCATTGATGAGAGCAGGTTTTCGCACCTTTATCGCGCGATAAACGTTATCGTGATCGCAACCACTATTGCTTTCGTTTGCACATAACTTAATGGTCCGGGCAAGTAATTCACTGCGAAAAAAGCACTTCCACAAATAATCTGCTACAATTATCAATTTCGCTCATCGTTCATCAAACAGCGTATACTGCAAAATGGAAAGCAGAACGAAATTTTTCGTTTATGATTTCGTTGTGTAATTTTTGTATATGACTAGCTGACCCGCCCGACTTCGCACGGGTAGACAAACCTAAGCTTCGCATAAAATTACAAATTTTGTAATTAAATACTACTTACTGAGATTTGACCCACTTCACGTTATGAATGACGAAATTCGTTAAAATATCTACGTCCAACCTTTATTACTTTCCCAACGCAGAAAGAATTTTTGTAATCAAAAACTTTTGTTTTTGTGTTTATTCCACTTCACTCTATAAATATAAAATTTTTAAAAATAACCTTTCCAACACAAACAGAATTATTGAAATCAGATGCCACTTTTCATTTCTACCCCATTTCACCCTATAAATTGTGGAAAAATCCCTGAGGCCATCCACTAATAAATAACCTTTCAATTACAAATTAAACACGATTTTATTTTATTTTTACTCTCTAAGCAAAATTTAAAAAAGAATATCCCTAAGGCTATTTACTTAGAAAAACCCTTTATAAAAAATTAATTTCCTAAATCGGACAATTTTTTTATTTTTACCTCATTTCATCCTACAAATAATAAAATTTGAAAAAAATATCCCTCAAACCATTTCCTAAGAAAAACTCTTCAAACAAAAACGAATTTATTCAATCGGACACTTTTTATGTTTACCTAATTTCACCCTTTAAATAAAAAAAATTTAAAGTAAATATCCCTTAAGCCATTTCCCAAGAAAAACCTTTCAAACACAAATAAAGAATTTCTTAAATCGGGCAATTATTTTATTTTTACCCCATTTCACCCTACAAATAAGAAAAGTTGAAGAAGAATATCCCAAAAGCCATTTACTAACCGCCTACAGCGTCATTTGTTGAACGGTAATTAAATTGAACTGAGAAACGAAATTTTCGCATACAGCGCCACCTGTTGAGACTTTTTCGAATTTTCTTTTTTCCTTAACCTTCGCGGTACAATTACAAAACAAACCCGTAGAAGGAAGTACCCAATTTGGTGCAGTCGTTCTCAAGTTTTAAGCATCCGAACCCACCACGATTCATTTTTATATATATAGATTTTTCGTTTCGCATCAGCAGCGAATTAGGCTTGAGGGTAAATAGTCAAAAGACCACTTTAGATCGGATTTAATACACAATCATTATTAGTAGGTCCCTGAGCAACATTTTAGATGTGGGTTTTATTGCCAATTAAAATCTCGTGAAAAGCAAGAGTGTACCTTAGACGCTGTTTAGACTGGGAAGATTGAGTCTGGACTAGTGAGTCTCATCGTGCTTACATACAAAACTGGAAGTTCCTCAAAATACATTGAAACAAAAACAATTTCAACAATTCGCACACTGAAACAACAACAAATGAGACTCATGAGTCCGGTTTTTATGTTTCCTTCATGCCTCACGAGATCCCTCAACCCACACTTGTCTTTCCTACAAACTGCTGATTCTCAATCTTCCCAATCCAAACAGCGTCTTATGTCATTTTCGTTTGGATGTTCGGAGTACTCCTTTTTTCACTCCTTTTTGCACTCCTTTTTGCACTCCTTTTTGCACTCCTTTTTGCACTCCTTTTTCACTCCTTTTACTCCAAAATTCTTCGATTGGCTGTTCCGAGTAATGTTTTCGGAGTGTTCTTCTGTTCCCAATTTCACATTGGAGTAGAGGAGGAACACTCACATACATGTAAAGTTTTTCGTTGGATTAATTGTCAAAAGTGATAAATACTTGAAGAAGCCATTTTGTTAAATGGCGGCTTTAGGTAGTGTGTGTGTAAATTTACAAAATTCGGTGTTTTCATATTCGATTGGAATTAAAAAGGAGTAGAATAGACCGAAAATCCAATCGAAAACGACATTAGTTCCATTTTGCTTCTTTCTAAGCGGTGTTCGCATTGAACTGTCTCCTCCGACTTTTTTTGACGACTCTGTAATTTATCTCAATCCCACTTCATCGACAGAAAAAGATGGCGAGGAAAGTCAGGATTTTTTAATTTTTGAAAACTAGCGGATTTTTGTTTGACGATTCCTTTTGTATCATCTGTTTTCTCTGTCTATACTTAATCTTCGGCATTTAAATCCTACAAAATTAATTTTTTTCCAATTGGAAGATTTAAATTTTCTAAGTGAAAAATTTTAACGACTGTTGACAGTCTGAGTGAGTCGTATGTGTTCAAATTAGTTTGGGTCTGAATAATAGAAGTAAGATTCACGTAATAAAAAAGTAGGAGGAGTGAAATGTAAACACCGTCCTAAAGTTTTAAACTTTCAATACTTTCAATACCTTTCTTTCATCTTTAATTCTTAACCACTTAAGATTTATCTTACTGAGTTAGTTTTTGCAAGAAATAAATATCTAAAGACGTTCGATCCTGTTTTGAATATTGTGTTTTGTTGTACGCACAGCACTGTTCGTTTTTATATGAATAAACTCATATATGAACTGACTTATTCTTGTGTATGTGAATTCTTGAAACAGTGTGAGATACCCTGTATCGTCGTTAGAATGCCATACTTTTTCTGCTTATCGTTCGCACATGCTATGGAGAATTATATAAAACCACTGAGTCAAATGTACTTGCTCTTATGATCCAATGCTTGAAATTAGACGAACCTTAACAAATAATTTTGAAAATTTTTGGTTAACAATAGGGCTATTTGTTTTCTTTCTGTAAAACTGTCAATTTCTACCAATTTAAATTTTTGTATATAGACTTTGAACTAAAATTGGTAGAAAAAGTTTATTGTAGAAAATAAACGAAGAGACGTAATGTTACTAATGGCCATTTCGATTGGAGTCAGAATGACAGTTCGTCTTCTGAAAAGAAGAGAAATTTGCTTCTGATTTTGTTTTCAGAATCGTTCTAGAAGGGTTCACACGTATCAAATCGTTCGTGGATTACCAATCGAAAAAGCCATAAGAAATACTTGCGAATATTCGAATATTCGAAAAAAAAACTCATCAAGAGGTATGCCTGTTATATACCCAATTTTTATTGCTAAGACACGCAGGTCGACGGACAGTATATCATGAAGTTTGTTACTCACTTTCTTTCTTAACTGGCTGAACAGAATAGAAGCGCGTTCGAACGCGCGTTCGCACCTGTCAAAGTTAAAATACGTGAAATTTCGTTAAAGTGAATACAATGGAGACGCAGCCGCGAACGCGACTCTGGGAGTTAAATAAGTTTTAATAATCACGCGCGTTCGAACGCGCGATCGAACGCGCGTCTATTGTGTTCAGCCAGTAAGGTGGCACTACGGTCTAGTGTGGACCTTGATTTCAACCTCAGCCAACAACAGACAAGTTAGATGTGATTAAAACCTTGATATTCTTTTTTCGTTTCAACCCAATACTTGCCCTATTAGAGCAAATAAAGAGCTATGTAATAAATTAGAGTAAATACAAATGTAAGGGCAGTTTGTGAATTGTGAATGTCATCATGCAAAAACTTTCGAGATGAAAAAAAAAAATAAAAAGAAGGACTTTGGTCGATTTGGCAATAAGGAAAGTTGTTCACGTTTTGATTTTGAATTTATTGTTGTAATTAAGTTCAAGAAAGCAATTTGTTTTGGTAGACTTTCTGTAGGTATAACTGTAAGCAAGTAGGTATTAGGTATAAAGTTCGAATAAAATGAGGTTGGAATAAATTGTATGTGGATGTTGTGGTTGAGCGATTTATTTAATGATAATGGATCATATGATGAAATGAGGGATGATTAAAGATTTATCTAATTGCTTAGATTGACTCGACTCTGTCCGTGATGACTTTCTCTATATCTTTCGACTTAAGAAGTCACAATCTAAATTGGACACGTAAGATAAAGAAAATGAAATATTGCAAAATAAGTTTGTCCTTTGAAGGATTAGAGAAGGTGAAAGTAGTCAAAAGGTTAAAACTTAAATTGGAAGTGGTTCATATTATGACGAAAAGGCCAATCATTAAAATGTGATAGTTTTTTAATGAGACCATTTAGTGCCTTGCAAGAAAACACCTTTAAACACTTTCCCACCCTACTCCCGCATTGTTAAATAAATTAAATTATAGGTAGGTATATGCAAGACTGGTTTGTTTCAGATTGACGTTAATTCGAGATTAACAAAGAAAATTAATTGTGTCAGCAAGTGCACGCACAAGGCAAGTTAAGCTTATAAAATTAGTCTGTAGGTACAACCAATTAGTTATGTACATATGTTTTGTTTGAATTAGCCGTTTTTTATAAACTGAAATGATCCATATGAAGGGTTTTTCAATTGGCGCGGGTAGATTCTAGCGTCTTGTGGGGGCCATGTTGTTTTAGTGACATCTGTCAAATCTGTTGTTTATTATTCAGTTATTAGGTGCGTTCTAACCCAAAACTACCCATTTTTACCATTTTTAGTCCAATTTAATTTTTTATATGAACTTTGGCAGAACTTCGGACTAAAACTGGTAGAAAATGGCAGTTTTGGGAAGTTAACGAACAGCTGTATTTATTAATGACAAATCAGTATCACCATGTCAAGTTACACGATTGAACAGCACGCCCATTCGACTCTTCAACGTTTGGTGGCCAAATTCGAGATGACCGGTTCGGTAATCAATCAGCCGACATTCGTGCGTAAAGAAACGCAAGATCGGGAGAACATCGCCGCGGTCCGTGAAAGCGTACAGTAGAACCTGAGGCAGTCGATTCCTCGCCATGCACAAGACTTCAACTTCAATTTTTCGTCGGGACTTGAGCCTACTCGCGTACAAGATCCAACTGACACAGAGCTCAAAGTTCATGACCATAGACAACGCCATTTTTTCCCTGACTGGGCTTCGGAGCGTTTGGATGAGGACCATAATTTTGGCCGAAAAATCATCTTTAGCGAAGAGGCGCATTTTTGGATGAATGGCAATGTTAACAAGCAAAATTGCCATATATGCCACACGATGTTCACTAAGTGACAATACATCCTAAAAAAGTTACCGTTCGGTGTGGATTTTTTCATTTGTATTTTTCAAAAATGACGTTGGTGAGGTGGTCCCCGACAATGGCGAGCGCTACAGAATGATGAAAACCAATTTCTCATGGCCCAAATTGAACCATGGCCCAAATTGACGACATGTGATCCCAGCAGGACGGCACTATGTGACACACAGGAGAGGCCACGATTGACATTCTTCATGTACGATTTAAGGGTAAGGTTATCTCTTGCAGAGGTGACGTGAATTAGCCCTTAAGGTGAACATAACACAGACCATCGCTGCTTAAATTAAGCCGGATCTATGTGGAAGAGACATTGAAAAGTGGACCAGTCGAATCTGTGCCACCGTAAGAAGCCGAGACGGGCATTTGAACGATGTCATATTCCATACACAATGGCATACATGAGCCTTTCAAATGAAAAAAGAATTTTGTTAGTACCTGACGTGCAGCTTGTTCTATTAAATTTCAACATCTACCCTCATTGAAAACCCCTTTAAATGCCAGATGGTTAAAAGCGGGATTTTGAAACTGCGAGTTTGTTAAGAGAGTTTATTAGTTTCTCTTTTCAAGACTTCGTTATTCGATATTGATTTGTGAGGTATCGTAGTCAACAACATAAATGTGATTTTGTAGGAAAGAGATTTTTTATCAAAAGAATTTTTAATCTTCTGGTACGGAAAATGGCTTGAAAGCTGAAGCCTGAAAGATGTGGAATTGCACTAGCTAACCAGTATATCGATAACTGGAAGCTGATATTATAACGGGTGTTTCTTTTAGAGGTATAGAACTTTAAGTTGGTAACACCATTTTAACTGGCGGCCATTTTGTCAGCTGTCAAGTGATTTATTTTAATTTGGTTTAGCATTTTAACTTGAATAAGGCTTTTCCAGAAACTATCTTTGTCTTTTCTCTTTCTAATTTTGACATAAAAATATGTAGGAAAAAAAAAACAAACGACCAATCACAATCACATGTTTTTGTTTTCCCTACATATTTTTCTGTCAAACTATTGATTTTTTTTTTGCTTGTTTGGCACTGAAGTCTGGTGGAAGTTCCAAATAGACTGACGTCTGAACAACGCTTCCAAATTGTGCCCAAATGGGCCCAAAACAAGATTGCCGTTGATCCCAATTTTCATAAGCGAATTTTGTTTAGCGATGAAGCTCACTTTTGGTTGAATGGATACGTCAATAAACAAAACTGCCGTATTTGGAGTGATAATAATCCTTAAGTGTACGTTGAGATACTGTTACATCCACAAAAATTGACTGTTTGGTGTACTTGATGGTTTGGTGGAATAATTGGTCCGTACTTCCATAAAAATGATGCTGGGCAGAACGTTACAGTCAATGGCGGCCGCTGCAGAGATATGATTACTTACTTTTTCGATCATCATTTGAACAACCATGATGTGCAGGAGCTGTGGTTTCAACAAGACGCCGCAACATGTCACACAGCTCGTGCCACAATTGATTTAATGAAGGAAACGTTTGGTAACCGCATAGTTTCACGTTACGGACCCGTGAGTTGGCCTCCAAGATCGTGCGATTTAACGCCGCTTGACTATTTTCTGTGGGGATATGTGAAGTCACTAGTCTGTGCCGATAAGGCCGAAACGATTGACCACTTGGAGGACAACATTCGCCGTGTTATTGCCAATATACGGCCACATATGTAGGAAAAAGTCATCAAAAATTGGACCTCCAGATTAGACTACGTCCGAGCCAGCCGTGGCGGTCATATGCCAGAAATCATATTTAAATTATTATGCCAGAAAACTATCTTTCGAATAAAATAAATTTGATGTCAATTTTAAAAAAAATCATCTTTGTTATATTCCATTTCAAAGTTCTATACCTCTAACAAAACACTTTTTATAAGCTTATTGGTAAGGTAGGATGAAGAAATTTTTTTAAAATATACTGAGGAAGCATTGGGGTCCATTCACCGGGTATTCTACAGTTAATTGTATTTTAATCTTGGTCAGAAAAACTACTTTCACGAAAGAAACAAAAGAGAAGGGAAATTTCAGTGATGTTGCGTTTGTGGGGAAAGCTGTTAAGTTTAAACTATTTTCCTCATCGTAACGGCTTGCCAATTAATTGCAACTTATGCCATTTGAAAGAACGGGAGGATGGTTTTAATTTTCTGGGTAAATGTCCAATTCTCAATGAAGCAAGGAGAGATGTCTTTGGATCTGATTTTTTTATGGAAGAGCAAATGATTTCACTCCTCAAGTAAATGGATGTAAAGAAAATTGTTCATGTACTGCAAAATATCTTATATTATCGATTCAATATTTATTAATGAAAGTTTAAAAAAAAAATCAAAATGATTTAATGTATTCAAATTAATACTTCCATTTATTATATTAATTAATAGTTATTAAACCAATCAGGCAGACGGAAAAGCCATTGTTAATTAATAAAATATACCTAATGTATAATCTAATCTATTTCGTGTCCATGAATGGTCAGGTCATGTAAACTTACTTATGCAATGTTATACATCAGCTGATGAGTCAGTTGATATTTAAAATTGTAGGCAAACCCAAATGACAGCAAAGGTTCGGCATCCTCGTACGGAGTGTTTTTGGTTAACGCCTATTTAATAGTTCCCATGTGAAAAAAAAATAAAATTGGTAACCTATGTTCTATGCGAAAAATGATTGCCTTGGTTGTAAGCAACCCGTAGAGTTCTTAATTTACCCTTATTTAATTTTTTTTTTTTTCATTTTTAAAGTTCATTAAAAATTCCTAACCTTAAAAATTCGAGAAATAATATAATAGCCTGCTTTACCTAAAAAAGTGATCATTTTGACTGACATTTTGCAGTTTGTTTTGCTAAGATTTCACGATGGATTGTAATGCAACCGAAAAATAAATACAGTTATTAAGAACTTTTCATATCGTTTAACTTATGTATATCGAATTGCTTTCAACAAAAGAATCGATTTTGTTCCGAATTTTTTCTAAACAAAATCGATTCTTTTCTGTCAAGACAAATGTTGCATTTTGAGTTAGATCTCATATTTCTAATACTTCAAATTGAAAGTCGGGGAATTTAGGGAAGACTAATCGTTTGTTTTTTTGTGTGTCAACGGATTCTACACAATTAAACAAAATATTCAAAAATATTTTCAGTCATGTATGTGGCTATAAAAATAATTAATGGCAGCTGTCAAGTTACACACACACAATCACACAGACAAAAATCGATTCTTTTAAGAATACCTCGACAAAAACAAATCGATTCAGTTCTGAAAAAAAATTGATTTCTTTGTTGAAATTAATTCGACATCAGTCTGCCGAAGGGCATCTATATAGCATTAAGATATTATAGGTTAACTTAGGTCCATTTTTTTAGTGTGATATTCAAGTTAAACCCGAGTTAACTCATCAAATTTGGTGAGTTAACTCAGGATTAACTTTAAACAGATGCGTTTGATGTTTTATCCACCGAGTTTGTTTAGTCGTTCCGCATGAATTCTTCAACAAAAAACTGCTCCCTCAGTTAACTGGGGGTTGATTTACTTCTAGAGTTAACTAACTCTGGTTTAACTCACCGCTGAAAAATTGGGCCCTAGAGTGTCTTCATTAGTTTTAAGTTATTTATAAGTTGGCTTGTTTTTATGAATTTTTGTTAAGCGTTAAGTTAGTATAACAGATAAATTTCAAAAAAAAGGGCCTTGGAATGTCACGCGCCGCCGAAGGTCGTGAGATAAATTTTATACAGAAGTTGTAATTTTCAAGCGTTCTTTATAGTTTATCAGGCTAATAACTCAAATATTGTTTGTTTCGAAAAAAAATCGGGAGAATCGTATTATATTTCGCATAAATGACTCTCTCCACTTAAACTCGTCCCAAACGCTCAAGCAGACAACTGTGCTTACAGGCAGCGTGTTCACCGGGGAAGTGTTAGCAAGGAAGTGTTATTTACAAATTTTGGTAGGTACATTTTATCGGTTATATTTCTTGGCTAAATTTAAGTCCCAAAATTATCTGGGCTTAGCTAAGCCCGTTAATGGAATTAGTTGTTATTGCATTTAGCATGTAAACTGTTTAGCACTGACTTGTTTTTTTCGTCCAGTTCCCTCGAGGATTGGAACAAAACACAGCTATTTATTTTTTAAGTATAGCAATGGGATATAAAAGAGCCTTATTGGAGTTTTTACTTGCGATATATTATGTAAGTAGATTTTATAAAGCGCATGTTTTGGATTTGTGAAAACAATCGAACTCGAAATTTCAATCAAACATGACATTACGATGATGGAGAATACGAAAAAAGGGAGTTCCGCAATTCTGTATGTCCGTACCTATCTCCATCTACCATTGATGAGATTTTTTCAATTTTTGAACTTAAGGTTATTAAGTGATTCCGAAGAGGGTAAATTGAAATGTTCGTTTAGTTTCCAAAACATGCCATATAATTGTTATCAAAAAAAAAAAAGATTCTCGAAAACGGCTCTAACGATTATGACAAAAAAAAAAAATTGCGTGCACAATTGTAGGCATATAACGCATTTTGGTTGAAATCACATTTAAAGAGCTTAACTCTGGAGAGTATGTTACTTTAGGATGTCAAAATTAATTTACACGGCGATAAATGAGAGTGCGCACACTGACGCTATGAAGTTCAACGATGACGAAGAAAACGCAGCGAATCTTTTGTTGTTGACAACGTTTTAATGGTCGGTCATCGATCTCATTTTGTTTTTCGTTGTCAGATCCTTTGGATTTGGTTAAAATGGCGTTAATCCAATCTTATGTGATTTATCTAAGGCGTAGTGTACAAATATTAGAAACAAGGACAAATTGTTGACGAGCGAAAACAGTTGCCTTGGTGTGGGTATATTCGTGAATTTTACTTTCAATTTATCAACGAGGATTTCATCTAGTTTTTGGCACCGACTGTTTCGCGTTGGTTTGTGAGAGCCTTTATACAAGAATTTTTTCACTAGTGCTTTCTCTTTTGGTTTCATTTCGGTTGTAAAAGTGCTTTTAAATTTAAGTTCTGCGATATTGATAGACTGATAGATGTTAACTTTGTTCAAGTGAAAAAGTTGATCTCCTCAATCTCACTTTATTTATTTTAACAAAGTTGGGTAAACTTCTTAACTATAAACAACACATTTCTCTCTACAGTTACATGGTTAAGAGTTTTAAGACACTATAGGCCCAGGTTCTCCATGAGCTGTGGCGCCACCAAATTTATTAATTTCTTTAATTTTTTATAAGATAATTATATCGAATTATTAATAGTGCCCGAAATCGTTGACTATTATTTCACGAATAATTTTTTTTTAAGTAACAAAATCAAATGGACAATAATTTTTTCGACTTCTGTACTATATCACAAGTAAAAATCAATCCCTAATGTCAGAACTGTATTGGATGAAGAATCTAGTAAACTGCAAACGTTTTTACCAAAATCTCAAAAGTAGGAACATCGAGTAACCTACCTACCTATAATTCTAACTATCAGGTGGTGAATGGATTTTTTTGTTCAGTTTCTACAAACACACAATCATTTCATTATATTTTATAGTTTATTTATTTGTTTATCTAGCGATTGTTTTCATTTTAACAAACATAAACATACCGCATTTCAAAATACACAATTTTCACGAAAAATAAAAAGAAAACATGCAAGAAACACTTAAAATTTGTTTAGGTAGATCTCTACATATTATAAATTTTATAAATTTTTCGTTTTTGGATGGCGCTTGACTCACGTTCGTTGACATACATTTTCCAAAATCCTCTCTAGGTGATGTTTCAAAAATAGAATCACACTTCTGTTCTGTCTGATATTTCCCACAAAAACCACTCGCTCAAGACTCATATTGTTTAGTTGCTCGTAATTGCTTGGCAATGAAGAAAGCTATCTGTATATTCTGTATTTTGCTGATCTGTCTGCTCTTAGTGGGAGCAGCTAAAAAATTTGATTTTCATAGTGAGCAAATTTCTGTTGAATTTTTTATTGCCGGTGAAAATGCAGACCGAAATCAGAATTCACTTAGTGAGTTTATGGACAAGTTTATCGAACAACTTCAAATGAATTCAACACACGAGGTGGAAAATATATTCGTTTACCTTGAGCTGGGTCAGAATTATTCCATGCAACTCGCTGCTGATGTAGATGAGTTCTTTAACTTAGCCAATAACGAGAGTGACAGACTTTTGGAAAAGCTTCAGAATGTACCATCCCCCGCCGATAATCTTACAGAAAAAACCAAACCAAACCAGTTGACAGATTATTATGCCGAAATGGAAAATCTGAAGGAAATTTTTTGTGGAATTCTAGATGATGTCACCGAATTCACACAGGACTCTCTGCGAATGGTTCAGAGTACTTTGCTGCAGTTCGCTGAAGCCCAAAACACTATCATCGACCGACGGCGACACTTTCAAGAGGATGACTTTTGTCACAATGATTTCACTGAATTTCTATGGCAATCAGCTGGCGAGGTGATTCAATGTGCCAATACGAGATTGCATATTACCTATGATATTTTTTCAATCACAAAACTAACCACCTATCACGTTCTGAAAATGCTCGAGCATCGGATTCAAAAAATCTACAATTGCTTTCTGTTTGGAAATTATTCGTTCCGGTGTAGATTTGTGAAGAATGCTGAGGTTGATTTCGAGAAGTTACACACTCGATTGGATGAGCTACAGATGTATAATGAAAAGCAACGAAGGAAAATCTATCGGAGTCGTCAGAGAGGTGGCTATATGAAGTGTATTCCACCAAATTTCCCAGATGGACAGATTACAGAATCTCTTAAATCGTGTTATTCTTCTGCACAAAATATAATTGTGTTATAGTGGGCTAACTGCTGGGACATCAGTGTTGTTTAGGTTAAGTTCGTTGTATTTTTGAAACATTTTATTTCAAAAAAAATTCAATTTAAATCGAAAAATGGTAATAATTATAATAAAATTAATTTTATGTAGGTACATATTTAATTGTTATTTGTTTTATTTCGATTTTAAGTTAAATTTAAGTTTAAATGCCGTTAAAAGTTTAACCCATAGAATTACGTCAACATCAGCTGACAGCTCGATTGAATACATGTTCTTATGATACGCGACCCATAGTCAAGGCATGCGACGGAAGCAAGGCAAAAAGTAGCAGAGCTTTTAACTATTCTTTTATCTCCGGCAGATCTGTTGACATCAGTTGTCAATATAGTAATTTGCAGTTTTTGGTTCTTGTTTAAAGTTTTTATGAGGTTTTGTGTTGTTGTTTGTGTAACGTAACAAAAATAAAATAAAATATTAAGGTACAAGAATACAAACATTGTTTGTAGATTTTTATGAACGAAAAACGTATTAATTGGCTCACCCTTATCATTAACTTTACGGTCAATTGTAACGCTCCAAAATTAAACGCCAAAGGATTTTGATATTCAAAAAATATGTATTCAAAATTTTTAAATGTAAGGTTAGTTAGGGCACGGCCACGAAGTGAGCAATGGTCCCATTTTATTGGCCATTTAGATCCATCTAAATCTCATGAAAATGAAACGATAGGGATCTTAGTGACAACTGTGTTGTATACCTATCTCCTTCTGCCTTACGTTGTTTTATTTTGAATGTATTTGTTGTTTTTTTTCTCTGCACTACATTTCACACTACCTTACCATGAGAAGCCATCTACCCGCAAGAGTAAAAATTAAATTTGTTGGTCATGCAATGTGATTACGATAGAGCAGGATCTCGTGTTTTTGTTGTAATGCATGTATGATGGTCTATGGGGATACTTTCTGACAATAAAAAAAAAACGGCTAATATACGACAAAATCCTGATGAAGAACAACAACAAATCGAATCATAATGAGAATATAAAGTGTATATTGATTGTATTTCGAGATATTTGAGCGACAGAGTGACATCACTCTGTATTCTATAATATAAGGCGTTTTACCAAAAAGCAATACAGATATAGCTCTCTCGTTTATTCACAAACGTCAAAATCTTCACTTTGCTGAAAATGACATTAACAAAGCAATTTAAGAAACCAAAAACTGTATCATTCTGTGATGTATGTTTCTATAAAATGAAATAATTTGTAATTCAAATTATACTTTAAAGTCAAACTATGAGCAAACAATTCCCTTTTCCATCTGTCAGATTCAACAAAGTTATGGGTGTCACTTTTGACTTTTGATTTTTCTTTACAAATTACTGATTTAAATTAATAGCTTATCACTAGTTAATAAGATACTATGTCTTAATGTGTAAGCAGTCAAGATGCAGTGACACCGAAACACATATGAAGAGGACGTTTAAAATTGTGTGAAGAAAAATGACATCGGAGGTAATCAAATTACACATTAATACCATAATGTTCGGTTTCACAAATATTTAACAGGCTTTTAAATTTTTAAATAACGTATTTTGTATGGAACAAACGTAATTTTAAGATTTAAAAGCCTTTTAAATAGTTAAAATGGCTTTATGAAATCCGCTTTAAGTCCACTATCGCATCGATAAAACTAAATTTATTTTAGCCGTTTTGTTTCAAGCCCCGGGGATTTTGCTGCAAAAAACCACTTTGGGGATTAACGACGCCATGACAGAAAGAAATGGAGTTTCCATACAAACTATCGATAACAAGCATGTAATTCACTCCTGTAACACAGTTTTTCTTCGTGCTTAAGTTAAGCCATGAAAATTCTGTTTGCTAAGATAAGCCCGGAGGGGATTAGTTGTTGTTGCATTTGACTTGTAAATTACT
This sequence comes from Leucozona laternaria, assembly GCA_932273885.2. NCBI lineage: Eukaryota > Metazoa > Arthropoda > Insecta > Diptera > Syrphidae > Leucozona > Leucozona laternaria. The sequence continues at coordinate 49,272,672 of OW026366.1, forward strand.
TGTTTTTTCACCATTTTCCTCCGGGCTTTCAAAAAACAAACACGCCTTTCATCGCAATTTCGGGTTTCTATAATTTTGACTGGAACTTGCGGAACAGAAAACCTGGAAAATGCGATAAAATACGTTTCCTTATCATTTAAAAAAGATGAGTCCAGATAATTTTAGGGTCTTAACTCTAGTCTCAATACTGTATTATCGACATCAAATTTTTACCAAAATAAGCTTATCGCTCTGAGTTACAGAATTCCATACATATTTTTGCAGACGTGATAAGTGATCGTTTAGTTTTTTAACGATGCGAAAAATTATCGCCTCATTCACAGAAGATGGGTCGAGATAATTTTTGGGATTTAACTCTAGTCTCGATAAAAACTGCATTACTATATCGATAGTTTGTATGGAAACATCAAAATATCTGAGCAATCGAATCAAACAAGTTTTTTTTAAATAAAACAAAATTGGCGATCATTGTCATGGAATTCAATTCGTTTGCCGATCAGTGACTTGAAACTAAGTTCTATGTTTTCATTTCAGTCAGCATAATAATTATTATCTATATGTGATTTCTTTGTATTTTATTGGGGCATGGCTGATGGCTGACCTAAGCAACAACACATAGATCAACAACACAACGCGCTTATAATTGTAAATTAAAATACAATTTTTTCTCGTTTCACAATCGTCTTTATTGTTTATATTCTTTTAAAATAAAAATAGGAAAATATGTACACACTAAATAATTTTTTTTATTCACATTTTTTATCTTCATCAGATCATTATTATTTTTCTTATTTTCATTTGTATTTTATCAATTATTTAAATGCTTAATCTGCTGTTCGACGTTGCTCTTCCTAGTCGCCATCGTCACAGTCACCATTGAGATGCAAAAGTTCGACAGCATAATCTTGGTTGGCAATTTTGTAACAAGCGCATGTCGCAGCGCTGCAGCTCGATCTGTCAAAGAGCTCACATTATCGAATATATCCTCCACACACGACATTACCATGCTGTCGAATTTTTTATCACTGAATATGCAATTATCGACCGTGTCCACAACATCTGCGACCACTTGAAAGGTTTCTTGCAAAATTGTCCTCACATTGCGGCATATCGATCGCACCGGTTTGATGACGATGTTACAGCATCCGGATAGTTCGTCAGTTGTTTCCTTAATGAGGGTATCAATGGCTGGACAGAGTTTCCGGTACACTGTCGTGTCATTCATTGAACGCAATTGACGTTTGAGTTTACTCGCCCAAACCTCCATGTTCAGTGACTGCTCCATCATCGTGTTATTGACATAAATAATGACACGTTCGAATTTCTCATCGGTTAAGTGTGACAAGTCTTGGAATTCCTGTTCGATGTTATTTAATTTCTGCTTCACACTGATGAATATCTCTTTAACAACAACTTCGGTGGCGTTAAGCATTTTGGCTCCGAATACATCCAAACTGTTTGTTAATTTATTGACTGTCTTATGTAGCAGGACAAGCGTGTCATCTCGAATTGGAGAGGATGAAAATAAATTCAAAATAGTGCGAATTAGAGAGCTAAAATCATTTAAAGTCTGCGTTAGAACGTTATTAGGCTCCGATGACATTTCATTGTCATTATTGTCAGAATATTCCGCGGATACAGCATAATTATTATGGAATTGTTTTGAATCAACTATCAAAACTAAAACAATCCATAAGTAAATAATTGTTACAGTTGAAACTTGCATTTTTTGAAGCGGCGAAAAACGTGCTTCTCAAGCTATAATTAATAATTAACTGCGCGTCGCAATCAGTTGTTGTTATAGATTATTTAGTCTACGACGAATTAAAAAGAGTGAACTAAACACAACCTCATCTGCTATCATTTTTGATTTAAAGAAAACTGAGATGCCATTATCTTTTTTAAGTTAGTTTTTTTTTTGTAGTTTAACATTATTGATGCTATATTTAATTTGCCCCTTCAATTTAATAAGTACCTATAGTGTATCTGTGAGTTTACTGATATCGATTTGAAAAAAGAAGATTAACTTTAGTTAAACTCTTTACTCGTTTCATCACTCATACTGACAGTTTTAGAACATTACTTAGTGTTAGTGTTGCATATAATTATACAGATTCTTTTATTATTTCCAAAGTTTGCCCATTATTTCGTATAATGGTAAAATTTAACCATCTGTCAAATAATAGGTATACTAACAGGAAGTATAAAAAAAATATCTTGAAAACTTATTTCCCTTTACATGTCGTATTTATAAGATTTCCTGCTATTCATGGTCTAAATGGCTTTCTTTAGCTATTTCCTTATTTATAATATATCCTCATATATTCAATGAACTGAATGAATTAATTAAATTGAGTGAACTTTTGAGTACGTACAATGAATCTTTCATTAATTTTCAGATAAATAATCAATTGGAAAATAGAAACTTGTCTTTTTGGTAGGGTTGCCAGAAGTGTTTTGATAAAATTTATCATCGAGAATTTAAATTCTGGATATTTCCGGATCAAAAAAAGTACAGAACTAGCACGAAAAAAAAATATAGGCAGGTATAACATTTTTTTGAAAAAAAAAACAATTTTACGAATGTACTTGAGTTAAATATTAATATGCTACTCTAAAAACAGTTGCAGTTGCAACTGGAAGGTGGAGCTCCCAGTCGTATTTACCTTTTTTGAAGGGAGAAAAGCATTTTATCCTCGGAAAGGTGAGCAGCTGAAAACATTTTATATTTACCTTTTAAACACAACTCTTAAAATTGCAATATATCTACTACAATAACGCGTAACGCTCTTTGATGAACATACACAATATTTTGTAACATCCAAAATCTGTCCAGAATTTTGCAAATCAAAAACAAAAAAATCATTGCGAAAGAGCGGTTAGCGCAAATCCAAGTGACATGGTCCTTGCGTTCGAGAAACTATGAGATGAGGCTATTAACCTATCCAAACATTTTCAGATACGTTGGGTTGTTGTTCCATCAGCTGTTTTTTCACAAGGGATTTCAAGAACACAAACCTGTAAGGATAGCTCGAACGGGCGACGTATGTAGAGATTATTTTGACAGCTCAAAAATTCTGTTCATTTTGAATTTCCTTTTTTCAAATAATTAGTTCTGTTCATTTCCTTAATTTCAGTAGGCTTCGATTGATTTTTAAAAAAGGCATTAAATAAAGATTATTAAGTAAGTACTTCAAAGTAACGAATATATGTAAAAGACAATCCCGGACGCGGACACTCAAGAAAAGACTATCCCGGGCGTTCTCCACGCCACAAAAATTGTATGAATATGTCCGAAAAAAGCCGCTATTCATGCCAAATATCCAGAGCTGTCAATTGATTTACTTACCTAATTAAGGCCATTATAAACCTTTGGTTACAGAAAAATGTATGGCCATCAAAGCTGTCTCAAAGCTAGACAACCATTGAAATGGGATCTTAAATTATACCACTAAATATATTTTGACAGTTCACTTTTTGAATTTTGTTTTTATTTTTACACTAAAGAAAAGCATTGAGTAACACGTGTATATCAGAAAACTAATAAAAATAAGTGTTCTCTTGTAGCAACGATGCACGCGTTGTGTCCATTTCAAAATGCAAATGCATTTATACGGTCGCTCTTTCCAGGTGGCTTTTCAATATTTCGTAGACCAACTCGAGTCCACCGGTTCTGTTAACAACGAAATGCAAGATCTAAAATCGCCGCTGTTCTTGAGATTGTGCAGACATGAATTGGTGAAGTTTTACATCGAGATTTTCAGAATTATAGGTTTATTGCCACTTCATTTCACTTTGACAAACCAAACTTTTCATCACAATTTTCTTCCTCATTACTTGCCTTATCAAAATTCGCACAAATTTAATTACTTATTCTTTTCTTGCCCTTCCAGGCCTTAAACTTTGCCTGGACTCCCTTTTCCAATGCCCCAGTCCTTTTGGCTTAAGCAAGTTAGTGAGGAAACGCAGTTGAAACAAAGCAGCCATTTAGAGTAACTTCAGTGTCGCAGACCTACTGTCATCCGTGCTTCTTTTGAATTAACTTGATCAGACATCTAATTATAAACTATTGAGTGGTGTTTCTTTATTCATTCAGAACATTCAGAATATTTTTTTAATTCATTCTACAATATCTGAAATGCCTTATCTTTTCATTCCATGTGAAAAGTGGAGTAGAAGGAATATTTGGCGCGTTCAGTTGACATATCTAATAGGAATTTCAGGAAAACAATGCGAGTAAAGGTGCTACGCCATAAGCATTAAATGTAAAATTTCATCAATACATTTCAAAATGCAAATGCATTTATACGCAAAACAAAGATATACATATTCGTGTATTCAATTGTCTTGACATATCATCGAAGAAGTGATTGTCATTATTTTTGTTGTAATTTTGTTTCTTTATCCAATTAATTCTGGATAAGCATTTTATCTTTTCCATACCTATTCTATTCCTTATCCGGAATAAACTGTCACCTGGGTTTTGTAGGTATTAGAGAGCTGACCAAACAGAGCGCTGTCTACCATTCTTTGTACAAAATTACAACAAAAAATTGACCATCTCGTTCTTTTCTTGTTTCTGAAAAGAACCGCCCGACCGCGATCTGTTTGGCCAGCCGTTAATGATGTCGTTTTCGAGTGGACGTTAGAAGCTACTCCTTTTTCACTCATTTTACTCCAAATTTTCCATTTTTAATAGGAATGGAATAGTTCCAAAATCCAAACGAAAACGACATGAGTTTGACCGACGGGTGGTCCTGTCGAAATTCGCTGAATGGATAACCCATCGACTTTAAGCATGGCTTATTATATTTGATTAAAATATCGATTAAATTTTATCCCAGATTAAATTTTGACATTTCCAGGTATATTGACATCATTAGTGTCAAAAATTAAAATTTGGATACAATTTAATGCGATGTTAATCAAATTTACTTACGGCTCAAGTGTCAAAATGGATACCATCGATTTTTGCATAGAGTACCTATATTACCTAGAGAACCGACTTAGGCGGTCGTTCTCTTCCACCCTACAAGCTGTACTGAGAGGAAAAAGTCCATTAATTTTTGTATGGAGTTGTTCGTTGTTGTCCCATGCATTTTAAATGGGACCGAACCAACTTCGGCGGTCAGCCATCAGCCGAATAGGGGGAATAACATGTAGCATACGAAAACATGCACGTGCCGTAACTATTCGGACTGGTGGAAGTGTGATCATAGCCTCTTCGCGGCGGCCGCTAGAAACAAGCCTTTAAAAAGGTTTGGCTAATATGATCAGGCTGGTTCCACAGGTTGGCAACAGGTTAATTCCCTGTTCCGTAAAACTAGAAGAATTACGAGACCAACAACAAGCCTCGGAAACGGACTGATCTCACGACGACAACCCACGCAAAGAAAACGGAATAACGATTTACGAATTTTCTTATGGAACGTACGATCGCTCTATAGAGCTCGAGCTGCTCAGCAGCTAGCCGATGCCCTGTCAAAATATAAAGCTGACATAACAGCACTCCAAGAAATAAGATGGACAGGGAATGGTGTTCTACAGAAGAAAGATTATGACTTATACTACAGCTGTCATACAAAACACCATGTGCTCGGGGTAGGCTTCCTAGTCGGCGAAAAAATGAAGTCTGCCATCATCGGCTTTAACGCTATAAGCGAAAGGCTATGCACCCTTCGCGTGCGAGGCAAATTTAAGAACATCAGCCTCATTAACGTTCACGGACCTACGGAGGAGTCCTCAGACGAAGAAAAAGAGACTTACTACGAACAAGTCGAGAGGGCCCTCAATGCCTGTCCAAGGTATGACGTAAAAATCATCCTTGGGGATTTGAATGCAAAAATAGGTCGGGAGCCGGTATTCAGGCATTACACAGGCACCCATAGTTTGCATGAGAACACTAATGACAATGGACTTCGAGTCTTAGAATTGGCAGCATCGAAAAACATGGTCGTTGCGAGTACCAGGTTCCCGCGTAAAGATATCTACAAAGCCACCTGGGTGTCACCTGATGGAGTCACTCGTAACCAAATTGACCACGTGTTGATAGACCGTCGCCACTACTCGAACTTGATGACGGTACGAACGTACCGAGGTGCCAATATCGACTCGGATCACTATCTTGTTGGTATGGTTTTCCGAGGGCGGATTGCCTTGCGAAGACGTATTGCATCCGCCGATCAGGTTCGAATCAACACGGCTGCTCTGCGCAATGAAAACACCAGTAACACCTTTGGTAATGCGTTAGGACTCGCCCTAGAACTGGGTAGAGTAAGTCCTGGAGCCAGTATGCTGGGCGTAGATGAGAAGTGGACACGCCTTAAGAATACTGTCATTAGTACTGCCAACTCCATCTTAGGCAGCAGTCGTAGAAATCGGAACGACTGGTTTGATGATGAATGCAAGCTAGCGACTGAACGTAAGAATGTTGCGTACCGAGCAATGCAACAATCTCATAGAACGCGGGCACGCGAAGACGAATATAAAGAGCTCAGAAGAATTGAAAAACGGCTTCACAGACAGAAAAAATCAGCCTGGGGGAAGAACATAATCTGTGAAATATAGAAAAGCCGAGAGCGAGGTCCGCACCAGGCGCGGAAGTTCTACCAATCCGTCCGAAACATGACGCAGTACACACCACGCTGCACATACTGCAAGGACGGAGAGGGAAATCTGATCACCGATCCTCAAAGCATACTGGAGCGATGGGAAGTGTACTTCAATGAATTGCTAAATGGTCAGCTCACTGCAGAAGTGGAGGCTCCACTACTTCAAGAAGAGTACCCTATGTTGCCGCCAGCAAGCATAGAAGAGGTTGAGAAGGCTATAGGCCGGCTAAAGAAAAACAAAGCCCCGGGAGCCGATGGTATACCAGCCGAACTATTTCAACACGGTGGGCCAGCTTTACGTCAAGCAATTCATGAGATTATAGTGCACGTGTGGGAGCATGAAAAAATTCCAGAAGACTGGCGAAATGGTATAATTTGCCCCATACATAAGAAGGGAGATGTCACAACGTGCAGCAATTATAGAGGTATCACGTTGTTGAGTACCGCCTATAAGATACTCTCCTCTATCCTACAAGACCGGATAACCCCATACGCTAAAACCATCATCGGACAATATCAGTGTGGTTTCATTCCAGGCAAATCAACAACTGATCAGATCTTTACCCTTAGGCAGGCGATGGAAAAATGCCTAGAATTTAACATCCCAACATACCACCTGTTTATAGACTTTAAGGCCGCCTACGATAGCATAGCCAGGGTAGAACTTTACAAAGCCATGAGAGAATTCGGCATCCCAAATAAATTGACACGACTATGTAGGTTGACCATGACCAACGTAACAAGCCAAGTAAAAATAGCCGGATTGCTATCCAAACCAATCAACATCTTTAATGGACTCCGACAAGGGGATGGTTTGGCCTGCCTCCTCTTCAACCTGGGGTTGGAGAAAGCGATCCGTGACTCTGGCACGGCAACAAGAGGGACCATCGTCAACAGGTGCAGCCAGATACTGGCTTACGCAGACGACATCATCGGAAGAACTGAGCAAGCTGTACATGATTCCTTCATCCAGATCGAGCAGGCGGCACAAAATCTGGGGCTGCACATTAGTGAAGGTAAAACAAAGTACATGGTGGCGTCGAATGCGAGAGGAACAGTTGGTCAAACAATCAAGGTAGCGGAGCGCGAATTTGAAGTGGTGCAATCCTTTAAATACCTTGGGTCAATAGTAGCAGCCGATAACAATATAATGGGTGATTTTTTAAGAGGTTTAGAACTTTAAAAAAAAAAAAACACAAAAATTCGAAAAAATGAATGAAATATTTATTTGAATCGATAGTTTGAACCTTGCAATTTAATGTTTAAAGATAATTTCATGCAAATGTTGACCGCGGCTGCGTCTCAGGTAGCCCATCCGCTGAGTCCAATTTTGGCATACTCTTTCACACATATCGGCCAGTATCTCACGAATGAATACATGGATGTTGGCTTCCAGTGCGTCAATCGAAGCGGGCTTGTCCCTATAGACATTAGCCTTGACATACCCCCACAAAAAATAATCTAATGGTGTCAAATCGCACGATCTAGGCGGCCAATTGACCGGCCCGAAACGTGAAATTAACTGTTCACCAAACTCGCCTCGCAATTGCGCCATTGTTTCGCGTGCTGTGTGGCATGTGGCACCGTCTTGTTGAAACCACATATCATGCAAGTCAAGAACTTCCATTTCGGGCAAAAAAAAGTTTGTTATCATCGCTCGGTAGCGTTCACCATTGACAGTAACGCTGCGATTCGCATCATCTTTGAAGAAATAGGCCCAATAATGCCGCCGGCCCATAAATCGCACCAAACAGTGGCTTTTTCGGGATGCATTGGTAGCTGTTGCAATGCTTCTGGCTGATCTTCACTCCAAATGCGGCAATTTTGCTTATTTACGTACCCATTCAACCAAAAATGAGCCTCATCGCTGAACACAAGCAGCCCGCGATGAACATTTCGAACCGAGCACGAATTTTGATAGTAAAATTCAATAATTTGCAAGCGTTGTTCATTTGTAAGACGATCCATGGTTAAATTGCAAACCAAACTGAAGCTGTTTGACAGTGACACAAGGTACTAAACACACGTCAGCTGTCAAAACCAGTGTTGCCAAAACCAAACCAGCTATAGAAGAAGAAATACGCGGGCGGCTTCTCAAATCCAACAGAGCCTACTATAGTCTGTCAAAGCTCTTCAAATCCAGAAATCTCACCATAACTTCAAAACTGCTGCTGTACAGGACCATGGTCCTGCCAGTACTCACATATGGATCCGAGACTTGGGTGCTTAGCAAAAGGCACTCCGACCTCTTAGCCGCGTTCGAGAGAAAAGTCTTAAGGAGAATTGTTGGCCCCATATGTGAGGAAGGACGATTCCGGAGACGGTACAATCATGAATTGTACGCAATCTACCTTGAAGCAGATATCGTGACAAAAATTAAGCTCGGTAGACTCCGGTGGGCAGGGCACCTAGCTCGCATGAGCGAAGAGGAACCTGCTCGGAAAGTTCTTTGTGGTACATTCTATGGTAGACGACAGCGTGGTAGACCATGCTTGCGCTGGAGAGATAGCGTAGACCAGGACGCCCGGAGCCTTGGGGTGCGCAACTGGATGGCGGCGACTCGAGACCGGGATGGGTGGAGAGACTTGTTGAAGGAGGCCAGGACCGGACCCCGGTTGTTGAGCCGACGATGATGATGAACCAACTTCGCTTCAATTGAAAGAACTTTGCTCAGTTTGCTCAATAAGGTGAATAAGACCGCCCGGGTATTTAAAACAAAAATCAGTAAAATTCAAAAATTGAGAAATGAATTAATTTCGTAGACACGCACCTTTTTGAGCTAATGCCCCCATTTTGTGCACACTTAAATCGTAGACACGTACCTTTTTGAACTAATGCCGCCAATTTGTTTTTATATCCATCATTCACACGGATTAACGGATAGGGAAAAAAGGGTTAAATAAGAGAGTTTTCTCTTACTCGCACCTCAAATAAAATTTGCGGGTGTTTAAGACAAGAGGGGTACCGGTCGGTTCTCTAGGTAATATAGGTACTCTATGGATTTTTGTTTCTTCAAAATACTGAAAGAGTGATCCGTTGATGGAAAAAATAATTTTTGATATGGTAAATTTTCCCGTAATGATCTGTAAAGAGTACAACTGACCTCGAAACTTAAGGAAAACTACCAGACAACCCTTGTTTTGTATTAGCTAACTGGACCAGTTGGAAGCGAACCCCGATTCCAAAAAAAAAATCATCATGAACGGGTACGTCAGCAAGCTAAATTGTCGGATTAGGGACGACGGTCGACGTCAATCCACACAAGGCTATGAATCCGAAGAAGAGTGACTGTTTGGTGTGGATTATAAGTCAGCGACATCATTGCCTACGAGATTATGCTATTTCACCCAGTGAGACTTTTTTTGTGGGGTTTAGTTAAGTCACAGGCCTAAGCCAATAAGCCGCAAGCAACTACCGACCGGTGCGCCCTCAAGGTCAACATAACCCTTAACATCGTTCAAATTAAGACTGATCCATATGTCAGTCATTGAAAATTGGACTTTGGACCTCTCGGATGCATGCCACCAAGTGAAGACACGTCTCTAAGCCTGTTACGAAAGCAAGTACCTACGTGGGGCCTGGGGCCTCATCATATGTAAAACCAAAACGATGGGACGATATCTTTTCCACCATTGCCATCTCTATCATATCTGTCTGTAGAGAAAAATAAAGATAGCTTCCTTCGAAACGATATAGTTCAATCGTTTTCATTTTACGTGATAAGGCCCTTGGAGAATTTTATTTTTGTTTTTACAAAAAGTAAGGCTTTGGAAAAGCCCAATGAAAATTAAGTCTTCTCGGTCTTTCCTTCAGTGTTAAACTAGCCTTTAATAATTGCGTTATTTCTCCATGATTCTGTATACCTAATGAATTTCAGAAATAATATGTTCGGCTCACTTGACATTATTTATTCGAAACATAAAATCCTAATGCAAGCTACCAACAAGCTCAACTAAGTAATATTCCCATTTTTTTATATTTTTGTTATCGCATGAGATACACATTGTAATTTAAAAAAAAAAAAAACAAAAATACTACAAATTAGAAGCCATAGCATATGGTCCGAGTCTTTGTAACACAAGGCCTTGCCTCCTCCAAAGATATTTTGTTTCGTCCTTTATGTGTCGGAAGAAATAAAATAGAAGCAACATCTATTCAAAGGAGCTCGTATAAAATGAAGTTTATTCCATCTCCTTATACCTACTCTCTGGCATGTTGTTTTTTTTTTTGAGACTATAGGCACCTCTCATATGTGTTACAGCGTTACATGATACATACAAACTCAAGGCTATAAAACCACCAGGGCATCCTAACAAACACACACATACATATATGATAATAGAGCTACAAAGACAAGATGACGAGAATTATAATCCTTTGGTTTCGGTATACCGCACAGAACCGGAGCGACGTTAAAGGACATACACTAGGAAGGAAACGGAAACTGTACTGACTCATGATACATACATATATGTTCATATGTTCGCTGTCTCATTTTCAGTTAGAATCGCCAACACTTCTATAAATAATTGGTGTGAGATTTCTCCGTCACACCACACCGCTCCGCACCTCATCATCTAATTAAAACGCCAATCAATTTCGCTATTTCCATCTTCTCAGCCACTTGACACAATGTTACACTTCAAATTACTGATTAAGATCATAATCACTGATTTATAATTATTATAGACTTTAATAAATCATCAGCACTCTTATGTTTGAGTTTGTGTTATATGCAGCATTCATCGTTTCAAAGCAAGATATGGGAGAGATTAAGTATCTTATATGATAATGATGCAGATATGGGCGACATGAATACCGACAGTAATTGAGATTGAGTCGGAGTCTGAGTCTGTATCTGCGAGGACTGATGTTTAATTGCGGAGACTATGCAGCTGTTAAATGTATGACAGTATATGATTTTTGATTAGAACAAATTAATTATAATTAATATATTTGATTTGGATTATGATGCTACGTATATATTGAGTATGAGCATCAACACACCATTCGAATGGTTTTTGCAACGCAAATTTCAAACTTGTCTGGCATCTACGTATCTCTCCGTTCAGTGATTTTCTTTGTTTGGATCACATGAACTTTGAACAAGTGATAAACATGATTGATGATAAGAAAATGATGATAAGTAGGTACTTGCCCTCAAGTTCAACTGTGAAAAATTTCATAATCTGTTAAAATGTAGTTAAAAATATAAAAATTTTGCCAAACAAACAAAAATATAATAAATATAAACTATCACAACAAATCTTTGCGTTCAAAAATCTATTCGGGACGGTATCAACCTATCCAAAAATGTTCAGATACCTTAAATTGTTGTTGCATCAGCTGTTTTTTCACAAGACATTGCAACAACACAAAGCTATCCAGATCGCTTTGGATACAATCCTGAACGCGGCCAGTGACCCAAGTCCAGAGCGTATAGCATCGGCTTTCTGTCAGAATCAGAACCTCGTAAATGCAAAAATGACATTTTAACGTATTTCAGTTTAAGTATAGTCCAGTTCAATTGGTTTTGCTTTTGACCCAATTCTTTTTACAAGTTAAAATTGATTGAATATTTTCAGAACAGTGCCATCCCATAATTATGTCTGAAAGATTCCAAACATCTCGAGTTGGGATTTGACCACTTGAAATCTTGAAAAAAAACCATCGCCGCCGTCTTGAGTTTTTCCTTTTTGGGACCAATTGACCTAGAGATGTCATTTAAGAGTTAAATTGACGTGTTTCAACTGCCAAAATCAGGGAAAAACAAATGCACATCACAGTTAAAATGGAGACTCCAGTTATTGAAACTTTCAGATCTGATGAAATGGACATGACTATGTGAACTTTTTTGTTCGTACAACATTTTTAAGTTTTCTTACGCACTGAGTGTAGACTCATCAATTGGCGTTTTTCTTTTTTGGCTCTGAGCGATCAGATCAGAGCTCTGAGCAGATTATGATCAGAGTCCTCAAATTTAATTATGAATCACACTTGAGCACTGAACTGTCATTTCATAGGGAATCTATTTTTTAATCTTAATTATGTGTGAAGTTGGCTTCGCTCAGCGTTTCGCTCGATTTGCTCGGTGATTTTATTCTGAGCTAATTGAGCTAGCTCCGATGGAAAAAAAGAGACACGCTTTTTATGCTCTGATATGTTGTTTTGACAGTTCCATGATCTGCTCTGAGTTAAAAAAGAACGCCACATACGAAGTCTTAGCCATTTTTTTGTTATATTTTTACCCAACTCTTTTTATTTTTATTTCCCTGATTTTAACATTCGAAATTGGTCAATTTGATACATATATGACCTCTCTAGAACAATTGGTTCCCAAAATACATCCAAACACACAAAAAATCGAAGATGGCTGCACTTTTCTTTAAGATGGCATATCAAACCCCACCTAGAGATGGTTGGGAACTTTTGATTGAAGTTAAGGGCATATGGAGATCGGAACCATGCACATGAAATATTTTCAAATCCTACATAAAGCACGACATTATTTCTATCGTTGGATTCTGATTTGGACTTTTCGCTGCTATTGAAAGATTTTTATAGAAAAGCATCAAACTTGTGCTGGCTAGTAGAAGTACTAGTCAGATGTAACTAACTTCTAAGTTGATAAACAATAAAACCTGAATTCAGATAGAACTGTTCACGTTGCTTCGGTAGCGCTATAGCGCAATATCGGACATCGAAAATTATGTGTTTCTACACGATCAAAAACTTAACTTCTGCGAACTGGTAAAAGTAAATTCGCAATCCACAACATCTGGACGCATTCCACAAAACAAAAATTCGCTCGAGTTTAACCTCAAATACTCATTTTACTTCTTTATGTTTTACGACGATTCACAGTTGTCAGCGACTACTCATGTAAATGAAATGTCAAAATTCGCAACCATTTGCAATTCGACGTTCGCAGGTCATGTTTCATGTGCAAAGCACTCACTTCTGCTATTATGTCTGCGATTACACGATGAATCTAGATGCAGGCGCCTTCTTTAAATTCTACTTTGTTATTAGTCCGCTGATTCAAGCGCTTTACATTTACACGTTGAAAAAAAAAATTCATGAATCCAATTTGACAGTTCTCTTAGTTTTTCATTTCGGTGTTGGTCTGTGTCTGTGCTCTTTAAAATATAGAAGCAATACAAAAAAGTATTTCTGTGCGTTGCATCGAAACTTACTCCTCGCATATCGAAATCATATGAAGCAGAATAGTAAAAAACGGACAAGAAAAATGATAAACGTCAAATAGTTCAAACGAAAATTTTAACCACACCCAGGGCCAGACCAACCATATGTGCAAGATGTGCAAATGCACAGGGCGCAAAATTCTGGGGGCGCATTACCAGGAGCAAGAAAATGTAATCTGATTTTGCGCAAACAAACGTGTACTGCCATTTGCATTTTAACCTCAAAACTTATTCAAATAATCCCAAAATAACATTCATCACAACTGTGCTAAGTTATTTCTTGCACACTCAAAGAATTTAACTCAAAATATCGTAAAATTAAAGATCCCACTAGACCTACGTATTGAAAGTCTACCTCCTAGGTAATGTGGTATGCATGTATGCAAACATAAAAAAGGGGCGCTTTCTACAAATCTTGCACAGGGAGCAAGTTTGGCTGGGGCCGGCCCTGCCCACACCCGACACAGGTCACTTTTTTCCGTCTCATTTTTTTTATTTTTCTTTTCTCATTTTCACTTACGTTGTTCGAAAAGTCGCTTGCGTGTAGATGCATCGTGTAATAGCAGACTAAGTTATACAGCATTATCTGCATTTCCATTGACCAATTTTTCCACGAATATTTTTCCAGAAATCGTGTAAAATGTTTACATTGAACGATTTTTCCAATGAGATTTTTTCGTTGTCGTCTTCACTTTTCATTGCTATCCCCTTCATTGTACATTAAGATTTACTCACACCATCAAATAAACGCATTAACACTAAACACAAACAAGAAACTGAAAAGAAAGTAAAAGAGAACGAGAACAGTCTGGAAAAATCGTGTGAGTTTTGAGGAACAAATGATTTTTTTTCTTCCCCCTCACTTTTTACTTCCTCTACCAAGGAATAAAAGATCGACATTGGAAAAATCGTTCAATGTAGATAAATGCAGACATTAAGAATTTCAATAATAACAAAACCAGTTCCTTTATATTTGTTGTTTTGTTTGGTTGCTAAGTTATAAACATTGAGAATTTCATTATCGAAACAAAACAAAACAGGACTGCTAAATTTGAGTCATGACTCAAAAATCATCGTGTAATAGCGCGTGCCCAACAGGAAATAATTTCGAAGAAGAGTCACCACGACAGGTGTAGCTCTTACTATTTTTTGTATTTAATTAAAAATACGTTTTTTATTCGAAAAAAAAAACGAACTCAACTTCAATTCAATTCAAGATAGTGGCAACCCTGCCACGTGTTGATAGTCGAAAATTCGGATTTAAGCTATATGATACCCTTACGAATTCGAAAACAAAATTTCCTCCCCAATGAATAAAAAAACCTGAATATACTGGACTAATGACAAACGTCTATTTTTTTTTGTTCAAAATGATTCCAATTATTTTAGTAATAACTTTCCGCAGATGAACAACATGCTTTAATAATATCTGATAATCACAAATCACCTTAGCCCATTCCACCCCAGTACTTTCTGCTGCCGAAAAGATGCTTAGGCAAAAGTCCATTATGTGTACTTCTTTAGTACCTATATTGAATAAAACAGGTAGGTACATAATTACAACACCCGCTGCAGACAATTGTTGGCGGCGAGCGCCGGCAGCGGTACTTTTCCCATACATTTGCCATTTTTGTTTCAATTGCTTGTTATACTCTGACGCATTTTTCGTTAGTTGATTGGGTTTAAGATAAAGTAAAAGTGGATTTATTGGGTTAATAAATACAAGTACATATTTAAGATTGAGATCTTTTGACAAAAGATTGACAGCTATTTAATTATGCAGTAAATTATTTTATATGCTTCGACACAATTTGTGCAGAAATAATTGAAGTTTATTATAATTAGTAACATTAACATTTCATTCAGGCTTTGCTTTGATACAAGCTATATGGCTCCATTATGTTTATGTGAAATGCGAAAATGCAAGTTATGCCTAAAGAGGCGGACATAAGCAAGTCTTTTGCTTTTGTATACAAAATTTTTTTTCGAGGAGAAATGGAAGTATTTTGTTTCATACCGTTTACAAATGTTAATTATTTATCTGTTCATCTGAGCATGTAAATCATTTAAACCCTAAACGCTGATTTACAAATAATTTTTATGTTATTCATTAAATAGAGAAATTTAGGTTTACAGTATAGGGTTATGCGCATGGAATATAATACCGGGTATTATTGTGGATTATCATGTCGCGATAGTCAGCACCATCAACTGTTATTACCTGACCAGCCACATTTTCAAAAAAGAATGGCCCGATGATGCCCGGAGTCAAAAACCAGCACCAAACAGAGATACGTTGTGGATTCAATTCTTTCTCAATAATCTTTCGTGAATACAATTTTGACGACTAATAAAGCCTCATCGCTGAAAATGAGCCTTCACTATTTTTCAAATTTTGCTTACGTTGGTTACCTTCAGAAAACGTATAGGGACTTGAAGGCAAGGCAAGTTTCTCGTCTCTGACTGGCTAGCTGTCACTGGAAAGATATTCAAGAAATATCCCCCTTCATTTCATGTCAAGTGTACTTGTGTCAAAATATCAGCTGATTATATTTCGTCACCAAGCTGAACTTCATTGTTCAGTGACTTGTTTTTTCCACGTTCGTTTTTACGTTTTGGGGGGAGGGATTCTTTTTAAAAATTATAGAAAAGATTTTATTAAAAAATGCATCATTAGTAAGAAATATTGAAAAATTATAATTTACAATTTTACAATTCGAAATTGATTTGTGCTATAGGTGTTTTTCAGATAAAAGTATTATTATCAATACTACATGCACTATCAAAGGAAGTTAAAGGTTGGAATTAAAATTCCAATTTTGACATTATTGACAATTTGCGTTCAATGTCTGCTGAACATACCCAATGAAAACGCACTTTTCTTTTGTGCATCGCTCCATTTTTAATAATTCTCAACTGATGTCAGCTTTCATTGTTGGCACCACTTAACCGCACAAATGGCGTAAAATTCAAATCTTAAATCAGAATTTTTTGAAGTTTGCCATTTTTTGTCAAATTTTCGTGGGCTATTTCATACGAAAATGATTCAAATTCATATGTGTACCAAATTTTCAATAGCCAGTTCAAAATGTTGTGGAATGATCCTTTTTTTATAAAAATGATTTTCAGACCAAATCTAATAGATATTTCATAATTTTGACAGTTGAATGTTGCCAACTAACTTTTAGGTTAAGGACTTAAAATTAATTATCTAAAATGATAGGTTTAAATTTTGTTTTATTTTTCGGTGATGATTGCACCTATTTGAAATTGTTGCCATATTCCTCAAGGGATGTTTAGTGACCGGGAGGAAACATTGACTAATCGCCCTTTGAAATGAAAAAGAACTACCTGTACATAAATTGCACGACTGGGTAGAAAGAACTTCTTCGGTGAGGAGCTCTTTTCTCCTCAATAGTATTAACTATATTATATAACCCATGATTAATGTCTTTCGTTGAAGAGATGTGAATGTTTCAGCAGGATGGCGCTCTGCGTACCATACAACAATCGAAACGATCAAATTTATGACGGAAATATTCCATGAACGCTTAATTTCGCGAAATGGACCTGAAAATTGGCCACTTCGCCGACAAAACAACAACAATATTGACGCATTATCCGTGTTATTGAGGACATAAGGCCACAAATGCTTGAAAAAGTGGTCGAAAAGTCTCTCCTTTGTGGTTAAAAACAAATTGGAGATTGTAAATGTATCTTTTCCCTAGAGTGCACACTAAGGCCCAGTTTTTCAGTGATGAGTTAAGCCAGAGTTTACTAACTCTAAAAGTAAATTAACCCACAGTTAACTGAGGTAGTAGTTTTTTTTATGGGTTGTGAATGCGGAACGACTAAACAAACTCGGTGCGTTAAACATCAACAGCATCTGTTCAGTTAATGCTGAGTTAACTTACCAAATTTGATGAGTTAACTGGGGTTTAACTTTAATCTCACACTGAAAAACTGGAACTAAATGACAATTTAATGTTCATACATTTTGTTCAAAATCAAAGTTAGTGTTGCCTTTAAAAAAAACACCCGTTACATATATGATATGTTAAAATGCAAATAATAAAGGGTCCGCCATCTAATTAGTTTTATCCTTCCGCTGAACGAATATGGTTGTGTATACGCTTCGCTAAGTGGGCCTGCGATCGACTTAGAGAAGATGCCAATTTTGCCAAAAAAAATCATCTTTTCATATGAAGCTCATTTTGATCTTGGCGGGTAGTAAACAAGCAAAATTGTCGCATTTGGGGCACAGAAAATCCGCACGCATACATTGAAAAGCCGATACACCCAAAACGAGTCACTGTTTGGTGCGGTTTCGGTCCAGAGGCATAATTGGGCCATTTTTCGAAAATGAGCAAGGAGTGGCCGTTACAGTCAATGGCGATCGTTATAGGGCCATGTTGAACGAATTTTTGTTCACAAAAATGGAAGAGGAGGATATTGGCAACATTTGGTTTCAACAGGACGGCGCTACGTGCCACACAGCCGAAGCTACACTCGATGTTTTGCGCCATTTTCAAAAAAAAAAAGAAGTTATTTGGCGGACCCTTTATATAGTACAAATAAAAAAAATAATGTTACCTTAATATAAACAATGTTTAATTTCAAACATTATTTTACCAATACTATCAGTATTCAGATGTTTGGACTGACCTGAAAATAAAGTACAAAACAAACATTTTATCAATACAGTTTTTTGATGTAATGAAGTTGTAGGTAAATGTACAGTTAATTGTAAAAAGTAAAAAAAAGACAAAGTAACACGTTTAGAAAATCTAATTAATAAAGTAAATCATATATTTATTACAATTCTCTACTTTTTATTTTGATACTTTTAAAATTACATCTTTACAGACTTTAGTAAAACTTTTGAAAAATTAATCCACGAAATACTTTTAAATAAATTAACGAAACTTGGACTTAACGATCGTTTTCTTTTGTGGATATATTCATACCTTAAGGATAGATATTATAGTGTTATATTCAGAACTAATCGCTCCCTCAGGGGACCCATCTTGGTCCTTTGCTGTTGGTTTTATTTATAAATGATCTTACTTCTATATAACAAAATTCTTAGCATTAATTTATGCTGATGACGTTAAAATATATAGAAAAATTAGCTCCATCAAGAATCGTGAACAACTGCAAGACGATCTTCAAATAAGATTTTGGGCATAGTGCAATAATAACTATTAATTTCAAAAGATTTAGGAAAGTGTTAAATCATTTTTAATATGATACTAGGTTAAAACGATGCTTTGCTAATTTTAAACGAGTTTAACATGATACTATCTCTTAAGGCCAGGCGCGCACATGCAACTAAACAGTTTGGTTGCTGCGATTTTGAGCACTATGGGATTATATGAGAGTCCGCCGGTTTATGTGCGCGGAAATCTGGGGGGATTAATTCAGAGCTAAAAGGTTGATAAATCGTGTAGGTATTTAAACAGCTTACAGTATTCCACGAGTTAGATTAGAGTGCTCAAAATCGAAACCAAACTGTTTAGTTGCATGTGCGCGCCTGGCCTAACATTTTACTAAAGATAAAATCGCCAGATTGCTATTTTATCTTTTTGACATATTACTAAATCCATATGTCTCTTTGACATATAAAAACTTTAAAAAGGTATGTTTGCTTACTTTTTTGCACGAAATGTCACTGTTTTAGACGCGTTCAGCTTGAGTTTCGTAAGAAAATAGGTGTTTAAAAATAAGAACATTTTAGTAAAGAGATTTAAGGTTAGTGAAGTATTAACTAGTATCATGCTAACACCTTAACATCAGGCTGTTTAAAATTTTGCGCCATTCAGTTTAGCAGTAAGTAATCGTAGCGTCACTGTCGGTGAAGGACAAGCTAGTCGTTTAAGGCTGCACCGTTCCCGAAAACAGCATGACTGACTTAGTCCGTTTGACCGAAACCAAACATTTTTTATTAGCGTTTTGAGAAACGGCACCGCCCGCCACCGGCGTCCAAAACAGTAGCCATATGGTTGTTGGCAAGTTTTTGTTGGTCTCTATCTATGTTGTAGCCTCTTTCTCGAAATTCGACATCCGTTCGTTGCTGACAGAGGAAAAGAAAAAAAGGGAGGATAGACTACACTCGCAAAAAGGGAGATAGAGAGAAACGACAAATACAAGAATACACAACTCACTGCCACCGCCACGTCTGGTGTTGCATTGAAAATTAGGGCGATGTCCTTTTTTTCTTTTTGTGGCACTTTCTGTACTTGCACAAATTTAGATTTTTTCATCATTTTGATTTAACACTGAAGTTCAAATGAAAGTTTTTTGCGACATTTAGTCCAAATGCGTTTCTCCCAGGCACGACAGTTGGGCTCATCAGTTAGATGCTGTCGTACCCTTCTAAAACGCAAGATTTTTGTCGATGGTTATCGACACAAATATACAACTGTCGTGCCTGAGCGAAACGCATTTGGACTAAAGGGGCCCAATTATGTAACTCGATTCTACTTTTGATTCTATTCGAAAGTTGAATCCGATTCTACATTCAAATGAGAATTATGTCCCACAAAATATCCGAATTTGTATCGTGTCTCCTATAGTTTTTGACATATGGAAAAGTAAAAAAAAAAACAATAAGCAATAGAGCTTCTGTCGGAGCAATAAACAATAGAATTTATTGTGAAACTTTTTATTAAAATAAGAATATTTTAATACAAGAAACGTGGAAAGTTTCGCAATTTCGATACAAATTCAACGCCTGCGATTTAGAAACAAATCCATTTGTGTTGTTTTGTGTTTCTTTTGTTTTACTTTTTCCATCGGATTACGTACATGGATCTTAAATATCACTACCAAAGTGGTTTCAGCATTTAAATCATTAAACATATTCTTCCGTTTCGATTTGTGTCTGAGGTTCGATTGTTTTGAAATACCCTTTCCACAAATTAGGTTAATTTATTGAACAAAAATAATGGAACTGATGCACCTTCATTTCAGAGGTTTTTGACGATTCCCGTGCAGAAAACATTATATTAATAGTTTAATGAAATATTGAAAAAAAATTTATGGTCGATTTCATAAAGCCCTTTTAACTGTTTAACAGGCTTTTAAATCTTTAAATGACGTTTGTTCCATACAAAATACGTCATTTAAAAATTTAAAAGCCTGTTAAATATTTGTGAAACCGAACATTACAATTTTAAATTTCCTTTTACTTAAATTTTTCAAAGAAAAGATACTTTACTCAATCTACTCGCAAACACATTTGATATAGAATGAAAACTTGCGAATTCGAATGACTTTGAGGTTTACTTTCGAATTATATAGTACGAATAAGTTTGCGAATTTAATAAAAAAACAGTTGGCATTACTAAAGTTGTTCTATTTTCGTATATTAGAATTTGTCATAGAGTTACAGAGTTCCGATTTTGCGAATCCGATAATTTTAACTGTAGAATCGCATAACATAGTAGGGCCCAAGGTCGCAAAAAAACTTTCATTTGAATGTGATTCATTACAGTCCACTAAAACAAAAACAAAAATAATGCATTTTTATTGTTTTCGTTTTCCTCTTCTTCAACACTGAAACCACAGATAAGCCACATGAAGATGAGAATCCCCGGCAGCCATTTTAACTTGCCTACAAGCTTGAACTGGCAGTTATCAGATAAAAAATGAGAATGTGTGAATAAAAATCTCACACATAGACAGTAGGGATCTTCACACACCGGGTTAAATTGTTGTTGCAATTCACATCTATTCATCGACGCGGGAAAAAATTACAAATACAACAATGTAAACAAATGGGTTTTGGAGGGTGAAACGTACGAAACATTCTCATCTTCATATGGCTAATCTGTGACTGAAACACAACAAAGAATTTAATAAACTTGAAACGATTAATAACCAAATCAGCAAACAGATGCTGAAAAGCCTTCTAGTATTTTTCGAGAAAATTAACAATAACAAGAACTATTTATGCCAAGGAAACCCTTTTTTCGTTTTTTCATACTTGCGATTGCGATGCTTTCCGACATAAACTCAATTTCATTTTTTGCTTAAAAGGAGTGAATATTACCAATTTAAACGAGATTTTGTCGTTTAAATTCTATCGGTTAAATGAAGTCGGTTTAAGGGCTTTTAAACCGAGTTTTAAACGGCGTGATTTACAAAATCGTTCAAGTGAAATTCGAGGTATTTGAGCCTGAAGTTGTCAATTACATTTTTTGCTAAACAATTGTTCATGAAATAATTGACGAAGAACAAAAAGTAGGTACCTCAAGAAACTAAAACTTAATGACTCAAAATGTATTTAACACAGAAAAATATTTTTGTTACAATTTTAAAGACAAAAATACCATTCATTTGATGTCAATATCATTTTCTACGTCAATTATTTCGCATATTATGAACAATTATTCTTTGAAAAAGTCTTTATTTTGCAATCGGCAATTTCAAGCTGCAATATCTCGACTTTCCCATTATCAACGATTTCAAAAATAAATATTTTATTCATATAACAAGCTCAACGTCACCTTTCATTTGATACCAAAATCGTTTGTGTACACTCTTGGCCAAAGCTCCATGGTATAATTGACATTCCCTTTGTTCTCAATTTCAAAAAAAAATAATAAACCTATGGAACTTAATGGTTCTTTAAATGTTTGTGCAAGAGACTGGGGATTATTTTCGTAGGCCTTACTTTTATAAGGAAGGAAACATTGAGGTATAATGGTTTCCAACTTTCTACTAAATTAAGTATTTTTCAATGTCTCATTTCATCTGTACCCATTAACAATTCGAGATACTCGGCTCTAAGAACTCCCCCCTGGTAAACACCCACTAGCTTTTCGTAGTTTGCATATAATTTAAGAAACAGAGCATGGAAAACGAATTTAATATCTATAATAAATTGAATGATTTCAACAGTTATTTTTCCTTGTATAATGAGTTCCAATCTTTATATAGACATTTACATGGTACAGTTATACGATGGATAAAAGACGTTCATCATTCTTCTTATGAATTCAAAACTTTTTTGGAAATATGTTAATAGCAAGAGAAAATCTGAAGGGATAACCATCTACAATCTACGAAGAAGTAATTGTGCGAAATAAGCAACCGACAACCCTCTTGTTATTTGCAATATGTTTTCAACCATCCTTAAACTCCCTTTTTATGATAACGATTTCGTCATTAATTTGGCGGGACTATTAGCATTTTTATTTCAATGTTCTCTACAAGAAATCTTTTTTCCTTAACATATGGAAAAACTGATTCATTATTTCCATTTACTAAAAAGGAAATCGTAGTGACATGTTTTCAATTATAGGCCAATAGCCAAACTTTCATGTTTATCCCAAATATTTGAGGTTATTGTTGTAGATTAATTTGCTAACCTCTTAATGCTTTTGGCAACATGGATTTATGAAAAAGAAATCTACTGTTATCTTCAGGCCACACAAACGAGTACTCGCCAGCGTGTTGGCTACATACATTGATGGTGAAATTCCTTTTTGTATTCGCCTCACTCGCTGCTCTACTCGCTTCCCAATTGGCTTCGCAAAAGGCAAGGCAGCTTACGAGCAAGTAGCTAGCGAATTGCTATAGTTTCTGTTTATAATTAAATTGTATTGCAACTTGCTAGCGAGTACCCGTTCCTGTGGCCCCTGGTTAGAAGATTCTATGATTCAAGTTGCTTTCAAATAAAACTGCCTCTATACAGATTTCAGTAAAGCTTTCGACAAGTTGTCTCTTATTTTGTTCTCTTGTTTTGCTTCCAGCTTCTGTTCAATGGAAGGGTTTTCCAAATTCTGTTCAGAGCAATAATTTCTGATTCAATAAATGCACATACAGGAATACCACAAGGCAGTCACCCAGGTCCACTACTTTTATAAAAGTTGCTTAATCACTGACGTAGTTTTTTATAGTAAAACCCTGTAGGGTGCTTATCTACGCTTATGATATTAAACTATGTACATATTTAAAATCACCAGGAACCAATGAATCAGGCAGCAATCACTCTTTTTTGTACTGTGCGTTTGTTTAAATTTGCTGAGCTAGCTTTAAACTATTGAAGAAAACGCAGCTCTTATAGAGAGGCTAGCTTTGTTTGTTTCTTTGTGCGTAGGGGGCAGAGTTGTAAAGACTGCAGTCTTTTCAGTACTGCAGTTAATACAGTCCCAGTTAATTAACTTAACTTTTGAATGCAAGTTAATACTGTGAGTAAGTACTTTAACTGCAAAGCAAACAGTCAGCAGTCAGTACTAACATTCGGACTGTTCAGTTAAAAAAAAAGTTAATTAACTGCAGTTAAAAGACTTACTGACTAAAAGATGAACCATCGCAGTACAAATGACTTTCAACTGACTAAAAGACTAAAATCAAGTCAAAAGTACTGCAGTTAATTAACTTAAAGTTAATTAACTTTTTTTTTAACTGCACAGTCCGAATGTTAGTACTGACTGCTGACTATTGTATTACAGTTAAATTCTTTTGGCAAGTTAAAAGACTTAAGGAAAAAAGTTTTTTTATTCAATTAACTGCAGTACTGAAAAGACTGCAGTCTTTACAACTCTGGTAGGGGGTAATTTCTGGAAATACTTAACCGGTTCTTAAAATACATTCAGTGTAGTAAAAAGTTAAACTATTCTTGAGAAATATAACCTCTAACTATTTTTCTTTTATTAATAAGTTTTAAGGTCTAAATCTCAATGTTTGTACATAAATTCAACTCCTGCAATGTTTGTTGATTTTTGTGGGTTTTTGATTTTTATCTTTTTAAAGAGTGGTTTGAAAAAATTAAATTTTTAGGAATTTTTGTCATTATAAATTTGGATATTTCGAATAATCAAATACCATTAAGTGGAGATATTGGCCTATTAGAGACCCTACTTTTTGATGGTTTTTGTTGAGTTTTTCATAATTATGTTTTTTTTAAAGATTTAAGATTCCTAGATTATAACCACCACTGTGGTTGGTTTTATGGACTTTTTGGTGGTTACGTGGCGAGGGTTGAAGTGGGCTGGTAGTAGTCAGTATGACATTGACATGAATATGTTTTCTGAGTGGTGTTCATATGACGACTTATTTTCGAGTACGTCAAAATGCAATATTTGAGGTACACTTACTCCATAAATCAAATTGTACTTATTAAAAGGCTACTGTTACAAATGCTCTGACGTATTCAGGCAATGCGTTGAAATTCAAATACTTAAACGCCTTTGTTTAAATACACAATATGGTCATTTTACTACCATCTCCATCAGTCCTGACGAAATCTTGAACTGAAATAAAATTGTTTGAACTGTTCCGACATGCGTTAGGCAATAACGCCCAAGGAAATAACGCCCAGGCCGTGTTTGGAAATAACGCCCACAAAAATCTCGAACAATTGTTGTCATTTTTGGGTTGTAGGTATTTCCTGTTTTGGGTTTGTTTTTAGAACTGGAAATAAAGAGTAGACAAATTTGAAAGCAAAATAATGGCAAAAGTAGAAAATTTCGCCCAAAACAAATAACGTGAGGCAAAATGAAACACCACTCAAATAACGGAAATATCGCCGTTATTTCCAATAACGATTTGGGCGTTGTTTTCTTGAGCGTTATTGCCTAACGCTGCCGTTATGTCAAACTCGGGTGGATTCTAAAACGTACAAAATTGTATCAGTGCCGGGACTCACGGTTAATATGTGTCAACATCAACGTTTGCTCAAGTGCAGTTTTGAGGATCCTTATTTGGTTCCGTATGCGAAGTCGTCCATACGTTATTGACTACGTGCACGGATCTAAAACGGACTAGTTTGCTTGAAGGGAATCTTCAGATTTGTATCACTGAACTATGCATATTTTCGTAACGTAACGTGCTACATCGTAAAGTGTGACCTCGTAACGTTCCACCCTACCGCCGCGCCGCCGCCGACATAGATGTTTACACATCAAAAAAAGACCAAACTCAAATTCTGAGAATGCTGAATTTTGGTGAAGAGCTTTATTTTTTTACATTTTATACAAATAATGACCTCCACCAAAGTTCAGTTCTGTCGGAATTTTTTTTGAAGTTAAAGTCTTGTATTGTAACATCTTCTTTGTTGTACAATACTTTTCTTCGTCCCATTTTGAAAATTCAAGTATTGTATGGGCTGGTCGCCATATTATTTTGTACCCAAATATTTATAGCATCGTTTCTGCAGAAATATACCTATGTAGGTACGCTTCGTATTAAGTCACTTTAGGCACCAGTTATAGCTTTCATTAAAACTCATCATTGCAAATTGTATTCTTTAATTTTAAGGCACTTAGAACGCAAAATCAGTGTATATTTTGATGCCAATGTGAAGGCGGTGACTTAAATATTAATTCTTGCCAAAAAACAATTTCGTTTTGGCCCAACCATCCACATAA
Source organism: Leucozona laternaria (assembly GCA_932273885.2). Taxonomy (NCBI): domain Eukaryota; kingdom Metazoa; phylum Arthropoda; class Insecta; order Diptera; family Syrphidae; genus Leucozona; species Leucozona laternaria. The sequence continues at coordinate 49,298,865 of OW026366.1, forward strand.
AAAGACTTTTATTTATTCAATGATTGAACTACCTTATCAATGATCATTGAAAAATTAAACGTCATTTTATGGCAATCAGCTTCATTTTTTTCTGAACGTTTAAAATTGGTCATTAAAATTTTCAATGAAAGCTATAACTGGTACCTTAATCACCTTCTTCTTTTAATTTTGATGTCTTTTCTGGAAAGAAGTCGTAAAGTTGAAGATGTTATTTTTTTAGTTAGAAGTCATAGTTCTATGAACTCTGACATTTTCCATCGTACTTATTATGATATCAATAAATCTTTAACAATCAGACTCAAACACAAGTTGATATGTGAGCGTTTTAACTATTTTTTTTTACTGACAATTTTTTAAATATATTCTAAAATAGTCGTCATTTAGACGAAACTAAGTCTATTCTTCTCGAAGCAGAGATACTTTTCATAAACTAGTTAGCAAATCATCAATGTTTAAGTTCTGAAATAACTGTTTAAATTTTATGGTGCTCTTTGTTTAAATCCCTTAGAAATGCAAAATCCCAAACCAAATGAAAATATATTCTAGGGGAGTTTCAATTGAACAACAAAATGTGGTTTTTGTTTTTTTGTAGACCTATTGTTGCTATTTGATGAAACCGTAATACTTTGCTGATGTGAAACGAAAAATCTCACACAAAAATGCCACAATGAAATCATAAACGAAAAGTTTAGTTCTGCTTTTGAGTACGCTTCTTGTCCATTGAAATTTATTATTGTAGCAAATTATTTTACTGCCTGGAGGAGCCCAGATCAATAATCGCGTGCAGAAAAGTGACATTTGAGTTTAATTCGTCTTTGTATTTGTGGTTTCGGTGGAACTGTTTCTTAAAAACAAAGATATAAGAAAAGTGGGCGTGGAAGTAGGCGTTTTTTCCTAAAAGTATGTTTTTTTTTAAATTTTTTTCTTGCTAATATAAACAAATGTTGAAAATTTCATCCAAATCATTCAAGCCGTTTCTGAGAAACAAGGATATAAGGAAAACGGAGGTAAAAGGGGGCGTGGCTGCCTTACTTTTTTTCTGCAAGAGTCTCGAATACGAAAACTGAGATTTAAGTTCGTTAATATCACTAAAACCATCCTGCAAATCTGCAGGGCCTGCCTCTAATTTTTTATAAATATTTACTCCATACAAAAATATCAAGATTTCCTGGAGTATAAAGCTAAATACTGACGATTGTCCAAAATGTTCACATGTGTCAGTAAAAAACTGTCCCAAATGTTGTACAACCGTGTGGACTTGCAGTTGTGCGTGACAATAGGTCTGTTTGGTTTGCACAAATTTGAATAAATTGTCAAACAAAAATGCCTGTATTTTAAAATCAAAAAAGATGCAACGAGAGAGCACATCGAGAGGGCAAATAATTTACCACCCATAAATTATGTTATTTCATTTTAAATTAAACGCAAAAGACAAAACCAGCTATTTTGCATGCGATTGTTGATGTGAGGAGTGATATTTTGACGTTTTGTATTTATTATGGGAGCTAGCCATAGGGAATCACGCTACACCATTGTAGACGGCGTTTGCTACATGAGTGAGCTGTCATTAAATTTTTGCTGCCATTGACTTATTTCGTTTTCGTTTGGATGTTTGGAGTACTCCTTTTCCACTCCTTTTCCACTCCTACTACTCCAAAAGCCTTCGATTGGCTGTTCCGAGTAATGTTTTCGGAGTGTTCTTCTGTTCCCAATTTCATATTGGAGTAGACGAGGAACACACACATACATATAAAGCTTTTCGTTGGATTACTTGTCTGTCAAAAGTGATACATACTTGAAGAAGCCATTTTGTTAAGTGGCGGCTTTATGCAGTGTGTGTGTAGATTTAGGAAAGTCAGTGTTTTCATATTCGATTGGAATTGAAAAGGAGTAGAATAGACCGAAAATCTAATCGAAAACGACCTTATTATATATAATAAGTCAATGTTTGATGCTATTGCATCTGATTGTGTTCAGCCAGTTAGTGTCTTTAAATGTTGGTATTCAACACAGACAAAAAGTGATTAACTGGAAAATGTTGAAGGTTGGTTTTTACAAATAGCTCTTGCTAGTTCTTATGCATACCATTTAGGTCAAGTATTTCAGTGCAAGATTAAAGTTAAACCCGAGTTAGCTCATCAAATCTGGTGATTTAACTCTGGATTTACTGAACAAATGCTTTTGGTGATTTATCCTCTGAGTTATTTTAAGGTTAAAATCTACTGAAAAACTGCTTCTTGATATAACTGTGAATGAATTTATTGTCAAAGTTAACTAACTCTGGTTTAATTCACCACTGAAAAACTGGGCCTTAAGTATTTACTAGCTGAATTCACCCGAAACTATAGGAAATATAAAAAGGTTATAGTGAATAAAATAATTCTCTGGAAATGTTTCCCTCCTTCGAAAATTGGAACGTGAAAATATCCTTTTGACATAATTGTTAAACTTTTTAAAGCAGTATCTGTCAAAATTGTTTAGAATTATTTAATCAACCGTGGAGGGTTATAGCATTCAAAGACTTGTACAAATCAACAAACATTTTATTTCCAAAATCAATGCTCCGTTCAAGAAAAGTTCCGCGCATTGACGATACCAATTCACACGTGATATCCGAGAAGTCACTGTATATGGTGCGGACTTTGGTCTTGTTTAATCATCGGTCAGTACTTCTTCAATGTCAATGTCATACATACATGTCAATGGCAAGTGCTACAGATTGATGATAAGCATCATCTTGTGGTCTGAACTGGATGATGTGAATTTCGACGACATGAGTGGCTGCAACAGGACGGCCACGCAGCGCATTCTAAGATGGATATTGTACATAGCGTTTGGAGAGCATATAGTTATCTCGCGCGTTGGTGACGGCGAAGTGGATATTACATTAGCCATTGGGGTTACCTCAAACCGGAAATATATGCAAACTCCATCCAGCGAATTCAGCCAGATTTATTCGAAGTTATCGAAAACTAAAAAATTATCCCATAGCCTACAAATCTTGTAAAACATTTTATGTTTGAACCTAAGGAATTATTTGTTTCAGCTCATAGCTATTGTATGGGAAAAATCACTAACATTGCCATCAAACGTCAACATAAGAATTTGAATATACATATTTGCTGAATCATAGATTTTATTAAGTTAACGTCTTGACTTTTTCTAATGTATAAATATCCATTAAAGACTATTGATATATTGACAAAATTTACTCGATTATTGACTGTCTGGAAATTGTAACCAAAATGTTAACAGAAATTAAATATTCATGCCCTCCTCTTCGATTATTTATCGGTAAAATGATTCTCCGAAAGGGTAAGGGTAATTGAGGATTTTCTTACAATCTATATAAATGCTGATTGATTATAATGGGTGATTTTTTAAGAAGTTTAGAACTTTTTAAAAAAAAAAACACAAAAAATTCGAAAAAATGAATGAAATATTTATTTGAATCGATAGTTTGAACCTTGCAATTTAATGTTTAAAGATAATTTCATGCAAATGTTGACCGCGGCTGCGTCTCAGGTAGCCCATCCGCTGAGTCCAATTTTGGCATACTCTTTCACACATAACGGCCGGTATCTCACGAATGAATGCATGGATGTTGGCTTCCAGTGCGTCAATCGAAGCGGGCTTGTCCCTATAGACATTAGCCTTGACATACCCCCACAAAAAATAATCTAATGGTGTCAAATCGCACGATCTAGGCGGCCAATTGACCGGCCCGAAACGTGAAATTAACTGTTCACCAAACTCGCCTCGCAATTGCGCCATTGTTTCGCGTGCTGTGTGGCATGTGGCACCGTCTTGTTGAAACCACATATCATGCAAGTCAAGAACTTCCATTATGGGCAAAAAAAAGTTTGTTATCATCGCTCGGTAGCGTTCACCATTGACAGTAACGCTGCGATTCGCATCATCTTTGAAGAAATATGGCCCAATAATGCCGCCGGCCCATAAACCGCACCAAACAGTGGCTTTTTCGGGATGCATTGGTAGCTGTTGCAATGCTTCTGGCTGATCTTCACTCCAAATGCGGCAATTTTGCTTATTTACGTACCCATTCAACCAAAAATGAGCCTCATCGCTGAACACAAGCAGCGCGCGATGAACATTTCGAACCGAGCACGAATTTTGATAGTAAAATTCAATAATTTGCAAGCGTTGTTCATTTGTAAGACGATCCATGGTTAAATTGCAAACCAAACTGAAGCTGTTTGACAGTGACACAAGGTACTAAACACACGTCAGCTGTCAAAACCAGTGTTGCCAAAACCAAACCAGCTAAAAAATCACCCGTTATATGTAGGTTTAATTCACTTTGCTGGAGAAATTTAAATTTTGTTTTAATATGAATTAATTAATGAATATACATAGATACATTTTGTTTTGGTTTTCCAAAAACAAATATTTGTGTAGATTTTCACTATGCAAGTTCGGAGGAAAATGAGATCTTAGGGATTATTTAATAATCTCACTTACATTAACAAGATTCCTCAGCTAAATGTCATACGCCCATATTATTCACTCGCTTAATCCAGATTACAAATAAATCCAGATTTAAATAATCCAAATATTAAATCTAACCCTTCATTATTCGCTGGCTTAACTCACATTTAACTCCAATATCATAGATCCCATATGGATAAATCCAATAAAATTTAACTCTCAGTTAAAGTACTTATTTACAGTACATCCAGATAATTTCGAACAAGAATAATATTGACATAGATTTAATAAATCTGTATTTAAAGTGCATTTATGGCCGTTAGATTTTGAATTTTGGACAATCATAAATCGGCCGATGCTGCTGCAATTTCACGTTCGATATTCGTACGAAGTTCATGAATCGTCGCTGGCTTGTTGGCATAGACCATAGACTTGACGTAGCCAAACAGGAAATAGTCTAACGGCGTCAAATCGCACGACCGAGGCGGCCAAGCGACTGCACCAACACGTTCTCCAAACTTGGTTTCCAATAAATTGATTGTGACATTCGCTGTGTGGCTTGTGGCGCCGATGCAATGATGACTCATGGAGTACGTTTGGATTGCTGCCTGACCAATACCGCATATTTTGTTTATTGACGAAGCCATCCAGCCAGAAATGAGCCTCATCGCTGAAGATGATTTTTCGATTTTTAGCGCTCTTAACGTTGAGGCCACTGACTCCGAATTTCGGTGATAAATTTTAATAATTTCGACTTGTTGTTGGCTCGTATATCTTTCCATCATGAAATGGCAAACCTTACTAAAGAGAGATGTCAAAAGAACGGCAAGAAATATTGCGTCGTTTGCTGTCCCTGTTGCTCTACTTTTGTAGCGTCCCTGTTGAAAACCCCTTTAAAGAAACAATTGTTTCTTTATTGAAAAGATTGAAAATTCCGATTTATTAGGAAATAATATTTTAATTTTAATAAAATATCAACTTCATTTCTTAAAATATTTTCGATGTTTTCGGCACCTTTTTCACTAATAGCTTGAACAATATTATTCTTAAGTGCCTGGATAGTCGGTGAATTATTCGTCTAGCATCGATCTTTAATGACACCTCACATCAACGGCGACTTCAAATCGCAGCTTCTTAGCGGCCAAGTAACATCACCGAAACAACAATTTACACTATTTTTTGACTAAATGTGCATTATATCAATGATTAGTGGCTTGTGTGGCACGTGTGCCCATCATGCTCGAAACCTTAGCTTGCGTCAAAGTCCAAATACTCAATTTTTGGCAAAAAAGATCGTTTATCAAGCCTCCGTATAGTTGCCTCAATTGAATGTCCATCGTCGTGTTGGAAAAATGGCCGATCAGCAACTACTCCATTGAGCACACAGGAAATAAGTTCAGTTATCAATCAACAAACCATATGGTCTTACGAACTTTCGTCACAAACTTGCGAACTGCTGCTGCAGTTTATGCATTCTTTCGACTGAAAATTCTATTCAACACACTGATTCGGCAACCTAGCATCTACTATAGAAGTAAATTTGCAATATTTCCACATGTTATCTTAGCGGAAATGGATCTATTTGATACCGCGGAAATAGTACACTGAGAGGGTTTGTTCGTTTACTTACAAAAACTGTCATTCTCTATCAATTTTAGTCCAATTTTATTTTGTATGTATTTTGTATGACCTAAACTGATAGAAAATCGCAGGTTTGGGAAGTAAATGAACAAAACTAGAATCTGTCAATTATTGTTTAGCGCATAAGAGCTGTCGGTGTCAAAATATCATATGATTCGAAAAGAAACCAACAGATTGCTTACCCAATATAAACTCTCAAAACTGACACATGATGAAGTTCATTTTGTCATGAATGAATAAAGGAAAAACCAAGATTTCCTTAACGCCCTGCTGCGTGGCTCACAACCTTCTTAGTAACCTCGATATTTTCTGTATATTAAGACATTGATAATAATAATAATGAAAGTCTGTTTTTCTATTCAACAGTATTTTTATGTAAATCTAAAACCTCAACCTCTCACATAATATGCAATTTACTTTATGTAGCTAACCTACTCTATAACTCCTCTTCACAAAGCTATAATTATCCTCAATTAAGTTAAACCGAATGTTTTATAAAATGATTAAATATTTGCCCCCAAGGAGCTTTAGCACACCAACAAAAAAAATTTGTCATTTTCAAGGAGCACATGCTTGCAAAGTTAATATTATTTTTCAACAAATTGTCGTCCGCATATAACGTGTGCACTTAAAGTTTCCAAAAAGCAACATGCAATAAAGTTACATTCACCATATCACCATGACTTCTCTCTTTATATTTAAATATACCTCGTACACATAGTGAAAAAAGTAATTTGCCAACAATTTGCATAAAGGCAAATTTGTGAAATACCTGCGCCTGGCCTGGGTGGAACTGTTTTTGAGTTTGCATAAATATTTATAAGAACCCATGTTAAAACACTGTCATTGTGCAAGAGCACGTACCTACAACCTATGTACATGTACAATATAGGTACATGTGTCTTGATAAAGGAAGAAAACGCTCCTGGCACTTTCTAAATACATACATATACATATATTCTTTTAATACTTCTCACTCAACTCAAATACACTCCAGTCTGCTTGATTGAAGATTGTTGGTTTTAAATGTTTAGTCTTAGATATTAGACGCGTTCAGGAAAATGAGATCTCAGATAATTTATCTACGTCAAAAAGTGAGCAATTTTTTTTTGTCAGGATTTTGACAGCACAAAACTGAGGAATTTTGCTGAGGAATCTTTGCCTACGTTCTGTAACTCTCGCATGTTTACTTTACGTGCACAGATCCAAAATAGACTAGTTTGCTTGAAGGGGATCTTCAGATTTTTGTCACTGAACGTACTCAATATCCTACCATGCAGATTTTCGTAACGTAACGTACCACATCGTAAAGTGTGATCTTATTACGTCGCATAGAGGAAATTCAACTATCTCACTCTACCGCCGGCATTGATGATTACACATAAAAAAAACGTTTGTGTCTACGGAAATTGTTATTAGTCCAATCAAATCTTTTTTTTTCTATTTTCACTTTTTAACATTAATGTTGTAAAAAATACACTGACAGATGCTATGGAAGAAACTGTATCGTATTTTCGTACATAGCTTACTTGAAATTAGCCGCCAAATGAAATAAGTCTCTAAAACAGAAAATGACCAAAATTGTGCATGAAAAACAAAAAAAAAAAATGGTGCGAGTGCCGGGACTCACGGTTAATATGTGTAAACATCAACGTGCGCGGATCCAAAACGGACTTGTTTTTTGCTTGAAGGGGATCTTAAGATTTTTTTCACTGAACGCACCCATCCTAGTATGCAGATCGTAACGATGCACGACGCACAGTGGTTCGGTTTGTATGGGAGAGCGGAAAAAAGTCTGTTTTATCTGAACGGTTCAACGGATTTAAATGAAATTTGGCAAACGTGTTAAGATTAGCCTTGTACATATTTGGTCAAAATTTGGTTGAAAAAAAACAATTAGAAACAAAGTTATTGACATTTTTCTAAAATTTGAGGGTTTTGATGTTTGTATGGGAGAGCGGAAAACAAATCTGTAACATCTGAACTGTTTAATGGATTAAGATGAAATTTGATTCACATTTTAAAATTAGTCTTTTACACATTTTTTCAAAATTTAGCTAAGAAAAAATCATTAGTAAAAAAGTTATTGACATTTTTTCTAAAATTTGAGTGTTTTGATGTTTGTATGGGAGAGCGGAAAAAAGTCTGTAAAATCTGAACTATTTTCCGAATTTTAATGAAATTTGACACACATGTCAAGATTAGTCTTATACATGCTTGGTCAAAATTTGGTCAAGAAAAAATTATTAGAAAAAAAGTTATTGACATTTTTATAAAATTTGAGGGTTTTGATGTTATATTTAAATAAAAGTTTTTTTTAGTAAAATCTTAATTTTTTATTTTGAATAAAATATTATTATTAACTATGTATATTATCAAATTAAATAAATAAATAGATAAATACATAAAAAATAAATAAAAAACAATTATGAAGTAGTAATTTTATAATGCTAAAATGAGGTTTTTAGCGTCTGCGCTGATTGGAAGTATTTTCTTTTTTGCCTGTGGCCTTAAACCTGTATTATTGGATCTGAGGATATGAGTATATGATGCATCACATCTTCATTCGTCGCAATTCGGCTGCATTTTCTCAAATGAAACCTGCGGTAGGCTTTATAATCCCTATTTCGGCATTCTTGGGCTTCCTCTGAGAGCTATCCAACAGGAAATGCACAGATTTTAATTATTTCTTCTCCATGAATCAAAACCTTATGTACGGTTGCTGGCATATTGTACAATTTATATTTCTCAACAAACAGTTCAGCAGTTTCCCACGTGTAAGCTGCATATTTTTTTAAGTCTAATTTTTCATTCGACGTTATTACTTCAAGGATAACAGCAAACCGCCGAATTATGGATTCACTAACTCCAGTGATTTCTGAAGTCATGGTTGGATTTGCAAAAAATCTTCTGGAGGTGTTGCCGTCATTACTTGTCCCCGTACCTTGTCTTACAAGATCGACAATGATGCCCAGTTTTTCACGAAACTCCTGCTGAATTTTCTTCTTCTAAGCATATACAACAAAAACAAAGCAATAAAACTTAAAAAAAACACTTTTTTTTATTTTACCTGCCTTACTTTTAGCGAAAGATTAAAAAAAAATAAAGAATTATCCCTAATCCTTTTCTTTATTTTGTATTAAGCTCTATCATATAATTCAAAATATCATAAAACTATATTATTTTTCGTGTGTTGCTTTCAAGAAAATTGAGTTGAAAGTTGAAAAATTTTCCAGGCAGAAGTAAATGCTTTCGCAAAAATCGAAATTCTCAGCCCTGGGTCAATGTATTAATTTTGTTTTATTTTTAAAATAAAGTTTGACATTTTTTCTTAAAATAATGGGCTTAACTAGTTCATTCTGACAATTAATACCGAAGTAATCAAACTTTTTGGTAAACACCACCGTCAAGACGGAGTTTTTTGAAATCCGATTAAGTGAAACATTTTTGAGCATAACTTCCACATCTGCACGTATCTGCAGCTGATTTTTTCTGTGCTTTAACATGAATGTATGGAGCATATGGTGGCATACTTACTTTCTTGGTATCTTTTGGAGCTGTTTTTTTAAATCAAAAAGTTTTTAAAAAAAGCATTTTTTCTTAGTACTAAAGCTTCAGGCTACTTATAGAAGGTATCTTTTATAAATAATCAATATTTTTTTTTATTTTTAGATAATCGAAAATAGACCAATTAAATTATTTAAGAAGCTAGCGAATTTATCTACAGGAACTTCGGAAAAAAACATCTCAAAATTTGTTGAAAATACGGTTCGCGATTTGAGTAAAATTATTTTTCAACTTTGAGGGCTTGTAAATCAGAACATACAATATATATGTTAAAAAATACTTTTAAATCATACGATCGGGTTATCTAAGAGTACTTAAACATAAAGTTTAAAACGATAGACATGACTTTTTCAAAAGACTTTTTTCCGCTCTCGCACCACTGTGCGACGTAACGTTGCACACGAACGTTCACGTTTTTTTTTTCACTCCACCGCCAGTATAGATGTTTACACATCAAAAACAAAGTTAAGGGGGATTTTTCGATTGCTAGGGTCAAATTTGATTGTCACAAGTCACAACAATAAACTACCGAAAGGTGAGGTAAAATCGATTTTTTGAGGTTTTTGTATTCTAAGCAGCTAAGAATTTAAAATTCACTTTTGACATTCGGGTGTCACAACACAATGCTACAAATCGGTCAAGGAGATCTCGAACACTCGACACTACAAATCTCCTTGTATGTTAAATTCTTTTCAAATAATAATAAGTCACTTAAGCCTAGTACGCAGACCGAGACAAAATTTACTTCCCATATACAATTTTTCCCAGCGCAAATTCTATGTCGGATTTTTTTCCAAGCACTACGCAGCACCAGCGCAAAATTTGACAGTTGTTACCGCTCGCTGTACGCAAAAACTTCATTTTGCTGGACAAATTTTGTTGCTGTTTGCTGTTGCCCAAATCTATTAAATGAACTTACAAACATAAAACAAACAAAGACCTATTGAATAAACAAAAATAAAGGGTTTTCCAATAAGAGGTGTTATTTTGATATTCAAAGAAAAATGGCATTTTTTGAGATAAATGATCGGATGTTTATTTCATTATAAAGAGGAAGGTATGCCGTTAATAATGGAACACAACATCAGCCAAATGGCCGCCACGACCACGCTTACAGGACTATATCCTTTTCATGAAATTTTCCATAACCAAATCGCAAAGTGGCTGCCCTATGTCCTCGATAGCCTCACGAATTCCATCTTTGAGGTCTTGAATCGACGCTGGGCTGTTAGCGTAGACCTTATCTTTCACGTGGCTCCAAAGGAAGAAGTCGCAAGGTGTTAAATCACAAGATCTCGGTGGCCAATTGTGATCACCTCTTCGAGAGATAACACGGTCCGGAAACTTTTCCCGTAAAAGATCGATGGTTTCATTGCTTGTGTGGCACGTAGCGCCGTCTTGTTGAAAGTAAACGTTGTCCAGATCAATACCATCCAATTCCGGCCATAAAAAATCATTAATCATCTCTCGGTAGCGCAATCCATTGACCGTAACTGTTGCTCCAGCCTCATTTTCGAAAAAGTAAGGTCCAATGACCCCGCCGGACCATAAACCGCACCAAACAGTCACGCGTTGAGGATGGAGAGGCTTTTCAACAATAACTCTTGGGTTTTCCGAGCTTCAGATGCGACAGTTTTGCATGTTGACGTAGCCTCCGAGGTGGAAATGGGCCTCATCAGTCAAGATGATTTTTCGATGAAATTCCGCATCATTTTCATGCATTTCAAGGACCCAATCAGCAAAGACACGACGTTGTTGATGATCAGCCGGCTTGAGTTCTTGTGTTAACTGAACTTTATAAGCCTTAAGACCCAAGTCTTTATGCAAAATACGGTGTAATGACGTTTGTGGAATGCCTTATTCCAAAGAACGACGAGGAATGGACAAACCTGGGTTTTCTTCAACACTTTGGGCTACAACAGCAATATTCTCAGTTGTTCTTGAGCGACGTGCACGGGTTTTATTCTTCACATCACTAACTTGTCCCAACAGCTCGAATTTGCGGTCCGACAAGGTGCTTCACGACGACCCAAAAATGTTTTAGTTTTACGAACCGTCTCTGCCAAATTTTCACCATTTTTATAGTGAATTTTAATAATTTCAATGCGTTGTTGAAGCGTGTATCGTTCCATTTTTATTAATGGCGTAGTTTCTACTTGTCAAATATCAAAAAATGACAGCTTCAAAAGTGACAGCTACCGAAATAGCGGGCTATTCAAAATAACACCTCTTATTGGAAAACCCTTTAAAACAGGATAATGGACTTCTTTTAATTTTGTTCGTTTCTCGAACTTCAAAAATTTGAGCGGCTTTTGGCAAGTGTTTGTAGAGATAAAATTTAGTATTTCCGGATCTGCTTACTAGGCTTTAAACTGAAATGAAAAATTTCAATTATTTTGTTATTTTTTATTAGAAATCATACAATTATTTTGTCGTATAAGGGTACGTACAATAAAATTCAAAAGATAGATCTCTAACAAACCAAAAATTCACCTTGCTATGGTGGATTTGTTCTGAGGTTTCTTGTGAGGATTGCCTGAGAATAGCAGTTCTTATCCGTGTTTTTATCTACGGATCTGGATCAGGATCATTTTTAACACAAAATAGCCGTGTTTTATTATCTACGGATCTGGATCAGGATCACTTTTTAACACGTAATACAACAACAACTTGGGATCCTGCCCTCTATCTGGATCTGTTTTAAAGATCCGAAAATTAGTTCCCACTCTTGCTGGTAGATGGCTTTTCATGGTAAGGTAGTGTGAAATGTAGTGTAAAGAAAAAAGACAACCAATACATGTAAAATAAACACATATGAAAAAAAATGATATGGATAAATACCACTGTTCCAACTATAATCCGCATCGTGTTATTTTCATGGAATAATCTATATGGATCACCTAACTCAGCTGAACATCATCCGATTTGCAAACGAACCAGATATACACACAACGAAGCCGAAAATTTGAAATTTCGAACCAAAAAGTCAGAAAATAGTGGAAACCCGAGGTTGCATACTTTCAGGGGCTGAAGGTGGCGATATCTGAAAATTCCGTTTTGTATGGGAAGGAGAAATATCGAATCTAAGTAATGACAAACACTACGGAATCCACAATCTGCTAATTCTGTCAATGACGAAACTGAGATACCCAACAGATGGCGTTACTCTGTCACCGAACGACTTGCCGTAGCGCATTCTGTTTCACGTTCGACTCGAATTCGCCTTGGCAATCAACAAATCACAAGGCCAATCGTTTCAAACTGAAGAGCAAGAGTGAAAACTGTGCAAGAGAACAGGAAAGCCAATTCATATAATTTCACGGTATTTCCCACTGACTTTTTTGAATGACACCCATGACACGATGTTTGACTTTAACGTAACATTTGGCTGAACTGTGAACTTCTGTGCAAAGGAATTTCGTGGACAGAAAATAACAGACGGTTAAATGTTTTACTCTCTCGTATGAAAAAAAAACTATGAAAAGTTTTGAGTACCAGGACGGCTTTGGACTGAAATTTACACAAATGCACTTGCCCATTGCAAGTTTCAAGCAATTTTTGTAGGTGGGTCTTTTATAAGCAAAAATGATATAAGTTCATTTTTCTATGTAATCGCCAATTTTTTTAATTTTTATTGAAGGCGCTAAAAGCAAAAACATTAAAATCCATTTATTTCAAAGCAATTTTGAGGATCCATATTTGGATCCGTATGCGAAGTCGTCCATACTTTGTTGACTACGTGCGTGGATCCAAAACGGACTAGTTTGCTTGAAGGGGGGATCTTCAGATTCTTGTCACATATAGATACTACTAGAACTCAAACCTCACAGCATCTCGATAAATTTAAGTGCCAATATCCGTCACACCGACGAACTACGGACGCACGGACGTTTCGAGTGGCGCGAGACAAGGTTTTTTAGAACCATATACATAATATTATGTAGCTTTTAAATAAAATAACAATTTTACTGCCTCAGATTTGTTGGCCAGTGGGTTGAGCATAATTTTTCAGGTCCGGAAAATCTGATGAATATTTTGTAATTAGAGTTTAAAACCACTGTGTGATCGTAAATATCCAACCCAGCCGTGCATTTTATTTACTGCAACTGTGGTGGTGGGATATTGTATATTTAAAAAAAACTGTAGAAGGGCTTAATTTTCAGGCCAAATTTCGTGGGCTAGCTGTTTAAGCCTTGAAATTAATGACCCGGAGTGTACATTATGTCATTTAGTGCTTAGCACAATAGTTTTGTCACACATACTGTCATCTCAACACACCCTGTTTAGTTCAAACAACCATATTATCCTGAGTAGACTTTGTATAAAAAAAAAAACGCACAAAAACAAGGAGAAGAAGAATATTTTAATTATTATTATTTTATTATACTCGTTGAAGTATTTTAATCAATAAATTTGTCGCAAGAATTTTTATTGTGTAGGACTGATTGTAATTGCGCAATACCCCTCTGCCCTTGACACAACAAAAAATTAAACGAAAAAAAAAACAATCTTTGGCTCAGACCCATTTAAAAGCGAGAGCTGAAAATAAATCGATAAAGTTAACCTTGTTGACATCGATTATCGCTTCAATTCAAGCAGACTCAGAATATTCAGACTATAGAATGTCAGCTTTTATGGTCAAAATTTTGTTTTCGTTCTCTAACAACAGAATTTTTGGATTACGACTTTGATCTAAATTTAGAAAGCTTTGTGTATTTTGCTTTGTTTTTTTTTTTTTATTTTTACGAATTTAACATTACACACAGAGTGTTTTATTATCTATTTCAATGGCTTTGTTTAAGAATAATCATAAAGTTAGCTTTATGTTGCAATTTAGGTTTAAAAATTGAAATGCTAATTATTATTTTTTTAGGTTTTTAGTTTTCAAATATGGAAATAAATTTTTGAACTTTCCTTAAACTAATTTGCTTAAAAAACATACATATATGTACTGTACATATTGTTTTATAACTAATGTCTAAAATATGGAGACAGCACCACCTTTTTCAAAAATGGCGGGTAGATGTTGAAATGGAATAAAACAAGTGTGAGATATTAATAAAATTATTTGTTTATTTGAAAGGATCATGTATGCCATTGTGTATGGAATATGACATCATTCAAATGCCCGCCTGGGCTTCTTACAGTGGCACGGATGCGAGCCGTCCAATTTTTCCAATGCCTCTTCCGCATCGGCTCAATTTGGCATTTATTTTCCATTGTTCTGCCAGTTTTTTGACAGTTAACTGCCAGTATACTGCCAATTTGTCAGTCGTGTTAATCCAGCTACAGCCTTTCACTCAGATAGTTCTTGCAGAATGTCGTTTTAGTTGATTTGTGTGTTAGACGATGATTAAGCATTTTTTTTTTAAACAGGGATGTTAATGGTCGTTTTCCTTTGGAGGTGACGAACTACTCATGAGTAGATGCGAACGATAATCTAGTACCTATAACTATAATCGTGCTTGAATGACGAGTAGATGTGATTTGTAGGGAAATCAATTCTGTGCGATCCATTGAAAAGGGCTAGCAAAGTACTCATGAGTACTTCGCCAACATCTAAGAAACACAGCTACTATGTAGGTCTGTTTGGTTACGTGAAATGTTTCACACATTTTCATGATTTGCTGTCAAAACCCATTGGAAAACAAAGAGTTTTGCGAAACTTGGTGAAAGTTTTAGTTACGCATAATGACTAACCGTATACCAATTTTCCAAACTGTGCGCAATCATCTGTTGGTCAGTTTTTGGTTACAGCTGTTGGTTGATTCAGTCTTAAACATCATGAATTTAAGAAATAAAAATTTATTGAACAATGAGTTCGCCTAAAATTTTGTGTTGCATGATGTATACACACAGTGTACAAAATTTTGGTGTCCTGACTCAATTAATATTATAAATAAGATTGAACGTGAATCAGTTTTATTAAAAACTGTGAAACGAGATGATGCATAACAAAGCTGATTTTTTTTTTATATCTGAAAAAAGACTATTAGAAAAGCTTTAGAAGGTTTTCGGGATGCACTGACCCTTGTGAAATTCACCATTTTGAAAAAATTTAAATAATCCATGTTTTCGAATAACGAGACTAGATAAACGCCAATTTAAAAATGAAAAGTTAGTTGACAATAAAACCATCGTTTACTTGCACATGTATTTTTTTTTACCGCAGACTCTTACGTAAATTGTTTAGATTGTTAAAATTGTAGACGAATGAATTTACAATATTTTGAAATAATTTTGAAGATGATGTACGATGGTAGTCTAAAGTTTTAGCTGTCGAGGAAAGGGATTAAAACTTTATAAAATCCCGCTTCTACTCCAGCTATGGTTTTAACTGGTTGCTTTTAGAATTGGAAAACTGATGATGCCTTGATAATAATCGATTAAAAAATTATTGGCCTTTCCGTCTAAATGCAAACAAAAGACAGTGTATGTTGTATTGCAATATTGCATTAATTTCAAAAATAAATATATAAAAACGTTGAAAATTCCTATAGCTATTCAATTTTAAAGAACAATTTACCGAAGTGTTGTGTTCACGGCCTGTGTAAACGACCCTTCATTTTCAACAGCTTTCAACAATTTCATCATTCTTTATTACATACGAGCTGCCACACCAAACACGTGACTATACATATTTCAACTTTACATTATTATACTTTAAAAGTATAATAAAACAATTGAATAGCAAAGTTCTAAATATTTTTTATTTCTCAAAATACATAAACGTAGCATTTTGCGACGAGGCTGAAACTGGAATGTAAAGAACTGTCTGTTCTCCCAACTTTAGCAGGCAATGTTAATAATTGCCGCATATTTCGACATTTTCAATGAGGATGTAGAAAACTTCCAACAATTCATCAAGAGATTTGAAATACATATATTGGGTTTTAAAAAGCATAACCGACGAGGCCCTTCGCAAGAGGACGTTCACAAATTCTATTGGTTCTAACCATTACGAAAAGTTTAAGTAATGCTCCAGCACCGAAACAAATTCATGAATTAAACTATTGTAACGATTTAATAATTACCCAACTACTTTGAATTTGAAACAAAAGAAAATCCTCTAACTGTTTGCAGCGCCATCTCTTGGACAAACTAAACATCAAACCTTCAACCGTTTACAGCGCCATCTTTTGTTTCAGCTGCGTATCAATTACAGTGTTCCATCTGTCAGCGACTGGAATGGAAACTACTAGAAGGAGATATACTCGAATATTCCAGTGGATACTAGTAAAGACTAGAAGTATTTAATTCCCTATATAAGGAGATGTTTTCGAGCGAGTAGGGACAGTTTAATTTTGAATGTGATAACGTAAAGTAAGAAGTAAAAATGTATCCGGAAGTGAATTTTAAATTGCATACTATTGTGATTGGAGAATAATAAAAACGATTTGAAGTGAAATAAAGTGTGTTTATTTTGTAAAGTAAATAAGTGGACGTTATTGTTTAAAGGAAATAAGTTTTATTATCGAACCTAGGTAGAACATTACACTATAAAGACATTGTGAAGGTCCTTCAGGTTTACATGGCGCCTCCAGTGAACCAACTTGAGGGTAAAACAGTCTAACAGTCCAACGAAAATTGCTTGGAGTACGCTGCTCCTTGCATAAGCTTGCTGTCGACTGTTAGCTAAATTGCCAATGCGGAAAATATGTTAAAGATTTGCTCTTACGAGCAGAATTTATAAGAGGTCCCGAAGACAATAATATTATAGAGAACAATAAATTGTTACAGGACGATCTAGCATTCAGTGCCATTTTGCAAAAAGCCTTAACATAAGAGACGGCAATGCTAAATGCTCATGAAGTAGCTCCATGCTCCTCCAACTCAGTCAATCCATCGCATACGTCGATTAATCGGATTTCAAGATCCAGACAAGTCCACCCGGATGTCGAGCACATTCACGAAGAAGAAGTGATTTCCACGGCAGGAAGTCTAGTGGTTTCGGTGTAGATTTAAAAAAATATTGGCTTCAGCGATATATGCATCAGATTTGTCAAAAATAATCATGTGCCTTCAGATTGCAGAATTGATTCTCATAAACTGAAGTGTTCCCCGTGTGGTAAGCAAAGACTTGTGTTAAAAGTCTGCATTTAAACTTTAGTTTAAAAAAGAGAAAGCTACACCATTATCAAGCCAGTCAAAGTCCAGAAACATATGAAATGTGATAGATTTTCAAGATTTCCCGTCGACATCTTATTTTGACCAAAACGGTCTTAACATGGGGGACCTAGCCACCAACAAATATGAAACTGAAATTTCCATCACAAACAAAATCGTGAAATTTAAAGTACTCTGGATCCGGTTACATATTACTCTCTAGGAGTCCTCAATGTGCCGGAGAGGCACAGTGTACATTGAACAACTGTTCATTATTCCTGATGGATTTTTACATTTACTGGGTAGAACGTGGATTCGTCACCTGAATTTCAGCCTTCAATAAATCAACAAAATTAGCCAGCCAGGTGTACTTCAGGTAAATCAGTGGAGAAAATTGAAGGCCTGAAATGCTCTCTGCAATTAAGAAGCAAAGCAAGTCCTGTGTTAATCAAGGTACGTACTATTTCATTTGCTATTGGGGACAAGGTCCAACACGAGCTTTCTGTGCTGGAATACCATGGAATAATTATACCTATCGACAAAAGCGATTTTGGTTCACCTATCGTAGCCATTCCCAGAGCAGATGGAAATGTGAGGTTATGTTTTGACTACAGAGTTTCTGTAAACAAACCCGTTCAGGCCGTTTAGAACTTGGTCAAGTATTCTGTGGAACTCACTCGGGGCTGAGTTAATGCCAAAACTTATGCGATTCACTTTAAATGTTCCTTTGTGTGCTGAAACTGTTTTTAAAATTGGACCCATTTCGTCAACTTTAGGTCCGATTTACAGAAGAATCTGGAGTTTCTGAGATTGTTCACCAACTCGTTGATCCGGGAAATATGATAATGCGACAAGTATTTATGAATATAAAAATAAATAGCAATTCCAACATAATCACACTGCTTAAGATTATTTTTTTTTTTATTTCAAGAAATTATAGAAACAACACCCTGTTTTTGGAAATCTTCATTGTGTTAAATGGCATTTCTACTAAAATTCCAGAAACTGTCATAGGATTTTGTTTATACCAAAGCAAAGTCCAAATTTATTTTATAAGTTAGAATATCAATTGAGGTCAATGGATTAAAGTAAGTATAAAGGAATGGTTGTTTATAGCTGCTGCTTCTATCTATGTAGGTTTCTTTTGCCCCAATCGCAATTTTTTTTTTTTTTTTCGGAAGATTCGTTAAATATTTTTAATTGCACCATAAAGACATTTTCAATGGTGAAAAATTTTAACTTGAGAATTGAATAAAAAAAAACATGAAATTATGATGAAAGATAATACGAACATAGTGGCTCTCACAATTTCATCAGTCTGTCTATTCGTTAACCTACTTTATCAAGATCAGAAATAGTCAGACTATTTTTGGAGAGCAAAACAACATAGTTATCGAATTCGGTGGCACTTTAAATTGTGAAATGTTGATCATTTCTTGTCTGATTCTCTGGCAGGCTTGTTAGATTGTGCGATTTATTGCCAAACAGGCGATGATTTGAAATTTTGTTTGTTAACACGAAAATCGGTTTGGCGATGTACCCCAAAAAAAGGCGATATTTTTAGTTTTTGGCGAAATTCTCAAATTTTCACTTTAACCTTACATCTTTTTCATCGAAGTTTGTGCTGAATGCAGTCATCAAAATATTAAATTCTGAACACACCCCGAAACTGAAATTCAAACGTCAAATCAAACAACTTTAGTTCCTGATTACATGGGTCTTTTTACTGAAGGTCGTTTAACTGGACTCGTGAAGAAAAATCCTTTCATTTCAATCTACCCGTCCCTATCTCACACGTTTAAAATCCATATATATCTCACTTACACGTTCGTTGCTGAATCCAAAAATATTAAATCTAACTGGCGCATCGGTGAAATTTGAGTGGAATCTACCTTCTCTTTTTTACTCACATAAAATCTACCTGTCTCACCGAAGCGCTCTTCAATAAAACGACCCATATGTTATCATTCACTTAAATTGTATCAATTTGGTGACTTATTGGGAGGACAATTTTGAAATTTGTCGATTTTTTGGCAATTTAAATTTTACGTTTGGCGATTCTGCCTTTTCAAACCTGACAACCCTGATGCGTCTATAAGTGCCTCAGTGGCAAAGTCCTCAATGTTCAAAATATAAATAAACAAATATTAAGTTGACCAACAAATAGAAATTAAATTAAATAAGAATTGAAATGAAAGGGGCAAAATGAAGGAAGTTACTACTCCAATTCTTTGTTTATGCTTAAGATTTTGAAAAAAATACAATTCAAAGTGCAGTGGCGTTACAAACTTTTGTGATGTCAAATCCTATAGTTTGACTGCATACTATAAGTTGAATTAAAAAATCATCCGAAAAATAATTAAATAAAAAACTAATCATAGAAGTTAAAAAAAAAGTCTCTGTATTTATTCAAGAACCCCTTTAAACAAACTTTTGAAATATTAGAAGTCCCTTAGTGAAAAACATAACTTCGTTTGCTATATTCCTTATATAGTAACTAACTACTTGAAATTTTCCCAAGAAAACCTTTTTTTCATCATTTATTCCTGATTAGAGTGAATTCCCCACTCGAAATTCCCTAACTGTATTTTGTCTTACATCCTTAAAATAGATACCGTTGGAAGTTGAGTGTACGTACAAACTATATACAAAGTTAAAATGACATAAGTTGTGGAACAAAAAAGTTAAAACAAAAAGTTTTTCGCTTAAAAGAATTGCCATTAGGGTAGGACGACGCAATATAGAGTGATTTATTAATAGATATAGATGTATAGTATACATAAATAAAAATGAGTTTAAGATTTCAGTGTAATACAATATACAATAAAAATGTCAAAGCACTATGTATTTAGGTATAGGAGGAGCGAGTTAAGTAGAAAGTTGTTGATGTGATGACATTCAGGTTCAGGTTCAAATCGTTTGAAAAGGTTGTATGTCATATGTATGTAATACAAATAATTCTTATTGTAATTTGTATTTGCCTAACTATCTTAACGACTTTTTAGCTTTTGTAAAGTTAAGTTTTATTAATATTTTAATTAATGTCCTTTATTTTTACATATTTGTCGATGTCAAACAGGGCGAAACCGATTTTTAGGAATTCTGCCGCCCTTGAACTTTTTGGGCTTAGTGCCTATAGAGATTCGGACCTATGAAAACTATACCTATCCTATGAGAACTGTTTTGGAATTTAACAGCTTTTTTAATAATGGGTTTCATTATTTTGGTTAAACTTTTAAGATTAGATTAGATTTATTTAATTTGAAATTTATATATTAAGCTTATAATAGTAAATGTTCATAAGTTATTTTAAAAACTATTTAATAACAAAATAAAAAAAAATTGTGTGAGTGCCGGGACTCACGGTTAATATGTGTAAACATCAACGTGCGCGGATCCAAAACGGACTTGTTTTCGCTTGAAGGGGATCTTAAGATTTATTTCACTGAACGCACCCATCCTAGTATGCAGATAAGATAGTAACGTTGCACACCGTAACGTTGCACGACGTAACGTTGCACACGAACGTTCACGTTTTATTTTCACTCTACCGCCAGCATAGATGTTTACACATCAATAAAATAACAAACCCCAGTATGGTACAAACCCCAGTATTAAGTGCATTATCCAAAAGATAGAGCCAGGAAATGAAAAAGCATGTTGAGATGAAAATAAAATATGGCAAAAATAGTGTAAAATGTTCATATTTGTAATTTGAGCGAGAATTCAGAATTTTAATAGGGTTTATGAGACTTTATGATTAAATTGAGCAAGTAAATAAACACCTAAACTTTGGATTACTGTATTAGAACTAGATCTTCTAAACCTGATCTCGTTAAAAACCAGTTTCTTATGTTTTTTTAAAAAATATTTTATCCAACAGCGTTGGTTATATTGGCTGGAAATTTAAAACGACAATGACAGAGCCTTGAGGAACCCCTACCTTGGAACAGAAAATTAAATCACTCATTGCATCAATTGCACGAACAAGTTGCTTTCTTTTCTTAAGATACGATGTTGGACCAGTTCAAAATGTTGTCTCTGCAGCCATATCGTCACAGTTTTTTTTAATCACAAGTTGTGATCAAGTAGGTTAAAACTCAAAAGCCTTTGTCAGATCTAGAAACAGGGCAGCCGTTTTGTTACTTTTATCTACTCCCGAAACAGAAAATATAACTTCTTCAGTAGATTTCCCTTTAATGAAATTAAATTGCGATTTATTAACAGCCATATTATTGACATTTTTCGAAACTAGTTTCATTGATGAACTAGTTTTATAGAAGTTTGGAGTCCCAAGTTTTGCACGGCTTTATCAATTTAGAGTTATATGCAAAGCTATAACCTCCAAACATCTATAAAACTAGTTCACCAATGAAATTTATTTTATAAAAAAGTCAATAATATGGCTGTAAGAATTTTATATTTATCAACAAATTTCATCATTCTTTTGGTAATTCGTTTTTCGATTTTTTTTTTGAAAATACCGATAGTAAAGAAATTGGTCTGTAATTGTTTGAATTACATTTGTTACCTTTTTTGAACATTGTGATTATTATTGCGGCTTTGTCAACAAGATGTGTGAAAGGTTTAATAATAAAATTGAAAATTTTTTAATGAAAAGAAACTGAAACTCTCTATTCCACAGGAGTTTTTGATGTGTAAACATCTATGCTGGCGGTAGAGTGAAAAAAATAACGTGAACGTTCGTGTGCAACGTTACGTCGTGCAACGTTACGGTGTGCAACGTTACGATCTGCATACTAGGATGGTTGCGTTCAGTGAAAAAAATCTTAAGATCCCCTTCAAGCAAAAACAAGTCCGTTTTGGATCCGCGCACGTTGATGTTTACACATATTATTTTTATTTTTTTTTTAGTTTTCAAGTTAGAAACCACTTGAAATATTTCAGCTTCGGTCACCTAACCAAGGAAGAACGACGACACAGTTCCATTTTCAAGAAATGATTGTTGATACGCATTTTCAAGGTAATCATAGGAACAAGACTTTAGGCTTTCCACTACATTTTTGAAATATTTATTAAAGTATGCAATTTCGAGATCATGTAGTGAAATAATATTTCCAGAAAATTGAATAATTTTGAAGAGTTTATACTCGTTTTTTTTTGTTTGCCAGAAGGTCATTAATAAAATCGATTGAAGTAGATTACTTTTTGTTTGAACATTATTAGTTCACAGATATCTTTTTGCAATGTATTGTAAGCGTGTTTTGTATGTGGTATATGTATACTGACTCTTAGAAAAGTACATATTTTTAGTAGTTATTTTATCACAAAGACTTTTAGTCAGCCATAGTTTAATCATTTTATGTTTACTGTTTTATTTAATGAACTGGCTGGCAGAAACTTAAAACATGATTCCAACTTTTCATATAGAAAGGCTATCATTCAGCATTGAATAATTAATTTCTTGAAGGGTTTAAGTACTATAGAATCCTCGTTTGCTTGACGAATCTGTATTTGTATATACAGGGTGTCCCGTTAATAATGGATAACCTTGCAACTTTGTAAAGCTGGCCTTAAGTCCTTTCGAAAAAAAAAATATAAAAAAAATATTGCGCATATGGCTTCTAAGTTCTATGATATAGTGTTTTTTCAAATGTACTTTCAAAAATGGTACAACACATGCTTGCGTTCTCAATAATAACCAATAAAATAAGCTTTTAATCTACTGAAGGAGCTTTTTAACATTCACTCAAATGAAAATTAAGTTACAGTTAATAGTCGATTTTATTAGGTATTATTGTACCATTTGCAATAAATGGTAAAGTATAATACTTGATGTTAGCCAATCTCAATCCGACTACCAGGACAAAATTCGGCCCGGATGTTCATGAGGGACCCATCTTATTTGAGGTACAGAAAGAGTCACTTACTCTTATGTCTGCTAAATTTTCTTATTAAAAAAAAATCGTATAACAAAAGTGTGAATCGTTACGTTATTTATAGCTTTTATGGACAAGACTAAATAAAGCAAATTTATAACAGTTAAAACAATTTTTTGGCACTTAAAGTATAATATATTCTACGCACTTCACGCGGCTTGAAAAAATATCTACGGTGCCTAAAGTTAGCCCAACGGGACGCAGAAGGCCCTGGCCCTATGGGGCCGCATAAACAGTAGTTTTATAAAATTGGTTTATTGTAGACCATTTCACAGTTTACACGCGGAAATCCCCTTGCTTCTTGGGCAATATTTTTTTCTGAAAGATCTTTAGTCCAGCTTTATCCAGTTGCAAGATTATCCATTATTTGTGGGACACCCATTGGTCTGTTATGTGCCATTCCAGTAGAATTGGACGAATGTTATTAAAGTTTTTGTTCCGAATACAAATATGGTCATTACATGTTTTACTAATATGGGTTAATCTCGTAAAAGATTAACATACTCATCTCAACCAGTGCCTACGTTCTGTAACTCTCACAAGGTTAAAATTGGTCCAGAAACGATGGAAAATGAAACAAAACTCATCAGATTTTTTTTCAATTTTCAACGTTTTTCGACTGATTTTATCGATGCGAGAGTTACAGAACGTAGGCACAGGATACACACATTGTGACTGATTAAGTCTTCAACATCTTTTAAGAACATATCTTTGTGAACAAGCTGAAGACGATAAAAACAAACAATATGAAAAAAAAACACATCACCAAAAAATTTCAATTTTACAACTACGCAGTCTGCACTTCTCAAAGCAGGTGTAGAAACGTCCACAATATTATAATATTATTTTTTTACAAAAACTGCTATTCCACCAGGTGGATATTTGTTATTTCATTCAGCGTATAGATTATATCCCGGAATGATGAAATTGCATAATTCATTGTTAAAAATCCATATTTCAGAAAAAAATGAAAATATCGGGCTCTAAATGAATTATGTACATAATGTATAAGCAAACATTTCAAAGGTCTTGTTCATACTTCTAATATTCTGATGAATAATAATTATACTCGTATGTCGTGTTGAACATGTTTGCAAAATTACTAATTAGTTTGGATTCTCTCTCTAAAGTTATTTTGTAATTTAAAGGTTATTTCTTTATTTCATTTAATCAATGTTTAAAAAAAAATAATTTTAAATTAATATAAGGGCTTTCGGCGAAATTTTAAATGAAAAAAATAAAATGAAAAATAATACTCAATTTAATTCATCTGAGATGACCCTCTTAAAAAGCACTTTCATGGAAATTTCGTTCCGATTACGATGAGTATGACTCAAAATGTTTTTTATTTGTCTTAGAGCGAAAAATTATTTAGCATAAAAAGGCTGTGTTAAAGCAAGTTAGGAGATGATTATAAAGTAAACAATTTATTTTTTCCAGGTAAATTTCGAATGGGGGTTATGTAAAAAGTATGTAGCTATTTTTAGAACAAAGATGGATCAACGTGTCATTGGTCCTAAAAAGGGTTCTTCAACTTTGACATTTGATATTCTATTAAAAATGTATATGGCTATGATGTATTCATGTACTAATTGAGAAGGTTTCATTTTCTGCTGTGTCAGTTTTTTTAAGTTTTTAAATTATGACATAGGTGTATACATGCACAATTAAACTAACAATATTAGCCTTTTTCTTTTAAAAGTTGTCGTGAATGTTTTTCATTCTGTTATTTGCTGAAGCGAAATGATTGTTCTAAGTTGCTAGATTACGTTAATAATTCTTTAGAATTTGTATTAATTATTTTAGCGGTGGGTTAGGGTATGTAGAAGTGGCTGTCGACAGAGAGTCGACACATTTAGACCTAATGTTTGCCCTTTGTGATACCATAGGAACTAGGAAATCTTTTCCCTACTCGTTTAACCATTTTAGCTTCTTTTGACGCGTGTAAAACAACTTATATTAAATTGTTTTCTCTTCTTCTTCATCCATACAGCTTCTGCAGAAATCGTTCAAGTATACGCAGAGTCGCGTGGCGTGCTTAACACTTGAAGCGCTTTATGTCAAGCGTTTGCTAGATCTGTTTTGTCACCAAGCAAGTGGTGATGTTGTCCCACGTAAGGTTTGTTTTCTTTACTACATCTTGTTTTTGCAAAAATTTACAAATAGTGACGGGTTTACCAATATCTTTCCTTTCTTTTAAAATAGGTATTGTAAAGGGTTTTTCAACAGGGACGCTACAAAAGTAGAGCAACAGGGACAGCGAACGATGCCATATTTCTTGCCGCTCTTTTGACATTTCTCTTCAATAAGGTTTGTCATTTCATGATGGAAAGATATACGAGCCAACAACGAGTCGAAATTATTAAAATTTACTACCGAATAAACTTTTGTAGCGCTCTTTTTGAAAAACCCGATAGTTCCCTTTGTAGCGAGTCCATTAGCTTTACAGTTTCCTGGATTGTCCCTTTGGCCTGACTCCCAGCAAAGGTGAATGTTGAACTGCTGCGCCATCTCAACGAGAGATGATTGACAGTTTAGAGCTGTTCTAGAGCCTGTAGAGACGGAGTCCAGAGATTTAATAGCAGTTTGGCTGTCTGAGAAGATACGGATATCAGTTGCTGGTATCACGTTTTCTTTAAGTCAAGACAAAACTTCTTTTATTGCTAAAAGTTCTGCCTGGAACATGCTACAATCATAAGGAAGTCGAAATGAGAGACCTAAATTTGGTCTATACCTGCGTACACACCTCCACCAATCCCGTCATCGGTTTTTCATCCATCAGTATAAAAATTAACCGATTCGTCTTCCAAAAATGTCGCATCCTCCCAAGTAGACCGAGATGCGATTGTACTCGAAGGGTATTGTTAGAAAATAATTGGGGTATAGTGTAGTCAGTGGTACGATATCTACATGAAAATGATCGGAATGAATTCAGAATTACCGAGTGGCCAATCTCATTGTTGATTCATTGTGCAGCGATCTTAAGACAAATTGCGGTGCTTGCGGCCACCCATTCCAGAGTGTACAGTGCAGCGGAGGGAGTAGTCCGAAGTGGTCCACTTGCCCACAGACAGACTGTTCGTTGGACCTTACTAAGTTTATCGCGATTTATTGCTATATCTAGAGCGATCCACCATTCTGTTACACCATAAGTTAGAATTGGACATATTACCTAAGTGTATTGCCAGTGAGTAATACGATATTTTGAAGACCCCATTTATTTTCAATGGCTTTTTACAATGGAAAAAAGAGTTACTTTGGTCTTTTTGACTCTTTCTTGTAGGGGGTCAATGTGGTTATTGTAAAGAATTTCCAAAAACTATAAATGACAACGTGAAAACACAATATTTTTTAGTAAGGATTATAAAAATTATTTTAAAAATTTTAAAATAACGGTTAATATTATTATGTTTTCATTTACCCAGTTCTGTTTTTATTCAAATTCATGGGGTAAATGTAAACAACAATGTAAATCATCATTTAATTTTGGAACAGAGACTTTATGTTGTCATAAACAACACATTGGGCTTTCAAAACTCGTAAATCTTCTTTATTTCAGAGGCAACCATTCTACGATGGTTGATGAAGGATACGCATGAAATATTAAGGTCATGATTTTGTTATTCTCAGCATTTGCTTGCCTTGGCAACGTGCAATGCGTATGATTAGTAATTTCGAAGGATATTTTCGAAAAAAATGTATTCCGTATCAAATCATTAAAAATAACACACTTAAATTGTTACCAATTTTAATTTTCAACCAAAATATTATGTTTACACTTACCCCAAAAATTTGTTTACATTTACCCTCATTATAAGATTTTCTAGGGTAATTTTAAACAAGAAAAAAAAGATTGATCGCTTCGAAATTTTGGATTTTTTCTTTTCATTTAATTTAATTTCAATTAAATTTTATAACTTAAAAGTATATTAAAAAAAAAACTTACGTCTGAATGTTGTTTAAAATATTTTAATATTTCCCCAAGCCTCTAGACTTGTAAAACACTTTTAAATTGAACATTTTATAAAAAAAAAAAATCAGCTGCTGCCAACTGAAAACTGTAAACGCACTATTGAGTGGCATGTATGAGTATGTGACAGATAATGAATGCGTCCGGAGGTTTATTCAGTGGGTGCGTTCAAGACTTCATTATCTGTATGGAATTTGAGCTCTGTTTACATTTCCCTCTGTTTATATTTAACCACATTGACCATATTAGGTTTCCAGCTTAACTTCTTATCCAGAATAAGATCCAGATATTTAGCTTCATCCGAGAATGTTAGTGGAATAACTTTTCTTGGAAGGGGGTCTATGTCCTGAATTTATATGTCCTGGAAAAGACAGCACGATCAGTTTTGTGAGGGTTTACACCCAGCCAACACCGATCTGCCCATCACGTAAGCTTTTTCAAAGCGTTTTGCAGGAGTTCTTTCAAGGTATATTAGGATGCCTTCTAGGTACTGCTATAGCAACATCGTCCGATAGGCAATCACTCTGTAACTCTCCGTTTCTAGACATATAAGTAGCTCATTTTCTACCAAGTTCCAAAGGAGTGCGATAAGATGCCATATTGCAGCGTACCTCTACTAACAGATCTTTTGGCAGAGAAGCCACCCAGTTTTGAATTGATAATCCTGCAAGTCAGCATTTAACTAATCAGTTCACTGAGCGACATATCTACCTTCAGAGATGACAGTGCAGATGAGATTGCAGATGCGGCAACATTGTTAAAAGCACCTTATTTATCTAGGATATATACTTATATACTCTTTTTGATGGAGGGAATATTCGATGGTGCAAATTAAAGCGGCAACCCTATGTATATATTTATAAGAGTGTATAATGTTAATGTAAAATTACAAAATGAGGAAATTCTGAAATTTAGGAATTTACCGGTAAAACTTAGAATTTTTCAACAAAATTGCTTAGAGCCCGAAATAATTTGTTGTTACAATTCATTACGGACTTTTACCATCATGGCATTGGCACTAATCTTTGCCTTTAAAACGATTTTTTTAATTTATTCAATTATTTTTTTCCTTCGAAAAATAGTTACAACCATATTATTGACTTGTTTCAAAACTAGTTTCATAGCAAATCTAGTTTTATAGAAGTTTGGAGTTCCAACTTTAGCACGGCGGTGTTATGGATTTAGAGTTTTATCCGGAGCAACTTCTAATTATTTTCCGAGTTTTACATAGGTGTCAAACATTTTTTGAATAATACCGATTTCAACACCTCCAAACCAAACATCTATAAAACTAGTTTTGTCATGAAACTAGTTTTGAAACAAGTCAATAATATGGCTGTTAGTAATTTTGTAGATTCCTGATTTTTATGCAGAACTCATAAACATTTCAAGTTAGAATTTTGCGTCAAGTAATAAAAATATTTATTGGAAAAATTCAATAGATTTTGAAACAAAACGATGAATAAAGAGCAAAATTAAATAATGTATATTTTCTTCTGAAAAAAAATACGCATACGCCACAGTGTACCCATAATCATGAATTCAGATAACAAGAAGCTTATACTGCATTTAAGTAATATTTAAATAGCTGATTATCTGGCTTATTGTGGTGATTTGTAAACAAAAGTAGGCTGTTTTTTAAAGCTTTGAAACCATTTAGTGCATTTCTAACATGATTACCAACAAATGCTTCCGTTCGAAAATTTATAAATACTTTCCCAACTAGAAACGCCCCTAATTACTCGCAAGCCCTACCTTATTAAATGACTGTATCTCAATCTGATCCTATTTACATGCTTTAAGGGTTTTACAATGACGGCGGGTATATATATTGAAATGGAATAAAACAAGCTGTGTGTGAGGTATTAAAAAAATTCTTTTTTCTATTTGAAAGGCCCATTTTCAAATGCCCACCTTGGATTCTTACGATAGAACGGATCCGAATGGTCTAATTTTCAATGACTCTTCCGCCTAGATCCGACTGAATTTGAGCGAAGGCCTGTGTAATATTCACTTTAAGGGCATCGGTCGATTTTGATTTATTTGCATAGACCTGTGACTTCAGGAAACCCCACAAGAAAAAGTCTAACGGGGTCAAATCACACGATCTTGGTGGTCAAGTCACGTCACCTCCACGAAATTTAGCCTTAACCTCAGATCATTCATGCAGAATATGTCCATTGTCACGTTTGCTGTGTGGCACGTAGCACCGGTGTGTTGGAACAACACGTCATTCACATGCATGTCATCCAATTTGGGCTAAGATAAATTGCAATCGGTATCGTTTTAGCGTTAATTCATTGATGGAAATGCCATCATCTTTTTGGAATAAGTCCGGACTCTCATCAACATTGGCGATATTTTCGGTAGATCTTGCGTTTCGCTGACGTATGGGTGTTATGGCTGATTTTTCAATGAACCGGTGAAATTTTGGCAACCAAATGTTGAATAGTCGACTGGGAAGGCCAACCGTATAAACCGTAAAATGAGCGCAGCGCACACATCATTGCCACAAGAGATTTAAATAATACAGTTTTATCATTTGGACATGCTTTATTGTTAACACTTACAGCCCTACTAAAAAAAAAAAACAATATCTACTTGTTAACACAAGTGACAGCTGTCACACAGATAGAGAACTTGCCCGATTGAAAAAATTTCGTATTAATAAACAAATGTTTGGTTTATGATATCTTTCCAGTCCATATTATTGCATATGTGGGTGGGTTTTCCGTCCCTTAAAAGTCAAAATTTTCCATTGTTCGGCGTTTATTAATAGCGGTGTTTACAACTTTATATCTAATTTTCTAGAAAACTATTAGATATATGTATGAATTAATTAAATAACAATGCCACCAGGAATGTTTAAACAGAATATACTAAATGTATCAGAAATTTTATAACCAAAGATTTAGAACAGAGATTTTTTCTTTAGCCGCACTACACGTATGTTATTGGGTTAAAACAAGTTATCAGTAAAAAAAAGTCGTTTTATGGTAATTATAGATTCGTATTCATTTTGAATGTAATCATTAAATTCAATAAAATGGAGACCTCACAATATTTTTACTTGCAATCAATTGAGTACCATGAGGACAAAAATAGTTGAAGGCGAAAAATTTTAAAGTTTGTATTTTTCTTCTTTTTATAAACTTTCCTTCTCCGAAATCCAAATCCTGAATTAAAAAAATAAAATAAACATGAATAACTTCTCAGTTAGAATTTATTAATGTTTGTATTTATTTAATATTGGCATTTAAGTATGTTTTCTATTTTATGCGTGAGTAATAATTTAATTATAAACTTCTTACTATTGCAATTATAGTTCAAATCGAAATCTATGGTAACCTCAGCACGTGCAAACTATTAATCCATTCATATATTATAATCTAAGCTATTAAATATAATTGAATCACAATTTCACATACAAGTCATTAAACTAATATCTAAAGGTTAGAGATAGGGTGGGTTACAACTAACATAAAGCATACTCAATACTCATATCGAACTATACATACTTTGTAGTCTCCTTTTACAAGAAAGAATGTCTGTCTCCAGTTGTATTCGTTTTTATGCCTATAATTCTATATCCTTCTTTACAACACAAAATAAACCTACCTCTTTCCCAACAATGTCAATCAACTCTTTCGAATATATTCCCCCCATTCCCAGTCTATATTCTCTACAACTTATATATGTTTAGAGTGGGGAAAAAAGACACCTCCTTTGGATATGTCTCTTCACCGGTAACCCATTCATTACAAAGCGCCATCACCTAGCTCATAGTCATAATTATTGTCACGTTCGCTATCATTTCCTACTTTTTATTCACTTTATTGCCAATAAAATCCATTAAAATACTTAAAAGCACTCCACTGACAAATTGTGTTCGAGAAGTGAATCTTTGACATTTATGAGGTAGGTAAAAAGAAGGTAACTATAACTATGGTGTGTTGGGTGTAAGCCTGTGTATAATATTCAACTCAAGTGTATTAATAGTCAGCGAGGTTGGGTTTGAAATAATTTTTAATATGTTTCATGTATCTTACATATTTGATATATGGATCGTGGTGTGTTCGGATGCTTAAAACTTGAAAAGACTGGACCAACTTGTATGTTTCCCTGTGAGGGTTTGTTCGTAATTGCTACGCGAAGGTTTAGAAAAGAAGAAAAGTCCGAAAATCAACAGGTGGCACTGAAGGCGGTTAGAAAATGCCTTTTGGGATATTATTTTTCCACTTTTGTTATTTGTATGGTGAAATGGGGTAAAAATAAAAAAAATCCGATTTAAGAAACTCTCTTTTGGTTTATGAAAGGTTGTTTTTTACTGGATAGCCTTTGGGATTTTTTTTCAGAATATTGGCATTAAAATGGTGAAATGGTGTTAAAACAAAAAGTGGTATATGGTTTAAGAAATTCTTTTTGAGTTTTAAGGGTATTTAAAAAAAATTGCTTTATATAGGGGGAAATGGGCCAGCTAGTTATTTTATAAAAATCTTTGAGTGAATGTGTTTTTTTGGGAAATAATTTATTAAATGTTTTTTTTTTTTTTGAAAATCAAGGTTCGTAAATCATACCACGTAAATCATATACAAAATGAGATTGAGCAAGGTTTCAACCCCTTTCTATACCTGATTGGTGTTAAAATGGGTTTTTTTTTTTTTTTTTTTTGAAAACAATTTTTTAGCTGGGTTGTGTTGAATATTCAATCCAATTTTTTCAAGAAACTATCTGTCGTCATCGATACTGTAAAATTCCTAAATCACTCTACTCAAAGTATGTATATAAACGGGATATATGGGATATAAGTTTTATTCAACGAGGTTGTTCGGAATAATTTAGAACAGTTTTGAACAGAAAAGTACTAATTTTTGCTGTTCATTGAGGAATTTTCTGTTCTAAAAAAAACAGCTTATGTCATTTCCTGTTGTAGTAAAAATTGTGAGCAATCTTCACGTACATTTTTTTTTGACACAACTTTGTGCGCAAAAGAAAACAAAAAACCTTTCTTATCATTTTTTATTTTCAGAATGTTAAGATTAAGCTTCTAAACATCCAGTGACACAACCAAATTTCTTAAATTAAAGTTTTCATATCCATCAACGATTCAATAGAGCTGATTTTTTTTGCAAATAAGCTTTCTGGATCTTACTTTTTCTTATGATATTTCAATTGAAGTGTTTGACTTCTTTATAAAATATTTCAATTTTCAACAATATATGATCATATTTAAGAAGAGAACTTATTCTAAAACACTAGAAAGCTGACTGCATCTGTTAAAGAGAAAAGTGACAACAATTTTTTTCTTTTGTTGAAACTGACAGATGCAATGCGTTTTTTTATCTTTAAAGAAGTTTGTGCTCAATTTTATTTCTTACGCTAAACATTTTTTGTTGCAATCATCTTGCTATTTATATTTAAATATCTCACACAATGACACAATTCCAATAAATGTGCAATATTTACTTTGAAAATATTTTAATAATCGACGTCAGTTTCAACAAAATGAAAATTTTGACGTTTGAGAATAGGGACAACGAACAAGATAGTAATATGTTGCTATTTGGTAAAAATAACTGTAAGCACTTAATAATCTTTAACACGATACAAACATATTTAAAAATAGTTTTCCAGTAATTGGCTCATTTTTGAGTGAATATACAATCCCACATCATCTTAAAAACTGTGTTGACTACTAGCTTGCATAGCTAGTAGATTTTAATTAATTAAACCAAGCATTTAAGCTGAGAAGTACGCAGCTATAGCTTAAAAATCAATTTATTTTTTTTCTTATTGCACATAAATTATCTGTCAAAATGTAACACACAAATGACGATGTTATTAACATTGGAATAATTCCTTCAATTTTTTGTTTACGTGAATCCAACTTGTTTGGTTCAGACACAAACTAAAGTGAAGACATCCGAGTCAGTTTGACGTTCAGCAGCCGTTAAAACAAAACAAAATCTGTGCTCTTTGAATGATTAATTCGAAATTTGTCACTTACAAAATGTAAATTTTCATAAATAAATATATTTCCAATTGACAAAAAAATTGGATTCTGTAGGATTTTAGTGCCAAAGATTAATCACAGACAGTGAAAACAGATGTCACAAAAGAGAACGTCAAGAAAATCCATTGATTTAAAAAAAAAAATTAAAAAGTCCTGCCTTTCCTGGCCATCTTTTTCTCACCATGATCAATTTTGCGCCACATTAATTCTTGAGCAAAATTTTGACAGATTCTGTCATTCTTGAATTTTTACTAAACTTTGCTTTGTGAAAATAAAAATCAAAATGTAGAAATAATTTGGAGAAAAGCCAAAGAAAACATACTATTATTTATTGAAATGCCCTTAAAATATTGAAAACGAATTCTTTGAAATACTAAAATATAGCTGTTTTCGTGCCATATTCTCCACAACGTTCTTGTGTCAAAATTTAGCTAGGTTTTTAGCTGATGTTTGGACAAAAATGTGGGAGCTAATTTTTAGCGCATAATTCTTTTGGAATACTAAGTAGAAAAAAATCTTAACAAAAGCTCTATATTGACAATACAACATACACCTCACATACTATAAGCTCAAAAACACTATGAGTGTTTAATTTTTTGTTGTTTATTCTGATGATTTGTAAAGTCTTGTCTATTCTATTGCTGAAACTATTTTTAAAACTATTTTTATTTTTTTTAATTTTCAGAGAAAAGTCATCAAAACTTTCCACTCCACTGCCTCCCTCTTAAGCCTAAAACAAAGCTACCAAGGAAATGTGGATCACTACAACTATATCTACACTACGCACACATTTCTATGTGACACACAAATACCTTCCTACGGAAAAGAACCCAAACAATGAAGGACAAATACCTATGTAGAATCCTTGAAGAAAAAAAAAAAAAAAAAAACTTTCAGCAATTTACCTTCATTGTGTAGTCTGTAGTCAGTCATCTTTCAATGTCAAGTTTAAAGGAATCCAACTCAATTAAATTTCATCAGCAACACCTTCCTGTGTTGCATAATATTAATGCAGGTGAATAGAGAATGATGTTTTTTTTTTTTTTTTAATCTAACATCCTGACTTCTGAACCTTTAACTAGAACTACATAATCATGTACACTGATGTACAAAGAATGTTGAAAGAGATCTGTGTCAAACATTCTCTTGCTTATTCAAGTGGGAGTTTATTTAAAAAAATGTATGAGAGAGGAATATCGTATCCAGAATTTTGTTTGTATCGTAAACTGGATTGCTTTTGTGAATAAAATTTTTGTCAATCGGACCATTACGTGTTGAAATGATTTTGATGACCTATGATCGGGCATTTTTCTTTATTCCATGTATTTTTTTTATGGCCGGTGACGTGTTATAGGAAACATAAATATAAGATACAAATCGTTATATTTATTAGGTTTCCTTAGAACACGCTTTTACAGTTTTCTAAATATTTTCTTATATGTAAAGGGTGGTTAAATTTTAAGGGCCGATGTTGAATGTGAACCACACCTAAACGTCAAGTTTTTTTTCTGCATTTCATTTGACATTTCTCAATTTCAGACTAACTCAATTTGAACCATGGAAAGATACACAATCGAGCAACGTCAAAATGGTGGCAAGAAATGGCAACAGTGGATGATCAATTTTCGAAGAAAATCATCTTCAGTGATGAGGCACATTTTCACCTCAGTGGATTCTTCAATAAGCAGAATTGCCACATTTGGGCGAATGATAATCCAAGAGTGAGATTGTCGAAAAACCAATGCACCCACAAAGAGTGACTGTTTGGTGCGGTTTATGGGCTGGCGGTATCATCGGGCCGTATTTTTTCCAAAATGAGGCCGGTCAGGCAGTTACTGTGAATGGTGTTCGCTATCGTGAGATGATTACGAACTTTTTATGGCCCGAATTGGAAGATATGGATAAGGGACGATATGTGGTTTCAACAGGGCGTTGCCACTTGACACACAGCTAAACAACAATGGCTCTTTTGCGGGACAAATTCAATGACCGTGTAATTTCACGTGCGCTATGTCATTTGGCCGCCAAGATCATGTGATTTGACACCGTTGGACTTCTTTCTTTGAGGTTATTTGAAAGAAAAGGTGTACGTTGATAAGCCAGTAACAATTCAAGAGCTAAAGGATGAGATATTTCGGCACATTAACGGCATAGAACCTCAATTATGCCTCAGCGTCATCGAAAATTTGGACCATCGAATGGAGGTGTGCCGCCGAGGTTGCGGCGGCAATTTGGCCGATATTTTGTTCCATACATTATTGAACCATACCAATATTATCATAATCAAAAGAAATGGCAATAATTTCCTAAATAATTTGTGTTTCATTCAAAATCAACATCGGCCCTTTAAATTTAACCACCCTTAATTATTATTATTATTCGAAGCTTTATTAACTGCATAAAATATACTATAAAGTTTTCTTTCAGTTAATGTTAATACAAAATTAATTTCAAGTTTCATGTCTCTATGTTATATTATTATGTAACGTGAGCATAAGCCTCCCCATACTTTTCCATCTTCTTCTGTCTAGTGCATCATGGTAATAGTGTGGACATGTTGCGCTAATATCATCTCTCCATCGTTTTAACTGTCTTCCAACGCTTCGCTGCCTATTTAAAGGTGTCCATTTGTCCAATCAGTTGCTGTTTTTGTCCATCGATTATCAGTAGTCCGTACAATATGCCCAGCCCAATCCCACTTAATTTTCTTAATTCCTTGTATAACGTCTTCAAATTTAGTTTCATTTCTTATATTTCTGTGGTTTATTCGCTAGATTATACGAACGTTCGATATGATTCTCTCCATTGCCCTTTGACAGGATCGTAGCTTGGTTTCAGTAGTTTTGGTAATTTGCCATGTTTGGCAGCCATAAGTGAGAACTGGTAGTATCGTTGAATCAAAAATGTATTTTCTTAGGGTTTTGGAAATATTTAAGTCAAGTAGATATTTAACACTCCAAAATTGTCTCCATGCGTTTGTCATTCGTTGTTCTACTTCTTTAGTTTCTTTATTCCTAAATGAAATGATTTGCCCAAGATAAGTATAGTCCTCAACGTATTCTATTGTGTTATTTTCAATTCGTATTTCTTTGACAACACCATTAGACATAATTTTGGTTTTGTGTTGGTTTGCCAATAGGCCAATAGTTTTACATTCAAAGCATAACTCATTAAGCATTGTTTGCATCTCTTCACTACTATTGGAAATGAGTATGATATCGTCAGCAAATCGAAGGTTTGAAAGATATTGACCATTTATTCTTAAACCTTTATTCTCCCAATCCATCTTTCTAAAGATTTCTTCAAGAGCTGATATTTTGAACTCAGGTCCACTACAGTCTGTTTTGATATGTGCGGTGTTCCTATCGTACATTTTTTCAAGATTCTTATAATTTTTCCATCTATGCTTTGATTAAGAAGTGCTGACCAAATGAAGTTCTGTTCAACTGTGTCAAAAGCTTTTGTAAAGTCGATGAAAGCTAAATAAATAGTCATGTTGTATTCCTTACATTTTTATAAAATTTGGCAGACGGTCTTTAGGTGATCTATTGTGGAGAAACCTGATCTGAAGCCAGCTTGTTCAATAGGTTGATTATGATCAAGCATGGTTTTCATACGCTCAAATATACATTTAGCAAAGATTTTGTAAAAAGATGATATTATGCTGATAGGTCGATAATTGTTTATATCGTCCTTGTTACCTTTTTTTATGAATGAGGATTATTTCAGATTTTGTCCATTGGTCTGGGACTTCCTCTGTGACCAAAACCTAGTTAAAGATATCTGTTAACCAGTTGGCCAATGAACTTATACCGAGTTACAGGTATTCTGCGACTACTCCATCATTACCTTTGCTTTTGTCGTTTTTTAGGCTGTATATTGCTTTCTGTAATTCGGTTTTGAGAAAAGGTGGGAACTCTTCTTCAGGATTTTCTTGATGTAGTTGTAGTGTTTCATCAGATCGATCCGTTTGTTTTGAGTAAAGATGGTTGTAAAAATCTGTAGCTATTTGGGTAATGTTTTTCCTCATGTGATTTCTCTTTCCATTTACAGATATGGCGGTTATCCACTCCTTATAATCCTGCATTGCAATTTTTGCTTTATTAATAGATTTTGTTTCCTCGATAACTGTTTTCAGAAGGTTTTCATTAAATATTGTTATGTCTTCTCGAGCTTTTTTCTTGATTAATTTCTGTATTCTTTTTAAATCCTGTTTATCTTGTTGGTTAAGGTTTGTCAACTTTCTAAGTCGTTCTCGCGTTTTAATAAGATTTAAAGTTTGGATTGATAGTTTTTTTGATAAAGGTGTGAGAAAGTGTCTGTCTGCTGACTCCTGGACAGTTCTTTCCATTTTATTATAAGCTATTTGGAATGGCTCGTTTAATGACGATATTATACGAATTCTTTGTTGTAAATCGGCATTATAACTATTGATATCTTCAGTATTTATTGATTTGGATAATATTTGTTAGATGTTTTTGTAAAGCTGTCTAGTTCTATGGATGATGTATAGCTCGGCGCGTATCCTTGGTCCGACTCAAACTTGAATAACCACCCTTTATTTTCACTAACAAATCTCATCTGTCAATTTTGTAATCTTTTGGATACCTTCAATGAACATTTCATATTTTTCAAGATAACCTTGCGTTACCTTCTTCATTGTTCATTGATAGTTGCGCACCCTTTAGAAAAGGTTTAGACAACCAATTGTTTTTTTTTTTAATTAGAAAATCGATAAAAAATGTTTATAAATAAGATTTTGGAGTTGGACAACTGTTTTAGACATACTTTGCAATGGATTTTTAAATGAGACTAAAAAGGTATACCTACAGAATTAAACACCGATACAAAAGAGAGAATACAATTCTCATTTGACTTGTCTGTCAGTAGACCCGTGAGAATTTAGATATACAGACTCTCGAATCGAATGCAAGAAGAGTGAACTGGGATACAGTTTACCGCTTCCAACTACCCGACGACCAAATAGAGTTCTTATGCAGAGTAATTTGTTTTGTTGTTCGACACCCACTGCCAGCTAAAAACAATATCGGTTGAGTATGGTGACAATCCCTGGTTTACTCGAGAAATACGCAACAAACTTCAACAAAAGAACTTGGCCTTTAAAAAGTGGATTTAATACTAGCATTAATATTAATTAATTAATATTCTCTGATTTTCAAAAATAATGCCGTTTAGGTTACACTGCCGTTCCTCAAATTTGAGTGGATAATATCCACAGGTACCAGCGCCAGCCGTTCAAATATCTTATTGAGTGAAAAAGTGGAAAAGTCTTAAGGAAATCACAATCGCAAGCAAACTAAATAACTTCAGTACTGATGAGTAGGATTGTAATGTATAATAAACAACACTTTTATATCATTCATCCCCCAACCATCCATAAATTAAACTCAAAGCTTTTCTGCAGAAGAGTTCTCTGCAACGTACACTGGAGCGACTTTTGGTTTTTCAAGTATAAGCACTGAAGTTGTGGTTGAAAGTTTTATTTCATTGAAATCTAATGCTGTTTTTTTTTTGTATATTTTACGCGCTCTCAAGGGGTTGTAACTACCCTTATGATGACAATATACAGTGCGAGCGCTTAGGAAAGTTGGAGGGGATTAAAAAGGAGATACCGATGCACATTAGTTTTCATCGCAATGACAAGGAACAATTGAGCCGGGTAAAGCATTCCACATTTGTGTAGTACGACTAAAGAAAGAATCTCGATGCTTAACAGTACGTCCGAAGTTGGACTCAAGGGGAGGAATGCAACTGGCTGTTTCGCTAGAACACTATTTATAAACATAGCAATAAAATAATAGAAGACATGACACATTTCGCCGGTTTTCGAGAGTTGCAATCGCTTCTGTAAATTCAATTGCCAATAATCTTACTTTCACCAAAACGAGGCAAAGGATTGTGCCATCAGATCACCAGTGGAACTAATGCCATTCATTGAGAAACTTTCGTTCCTCAATATATTTTTTGAAGCTGATGGTAAGTCAGCGTTTCCATGCCCTGGGAAAGAAGGGAAGTAAGTGCAATTGGACGATAGGTAGAGGGGGAAGAAGGTTCACCGTTTTTTAGGGACAGGCTAGGCAAATGCTGTTTTCCATCGGCTCATATCAGTAGAGTAGAACAAATGGAAAATCTTACTCT
The DNA here is from genome assembly GCA_932273885.2 of Leucozona laternaria. NCBI lineage: Eukaryota > Metazoa > Arthropoda > Insecta > Diptera > Syrphidae > Leucozona > Leucozona laternaria. The sequence goes on from OW026366.1 coordinate 49,338,670, forward strand.
ACCAGTAGAGTAGAACAAAAATCTTACGCAGTGGTTTTGCCAGCATAGAACAACACCTCAATAGGAGGGATACTGTCAGGGCCAGCAGATTTGTGTATATCGAGATCCTTCAGCACCCTTGAAACTGTACTAGTACGAAAGACGATTGGTCCAATGAAATAGTTTACGTTTTTAAGTACAGGAGGAGTCATATCACAGCCTTGAATAATTAACAGCAAACTGCGCTGCAAGCAATTTGGCTGTATCTAGTGAGCTGACAAAAGTGGTGTCGTTGAAGACGAGTGTTTGGAACCGATGGCGAAGTAGTGTTTTCTAAGTTTTTTACAAATGACCAAACATCGTTACTAACTTTAGGACATTGGAGTATTTTTACAAATGCATACAAATACAAAGATTAATAAAAACGATGGACGCAGTCGGTAGCGTGTCTGCCAATAATTTTCTTTAATAGAATAGATTGTATGTATTTTTTAATATACCTACCTAAGAGGCAGACATTCTGATTCATGAAAAACAGATTTTTTATTTTTTTGAAAATTAGCAGAATTTGTGACCTCTTTGTGACTCCGCCGCCGTTCCCAGATGAGATTTCAAATTCTCATTCCATGTTCAGCTTGTCTAATAAAATAACTTCACTTAATATGAATCTTGCTGAAATACCGTAAGTCTGCATGCTGCTGGCTCTTGGACTACAAGTGCTGAGTTGATCTTAGAATTACATATGTCGTCGATATGTGTGTTAGAAAGTTAAACTCTCGGTCACATATAATACCAAGGTTGCGAATCGACTCCACGCTGAAAATGGGTTTATTATGTAAAAGATAGGAACGAGATTTGATGCGTTTTAACGTGAGAAAGTAATTGATTGGCATTTGGCAATATTTAGCTCCAAGCTATTTTTGAAGCACCGTCAGACTGAGAAACTGTCAAAACTGTGTTGAAAAAGGTTAGAATCACTTGTTGAAGAATAAGTCTTGAAAAACTTAGCATCGTTGGCGTAGAGTACGATATTGAAATGTTTGATAACCAGTCAATATCGTTACTCGTAAGAATACAAAGAAGAGGACCTAATTGGCTGCCTTGTGGGACCCCGGAGGTAGCTAAGAAAGGGCTAGAGAGGACTGATCCGAAACGAACATTGCAATAACGGTTATATTGGTAAGAGGAAAGCCATTTAAAGAATATATGTACATACATATGTTCAAAACCGAGAGTGGACAGTTTAAAAAGTATCAGTCTGGGAGAAATTTTATCAGGGCCCTTACTAAAATCGGTTGAGACAATATCGACTTTCTTTCTATTCTCTAGGAGTAAGACGGATACAAAGTCAAAAAGATTAGTAGTTGTGGACCTATGTACATTTAAGAAATTCATGCTGTCTAGGGAATATGAGTGATTTACAGAGAAAATAAACAAAATACTTTCGAAGATTTTAGGAATATGTGAATGTTTGGTTGTGCGACGATAGTTGTTAACATCGCACTAAGGATCCTTTTTGTGTATTTTGGGGATATGAAAGAACTTTTTCAGACAGTTTTTTGTTGACATTTTTCAATCCATTCGCACCCTCTCAGCTCTTAGTTATTTTTGTCTGAAATATTGATATGGGGATGAAGAATTTCAATACAAATTGGTCTTATACCAGTCTTTGTTGATTTGTATCAATTTAGAGTACCTAACGGAAAAAATACCGCGTAGTGTAAATTATTTTGAAACGATTTAATTTATTTAGCAAACAGAGGCACGTTATGCTGAGTACGGAGTCCCGAAGTGTAATCTTTAATTTTTTTGGGTTGAAAAACCTCTACTTCCTGTAATCCCTTCCTCACCTGATTTATTCTACAATCCATTCCCTCTGAATGTATTGTGGACAAGGCTAAGCCTAAACTAATTATTGTTCTAGTTTTCTGCTAGAGGCAGGGACGATTATTTCTGCGGTTACCCTTCTTCAAAGAGTACCATAGACAAGCCTGTTGCTGCGAACCGTACAGCGTGCAAAGATTTTTACTAGGTTTTTGCTGGTGGCACAGAATCCGTCCCAAGTCGCTATATGGAATACTTTGTTATTTAAGATCATTTATTCTAAAGTTGATGAAAAACTATGTTATAAAATATAATTTTGAGAAATTATAAACATAATAAAATCGAGGATCGACCTGGACACCGACGAGCCTACCTCAGCCTCGATTAAGAAAGCATCCTAACAATAGGAAAATTTCCGTTGTTGATATTTCGTATGCTTATTTCCGGGGCCTTATTTTTTGTCGGGGCCTTATTTTTTGTCGAGGCCTTATTTCATGTGGCCTATGTAATTTTCCGAAGATGATATTTTGAAAACAAACCATTACAGGTGATTTTGTTTAGAAATCAAACAAATATTATTAAAAGTTTCTAAAACCTAAAAAATAAAAGTGGAAATACATGCGACACAGTCGAACAATAAAGTTTTAATTAAAGTGAGTAACATATCATTATGCTGAAATGAATTACAAATCCATACAATTTATTTGACAAAACTCTTTGAAAGTCATAACATTAGGTATATTTAACCAAGAAGAGCTTTAAAAATGTCAGTAATAAAAAAAGTCAACGTGTCTCTATTTAGCTGTATTAGACTGTATCGAAGTCTACCAATATAGCTATATAAAGAATTTTCTTATATTTTAATAAAGTTCAACGATGGCGTAGTTCAACTATTAGTAACAGCAGCTTATCGTTAAAATGTCGTGATTTCTGGTGTAAGCAATCATCTCGATATTACAAACATGATTATTATAAATTTAACAAAAAAAAAAAAACAGAAAAACACCAGACAATCTACATTTGAATTGAAAGTTAACAAACTCCATTTGACTAATGTCATTACTTTTAATGCATCATTTTCAAATTGATGTTCCATTTTAAATTAGCAATTCAAATTTTTTTAACAGATAACAACAAGATCTTGGATTATTTTAGTCATATTGTCCAAAAAACGAGCTTGGTCAAAATGTTCGGCATCGTTCCACCAGTTGCTTAGTGCCTATACCTACAACAATATTTCAACATTATAATTATGTGGGTATTCATCGGCTAAATGAAGTTACTTTGAGCTTGACAAATAAACTTGAATCGAAAGGTTCAAGGTTCATTGATACCAGCTATACTAGTGTAAGGTAAACAAATAATTATAGGTCTTATTTTTATTTTTTTTTTCTGTTTAAGTTATGGATAGGTAAGCAAAGAAAAAACAATCATCTTTGTTTTAGTATAGGAGATATAAATTGTTTGCTTGCGTTTTAACACATTTTCTAAATAATTGTGGACTTATATAGGTACATGAGACCTTTAAATTAAACTCGAACTACGGATCTAACACTGAACCAGATATAGATATTACGTAACATTAAGATGACAGAAAAACACATTTGCAGTTAGTTTAAGTTGAGTCAATAAAGACATATAACAGATGAAATTTCTTCGACATAACATTGTGTTAGCGACTACGTTGATGCCGTATAGTCACAGTCATTTTTAAACTGTTGATGCTAAGTAAAAAGTAAATTCAATCAAAAATTGTGTGGTTTTTCATGTCAATATTTGAAGTAGAATAATTCAATAATCAATTATATGTCCAATTTGATTTCGATTCTGAAATCAATTCCAGTTCAGATTCAGAAAAGCCTCTACGGAAGACTAATCGAAAAAGTCCAAAAATACTCTATGTATATTATCCCAAGTTCAAACAATTTTTGATTATAAATTAGTCAGTTCACGTTTCTGAGTTCTCACTGTGGAGCACACTCTTGACAGTTTGGCTGATGAACAGGAAGATAAATCTGAACAAGATTTCTCCGCAAGAAGTCAAAAGTACCCTCCATCTCTTATTTATGAGTTCATTAACTGCAACAAAAAAAAATTTAGCAAGCTAATCCAAAAACAAACAATCTCGGCTTTTTGATTAAAGATACTCAATATGAAAATAAGAATGTTTCGTACCGCCGAATATTCTCATCTTACTTACCGCGTTAATTATAAGAAATTATTTACCAATTTCTTCTTCCCGACGTTTTGAAGAAATTTCACTCTTCGTGTTCACGGGATCAGACTAGAGTCCGAAAAGTTAAAAAGTTTAAAAAAAATATTCTCATCTTCGTGTGAATAATCTGTTTTTTTACAGCGAAAGTGAGGAATCTCACTGAGAAATTACGTTCAGGTTTATGAGATTGCTTAAGTCTCAGAGATTTTGCAAAACTTGAACTGACTATAAATGCTTTTCAGATTGTATCAAAAAGACAAAAATAGGTAATGGAGCCTATTCCGCCACATGTGTGTTATTCTGCTATGAATTTTCTTTTATGAATCATAAAAGATTTTCATCATATAAGATCTTTTATAATTGGTTCGATCTTTTATTCAATTCTCTTATGAAACTTTGAAAACGAAATCTATCATAAACAAAGTGAACAGAACTAAAATCTGTTTTAAATGAAAAATTTCATCGCTGACGTTGCCTAAAAAATGAAAATGGATAATTTTTCCATTAGAATCCCAGCTTATGTGGCGTTCACAGATTCAAAGCGACTCGCCGGTGATGCCGCCAAGAACCAATTTGCCATGAATCCCTAAAATACAGTGTTCGACGCAGAGATGTTTATTGGAAAAAAATTGACGAAAAAGACACTCCCGAGGAAATAAACTCTATGGTTCTGACTAAAATGAAGGAGACTGCTGAGTCTTATTTGGAAGGTACCCTTCAAGATGCAGTTATCTTATTTCAATCAACTAACCCCGTTGGATCCATTTTGTAGTTGAACGTGCTCAGAATCAGTTTGGACAAAAATCTGTCGGAAGAACGATTGATGTGTCCATATACTCACAATCGATGAAAGGTTTCTGTTCGAAGTGAGATGTACTGCTGGAGACACACACTTGGATGTTGAAGACTTTGACAACCGTTTGGTGAATCACTTCTCAGAAGATTTCAATGCGGAGGATAATTGAATCCACAAGCACTTCGATGCTTGCGAACACCGAACTGCAGCAGAAAGAGCACAGCGCTCACTCTCATCCAGTACTGAGGCAAAAATGTTTAGAAGATCAAATCTTAGTTCCATCAAAAGTGTTCTGGGCCATCTACAAAATTTTTGTTTTAATTAACTTATTGTATAACATACATAACGGGTGATTTTTTAGCTGGTTTGGTTTTGGCAACACTGGTTTTGACAGCTGACGTGTGTTTAGTTCCTTGTGTCACTGTCAAACAGCTTCAGTTTGGTTTGCAATTTAACCATGGATCGTCTTACAAATGAACAACGCTTGCAAATTATTGAATTTTACTATCAAAATTCGTGCTCGGTTCGAAATGTTCATCGCGCGCTGCTTGTGTTCAGCGATGAGGCTCATTTTTGGTTGAATGGGTACGTAAATAAGCAAAATTGCCGCATTTGGAGTGAAGATCAGCCAGAAGCATTGCAACAGCTACCAATGCATCCCGAAAAAGCCACTGTTTGGTGCGGTTTATGGGCCGGCGGCATTATTGGGCCATATTTCTTCAAAGATGATGCGAATCGCAGCGTTACTGTCAATGGTGAACGCTACCGAGCGATGATAACAAACTTTTTTTTGCCCGAAATGGAAGTTCTTGACTTGCATGATATGTGGTTTCAACAAGACGGTGCCACATGCCACACAGCACGCGAAACAATGGCGCAATTGCGAGGCGAGTTTGGTGAACAGTTAATTTCACGTTTCGGGCCGGTCAATTGGCCGCCTAGATCGTGCGATTTGACACCATTAGATTATTTTTTGTGGGGGTATGTCAAGGCTAGTGTCTATAGGGACAAGTCCGCTTCGATTGACGCATTGGAAGCCAACATCCATGCATTCATTCGTGAGATACCGGCCGATATGTGTGAAAGAGTATGCCAAAATTGGACTCAGCGGATGGGCTACCTGAGACGCAGCCGCGGTCAACATTTGCATGAAATTATCTTTAAACATTAAATTGCAAGGTTCAAACTATCGATTCAAATAAATATTTCATTCATTTTTTCGAATTTTTTGTGTTTTTTTTTTTTTAAAAGTTCTAAACCTCTTAAAAGATCACCCATTACATATGTATATTTTAATATTATGTTCTTATTTTTCTGTCTTTAAGAACATTTCGTTGGCGAAATTAATGTTAAATATCCATTTTTACTGAATCTTTTATGATAAAAGTTACAAAAACTTGACTTTTAATATTTTATGATTCATAACAGATTTCATAACAGATTTTGACATGTTCAAAACAAAACAGTGATTTGCAAAAGATTGACCGTGTTCACATTGGACTCACTCTACGCGACTCATATTGACATTTCTTTGTTTTATCTCACTCCACCTCCTGATGAAAAAGAGATAGTCTAGTGAGGCAGGATTTTTTCAAAAAAATCAAAAAATCCTGCCTCACTTGCTCATATAGTTAGGTGGAGTGAGATAAAAGAAAGAGATGTCAAAATGAATCGCGCGGAGTGAGTCCAATGTGAACACCGTCATTTGGTTGAGAGTTTGAACTCTTGACAGTTCATAAAAGAATTTATAGCAGAGTTTGGCATGCCGAATACCAAAATTATAATTCATAAAAGATTTAATGAAAGCTCAAACTTTTGTATGGAAATTCATAACAGCACAATAACAGAATAAAAGATCTCACTGAATAGGCCTAATTAAATCCGTAATTCTTTAAACGATAATCGTCAAAACTATAATCGTGCATGTTATCGTCATCAATTTACTTCACATAACACAACCACTATCATCACGTCAATCTTTTATCTTACATTACATTACAGTTTGAGAAGCTTTCGAATCTCAAACAAGGATTTGTCATTATCGCCGTCATAAATGACAATTCTGCAATTTTGTTCTGTGTTGTTTTCTATTTGGTGCAGGTGAGAAAAACAAAAATTGTAAAATGTAAAGTATTTATCTTTTATTTATGTATTTTTGAAATATTTGTGTTATAGATCAATAACGCCGAAACAAATATCTATTTCAGTTTTTTTTATATGGAGGTCCATGAAAACTTTAATCCATCGGTAAAATATGGGATGCTTTAGCTGCTAAACCCAAAAAATTAAACTGTGAACAGTGGCTTACAAACTTTCAATTGTTATGACATTTGGTTAGTCGCGCAAATGTTCCGGCATTAATTTCTTTACTTCAGGTGTCTTTTTTCGTTGGTGGCTTTTGTGATGACCTAACTACTCAAGAAGTTTTGCAAAAAGTGGACAAATATTCCCTAGAGATGCTTGTGTGCGAAAAAGCGTACGAAAATTTTGTTTGATCTGTTATTTCAAACTGACACAATTTCCGTACGCGTTTTTATACGCCAAAATTCTTGAACGCAGGTAAGCCTTAAAGCTATCAGAAATAGAAAAAATAGTTTAAAAATAAATCAAATATTTATCTGTGCATCTATCCTTTAAGCTCTCAGTAATTATTTGATTACTTGATAAAATAAAATACATAATGTAAATTGTTTCCAAAAACAAACAAGACCACTCAAGACGATAGCTAAATAGGTATCGCTGAAACGCTATCGATTTAACGATACCGTTTTGAGGTTTTTTTAGTTACGGAGAGCAAATTTTCGATCGCCGAGATGATATCTGATCATTGCTTTTACGTGATGGAAAGCTGTCGTGAAAATGTGTGGCAATGATCGAATCATGGAAATAACCCCCAGGAAAATGAGAGATGGGATACCTCAGCAAATCTCAGTTACTGAACAGGATTCCTAAGCAAAATTCCTCAGTTTTGCTGTCAAAATCCTGAGGAAAAAAATGTTGGTATTCGCTTTCTCACTTTTTGATGAAGACATCTCTAAGATTACATTTTCCTGAACGGGCATAGAACCTCATTACTCTCGTGTGATGTGTTGTGGAGTAGTGTATCGCTGTCATTCCAATGTATATCATAGATTTCGACACAACACATCACACGACACATGACTCCACAACACACAACACGAGAGTAGTGTGGTTCGGGCTTAAAGGCAGAGAATAAAAGATGTCACAATAGCAAAGAATGTCAAAATAAATATGCTTTTGACAGCGTTGGGACATAATTGAACGTAATTTTGACATAAGAAAGTCAACGCATTGCGCGAAATAATTAAAATCTTTTTAAAGAATAATATTTTTATAAGTAGGTACTAAGTAGGTAGGTATGTCATTATTGCCACATTTTTGAAGAAAATAAAGCGAAAAAAGTAAAAAATGGAGTTTCCATACACACGTATCGATAACAAGTAGGTAGTATGTAATTCACGCCGGTAACGCAGTTTTTATCCGTGCTCAAAAGCCGCAAGAAATCCTTTCTACTGTCAAGTGTCAAAGTTAATTCATTTTTAAATCTTTTTTGATTGGTGGAACCAGTGCATAGATTTATTTAATCTAAATTGAGATATACCTTTGGTAGAAACATAGTATTACCTTGACCTTCTACATTAAAAGTTCAAACTTTAGAAAAGGTTTGGACAACCGGTGTCGGTGTCTAAGTTTGACATTTTGTGAAAAATGTTTGTAAATATGGTTTTGGAGTTGGTAGCTGTCTAAAGTTAGATATATGTACTCTGAAATGGCTTCATAAATACGACTGGAGATATGTTTTTTAAAACTAAACACAGTTAGAAAAACCTTCAGATTAATTAAATTCACCCACAGTTAACTGAGGAAGCAGTTTTCCCGCGGAGAATGCAAGCGGATAAAAGCATTTATTCAGTTAATCCTGAGTTAACTGACTGAATTTGATTATTTAACTCTGGTTAAACTTTAATCTCGTACTGAAGTTTCACATGTGGATATCTCTTTTTTTCAATGACTTCGAATATCCAAATATCCTTTGACGAGAGCCATAAGACGTTTTAAATAAAGCGTGAATTTTTATTTTTTATAAATACATATCTTTAAAAACTAGGTAAGGCACCTTACTACGCCTTTTGCCAATGCTAAACAGAATTTGTAAAAAAAAATTATTTATAAGAAAATTTACTGATCTAGTGATTAATGATCCAGGCCCAGTTTTCACAGTCGAAGTGACCTTTAAATGGCCATAGTGAAAGACTAAGACCAAATTTCACAACGCTTATTTAGATGAATATGTGCCACTTAGTCAGACTGTAAAACTAGGCTTAAAGTTTCAATATGGAAATCTTGAGTACCCAGTTTGTTCTGGAAAACTAGACCTCATTGGCACAAAAGTCCCATAAGATAATTTTGTATAATGCGCTTAAACAATTATTTTCATTTGCTTCCATAGGTAATCCATAAATTAACATTAATTCAAGAAATCGTATGCCATAATTCGTTCAGAGCTTAAACCCATTTAAGGAGTTGCTTTAGCAATAAAAAGAAAATTACAAAATTCATTGCGTTCTTGATTCTGCTTAATGTTTTAATCTTTAAATTTCTTAGCTTCTTGAACTATGTACATATAAAATTTAATATGTGGCACCCAGTCGTGCATTTTGCAATTTATTTAAATAACCTTTAAACCTTTGCTTGCACGAAATATTCAAGAGTGATTTCGTGCAACTCATTATTATTTGTGTGCTGTTTGCTTTTGCTGTCTGTTGTGTTTACGTCTCTCATTTTTCTATACCAAAGTTGGTTTGGCAGCTGAGTAAACTATTTAGAAATATAATCAAGAGCTAAGGAAAATACCTATACATAATCTCTTATAGGAAATACACCAACAAAACCTGACTGTTCGAGTTGGCTTTAATGGTTCAGTGATTAAATAAAAAAAGCCATAAACTTTGTATTTTATTATATAAACACAGAATTGAAGAAATATTGACAAACTGACACATTATGTGCACAGCCACAGCAGCCGGATTCTTTTCTGCAAAATAGGAGGTATTCGATTTGAACAGCCATTAGGTATGTTCGTTTAGTTCATTACTTTCGTGTTGACGTGGGCCTCTTTAGACAACACTCTTTCTGGCCTAAAACAAAATATAAATTGCTTGATAAACATTGACATTATGTAGCACTGTAGCAGTAGCACTTCTTAAATGATTGATGACAGATTATTAGCTCGCAAACTAAATGGAGACAGCGACGCACAGTGGTTCGGTTTGTATGGGAGAGCGGAAAAAAGTCTGTTATATCTGAACGGTTCAACGGATTTAAATGAAATTTGGCAAACATGTTTACATTAGTCTTATACATACTTGGTCAAAATTTGGTTGAAAAAAAATAATTAGAAACACAGTTATTGACATTTTTCTAAAATTTGAGGGATTTGATGTTTGTATGGGAGAGCGGAAAAAAAATCTGTAACATCTGAACTGTTTAACAGATTAAGATGAAATTTGATTCGCATTTTTAAATTAGTCTTATACACATTTTGTCAAAATTTGGCTAAGAAAAAATCATTAGTAAAAAAGTTATTGACTTTTTTTCTAAAATTTGAGTGTTTTGATGTTTGTATGGGAGAGGGGAAAAAAGTCTGTAAAATCTGAACTATTAAACGAATTCTAATGAAATTTGACAAACATGTTAAGATTAGTGTTATACATGCTTGGTCAAAATTTGGTCAAGAAAAAATTGTTAGAAAAAAAGTTATTGACATTTTTATAAAATTTGAGGGTTTTGATGTTATATTTAAATAAAAGTTTTTTTTAGTAAAATCTTAACTTTTTATTTTGAATAAAATACTATTATTAACTATGTATATTTTAATGTATTGAATTCACTATATATGTTTGTAATTATATTTCACTTTCACTTATTGGTTGATCAAAGAGTAAACATTTTTCTTACACACCTTGCACAAATGCTCAATAACTCAATACTGACTTTTTTTCATTAATCCTTTACATATATAGATTCAAGTAAGAGATTTTATTCTAATAAGCCATTACTAATCCTTACAGGTAATAACAAATTACGCAATACACAACAAAAACAAAGCAATAAAACTTAAAAAAAAAACACCTTTTTTTATTTTTACCTGCCCTATTTTTAGCGAAAAATAAAAAAAAATAAAATATTATCCCTAATCCTTTTCTTTATTTTGTATTAAGCTCTATCATATAATTCAAAATATCATAAAACTATATTATTTTTCGTGTGTTGTTTTCAAGAAAATTGAGTTGAAAGTTGAAAAATTTTCCAGGCAGAAATAAATGGTTTCGCAAAAATCGAAATTCTCAGACCTGGGTCATTGTATCAATTTTGTTTTATTTTTAAAATAAGGTTTGACATTTTTTCTTAAAATAATGGACTTAAACAGTTCATTCTGACAATTAATACCGAAGAAATCAAACTTTTTGGTAAACACCACCGTCAAGACGGAGTTTTTTGAAATCCGATTAAGTGAAACATTTTTGAGCATAACTTCCACATCTGCACGTATCTGCAACTGATTTTTTCTGTGCTTTAACATGAATGTATGGAGCATATGGTGGCATACTTACTTTCTTGGTATCTTTTGGAGCTGTTTTTTTAAATCAAAAAGTTTAAAAAAAAAAAGTTTTTCTTAGTACTAAAGCTTCAGGCTACTTATAGAAGGTATCTTTTATAAATAATCAATATTTTTTTTTATTTTTAGATAATCGAAAATAGACCAATTGAATTATTTAAGAAGCTAGAGAATTTATCTACAGGAACTTCGGAAAAAAACATCTCAAAATTTGTTGAAAATACGGTTCGCGATTTGAGTAAAATTATTTTTCAACTTTGAGGGCTTGTAAATCAGAACATACAATATATATGTTAAAAAATACTTTTAAATCATACGCTCGGGTTATCTAAGAGTACTTAAACATAAAGTTTAAAACGATAGACATGACTTTTTCAAAAGACTTTTTTCCGCTCTCGCACCACTGTGCGACGCCAGCGGCCAACAGCGGCGACGACGGTTAAGAAAGGCAAAGGCGATAGGCGAGTGCTACCCGTCGTCGTTGTCGTTGTCACGATGTTATTTATGTTTGTGGATAAACTGATGAAAGGATATTTTATTCTATGAAGGTAGGTAAATAAATTAAGTTGGAAAACAATGGTTATTGCTTAGAGTAGAGATGATAAAGTTTTAGTGCTCTCAAAGTTTTGATGAATCTCATTATAGAGGCGGAATCGAAGTTTATTTTATTGATTTATCATTTATGGAAATCTTAATTGTTATGTTCCTTGTCAGCTAAAAGTTATCTCTGTGCAAAATTTTACTACGTTGTGTTTATAGAGGTTATGAGATTATCGGGTTCCTGAAGGATAATTTTATTAACTGCCTGAAATAGACGAAGTGGTTGATTTTACATATGGGAAAAAGTAATTTGCTGTTCATTCACCTTTCGTGGATATCTGATCTAAGAAGAATAGGGCTTGAGGAAAACTTTAATATCATGGCCATGGTGTAATTGTTAGTGTGTAGGTCTGTCATGCCAATGGATCGAAGGATTCGAATTCCAGCCTATGGCATCCAAAAAACTAAAAACGTGGACCTTACGTTTAATACATTCCGTGTAGCATGTTGCGTATATCACGTTACGTGTAATATGTTATAAAACGGTTGAAAACGTGCCTCACCTTTCACCTTATCCCATAGCATAATGCCGCATTTACACGACTGACAAACTACTATAATTTCTGCAATAATGGAATAAACCAATTCTTAAATTACATGACCTATGTATATTATGTCAATAACGTAAGTCAAAGGTGATCTAAAAACACTCACCCGATGTTGGTTGGTTGCTATATCTTAAAAAAAAACGACTTAATTGTTTTTTTTTTTAAATTTTATTTGGACCTTTAAGTTTGTTTATTCTCTGTTCAATTTGAATATGCAGTACAGGGGAGATAGAATATTTGCCTTTCACCCATGCTATTCTGGATTTCGATAAACTATCTCCAATTCAAAGCTCTCACAGGGTTGCCGTAGTGAGCATTTAAAATCAAAAGCTATAAAAAAGCTTAAATCCTGAAAGTTCCATAGCAAAAACCAAAGAAAATGCCATATGAATTTCCATAAACTAGGCAATGGTAACTCTGATTCTACACAATTTCAATAAGCGTTGGTTGGAAATTGGCGATCAGTTTCCTTTCCTTTCACACGGGGAGAAGATAGGTCATGGTGGGATTTACGTGAGCTCAAAAAAGATTACACAAACCATTTAAATGTAAGTCAGTGATTCTGTTTCTTATTTCAGTGGCTATTTCTTAAGATAAGGTGCCGTTGCCGTTCAAGCAGCAGCAGGCACCAGTGTGTTTGAAAAAGCTCTGCCATAAGACCTGTACTGCATATTCAAATTGAACAGAGTATACACCATTACTTTTTGAAGACGATTTCGGTCAAGTGGGTGGGCGCTGCCATTGTTGATGACTATTTATTTCGATTCTTTTTATACTGCATCGCCGATTGGCACTGTTATTCTCTTTATCCAGAGTATCTGGCTTATTCTCATAGACCAGTACCTTTCATAAAAACCCAAAAGAAAGATGTCTGGAGATACCAGCCATTGGCCAGTGCAAATCGCCAAAACAATACATTCCCACCGGAAACCGAATAATCCGCAATATTGAAGAGTATAGCGTTCTTTGTGCCTGATTACATGGTCGTTTTACTGATGGTCGATAGATAGATGATCTTTTTACTGAACGTATAACTTTAATTTCAATCTACCCTTGCCTATCTCAGGTCCTTAAAATATAATTAATATAGACACATATGTACTATATCTCACTCACACAATAAAAAGCTTTTCATGCTAAATCCGAGATATTATTTGAAACTTGTGCATCGGTGAATTTTATAGGTGGAATCTTTTGTTCACTGTTTTACGTCCATAAAGTCTACCTCTCTCACTGGATGCGCCTTTCAGTAAATCAACCATGTAATTAGGCACTATATCTTGTCAACGTGTATTCAATAACTGCTTACTTCACAAATATTCAATCAAAACTAACAGTTGCCACCATTTGCAAAACGCAAAATTTAAAGAATCTTCCGAAGGTTTTTTTCATAACGTGCGTCGGTTTGTACTTCAAAATTGGTACAGAGAATTTTTATACGATTTACTAGAGGAAATATTCAATTTTTTGTTGTAGCTCATCTAGAACGTGTAGCTGCCATACAAGAATTTTGTACGGAAACAGGTATTCTAGGTTTTTTGAGAAAATGATCTCATTATTATTCACGTACATTTCTACACTTATATATTTTCAATAGCTTAACCGATTTAATGCTTCTAAATAATAGTAAAAATAAAAATCAAACATTTTAAACAAAAAATTATTACTTTTTCAGCGTTAAATCATTGCCTTTGTTCAGGAAAATGAGATCTCAGAGATTTCGCTCCGTCGGAAAGTCAGCAAGCAAATCCTAATTTTTTTTCCTCATGATTTTGAGGGCAATGCCTATTATACAGGGTGATTCGCATATGGTGTGACAAAAATCTAGGGCGTTTAGGTTGGGTCGGGACAAACAAAATCGAATAGAAGTTGGGGTCTATTCCCCCCGGTTAGACAGGAGGGCAATTTTCTAAGAAAATGACTTAAATCAGAAGAAAAATATTAACAAACAATGGTAAGACCTTCAGTGCCATGCTATACCTTTTTGTCTAGCCAGAAATATCTTTTTTTATTTTCTTCTTAACTAAAGTTGTTTTAGTGAACTTGAACAGTTTTCGAAAAACGTTACTAAGCAGTATTTTTGTTTTTTAATATTCAATGGTTGGTATGAATAAAAAGGAGCACTTGCTCAAAACTCAACTGTTAACAGCAGGTGCTCCATTTGGTATGAATAAAACATTTGAGAAAGTGCTCAAGGATTGAGCATCTACGTGTTTGATGAGCACCTCCTTAAAATAAGCACCTGCTCCATTATAAGGTATGAATAAAGCAAAGCTCGTACTCCATCGAGAGGAGCACCTGCTCCTATTTGTGAGCTAGCTCATTTGATTGCTCAACGTTGATGTAAATAGCTCTTTATATTTATTTTCCATAAATGGGGAGTTCATGCCAATTTTAAACCGCAAGGTCAAATTTTATAAAAGAAGAAGAGAAGGATTTTTAAATGATTATCGCGTTCTGTACAGATTCAACAAACGAAATATGGATATCTTGGGGAATCATTTTCTTGGGAATAGTTCAGAAACAAGGGGTGGTGTCTTAACAAGTATTGAAAAAAATAACGAACTTTCCTTCGTTTCATAGGTGATCCAGGTTTTCAAACTGGAGTTGGAGAAGACATTGGAATATAGACCAGTCCACGGTTTCTAAAACTATTTCCCTTGTAAGTGCGGCAATAATTCAGAAGTCAAACCATTGGATCGCATTCCCTACAACTTTCCTTCAGCAATTTGATTGTACTCATGTTCCTATCATCAAACCAACTGGTTCACATGGGGACGAGTACTTTGACAGAAAAGGATTCCACAGCATTAATCATCAGGCAATATGCAATTCCAGAGTTGAATTTACAACCATTGACCTTTCATCGCCAGGATCACAGTGAATGATTCACGAATTTGGAAAAATTCTCGCGTATTTAAAATCATGCAATGGAATGAACCTATAGTGCCATTTTACTTGGAGATTCAGGATACGGACTAACTCCCTGATGGCTTTTAACTCGGTATCAAAATCCAGATACTGCTGAGAGAAATTCTTTCAATAAGTGCCTAACTGGCGAACGAGTTATAATTCAACGATGTTTTGCACACATCAAGCTAATTTCCCCATTCTTCACAATAAAATGCGAGTCAAAACAGAATAAGTTCCATCTTTTACACTCCAAATTCTGAAAGAAAAACTGCTTTCAATCAAAAACAATACCGAATAAAATAGAAGTTTACGTTGGCTTTTTTTTATAAATCAGAGAAATGAGTTTCAAATACAAAAAAAAAATAAATGTTTTTGAGTCGTATAGAGCATCTACTCCGAGTGAAGGAGAAGGTGCTAGCTGGTTGGAGTATAATTTTATTCATACGAAACGGGAGCAGGTACTTTTTTTTAGCACCTTCTCTGGTTCTTATAGAGCACCTGCTCTGAGTACGTGCTCCATTTTATTCATATCGCCCAATGCTCTTATTAATTTTTAGTCAAACTTCAACAATCATATATGTTTGCTAAAATCTAATATAAGAAAAAAAATTCACTTAATTTGACTCAAATGACCGTTTTTTGCTTCAGTTCCTCTAAATATTCTATTTCTACTTCATACGTTGTAAAGTAAATTTAGTTATTTTCAATTTTCTCAAAAAGTATAAGCATCCAGTTTTCTGTTTTTGACTAAAAATTTAATAGAAGATTGAATTTTGAAAACATAAATAGTACCTACTTGATTACGTAAAATTTTGAAAAAAAAAATTGTTCCCACGGGTAGAAAAACCTTATCTTCGCATAAAAATTACAAAAGAAAATATTATGTTTTGACTTTTTTGTAATCGAATACTACTTTCTACTTTCTTCACGTTATCAAATGCTAAATTTGTAAAAATATGATCCTATAAGTCCAAAGTTTATTGCATGGTGCACTGTCAAAAGTCCACAAGGATGAGTTACAATTGGATGAGTTACAAGTCCACAAATAAATTGAATTTCTTTGTCGACTAATGACCTGCAGATTGTGGTCTCATGGCTCACTTAGGCGGGTCATAAGTCCATAATTATTTGATGTTGTCATTTTAGTGCAGAAACAACAAAATTCGCGCGAATGTTTCACTATGACTGTATACATGTTTAAAAATGAAACTTAAAGATAAAAAACTTTGCATATAACAAAACTCGCACCTACTCCAAATCCTATAGTGAAACTAGGCAGGGGGGTTGTAGGTGGGAAGCATGCCCCCCCATACGTACCTCACTGTTAAAATATAAAAATAAATTAAAACTTTAAGTAAGAAACTAAAACTTCCGGCCAAATAAATTCTATATTTAGACACAAATATAAATTTTACGGCATATAAACAGTGAGGTAGGTATGGGGGGCATGCTTCCCCCCTGCAACCTCCCTGCTTGGCTTTTCTATAGGATTTAAAATAGGTGCGAGGTTGGTTCCATGTAAAGTTTTTTTTTGGATTTTTTTTTTATTTTTCATAAAACACATTTCGAAAATATTTGCATAGGTCATTACAATAATTGTGGACGTATGGCCCACCTTCTTCTTAATATAGTGGTTTTACGACTCGAAATGTTGTGGACTTTTAACCCACTTGGGTGGTGTTTTGTAACATATAAATCTTCCTAAAGTCATCCACTCAAAATATCCTTTCAAACACAAAAAGAAATTCTTAAATCGGGCCAATTGTTTTTATTTTTACCCCATTTCACCCTATAAATAGCTAAATTAAAAAACAAATAACCTTGAAGCCATTTCCTAGGAATAACCTTTTAAACGCAGGTAGAGTTTTTTTCAATCGGATATGTCTTCTTAATTTTACTCCATTTCACCCTACAAAGTACATTTTTGCGATTCTTCTATTCGGGGCGGCGAAGAATCCAACAAATCAGAGATAATAAGAATCAGTCAAGACGTTGTTGAGTTATAAATGGTGTAACTAAACCGTCTTTGTTTTATAAATTAAGATTTTATTTTGATGGAAAAAATATAAACAAAAGATTTTATAGACAGAAAAGCCACAGTTTATGGCTATTGAAGACAACGTAACCTTGAACGGTGTATATTTGTATGCTTTAGAAGGGATTAAAGAAAACAATCTTTCCATAGAGACCGGATTATACTAGACTACCTATTTGTGATGACCATTCATCTAATTCTGCTGTTTAACCGTCTCCTACGGCCTTTTCAACTTTCTTACCGGCAAATTAGCTCTGGAACCTACACTAGTTCCGCCTTAACTGCTTTCATTATTTCTTTTCTGTGGAATTCCTTTGAGCTTTCAATTTTATAACATATTGGTTATCATTTTTTAATCAATTAATTGAAATTTGATATTAATTTCACAGAACACGTGGTAAGACGATACAATCGTGCAATTTAAAATGGAATATAATTTAAAGAAAGAAACGGCGAACGTCCGCAGTATTATGCATTTAAATTCAAAAAGATGGCGCTGTCTTTTATACGAAATCCACAGTTCTTAAAAAAAAAAATCGCAAGAGATGACCTTGTGAATAACTTCTTTTTTTGGTAACTTTGCTCCAAAGAGCATAAATGTCACTAAGGAGAGGTGGAATCAATTTCAGTAGAGCTTTATATTAAAATGACATTCGACATTAAATTGCAACAATTTATGTTGTCTTTTCTGATTCCAAATAATAAATAAAACTATTTTCTTTTAAAACAATAAAATCGGATCTGTTTTTTGAGGATTTTGAAGTACTTAAATACAAATCTTCACAGACTCGACTATTAATCAAATATTCAACTCGATTGTCGATGAGATGACAAATGTGAGAGACAATAGAGACGAACCGATAGAAATTTTATAAATAAAACATTAGATGTATGATAAATTAAAAATAAGATATGTACCAACTACCACTTTTAAATGAAGTGAAACAAGTGAGAAGTTAAATACGAACATTGATATTTCTATTTTATTTCATTAGACATTCCGAATAGACAGAAATGAGGTTTCATCAGGTACTTATCGTTTAGCACAATTATTATTATTATGTATCTCAGGCGATCTCATATTGCACCTCCAATAAAAAATTAGAACGTTAAACTGCACATCAGTATTTTATTCGATTTTTTATTATTTGTACGTAACCTACCTATCATGATTTAAAGGCATGCTTAAAACTACTGTCAGCACTCTTTTCTATTCAATTCAATAGATCGTTGAACTTTGCTTCAGTTTCTATCCTATACCTTGAGGAAAAGACCGTATTTAAGAGCTTCGCTAAAAGGTGGATAAGAGACGGAATATACAAAATCTTTTATATGTGGCAGTAATGATTTATACTATGAACTCTAGCATTTTTTACACTTTGCGCCGGTGGTGCGGCAAAAACATGAATTCTTAAAACGCCCACTAAACGCCACAACAAAAGAGCAACACAAATATTTTGATTTACAAAAAAATCAAAGTTTTTATGAAGAGATTGGTAGATTGAAGTTATATTTAGATGCAAATTTTTGGCGGGAAGTGAAGTCAAAAGAAATTAATATTACAAAGTATTTAGCGTTGGTTATGATCATATATTCAATTTTCCAACACGTATAGAAGCATATAAAGAAGAGTTTACTGAAAACTTAATTAGAGATATAATTATGACAGACGTTTAAGACGCGGGCTACAGAGTGGTTCCAAACGGCAAAAGTCGTGGTAAAAATCTATACTTCGATGTTTGTATATTATTTTTCGATGGTGGACTTTCCTGGGCTAAAGCCACGTTGATTTGAACCTATCATATTCTCGACGGATTGGCTTTATGTTTTCACAGAACACAAGACTGAAAGCAGGCTTGTCACATCATTTGGCAACATGAAAATCAATTTGGCGAAGTACCCTAAAAAAAAGTAATATTTTTAGTTTTTCGCGATTTAAATTTTTGAATTGAAATTCCATTTTCTTTTTCATCGATGTTTGCGCTGAATCCAGGCATTAGAATACTGAGTCCTGAACGCAACCCAAAACAAAACTAGAATTCGATTTCTTTCCCATCCCTAAAAAAAATGGCGTACGCCAAAAGTCAAATCAAATAACTTTGAATTCTATTAATCAAAACTACAAGTTGCGAAATTTTATTTCATTTTTGAATTATTTATTGGGTAGACAATTTTTGAAATTTGGCGATTTTCTGGCGATTTAAATTTTACCTTTAGCGATTCCGCTTTTTTAAACCTGACAACCCTGGTCAGCCGTAAAACTATAGAAAGTCGACTCCTTTGTAACCAACATGGATATTTAAAGTTGATATATTTTCCTTGTCCTCAGCGACTTACAGCGGCTTTCCGATTCATTCGAGGTATGTCAGGTTGTCAGATAGGGAGATTTTCTTTTTCTTATTCTATTTTTACTGACAATTGATGATATGATGACTGCCACATAGGGTTCAAGTGAGAGGCATGGTATACAATGAAGACCGTTTGATAAGCTTTACCTATGTATATAGACTATGCCGATGATATCTGTCTCCTTGGGAATGGCACTGCTGGCTTGAATCAAATGTGTCAGTTGCTGCAAGTTAATAAGAGGTGGCTGGTTTAAGGGTCAAAGTTAATAAGAACAAAATAATGCCCACAGGCCAAAACATAACGCAGCAGATTATTCTAAAGCAGTTGCCAAGTTTAACTATTCGTCAGTTGTACAGCAATTGATGGCGGAACAGACCTAGATGTTAACAATAGAATAAATAAATCCCGTTTTGACTTTGGAATTCAATCTCCTGTCTCCAATAAAATGTCAACACGTACCAAGTTGAAACTCTTCGAATCTAACGAAAAAATCCGAGCCACTATACGTCTGTGAATCATAGATATGCTCTGCCATCATCTCCAAAAGATAATAGGGTTTCGTTAATCAGTGTATGTCAGCGTATGCGGTACATTCTCAAGATCCGTTCGCCACAAACCATATCCAACGGTCAAACTGTGGAATAGGAACGGTCAGAAAAAACTGAATGCAGATATTAATCAGCGAAAATGGCGCTGGATTGGCCATACACTAAGCAACCCAGACAATAATATTGCGAAGCAGTCTTTTGAATGGAATCCGCAGAGTTCAAGGCGTGTTGGAAGACCGAAAACAACATGGAGGTCAATTGTATTCGTGAAAACTAGGTCTCAGAATGTTCAAACGTAATCACAGCTGACGCTCTTTGCGTCCAATTGGGACAGATGGAAGGATTTTGTTGCGGGAAACAACCTATTGTTTGTATCCAGGAATATGAACCCAACACAATTTTAACTTAAATTTCCCTTTTTTAACATTGGTAAAACTGAAATATTTGTATGGTCTGATGTTTATGAAATGGACAATCAAAAATTACCAAGTTGCTTGGAGAACCTTGAAAAAAATTAGGTTGAAATTTGTTTTAATTTTCTTCTAGTCTCAACCCAATGTCAATGCTGAGTATATGACAAAATCATTTCTGCAGACTGTATAACGGCGATGACGAACCAAAGTCCGCTGTCATGCAGATTGTACCATTCAACCTAGACGACGTAGATCAAGAATTCCGTCCACCCGATCTTGACGAAGTAAAGATAGCTATATCTTAACTGAAGTCCAATAAAGCTGATGGAGCTCCTGGAGCAGACGGCTTTGCTGCTGAGCTGTTCAAAGCAGCAGGCGATGACCTATTTGGGAGTATGCACCAGCTCATCTGCAAAATATGGTTGGAGGAAAGCATGCCCGATGTATGGAACCTCAGCATTGTTAGCCCAGTTCTCCAGAATGGAGACCCTCTGAACTGCGCCAACTACAGAGGTATCAGTCTCCTTAACATCGTATACTAGATTTTTTCTGCCGTATTGTGTGAACGCCTAAAGCCATTCGTCAACAACCAGATAGATCCATATCAGTGTGACTTTAGACCAGGAAAGTCCACCAACGAACAAATATTCACATTACGATAGATCTTGGAAAAAACCCAGGAACTTTAAATCAATACCCACCACCTCTAAATCAATTTTAAAACCGCGTATGACAGTATCTTTAGAGACCAGCTATATAGGGCAATGTCTAATTTTGGCACTCTTGCCAAACTCGTCCGTTTGTGCAGGGTGACAATGGAGAACACACGCTGCTCCATCAAGGTCAGCAAATACCTCACAGAGGAAGATTATCCGGGTGTATTTTGGTACCGTCTGTATAAACGGAGAATGGAGGAAAGTCTTTGAATACAACCCTGAGCAACGGCGCAGAAGAGGAAGACCGCTAGTCAGATGGCGCACGCAAGTGGCAGATGACCTCAACTCAACGAACTTGGCGTGCGAAACTGGAGACAGCTAGCTAGGGACCGAGCTGGCTGGAAGAAGCTTGTTGGTTGAGGCTCGATCCACTCCGGACCGTAGCGCCACCTTAAGTAAGTAAGTTATGCGAATCACTCTATCCCTAATATAATAGAAATTTCGCTTAGCTAAACTTAAAAAAATCAGAAATATTTTTGAACATTATTGAGAACGTTTTAAACAAAAATAACGCGATACCTAACATACAGCTGTTCAAATTCCCCTGGAGAAACACTTTTCTCGAAAACGACTTCTACGATTTTAATTATTTGTTCTTTTCTTTTTGCTAGCACGATCTACCATTTAACAGGAAAAATGTTTAAATTAAACCATCATTAACCAGTACTACCTTTACCTTTTTTTTTTATTTTTGACTACCATACGGTGCCGAACCTGGCCTATAGGCAAAACAGGCAATTGCCTAGGGCAGCACTCGATTAGGGCGGCAAAATCAGTACAATAATTTCAAAACGAAAAAAAAGTTACACGTCCGTCTACTTCAATAACTAATTCAGTATACTTTTTTCTTTCTTCTTTGTTATCCTTTCTATTAAGGATTATCACAGATGCTTCAAATGAAATTCCAAAAAGTTCGGAATTCGATAAAAATTAAATATTTAAAGCAACTTAACTTGGTAAACTCGTACACAAATTCAAGTTTGTCAACATTAATTTGGAACGAGTTTTTATGCAAAATATATATCCTTTAGAAAATGCTTCAATCAAAATCAATTTTTGAATTGTTTGGAGCA
The DNA here is from genome assembly GCA_932273885.2 of Leucozona laternaria. Taxonomy (NCBI): domain Eukaryota; kingdom Metazoa; phylum Arthropoda; class Insecta; order Diptera; family Syrphidae; genus Leucozona; species Leucozona laternaria. The sequence continues at coordinate 49,361,319 of OW026366.1, forward strand.
TTTAGATAAATTGCGACAGTACGTTCAGATAAACCGTTCTAAGTAATCTTTGTTTGAAACATTATACAAGAACGCTGTAAACATTGCTACGAAAAATAATATTCAAGCGGATTTCATTGTTTCCAATTTGATGAGCCTACGTAGCCGCTGTTTTCAATCTGAACAATCTTTTGAAACAATCGATCCAAAATTGAAATTTAAAGATAATTCTTTTTACATTATCGATGTTACGCTATCTTCTCTCGATGAGCGCTTTGCGGAGTAACAATTTCTCAGCCAACATTTGGGATTTATTTGCAATATTTCAAAGAAGAAGGAAAAATACTGCGAACAACCCCTAACAAGGGGGACGCAAGGGTTACTATTGGCATACTCTAGGCCCTCGCACCTTACCTTACTTAGCGCTGCATTAGCTTGATTTATTTCATATTTTTTGCTTTAGATAACTGTATTTGATTAGACTTTTGATGATAAAACAACTGGAACCACAAATAATACCAAAGTTTAATTAAAAATTGGTAAAATTGAGGCACAAAATTAAAACGTTTTCAACAATCTTCATTAAATCATTAATGAATACAAATGTTTCATTTTTTTAAACTCATTTACAAACTTATTTACAACTAAGAGTTGTTTATAAATGACATTTAGAACCTTTTGCTAAAACTAAACTAAGTCAAAATAAGAGCTTATGTGACAGTTTACACTGAGGAAAAAGGAGAAAATAAGCGTTTAAGTAGAACACAATCGTTAAGGTAGAACATAAATATTTAAGTTACGTATCAGCAAACAGGTCAAAATGTCATTTATAAACAACTTCTAGTTGTAATACTATAACGTAGCTAATTGTATGAGTTAAGTTTAAATAAACGAAAAATTTTGTATTTATTAATATACAAAATTATTATATGATTCAACTCACCGATTCAATGCGTTAATTTAAATATGTGCACAGTAAATCAACAATGACATTTAGTTTGTCATTACAGCATCAGGGCACAAAATCCAGCTTTTATTAATTTTTATAAAATTATTTTATTAGTGAATTACTAGCAAGCGCCTCACGAGTATTTTATATAGTAGGCAGGGGTCTGTCATGTTTTTCTCTTCTGGATTTCCTTACCGAAAACTTTCCAGCGCCTTTCCTAAACTTGACAAAATCTTGGCATTTTTCCACGCGGGACTTGACGCAATATTAACAACAACAATTGACAAAAACGTTCAAAAGTATATTATAGCTAAAGATCTCTTGAATGAAATAAATATATTTAAACGAACTTCTTCTGCTTTTAATTTCAAACTTTTGTCAATTTTAAACTTTCTTACTTGAATTGTATCCAAATTTATTAACGGCATTAAGATACTATTAATGTTTATTGTAAGTGTTGTATCAGGTGAAGCTAGCTTCTCGAAACTTAAGCTTATAAAAACCTACCTTCGCTCAACAATGACCCAAAAGCGATTAACCGGTCTTGAAACTATTTTAATTGAAAAAGACATGCTTAATCGCATTGAAGAATAAAAACTCGCTACAAGATTTGCAAAAATGAAATCGCGCAGAGCAGTATTTTAGCATTTGATTGTTATGAAATAAAACCCTATTATTAATGTTGTCGTTATCTTCTTTTTTTATTTGAGGCGGCAAAATAAGAATTTTTGTCTAGGACGGCAAAATTTCCAGGTTCGGCACCGCTGCCATATTATCTGCTAGCTGACAGAAGCTTTTAATAAATTTAAATAATATTGCATATCAAAATTTAAAAAAAAAAAATATGTTTTGGAATTGAAAAAAAAAGTCAAAGGAGAATGCCCAAAAGAAACCCAGAGTGGATGAAAATAAAATCTATACCCAGCTCCGGGGATAACTTTTTAAGAAAGTAATTTCACATTTGTTAACTACAATTAATGCCCTTTCAATCTACATATATTTTATTTTGATCTGCCCTGGGTTTTTCGCCAAACATACATTTTTGGACATTCCCCTTTATTTTTTGAAAATTTAATAGATTTACTTCAAAAACATGTAAACCATTTTTTTTACAAATTTAATTTTTCAGTTCACATTAATAAATACATACATACCATTCAAATTTTTTTCCTAAAAATGTGCAACAAAAATTATTTTTTTTAAGAACCGCTCCAACGTTTTGTAAAAACTTTTTTCTCAAAAATTTAGATTTGTTAGATAAAGAAATCAGATGTTGGAGATGTCAAATAATTTTAGAAGTTTGATTTTTAATTCAATTAATTTGTATAATTTTTTACTTGCGATATAGGTACTATATGGGAAGTTATGGATTCGTAAAAAAAATCGAACTCGAGATTTTGATCAAACTTTACATTACGATGATAGAGAAGTCAAAAAAAGTGGGTCTCGCAAAAACGTCCGTCTGTCTGTCTGTCTGTCGGTTCGACTACAGCCTAAACGGATGGGTCGATTTTCTTTAAACTTGGTACCTAGCGTTTTTTGGACATTCCCCCGACCCGTTTTTGTCTCTTTTTTTTAGGACCAAAATTAACAGTAGCTGTCATACAAAATTTCTTGGCCAAAAAGGAAAAACTTATTTTTCTCAAATCCAGCGCTACCGAATTTGTTTTTAAGAACTCAATAAATTTAAATAGTTATAAGTTGCTGTTTAATAAAAAAAATGGTTCCGAAAAATGGTTATTAATGGTACCTTCCAAAGAACCATTTTTTTGATTTTCGCTTTTCTCGAAAACGGTTAAACAGATTCTGATCAATTTTCTTATGAAGAAGTATTGACACATTCTAAATAATATTGTGTACCAAATTTAAAAAAAAAAATATTTTTTAGATTTTTAAAAAAAGTTTTAATATTTTTTTTGAAAACTCAATATTTCAAAAACGACTCGGTCGATTTTCATTAAACTTGGCAAATAACAGTTTTTTAACTTTGTCTAGAAGATTTTTGACAAAAATTATTCTAATACTGAAAAATAACGGTAAATACAAATGTTAAAAAACCGTTTGTTTCTCAAAAACGACTCCTACGATTTTCATAAAAGTTTTTTTGTGTGTTAAAATTAGTACGCTCTACCATTTAAAATTTTTAAAGTTTATCAGATCAACCGAATAAAATTAGATTTTGTATACAGAAGCTTGTAACAAATATAAATAAAAGTGCGTATCAAAATTTTCTAAAAAATGATTTTTGGATTTTTTTAAAAAAAATCAAAATTATTTTTTGAAAATTCGATATTTCGAAAACTGGTAGCAGATTTTTTTGTGAAGGTCAATTTTTAACGCAACATTAATAAATGCTTTAAATTGGCGTACCAATTATTTTTCTCAAAAATGCTAACGAAATTTTATATATAAAAAATTAATTATTTTTAAAACCGCTCCTACGATTTTCAAAATTGTTTTCTCATAAATAAAGATTTATATAAGAAATCAGATGGTGTACATCGCGTTGGGTTAAAACGGATTCAAAGTATTTTAATCAATTTCTTTCTAATTTTGTTGATTTAAAACAATTTACCAGTTTAAATAGTATAATTTCCTTTTATGCATATTGCATATGTGCAACACTAGGCTATATTGTTAATTTTTGTATACTCACATAATACCACCTGAAACTAAACTAAGATTTGGCAAATGGATAAATTATATACTCCTATAGCTAATTTATTTCAGACTATAGAACCACAATGTGATCGCGCATAAGAGCAAATTCGTGCGACCCAGTCGTGCATGTTTTTTATTTAAGACTTTAAGGTCCAGTTTTTTCAGTGTAAGATTAAAGTTAAACCCGAGTTAACTCATCGAACTTGGTGAGTTAACTCAGGATTAACTGAACAGAGGCTTTTGATATTTTATCCACCGAGTTTGTTAAGTCAATTCGCATGCATTTTCCACCAAAAAACTGCTTCCTCAGTTAAATGTGGGTCGATTTACTTCTAGAGTAAACTAACTCTGGTTTGACTGACCACTGAAAAACTGGACCTAAGTTATACAAACGAGTTCAATAGCCATACGGTATATTGTCCATTTTTGGGTACTCAAACCCTACTACCTCAAAGTAAACTATTTTTGGAATGTAAATTAAATCTAGGCTCCCTTGACTAATGTACCTATTTCTTTTAAAATCAGATGAATAGAATAGAATAATACATAAGAGCAAATACGTTCGCCCCAGGCCTGGAATTTATTTTCGAATCACAATATTTTAGAATAATATAGCAGGCCTGCAGCTGTTTTCTTAATTTCTGCAATAAATTCTATTTGTTCAGAAAGTATGCGCAATGAACTTGATATATGTAGCAGCCTTTATTATGTGTTACTATCAACCAGAATCTAACAAATATGCGATACGACTCAGTCATGCTATTTGTTTATCAACAATTCAAAGCAAAACTATAGCTAGAATAATTAAGATTTTTTACTTATTTTCAAATAATTTAATTAAAAAAAAAAAAAAACCCTTTCGTATTTCAATTTGCAAAACCCTGTTTAAAACTTCCCAAAAAGCTGCATAGTGATGCATTGCAGGAAACTCATTAGAAATTCAAATGACGACGCAGCACATCATACAATCAGACTTTATAAACATACGTTGTAAAGCTGAACTAAAAATGATGATAACGCATCTCTGCAACAAACATAACAAGACATAAAGGAATTCCTCCATATAAGGAGTAGATAAAACAAAAATAACAAAAAACCTTACCTTAATGTTACGGTAAATAACAGCAGCTTCTAAGTTAAGAATTTTCAGAGCTCCTTATAAAGTTCCAAATCATGCCTCGCTTCCTGGATGCCAAATTAGTGCGGATGATGCCTTATTCATTCATCAAACAGAACAAACATCATTAACCCCAAGTAGGTATTGGTGGTGAATTATAATTAATTTTAATTTTCTGTTTGATTTTATTTTAAATTTTTGATTTGTATTTTTTTTTATTTTTGTTTCAATTCAAAAATCATTTAAAAACACGCTTGAAGATACACTCTGTGAAGAAAGACAAAAGACAAATATTTACATTCGACCATCCTTCACTTCCGTTCCGAACGCGCGCACTCCTGCCTCACTACCAATATATCTTCTTCATACAACCAAATACAACACAAAGCTGATGGAATCCTTAAATTCTCTAAGGCGCACAAACACAAACAATGGATAGGGATAGAGGGATGTTCCTTAATTTGTCTTCTTCCTGAAGGAGTCGAATATATTTTATTAAACTCTGCGGGAGCATGCAAGACAACACATCGCATCACAGGCTACAAGAGGGAATAATGCCTGATGGTGTTTTTTTTTTCGAATTAAATCAATAGGTATATAGTCCTACATTATTGCAAGCTACTACGAGTATATCGGAAGCAATTTAAAACCCTCCTAACATAAGCACACAACATCGCAGGCAGCGAGCAGAGAGACAAAAGCAAAGGTTTATAGTGGGAGGGAGTACAGAAGGTCGAAGGAATAAAATAATTTTAATATAGCTCAAAATTCATTGAAAAAGACAAAAACATAAAAATCATATTGTATTGACAGAGGCGAATTTGTGCTTTTGTTTTTTTTTTGTTTAATTGATTCTCGAAATTACAAGAGAAAGTTGAAAGAAATCCCGGACTTTTCAATAGGTAGGTAGGTACCTCGGCAAAAAAAAAAAATAAAACAGAAAAAAAAAAAAACAAATTACAAAAACTTCACTTTTATCACAACAATATATTCTCTATCTCTGAACACAAGAGTCCATCGAGAGAATGCGGAGCAAAACCCACCGAGCACCGTACAACTGTGGTCGCTGAAGCTGCTGCTGATAATAATATACTACACAAAAATAAAAAAAAAAGTATATAAATCAAATGAAACAAAGCAGAGCTGTCGCAGTGAGTAGGAAAGGGAGTGGCATAGAAGTGCCAGGAGCTTTTAAGCCCTTCTCAAGTTATTACAATCTTACTGTAATTGGTCATAAACATAGTTGGCCATTAAAAAAAATAATACAAATTAAATTTACGACTTGGTCGCAAGTTAGTACTTAGTATAATTGGAATGTTTTTTATAACGGTCAAAATTTAGACGGTACAAAATTAAGCCTATGTATTTAAAGAGTTTTTTTCAATAAGGGCGTGTAGATGTTGAAACGGGACATTGTGGTGTTCGCTGTGTGGCACGTGATGCCATTCTTTTGCAACCAAATGTCTTTCACATCCATATAAAGGGTGTTTTTTTAGATGTGTGGTTTTCAATCTGGCAATACTTTTCTCGGAGTTGGTCTTTTTGACAGCTGTCACTTGATTTATGCTCAATTTGGTTTGCCATTTCATAATTAATAGACTTACTCTTGAACAACGTTTGAAAATCGTGCAAATTTATTACCAAAATATTGGCGCGCTGCGTCCAATATTCGGTCGACATAATCTCAAAATCGCATACATACATTCGATCAACCATGAAACGGTTTCGCACCACGTTTACTCTAGTGGATAATGCGCATCCTCAGAGACGCCGTACAGTGCGCACCGAAGACGCTATTGCTGCTATGGAGCAGAGTATCGAAGAAGACCCGAACGAGTTCATCCGCCATCGCGCGCAACAATTGGAGCTGTCGAAAATTGGGCCTCTCGGCTGCCCGAACTCATTTTTAAAATATAATGGCAAACCCTTATCTTTATAATATAGCTAAATTCTCGGTCGAAACATAAAATTATATGCGTTTTATTTCTTCATGAAAACCACACGTCTAAAAAAACACCCTTTTTTATCCAAATTGGTTATCATCGATCGGTAGCTCTATCTGTTGATGCTGATGGCAATGACAGCGTCGTTTTCGAAGAACTACGGACTCTAACAGACAGCGACGATGTTTTCGGTTGATTTCGTTTTTCGAAGTATTATCATTTTGACGTGCTGTTCAATCGTGTAACTTGTCCATGGTCATTAAGCATCAATAACTGAATAATAAATAACAGATTTGACAGATGTCACCAACACAACATGGCCGCCACAGGCCACGAAAATCTATCCACGCCAATTGAAAAATCCTTTAGCATTTAAGCTATTGCTTCACCCACATTTTATCAAAATCCTTTCGGTAGTTAAGGCATACAAGACGGACAAACAGATTTATTTTTTCTTCTGGATAATGAACCATTAAAATGTACGCTTGTGCATTTGTAGTTCAAAGCTATAACTTGGCTTTATCATCGGAGATGTATTTAATTGGTTTAGTAGTGTAATTAGGTTTTAAAACAGAAATTATGTAAAAGTCAAATTATCCATTTTAAAAAGAGAAAAGGGAAAAAAGTCAAAAAGAAAACAATTTAACTAATTTATACTTAGGACTGACTTTTTATAAAAATATAAAGCAGTATCCTCAACAAAAACGTCAATTCCCTATACCAGTTGGCTGAAATTTTTGACAAACTCCTGGAATGCAGTATTATTGCAATTGCCTTTAACACGATATATTTTAAGATTAATCAAAATCGTTAAAGCCGTTTTTGAGAACATTTGTTAAAAGACTGCAGTTAAATGATTAAATGGTTGCCTTAAATTACCAAAAGTTAAAGATGATTTTAAAGTGACTGAGGGCCAATTTGTTAATATATTCAGCTAAACAACAGATATATGTAGTACTTATTCTTAAGATAAAGCAAAAATATATTCCTATTTATTGTTAACTGAATGTTTAATTAATGATTGAAAATTCGCATCCAATAGGTTAGTAACGGTCAAAAAGTACTGCAGCCAATTAACTGCTAATCTATTGACTTTTGACTGTATTAGTTGTATACAAAGTCAGAACAATGCAGTTGAAATAGTTAAAATAAATTAAAATTAAAATACTAAGTTAAAGTCTTCACTATTATTCAAAAGATTTAGTCATTTGACTGCGACTATTCTGGCTGCAGGTGCAGAGTCTTCTACTGAATGCTGATTTTAGTTTTATCAAATTTTCTCAAAATTCAATAGTTTCGATTGATATTTGAACATGTTCAGTGAAAATATTTGCATTTAAAGTCCAAAAAAATCGAATAAAGGAATAGGGTTCAGGCCATTACCATTTACTTCATTGATAGCCCATACGTACAAGTACAAGGTGGCGCAAAATTAATCATCCAATTTTGTTTTTGAATTTCTTTTTAACTTAATAAAAAAAATGATTTTGAGTGATGGAAATCTTTCTTTTGGACCTTTACAATTTTTGTCTGTTAAGTGGAAAAGATAATATCCGTCAAGTGGCTGTCGCCAGTGTTAATACACATTACACATAAATCGGGCGATCTTGCTGGCCATGCCAAATCACCAAAACGAGAGATTACGCTTCCTTTACAATATCTATTGTGGCTCGTGCTGTGTGTGCGGTTGCACTGTCTTGTTGAAACCACATGTTCACTAAGCCCCGCTCATCAAATTCCGGCAGTAGGAAGTCCTTTATCATGGCCCTGTAGCGTTTCCAAGTAACAGTGACCGTGTTGCCGATGGCGTATTATAGTCCAATCACTCCTCCCACGTGAACGCTGCACCACACAGTGGCTCTGAGTGGATGTAATAGCTCTTCGTGCATTACACGCGAATTTTCAGTGCCTCAGAAATGAAGATTTTGCTTATTGACGTAACCGCTTAAGTGATTTTCGACACAAAATCGTCCTCTTCGTTGTTGAAATTGAGGATGGCTTGACAGCGGAGGATAGCGATCCATTGCATATCCGTTTATATACTGCAGGTGTCTAGTTCACAAATGTAAAATATGATTGACGTACGATGCCATATGCAAAAATTATAACATGTACAAAGTACTGCATTATAATTGATAAGAATTCTGAGAAAGTATGGGTGGATGCCAAGCCCCCTGAATTAAAAATTTCTAGTTTTCAATTTTATACTTTTTACACACCACAAGATCTACCGTTTTGTGAAATTACAAAATTCAATTTCAATGGTGTCCATAATTTTGATGATCTGTCAGCCGGTCAGTCGGTCAGCCAGTTATGGTTTAAGTGAAGTCCAATGTCCCAGGAAGCGCTGATGCTAAGGAGTTGAAATAAGGTGATACACCTATGCTTGAACAGTCTAGCAAATATACACACATACATATATCGAATTTGAAGTTATTCGTACTGAACTAAGTGGCAAGTCGAAAATCGCCGGAGTTGGTTCCTGTACAAAGTAGGTTTTTCCTTGCTTGAGAACTTGGCTCGGAATTAAAAAACAATGTAAAATTAACTAGTGGTGGCAACAGCTCTTGGAGCACCAAGGGACCTACAACTTTTTGCCAAATTCAAGCGGCTTTAAGGTGAGATGCACTTTATTATGATGAAAGATACTATTGGAGGATGTGTCACTTCCTGTTCCTAGGTAAAAGAGGCAAAACACCTGATTTGTTTTAGCTTTTAGGAGGAATATAATTTGCAATTTGATCCCTAGACTAAACATTAATCATAGGGAAGTTACTTTCGAGAAGACAAAACTTGTGCTATAGAACAAGTACATGAGAATTTTAGGTTTTAAGGCCCAGTTTTTCACTGTCAGATTATGCTATACGAGTTTAAGAGTTTAAATAAAGATAACTCCTGAAACATATGTTAACTCCTATAGTAAACTCCAATAATTTGGTATCCCAACTCTCGATCAAAATTTACTTAATAGGCTTTTATCTAGAGTACAATTGATCGGATCATCAATATTAAAGCTTTTGAACTCAGCAAAAATGTAGAGCATCATTTTCTATAAACTAATTAAAGAGGGCATACACTTTGCAATAAAAAATTAAAAGACACTATTTTTAACCCCTAACCTCCACTTAAGGCTTAAAAATCTCACTATTATTATTTTTTCCTTATTTATTGGATTTTTGCCTATTTAGATCTTGTCTAAATGTTTTGAAGTAGTTACAAATAGGCTTTATTCAATAAAAATTAAATTTAACTTTAGTCAAAGTTTAACCAATTAATTCCGTTGTTGAAGTTAGATAAGTTTTAATCAATAATTTGACATGTTTCTTTTAATTGGACATATGTACATAATTGTTTAAACTTTCGCACTCCCATTTTGGTTATCCTCTCCCAAAATTTGTTGTTGGCTCTCAATATATGAAGCTATATGAATTATTGTTTGAACTTTGAACACTAGTTGAGCTTCAACAGTGAATCCGCTCGTAATCGGTGTGTGTTTTTTTAACTCGTGGCACTAAATTTTTGTTTCTTGTTTTAGCTTAAACTAGGGAACTTTGCCACCCTTTAACTTTTTGGGAACAAACACGGTTGATAGCTTGACATATAACGCGACATGTTTAGAATTTCAATCGAATAATTTATGGTCACTTGTTTACCCTTCTACCTACTGGGTGCTTTGCACAATTTTGTTAGAAAATGACCGTTAAAAAGAAAATATGAAAACTACAAAACGATTTTTATAGAATTTGAAGTTCAAGGTAACAGATAAATACCCTGAAAGTTTCATGTTTTTATCACACCCAATATACATTAATATTATAGTCAAAATAATTCGATTTTTCAAAATGTATGTACATATATAATTTACCTACAACTCAAATTGTTTGTATAAAGAGTGGGACAAGTCAATTGTGGGTTTTAATTCTTCTATGATATATGTGCATCTAACACCTGAGCAATACTCGTAGCAGCTATAGTAACGTTAAACGGTCGATTCAGTTGATATACAGTTACTTTAAATACAAGATCAGTAATATATGTGTATTTTCAGCACCGCTTGGTATATTGTTTGGAATTGAAACGATTTTCCCGTTTTCTAAGTGAAAATAATTCAATGGTTTTTGGACAATAAGCAGTTTCTTCGTTTTATTAAATTGAATATGTTCTGCCAACAAAGCTGTTGTTGTACCGTCAAGCATCCCTCAAGTTTCTGTACTGTCCGCTACGCTTTATAATATTTTTTCTTTAGATTTTCCTAGTTAACAAAATTGCGATTTTGGAGTGGATGCCATTCAATCTTTCACAATATACATACAGCACTGATTGCTATTTTCGAATATTATAAGCACTCTGGGAACATTGCAATTAACATTACAAAGATTCATTTCATATCTTTAACCTAAGATTGACTTATTTTGTTGGAAACATATAGCATAAGACAGAGTAGAACAACTATATAACCCAACATATAAAGAAAAATAAATTTCTCAGAATCACCTTATTTATTTTTTTCTTCTGTGCGTACGACAGCCCTGATACAAACTACCACAATTCGCGCGCAAACTCTCCAATAAAATTCTCCAGCATGAATTATAAATACGGAACCGGACGACTTTCAAGTTTTGTATTTGACAACACAAAAAATAAAAACAAAATTTGAGAAGATGGAATTATTTGGTCTGCGTCTCATACTGCCTGGCTGTTGGCCGAGGGATACCAACCGCCATACCACAACCACTGATTCATGCTAAGGCTAACACTGTGTGACGTATAACAAACCGATTAACCAGAGAAAAACTCTCATCTTCAATGTTCCATCCTACTATGTTCCACATGGTATCTCTTCTATACAAGCATATACAAACATATACCTACTTTACCTCCACTCTCACTACCCACTCACCGGCTGGCTGGGCAGCAGAAGGCAGCTCAGCTGTTGAGAGTTGTGTTGTGACTTGTGAATATGATGCCAAACATGATTCATGATGGGGCGACAAATTTCGGTGGCGTATACATAACAAAAAAAAAAACGAAATTAATTCAAAACTAACTTTGGACTCAGTGATGTTATAAAGTTGGTTGTAATGCTAGATAAATACGACTGATAAATTAATAAATAATTTTATTTTGATTTAAGTCCACTATAGTTAGCCATGATGGGAATTTAATATTTGATTAGGTACGACAATTTTTTTGTCATCGTTAAAGTAACTTATAAGAATCTTTAATCTGACTTTTCGATCATTAATCCATTGCAAGGTTACCGTCATTTTGATTTAAAGATCAAACTCATTTTACAAAATATTAAGCCTTCTTTTGAAATTCGATTTCATGCGAAAGTAAGTCGAATTCGAATAATTTGTATTTTGAGTTTCGAACGATTCGAAAGTTCACTTTATCAATCGACAGTTCATTTTTTGTTGAAATCTAATGGCCTTTTCGATTGGTAATCCGGGAGAACTATTTGATACGTGTGAACCCTTCTTGAACGATTCTGAAAACAAAATCAGAATGGAAATTCTCTTCTTTTCAGAAGAAGAACTGTCATTCTGACTCCGATCGAAAAGGGCATAAGCAAACTTTGACTTTCGAATCATTCGAAACAAATGTCATTTATTTGACGTTCAAAATTTTCTGGCGAATATATTAACAAAAACGTAGGTATAAATAAGCTCAAATATTTTTGTTGAAAATAAAGAAAATAAAATACTTTTATGAATTATTTGTTGGCGTTTTAATTAAAGGTCGCAATCCAATTGGACCAACCAGGAGCAGAAAGAAGTTCTTATCAGATTAATGGAAGGAAATCCGGATATAGCCAAGGGATTTTCAATTTCGAATGGATTAGATGCATCCATTATCCTTCTCCTCCATATCTGCTATTTGCCAACGTCTTCACTTCTTATAAATAAAACATTTGCCATCTGTTTTTCTTGAAAATTAAACGGTTATTTTTGTTTTATTGACAATGGAAAAGTGTGACCAGGTGTGTATAAAGTAAGGAGAGACTTTGAGATTGCATGTTTTTTTTTGTTAATCAATTTTAAGCACACATTGACATGAAAGCTAAACACTTTACTATTCAAAAGTTTTAAATTTATTTTTCATTTTGTTATTTTGTTACTTTAAATAAACTTACCATACTGTTTTCTAAATGCTCCCAAATTTAAAAATTTCAGTTTTTATTTATGTTTTTTAAATAGTAAACTTTACCGGGCCTTTAAAATTACCTATCTTTATTTTATTTTTCTTAAATGATAATGCATTATTTTGACCATCATTTTTATAAAATCAAAAATCTTCAAAAAAAAAAAAAATAGCTTGGTCACACTAAATCAAATAGAAATGTCAAAAATGTGTTCGATTGTCAAAATATGCAAATTTCATTCGAATGAATAGATTTATTCTATCGAAATAGCTATTCGTTCGAATTTCAAAATAAGTATTTGTAAGTCTGCTATTATACGACGACTTTTGCGTCGTGACTCTTTTCGAACATAATGAGTGCAAAAGAGAAGAAAAATGAGACGGAAAACAACTGCCCTATGAGTCGTGGGCCAAATTTCGGCGACTCATTTTTGACATTATTTTATTTCTTGTTTGTTATTTTGGCAAATTGCTTTATTTGTTTTAGTTTTTTGTGGAGCACACATGTATCTATAGCTGTATGGTTGCTAAGGTGTAGAGCATAGAGAATTTCTATGCTAGACCAAAATCGTTTTATTTATGTTTGTTGTTTGTTTGGTTGCTACGAGAATTTCATGACTGAAAACAAAATTGCCAAATTTGAGTCATGACTCAAAAGTCATGGTATAATAGCGTACGACTCACAGGACGAAATTTTAAAGAAGAATTCGAAGAAGAGTCACGACCCAAAAGTCGTCGTGTAATAGCAGACTAATAAAACCGGATGATGCTTGATGATGGTGAATTTTATGTTTCTAGAAAGCTAATTTAATTACTAATTATTAGACGATTAGCAGATTAGTAGAATAGGGAAATGCTTCATAAACTAAAATGGAATTGAAGCATCCAATGCAAAAACCAGAAGGTGATTGTCATATTTGACAATCAAATTTGATCGAATTAAATTTTCGGTCAAACTTGGCACTACTTTGAGAGACAATTACTCAAGGTTGTCATAAATATGTAAAACAAATATTTATGGGGTAAATATGTATAATTTCCAAGGGACACAATTTTGTTTCCAATTGCTTAGCAGATGGCATATAAAAGTCGCCAGCGTTTGCGACTCTGACGTGATTTGTAAATCATCATTGGCGACTATGATAGCATTATCGTCTGAACATCCTTTTGGGACAGTCCGCATATGCTCACAAACCGTTTGCGGAATATGTGCGACACCCTCGCATGTAATTTGTGACAATTTGCGAGCATTTGCGGCCATATGCGACTATCCCAAGCATTTGCGATGGCACGAAAACAGAACATTGCACATCTCCACATATGCAGCATATTAGCTCTTGTGATTTTTCATTTTACTAGTATATTTGGATATTAGGATTTACATATTTAAACGGAATTAAATAGAACTTTAATTATATTCGTAAATTCAAAATTAAACGTGGGTAGTTCTGGGGATGATATTAAATATAACTTCGCAACAAGTTTTATAAATTTCTTCAAAAGTGTTCGCTTTTTTATGAAGTACATTATTTTTTTTCTATTTTTTTTTTTTAATCTTTTTATTGACAAAATACAGCAAAACTATGTAAAGTTGTTCAATGAATAAAGTATTCCACAATTTTCCGATTCAGCTGCTTTTGACATTTCCCCCACCACAATCCATTTATTATTAATTTTCAGATGAGAATTTTTCTATTTTAAAAAATTATGAAATGCTCGCAAACCTGCATATAATTGGAATTGGGTTATATGCGGACTTTATAGCACATCGTCTGAACACCTCGCATATCCACCGCAACATTTGCGATCACTTTGCTGACACATGATGTGCGAGTGCCTTGGTCAAATGGATTTGCGACTTTTGCGATGGTTTTAGCATATCTTGTGAGCACCCCCATATGCAAGTTTGCGAGCACACGTGCGACTTTTAACATGACATCAGAGTCGCAAACGTTTGCGACTTTTCATATGCCGTCTGCTCGTAGCTTAAATGATTTATGTCAGTTTCAAGACATAACCGTCACAATTTTATTGTTTCAATTTTACTGAAAATTTTTCACGAGTGTGAAAATAAACGCAATGGACCGTAATAGAAAAAAATTCTTCGCTAAAGAAGCGAAAATTAGTAAGAAATCACTGAGTAAAAAGTTGGATATTTTGAAAGCCTTATACGATATCTATTGTTAGAAGATATCGTAATGAAGGACGACGTATCGACTTCAGGAAGCAAAAAGGCCAGCCAAAAAAATGAACAGCTCGTGAAGAACGCTTAATCGTTCGCAAATAAAAGCTAACCCTCGTTTGAGTGCGCCAAAAATCGTAAGTGAAGTTCTGTTTGAATGCGAGAAGCAGGTGTCTCAGAGTCAACGCCTCATGCGACAAAATTTTGCATGACCGCACCAAAAAAAGAATCTATCATGGTGGGAGGATCTCATTTTTGCGGATGAAAGCAAATTCAGCCTTTTTGGATCCGATGGCAGGCTTATATGGTATGGTGCAAAACAAATGAAGAGCTGAAAAGCAAAAATTTGAAGCTGACCGTAAACAATGGAGGATGTCATATGATGGTGTGGGGTTGCATATCGACCAAAGTGTAGGCAATTTGGTCTTTATTGATGGGATTCTGAACGAGGAGTATTATTTGAGCATTCTAACAGAAAACCTTAGCCAGAGCGCCGAAAAATTCGGTATTTCGCGGTCCTTCAAATTTTACCAAGATAATGATCCCAAACTTAAAGACGAAATTTTCCGCGAATGGCGAATGTATAACTGCCCAAAAGTAATTGCAACTTCTGCACAATATCCAGACCTAAACCCGATTGAAAACCTGTGGGATGAATTGTACCGACGCACAGTGAGGTATGTTGACCTGAAACGTGGAAAAAAAATTAATTTTCTCAACTTTCCCTCCCAGGATTAAGCTTGTGTCCCATAACATGTAGATAACCAGGCTACTCTTTAGTGAAGTCTATCTATAAATTGGTCACCCCCGTTCGTAACACCATCAGTTCCAACTAGCACTAGTTGAATAAGCACGAGTTTGTTTGCGATTTTAAAAAAAAATCAGCCTTATTGTGAGTTTCACCCGAACAACATTCCACCCGGAAAATTTAACATTTCACTTTTCGCCTATTGTGAGTTTCCCCCGAAATTTCCTGATCGAAAAATTCCCCTTATTGTGAACATTCATTTCGGGCGGAATGTAATGTCATTTCCACTTCTTTTTTGCAGGCGAACAAAATTTCGTTCGGGCGAAACTCACAATAGCTTTTAAAATTCCGGGCGAACAAAAAATTTTAAGGTGAAATATTTTTCGGGTGAAACTCACAATAAGGCTGTATATTTTCTGCGTGTTTTTTTTTTAGTTTGAAAAGTGATTTTGGTGTAAAAATTTGATATGGATATCGTCAATCAAGGTATGTATAGTATTTAAAGCAAAAATTTATTTCTATTTTCAACTTAATTTATTCATATCGATGAGTTTAAGAATCCACTTAAAAAATTTGCACTTTTATTCGTTGTTTTTTTCTAAATTAGAGTTTTTAAGGGCGTTTTTCTTTTTTAAGTTCAGAGTAGAGCTCTGAACAGAACACTCGAAACATACTCTGAGCGTGCTCTGCTCTGAGAGTTCTTCCTTCCTTCTTTGTCCACTTGTCAAATTTGTGTTTAGCTATTCAACTCCGTCTGCTCTATTAATTTATTCGAAGCTCATAGAGCGCGCCCTGAACCAGCTCTGAACATGCTCAGAGCGAAAAAAGAAACACAAAATTGGAGCTCTGAATGCTCTGAGCTAAAAAAGAAACACGATTTTTTTTTTGACAGTTCAGGCTTCAGGCTCTGCTCTGAACTAAAAAAGAAAAACGCCCTAAATATGCGCAACACCCCGCAACATAGTCAATCATATATTTTATTTAACTGCTGGATATGTAGCTTTCTTCTTAGCTTTCAAAACCATGCACAAATTTGCACCTAAGAAAAAACAGAGCCTTTGAAAAAATTTCTTTTAAACGACCCTTACTAATAGATTTTTATATTATTCCAGATGAATCTAATTCCACCTTGTATATGATTAGAAATCAGCTCCATGAGTTTGTGAGAGGAAGCTTACAAAGGCTCCTTGTCGAAAAACTTGAAGATTTGGATAAACAACTTATGGATATAACAAAGTGTCCCCCAGAGATAAAAGATGAACTTCTCAAAATTATCAAGGTATTCAAACCAAATTATAAACGAAGAAGGCAACTCTGCAATAGAATAGAAAGGCGTTTCTTCGATAAGAATGAACATTGGTTAAGCGAAGAAATAACACTACCTGTTGTCATACTTCCCGGAAGGTCTAAAGGTCGCCCAAGCAAAGAATTCGGGGAATCAAGTCACCGAACAAAACGTCGAAAAACAGTGGAACTTCGAAAGAGTGTGTCTGCTGATGAACTCCCGGAAGGTCTAAAGGTCGCCCAAGCAAAGAATTCGGGGAATCAAGTCACCGAACAAAACGTCGAAAAACAGTGGAACTTCGAAAGAGTGTGTCTGCTGATGAACTGACATACGCGGCACAGATGAGTCGAAGAGGGAAATATTGATTAAGCCAAAGTGATGCAGGTCGAGACCAAAACTCCAACCAGGGCTATGAAGATCCGGAAAGCAGCTGCGATTGGCAGTAAAACCCTGAAAACGAAGAAACACACATCTGAAAGCGCTTTGAGGATATTCGTCGAAGCCAATTTAACTGCAAGTCAATACGAAGTGATTCATCAGACCAACAAAGATATCTATCCGTGCTATACCTACTTGTATAAAGCTAAACAACATTGTTACCCACCAAAATCAGTCACTGAGACATTTGCCGAAGTGTAAATATTATTATGTAAATATTTGGAACCAGAACTCCAACAGTGCCTTCAGAACAGGGAAACAAATTTAGAGCTAATATATAAGTGGGGATACGACGGATCTACTCAAAGCCAATCCAAGCAGAAATTTGAAGATGACGATAATAGTGATGCAATTATATTTTTGAGTTCCCTTGTGCCTATTCGTCTCAAGTCCACGAGTCAAATTATATGGAAAACATCCACCCTTCATCGCCAAGATGGTGCAGATCAATAGGGATTCGTTATGTAAAAGAAAACAAGGACATAACCAATGAAGAAATCGAATACGTTGAAAACCAGGCCCAAAATCTTGAAGCAACAAAAGTAAGTGACAACATAAGTATCACTTATGTACTGCTTCCAACAATGGTCGATGGAAAGGTGTGTAATGCAGCTACGAATACTTCATCTACATTACGTTGTTACATAATGCGGAAAATCTTCAAAAAAGTTTCAACGACTTGGCTTCTACAGAACCAGAGAATCCAGAGACTTTAAGATCTGGGCTATCAATATTACACGCCAGGCTAAGTTTTTCGAATTTCTGCTGCATCTTACGTATAAACTTAAAGCGGAAGTGCATAAGTAACGCGTTACAGAAAAAAGTGACCGGGAAAAAATTCAAGCGGCCAAGAGACAAATACAAAAAGAGTTCCACGATAAATTGGCTTATGGCAACACCAATGACGGCAACACCTCTCGTAGATTTTTTAATAGCCAAGTAGAAGCAGCTTCCATTAAAAGCGGCGATTTATCATTAATAAACTCTGGTTATGAGATAGATCTTCAAAAATTCACGATGGATACTGCTAAATATTATCTAAACTTGTATCCATGGCAGCCTATGTCGCCAACAGTGCATAAGATTCTAATTCACTCTTCTAATGTCATATCCCGTGGATTGTTGCCAATCGGCCAGTTGTCCGAAGAAGCCGCGGAAGCTAGAAATAAGCATTTCCGCCAATACAGGGAACACTTTTCACGAAAATTCTCCAGGACGACATGCAACGAGGATGGTGCTGATGGCGATGATGATGTTTTTAATGGTGTTTATGATGATGTCAATGATGAAAGATGAAGAATAAATAATAATTAACAAACACTAGAAAATTAAATTAATCCAGGTCGTTTTTTTTATTACTTGCCTATAAGTAAATAGTAAAAAATACATTTTTAATATTTTACCAAAGTTAAAATTGCATTTTATTTTCTATGAAAAAATACATATTTTGTTTACTACAGTTGCATATTTGTATGTGTTGCTGTTGTGTAAATTGGTATATTAATAATTTTAAGTTTAAAACTTCTATCAAATATCAAAGTTTTTCTTTCAAATTCCATTTTCCATAAAAAAGATTCTCTTTTTCTCAAAAAAAAAATCATTCATCATCCATCTACGTTGGGAATAAACGAAACTAAAGGGCACATGTAGTTTTTCTCATAACAAAAAAAAAAAAAAAAAACAAAGATTAAGCAAAAGTGATGTAAAAAAAGAATACAAAAACAGCAAAATTAGAATATGAAAAACTTCAGTTTATATATCACAAGCAAATAAATGAAAACAGATTAATAATAATAAGTGTGTAAACTACAAAAGAAAATTAAAAACTTAACATGATCGGCGCATAACATCAATTCATTCTCACATTATACTAAAGCTATGAGTTACTCGTTTCTTACATGCAAAACTTAATATTTAATATAAGCTCTCGAAGTAGAAACCAAATTTTAGTTGATTTGAGGTGATGTAAATTTAAATGTAAAAACAAAAAATCAAAAAACCTAAAGAAGCGTTGGCGAAACTGTGCATTTAGAAATTTGTTTCTTGAAACTCTTTCGACTGTAGACCAGATCCAATTGTGTAAGCCACAACTGTGGCATGATCCAGCTTGCCTGGAAGCGATGAAAATGCACTACTATCGACTACACGCTTCCTGGCAGCACGATGTTGCATCCGGTTTAATTCAACTTCACGTTTGATTCCATCTGGGCTGGTTGCCAACTTGTAAAAGAGTTCACGCTGCTCCAGAGTCTTTCTTCGGGCAGTGGTTATCATACGAACAAAATCTATCAACAAATGGCACAATCGACGGGCTGACGAACATGGACAGAAAGTACCACTTGTGCCATAGCTTAGTAGGTCTTCTAGACGGTACAAAGTTAGAGCATGTCGCTGTGGGCCAGTAACCAGAGGTAAACCAAGTATTGACTTTGGAACTTTTACAATCGGCTGTGTCTGCTGGGCACGTGACTCGATGACGGTGTGCGAACGCATGTATTTAGGGCGACTGGGCACATTCGAGACACTTGGAGATTTTTCAAGCTGTCCTCGAGGCGCTACATTCTCCGGCGAGGAGCTTTTCTTTGAACGTGGTGGGCGAGACGGAATTGCAGATTGACCAGCATTCATGCTACATGTCATCTTATTTGTGGTCGGTTCCCCGCGATGCAAGCGAGAATAAATTGCCGATGCGCTCTTATTCTGCCGCTTTGGAGCAAGTACCCCAAGTGAACGTTGGTTTTCGTATTTGGAAATTTTACTCTCTGGTGTCCACGCTTCGGCGAATTTTCCAACAACTGGATCAAAATTGTCACTTATTCCATCTGAAGTAAGAAAAACTATATCCCCAGCATCGACAATGGTCATAGAAAATGTTAGATTGCTAAGTTCTGGTTTTGTGCCATCGGCAGGACCAAGAGCACCCAATGCATCACGCATATCACGCATGGAATGAATATCATGGCAAGCTTTAACAAATAGAAAAATTCACAACATTAGAAAAATCATTCAAAAATAAATAAGTAAATATGTAAATTATTGGTTTACCTTGTGTAAATTCTCGAACACCGTGCTTCTTTGAGTATACATAGCCCAGAGAATCACCAACATTACACGCACATACAACATATTTGCCGAGATTTGGTTCAGCTAATGGCAAAACAACAGCAATCGTTAATGTACTTAAGGCCCCACCAACTTCTAAAATGCACCCGTGTCCCTCCCAAAGACTTCTTAAAAGCGATACAAAAACTTCACTGGTACTGGTAGCTATGCACTCTTGGGCCACACCAAATACAGCTCGGTCCAAATAGTCAAGGCATCCGTGAACAGCAGAACGAGCTGCTAAACGAGCACCATCACCTTTAAAGAGAATTTTAATAAATTAATTAGTTAATTTGTAGCGTCAGGATTTCTACTGTAGAACTTATTTTCAACGTTATTAAAAAAAATAATAATAATTGTAAGGGCAAGGCGAATGAACAGCAAGCTGTACCTTCGTAAAAGCACCCTTAATTGAAGTTGAATGTGTGTTTATTCTGAAGACAAAGAAGCCATTGAAGATTTTTCATACTTGGTGAAGAAATAAAGGAGTGAAGGCTATAGAAAACGACTAGCAGCTGAATTCGAAGTGGAAAACCTCAAAGAAAAAAAAACATTACCTCGGGTTTCCCCTTTTGTTGTGCCGATGTAAGCATGTGTAGTCGGCTCTCGATTAACCGGGAAGCTCGGGACGCAGCTTATGTCGGATAATCGAACATTCCGTTTGACGATAACGATATAGAATCTTAATTTGATTTGAATAAAGAAACAAGTTGTTTTTTGTACAATGTAAGCATTGGGAGGTAGGTAGGTAGAGATGGCGGCGCAGGGCAATCTCGCTCCGTAACCCAATTAGCGCTGGAGCGCGCAGTTTTCATATCATAACCCGTATTAACCTGTTGGTTGAAAGTGGTTTTATTGGAGGGGCTTGCGGATATACCCTCTTTCGGGTCCTTAGACACCCTTATTCAGCTTACGCGCTGTCTAAGGATTCCAACGGATGTGGTGAAGGAATTAAGGTCGAAGCTAGACCTAGATCCATTTCGTCGGGTTGAGAAAAGCGATCAAATCTTTGATCTTTATCTCAGAAAGTGCGTGTAGGTCTTCAAGGAAAGCCTTTCCAAATGATTTCGCTCTCAATCTGGCCAGAGCAGGGCATTTACAGAGGAGGTGAACTACTGTTTCCTTCTCCTTATGGTCCCCACAACTACGACAAAAAGTATTGTTCGGGATGCCCAGCTTTGCCGCATGTTCTCCTACGGGCCAGTGACCAGAACATGTCACAACAACCCTGGCTATGTCTCGCCTGGGCCTAAATATCAGGTCAGTTGTTCGAAATTTATTATTGATGGGCCATATCTTTCTGGCTATGACGCAGTTTGTTAAACTTTCCCACCTGCGATTGGATTCAAGCGGAATGTTAACTCTTTCCGCAAGTGAGCAATGAAGGGCTGATCCTTGCCTTGCCAATTCGTCAGCCCGCTTGTTTCCCTCAATGTCACAATGACCTGGAACGCAGATAAGAGTGACCCCGAGGTTGACATTAAGGCTTAGTAGTTCATCCCGACATTGCTGAACCAATTTAGAGGATGATATAGCCGAATCAATGGCTTTAACAGCTGCCTGACTGTCTGTCAGGATAGCAGAGTTCCGGTTTTGGTTAGGATCTTCCCTGATTGCTAGTACTTTAGCTTGAAATACACTTGCAAAGTTAGGTAGCCGAAAGCACTTAGAGATGTTCAAGGATTCGGGGAAAATTCCTGAACCAACACCACACTCCATCTTTGAACCATCAGTGTGTTGAAGTCTCTCGTCACGACGTCATCCTTCCAATTCTTCTGGATGGAAATAATACCTTAAAATCCCTTCTATGATCCAGAGCAGGAGTGCAGTAGTGGGTACGCATACTGGCCAAATTTGTATTAGGATATTTTGTACATTTTTGATAACCAAAAAACGCAAAATGTTATTTTGAAAATCAATATGACTTTTCAATCAGATTTGCTCTCAAATTGCATTCTGAAATGAACGATAGTCCCCTTTCAAACGAAGAAACAAGTTGTTGGAGATTTTTTGACGTTTGCTTTTAATTTCTTCTAAAATCTCTTGTACTTATCATACGAAGAAACAAAATCTTAAGAGATTCTCTGTAGCTTCCATATAAAGTCTGTTGGTTGAACGCACACTACCTTAAATGTGAGAAGGAATGTCAAAAAAATCTCCTCAATTGCTGACTGGGGAGATTTTTTTCACCCCACTTACGTCGTGTCCTTCTTTCCTGCAAAGTGAAAGTTTCTGGAAACTCAGTTTGATCGTGTGAAGGGGGACATAAACAACACGATGATGGTTGAGTTACGAGAAGCAAATTATTGACAAACGCGTAACGAACGAACGAACGTTCAGAAATACTAGACTTGTTTCAATTTCAAAAAAAAAATCCGAAAATAATACCCGTAAGCTAGATACCATAACATCTGATACTACGACGAAGAGTGAAATTCTATCCACTGCTTTGACAAGCATATTTCGCTGTCGAGATAGCCTTTCAAATATAAAAGAAGAACTGCACACTAATAAACCCATTGTTAATGTTGAAATAAGGCTTCATGTTCGACACTAGTATAATCAACTACTATTAATCCTTTCCAGAAACTATCTTTGTCTTTTCTCTTTGGCATAGAATTCAGATGTTAATGAGCTCAATAAACAATTCGTACCATCCTGCTTTCCCCTTGTGGAAAACCGGAGTTTCTCACTCAGTCCCCACTCCTCCCCAATTTAGCACAGTTTAATTTCCACACAATAAATGAATTTTAAGTTCTGAAATCAGTACAAGCAATTAAATCAGATGCAATTGGGCTGTACAATATGCACCCCAAAATTTTTAAAATCTTATTACCATTTGTAGTTCCTTATCTTACATACATTTTTATTTCAATTTTAACCACTTCCGCTTATCTCAGAATATGGAAAGCTTCCAAAATCATCCCAATACCAAAAAAAATTAAATTCCTCCGTCAAAGAATATCGCCGGATTTCCATTTTACCTTTTACTTCCAAGGTCTTTGAAAAAAATCGAAAAAAACAGAATTCTTATCATTTGTCAGTTAAAAATTTGCTTTCTTCGGCTCAAGCCGGCTTCAGGTCACAACAAAGCTACACTACACCTCTCTTGAAGCTTGTTGATGACTTTCGTCAGGTAATCGACAAGGCTTTTGAATCCGTCTTGCATCGCATTTTATTTGATAAGTTAAGAAATAATTTCCACTTTGATAGAACGGCGGGCGGTGCATTAGTTCAGAATTATCTGTCAGGGAGAACTCAAGCAGTGTTTAGCAAATCCCAGATTTCAGATTTCCTTTCAACAAATTCTGGTGTCCCTCAAGGGTCAATCCTCCGCCCACTTCTGTTTTCATTATTTATTAACTATCTTCTGGCTATTCTCAAATATTGTTTGATATTGATGTATGTGGACGACGAACAATTAAACATCAGTTATCAACTAGGCAAGGTTGAGGACACTATCTATCGTATTAATCTGGACTTAAAAAAAGTTTTTCACTGGGCTGAAAAAATCTTTTGCAACTTAACCCTAAAAAATGTCAACCAATTGTCATAGGTAAAACCGCAATTGATACTTCCTGTTTTCCGAGCATTAAGCTTGGTCGTTCATTGCTTCCGTTTGTAGATGTGGTTCAAAATGTAGGTGTAACGTTTAATAAAACTTTAAGCTGGGGAGATCACGTGAAAATACAACAAAACACATTTTTCGCCAATCGAAACAACAATTCGCCAAAGAAGGATATCCTTTTTTGGCAGATAACGTGTTTGTATTTGTAAGAATTTTCAAGTTATAGAACGGAACAAGAACTATGAAGGACAGCTAAGGGTAACATGATTGGAATATATAGAAATATATAGGAATGCCTTGGACTGCTTCACATTGAAATATTGAAATCACACTTCCATAAGGTCAAATTCTCTCTATCCATTAACAAATACACTCAGAAAAATAAATAGATTTTGAAATTAAGGTTATAGCGATCATGTTTTTAATGCAACATCTGTCAAATTTGTTGTGATTCTTCAGTAGTCTAGTGAATGGTAATTCACCATGGAAGTTTATAGCGTTGAACAACGTGTGCAAATCTTCAAATTTTATTTTCAAAATCATTGTTCCGATCGAGAAACGTTCCGATCTTTTAGAAATTTTTAGCTTTGAGGCCCATTATTGGAAGAATGAGTGTGTGAACAAGCAAAATTCTCTGACTTTGGACAATATGAATCCACACGAGATACACCAGCATCAAATGCATCCCGACAAAGTCACTGTTTGGGTCTGACTTTGTTTTGGCAGAATCATTGGTCCGAGTTTCTTCCAAAACGAAACTGGCATTCCCATAACCGTTAATTCCTATCACTATAACCAACTTCTTGTTGCTTCAACTGTATAAAATGGATACGGACGACATGTGGTTCCAACAGAACGGCGCTCCGTGTCATACAGCGCATCCCAAGATGGACATTCTGCAAGAGCGATTTGATTGCATAGTTATATCGCACGGCTTTTAAACTTCTTCCTTTTGGGGGCTATCTTAAACCACAATTTTATGCGAACATAACGAGCTCCATCCATACAAATTCAGTCAGATTAATAACTCAATTTTAGTTCTTCGACTTAGACTTCGAAAGAAGAAAGAACACACATCGTAAAACCTTCTTGACTAAAAAATACTAAGCAAAATAAAGTATTGAAATACACAAATACGTACATACAAAATAAACTCACCCCAATTTACACCATCAGCTAAGGCCATTGCAGCGGCATTTCCACGCACTACCATGCCATAACAATCGGCAATGGGATTTCCCATTGGTTCCTTAGTCAACATATTATTTTCATACAAAGACACAGATATTCCATAGGCACTCTCCGATTCCATCTTCCAATTTGTGACTCCTGCAATGGCCTCAACCAGCGAGCCATTCTCCGTTATTAAAGCCTGATTCGAGACTGCTTCGCGTAGTAACCGTGATGCATCGTCGAGCTTTTTCTCAGCTATTGGTTTTGCATCATCAACCGACGAGATCGTTGGTGTTTTAATGATACCATTATGGCCATTTGAGATTTCCGTAAAATCAGTCTTTGCGTTAACTATATTCTTGTTGTTGCTTTGCTCGTCGGTGGTGAGGAGAGCATTGGTGGTTTCATTCTGGCCGGCAGTGTTAGTTTTTGTGGTGCTGACCATACTAACGACAATGGTTGTTCCCCCCTTGGTATTGTCGTATCCAATTGTGCTGGATTGTTCTACCTTAGAATTCCTTCGAGAGCGTTGGTTGGCTATCCCAACTCCAACGGCCATCTTATTAGCATTTTGATCCGATCGATACTTTGAAGAGTTAAACTTAAATTTATTGTGATTGCTTATGCTTTTGCGCACCTCCATTGCGTCATTATCCTGAATTGTGTCAATGAAGTCAATATCGGAACCAGCACTCAAATGCAACTTGGATCTTTTGATTCCCGTTAGTCCATCATCGGGACCGGTACAAGCCGATGTTATGCTATTCGCACCGGTGGGGTATTCCGACAATGGAAGCTGAGGCATATCGGACGGATTTTGACCGCTGCTAACATCTGGCCCAGGTACAAAAATCCTCTCCATTCGCCTTGAAAATAAAAAAAAAAAAAAAATTCAAATATGTACAACTGTTATTAGAATTTGTGATATGATTCACTCACCCCTCCAAGTACTTTGTAATAAAGCCACCTTCATCTTCTTCAGTCTTACGAGGACTCCGCGGGCCATCTCTCGAGTCGGCAATGAAGCTCAATTGACGAAAATATGTTGTGACCTTTTGTCTGAGTGATGGCATCGCTAGGCGGTCTTGGTTTATGGTTTCTTTGCAGCAGCCCTCTGATGATTGATCAGATCAAACACTTGGATTGGAGTTCATTCACATGACCGGCATCATGGTATACTAAATTGATTGGTTGCGTTTAATCTGAAAAGCGGGACAAAGAGCAAAAATTCGATTGAAACAATACACGATTAAATTGTTTATATAGAGTAAATTTATGAGACTAGTTTCTTGTAAAGCTTTTAATTGCCGAATAGAGGAGGATGAGTAATTTAGTTACTGCTGGGTTGGGGGAGTTTTCTTTCTTTTCAAATGTGTTTCAAAGTTCATAAGACAATACAAAGGAAAAGGCATTCAGAGATGGAGAATTCTATAGAGTCTAATTAAAAATGAGCAGCAGTTGGAAGTAATTGGGAATGGGATGTGGGTGATGGATGCATTAACTTACAATGGAAGGAGATGTATTGTTTACTAGTTGGTCTCTTCAATTATGGTCTTATTTTCTTGTTTAAGCATTCAATTTAAATTTATGTCCCAGTGAGGGTTTTTGTTTGTATATTGAAGCAAAATTTAATTGTTTGTTCGCATGATAATTACTTATAGTAGGTATATGCAGTGGCAGTCTCAATTTTTATTTTTACCTTGCGTGCCAGTTCGAGTGGAATTCTGAGGGTAATTATTTTCAAAGTGTGCCATGATTTGCATGTAAATGTTAATATCAACCGTAGGCATACTGCTCTGCGACGTTACTTTTTTTTGTTTTTATTGATAATATAAAAATTACCTACGAGGTGACTTTAATTTGAGTTCTAGATAGTATTTAAAGTAGACTTCGCCCAGAAATTCCAGCCATGTATGGGACATTAAAAATTAAATTTATATTTATTTAATAAAGATAAAACTCAGATAATTATTGAACATAACCTTGAGGTTGGACAGAACAAAGGCTTTTGTGGGAATATAAATTTATCTACGTCCTGTTTTTTTTTTTTTGTTGTATAAAAATACGAAATACGAAGCATTACTCAGAGTAAAATGTGTTTTAAATAAGACAAAATATACTACTTAGACTGATCGGTGTTCTCTTACGGTACCATCTCTCATTTTTTAAAGAGTGTACCATAATTCACGCAAGATGTTATTTAGATAGAAAACACGGGTTTTTAATTTAAAATTTTTGATTGATTCATAAAGTTTACAGGCTGGGGTTAAGCATGGTATATAAGACCGGGTAAGTGGCCTCATGTGGATTGTCATGTCGCTATATTGAGCACCCTCAACTGTTATTGCTTGATCAGCCACATTTTCGAAGAAGAATGGACCGATGATGCCTACAGTAGGTCTCCACCATAAATGTCACCACATGTCGCCTCCACCACAAATCCAATCCGCAATCAGATTTTTATGGATATGTCAACGCATGGATATGGATTTTTGTGCCTCCATTGGTTATTATCTAGACTAATCCGATCATGGTTCATGTCCAATGGAGGCGGCATGTTATGTTAATAATATTAATTCGTTTAAGGTTTCGTTGTCATTTTTTAATTTAATATTCAATTTCAAGTTTTTGTAGATAATAAGCGATCAACCGCCGGAAAAATTCCCTTTCAAACGGTTTTCTTCCTAAATGTCTTTGGTATGGATATGGATATATTTATTTCGTTCAAAAAAGCCTCATTATGCTATCGCACAATTTACAATTTTCAAAGTACAGAGATAAGATTTTTCATTTGTATATCTTTCTACTGTAACAAATAGTTTAGTACATTGAAATAAATAAATTGTTTTGAGTAATTTGGCTCCTGTTTTAAAATTTTCTTTTTTACCCTTTTTCAAAATTTTACGACTTTTCTGAACCTATCTCTAGAAAATTGCATGATCTTGATTATTCTCTTTTTGTAGAAAAATAATCTGAAGCGAAGCGAACCTGAAAGCTTGCAGACGAACGATTCGATGGGACAAAAAGCATTCACTGAAGCGAATGAAAACTGTTAGTGTTTGCCCGGCGAACAAACAATAAAACACAAATTCATAAATTTAAAATACTTTTTGAAAAAAAAAAAATAATTTAATAATGATCTGCAATCAATTTAAAAAAATTCAAAAAAAATCACTTTTGAAATAAAACACCTAGAGAGCAAATTTAACAAGCTGACAGAGCCCAGTCCTGTGTTAAGGATTTTTTGTTTGATACAAGCAAATTGAATGACTTGGTTATAAACTTGCTGTGCAACGAAACAATTGATTGAAATAATTGAAGAATATCTAAAATTAAATGAATGAGAAGTTAAGATTTCGCACCCAGTGACTTTATTTTTTCTAAGTATTTGTTGTTGTTTTCTAGCTTCAAATGCGATTTGTTTACACTTTTTGAGGACAAATTACACAGGATTAATTATGTTTTTTGATATATTTTCCATCTGATTAAGAAATTAACTCATGTCATTATTCTTTTACAATGATAATATTGATACCCTTTCATATAAAATTAATTAGTAAAATTAATGTTTTTCGAGTCGTTTTTTAGGTTTTCCTTATGGGAAATACATTAAACGTGAAATCGAAAAAAATCTATCTCTATTTATCAGTACACGCACCGACTTCCAGGCGGTGAGGAAAGCAACTTACCAGTGGTACGTTCTTAGTATTTCATCGTTCCTTTAGTAACCTTTCGTACCTTTGAGTAACTTTATGACGTCATAAAGTCGTTCCTAAACTCAAGGTTAAAGTGTCAGAAAGTATCTTTTAGTAACTTTTTCCAACTCATCTCATTAATATGAGTTGAAATGGTTAATCTGTCAAACCCAGCTGAAACTGCAATGTTTTCATTTTGTGGTTATCTTTTGTTTACTTTTCGCTCTTTTGATCTGAAATTGCATTCGTTTTTGTAAATGTGTCTTCAATTTTACTCATTTTTTTCTCGATTTCGATTTTTTGAATTGTTTTCTGTTATTATTTGATTAATTTTCCTTTTTTGTCGACATTTTATTCTTTCGATTTGGTCAATTTTTTACTACGAATTTTGTGCATTGTGTCCATAATAAATGAAACAGCAATGTACACATTATTGATTCGATTTTGTCCAAAAATTAAGTATAAATAAATTTAATTAACAAATTGTTTCTATTTTTGAAGTGCAAGGAAATAAATTTAATGCAAACACGATTTTATCTCTTTTTTTCATTCCAAATGTATTCCTATTTTTTTTTTTTCAACACATTTCATTTGACAGATCAACCATATTTATAACTTTGATCGTTCCTAAATGAAAAGTTACCCAAAGTAACTTTTTTAACTATGAAATTCCAACATTTATTTTTGATACATCAACCATAGTTAACTTTAGTTAGAAAAAGAACGCACCACAGGTGTCAATACATGAACATTTACATAACGGGTGTTTTTTTTTTAGGGGTATAGAACTTTAAGTTGGCAACACTATTTTAACTGGCGGCCATTTTTTCAGCTTTCAAGGGATTTATTTTTAGTTTGGTTTGGCATTTCATCATGAATCGACGATGACCACCGGGCATGGCCGACGCGCGCGGTGGCGTACATTCGGAGAATGGACTAGAAACAAGATTGCTTTTGTTCAGCGATGAAGCTCATTTTTGGTTGAATGGCTACGTAAATTACCAAAACTGCCGTATTTGGAGTGATGATAATCCTCAAGTGTATGTCGAGACACCGTTACATCCACAAAAACTGACTGTTTGGTGTGCTTTATGGTTTGGTGGAATAATTGGTTCGTATATCTTTAAAAAAGATGCTTGCCAGAACGTTACAGTCAATGGTGACCGCTATAGAGCCATGATTATTGACTTTTTCGTTCGTCAATTGAACAACCATGATGTGCAGGAGCTGTGGTTTCAACAAGACGGCTCAATTTTCTTGAAAACAACACACGAAAAATAATATAGTTTTATGATATTTTGAATTATATGATAGAGCTTAATACAAAATAAAGAAAAGGATTAGGGATAATCCATTATTTTTTTTTTAATTTTTCGCTAAAAGTAGAGCAGTTAAAAATAAAAAAAGGTGTTTTTTAAAAAGTTTTATTGCTTTGTTTTTGTTGTGTATTGCGTAATTTTTAATTACCTTTAAGGATAAGTAATGGCTTATTAGAATAAAATCTCTTACTTAAATCTGTATATATAAAGGATAAATGAAAAAAAAGTCAGTATTGAGTTATTGAGCATTTGTGCAAGGTGTGTAAGAAAAATTTGTACTCTTTGATCAATTAATAAGTGAAAGTGAAGTGAAATATAATAACAAACATATATAGTGAATTCAATACATTAAAATGGATTCAATCGAAATTCCTTATCCCGTGTTGTGTAGTGAACTTATTACTAATGGTCATGATGTTCAAAATCTTCGACCATATTTTGTAAGGGAATACCCCAACTTAATTTCTGAGCAAATAGAAACTGTGCTGTCAGAATTAATGAAACGTTTTATTTCTCATTTTTAAAGTCGATGGAAAGCAGTTCATAGAAAAAAAAGTCATTTTGAAAAAAAAAAACACTCATTGGATCGAAGGAGATTTCGGAGTAGAACTAACCCAAAGTGTATTGCCCGAAACGTCAACTAATATGGAAAGACCACGAAAGAGTTTTGACGAATGCTGTGATCGAGATAAAAGGTATAAGAGGGACGAAATTAGAAATATATTTCCTCAAGAAGAGATAAACTATGCAGCAACATCAGAGAGCTTTTCCTGCTTACAATTTGATCCGGGTAAGGCTCTTGCATTATTTATACAAGCAGAATTGTCGGAACTAAAAAAAAACTTTTATTTAAATATAACATCAAAACCCTCAAATTTTATAAAAATGTCAATAACTTTTTTTCTAATAATTTTTTCTTGACCAAGCATGTATAAGACTAATCTTAACATGTGTGTCAAATTTTATTAAAATTCGTTTAATAGTTCAGATTTTACAGACTTTTTTCAGCTTTCCCATACAAACATCAAAACACTCAAATTTTAGAAAAAAAAGTCAATAACTTTCTTACTAATGATTTTTTCTTAGCCAAATTTTGACAAAATGTGTATAAGAATAATTTTAAAATGCGAATCAAATTTCATCTTAATCCGTTAAACAGTTCAGATGTTAGATATTTGCTTATATCTTTTTAAGCATAAGTCCTAGAACCTTCTGGTTTTCAGTTTTCAGACTTCAAATTGATAAGAGCATTGAATATTAAAATAAAAAAACAATACTTAATAACGTAAAATTTTTAAAAAAATCCGGTTTGACAAAAAAATTTAATTTTTTTTTCAAAATTTTGAGTTTGTAAATTAATTTCTCAAAAACTATTTCGACTTGATTTAAAAAGAAAATTAAAGAATGGATTTATGGATTTCAAAAAAAGTGTAGCATGACATTATAAGTGTTGCCATTTATTTTTAATAATTTTTCGTCTGTTTTAAGTATTTTTTTTTTATAAAATTGAACCCCCCCCTCCTATGCGATTTTTTTCTAACCTCAACCCAACCTGCACGTTTTATTATTTTTTCACAACTTATGCAAATCATCCTGTATATTATTCCATGGAGTTTTTTTTTTACTATGTATTATTACTATTATTCTTATTAAAATCATTTCATTAGAAACGTTATACAGTATATATACACTCCTATTTATTTGTGCAAAATTTCAACGCTCTATCTTTAAAAACAAAAAAGTTATGGATTTTTGATCCGAAATACACCATTATTTTCCACTGATCGTGCGATTCAACGCTGTTTCACTATTTTCTGTGGGGATATGTGAAGTCGCTAGTCTACGCCGATAAGCCCGAAACGATTGCTACTTGGAGGATTTGGACCTCCAGATTAGACTACCTCCGAGCCAGCCGTGGCGGTTATATGCCAGAAATCATATTTAAATTATAATGCCAGAAGATTATCTTTCGAAAAAAGTGAATTTCATGTCAATTTAAAAAAATCATCTTTGTTTTATTCCATTTCAAAGTTATATACCTCTAAAAACAAACACTCTTTAGTATGACCCTAAACTCAATAGTAATTTGCAAAATAATTTTTGTAGCGTAATATCATACCATCTAATCTAATAAATGGACTTAAATTGTGTGTTATTATCTACACTATTTTTCTTTGTCTTCTTCTTCGATTGTTATAACCTATTATATTATGGTTGATGGTGGACAATTAGTACAGTTATCACAATTGAATGTATTTTTCAATAAGTTCTCCAAATCATCAATTGTCTGGTTTATGTGATTAGAGGTTTATTAACACGTTCGAAACTTTTCTTGCTTATTAGACTTGATAAATTAATATCTATAGCTATATGAATGAACTAACAGATGTGATTTTTTTTAAATGTTCCATCACAACATCCGCTGTGCATGGTAAACTGCTCAATTGCACATGGGCCATGTTGCTTTTGTTAAATATTATTATCCAAATATATTCAGTTCAGCCGCAAATTATGGAGCATCGTAGCACCAAGCCAAATTTATTCTATACTAGATGTAAACTCTAAGAAGCCCAAGATCTCAGTAGAATGCTTTGGGACAATGTGGGTTGAAGGCCCACATGCAATTTCATGGATTACAAGTTTCAGTTAAATGAATGCAAATCGTTATGAATTTATTTTAACTTGCAAGTTTTTATGAACTGAATTTGCACTAAAATTTTTTTGATTTACCACGAAAACCTACGACATTCTATTTGCAAATTGAAAAAAAAAAAACAATATTGAACGTTTACTTTAACACGTCTATATAGTTTGCGCCTTAGCAATAATTAATTTTGCAACGTGTTTTGTAAGTACGTGTTTTGCTGTAAGTATATCACAGTAAACAGTGATTTATTTTTTTAAGTGGAATATCTAAATAACAATCGAGGTGCATACAAACTATTATGTATATAATTTTCCTTTTTTTATTTTCGACTTTTTCCTTACCAGCTTGATCGATTTCGATTACGTTTTTTTAGGGCAAAATAATACTCCATGTACAAATTTTACAAACAAATATTTTTTCGGACTTAAAAATAATTCAAATTTTTTTATAAATATTTTATTTTAAGTTCATTTCAATACAAATTCTATACAGAGTGTTTCGTAATTAATGAACAATCTTTTGGGAAATGATTTTTCGGTATTTTCTAAAAAAAAAATCGTTAATAATAATTTTTCGAATTTTTGTTTTCCCAAAATGTTGCCTTCCTTATGTAATTAACTGTCTTTTTTTGCGGGAAAATTAAATTTTCATTTTAAACGCGATTCAAAACGCGATTTTCGCGAATATATTGGTTTTGGTGAAAAACCCACATCGAAACACAAGTTTTCCAATACATTTTTCGTAAACCACAAGATTTGAGATAATATCTCTCAAAAAACTAGTTGCAATTCCGAGTTGAACTAAACAAACACACATTTGGAAACATTCAGCGCTCGAACAAACGTCAAAACAAAAGCTGACGGGATGTTGTCAAAAGAAATTAAATTTAAGCGGACGCACAGTGGTTTGGTTTGTATGGGAGAGCGGAAAATAGTCTGTTAAATCTGAAAAATTTTACGGATTTAAAAAAAAAAATTCGCACACCATGTTTAGATTGTTTTTAACATATTTGTTCAAAATGTAGGTAAAAATAGGAAAACAAATATTGACATTTTTCTAAATTTGAGGGTTTTGATGATGTACGAATTCTAAAGGTCATACAAAAATTAAGCAATTATACTCTGTCCAACAAAAATTGGCAGTGTAGGCAATATAGGACGTTTGCCTATCATTCGGGCTACAGTGGATTGCATAAATCTTTCATTCATTAAAGCTTTCAGAGGGTTGTCGTAGTGTACACGATAACACTCATCATTAAAAGCTTTTTCTTAAAGCTCTAAAATCAAAAGCACCTTAACAGAAACTCAAGGACAAAAAAAAGCTGAACGAATTACCAAATGGACAAGGGTAACTCTGAATGCACATCAAGCAGCAACCAATCGCCATTGGCCACAGCAATTCAGTGCACACTCAGATGTGCCTTGAATAAGGACGTTGGGTTTGTGTCAGATGCTATTGGAAATTCACGGGCGGGCAAACACTTTTTGTGGAGGAGTTATTTCAATTTAATATGGTGCAAAAATATGGCACGCTACTGATTTTGAAAAAGCTTTCCCATAAGACGTTTACTATTTTTGTTGGACAGAGTATAGTGTTCTATATCTAATTCAAATTCCAATAGAGTTGGAGATAGGACAAAATGTTTAAATTTACTTTTTAATGTGTTTGCAAATATATGGGCAGGTGTCCATTTTGCTACTTTTTTTAAACTATATTTAATCAATGTTTCAAAAACATAAAATTCAAATTGCTTAATGTATTGATGGCCAAGTACCCAAAAATATAAAAATCTCTGTAATAACGCACAAAAAAATAAGTAAACCATGGTTTAAAGTTTAAAAACGCTCGCCTGAAAAGATATGTTTTTGGCGTATAGAACAAATAAGAACTCACATGACGATATGTGGACGTTTCCGAAAACGCCAAGTCAAAGTCAATTTGACCGGCAAACGATCGTCAATTATGACGCAGAAGTTGCAATCGAACAAAAGCTATAATAAACAATCCATTTTTTTACTGCACAGCTGCAATGCAGATGATGGTTCCGAATATGTGACTTTAGCAAACTGAATTATCGAATACAATGCTAATGCAGTAAAATTTGTATTTGGGTTAACAGAAGACTTTTGCAGTTTGCGTTTAAGAACATAATGCATATGTATTTTTGACGCAGATGACGTTTTCGAAAACGGCCTGCACTTAATATCTAGGTACATACATATACAGTGTCGAGCAAAATAATAGCAGTGTAATCTGTTAAAAAATATAATTTTTCATATCTTTATAATGCAGCCACTTTTTCTAACTTCTACTGTAGTGTGGTGCTTATTGATATTAAGTTAACCAAAGTCATAGTTTAACGGTTCATTCTTAATGCTTTGGTTAAAATGTCACTTTGTCTTGTGTCTTTCCCTATTTTAAGCGAGCAAAATAATATTAGTGTTATCGTCAAGTTCAATTTAAAATATTGAGTTTCCTTCAATTATGATTTGCATATTATACAAAGTAAGCCCTATTCTTTTACTTTATATTTCAATCGAATTTGTTTAAAAAATTAATAATTTGTTCTTATAAAGTGGGTCGTGGTAAACACTGGACACCACAAAGGCGAAAACTCATTAACAACCTAATTATGGATGGCAACACTTATGAGGAAGTTCAGGAACTTGTTGGGTGTTTGTTGAAAATGGCAAGAAATAACAAAATTTGAGGGAAAAGCGGAAACACGGTGGCGTAAAAAAGTCCTTACGCAATCTTACATAAATCGTGTTGTTCGGTTTTCAAGAATTCATCCTACTGCTGCAGCTACACAGATTGTGGGTGAACTTGATTTACCATGCGGTGTCCATATTGTAAGAAGGCGATTGAGGGATCACAACTTGAATGCTCGTAGTCCATGAAAAGTCCCACTTCTGAAGAAAATACCCATAGCCAAAAGAATAAAGTTTGCGCGAGATCATTTGGGATGGACTCCTGAAAAATGGAGGAATATTCTTTCGACCGACGAGATTAAAGTTGTACTTTATGGTGGTGAAGAATCTCGGCAGTATGTAAAACGATCACCAAATACCGAATATGATCCTAGATACACCACCAAAACGATAAACCACGGAGGATCTAGTATCATTGTATGGGGATGCTTCTCATACTATGGAGTTGGTGCAAAATCAAAAGTATAATTAATCAACACTCGTATGTGGAAATTTAACAGAACATCATGCAACCATATGCAGACTTCGAAATGCCGTTTTTATGGGTCTTTTAGCAGGATAGTGACCCAAAGCACACCAGCAGAACAGGTTAAACAATAGTTTCAGGGCTAAAAGATCGAGGTCTAGAAGTGGCCTCCCCAGTATCCGGATCTTAATCCCATTGAACATTTCTGGGTGGATATAAAAAAAGAAGTCTCGAATGCCAAACCAAAAAATAACAAAGTGTTATTGACCGTAGTAAGGCAGGTTTGGAGATAAATAAATATTACCGCAAAGATGTAAGGGGTTTTTTTACTCAATAGAATGTCGTTGCGAAGCTGTGTTATAAAACAATGGTCATGCTACTAAATACTAGAGTTGGGAAATAATGATTACAAAAATAATTCAATTACAATTAATTGTAATTGAAATCTTCTAACACTTTTTCAATTACTTTTAAATGTAATTGAATAATTTCAATTACTAATTACATGTAATTGAAAACCGTCAAAAAAGCATTAATGTAATTGATTTATTGATTTTGTCAATTACATTGTACATGATATTGCACAAATGGTTTTTTGATATCAACGGCCCACGTCGAAAGTCTTTGGTCTTTTACCGGAATTGTAGCTACTCCTCGCCGACAAAACTTCAACGACACTAAATTTGACATGTTAGTGCTGTTGTAGGTTAACCAACTGTTCTACTAATAGTACAGTCAAATTATGTTTTTATAGTACAAAAATCATTAACAAGGTTAACTTTCCAATCATGAAGAAGTGTACAATGAACATTGGTTTAGTTTATTAGTTCAAATGCCTTTTATTTACCTTAATTGTTATTTTTTTATTTATTTTAATTAATACTAACATGTAATGAATTACAATCCAAAAAATCAAATACTTTAAATGTTATTAACAGAGTGCTTTCCTTCAATTACTTGCAAAAACCGATTACTATTTTCAATTACATGTAATTTGAAAGTGAAAATTTTCAATTAAGTGTTATTGTAATTTAAAAAATTCAATTACTAATTACTTGTAATTGAAATGAAAGTTGAAATAAATTACAAAAAGTAATCATTATCATCAGCGGAACAACAAAATGCCAAATAAAAAATTGTCAAAATTCAAAAGGCTAATCAAACAAAGTATTAAATGAAAATTGCAAATTGATGATTTTTGAAATCATTAAAAAAAGGTAATTTGCAAAAATGCTCAATAAACTAAATGCGAAACGAAAAACGGCGAAATAAACCCTCTGGAGACGTAAATTTGCCAGAACAATTTTGGCAAAACATACCATAAACGTTTTTTTTGCATATTTTTAAATTTTTCTAATTTATGTTGTATTTAAATTTTTTTTTATTTTTTATATTATAAATTTAGCGTCACGGCTTAGCGATACTGCTGCTGTAATTTTTTTTGTTGTGTTTGTTATTATTTTAACATTGACAGAGATGCTTTTCAAAGCATCGCAGCCCTTAGTCGCATCCATTGTGTTCAAGCAATCATTTAACAGCTGATTTCAAAACAATTGAAATGTCACCAAAAACGGGTAAGTAAATGTTCGATGTAAACGCTTTACGAGTTTCCGAAAACCTCATCTCACGAATCATCATCCTCAATACCTAAGTAATATGATTACTATACATATGTCACCACTGGAAAAAAAACGAATGCTTATTCACCCGCGCTGCTCTATCTCATCGTGTAAAAAAAAAGTGTCGAGTTTGTAATAAAAACCAACAATAAGATGATCGAGATGTCTGAAAAAGTCGGTCTGGTCGCACTGTGGGACAAAATGGGATTTTAGCGCGCCAAAAGTCGGATACATAGGAATAGGTTGCCGCAAGACAAGGAAAAAATCGTAAAGGAGGGGAGTTTATTTCCCCCCGTTTAAGCGGGAGGGGCAATTTAAAAAAAATTACTTAAAATAGAAAAAAAAATATTAAAAAACAACGGTAAGACTTATAACCAGAATGCCATTCTTCTTTTCAAACCAAGTTATTTCAGCAAATAGTTTAAGAAAAATTAATTTTCAAACTAAAAATTTTGAAAAAAATAATTTTATTTATTTAAAAATTTTAAAAACCGGATACGTTTTGATTTCTGTTGGTCGGAGAAAATGAGTGTGTGACCTTCAGATTATAATATTGCGAACACACTTTTTCGGGCGGTACTGTTGGAATACTCCCTCAATGTCTCAAATAATGCAGATTTTTTTATCTGCCGCCATTTTGTTATATTGTAAAAGCTATTACGGTTTTGATTAAACTTCTTACTTTTAATGATCAAAATGATTATGAGAAAACAGCTACAGAATTAGTCATTCCGCGTTTTCTTGAAAAAAAATTGTCTTATTTTTAGCTTATTCGTGTATATCTTTATATCGGGCTAACCGATTTTGTTATAATTTTGCATATAATAAAAAGTTCAGACAATATATTGCATTTCCAAGCTTTGAAAAAAAAAAATCAAAAAAATCGATTTTTAGCATTTTTTTGTTTTGTTTGTTATTGAACCAATATTGAACATGTGTGGCAGTATTACCATATTACACTCGTTAATTACAAGACCAAGTTCGTGCGATCCAGTCGTGCATATTTTGTGTATGCATATTCGATTCGATTATGGAATTCTCTTCTTAAAAATTCAGGTTCTTACAAGAGAAACAAGTTTAAATTGATCAAAATTTGCCCGCTTAAATTCGTTATTATTTAAACCCCAAAAATTTGTGTTTATTATAATGATTATAGACACCTATGGAGCAAGTTCCTCTATATGACTCTATGATTCCAATTCATTTAACATCAGCAATCAGCAAAACCTTTTATGGGGTACTTAATTGATTCGTTAAAATGCCGCTTATACATATAGGGCCTTACTAATAATCAAAAGCTAATGTCGACTATTAGTTAACCGGAAGGTTAAAACAAAGTGCTAAGCTTTAACAAAATGCTAGGTACCAATAAACAATTTAACCCTTTCACTAACTAGTCTCCAGACTTTCCTTGAATCTATTACAAAATCTACTACAAATGAGGAAAAAAATTGAATGAACTGTCAGAATTTCCACGAAAGTCTGTCAAAGTTCCAACCGGAGGCAACCAACTAATTAAGTCGTTTGCTGAAGGAACAATTAAAACCCAAGTTGGTTTTATATTATTTCTATCAGCAGGTCCAGTAATTTTAAATTAAAATTAAAAAACAATCACAGCGATATTTTAATATTGTAGTCAGATTTTCTTATGTTTTGTTTTGGGGGGTAGGTAAAACAAGTAGGTAGGTTGTAGGTACAATATTTTATAAAGAAGGCGAAGTTTTACTTCTCGGGAACGCTCTTGCCAGCTACCGAAAAAAACATCGTAAGTCCATCGCTCTGCTTAGTTGCGTCCTCCCTTGTCGCCACATTCACACCTCAGATGCACGCTCTTGCCACAGCTGTAACAAGTCTTGGTTACTTGGAATGGAAATGTGACTGGCTCTTTTGCATTTGTAACACGATAAAATGAAGTTGGACGAGCTACGGCTATCGTACATCTGTTCGGGACAGTTGCGGCCCAGTGGTCGAGTTTGTTGCATTTGTAGTATGTTTGGTTATCCATTTGGGTGCAGGATTTGGAAATGTGACCAATTCCATTGCGACGACTCCTCGGGGCATGCATGAGTGTAATGCCTGGTTTGGTTGCATTTGTAGCATTTCTCCGGGTTGCCTCCATTCCTCCGCCACCGCCCGGAGCCCGGAATTACTGTCACGTGCATAATGGCCGGGACGATTGCATTTGTAGCAAGCGATGATGAAATTGTTGATTGATGTTTTGTTTGTTAAGTTTTTTTTTGGATAACTTTATTTTCTGCAACACTGTCACATAAATAAAAAAAAACAACAAAGCAGGAACTGTCATAATTTGCTCTATTCCTTCAAAGTTAAGTATTGCCGTATTATTTTTTTACAGAATGTATTAAAGTACTTATAGTACGTCAATTGATTTAAGTGTTGGAGCAATTTTTTTTTAAATTAATAACACCATATTTTTTAACAAGGAAATATATTTCTTATACTTTATTTTAATATTTTTCATTCGAGGAAAATCTTAAACTTAAAATATTTTCAAATAAAAATAAGTAAACTGGCATATTTTGTCTGAGTATTTAATTGTTTTTTTTTTTAGGGTTTCTATTGTTAAACAGTAAGGGCCAGTTTTTTCACAGTGTGTTATCTGTTATCCATGATTATTTCCACTTGTATCAAAAAATCCATAGCTTGAGTTGTCAATCATGGATTAAGCCAATCAGCTGATTTCGGTTGATTTACACCATTTAACCAGGATTTTGAAAATTGTATCAAAAACTTGACCTATTGTGAACAACTGGCTCTAAGGGTATTCACGCATTGTCGATAAGTCGTCGTAAAAATCGTAAAAGTCGTCAAATGCGTAAGTCTATCAAAATTTGTATGGAAAACCTGAAAGATTTACAAAGCTTACGACTGTTTACGAACGTTTACGATGACTCTTATGCCTTTGTATTTTTTTAAATTTAGATTATTATCGAAATTCTGATTTCCACAAGTGCACACTGTATGAACAAATAAAACAATCAATTTATGTTGCACATAACTACCTAAAAATACAAACAATAAATAAAGTACTTCTAAATGAAACACTTCTTTTTCGCTTTGAAGAAAAATCTGAAGATTGAAACCAACCCATGAATATATATATATACCTATTGAAATCGACCTGATAACATGGGAATGTAGAATTAAGTATTAAATACAAATTTCGGTACCATAAAACAGCACTAGGGCAGCACTTTTCATTTAGTGTTCGACTTTAAACATGGATTTCCGTGTATTAAATTTTGACATATTGCTAACGACTAAACTGGAGATTAAAGTCGTTATTGGTATGCAGATTTTCTAAAATCTGAAGATTTTCTTTTAACCTCAACACTAAATTTGATTATTAGTAAGGCCCATAGTCAATTAACCAGCTAATAAAAGTGAAATTTAATTTAATCAAATCTACGAGAAAAATGTGATGTGCGTTCAGTTTCATTTTCAATGCATGCTGAAAGTCTAGCTATACCGGCTTTAAGATATAGCGCCATGCTTTTGCTTTCATATAATTTATCTACATTATGGTGATGGCGGGTGCGTCGCTATTTATAGTTAGCACTAACGCTGCTGCAATATGAATTTAATTATTTTTTTTTTCTTTTTCAGTAAATCCCGTGAAAATGTGATTCTTGCCGGCCGCGGCCATCGATTGCGCCAGCAGTCTGCCTGCCTGCCTGCCTGCCTGGTCGCTTATCTTATCTAGGTTACTTTAGTTGATGTTTTAAAAGATTTAATTTTAATTTAAATGCATCGAGGTCTATATTTTATTTTGTTTAGTAGCGATTCTCCTGATTCTGATTCTAAAAATACATACATTTCATTTAATTTTTTTTGAGAAACTTCCGTAAACATGCAATGGGATTGTAAATCTATTTTATTTTTTTCCCTTCACAATGTTTTTTTTTGTTTTGTTTTTTTTTTTTTTTTTTTAGCAAACCTTGTGCTGTGTTAACGCTTACAAAGTATTCATTTCTTCATTCGTCTGCAATTCACAAAGTTAATGTGGGAACGATAGTACCAGTTTTTCCTACGATTTAGTTGTTGAGGGGGTTTGTGGTGTTTTTTTTTTTTTGTTTTTGGTGAAGTGGGTTTCTTTCCATTTGTAGGTAAGGTATGCACGAGGGTTTCAGAAACTATCTGCAAACACTTCTTGTTGTTCTCCACAGAACTGTAAAGCTAGAAAGAACAACACACACAAAAAAAAAGAAGAAAAAATAAGTTATTGGTGAAATTGGAACTATTGGAGAGCTCACTTAGTTTTTTTTTTTTTTTGTTCAAATGAAATAGGATACATTTTTGTGTTATTTGGAATTTTCCTTTCATATCGAAACATCAGACCAAAAACAAAAAGAACTTTTAAATCACAATTTAGCTTTTGGGTCGTTTTGCATTATTTTTTCTTTCATCCATAGCTAGATTTATTGGCATAGCATTTGTCCTGAGAAGTAGTATACATAATATGGAACAAGAACTTGGGGTTGTTTCAGTTTCCAAATTAAAAAAAAAAAAAAAACAAAAAAAACAAATTTAAGGACATCTTTTTTACAAATAGAATATTTAAGCCATTAATTATGAAACCAAATAAATGGGTGTGGTTTTTGCATGAGTATTGAATAAATGGCACGCCCGTCGCTTAAGTAAACTATTTTATAGCAGAAACGGTGACGGATATTTCTACATACAATTACTAGCGTTTTTCTTTTTTAACTCAGAGCAGATCACGAAACTGTCAACAAAAAAAAAATCTATGTTTTTTTTTAGCTAAGACATATCAGAGCATATAAAGTGTGTTTCTTTTTTCCATCGGAGTTAGCTCAGAGCTTGTTCAATTAGCTCAGAATAAAATGACCGAGCAAATCGAGCGAAAAGCTGAGCGAAGCCAACATTACGGGTTGGGTACGAAATCCCGCATCACAAAATCTCGTATCACGAAATCCCGCATCTGAAATTTGGACAAAGAACTATTTGTTTTTTGAAAGAAGGTTCTGGAGGTGGATCTGGAACTGGGACAAAAGTTCTGGAGGTGACTCTGGAACTTGGACAAAGGACACATTTTTTTTTTCGAAGCAACTTTTTTTTATTAAGTTACACATTTAAAAAAAAAATGCTTTTTTGCTACATATTGTGACAAGGTTCTGGAGGTGGATCTGGAACCGGGGCAAAAGTTCTGGAGGTGACTCTGGAACTTGGACAAAGGACATTTTTTTTTGTTTTTGGAAACAACTTTTTTACAATTTAAAAAAAAAAATCTGGAGGTGGGTCTGGAACTTGGACAAAGGAAAAAATTTTTTTCGAAACAAAACAATTTTTCCAAAAGAAAAGTTATTTTTTTTTTAAATATCTATTTTTTTCCAAAAAAAAAAATTTACATCTCGGCCCAGGTCCAGAATCACCTTTCTCAAGGTCCAGAAATCCAGAAAAATATTATATTCGAAATCACTAACATGCTGCGGGATTTCTTAACAATTCCCAACTTCACACATAACTAAAAATTAAAAATGGATTCCCTATGAAATGACAGTTCAGTGCTCAAGTGTGTTTCATTATTATATCTGAGATTGTGATCATAATCTGCTCAAAGCTCTGCTTTGATTGCTCAGCCTCTGCTCAGAGCTTTGTTCAGGGCCAAAAAAGAAAAACGCCAATTGAATTTGTCCTTATCCCTATACATAAGTTGGTTTTTGATGTGTAAACATCTATGCCGGCGCGCGGTAGAGTGAAATAAAAACGTGGACTTTCCTCTGTGCAACGTTACGGAGTAGCACGTTTCGTTGTAGCACGTTTCGTTGTAGCACGTTACGTTACGAAAATCTACTCTGCCCCCGTTCGGGTGCTAATTTGTTACTTTTTGTTTGCCACCGACCAAAAGCATTTATGTATTTACCGAAACATTTTAACACTTATTTTTTATATTTTATTCTTTTATTTTTAATATTTGTCCAAGCAAAATGGACGCGACACTAGAAACTAGAAAGACAACAAAATTAAAACAAAAATAATAATATTCCCCTGTAGGGATTGACAATTGACATATGTAAGTCAATGGCTGTAGGTATGGTAGGATATCGGGTGCGTTCAGTGATAAAAATCTGAACTTTAATTCTGCGTTTACATATAATGCTTTTAAACGATGCAATTTCTTCTTGCAATTTTTAAGCACGTAGGCGAGGGACTTAGGTGGTTGGGGTACACAAAATTGCTGAGGTTGAACAAAAAGCAGAGTTATCGCTCTTTTTTCTGCTTTTCCTTATTGTTTGAGTGTGTTTACTTTTCACTCAGATAACTTCGAATAATCAAATGGAGTAGAGTTCAGAGAGATGATATCTACTAGTCGTGTTTTTTTGCAAAGGCGCGAGAAAATTGGTCGAAGAAAATGGAGTCGGGGCTAGGCAATTTACATGTTAAATGTAACAAAACCTAATCGCCTTCTGGCTTAGCTAAACGCGGCGAAAAATTCTGCTACCGGCGTGAATTGCATACATTTTTCGATAGTTTGTATGGAAACTCCACTTTGTTTCTGTAATGGTGTCCCTGTCCCTAATCCCCGATGTCTTTTTTTGAACCAAATCCCTCCGGGCTTGCAAAAAAAAAAAGACTACCTTTGCACATCCACAAAGTTAACATTTATTAAAAATCGCAGCGTCCAATTTCATAGGCGGTTGGCTGCGCTGTCAATCGATTGAAACTGCGATTTTAGTGATTTCAACTGACAACTGCAACTAAATATTCTAAAAACGTCAAAATATATAATTCACCGGCTTTTTTTCAAAATACAAAGTGACATTCATTGGGTACTGAACTTTGTATAAGTTTTACTCGATGGAAAGATGAAGTTGCATAAGCGTCGTTGACAGTTCTAAGTGGATATTTTAATTCATCGCCTATCTGTCAAATCATTAAATTAAGTGTCAAATTGCTTTTTGGCGGTTCCGCCACTGGGTATTTCGCTGCCGACTTTTAAGCACTGCCTACAGATAGGTAATGCAGTGTTAATTATTCAATATGGCCATATTTCTTTTGAGTACGTTCAATAATAAATTAGGCGCTTGGACAAACGTTGATGTTTACACATATTAACCGTGAGTCCCGGCACTCACACATTTTTTTTTGTATACTCGTCCCCATGGACAACTGGTTTGATGA
The DNA here is from genome assembly GCA_932273885.2 of Leucozona laternaria. Classification (NCBI taxonomy): domain Eukaryota; kingdom Metazoa; phylum Arthropoda; class Insecta; order Diptera; family Syrphidae; genus Leucozona; species Leucozona laternaria. The sequence continues at coordinate 49,406,229 of OW026366.1, forward strand.
TAAGAACTTGAGTACAATCAAATTGCTGAAGGATAGTTGTATTTTTCTTGCCATTCGGGTTTTGCATTCTGCAGTTCTTCAGTAGTTGTAGGGAATTTGATCCAATGGTTTGACTTCTGGATTATTGCCGCACTTACAAGGGAAATAGTTTTAGAAACCGTGGACTGGTCTATATTCCAATGTCTTCTCCGATTCCAGTTTGAAAACCTGGATCACCTATGAAGTGAAGGAAAATTCTTTTTTTTCTTCAATGCTTGTTAAGGAACCACCCCTTGTTTCTGAACTACTCCCAAGAAAATGATTGAATCTGTATAGAACGCGATAATCATTTGAAAATCCTTCTCTTCTTCTTTTATAAAATTTGACCTTGCGGTTTAAAATTGACATGAACTTCCCATTTATGGAAAAAAACATATAAAGAGCTATTTACTTCAACGTTGAGCAATCAAATGAGCTAACTCACAAATAGGAGCAGGTGCTCCTCTCGATGGAGTAAGTGCTTTGCTTTATTCGTACCTAATAATGGAGCAGGTGCTTATTGTGAAGTGGTGTTCATCAAACACGTAGGTGATCAATCCTTGAGCACCTTCTCAAGTGTTTTATTCATACCAAAGGGAGCACCTGCTCTTAAAAGTTGAGTTTTGAGCAGGTGCTCCATTTTTTTCATACCCCCCAACATCTCGCTCACCGGCTCTCTTTTGCGTTTACCAATGTTCCATATAATGTATTTTGAATATGTCTGATTTTGAATATTTTAACTTCGAAGAGTGTTTACAAAAGAATATACATGCAGGGTGTCCCACAGTTATTTCAAGTCAAAAACTTAAGAAGTAATTTTCTCGTTTTCGCTTCCTTTTCGACTTATACCTACCTTACGGTTTCTATGATTTTTGGTATCGTTTCTTTTGACTGACTTTAGCTTTGCCAAACTGCAACCTTTAATTTAATCTGGTAAACCTACACCTAAGTCAATGGCCTAAATCTCCCCTTACCTTGTTACATAAAAAACCCAAGCTATTTATATAGTCGAGAATAATTCTCATGCACACTTCGCCAATAATATTGTCCATAATTCAATTATTTTCAATTTACACAATCATCAATTATAACACAGATATTCTATTACGTCAATTTCCTAAATACGCTACGCATACGAATTAACATTATTCGTTTTAGTTAAAAAAAAAAAAATCAAGTCAATACTCAAAAGCATAGATAAATTATGGGGAGAGGAGATGCTTTGCTGTGATGAGTTTTTAATGAAGAGCATCATTTCGCCTGATACATACATATATGTATTTTGAGTGCAGAAATGTTAATAAAGACATCATATCATCTCTTAATTGTATTTTGTGGCGCCACAGCTCACACCACCCCTTAAACTCTTTTTAACATAAAATTAAAATTAAATGGAAAAATTTGTTTACTAAACTTTTGGTTTCTCGAAACAATTAACGATAAAAAATGATTTCTATTTTTATGTGCATACAGAAAATCAATGCAAGAATGAGTTGCGCGAACTTGATCTACTAGTTGGGGTTTAACAGCAATAGCTATAAGGAGAATAAGTTCGGTCATAAAAAGTTAAGACGGCTCGGGGTATTTAATAAAAATAACCGCATTCCATTTGTTTTAATTGAATCTTTATAAAGATGAAAGTTGTTGAGGGTTCAATAATTTGCGGCAAAATAAAGAAAAAGTCCCGTAAATCGTCCTACTAACTCATGTTGTTATCGTGCTCGGCACAGTGGTTCAACAGCGGGGAAAAGCCAGATATGAAAGTTGTGATTTGAAGTATAGATTTAACTGTTTCTTCAACTGTCCCGACCCGGCTCGCACGGGTAGACAAATTTAAATATTAACAAAAGAAAATTTAAATTTTTTTATATTTTATAGTTGCCTCGGAAAACGTTGTTCTACCTATCCGGTAGGTGGAGCTATGTTTGATCCAGATTGACTTCACATGAGTTCGCCTTTACTCCTAGTCAATTTCGGTTATACGGCATATTTGCAGGTAGTTTGAGTCAAATTTTAGGCTGATTATAAGTCGTTTTTGACATACAAAGAGAGGGGGTCGTACCATCTTTACATTCCCAACTTTTTTTAAAAAATGATAATTTGAAATAAAAAAACTATCATCAGGATCAAGCAAGCCTGATGTTACTTCAAATAATATTATTTCAACACAAGGTGTAATTCAGGAAAATGTATTAAAAATTAAAAAAAAAAGTACGTATACGCCCAAGTGCCCCACAATGTTCTATCGTCGTTTTTGGGGAGAATAAAAGTTAAATCTTATTTTAAATCAAATGTGGTTCAACGTAAATAATCTTCCCCCGGGGATAATCTGCTAATGGGTTTACCTTTTTGACACTAAGAAAACATGATTATATTGTGAACATGAGTCATTTTGCTAAATTAATATAGAATTTTTTAATAACTGCACCATAGCGCTAATGCGTACGGAATCTTTTTATATAAAACAAAGTCGGTTTAGTTACAACACTTATAACTCAAGAACGGCTGCACCGATTTTAATTATCATTGATTTGTTGGATTTGTCTCCGACCTGAAAAGTAGAATAACTATAAAAATAACGTAAAAATTTACTATGTAGGGTGAAATGAAAAAAAAACCTATCCGATTAAAAAAAAAAACTCTACCTTATTCTTCTTATTCTTACGAAAAAGCTCCAAGGAATTTTTTGTTTAAAAATTTGAAATTTGTAGGGTGAACTGGGGTAAAAATAAAAAAATGTCCGATTTAAGAAATTCTTTTTTTTATTTGAAAGGTTTTTTAAGGAAATGGCTTTAGGGATATTCTTTTTCCAATCTTTTATTTGTACGGTGGAATGGGGTTAAGATAAAAAAGGTCCGATTTAAGAAAATCTTTTGTGTTTGAAGGGTTTTTTTGAGTGGATGGCCTCAGGAATTTTTTTTTTTTCAAAAATTTGATATTTACAGGGTGAAAGGGGATAAAAACGAAAAATGATATCCGATTTCAAAAATTCTGTTTGTGTTGGAAAGGTTATTTTTAAAAAATTGATATTAAGGCATAGAATGAAATGGGATAAACAAAAATAATGGTTTTCGATTGCAAAAATTCTTTCTGCTTTGGGAAAGTAATAAAGGTTGGACTTAGATATTCATATTTTTACGAAGTTTGCCATTCATAACTTAAAGTGGGTCAAAACTCAATTAAGAAGAAGAATGAAGATCAACGGGAAGCTATTAGATCGATGCATAACAGTGAAGAATCTATTAGAAAAATAGTCATTGGAAGCTCTGCAAGATTTGTGTTTAATGCTATAAACTTCAGAAAAACCAAAGACACCAGAGGGCGCCTATCCCAAATGACTGGAAGAGATAGAGTCACTTTGGTACGAAAAGCTAAGTTGAATCCGTTCATGCCCTCAAAAGATCGTGCAGTGCGAAATAGAAAAGCAAATAAGTGCCATAACTATTCGTCGTATCCTAAACGATGTTGATCTTCACGCTTTATATCCATTGAAGGTACCATTGCTTAAAAAAAAAATACATACCCAGAACAGGATTTGTTTTTCAAAAATTTACGATATAAAAAAGATCCCCTTAAGGCCAGGGAACAGTGGAGGAATGGACTTGGAGTGATGAAACTAAAATAAATTTATTCGGAATGGATGGTAAAGAGTTTGCCCACCGCCCAAAGTGTGAGACCTACAATCCGAGGAACACAAAACCAACCGTAAGGCATGGAGGTGGCAGCATAATGCTTTGGGGTTGTTTTTTCTTGGTGGGGCTCTGATTTCAACGAAACTATTGAGTGACCTTCGCAATCTTCGGACCTTAATCCTATTGAGAACCTCTGAAATGAACTAAAGATTGTTATTAGTAAACATAAACCTTCCAACAAATACGATTTCTGGAGAATTTTCCAAGAAATGTGGTACCTATTCGATCCCCCAGGAAAAGTGCCAGAAGTGGGTAGGCTCTATACCGAATCGAAAACATGTAGTTTTAAAAAATAAAGGTTTTTTTAACTAAATATTAAATTTTCTCTGCTAATAAATAAAGAAAAATGACATTGGTAATCAGAAATTCTTGTTTTTTGTTAAAAAATCAAGTGCTGCTATTTTTATGACCAGCTTTTGAGAAAGCCTACTGCAAACTGACTTGGAAAGTTTAAGTTTTCAAAAATGTATCTATATATTCTCTTGTAATTTTAATGCGAAGCTTAGGTTCGTCTACCCGTGCGAAGCCGGGTGGATCAGCTAGTTTCAAATAAAAAAAACAACATTGTCAAGTCAGAAATTTAGTTAAATTTATGTTTGAAACGTCGAACTTTCTGCCTCGTAGAAACTATTCTTCTTCTCCACCTTGGTATAATAAGGACCTTCGATCTCTTCGCAGCGTCAGAAACATATTGTGGACAATATACTTGAAATCTAAATCGAACGCCGATTACCAATTTTGTTCAAACGTTTTTATGCAATTCTCGGATATCTGTGAACGACTCTATAAGGAATACATTAGTTGCATGCAATCCTCGATAACGACAAATCCTAAACGTTTCTACGAATTTATCAATATGAAAAGAAAATGTGATGCCTACCCTCCTTCCCTCTCCCACTTGGACAACTCTTCATCTGATCCAACAACAATAATAGCAAACTAGCAGACCAAAAAATGCTCAAACACACTGATTCAACCGCTAACCGTTCTTTTTACGCTATCTATTTTCCAGGGTGTTTTTCCTCTGTCATGGAAAGTATCTTACATGTATCCTTTTCATAAAATAGGGACCAAGAAACAATGTTTCCAATTATCGTCCAATAGCCAAGCTTTCATGTAAAAGGTGTTTTTTTTTAAACGTGTCGTTTTCAATCTGGTAATACTTTTTTGGGAGTTGGTCTTTTTGACAGCTGTCACTTGATTTATGCTCAGTTTGGTTTGCCATTTCATAATTAATAGACTTAGTCCTGAACAACGCTTGCAAATCGTGCAAATTTATTGCCAAAATAATGGTTCGGTTCGCGCGACGCATTGCTTGCTGCGTCCAATATTCGGTCGACATAATCGCAAAATCGCATAAATTCGAGCAACTATGGATCGGTTTCACACCACGTTTACTCTAGTGGATAATGCGCATCCTCAGAGACGCCGCACAGTGGTGCGAGAGCGGAAAAAAGTCTTTTGAAAAAGTCATGTCTATCGTTTTAAACTTTATGTTTAAGTACTCTTAGATAATCCGAGGGTATGATTTAAAAGTATTTTTTAACATATATATTGTATGTACTGATTTACAAGCCCTCAAAGTTGAAAAATAATTTTACTCAAATCGCGAACCGTATTTTCAACAAATTTTGAGATGTTTTTTTCCGAAGTTCCTGTAGGTAAATTCTCTAGCTTCTTTAATAATTTAATTGGTCTATTTTCGATCATCTAAAAATAAAAAAAAATATTAATTATTTATAAAAGATACCTTCTATAAGCAGCCTGAAGCTTAAGTACTTAGAAAAAATGCTTTTTTTTAAAACTTTTTGATTTAAAAAAACAGCTCCAAAAGATACCAAAAAAGTAAGTATGCCACCATATGCTCCATACATTCATGTTAAAGCACAGAAAAAATCAGCTGCAGATACGTGCAGATGTGGAAGTTATGCTCAAAAATGTTTCGCTTAATTGGATTTCAAAAAACTCCGTCTTGACGGTGGTGTTTACCAAAAAATTTGATTACTTCGGTATTAATTGTCAGAATGAACTGGTTAAGCCCATTATTTTAAGGAAAAATGTCAAACTTTATTTTAAAAATAAAACAAAATTAATACATTGACCCAGAGCTGAGAATTTCGATTTTTGCGAAACCATTTATTTCTGCCTGGAAAATTTTTCAACTTTCAACTCAATTTTCTTGAAAGCAACACACGAAAAATAATATAGTTTTATGATATTTTGAATTATATGATAGAGCTTAATACAAAATAAAGAAAAGGATTAGGGATAATCTTTTATTTTTTTTTTATTTTTCCCTAAAAGTAGGGCAGGTAAAAATAAAAAAGGTGTTCTTTTTAAAGTTTTATTGCTTTGTTTTTGTTCTGTATTGCGTAATTTTTTACTACCTGTAAGGATTAGTAATGGCTTATTAGAATAAAATCTCTTATTTAAATCTATATATATAAAGGATTAATGAAAAAAAAGTCAGCATTGATTTATTGAGCATTTGTGCAAGGTGTGTAAGAAAAATGTTTACTCTTTGGTCAACCAAAAAGTGAAAGTGAAGTGAAATATAATAACAAACATATATAGTGAATTCAATACATTAAAATGGATTCAATCGAAATTCCTTATTCGGTGTTGTGTAGTGAACTTATTACTAATGGTCATGATAAATGAAATACCCCAACTTAATTTCTGAGCAAATAGAAACTGTGCTGTCAGAATTAAAGAAACGTTTTATTTCTCATTTCATGGAGAAGAAATAATTAAAAGCTGTGCATTTCCTGTTGGATCGCTCTCCGAGGAAGCCCAAGAATGCCGAAATAAGGATTATAAAGCCTACCGCAGGTTTCATTCGGAGAAAATGCAGCCGAATTGCGACGAATGAAGATGTGATGCATCATATACTCATATCCTCAGATCCAATAATAACAGGTTTAAGGCCACAGGCAAAAAAGAAAATACTTCCAATCAGCGCAGACGCTAAAAACCTCATTCTAGCGTTATAAAATTACTACTTCATAATTGTTTTTTATTTATTTTTGTTTATGTATTTATCTATTTATTTATTTAATTTTATAATATATATATTAATTAATAATAATATTTTATTCAAAATAAAAAGTTAAGATTTTACTAAAAAAAACTTTTATTTAAATATAACATCAAAACCGTCAAATTTTATAAAAATGTCAATAACTTTTTTTCTCACAATTTTTTCTTGACCAAATTTTGACCAAGCATGTATAAGACTAATCCTAACATGTTTGTCAAATTTCATTTAAATCCGTTGAACCGTTCAGATAAAACAGACTTTTTTCCGCTCTCCCATACAAACCGAACCACTGTGCGCCGTACAGTGCTCACCGAAGATGCTATTGCTGCTGTGGAGCAGAGTATCGAAGAAGACCCGAATGAGTCCATCCGCTATCGCGCGCAACAATTAGAGCTGTCGAAAATTGGGCCTCTCGGCTGGAATTTTTTCGAGTTAGCCGCTACGGCCACTTGCCCGAAATCATTTTTAAAACATAATGGCAAACCCTTATCTTTATAATAAAGCTTAATTCTTGGCCATAACATTATATTATTTGCGTTTTATTTCTTCTTGAAAACCACACGTCTAAAAAAATACCGTTTATGTATACCGAACATTTACGAAAGTATTTTCTGTGAAGCACTTTCTTATCACTGCAAATCTATCTTGTCTCCTGTTCAACATGGTTTCCTAGCTGGAAGATCAACAACAACGAATCTTGTAGATTTTGTTTCTCGTACGCTGTATACTATGGAAGAGGGGAACAAAGTTGATGTTATCTCAACTGATTTTAGCAAAGCCTTCGATATAATGTCTCACAAAATCATTATATACAAACTAAAAATCCTCGGTTCCCCTAAATTTTTCATCTCATGGATTGACTCGTATTTGACAAATAGAAATTAGATTGTCCGTTTCAGATCATCTTTTTCTCTTTCAATTACCGCACCTTCCGGTGTTCCACAAGGTAGTCATTTAGGTCCGATGCTGTTCATTTTAGCAATAAATGATCTTTCTCAGATTCTGGAATGTGATCTTTTAATATATGCCATTCCATAACGAACGCCATCGTGGACCTCTCCGACACTATTTTATTCATGGCATACCAGTTCCATATGTTACTTCATAGCATGATTTAGGGGTCATGCGTGATAGTGAGTTAAACGTTCAATCCCAAATCGACAATACAATCAATAAAGCTAATTCAATGCTTGGCTTTATAAAACGTTGGTCAAAGAATTCTCCAACCCATATGTCTCAAAATCACTTTATGTCACCTTTGTTAGGCTTAATCTTGAATAAGCTTCTTAAATCCCTAGAAAAACGAAGGGTTACCTCAGACATCACCTTTATTCATGATTTACTTACTGGTAACATCGATTGTCCATTATTATTGAATGCAATTTCCTTCAATGCCAACCCCTGTAATCTAAGATCAGTACCTTTTCGAATACATTCGATTTTAGCATTTCCCTTCGAAAAACCTTCCTCGCAAGCTGAATAATTTATATGATTAATTTCCCGCAGATTATATTTATTTTAATTATCTACGATTATTTTATTTACTTATTTATTTTATTAGTCTTACTTCCAAAATAGGTACTTAATTTAAGTACTTGTACAGTAGTTAGTTAAACCAGAGTAAGTCACTCTAGAAGTAAATTCACCCACAGATAACTGAAGAATCAGATTTTCGGTGAAGAATGCGCGCGGAACGACTAAAAAAACTGGGTGGATAAAACATCAAAAGCATCTATTCAGTTAATCCTGAGTTAACTCACTAAATTTGATGACTTAACTCCAGTTTAACTTTAATCTAGCACTGAAAAACTGGACCTTAATAATCGAAAATTTTAGTTTTAGAAGTATCATTATATTTTTATCTGGTTGCTGTATCTACTTAAATCCGCAGTCAAATTAAAAATTATGGCAGTTGACAGTTACAAACAACTGTTAATTCAAAATCTTTTTTCAGTTTTACGATTTTGACAGTTGCCAATTAGCTGGAATCAGTATCTATTTATAATATTATCGGGTTGAAAGATTATTTCAAAGGTCTAATATATAAATGGTTATCTCACAGTTGTTTAACAACTGCCACAATTTTTAGTCTGGCCTAAAATTAAATTACAGCAACCAGAAAACAAATTACTACTTCGAGTCTAGAAGTCGTTGACAAATTGTCAAATTTCTATCAGAAACCATCTCATTTGATCTTAAAATTATATTCAATTAAATAATACCAAGGGTATGGCACGAAAATTAGTTTTAGGCCGGTATTCACCGAACGCTCATAACTTAAAAGGCTCATAAACCTATTCACCAAGCAATAATAGTGAATGTTTCAGAGCGCTCATAAGACTTATGAGTGGTCCCGACCACCGTTGTGAAAAGGTTTTAAATTTTTTCAACAAAAAAACAACTTCACTTCACAGTTTGGGCATGACTGGTTGTGAGAGAGCGGCTCTCATTTTCGGACTTCGAAAAATATTTATAAGTGGTTGGCGAATACCCCAAAGAAATCTCAAGTTAAGAGCCTCGTAAAGTTAAGAGCCGTTTAAGAGCGCTTGGTGAATACCAGCCTTAATCTCTTAGGAACATTGGACACAATTTTCGATTTGTTTTACTAATTTTGGCGCATATCTGCATCGGAACAACTTTTATATCAATTTCAAATTTAAGTACACAATTTAAGATATTTTGTACCATATTCTGACCTAAACTGTGAAGCACCGAATTTAATATATTTTCGTAAAGGCTTGCTCTGGATAATGACTGTTAACTGTCAAACTTTTATAAACGGGCCGTTGTGTGCCACCGCACCGCCCGCCGGCCCGTGCACATAAAATCATTGACATCCTTTACAGATCGAACGAGTTAAAGTGCAACGTTTTAAGTTCGCTAAAATATTATTAAAATAATTGTATTTAATCAAAAAAAAAAACAAATATGCTTTGAACATTGGTAGTCTTATTTATAAACCCATGCCAAAGTATGTCTAACTTTAGACAACTGCCCAACTCCAAAATCTTATTTATAAACATTTTCCATCGACTTAGACATTGCAATTGGTTGTCCAAGCCTAATCTAAAGTAGGTACGTTCAATGAACAAGGTAAAGCTAGTTTCTATAGTTACGAATTGAAAAATTATCTTGAAATGAAAGAAATTTACGTTGAACGTATCCAAAAGTTCACAAAATTGACACATGACAATGCGTTTATATGCGTTCAAGAGAGTTCTGAGGGAACCTAGACCTTGGCTCCAACCTTGAATATATCCATGTTCTTGTCATAATTGAAACCTTAATCATTATATTATTCGCGTTTTAAAAATAACTAATTTATTTCTGATGTTCATATACTAAAGCTTGAGCCCACCAGACTCATCTAAGATCATTTGGAAAAAAAAGAATCTGTAACGATAAATTACAGACAACTACAAACAATACCACAGAACTGCAACCACAAATAATGTACCATACATCCATCCCCCCCAACAGTTAAAAATATCTATTCTTATTGACAATCTTAACCACATTTATTAGAGGCTCCTATTTGATTATACTACCTACCTTTACAAAGTGTGTCTAAATAAATAAAAAACTAGACTTCACAACTCCCTACCTTCGAAGTGTTCGCAACTACATATATACCTTATACCCCGTTTGCATAATCTAAACATTGTTGACTTACTAGCTTGATAAAACTAGCATGTACAAACAACACACAGCCTACACGACAACCAGTGCCATAGCTCTGCTGCATCGTAGATAGAAATAGTGTCAGATGTGTGTTCATAAAATTTAAGAAAGAAAAAAATAAAGTAAAAACGACTACAAAAACAAAAATGTTTTCCAGCTTCACTGCACATAACAGCACATGACATGAAGTTCTTGTTAGAGATGAATTTGAAAAAAAAGTGTAAACACAATGCAATGAAATTATTATTATTTTTTGTTTTTCGTTTGATACTTTCGGGGGAAGTTCGGGGGAAACCTTAAAGCCGTATAGTGGATCTTTCCTACATTTTTAAAGTATGATATAAGTGATTAGATACGTTAATTAAGGACAAGCAATGAAATTATGTAAGCAATTTGAGTCGTGAACTTGAAGGAAACATCAAGGGTAGGTACACATGCAACGTTTTAAAAGCACGGCAAAAGTCGTAAAGCAAGGGTTGGGTTGGGCAAACTCATTCAATAAACAGCTCAGCTGAATTTTACATTTTATTCTATTTTTTCAATATAAGGTTTTTGGTAATTTATAAAGCAGAAGCTACAATAAGACGTTATATTCACTTGTATACACACTTTTCATTTAGGGTTACCAGATTGAAAATAACGAAAAGGTCGACATCACGAGTTTTCTAGGGGGGACAAGTGTTCAAAAAGGGGGACAAAACATGTTTTTGAAAAATATAACTCCAGAGTAAAAAAAAGTGAAGTGAGATGTAGTTCATTGATTGATTTTGAACTTCAAATGGATGTGTTCACAGAAATATTTAATGAAAATATTTTTACAGTTTTCAATTGAATGTTTTCTGTGTTTGAATTTTTACTTAATAAGGGGGACAGAGGTTTGTATAGGTGGGACAAATAGTATTTTGGTATGAAAAAGGAGGACGTCTGGTAACCCTATTTTCATTTCCATGGCTGTGTTCGCAATGTATTCTTGTTTCCATTTCTTCACAGTGCATAATTTTATATCTGGATTATCGACAAAACGTGAAATATTCGGTGGCTATGGACGATAACAAAATAGGACTTATTTAAAAATTTAGTAATTTTATTTTGACATTTGCTGACATTTTTAAAAATTCGAGATTTTAATCAAAGTTAACACTTCGATGATGGAGAATTTTGATAAAGTGGATTTCGTGTCATATTATCCAGTGCGGAATGAAAAAACGGAAATAGGGCTTTGACGTTTTTTGTTGAGAAAATTGCCTTATTTATTTATTTATTTAACTAAAGGTATATATATTTAATGGCTTGACCGATTTGGTGAACTACGGTGCTTCTTAAGAGATTGAACAGTACCTATTGCATTTTAAAACGTTAAATAAAAACCGCAGCGGTTATTCACCTGTTGTTTATTTCGGTTTATAGACATGGTCAATATACGGCATACTTTTGAATACAATTTGAAAAGCCGGATTCGGAGGCGTAATTAATTTACAATTGGTTTTTATCCTAACTTACAGGGAGAAGTCAACGTATAAGAGTTGATTGTCCATTTAGTGAGCCTACATCAATTAATGTTGTACCTCAAGGATCAGTTTTGGGAACCCGTTTTGTTTCTTAATTAGATAAATTCTATTTTCAAACAAAGTTTTAACAGTTTGATTATAGCTTTTGGCCGAGAAATGTTAATTTCATATATCTACCGCCTGGAAAATTTAGACGAGAAAAACATGACAGGCCCCTACCAGTCCTTCATTGATAAAATAAAACACCTGTGTGGCCTTTCCCAGTGACTAACTAATGAAATCTTAATTAACAAAAATGTAGATATGAAAGTTTTTATAATAAAAAGTCTGTATATACTACTGAAGTACATCAGCTAAGTAGAAGATTTAATGGGACCTGTTGAATTATTGATGTAAAATATCTTTAAACGGCATTAAGTCCACAAAAATTGGCGTTTCCTCCCGGCGCGGCGCGGCGATCTCTTGTTGGATATATGTAGTTCACATTGGATTTTTGTAAAAAAAAAAAATTCAGGTAAGTTAAACTTAACTTAATAAAATTTATATATCGGCAAGGCCCTCACTAGTCAAGTGATGAGTCCAAGTGAGATCGCCGCGACGAAACGCCAATTTTGTGGACTAAAGGTCGTTAAAAGCTTTTTTGAATCAAAACCTTAACTCTCCGAAAGTTCTTCAACGATTACTTTCAATTTTTGACATATCATGTTTTTATTGAATTTTTGAACAACAACAACAACTTAAAGTTGCTACCACCAATTGTTTACGAATGTTTTTATATATTTTTTTGAAAAAAAAGAACAGCGCCATCTGTTGGACGTCAAAGTATCATACGCTATACTAAGAACTCAGCAAACTCAGTTACATGAACAACAGGAGCCCTCAGCTGAATTTCTGAGTTTTGTGTCATCAAAATACTTAGAGAAAAAATTTTGGATTTAAAATTTAGCTATTTATAGGGTGAAATTGGGTAAAAACAGACAATGCTATCCGAGTTTGAGTTTGAAAGGTAATATATTTAGCGGGTTTTCTTCGGGGATCACTTTAGGGCTAGTTATCGTTTAAAATTTAGCTATGTATACATAGGTTGAATTTAGGTAAAAACGACAAGATATACTTATATTTAAATACTTCTTTTTAAGAATGGCTTTAGGTGTAAACTTTTTCCCTAGATATAAAACTCAAGCTAAGACTGTCCTCTTTACGGAACCAGTGGTCCGACGGATTTTTTTTTTAAATAAGTTTTTAATACTTCAATTTGAGAACAATTTTAACAAATCTATTTTTTACTAGTCAGGGCTTAGATTAGATTTGTCTTTCCAATCAAAACGGCATATGATTACTGGCGAGGCCCTAGAGATTTTCGGTAAGTTTCCCTATACTAGGTCCTATTATAGTTACTGGCTAAACACAATTGTGCTGTTGCAGCACGTAGTACTGTCAAAGTTGAAATGTACGAAAAAAGTATAAAGAGCTACGATGTGAAGCTGTAGCCGCAGTAAGAAAAGTAACTGCAGCAAAAGGCAAAAGTCGACTTAACTTTAACTTTTGCTGCTCGCTACATACTGCATTTGAGATAACATATTGGATAGTTCAATACTTTTTTAATTAAAGCTAGCCATGATGAACCGCACTACACCATTGTAGACGTGTCGTTTGCTGCATGAGTGAGCGATTTTAATGACAGTTTGTGGTATAGCGATTCTTTAAGCTGAAAACTAAATAGAATGGCGCAATGATTTAAACGATTTAGTACATTGTAAGAGCATTTTAAGTTTGTTTCTAGGCTAAAAAGAGGACTTTCCAAGTTTTAAACGAGTTAGCATCGTACGATCTTCTTTAAGATTTAATTTTTTTAGTTTCATACTAACTCCATATGTCACTTTTGGACAACATCAAATGTGAAAAAAGTATGTTTGCTCACTTATTTGGATGAACTGTCAATATTTTAGGCGTGTTCAGCGTCAGGTCATGAAGAAAATTGCACCGTTTAAAAAAAAACTGAAAATTTTAAGCTAAGAACTTCCTTCTGCTTCACCTGGATACGACTCCTCAAAAAGACACTAAAAAAAATTTAAATTTTACTATTTATATTTTATTTAATTTGTGTTTATGATAACCTGAATCTCTCAAAATACGACCAAATCGAAAATCAGAGCAAAACACATTTGGATCTGAGTCTGATGACCGGCCTTGCAATCGTGAAATAATTATAACTCCCGACTATAAATACTTCGTGGAAGTTCACTAAAGTGGTTGTTGTTTCATACAAAACTTTCGATATTCATATGATGGTGCGAAAGCTTTCCTTTAGTGCGAGTGTGTTACCACACAAAAAGACAACCTATAACTTTTATTATAAGCATCTTTTGAAAAGTAGAAAATGAATATGAGCGAGTTATTTGGTAAAAATTAATTAACTTTAAATTCAAAATGGCGCCAGCAGCTTATGAATCCACCTCACGATTAAACAAGAAAAAAACTAATTTTTTTTTCCAATTCCGCACTTTTTTTCGTAGATATATTTCGACAGGACTATACTTCAAAGAGCCTTAAACCACAAGAGCATAAGTTCTGCCATTAAGTCGTCCATTTTGTGTCCTTTGTTGGATTACACTGCTTTGCTTTTAGACTTATAAGATTTTATTCTACTCCCCGTCGCTATCTAGAGTCATTATACCTATTAAAGTCAAAAATAATGACGTTGTTTGCAAAGGCACCCTTTCTCAAATGATACATCTATAGTCAAACATGGAGCACAAATGAAATGTATTGCAAACTCTAAGTGCATCCATACGAAATGCATTTGATTGAATTAATTTGCCTCGTTTCCTATTTGCTGGGCAATGCTACAATACATTAATGATTAATGGGAGGAAGAGAGTCCATCATCGTCATCGTCAACATCAGTACCTACAATAAACAGTTTTTCTCCTGCTCCATTTGCATCATACCTACAATCCTACACTGTATATTATTTTCAAAACAAAAGTTAATGCATTGCTAGCTCAAGAGCCAAATTAAAATAAGGGGGAAATAAAAAAAAAAAATCCCTTCCTTCTTAGAAAAAAAAAAAAAAAAAACACATCTACCTACCAACATACTAGTATCTTTATTGAAATCTAGAATGTTCCCTTATTTTGCAAAATATACATAATATACATGACGTCGATCGCAAATTTATATTATTTATGGAACAACCGCTTGTGGAAGGTCTTTCACGCAACATCAGGCTTCACACTACCAGTCTTTCACTCCATTCCCAAATCCCAGAGTATGCATGTACATAATATGTATGTATAAGTATAATCAAGTATTATGCGAACCTTAAATTAAAAAGAATATCAACCTAAATCACCGCTACTAAAGAGATTCTTCTATATTTACATTTTTGTTTTCGGATTGGGGTTTGGCTGGTGATGTGTTGTGGTGTGGTTGGAGAATACTATATAAGCAGTGATGTGGTTTTTTTTTTGTTGTTGCAAATTTCAATGATAGCATATTTTCCAGAATTTGTTAAACATCAAATTTTCGTGGATATGGATATGTCATGCATGCCTGATGAAAATACATTTAATTTTTTACTGTGAAACGTAAGGTCATATTCCACAGTAAGAATTGCCATAATTGCATGCCTCAATTGTAAGAAGAACGGCTAAGTTCAGGTTCAGGGAACTACTACATTTTTTTAGGTGAGTTCGTTTTTGCTTCAGCATGTACGTGTAATGTCAGTTATACTTTGGCTGCTTTCACTCTGTGAGTTTGGTCTCTAGACGGTTTTCTTCTCCTTACAGGCTGAACACAATAGACGCGTGATTATTAAAACTTATTTAACTCTTAGGGCCAGTTTCACAGTCGACACTTACCGGAATAAGTGGCACTTAAGTTTCTCATATTAGGACTTTAGGCTAAGTTTCATAGCCAGCGTAAGTGGAACTTAAGTCACCATCATCGGAGACTTAAGTGCCACTTGTTCGGGTAAGTATGTACTGTGATATTGCGCATTAATTTTTCACATTGCCCACTTAAGTACCACTTTTCTGACTGTAAAACTGGCCCTTAGAAATGTGTTCGCGGCTGCAACCTCCATTGTATTCACTTCAACGAAATGTTATGTATTTTAATTTTGACAAGGACGCGCCCCAAGACTCGTCACTATTGTGTTCAGCCAGTTAGGATAACTTAACCGACTTATTTTGACGTAAGCCGTCTTCAATTATTCAGACACAATACTAATGCTGCATTTACACGACTGACAAATTGGCATTATTCTGGCATTTAACTGTCAAAAAAATGACAGAACAATGGAAAAATTCATTCTTTTGGCAGTATAATGACAGAAAATGCCAATTTGTCAGTCGTGTAAATGCAGCATAACTGGCTGAACACAATAGAAGCGTTCGCACCTTTCGAAATTAAAATACATGAAATCTCGTCAAAGTGAATACAATGGAGACGCAGCCGCAAACGTGACTCTGGGAGTTAAATAAGTTTTAATAATCACCCGCGATCGAACGCGCGTCTATTGTGTTCAGCCAGTAATGTGAACACATCATCCGACTCACTCTGACGCTCTGCAGTCGTTAATACTATATCTACTTTTTCACTAAAAGATAATCCGGGATTTAAAACAGAAGATTTAAAATTAATCTTGAAGTATTTTCACCAAAGAAAAGAGGACTAATTTGACGTTTTCAATCTGAATGACATTTGACAAGAAAAAAAGGAAATTTTGTGATTGCTTTACGTGAAGCTAGCAAGAAAAACAATTTCTGAAGGATAAATTAATTTATTTTGCAAAAAAAAAGTTCAGCCATTGAACAAATTGGGAATCTTAGTTTTTTTTTAATCTTCTGAAGTATGTAAATACTCCTCGGATTGTGTGTCCCATCCCTTTATAAACAATGGAGTTTTTTTATTGGCTGCGCAAGTGGGACAACTTATCGGCCCACACTTCAACAAGCAATACCTCGTCCTCCGCAGCCCAGGTTTTCTTATGCTTTTGTGCATGATTGTCTATCTTCTGGAAATTGTTTAATTTAATATGTAATATTTAATAGTTGTATTTATTGTAACATTTAATTTCTTCAGCAGTCGGCACCCACGCAATCGCAATTGAAAAAATGATTGACAGATTTTTTATTCCTTGATTGTCAACAAAGAAAATGACGTTTAGATGGATGCGTTCAACAAAATGAAGTATGTTTGATTTGATAAACCACTGCTTGCGAGAAGATTTTAATGAGATTTATTTTAAATCTTCATTTGAGGAGATCTAAATTTGTATTTGTAAAAAACACGGGACTTAAAGGAGTAGGGTAAATGTCATTAAATCTCGGTTTAGTATGGTCGATGAAAACGCAGTATAATACAAAGCACAAATATGTGGTCGTTGAAGAATTAATTAGAAGTTATTTAATTACAAAATTAAAATGTTATTTAAAAAATATGTTTCCAAACAAAAAAATAAAATTCTGAGTATTTAGGTGCCAAAGAAAGAGTACAGACAGAGAAAACAGATCTCACAAAAGAAAACGTCAACAAATATCCACAGTTTTAAAATCATTCCTTACTAGACTATCTCTTTCTCACCACCATGAAGTAGCAGTGATATAAAATACAGAGACGTCAACAAAATTCGGAGGAGTCAGTCCAATGTGGACACCGTCTAATAAGCGAAGTAAAGGGTCTTCCAATAAGAGGTGTTATTTTGATATTCAAAGAAAAATGGCATTTTTTGAGATAAATGATCGGATGTTTATTTCATTATAAAGAGGAAGGAATGGAACACAACATCAGCCAAATGGCCGCCACGACCACGCTTATAGGACCATATCCTTTTCATGAAATTTTCCATAACCAAATCGCAAAGTGGCTGCCCTATGCCCTCGATAGCCTCACGAATTCCATCTTTGAGGTCTTGAATCGACGCTGGGCTGTTGGCGTAGACCTTATCTTTCACGTGGCCTCAAAGGAAGAAGTCGCAAGGTGTTAAATCACAAGATCTCGGTGGCCAATTGTGATCACCTCTTCGAGAGATAATACGGTCCGGAAACTTTTCCCGTAAAAGATCGATGTGATCTTGTGTGGCACGTAGCGCCGTCTTGTTGAAAGTTAACGTTGTCCAGATCAATACCATCCAATTCCGGCCATAAAAAATCATTAATCATCTCTCGATAGCGCAATCCATTGACCGTAACTGTTGCTCCAGCCTCATTTTCGAAAAAGTAAAGTCCAATGACCCCGCCGGACCATAAACCGCACCAAACAGTCACGCGTTGAGGATGGAGAGGCTTTTCAACAATAACTCTTGGGTTTTCCGAGCCCCAGATGCGACAGTTTAGCTTGTTGACGTAGCCTCCGAGGTGGAAATGGGCCTCATCAGTCAAGATGATTTTTCGATGAAATTCCGGATCATTTTCATGCATTTCAAGGACCCAATCAGCAAAGACACGACGTTGTTGATGATCAGCCGGCTTGAGTTCTTGTGTTAACTGAACTTTATAAGCCTTAAGACCCAAATCTTTATGCAAAATACGGTGTAATGACGTTTGTGGAATGCCTAATTCCAAAGAACGACGAGGAATGGACAAACCTGGGTTTTCTTCAACACTTTGGGCTACAACAGCAATATTCTCAGTTGTTCTTGAGCGACGTGCACGGGTTTTATTCTTCACATCACTAACTTGTCCCAACAGCTCGAATTTGTCCACCAATTTCTGTATTGCGGTCCGACAAGGTGCTTCACCCAAAAATGTTTTAGTTTTACGAACCGTCTCTGCCAAATTTTCACCATTTTTAGTGAATTTTAATAATTTCAATGCGTTGTTGAAGCGTGTATCGTTCCATTTTTATTAATGGCGTAGTTTCTACTTGTCAAATGTCAAAAAATGACAGCTTCAAAAGTGACAGCTACCGAAATAGCGGGCTATTCAAAATAACACCTCTTATTGGAAAACCCTTTATGTAAAAGCACGGGTAGATTTTGACGGTTCATATGGCGTTGATTACGTTTTTTTAATTTCTCTGTTTTTTCTTTTATTTTCTGGAACTAAAAGCATATCACCACGGCTAATTACAGCGTCGAGCAACACGTGCAAATGATAAAATTTTATTATAAAAATCTCTTGTGGCAACGATGTGCGCCCATTAACGTTTGGTGGTCAAATTCGAGTCAATGGGTTCAGCGAAAAATAAGCCAACACCTGTACCTAAACGAAACGCAGGATCTACCGAAGAGAGTCATCTCATGGCGGGAAGCTCTTCCGGAATGTTTAAAATGATTTCAGAAAGTCCAACTTTCGGCCATTTTATCCAGCAAGTCAGGTCGTAATTACGCTGCAAATACAATTTCCATCGTTGTGCTGACGTAAGTCTAATACAAAAAGTCTGTTCGCGTACTAGTCCGAAACCACCCAAAACTACTTGATTTTACCAGATTTGGTCCAATCCTGTTCGCGTACTTCCATTTCGTGTCAATTTGGGCAGAAGAGAGTGCTCGCGAGAGAGAAAACTATTTCCCCTTCTTGCCAATTTTTACCCGAGAAATTTCTTCGGGCAGAATCTGGTAAGTTCTGTTTTCTGTCAAAATCCAGTTAAAGAACCACAAAAAAATACAAAATGGCTGTTGTTTACTTTTACTTTAAGTTTTATTTTCAAGTGTTGAAGTGAATTTTGTTTAAAATTAGTGAAATAATTCCCAAAAAATATATTTTTAATAAAGAATATCTGTTCAAAACCTGGTATTTATTGTGTAATGTGCAGTGCCTTTGTGTTTACAAAAAAAAAAAAAATTGAAATTAAAATATTTAATTGAAGAAATTTTGCTTTGGTGTAATTTAAATGAGTGCTTTTTAATTTAATTGTGGTTAAATTACGATTTTTGAAAAATTTCATTGAATTGCTTTCACTTCTGTTGTTTTCTTCGGTATAAAATTCAATAAAGAAAGTAAAATTACAAAAGTATTTCCAATTTTGTCGCTTTGTTTACTTAGCCCCATAGCTCTTTTTTTGTTTACTTTTTGTTGACGTTTAAAAAGTGTGCAACATTTTTGGTTCAAAGCGTTCGCGTACTTTTGGACAGTGTTTGAGAATTTCATCCCCACTCCTGAAAATCTGACAGGTTGCCATTTTTGGTCCGCAAAGTACCCGAACAAACCTAAAATATACTGCGCACATATAATATGTCAGCTGTCAGATTTATTATCACTAAAAACAGTGTTGCCAATTTAACAACCAACACACCCTTAAACTTAAACAAACGATTGTGAATAAAAAAAAGTATTCAATTAAATTCTTTTACTTCAAAAAATCTCAATTTCTCATTTCTTACGAGCTACCTACTTCTATAGGAATAATTAACTTTTTTATTCTGATGAGCTGAAACACTTAGAAATAAGGAAACCAAAATGATTCTTTCAAGTGAAACAAATCTTTGCCTATTAACCTCCGCTAGATAAATTACAAATGCAATATAAATTAAGATAACACAAGACATTCATATAATTGCCTCTTGTCACTGGACTATTCAATGAACATCATAAATTTGCCGTCGTTCGGTCGGTCGCCAAAAGTTTTATAGTTGCCATCAACGATCATCACACAATAGTATAGCTTAATATGAACTTATGAGATCGCATGGTATCAGAAAACCACTTGACACAATATCCAATGACGACGGCATGAGCATTCGTATTCGTGTATAGTGCAATTGGCTTAGCGAAATCTTTTCATCTTTTCAATAGGATTGTAGCAGGGATTTGTAAAGTACAACTAAAGTGGGTTATTGTGAACAGAGTGTCGTCGTCTTCTCTGGTGACAAAAGTTTCATCCGCACCTGGATCAAAATATAATTTATCTGGAACAGCAGGAGTGGTGTCATTGATGTGAAGGAGGTTTGCGGACTTGAAGTACGCCTCGATTTAAATTGATTCGTATTGTCATTGTCGTTGTCATATCACTATGACAGCAGAAGCTTATACTACATACATCTACTTTTTGGTGCTTTATAAGAAAACATATACATATATAGCAAGCCTGTTCAAAGAGAATTATTGTATAATGTTGCTGCCTTACCGACATTGTTGTTGATTTAAAATTGTGTTATTAATATAAACTTCTTGCCTCACAGATAAATATGTTTCTTCAGATAAACACGTCTCTGCTATAGTTAATGAGCAGATGTGATGATAAGATTGCTTTATTCGTGTATATATCTAAATACAACAATAAATGAAGTAGGTACATCATGCATGCGTATTTATCAATATGTATTTATTTATACATTTTCAAGTGCTCGTATCTCAGGGGCTTTGATAACAAGTAGTGTTTAGGCTGGGAAAAGGTAGTGATTTTAATTACTTCCTAATAGATAAAATCAACATAAAAGAAAACTCATTATCTTTCCATTGTTTGCTCATATATATGATTACGAGGTTTTGAATAACTTGGTGTTGCAATTTTATATTTGATTTACTTATAAACACAGGAAACAGATGCTAAGTAAATTCATCGTTCATGATAGGTACATTGTGTTTTGTTGTTTTGGTTTCGTTTGGTTTGGAAGCTGAAATTTCACTTGCTTCTAAGTTCAGGGTTTTTAAAAGGTCATTTTTCATTTCTAAGGCTGTTGCCATACAATTTGTTTCATGCTCCCGAGTACGAACAGACCATAATTTTCTTTTTGGACATTTTCAGTGGTTAAGGTGAGTAGGTAGAAGACGATGTTTACATTTGACATTTATGCACTCTATCTCTCTCTGAGATTTTTTTTAACAATGAACATTAATGGCGAATTCCTTTCAAAAAAGAAATCGATTTTTTTCTAAACAGAATCGAATTTTTTCTGTCAATTGAAAGGAATTTGTATTTCGTAAAAGAATCGATTTTTTTTTGGTGTGGTTGTCTTTGTGACTTTATAGCTGCAATTGACGCAAAACGTCAAGAAATTATTCACAAAACTGTTAAATGTTTTACCAATAGAATTAAATTAATAAATAAAAGATATTAGCCATATTTATATTTATATTTGCACATATATTTTTAAAGAAAATTGTTATTGAAAAGTTTTCACTTCACTTGCACTGAAAGTTTTTAACACGTCTTTCACTCGCGAAAGCTATTTGTTTTTTGTCAAATTTGTGTTGATAATGAACAACGCACAATAAATTACTTTTATAGCGTATCAGAAATGTCAAGTCTTCATAGTGTGTGAAATCTTGCTAAAAACGCAAGATTTGTTTTGACAGAAAAGAATCGATTTTGTTTAGAAAAAATTCTATTCTGTTTAGAAAAAAATTCGAATTTTTTGTTGAAAGGAATTCGCCATAAGTAAAGACAATCCCCCGTCAGGCATGAGTTATCTTTAATTTGTGAATTATCGACTGTCAATTGATGATCGACAATCTTAATACGGATGATAGATAGAGATAAGATAGAGCACATTCAATGGGGAATTTAGATAAACACGAAATATAAATAACAGAATTCTTGCAATTTTTTAATAAATTTTCTTTTAATAAACGTCAATAAACTCTTTCAAGAATTAGCTCATAATCCATGGTTTTGTTGACTCGGGAGTTAGGTGATTTATAGTAAGTTTCCACCGACCACTAAACCGAGATTTAATAAGATTTACCCTTAATCTTCTTACAATCTCTAAGATTTACCATAAATATTTACTTCGATTATCTAGTAGGTTTCAAATTAGGCCAATAGTTTTACAAATCAACCTAACCAATTCTTTGTCGCACAGAACGCATTCATTGGAAAATCCAAACTTTTTTGCTCCTTTTGACATTCATGAAACTTTCTGCCTCACTTCAACTTCTTAAGGAAAAATTACACACCAATCGCTTTTTGAAAAGATACTGTCAAAGTTAATCTGCTTTTTAATCTTTTTAGGCGGTGGAAACACTACTAAGATTTATATTTAATCTAAGTTGAGATAAACAATCGGTGGAAACATAGATTAGGCAAGCCGCACCATATCACTGGGATCTCAATGGATCTATTGTGCTCCCCAGGATTTAAGGTAGGTATAATGATAGGCAGGGAAAGGATTAAGTGGAAGATTAAATTATATGGGGTGCCTCTTTAAACCATCCCAAATTCTGTATAAATTTCAGGAGGTTCCTTAGTGGCAGAGTTGAGATATCACCCAGTTCTTCGAAAACTTATTCTCCGAGTGCAGTTTTCCTAATTCTGGCTGGGCTGGGGCATTCACAAAGAAAGTGAGATGAGCCCTTTTCCGCCACCTCTTTCTGGCACCCTCTACATACATAGGTCAGATGTGCTAATGCCCTTCCTGCCCATATGGGTTCCCATTGCCTTGTGACCAGTTATATAGTATTCCAACTATAGGAGAGATAGTTGAGTCCTGCTTATCTTAAGTAAGAGTATTCTGTTTTTTTTTTCCTGGAGATATGCGGCCATAGATTCCCAGAAACCCGCCAAGTATCAATTCAAAAAGTATATCTGACATTTATTGATCCATTTATGGGTGGGATATCTGAGCCTGACCCTACCCAGTCATTTGTCTTAGCGCCGGCCGTCTGTAAATAACGAAACATGATTTTCATTTATCACCAGGGTTTTGCTTCCAGAATTCGCTTGTTCGGATATCTATTAGAGTTACTCTGGGTTAAAATGTATGAATGGTGAGGTGTAGTCAGTCTGAATGTGTTTGTTAGTGAAGTTCATTATAGTTATGTGCCCGTAGTGATCCCATGTCCAGTTATTACACTTTTTAAGTCTTAAAGCACTTTCGGCCGCTATCTCTTTCGTAAATAGATCGAGTGGGGCTAGTGAAAGGAATGTTTCTATGGCACTGGTTGTACCAATACACGCTAGTCTTTGGATTTTTGGTTACCTTGTCTAATGGTGGTCACCAGACCAAACATGTGTACGTTATTATAAGCCTTATTATGGCTGTCTATATCCAATGAATGGTTTTAGGGCTAGGTCCCCAAATTTTATCAAAAACACTACTGCAAGTAAAGAATGCTATTGTGGCTTTTTTTTCTCTTTCTTTGGTATATTTTTTCAGTTTAGCTTACGATGAAGAAGCACGCCAAGATACTTGATCGTCCCCGAAACTCGCAGTGGAGTTCCGTTAATGGTGGGCGGGTCTATGTTTTGAACGATAAAGAAAATACCTAGTATAAGGTCAAATGAAATAAATTCTATTTCCGAGAGCACCATACAATACATTTTAGTTTATACAATCGTTGATCGAAAGCATCTAATTTGCTTCAATAGATTCTCCGTATCGTCAGAGTTGGAAGCACATCAACTTGAAAATATGGAATGAAACAAAACTTTACACTCGATAGAAAATAGGCATGTTCGGGAAAATGAGATTTGATATTTCGCTCCGTCAAAAATTGATTGAGCGAATCCAATATTTTGTGTCAAAAACATTATACTGGCATCGTGTAAATAATGTGCTGACACCATTTTGCCATTTTCTACGAATTTACGACAAATTAAAATTAAAATTGAAGTTTGAGCTAAAAAAAATACTCTGGCGTTTTTTTCCAAAGAGAAATTCTGGGGTAATTTCCTCTGGCGTAATTTCAGGAAGCCTACTGAAATCTGCGTTTTGTGAGTGGTAAGCATGATTTTGCTAAAGGAATATCAAAATCTTTACAAGAATGATAAGCATTTTTTTACTTTACAGTGATGAATAAAAAATCGAACAATTTTAATTTTTCAATGCTCTAGATGGATTTTTCTGAATATTTAAAACTTTTCACTCTTATAAGGAAATTTACGAACCTGTCAACGTTAAAAGTGACAGCAACCATACTTTGACAACTGACAGATGCAAAATTGTGCTCAATTTATATGTAATTTGAATAAAAATAATCTTACTATTTATGGCACACAATAGGCATGTTCAGGAAAATAAGATGTCGAAGGGCTCAGCAATCTCAATTACATGGATAGAATTTCTCAGACAAATTTCTCAGTATTTCTGTCAAAATGCTAAGGAAAACAAATTTTAGATTATCATGCCATCATGACAGAGCGAAATTTCTGAGATCTCATTTTCCTGAACAAATCAATCCTAGTATTTGCTTTAAAAAATTTCAAAAATAGATAAACAAATGTCAGTTGCCACAAAGTGATGATTGTGACGTTTGTACATAAACGGGAGAGGAATATATTGCTAAAGAGCTCTATGGGTTGCTTTTATATCTCGAAGTTTTTCTATTGATTTATCATTGAAGACTTTCTCAACATCACTTTCAAAATTAAAAAATATTTTTAAGTAAAACAACACATTTGACATTTCAATTTAAGCGCATAGTTCACAATGACTTTCTTGAGTACAAATTACATAGTTTCAAGTAAAGTTCTGTCGAAATTTATTTGTTTCAACTTGAACACTACTCGTGCTGGCACCCCAGCTCAACATTGTTTCAGCTTGAAGTTCTCATCCGCAAATCATACTACGTAGATTGATCATTCACTGGTTTTATAGAACTTTTGTTAAATCGTCTCCTTGGATAATGAATTTGCTTTCGTTAATTGAAAAGTGCGGGTTGAGATTTTTCATCTAACACTGTTTGACACATTTTTGGTTCATCTAAGGTGCCTAAAATAAATATTTGTTGACTAATTTTGGGTCGCAGAAGACAGAAATGACACTAATTATTTTACCAAATAAGCATTTTAGAGATATTTTATTTTTGTCAATACTAGCTATTTATCCAATAAGTATGTGATCTGATATATGATCCTCCTTTTTCCTATGATAAACAGCTTGTGTTAGTAGGATTCAAATTCATTAAGTTACAGTCGATTAATTTTTACAAGAGTTTTTGGTGAGAGTCCAACATTTTAAATTTTTTTTTTAGTTTTTATTACGGTACTTCTAAATAAAAAACGACGTAAGGAGGTTATGTTTAGAAAAATCGATTGCACTACTTGTTTTTCAAAATCGAAGTATTTTTAGTGTCGGTCTAAAATATGATAGGTATTCAATTTGTCTGCAAATTTCAGGTTCATCTTTTTTCATATTTTCGAATATTGATGAGATATCTCGATTGTTAACACTTTACACTTTTACGAAGAAGACGATAAAAAAAAAATAAGCCCAACTGTAGTGTCTCGGAAAATCGCATTTAAACTGAAGGTGGCAATTTTCGAAATACCTTGTTCAGTTTTTTTTTTTATTTAAAACAGTTATAAGTCTGTTTTAATGGACTCATCAGTGGACATTTGTATTGCTAATATAAAACTAAGAAAATTATCTAAAAAACCTTTCTATTCACTCTTTCAAAAACAGTACATCGCCATTTTTGAGAACTCAGATTAAAAGATATGTATGTATTTATTAGTTGCAACTTGATTGCGAACTAAAAAAAAAAAAAAATTACTCTTTATCTTTATGTTTGGGAAAAAAGTGTTTCGCTAAGTTGACGTCAGTTTGGCGAAACAACTTAATTTCTCAAAAGTAGAGAGAGATTAGAACCGAGAATGGATAGTAACTTGTGACTAATGTCGTTTTCGAGTGGACGTTCGGAGCTACTCCTTTTTCACTCCTTTTAATCCAAATTTACAATTTTCGATAGGAACGGAACAGTTCCGAAATCCAAACGAAAACGACATTATTCGTTGCTAACTAGTTACGCCGACATTTTTTAAATCCGCTATTTTTTAAGGACGAGACTAGAGACATGACAATTTATAACAGTTATAACAGTTTTTCGCCATTAAAAGTGGACGTGCGTTAACGAGCTTCGCGCAACTTGAAAAAAAAACTCTGGGTGCCTGAAGTATGTCCACCGGCAGAGGGCCCTGGCCCTGCGGGGCCGCATTACAGTACTTGTACTAACCAAAACTGTTATAATTGGCATGTATAGAGTCAATTCCATTTTTTAAAATCAAAAATACCCACAAAACCGTTTTTGTTATTATTTTATGCGTAGCTAAGTTAGCAATTAATTTCTAAATTGTTATCCTACATTTTTATGAAAGTTATATTGAGCTAAGTTATCGTCAACTAAGCGACACACCCTTTTTTCGTAAACACAAAGAGCACTAAATTATTTACTTTTATGGGTAACTAATTAATAACCAATTAGCAACTCATTTATTAGATACCTTTTAATCTGAATTCACAAAAGTGTTTCACTAAGTTGATAAACTTCAAAAAGTACCTACTCTGCTGATAAGAAAAATTGTTCAATACAAAATTAATCTAATAAATTTTATTGACTTAAAGACGGTTCCCCACCAGCACATGTCACATATTTTGCCAACAAAACCTAAAACAAATTATTATTTTAAGATGAAAAATTTCGAACGATAAAAATAATAAATCTTCCTTGCCTTCTCCTTCTCCCAACCTAAATGGCCCAGCCTCAATCTATGTTTATTTTTACTTTCGATTTCATTGCAGAACGTGAAAGAATCTGAAATGTGTAATTCAAGTCATTCAAAAGGGTTAAAAAACTTTCGATTGAGCAAACATGTCATGAAATGCAGACAGCTGCTCCACCATTAGACAATTAAGGGAAAACGCGAATAGTGTGAAGACAACAGACAAATAGAGAAGAATATTGTAGCTCATATATATGAATGTATTAATTCCTTGAAATTTTAGTTTCATTGAGAATTATTTTTTTTACATCCAAAGTTTTCCTGGGCGACGACGACGCGACGACCGTTGATGTCAACTTATTTCAAGACGTCCGATTAGGTTGTTAGCTGCGTCGCCGTCGTCGTCGCCCATTGCATTACACATCGACATTGTAATGCATATTTAATTTCTTTGTTGGTCATTTTCTTCGTCATTACTCACATATAGTTGAATAAGCCACAGCATGCAGCAAAAAGAGGTTTTATTTTCTTCATTTTTCAGGAATTTTATAAATGTCTCGGTAGTTTTGGGGGGAAGAAAGGATTTCTTTGTCCTTGCTTGGAAAAACATCAAGAACCTATCGATTTATTAAGTCGCATTTAATCTTTAAGTACATGCTAGACTTTTGACCTTTTTATATTTATTTAGTTCGTCTCGTGAGAACGAAATCCCTGAAGCTTTCACAGCTTCAGACATAGGTAAGAAGAAAAGTGTGATTTCATTTTCATAATCCACTTTGATTTTTAAATCCCCTTTGATAGATAATTGCTCTACCAAGGATAAAAATAGACCATAATTGATGAACTAATGATAGAAGCATTTTAAAAATGTGTATACATATCCTAGGGATTTTTTTTATGAAGATTCTGATAAAACAATATATGTTTGCCTTGAACTTTCTAAGGAACAGAAATAAACAAATATAATTTAAGTTTAAAGGCTCTCCCAAACCAACGCGAATACTTCAGATCGACGACGAAACTTTCGCCCGTCTTAATTTATTTACATGGAGATAAATGGGAGCACCCACACTGGCGCGATGCGAATCTTCGAACATTATTCAGTCGTTGCATATTCGCGCGAATGTATCGCGTTGGTTTGGGAGAGCCTTAAGTCTTTTCACAACGGCTTAAATAAATTTAATTTACAAGCACTTTATTTCACTGTAGTTATGCTTTTTTAGCAAAACATATTGTCATTTATTTAGTTGTTTTCATTTTATTTATGTCAATGACGTTTTTTTTTCAATGAATTTTAAATCTAAAAACAGTAATACATATGTATTACAAACAAAAAACTGAAGCAATATGATAATTGACATGTAGACTTCGAAAGCGAAAGAGCGCTCAGATCTTAAGATGGTCCCGACGACTCATGTCTTATGAGCGCTCATAAAAATTCATTCATTATTAAGTTATGAGCGTTCGATGAATACCGGCCTTAAATACGAAAATGTTTCTAGGTATCTGACTGGTCAGAGGTGTTTCGTTCTTTTTCTCAAAAAAATTTATTTTCGCTTTAAAATTTTGCATCTGTCATTTTCCACCAAATGTTGGCTGTCACTTTTGACATTGAAAGATTCGTAAATTTCGACCAGTCGTCAGTTGAAACACGCAAAAAAACAATGATCTTCTGAGAGGGTAAGCAAACTCTTTGATGGTTTTGGTGGGTGTCAACCCAGCCCATCCCAAGACAACTGGTTCCAAGACAGTCCATCCCCGACCATTCATCCCAAGACCCAACTGGTAACAGGACAACTCATCCCGGGACAACTCATCCCTGGACAAAACATCCCAGAAATAAGAACTCATCCCTTGGATATTTTGTGCGAAACAAAGAAAAACAGCGCTTTCTTGCTGTGATTTAGTACTTTGCATTCGCCAACCTCGCACCTACCCCAAATCCTATAGTGTGACAAGCAGGGGGGCAGCATTCCCCCCCCCCATACATCCGTCATACTCTCCTTGGGATGAGTTGTACCGGGATGAGTTGTCACGGGATGTGTTGTACCGGGATGAGTTGTCACGGTACCAGTTGGGTATTGGGATGAGTCGTCGGGGATGAGTTGTCTTGGGACCAGTGGTTCTGGGATGGGCTACACCCAACCCGTTTTGGTGCAATGTGAACATCGTCTTTCAATAAGTTTGTTCCAGACTTTTTTAAGCAACAATGGGTAGTCTGTCAAATTTTGTAGAGTGGGGATGAAATCCTCTCAGCGAGAAGAAAAATGTTTGAAACGCTTTGTGGGAAACAATTGTTGCCACTTTTTAAACGTCAAAACAAGAATCGACTAGAGTTCCCACGGATCTATGATAAAGGTGGCGTTAAGCCCGATACATGAGTAAAATATTTTTAATATCGTTCATGGGAAAGTCGAGATATTTGGGCTGAAATTTGCCGACTGAAAAATAATACTTCAGATTTTCTTCCAACAATTGTCCATAACGGGCGAAATAATTGTCTTTAAAGTATGATATGTTTAACACATTTAGAGATATAGCCCTATTCTGCTATCTCATTCGATCGAATACTTCGATTCACGTAAATGTTTTATTCAATTTGCCTTAAATTATTTATTTAAAACTTCTGTCTTTTCAATGCAAATCTTAACCAGTAATTGTTTTTGAAATTGTAAAAAGGATCTTATTGTCTTAACTATATTTATTTTTTGGCACGGTCTTTGCCACACCGATTTTTTAAAACGTTCTGTGATGACACATACTTTTTTTTAGCTCTTGTGAAAAGCTTATTTTATTACCTCTAATTACATATAAAATGAAATGTACTTAATTAAATAAATACCTAATATTAAACAAAGAATTCTTCAAAAGCCACTCAATTGTGATTGAGGTAGAATAAATCATATACCATTCCCGCGATTGACATATAGATATGTACCTACAGAGTGATTCGAATAAGGTGTGACAAAAAGCTAGAGTGTAGGAGGGGTTGAGACAAGAAGAAAATCGTATGGGAAGGGGGGTGTCTATTCCCCCCGTTTAGTCGGGAGAGGCAAGTTTCTAAAAAATTGACTTAAAGCTGAAAAAAAATTATTAAAAAACAACAATTACACTAAAAATGCCTTTTTGTAAAGCCAGAAATCTCGTCTTTTATTTTGTAAAAATAAAGCTGTTTTAGGAAATAATTTTTGAAAAATTAATTTTCAAACTCAAAACAATATTTCCTGGTTATACAATTGAAACTATTTATTTATTTAAATATTTAAACATTATTAAAATATAGCTACCTATATTATAATCTCCAAGTTCCATTCACAGATGCATTACATGTGAATTAAATGTGTTAATTTAATGAAAATATAGTCATAATTAACATTTTGAAAAACATTGATTTATAAAAAAAAAAATTTAAACAAAAAATCAATTTTTTCGTGGGTACTTTTGACTCTTTTAATATTTTTATATTTTTTTCTCGTTAAATGTATACATCATGCATCTTCAATGTGCAAGAGCAAGTTCATTTGATCAAGTCGTACATATTTTGTAACCTATGTTATAAACTATCTTTCCTGGTGCATAGACATAATAAAATGCCTTTTGAAGAATTTTTTTGTTTAATAAAGGTATTTATTCAATTAAGTACACTTCATTTTATATCAGGTGTTTCAAGTTAGCAAGACAACTTTTGCCTAAAATACATATAAACGATCCGGAAGTGGATATTTGTTGAAAATGAATTAATCAACTTAGCAGGACACCCAATATTTCGGAATCCGAAAGTGCGATTAGTTTTTCTTTTTTTTTTTGCGTAACTTTTTATTCCGAATTATGAAAAGTCTCCTGCTTACTTGATACACCTGATTAATGGTAATAAAAAAAGCTTTTCACTAGAGCTAAAAGAAGTATGTCATCACTGAAGGAGAAAAGACAAAGATAGATTTCTGAAAACCCCAATTGAGCATTATCTACAATGCAATATTTTAGCACCAACATTCAGTGAAGAATTTAGATGTTTGTAATTTTTTTCTTTTAACGTATTCCAAGCCTTCGTATGAGTTTATCTCTTAAATATATACATATCCAGGGCTTTTTTTTATCGATAATTGACTTTTGTCGAAATTCGATAATCGGAAATTGAAGCTACCTTAAGTTGTTGTTGCATCAGATGTCATCAGCTATGTTTTCATATGGGATTACAACAACATAAATCTTGCTGAAACAACATTGATATGTTGGATTTTATTTAAGTGGGTACTAATAGAAATAATTGAATTAAGAAGTAAGAAGTTATTTAAAGTTTTGGGAAAGGAATTTTATAATAGAATAAAGGTTGTCCCCTTGTATTATTGCTACATTCATAAGAAAAATATAGTCGAACGTTATGTTTATTAAGCATTTTCTGGAGAAAAATGACCTTAAAGTAAAAAATTAGCATGGGCATGGAAAATGAAAGAAGCATAGAAATCGGATATCTGAAAATTCAAACAAGATATTGACCTTATTTAAACGCAGTTAACAAAGGTAGTATTACTTCTAAAAATAAAGTCCAAAAATGAATTTCTGCCATTAGTATTAACAGAGAAATTTTCGTTAACATGTGCCAGGGTACACCAAAGTAAGCCGTTTCTTAAATCCACGATTAAATGATGTCAACATTTTATTTATAACATTGGAGATATGCCCTTACTGTAGAACGATTTTTTTCTTAAAATGCACCCATGAATGATTTCCAAATTGTCCTTGACAAATTAGGAGACACCCAGTATATACCAACATAGATAACGTGTTTCTCCTGTGGATGGAGTGTGATTTGATAAGATGGATTTTTGGATATATCATCTCTGTCTGATCATCATTCCAATCCCTGAATTCAATTTGCTGCCGCGTTGGATTCGAATCCTCAGGGGGATCGTCCAGTAATATATGTTTGGACATACATTTCAGTGGCCTTCTTTCGGCCCATAAAACCAGACCTCATCCTTAAATTAAATTAAACCGATATAGGTTATGAAGTGAGTTATGGTTGGTCATTGGTGTTATTTAGAACAATCATTAGGAGGGACGCTCACCCAATTGGACTACAAACCGCAAGTGAAACCATCTACACTGTGCCATATTAGGCAGCTTGTTGACTAGTACTAAAGTGGAAACCAATCCAATAATCCGGTTCCCGAAGTTCGTCTTACAGCCATTGTATCGCGTTGTAAAAAGATTTCGATATTCAGTTCGAAAAGTTCAATGAGGTCGTCAAAAATGGTTTTCCTTCATCTTGAAAAACACGCCGAGTAGTCTTGTATAACTTGAAACTTGATTTTACCAAACTATGTTTTTCGAATTTGACTACTTTCAATTTCAAATTTCGTTTAAAATTCTTCAGTGAATGAACAACGTTGTATTTTGTATTATTTAAAATTTATTGAATCTACGGCCGATTGTAAAACGATTTTTTTTTAAACAAAAAAACTGCAAGTCAAAGCTACAGTTCGGTAAAGAAAACAAGCTTCTTCCAGCCAGCTTGGGTCGAACTCTGCTCAACAGAGTTCAAGGTTGAAATTTGTGCCATCTTATATCAAATTCTCTTCTCACCTTGACCGTTCACATTTTACGGAAAATTATAGGTCTCCTCCATTCTTGCTGATAACACGCACACATAAATGCTGAATGTAAGTCACAGGCCTGTTTCTCCCCTTGTGACGACAGTGACTGTAGTCATGTCAATTTATAACAGTTTTTTTTTTTTTATAAAAGTACTGTTCATGCTGCCCTCTGGCCCTCCATCGGCGGGCGTACTTTGGCCACCCAATGTTTTGTTTTTAAGTAGCGCGAAGCCCATTAATGCAAGCCCACTTTTAATGGCGATAAACTGTTATAATTGTTATAAATTGGCATTTTTCTAGTCTGTTGCATTTTTAACAGCAATTTCATATTTGTAATTTTTAGTAGAGCCTGAGCGTTAGCTTCACGGGTCAGGTAAAAGTAAAACTATTAAAACTTTAAGGGTCTTTTTCACAATGTATAAGTAAAATTCTGGGGCAAAATTACCGCATTAGTGACTGATCAAGTGAGTGCCATCAGTGATCGAATGAACGAGTAAAACCTATGGGGATGATGACTCCATAACGTGAGCGGTAATGCCAAACTCACATAATTCAGTCACGTATTACTCGATAAGTGATGCGGTAATTCGGCGCTTGATTAGTTACTCGACAAATAAATATTGGCACAGGTTCATAAGTCCACAAGAGCAAAAAACACAGTTGTCTTTGACCTACCTGAATAGGATATAAACCAAAGAAAAACAAATCTTGAATTGTGAACTTATGTAGGTATGTATATGGTTCTGTACCTATATTTATGAAAAAGGCCCTAATTTTTTTTAATTTAAGAAAATACTGTTTAGAAACTATAAAACGGTTGCCATAAAATTGTTTTTCAAAAGCTTGGAAACTTCTAGGAATTTTATTTTTCTACTTGTATTATTCAAATCGAATAGCCGGGGTTTCAAATGGCTAGCTATTTTATTTTCAGCATGATTTTTCATTTGGAACTAATTTTAACCTTAAAGGCGATATGCTTAGTTATGTTAGACAACATCACATCAAACTTTGCTAAAACTTTCTTGTCTCTTGGATATCACAACCGATTGAGTTCCTATTGAATCTCTAAATGAGTTTAATCATTTGACGGTCCGCTCTTCGTCTATAAGACTTGTATCATCATGTTTGATTATGTTAAAAACTCCTTTGTTCGTAAATTGTATTTTGTACCTACTCTGCTAATTGTTTGCATATATGTTTTAAGTTATCACTGAACATCTTTTGATATCTAAATAAGTTAATGGGCTTATATAATTGGAGTTTTAAAATTCATGTATGTATGTAATTTTTGTTAGTTACATGCAGTGTTTCTTTGTCGTATTTACATCATGTGTCATGTAATTTACCAAGGAGCTAGGACTCGTCGCCGTTGCTTGCTTTGTTCATACGATTCCTTTGTTCTTTCAAGGTTTCTTAATTTGTACGCAGCACTTTTATCGATCCATGTCCCCCCATCCTTACTGCAAGGGACCAAGGAATAAGGCCGTCATTAGCTTGTAATAACATATACACTGGTGGCATTGATGGGGTTGGGTGGAAAACTTTGAACTTACTGAAAGTTTTTTCCTGTTTTATTTACAAAAAAAAGCAGAACCGGCGACGATTGTTATGGAAAAAAGGGACAATTCAATGTATGCCCAAATTAAAATAAAGACAACTTAACAAATAAAAAAAAACATTCGAAGGTAGACAACAATCAGCAAAGGCAAACAACAACAATTAACAATAGATAGATAACAACCAAAGGTATGTATGAGTAACCAACCACCTCCGCCAGCAGCACCAATCATTTTGAAAAAAAGCACGTAAACAAAAACAACAACGTCGGACCTCAGACGAAGAGGAAGCTAACCAGATTTTCAGCTAAAGCTTGGTATAATAGCAGTAAAGTACCTAGGTGTGTATGAATTTGTTTTCTCATACGAGGTACGACTATTAAATACACAATTTAAGAATTTATTTTAATAACAATAAAATACCTTGAATATTTTTATTTGATGAATCACTTGATCTGAAGATGAACAACAGCACGTTTATGAAACAATATTTTTTCACTTCCACTTTTTCTTTGGGGTCGATAAATAGAAATCGCGACGATACTTCTACTTGTCTACTCCAGACGAAACGAGAACTTTTGACAATCTAACAGAATTTATTGTTTTGCTTTTTGAATGCGCGACGGGTGGAATTTTTTTTTTGCGGATAATTATGACCACAAATTAGCCACATGAAGATGAGAATGTTTCGTACGTTTCACCCTCCAAAACCCATTTGTTTACATTGTTGTATTTGTAATTTCTTCCCGCGTCGATGAATAGATGTGAATTGCAACAACAATTTAACCAGGTGTGTGAAGATCCCTACTGTCTATGTGTGAGGTTTTTATGCACACAGTCTCATTTTTTATCTGATAACTGCCAGTTCAAGCTTGTAGGCAAATTAAAATGGCTGCCGGGGATTCTCATCTTCATGTGGCTAATCTGTGATTATGACATTCGCTGGATTGATTGCTGAATCTGTTTTGTACTAGATGTGAAATCTTTTACTTTTTGGAATTTACGACAGTCGAACACTCCGAACAGACTGTGGGTACGTTTTAGAGCACATTATTGGAAATGATAAATTTGAATTTTGTTTTAATTTTGAAAGATCTTGAAAGAACGATTTTTGGCCGATAAATGTCCATGTTTTGTTAATTTTTAAGCAATTCTTGTATACATGAGAAAACTATTCCAAACTAAAACGTGAATTATGGCCACCTTCTGTTTGACATCACAGAACGTCCCGGTCAACTATGAGTTCTGCAGCTCGCATCAGCAACCTTGTGTTCTGTTTGGCCTAGCATTTGGAGTCAAAATTAGGTCTGTTTGGTATCTTTTTTCAGTGAAATGTGTAAAACCTGTGAAAAGACCAATGTGAGAACGAATTTCTCAAAAATGGAGAAACTGAAAAAAAAGTGAAGAAATTTGTTAACTTAGTTTGACAGCTCATTTCATTTGGAATTTGATTCACCCGATTTTTTTTTTTGATTAACTTGATTTTGTTGTATTCTCTTTTTATTCATAAATCAAGTTTTTACGTTTCGATACAAAAGCTTTTAAAATGGATGCCAATTGGGTGTATTAGGTTGGAACGTAGTTTCCAATTTATTTTCATTTTTCCATTTTCTTTTCATAGCAAATGAGTAAAAATAAAATAGATCACTGAACGGCGAATGCAGTATTGGACGTTCCATAATAGCGAATCGCTAGGTTTTTCTTTGTTTCTGTTTTTTATTAAATCTAAAAAATACGGATAGTTCGTGCAGGGAATTCGGAAATCTCAATCATTTGAACAGACCTAAATATTCTGTGTTCCAAACTACTACATTTTGTGCACATCTCTAATTAAATACCGTTTTAGATTTGACATCAACCAGCATTCTTCAAACTTTAAATGTCAATTGGTTATGGTTTTTTGATTTTGTACATCTGTTCTGGAGCCGGTTTTTCTTGATTTTTTGTTAACAAATCATCCTAAATGACTGCTCTTTCAAAACTTGTAACCTCTCTTGAAAGATTACATTTTCCCCATAATCATTTTCATCATTTTACAGAAAAACAAAATGCGCTCACTCTTCCTTGTGACCACGGGGGCTGGTGTTTTCTTTGCCGGGTTCAATCTACTCAAAGGAAACGATAGGTTCTATGATGATTTTCTTATGCCACTTGCACGAAAGGTTCCACCAGAAACTTCCCATCGATTAGCAGTATTAGGTTGCAAATATAAACTTTTTACTGGTCCGAGAAAGGAAGATCCCACAATTTTGGTAAAGAAACTTTTTTTTTTGTTATAAATGCTCACATTATAATTCGTTTCCTTTTTCTTTAGTCTACCCCCTTTTTTAAGACTCATCTTAAAAACCCTATTGGGATTGCCGCAGGATTTGACAAGCAAGGCGAAGCTATTGAAGGTCTAGACAAAATTGGCTTTGGTTTCGTAGAGATCGGTTCAGTAACTCCAGAAGCACAACCTGGCAATCCAACACCCAGAATATTTCTGCTTAACTCTGATCAAGCAATAATCAATCGTTATGGGTTCAATAGCGAAGGCCATCAGGTTGTTTTTGAGCGTATCAATGACATCAGGAAGGACAATAATTTCAAGGGAATTCTTGGAATAAACTTGGGAAAGAATAAAACTTCACCGAGTGCTTTGGACGACTACGTCAAGGGAGTGAACATGTTTGGACCGATCGCAGATTATTTAGTTATAAATGTCAGCAGTCCAAATACACCTGGCTTGAGAGACCTACAAGGCAAACAAGACCTCGAAAACTTACTCACAGGAGTCCTCGAAGCACGCAATAAACTTCCTTCAAACAATACTGTTCCAGTTTTTGTGAAAATCGCTCCGGATCTAACCAAAAAAGATATACAAGACATATCGTCTGTGGTGTTGAAAAATAAATGCAAGATAGATGGTCTTATCGTGTCCAATACAACAATTGACAAATCGGAAGTAAGTGATCTGGAACTAGCCAAAGAAGCTGGTGGTTTGAGTGGTGCGCCACTTAAATCTAAGTCCACGCAGCTAATTGCCGAGATGTATGCTCAGACAAAGGGAAAAATTCCAATTATTGGGGTTGGAGGTGTATTTAACGGCCATGACGCTTACGAAAAGATCGAGGCGGGTGCTTCCTATGTGCAATTGTATACTGCATTTGTATTTTATGGTCCGCCGATCGTAACAAAAATAAAAAACGAACTAGCCGATATATTAGTGGAACAAGGTTGTAAAAGTGTTTCAGAGGTTGTAGGCAAAAATCATAAAAAGTACCTTAGTAATTAGAGTTATTCTTTTGAGAAGCTCTTCTTTGTTCTAGTTGAGTGCTACATAAACAATGTTCGAATCGTACGTCCTTAGTTTAAATATTTTTGTTAAAGGTTTAAATAAAGTTGAATGTTTTAAGAGAAATGGAATTTTAAAGCAATTGTTGGAACAGTATCCGTTTTTTTTTTCTCGCATATACATGGTGTTTCCAAATAAATTTTTAACACCATGTCTTGAGTGCGATATTAGAAAAACAAAATATCGGTCTCTATTTTTTGAGAAAATTAATAGTTTTTTCTTAGAAAATTATTTGTTTGGTTTCAGTACATTACCAAACAATTTTTTTTATTAAAAAAAAACTTGAGAAGAGTTTGAATTTTTTGTTTCTTTGTGCCTGACTACATGCGTTGTTTTACTGAAGGGTGCATCAGTAAGACAGGTAGATTTTAAGTGCGTAAGAAAGAGATGGGTAGATTAAACCGATGCACCAGTTTCAAATAATATTCTCGGATTCAGCATGAGTCTGGGTGAGATATTTTTTTTTTTTTTTTTATTTAGGAGTAATATATAAACTTAATTCATAATATTTCATAATTTAAGGCATATGGGCGGAAGGCCATGTAATGCCCTCTTTTAAATTGTATTTACATATGTGTACTTAGTTTTAATATTAAAATTTTTACAATATATGCAATATATATTATTATATAACTATACATATATAGTTTTATTATATTAATACCTTTTTTTTTTTTTTTGTTTTCTATTATTTAAATGTCATCGAACTTATTGTGAAAAGAAGTGGCGGATTTAATGTTTTGGATGGATTCAAAGATAGAAGGGTTAATGAAGTCTGCTAGTTTCGATGCTTCTTCATTTTGCATTATGAGAGATGAACTAGGGCAATCGGTTAGTATATGCTGCACTGTTAAGTTGACTTCACATTCCGCGCATAATTCTTGTGTTTCACCGTTGAAATAGTGTCTACTGTTGAATAGAGCTTTACCAACTCGGATGCGGAAGATTTGTATGCATTCGTCTCTTGAAAATTTGGGGTTGTAGGCGATATGTTTGTTTGTAATGTGGTGACTTCGCAGGAAGCAGGAACTTTCCTTCCATTGATTGCTGAGCTGCTGGTTTACTGTAGAAAGATGAGTTCTCCGTGTCAGTTGAAAGAGATTTGGTGATTCCACTATTAGAGGTAGTCTGGATGCTTGTTTTGCGGCTTCATCGGCTGATTCATTTCCGGGAATTTCAGTGTGGCCTGGCACCCAGGAGAGCCAGATGTTTTTGTTTGAAATTAGTTGACTTCGAATGAATTCCAAAGAGGGGCATTTGTTATTGGCACTCTTGAGCCCGTGAAGTATACCAAGGTTATCGCTACATATGAGGGTTTTTTTACGATAAGAGTTGGCAAGGTCGATAGCTTTTTGTATGCCTGCTAGTTCGGCGATATAACTTCCGGCAACTTCTGGAAGAAGCCCTTGGTGTAGAATTAAAGTTTCTCCTGCGATTGACAATTCTATGATAGCATAGGAGGTACTCCCTTCACAATGAGAGCCATCTGTATAGAGAATTTTTTTAGGGCTTATTTGTTTAATTAGTTCCTTGTGGAGGCACTGAAAGACTAGACTTGGAGTCGAATCTTTGCCGTGTTTTGATAGGCTGGTGTCTCTTTGTAGGTCGTTCCTTTTCCATGGTGGGTGGTGGCAGCAAATTAGAAAATTGGGTTGTTCTGGCAAACCAGTTTGGAGATCTGGAAAAATTTGCGAGATATTTGTAAGTGCTGACTTTAATTTTTTTCTGTTATGTTCATCGAAGGCCTTTTTTATTTTTGCGTGTAATGGATGTGCTGTCTGATAGGGCTTTTGAGCCCATTGAAATTGCCCTGCGTTTTGCAAATATTTTGAACGATGAAAAACCTGCCTCTGTTTTGAGCGCATCAATTGGTGTTGTTATAAGGGCACCGGTGGCGGTTCGATAGCACTCGTTGATGGCGACGTCTATCTTTTCAGTATTTTTCTTTGTTGTCCACATATATGTTGTTAAGCCGTGCTGTAGGGTTCCTTCGACTAAAGTTTTGGCTATTCGCAGTGCTATTTCTAAATGAGGTCCTTTTTTTCGTGAACAAATCATTTTTAGAGCGTTATTTCGTTGTTTCAGAGTGTTGACAATGTTTTTTGAATGTAAGTTATATATATATATGGAATTATATATATATGGAAAAAGGGAAGGTTAGATTGAACTGATAGGATTTTTCTTTATCGAGTGCAGTAAAACGACAAAAGCCGTATTTTATTATCGCTGATGTTCATGAAACGTGATTCCGATAGAGAGCAGAGTTGTAGTGTTGTTGCTGAAATGCATGTTTTTTAATGATCTATTTACATGGATCATTTCTGATAGTTAAAAAAACTC
This sequence comes from Leucozona laternaria, assembly GCA_932273885.2. Taxonomy (NCBI): domain Eukaryota; kingdom Metazoa; phylum Arthropoda; class Insecta; order Diptera; family Syrphidae; genus Leucozona; species Leucozona laternaria. The sequence continues at coordinate 49,446,322 of OW026366.1, forward strand.
CAAATATACCTAATCAGGCACAAAGGGTTTAGCTTCGCGGTAGCAGTAAGGAAGCGCGTACTGCGCCGGTAGCAGTGAGGACGCGCGCACTGCGTCGCGTCTGTTGTGTTCAAGCATTAAAATCAAAATCTACGATGAACGTTCCCAACTGTCATAAATTCCCAATCAGCTGTTTTTTACATGTTCTGCCACGAAAATTGCAAATTTTCGTTTTCACTTTTGCTGTGAATAAACATTTTTTGTAACAAATGTTTTAACAAGTGTTTTATTTGTGTATAAAATAAAAATATAAATGGAGCGCTCAAAGCGTGACCTTGAGTCACTGGTCACATCCCAAAAGGAACAACTAATTCGCTATGAAACCAGATTAAAAGGTAAACTTTTTTTTTATATGTTATCAGTATACAGCGGACTTATTTTTGTCAAAATTCATTTGGAAACAGATGTAGTTACTGCCTACAAGGGTTTATTGAAAGAAAAAGAAGCCCTAGAATCTAGTTTAGCAGCAGTTACATCAGCAAAAGAAGAATCAGCTGAAAAAGTCCCAACCAAATGTGAAGATAAGGACCAACCCGATACATCCAAATCGTCCACCGACACTAATTCAAATGAAAATGCTACTCAAAGTCAAGTTATGACTTTGATGAACTCATTGGCAACCCTTTCTGCCGAAAAATCTCGAATGGAAGCATCCTTTCAAGCCGATAAAAAGCAGATACGTTCTCAATTGACACAAAAGGACAGCCAAATAAATGAGCTGCAGGAAAAAATCAAGACGACAGCCAATCAAGCTGCACTTGATTTGGAGAACTACAAAGCCAAACTTATTATAGAGCGGCAAGAACATGAAAAGGAAACAAGCAATCAAATGCTTATGATAAGAGAGCTACAGAAGTTGTATGCCGACGAACGACATTTGAAAGAAAACATCGAAATGCAACTAAATAATCTGAAAACTCAATTTGCAACCAACGACAATTCTAATGGTCGAATAAAAGAACTTCAATCCCAGCTGAAAGAAGCCAAAGCTAAACTGAAACAATTCGAAACACAGAAGGAGTCGAATGTGAATTTCGATAACACATCAATTCTTCATCAGTTGCAAAACGAAATGTTACAGCTTAAAGAGCAACATGCTGTTGCTATCAAATGTGAACAAAAACGCGCTTACGTTGCAGAGGAACGCAACAAAAAACTGGCAGCTATTCATGAAGATCGTGTGGCCAATTTGGAAGCCCGACTTGCCGAACTGTCAGCAACTGTTGGTACCTATGACCGGTTACGGCACCAAGACCAAGAAAGTATTCAAGCTCTTAAGAGAAAACTACAAAATCTCATTCCAGCGAGTGGAGTTGTGGCTGATAGACCTTACGATGTAAGACGTCTCTCTAAATCCTCTCTAAGCGATATGTCTTCAATGGTCGATGAGATAATCCGCCTGAAGAAATTGCTTTTAGCCGAAAATGCCAATTCTTCTAACCCAATTGATATTTCCAAAATATTTACGGTCGGTTCGAATCACAGGCAATGCGAAGAGGATGCTAGCAAACAACAAACGCTTCTCGATGCAGCCAGAAATGATTGTTCGAAACTCCACGAAGTCATTCAAGTCCAAAAATCCCACATTGCCACTCTGCAAGAGAAAGTCAAGGTCCTAAATCGAAACATAGAAGAGCAGGAAGCCGAGCTCAAGCAACAAGAAGAGCGCCAACGACAGGCTGTCAAAGAGGAGAGAGCAAAATGGAAAAACACATTGAGTGACATGGAGAATGAATGCCGTTTCAAATTGAACGAAATGGAACAACAGCTGCAAAAGCAACGGGTTCGATCACTGCAGCTGCTTGATGAAAAAGAAAACGAAATCAAAACGCTGCAGACATCCTTCGATGTTTTCGCTCAACCGAGGGTTACCACAAATGAAAACAACAATACAGAAGAATACTCTTCGACGAATCCGGGCGAAGCACCAAAAAGTTTGGAAAGGAAAATATCCCCATCAAATGCCAAAACTCTGGGAATGGGTGAAAATTGTCACATGCTGCACTATGCCAATGAAATTGCTCGCAAAGACATAGAAATTGCTGGGCTAAGGAAGACAAAGTATGCTGCGGAAACAGCACTTCGTAAGGCTTTGCAGGACAAAGCAACAACTGAAGAAGATTTAAGAGATGAAATTGTGCAGCTTAAGCAAGAAGTTGATCGGTAAGTAAATCTAACAACACACTCATGTATTTTATATTTAATTTTATTTTTGATTTAAAAGCTTGGAACGCTGCAAGACACGAGAAGGTGCCAACTTGGAGTATTTGAAAAATGTTTTCATCAGCTTTTTATCGACCAAGAGCATTGAAGGCAAACGACACATGATAAATGCTATCGGTGCAGTTTTGCAGTTTACTCCTGCAGAAATTCAAATTATTAATAGTGCATTCCATAAGAAATAATGCGGAATGAAGCATGTATCTTATATTTATAATGTGGACTCTCACGTGATGACCGAATTGAAATACAAATTACAAGTTTCCATATTGTTGTATGAATAAATATTTTATTTATCTATCGTAGACAATATAAGTGTTTTATTTTTCTAATTAAACCCTGAAACGGGATATCTTTTAAGGTGATCTTTAAGAACAGCCGGAAAGATCGACAGGAACTTAAATCTAGAACCCATTTGATTTGGATCGGTGAGCTTATCGTAGCCGGATTTAATATTTGCCTTATTCTCAGGTAGTGCGTTTTCTAAGAGATTCTGGGAAGAACAAAATAATTTCGAATTAAATATTTTGCACTTGTATTTAAACTATCATTTCACTTGTTGCTTTTAGCTCATACCTCAAGTCGGGTATCGCCTTCCATTTTCTTGAGAAAAGTGCCTTGTTCCACGGGACCTATCGTAAAGGCCTGGCCATTCTTTTCAGCTATGTATTTAATTCTCTTAAAATCAACGTCAGCGGTGAGGTCTGCAGTTCCTGGTTCAATCAACGGATCATGTAACTTATGATTTTTAAACGCCTATATAAATAATAGTTATTTAACATAAATATATATCATTTTTTTTTTTTTTTTTTCTAACCCTGAATGTATCAGTTTTCTCTCCATAGTGCCCATAATCCATTATTAAGCTAATTCCTCCATCAGTTTGTGTTCGTTCAGCCAGTGATTCAATTAGTGTGTCTGTTTCTACTGAATATTCCAAACATTCTCGATTGTCGTCTTTTGCCGCTTGGAAAATCTTCGAAATTGGAGTTTCATATTTTGATAAAACATACCGAAGATCGTTATCTTTTGTTGTGTCAACATCTATGAGAACTTCTTTCCATATTCCATCTTCTTTTTGCAGTTTATGCACTGGCAAAGCATCGAAGAACTCATGAGCCAAAACAATAGAAAACCCTCTGGGTACATCTTCGAAGCGCTTATACCAAAATACCTTTGTCCCCGATATGGTTTCACCTTTCAAATAGCAAGGTCCTCCATCATCGACTTGATCATGCTTGAAACATAGTTTCGATGCTTGCATCTTGCTAAGATATGGACTCACCTCAACCAAGTGCAATGAAAACTGTCCGCCTAGGTTGAAATGTGTTAAAATTTTAAGAACATCTACTGAAAGCGTTCCTCGTCCCGGTCCAAGTTCAACTACTTGAAACGGTGATGGGGAAGAAGCTTTGCGCCATTCATTCAAGCACCAAACTGCAACAAGCTGTAAAATTGATAGACAAGTCTTAACAAACACACAAACGATTAGAAAGTTTTGTTACTTCGCCAAAGATTTGAGAAATTTCAGGCGATGTAATGAAGTCGCCTTCTCTGCCAAAAACATCACGCGTCATATAATAACCAGCGTAGGGATTTGTTAAAACTTCTTTCATATAGTCGGCCACGGTTATTGGTCCTCCGGTAAGGATTCTTGCTCGAATTTGTGCAGTTAAATCAAGATGTTTGATCTTACCGTCCGTATCTGGGCTTTCCTGTGGTGCTGTAAGTTTCCTTTTAGCTGAGAAGTCGGGTCTTTTGACTGGTTTATAAGAAAAGGCACGAATTGACAACTGACTACGAAAGCCGCTAAGTATAGTTTTATTCATTACAAAGTTTTTTTTATGAATTTCTAAAGGAAAAAATGTTTTAAATTAACAAATAAATATGAATTTGAGAGTTGTAATAAAATTTGATGAAGAAATTTTGTTTGACATTTCGTTTTTGAGCGTGCATTCAGCTCGAAAAATGTAGCCTAGACGAATATGGCTCACAATGATATAGGTGCTGCCACTTGAAAAGAGTATTTGCCTTAGGTGTGATTCACAATGGCTGTGTTTGTTAGTGAATTTCTATAAAAATAATTTCTTTGTAAAAACCAACCATTCCGTAGTTAGCGGGGATAAATATGTCCGCGTATGAACTAAGCGGATACAAAATTATAATTATAGCAGCGTTGATGGCATGTGGCACTTTTATTTTAAGCGAAGAAGTGCGTTTAAAAAATCACTTTTTGTAAATTTTGTCCTTCGGGTGAAATTTTGGGGAAATTTTATCTAATGTAAATGGAGCAATTTTGTATTGCTTATTTTTCGTTTTGCTAAATAAATCTTGAAAAAAAAACTATCGTGTGTTACTAGGTGTGTTCCTTTGGGCTCCAGTATCTACTGCCAAGTACTTCTGGCTGCAGCCAACTACTTCTACTCTGTGGTCGAAGTAGTCCAAAGTAGTTCATTAATCTAGTAACAGAATGTTTTCAAACAAGAAAAAGACATTACCAATCAAAACAAATTACGTAATAGATTATTGTTGTTGACATTTTTCTAATTTTAAAGTAAAAAAAGAAAACAAAACCGAAATTAAATTGATATTGAGGTTAGATTTTACTTTTGGCAAAATGAAAGCATTCCATTCATCATCTACTGGGAAGTACTAAAAAGTACTTTGCAAGGCCCAATGGAACACGGCTATTAACTGCTTTCAAGACCAAATTCCAAAATTTCGATAGTAGTACCCCTATTTTGTTCCTTGAACAAAACCAAAGTCGCAAGGTGTAATCACCGAGTATGTTCGAGTCGAATGAAACTCAATTCAACTCAACGCAAACTTACAAAGAGTAAAAGTATAGTTCAAACAAGCTTCAACACCGCATGCGAATGAAATATTTTCATTTTCATCAATTCAATTTATGTTTTAATTTCATTTTAAATTTTTAATCATGAACGTGGAAGCGAAAGACTCTTGATTTCTTATCGTCAACGTTAATTTTTAATTGAATTGTTCCCCGTGCCTGAGCCCGAGCCCACCGCACCCAACATCAAACCGAAGTGATCGATTTTCTCTGCGCCGTGGGCTAACAAAATTATTACTACAAACTACAAATAATAATAAGAACAAGTTTGCTATTGCAGTGAAGGTAATTTTATAAGCAATTAATAAATAAATGTAGAACTGCTTTTAAAAAATAATGGAGTTTTTTAGAAACCAAAAAACCTCCATTCTATACGAACATTATACATACCTACCAAGATTCAGACAAAAGTCGGTTCCATTGTTTAAGGGAATTCGGCATAAAACAAAGTACATATTTAAAGGTTGTATGATTTCTATATTTAATTATTTTGTAAACTTTGTGTATATAAGCTCCAATGGAAGCACAAAAATCGATTTCAATGCAAATCAGATTAATAATTTATTGGAGATATATTGCAGAATAATTTTTGTTCGTTATACCTTCCTGTTCATAATCTCCGTATTGGTTTCATCGAATAAAAGTAAAACTTTCATGATTGTGTACCCTTGCCTTACACCTACATAAGGACTATCGAACATAGAAGAACGAAGAGATACTATTACTGCTAAACTTTTTGCGAAACTATCTTTTTCCAAAAATTCAATAATCGATAACGACTTCAAAAAAGCATCGGATCATAAATTAAGCAAAAGGAACCCATCCGCCATCTCTACGATCCTTTAACAAAGCAGCTGAGTTAGAACTACCAACAAAACAGAAGGGACATGTTACTCCTCATACTCCTGCTTGGTTCATCAACTCGGAATCTCTAATATTAACTCTAGCTAGTTATAAAAAAACTAATACGAGCAATAACATCTACCGCCACCTCTACACAGCTATCTCTCTCTCGAATTAAAATCGGATGGATGGAAATTTATATTTACCGATGGTTCCAAGACAACGGAAAACACATCGTTTGCGGTGACACACGAAAATGGGGCGATGGCCTGCATTGGTAATCTGCCTGAATTCACCTCAGTATTCACTGCAGAAGCATTCGCCATACTTCAAGCCACTAAAACTGTATCGAGATACCGTGGCAAACACATGATATGCTCTGATAGCATTTAACGCCATAAAAACCCCAACAACAACACCGAACTCATCAGATATCAACTCACCAAATCACCAAACAATATCAAGTTAATGTGGACCCCTGGACATGTAGAAATCCAGGGTAACGAATACACTGACAATGCAGCTAACTCGTCCAAAAATGCTCCTGTATATCCACAATCAAACACCAAACTAGATTTGCTAAAACACATCCAAAAAGAATCAAAATCCATCATAACCCAGAACTGGAGCCTATACCACCATTTGATTTGATTATGGGTTCCACAAATATTGAAAAAATATCCGAATTTCTTTTAAAAGCAAACATTTTAATTTAAATTAATCAAAATTGAGCCAATAGTCTCCGCAGCTAGGCTGGTTAAATTAAGTATTACCATGAAATTTTAATTACCTGTTAATAAATATAATAATAATAATATTTACTTACACCTTCTTATTTAACAATTATTATATGCAATTACATTTGATATACATTTATAGTGTAAATAAATATTAAATTATTTAATTCATCAGATTGACAAGGATTCAGCAATAATGTACGGAAGTCGTCTAGGAATGCTTACGAGATGGCCGGAACGAGCTCCTGTATTCGAAGGCTTTCTCTTGAGGGAAAACCACTTGAAGCATAAACCAATGAGGGGAAAACATCAAAAAATGAAGCAAGCAGATATTAATAGTGGTAATTTGTTTTTTTTTTTTACACATTTTGTTAAAATTTAGTACAGCGTATGATTTTTTTTATGAGTCAAATTAAAATGCGTATTAAAAAATGGATATCCGTATCTCAGTTCTCAAGATTTTTAGAACAAGAATTCCGAATACACGTTTTTGTATGATTAATCTTTATATGTATTTAAAATTTTTTTTTTGCCAGGCAAATTTCGAAAATGTGTTAATTCGTTTATTTTTATATATTAGGTACCTGTTGTTTTTTTGTTTTTTTTTCACAATAATTTGAAAATTTTACAATAAAGTCGGTGGTTCAAACTTAATGCATAAAGTAGGTACAAAGAAATTAAGTTTTTAGGAAAAACATTACAATTTTCAAACTTTTATAATTCAAAATTTAGAAAAAAAACTTAAAAAAATTTGCAGACAAATCATTAGAATTTAATTTTATGAAATTTATCATGCGCAACATCATTCTGTAGATATTATATTTCTTAAGAGTATGTAAATATGTATATATTACGTCGCTTTAGTTCCATTAACAACTTTAGCTATTCATTTATTATTATTATTTTATTAATTTAATTTGTTTTTATTTCTAATTACAGATAACACAGCAAAAACATTGTTGTCATCCTCGCAATTCTTCTTAATTCCCACTCTAAAAACAGGAAAAAAAGAGTGTAGTTAAATTCACAGTGCACAGTTCACAAGATAAACGACAAAATGTCATTCGTTGATCATTAAACGACATTGTTTTATTATTAATTAACTCATTTAATTTCTTGTAAGATTATTCATAATTTGGTTTATATAATCATGTATCTTCATGTATGAATCCTTTAATGTATACATTATATTTAAAAAAAAATAAAATGTGTTTAAAATTTAAGGAATAGAGTATTCTTTTTATTTAAGATGTTCAGTGAACTAACCAGGAGTGAAGCAAAGGAATGGGTCTTTTAAAAGTAAGAAAATGTTTCATGAACTGAACGTTTCTTTTCATAAAACATATAACAAAATTTCATAAATAAGAAATGAAATATTGTCATTGAATGAATGAAAAACCTCAAACATTTTATAAATCCTTGGATATGAAAATATTTCATGAAAGAATACATTATACATGTTATAAACATTGTAAACAAAAGCACAGATTTTTGAAAGTTTAGATAGATGAATGAAATAGTGCATAATTTGTATTATTATTATTTTATTATTATAAATTAACTATAAATTAAAATTTACATTTTAATATTTGTAGGAGACTGAGGCTGAGTGAGCTGCTGAGGCTTCTGACTCTTATGGAATAAGAAAAGATTTATATATATTTTTTGTATATGAGACTTAGATTAACTTACGAATGTTAGATAGTAATGTATGTATATTTAAATTTAGCGGATGTTTTTTGGGTCGAAGTTTCCTAGGATATCTGTGGCTGACGAGTTTGTTATTATTATTTATTTCAATACGTTAAATGCTAACGTTACATTACATTATTTGCTTAAAAATAAAGGATTTACAAACAAAACGTAATTATTAATACTGTGCAAAAAAACTATTTTTAAATTTATCAGATTTGATATTGTCATTAACAGAGTTGACAAGGAAGTTATTTTTATCAAAAACATTTATTAACTGATTAACAGGACTATAAGTGCCATAGTTTGATCTGCTAAAAAAAGTACGAATTGGCAATCTACTTCTTAAATTAACCCTGCCTACATTAAAATTCAATCGACTCAAAACCGAAGAAGAAGATATCGATCCGCTTATAATACCAATAATAAAACATAATTGTGATGGGAGATTTATAAGTTGAAGTCTATGGGAGTACGGAGGCAAACTAATTCTGTCCGACCATGGGAGAAAACGTAGAGTAAATCTCATGAACCTTCTTTGAACACTTTCTATTCTATTTATACTATGAACCGAGTAGTATGGGGCCCAAACTATACAAGCGTATAACAAGAACTGATCTGACAAATGATACATATAGAGTTTTAATAACATAAGGATCCCGGAACTCACGACCGAATCGTTTTATAAAACCAAGTGATTTATTAGCTTTTTTTGCAATATAATTATAATGATCATTAAAGGATAATTTTGAATCTAAAATGATTCCAAGGTCTGTAAAGCTAGACAATTTTTCCAAATTTGACGAATTAAACAAATAGTTATAATTAAATAAATTATGTTTGCGTGTAAAACACATCGTTTTACACTTGTCAATATTTAATAACAAACGATTAGTATTGCACCATTCCCAAAACCTTTGCAGATCATTTTGCAGCAGTTCGCAATCCGTTAAGGAGTCTACTGTTCGAAATATTTTCACGTCATTGGCGTAAATCAAAGCCATCGAGTTTTTTTAAAACTGAGGGGAGATCATTAATAAATAAAACAAACAACAATGGACCAAGGTGACTGTAATATCTATCACTTAAATATGAAGAGATCCACGTTATAAAATAGTTACTTAGGCCAATCCTCTTAAGTTTCTCTAAAAGTACTTGATGACTTAACTTGTCGAATGCTTTACTAAAGTCAGTAAATATGCAATCTACCTGTTATTGTTTTTTTCAAAAGCCTCTATACAAAAAGTTGTAAACTCTAGTAAATTCGTAACAGTCGATTTTTTCTTTACAAAACCATGTTCATTTTCACATAAAACAGAAGTACAATTAAAAGAAAGAATATTACAGACAAGAGATTCAAACAGTTTTGGAATAACAGATAGTTTAGCTATAGGACGGTAGTTGGTAACTAAATGCTCAGGGCCTTTTTTATGCGTGGGTTTAAGGAATGCATATTTCCAAAGAGCAGGAAATTTAGAACATTTCAAAGACTGATTAAACAAAACATATAACGGATATAACAAATGCGTTGCACATTTTTTCAGCATAAATGACGGTAAACCATCAGGGCCAGGACTAAGATATCGTCGAGTTTTAAAATATTTTCTAAAATTGATGCTTGGGATATGTTTAGATTAATTGAACCTAGGTGTGCATATTGTTCAGTGGCAGAAGAACTTATGTTATTAAGATTATTTTGAGGATAGTCTTCGTAGGCACTTTTAAAATATTCTGCGAACATATCGGATTAACCTCTGGATAGTGACTATTTTTATTTTTGAAGCTCATGCTAGCAGGATAACCGTCAAATTTTCTTTTACAATCTACATATTTCCAAAAGTTTCGCGGATTCACTTTAAGTTCATTCTCAGTCTTAGTGATAAATTCGGCATAAATGCATTTTGAATAATTAATAAATACATTTCTTATCTCTAAGTAGATTCCTAAATCCTCTTCAGTTCGAGATCGATTAAACTTAACCCAGGCCTTATTTCTTTTATTTTTTTAAAGATTTGAGATGCAGATCGAACCATGGCGGGTCATTATTCTTATCTTTAATTTTACGAAATGGAATAGTTTCCAAGAAGCAATTAAATAAAACTATATAAAATTTCATAATCATGTCATTTAAATTCAAATTAAAAAATAATACATCCCAGTTTATATCGTTCAAACGTTAAAAAGTTGATTGAAATTACATTTTTTGAAATTACATTCAATTGGATTTTTACAAATATTAACAAGATTACATATACATTTAAGTTCAAGGAGATTGATAAAGCAGGATGGTGGCGATCTTCATCAATAAGCTTAACGTCACTTGGTATAACAGCAGAATCACAATCAACAATTTCAGAAAAATAAAAAAGATCCAGTATTTTGTTACTTTGGTTTTTCACACTATTTAGTTGGTTTCAGCCTAAGGACGCCATTGTATCTATGGTCAAGAATTCGTTCGCATTCAATGCATTAACAGGAAGAAATTCATCACAAACATTAGACCTGGAGCATTCTAAGTTAGGTAGATTAAAGTCGCCTATTATAATAACTTCATCAGTTGGATCGGTGTTGTCGAAGATGTCGTCAAAAGAATCACATATTTTTGTATATGTTTCGTAGTTTGAGCTGGGTGGTATGTAGACAGCCACCAAACATAGATAACCAAATGGCATCTTTATTTTTATGCATAACAATTCCAGTTGAGATTCTAAAAAGTCATGAACTAATGTACATATAAGGGAGTTTTTAACAGCTATTAATAATCCTCCACCAACCGTTGTAGTTTCAGTAGAAGAGTGTCGATCACGGCGGAAAACATATGAACATAACCAGGTTTCGGTTAAAACAATAACTTCGTGAGGTAGGTTGTTTATATTTGTATAGACCTTATTAGTCTTTGTCCCTAATCTATTCACATTTTGGTAATAAATTAATAGTTGTTGTAGTTGCTGCGGCGGTAAGTTTGCGTTGTCTGGTGTTGTGGAAAATGGTTGGGCTGCTTTTGTGAAGTCCTTTTCTCGAATTCATGCATGATAATTCCATCGGGCCAAAAAGAAGAAGAATTTAAAAGGTGGAATACTGAGTCTGGACATCGTATTTTGAATGATGAATATTTGTGTTGGATAAGCTGGTGTTTGAGGTTGAGTATCTGCATGCGCCAATTCCTAGGATGTGTTTAACATCCAGAACTACATGGCAGTCAGCACAAATTGGAGGGCTTTCTTTTTTTAGAAGGTGTTGGTGCGTGTGTTGTTTGCCCTAGTCGTAGTCTGACCAGACCACCAGAGTAGTATTCATCTGTTTTGATTTGTGTGTGGTGTACAGCCCTATTCTGCTTTTCACGTGAATCTTACTTTCGATTCACCCATTCGATTCCCTTTCGCTCTACCTTTCCATTCTGCTATCCGTCGGGTGAACTTCATTATCCCAAACCAATTTGACATTCACGTAAACAGCTGTTCATGTGAAAATCTTTTGAAATTTATGTAAATTGTTTTGGTTAATCATTTTAAATTAAAAATACAACAAATATAAACAGTTATTAAACTTTTTTTCCACTTCCAAACAGAGGAATACGAAAATCAACAAACAGGGCACTTGCTTTTAAAAAACTGGATTTAATTTCATTGCAGAAAATAGAGGGATGAATTGATCTCTATTTGTTGTTTTCTACCACGAAAAATGATAATAAGCTATCATTTACAGACAAATATTCTAAATTAGGCAATAAAATAGATTTTACATACTACTTCCCAGGGAATCCAATAAAAATGACAAAATCCGCAACATTTCATATGCGGATCTGAATTGTATAGAGTGAATGCTTTCACGTGAATAAGAGAATACTGCGGATTATTACCTACTTTACCTACGTTAACCCAGAATGAATAGCAGAATAGTGATTAGTGAAAATTCAAGAAAAATTCCCCCCGATGAATAGCAGAATAGGGCTGGTGGTCTCCATGTTGTGTGATGAAATTTGAAATAATTTAAAATAAATAAAATTTAAAAATGAAAAACTTTGTTTTATTTTAATAAATATGTATTTAATAATATCACAACATTAATTTTGAAAACAAGCGACGCGTTTTGGATCTATGAATCAATCATCGGGCTTAGGCAGTCCAATAGCATAAGCCCGATGATGGATTCCTCCAATGCACAAACCAATGCCTCAAACTGAGAGCGATTAGTTTTTTTTTTTTCTAAATAACACATAAATTGAACGTTTAGTCCAAATAAATAAACCAATATTTAAAAATTTACTTACATTAAAGATAAGTCTCGTTTTGAAAATTTCACTCGACGAATAAACTACACAAATACTACTCCAATTCGATTGAATACTAGATTCGGATTAATGATAACATATGAACAGTCGTATGCGATGATATACGTTTCTCAATATTAGTCGGATGTTCGACTCCTGAAATACCAACATAAGACTGTGGTCGAATACGAGTTCCAGAATATGGGTGAATATCTCTATGGAGTCTTACATAAAATATATGAATGGGAGCATATATTCTACGAAAGAATACATGGACCGTACTCCACATTTTATATGTATATTTGAATAAAATACAAATAAAGCAAAATGAAAAAAATGAAAAAAAAAATGAGGAAACAAATCCAAAATCAAGCTCCCTCAGACAGCAAACTTATAAATTATATTATATTATAATTGACCCATAAACATTGAGAATCATTGCGTCTCGTGGACTAAAAAAAGAGGCTTAATCTAAATCTTAAGCTATAGCTAGTAAAATATTACTTTTAGTAGTAGCTATTTTAAAACACCCAACACTACATATATACATAATGTAGCTTTAGCCTGTTTTCCAGCTTAAACTTCAATTAGTGATTAAAAATGGCTTAAACTAGAATATTATCTAGAAAAAGCTACAAAAATTTCAAGACTCTTTCAAGTCTGTCTTGAAAGCTTTGACTAGCTCTTAATATTAGAATACTGCGGAGTTAATACGCGTAAGAGAACAAGATTATAATACGCAGAAAATCCGAAATTGGCGAAAAAAATATACATTTCCATATTGCTACCTCCATCCAAACCTCTAGAATTTCATAATGCATTCTAGCCCTTGTACATATTTAGAAGTGACATACAATTAAAGAATTCAAAAGCGTGGACGCCAGTGACCAGGGTGAGTTCATGACTGACGGGTCTTGATAAGTGTAAAAAAGTCAAAACTATTAAGCAATTATTTTTTTCTTTGTTTAAAAAAAAAATATGCAACAACTGTGTGTAATCACATATTGAAGATGCATGATGTATATATTTAACGAGTAAATATTAAAAGAGTCATAGGTAAGTACTAAAACATTGATTTTTTGTTACCCAAAAGTAAGACCATTTTCTCAAAAAAAGTGGAATACCTAATTCGGTAATGTGAATTTTTTGACAAGAACCTGAAACGCAGTTTTCTTACAATTGACTTGGTTATTACACGTACGAAGTTTAATCAAAATCGTTAGAGCCGTTTTCGAGAAAATTTGAAGAAACCAAAATATTTGTATAGCAGCTACCCGTTCTAGAAATTAAAACAAAAATTAGAATTTCCCCTCTAGGGAATCACATAAAAATGCTCTGTACCAAATTTCATGCAAATCGGTCCACTCGTTTAGGCGCTAGGTCAAATTACAGTGTACGCAACGACGCACAGACCGACGGACGGCATGACGAAACCCACTTTTTCGGAATTCTCGATTATCGTAGTGTTAGTTTTGATTATAACCTCGAAATTTTTTTTTTACACGAAACCAATACTTGACCTAAAGAGCAATAAGTAAAAATAGTTTTTAAGACTTTGGAATGCTATATCATCTGTAGACTGTAGTTTATGCATTTACTTTGAAATACCAGTGATTAAATTAGAGCTTTTGTTATAATTTGGCAATACGGTGCTTTTGAATCGTTTAAACAATATTGCATTGGACAAATTTGAAATAAAACTATGTAAACACGAAATCTATTTTAGTAGTATTTTAGTATTTTGTGATTTTTCTAACATTTTTTTCTTCTTCAATGTGTGACCACATTCCAGTTGCTTACGTCAGGAGCAAGTTCGTACAATATAGTCGTACACATTTATTTTATTCACATAAAGCAAAGGTTAAGCTAAAACAGTCAAGCTTAAGCTACTGGTTATAGCAATATGACTAGCTAGCTCTAGCTCCTTTCAAAAACATATTTCACTTTTTTTCATTCCCAAAACCCAATGCATAAAAAAGATTGAAAAATTGGGTTTTGGATTAGTACCTACCACAGATCTAACATGTTTAATGTATAAACACAAAATTAAACAAATTAAATCATCAAGATCGGAACTGCATCTGAAGTTTCATCTTTTTTTCTGCTTCATTAACTTGAATTTACATACCTACGCATAAATTTCGCATCTTCTGAAGATAGAATATTATGTCTGTTTTTGCATCAATTTTTTTTGATCAAAGCATACAAACTGTACATAAATAAATTTGTTTTATTTTAAGTTTTCTATACAAACATATCGAATGCAATTGTTTGTTTTGTTTTATCCCAGCGGAGAATGTCTTTTCTCGAAATTGACTTATATAGGCCTAAAATAGATTTGTTCAATTAATTGGAATGGATAATTGCATCCACATTAATTGAGATTTAAGAGTTTATTTGCTATAAATTCAGTCCACAGTTTTTAGTTTATTCATTTTGTAAACTATTAATTTTTAATTTACTCGTAAAAAAATGTCCGATAATTATTCGGAAACATGCCGGCTATGTAAAGTAGTGGTGCCTGTTGAAAACAATATTTTTCAAATCTATGATAAAACTTGCGAAAAATTCTTGGAAGAAATTAAGGAGATATCTGGTGTGGACGTAAGCTTGATAGTGTAAAATGTAAAAAAATGAAGTTAATTTTAGTAAATGAAATTTTATTTATCAAGTTCAATGGAGTTTTCGAACAGCCATGGTATATTTGTATGAACTGCTATACAGCTCTTTTAGCAGCTCAAGTATTTAGAAAGAGATGTATTGAATCCTATGAAATTTTCAAAAATAATAAACGATTAGAAGAAACTCCGGATAACGAAGATCTTTTAGAAAAGGTTTGCTTAATATCATAATTATTAAATACATTTCATACAAACAACTCAGATATATTATTTTCAGATATTGAACTACAACCCAAACGAGTCGCAACAGGAAAAGAGCTCTTCAAGCGAAAATGAGGTTTTATAAATTAAATAAATACTTATGAAATGCAAAATACATACTTTATAATAAATCAATCTGTATCTCCCTTTTTCAGGCCACAATAATTGACACCATCCAACCAGTCATTGAAGAGAGCGTGGAAAATGTTCAATCGACCGAAAAAGTAATCGAGATATCAAGTATTTGTGAGATTTGTGGTAACGTGTTTAAAAAGAAGCAACAATTCAAATTACATTTGCAGAGACATAGCCAGAACAAGCGTTTTGAATGCGAGTACGGAAGTATCTTTTCACTTTATATACGTGTTCTTATGTCTATTATATAGAAAATGAGAGAAGATAGATAAACAGATAAGTAAAAAATGTCATTTTCATCAGAAAGAAAATCTATTAGAAGACCTCTTGATTAAGGTATCAGCCGGGTGCCAAAATATTAAGTACCCAGCCGCTGAAAGTCGGGAACCCAACACTAAATATTTTAGCTATGACTTGTTTTCGAGAGATAGCCTGGTATAGTAAGCAATACATTCCGACAAAATTGAGACTATATATTATTTAGAACCGTAGAAGGCAACGCTAAGCTGGTGAGAACCTCGTAGTCGTAACCCAATATTACTAACATTTCCAAGGCACAAGATTCTCAGGTACCCATAGGGAAGGTATAATTTATTTTTTAAAAGAATCTAGCAATTTTTTGTGATATCATATCACTAAATGGTAAATTTTCTTTACTTAGGGTTAAGTGACAGTTTAAAAAAAAATCTTAGTTCCGTCAATTCCAAGAGCCTTGTTTATTTTGTACAACTGACAATACTTTTGGGGCTACTTAGCGTTGACCCATAAAAACAACTTTTACACCGGAACCAGATATGTCTCGTGTGGTGTGTTGTGGAGTCATGTGTAGCTATCGCTCTAATGTATTTCATATGCGTAGAACCAATTTGTATCGTGTGATGTGTTTTGTCGAAATCTATTAAATACATTGGAATGACAGCTACACACTACTCCCCAACACACCACACGAGAGTAGTCTCGTTCCGTCCTCACTACTCTTTATGACTTATTTTATTAATTATTCCAGATATTCCCGCTTGATTTTACTTATTACCTACATTCTCCATCTTTGAATCCATCAGTAGTTAAATTCGAAACTAGCAATGAGAATTTTTTTCATTTCTAGGGAATATTTTGAATTACTCCTTTCGTTTACTAACTGCAGATATTTATTATTTACAGAATATGTTTTTACAAATTTCATACTACTTCGGAACTTAAATGCCATATGAGAAGGCATACTGGAGAAAAACCCTACGAATGTAAATATTGTCATCGTAAATTTTCTGACTATGGGACACATAAAAACCACGAAAGGTATGTTTTAAACAAAAAAAAAAAAAAAAACAAATTGGTAGAATCACTACTCAAGTTTTCATAACCTTTTAAATTGTGAAAAATTGATTGATAAAAAGAATACTTGCAAAGTAAACCTACAAAATTTTAGTCAGTAATCATTGAAATAACATATTTCTATTATGATTTGGAGTTATTTTCATATTACTCTACTTAAAATATTTGATATTAAACCTTTAGAACCCACAGAAGAACTTTACTTCTTTTAACATTTACATATGTTTCTAGTGTAATTTCGCTCCCTGCGCCTATCTATTTTGAAATCATAGTATTTCATTTCTCATCCCCTTAATGGAGATACTATAAAGTTAGATTAAATTTTTAGTTTTTTTTTTTTGAGGCGTGTGTTGGTTGCATTTAATCCATCATAGGCTAGTTTCAGTTTCTACTGTCAAAAACTAAACTAGGGATAAAATCTGGTTTTGAATAAATATGTATCTAGATTTTATTTTTTTAATTTTCAAGACCGGGACAATTTTTTTTTAATAAAATGCTGAATATTAAAAAAAAGGTTTGAATGAAACAACAACCACTTGAGTGAGCTACCACCAAGTCATTATAGGCTGGAGTTATAGCTATTTCACGGCTGCCAGGCCGATCATCAGACTCCTTCTAGTGGTGCTTAGTCTATTACGTTCAATTTTAAATTTTGAAAAACTTTTTGCCCTAAAGATAAATAAAACAATATGAAATATATATACATATATATTTGGAATCAGCAGGACAGGAAGTTTGTTTAAAGTCGATACTTTGTTACGATTAACGGAAAAATAGGCAAAGTTAACAAAATCCTATATTTGCTGAGGGGGTCGAAAGTAGCCCGAGTTGGTTTTTGTAAAAAGGGTGTAGTGCCTTGCTTGAGAACTTGGCCGATACTACCGTGCTCTTTAATAATTATCACTTAGATAAATCTATCTCGAAATCGAGATTTGAAATTTGAAGGAAAAATGAAATCTGGTCTAAAATAAATCAGAGAACCAAAATCAAACCATTCCAGAATTTTGCGAAATTTAACTTCTCACTTTAGTAGAACTACTTTACACCTTGTTTATTAGGTATACTAAAAATATTTCATGTAGAAAGAATGTGTTGTTTCTTTTTATTTTCAGAACGCACACAAACGAACGTCCGTATTGCTGTAATTTATGTGAAAAGACATTTACGAATCCATTTATGCTGAAAAACCATATATTGATTCACACCGGCAAAAGAAACCATAAGTAAGCTGCTTCTACATAATTATATTTTTATAAGCTAAGTTAATTTTGTTTTCTTAATTTGTAGGTGCCATGTTTGTAATAAGGCTTTCATCTATCCAGGACACCTTACAACTCATTTAAAATCATTGTTCCATAAACGAAATTTGAAAACTGCAGAGCTAGCTGAAAAATAACAGAATTTTTAATGTTTGATGTTTTGACATAAATTACTTTTTTTTACATATTTTTTTATTCAATCTCCTTGATATAAATAAAAATAAACTCGCCTCGTGCAAAAAATTAGATTTTATTTAATTTCTCTAATGTGAATGCGGCCATAGGAAGGCATCCAAACAAAAATTTCCCTAGAACGCTTGTCTCCTTCGAAAGTTTCCCTCGAAATTTATTGGTATCGGGGATAAAATTTCGATTTGGCTGTTATTATATTTGATTTTTATTAGAGGAACATTTATTCTGAGGGAGATTCACGATTTCAGAAATATTTTCGAAACAAATTTTATTTGTTCATACAAAAAATTGTCGCACATTGGCTGAAAAAAAATCCGCACAATATAATTTATACTCGTGTAATAACAAGTCAAATTTTCAATCTAATAACACTCGCATCGAATACAGCCACAGAACTTAGTCGCAAACATTCCTGTGTGTGAATTTGTGAAATAAGATTATATGGTTACCTTTAAATTTAATTCAAACATTAATAACTTCTAATTTTTTTTTTAAATTTATTGATTTATTTTTAAAATTAAAAATTGACATGACTACAAATACTATTATGAATCTACCTTATCGCCATTTTCTTTTTTGAGAAGATTATTTTGATGGTAAATTGATTTTTCATGTGTTGTCAGGTTGTGTTGGCGACCAAAAGACTTATTACATACCGTACATCTGAAAAAAAAAGAATATGAAAATAATTAATTGATAAAATATGTACAAGGTAAAGTAATTTGTTTTTCATAACTCACTTGTAATTACGTTCACCAGTATGAGTTAGCATATGATTTTTTAAAACGAAACCACACGAAAAAGCCTTGCCGCAATGTTGACAAGAAAACGGACGGTCATTTGTGTGAGTTCTGTAATATTTTTTAAATAATATTTAAATATCTTCAATTAAAATGATTCACAAGGGCATGAACCACCTCTTTATAAATAGTTTAATGAAGAATAATGAAACATAACCAATTGACTTACAAGTGCTTATACTAACTAATGGAATTTGTATGAAGTAAAAATGACCAATAAACAGGGATATAACATTTACACTCACATACAACAAAAACAATTAGTAAAATGAAAAAATTCAGAGACGAAGTAATTAGCGTAGAATTGGTTATACTTATATTCGAAAATGCAATGGAAGAAAATATGTCATATAAGTTGTGGTAGGTTTGAAAAGCACCACGACAAATGATGGGAATCAGTATATGTAATTGGTTAAGATATGATTTGAGCCAAAATGCTCATTAATAGTTGTGTTTAAACAAGCAAGATGGCTAAATAAATAAAATCGGTTGAGCTATGGCCGGGAATAACCAAAAATAGTTCCGTTCTGGAAATTTGTTATTGCAATTGCTTTGCCCATTATATGTAGTTTAATCAAAATCGTTATAGCCGCTTTTGAGAAAATTTTAAATAAAAACAATATTGTTTTCTAGGAGCTACCCGTTTTAGATTATTATTTCTTCTCCATAAAGTTACCTACAAATGTCTGCACCAAATTTCATCCATTAAGACACGAGACAGTTGAAAAATGAGTGCTTTTAAAAAGACAGATAGGTAGTTTGTTGCATGCTTCTTTGGGGATTAAAATACATTCGATGAGATGAGTTATTATTTAAAAAAAATTTAAATTACCTTTCGTGTTTTACATGAGTTCCGTAATCAGAAAATTTCCGATGACAATATTGGCATTCGTATGGTTTTTCGCCAGTATGCCGTCTCATATGCCTTTTTAACTCAGAGTTTGTAAAGAATTTACTCGGACATAATCTAAAGTGAGAACTTCTTATTGCAAGCTTCAAAGACTTATATATGAAAATACCCACTCGCAGACATAAGGTTTATCATTGCTATGCCTTCGCTTATGTAAAGCAAAGATATGTCTGGCCTTAAATACATTTCCGCAGATATCACATACAAGTGCGTGATGTTCCTTCTGTTTGCGATTCATCAAGTCTCGGCTTTTTGTTGGTTTTTTCTTAACGCGTTTCACGGATTTGTTTTCGGCTTTTTTGTGTTTGGTCGAACTTTTGTTTGGTATATCCTCATCTTCATCGTTTTCGTTATCGATATCGTTATCAAGAGGTAATGTAAAATCTGGGTCGTGATCATTTCCAGAGTCCTCGTGCTGTTGTTGGTCGTCATCGTCTTTGTAAATTGAGCTATCTGACATAGGGGCTGGTGAGAGTGGCTAGAGAATTTTCAAAAATTTATTTGAAACTTTTATGTGTTTTTTATGTTTTTACTTACGATATCTTCTTCCTTGGGGACCACATCACATCTGAGTAGATTGTTCTCAAATTTCGCTTCATAAAACTCATTTGATTCAATGCATTTTCGTCTGAAATCTCGGGCACTTTCAAACTCTGTATTGCATTGTTTACAAATAGATGTTGGTATAGCATCACCTTTTATTAGCTTTTAAAGTAATTCAAAAGGATTTATCAAAATTATTAAAAAAAAAAAGAAAATATAAAATGTAGTTCATACTTCGACGCCAATCAGAAGCCTTATTTGTAATTCAACTACACACAGGTCTAATAACTTGGAAGGTGCAAAATGGTGATTACAAATTCTACATGGTTGTAATTTAGTATCTGCCATTTAAATAGTTTTATTTTATGAAATAAGTAAACTTTGTATTTATTGAAAATTGTAAACAAAAATTACTTTCACAGAAGATGAGAAGAAAAATGTCAGTTGACTGGGATGGTATTGAGGTATTACAATTCGCTTTGAACAGACCTTTTTACTCAAATTATTCGCTGTGAATTTTAAATTGACAGAAGTAAAATAGTCCTTCGGAGCAGTGAACAGAAAGATTTTTGTTGTTCATATCCCCGGGGGCAATACTGGAGGAGTGAATATTTTACCGTGTGCACTAAGGCCAGGCGCGCACATGCAACTAAACAGTTTGGTTTCGATTTTGAGCACTCGGGATTAAATGAGAGTCCACCGGTTTATGTGCGCGCACTCTTATATAATCCCATAGTGCTCAAAATCGCAACCAAACTGTTTAGTTGCATGTGCGCGACTGGCCTAATACTCACGCTGTGAGTAAGGCCAGGTGCGCACATGCAACTAAACTGTTTGATTTCGATTTTGAGCACTATGGGATTACATGAGAGTCCGCGCACATAAACCAAAGCGCACTCCCATATAAGCCCATTGTGCTCAAAATGGAAACCAAATTTATTAGTTGCATGTGCGCGCCTGGCCTAATGCGCTATTACGCCATGGTTTTTGAGTCATGACCCAAATTCAGTAGTCAGTAATCAAACTAACAAAAAAAATAAATCTTAGCAACCATTCAGGACCCATGTTCTGTAACTCTCGCATGGTTAAAAGCAGTCGAGAAACGATGAAAATTGAAACAAATCATATGAGTTTTGTTCCATTTTCTATCGTTTCTCGACTGATTTTAATGATGCGAGAGTTACAGAACATGAGTCCAGTATAGGTACATGTGTGCTCTATTGCTTTCTGCGCCACTTTGTGTACAGCTAATCAAATTTAACCAATGCAACTGCTCAATCATAGAATGTGCTTTTTAATCAGAATTTGAATCAACACGTGTTTTTTTGCAAATCCATATGGATTTGTCGAAAAAAACGACATCGGGACTTAGGAACTTCTTACAGTACGTAATGCTACATTTACACGACTGACAAATTGGCAGTATTCTGGCATTTAACTGTCAAAAAAATGACAGAACAATGGAAAATTCATTCTTTTGCCAGTATAATGACAGAAAAATGCCAATTTGTCAGTCGTGTAAATGTAGCATAAGTCCCGATAATTATCTGGACTTAGCTAAGTCTATATGGATTTAAGTTGTTGTTGTATTTACGTGTAAAACTATTAGTCCCGATGTCGTTTCTTTCGACAAATCCATATGGACTTGCAAAAAAAACACGCCTATAATTTTAGTTATTAAGGGTTAACTACATTCAACACTTTTTTGCAAAAAAGTGGCAAAAAGTAAAAAACAAAAAAATGCTCCAGAAATGCCTCTATTTGCGAAAATGTTCATGCTGATTGTGGAATTCGTAATTCAAGATTCGGAGTGCAGTATACTCGTTCCTCTTTACAAATTTGGCATCACCGTGAATCCAATATTGCGAATTCCATATTCGGCATTATTTCAGATTGACTTGACAGATCAAATACATTTTTCGTACACATTTTCGCACAGAAACATCTCTATTAGCTCATGTTTTTACTATTCACTTTTGGGCTTTTTTAAAAAAGTCTTGAATGTGTATGTAAAGGCTTAACTACATAAGCCCAAAAAGTGAAAAAGTAGAAAAGTGAAAATTTTCAAACTCATTTTGGAATAGTTTTTCTGACTGGAAAACTTTTAGAAATGATGCAGAAAGATTAAATTTTGGTTTAAAAAAAAAAATTGTATATTCTTTTTCAGAAAAAAACTGCGGTAGCGGGAAAAAAAATATTTTTACTTTTGTACAAAAGTACTTTTTGGCTTATGTATTTAGTTAAGCCTTTAGCCTTTAATCATTGAAATCGCCAATCAGACGCTTTTGGTTGATTAGCGCAATTTAATTAGAACCTGTAAAAATCATATTAGAGACCCTTTAGACCAGGCGCGCACATGCAACTAAACAGTTTGGTTGCGATTTTGAGCACTATGGGAATATATGAGAGTCCGCGCACATAAACCGGTGGACTCTCATATAATCCCGAGTGCTCAAAATCGAAACCAAACTGTTTAGTTGCATGTGCGCGCCTGGCCTTATGGACAAACTCAATAAGGAGAGATCTTCGGACGCGTGCAATCTGGACGCGTGCAATAGAGGTCTTCCAAGATTTGTCTTTGTCTTTTCTCTTTCTAATTTGACATCTAAAAACAACAGCAAAAAAAGTCCCTGGTTGGAAAATATTTACATGCTCTTGGCAGTGTTAAAAATCCGGTCACTTGATTATTTTTTGTATTTGGAACTGAAAACTTAAATTTGCGATCGAATTACGTATTAACTAGTGTTTAAACATTTTAGTGAACATTTTTGCAAGTGTTTAATACAAAAAAATTAATTTCATTACATATTAATCACTATTATTTAACAAACGACTTTTTTGGCTCGCTTTGACGGTGTTCACATTGGACTCACTCCGCGCGACTCATTTTGACATCTATTTCTTTTATCTCACTCCGCCTCACTAAATGAGAAAGTGAGGCAGGATTTTTTAATTTTTTTGAAAATATCCTGCCTCACTAGACCATCTCTTTTTCATCATGAGGTGGAGTAAGATAAAACAAAAAGATGTCAAAATGAGTCGCGCGGAGTGAGTCCAATGTAAACACCGTCTTTTGTGCCTTCTGCATTTGGTTTTGTTTTCCAACCAGGGAGTGCTGTCAGATTGTTTTTTTTTTTTTTTTTTAATTTCACACTGACACTTCTGACATTTGATGACAGAGATCCATGGTCATCGAGCCTCGAAACATTGACAGGTGTCAATAATGTTTTTGACAAGAATATTATTTATTAAAAATAAAAATAATTATTTCTAATCTCCGTATGATTTTGCAATATTCGATTAATATTAGCTTTAGAAATGCAAGTCGAGCCAAACAATCAATGCAGAATATGCTTAGAACCTGCCTGCGCTCTGATAGATTTATTTGAAGACTCAAAAATCCTTTATAAGCTTGAACTCTGCTGTGGCGTGGAGGTAAGCGCACAAAAGTGCATACAAATTCTCTACAAGCTCCCAGACCAGCATCATAATTAACATTTAAACCAAATTTTTGTTTACAGATACCAAACATTCCCTCCCTGCCATCAAACATCTGCAAAAAATGTTCAGACATTCTAAATGTTGCGTATGGGTTTCGAGTTCTGTGCCAACGATCGCAGGAGTATCTAAATGACCCACAAAACACACAAGACATAGTTGAAGGTAAACCAAGTCAGTTTGAGGAAAATGTCGTCCCTACTTCACCCAAGTTAGAGCTCGAAATAGATTATTCTCACCAAGAAGAGAATTACAATGAAATCGAGGAAGATCACCATGAAGAAGATCATCATGACAATTACGAATCAGTTCCAGAAGACCAGTGTGAAGAGAACAACAAAGAAGTCGAAGTTGAAGAGGATGAAAATCAAGATCAAGACAAAGACGACGACAAACCGCTGATAAAATTCTTCCCTCACAGGGCTGTCAAAAAGCCAAAGCCACCGATAACTCTTATGTGTAATATCTGCGGCAATTTGTTCAGGAACAAAGCAACATTTGGCTATCACATGAAACTACATAGAAACGATAAGAAATACGAGTGCGAGTAAGTTATCATTAACATGAGATTCGATAAATTTATTTAAATGATTCTTGCTTTAGAATATGTTCGAAACGTTTTATGCAAACGTGCGAGCTTCGTGCGCACATGCGAGTGCACACAGGTGAAAAGCCATATGCTTGCTCTTACTGCGATCGAAAATTCCGCGACCGAAGTGGAGTCACACGCCACGAACGGTTAGTTTAATTCTGAAAGCGACAAATTGCATATTTTTATTTTTGCTATTTGCTATTTACAGAACTCATACAAACGAACGACCGTATGGTTGCACAATATGTGGAGCTCACTTTTCCTATTCGGCAACATTGAAAAAACACGAACGAGTACATACGGGAGAAAAACCTTTTAGGTGTTTGATTTGTGACAAAGGTTTCTCAGAGGCACATCAAATGAAGGCTCATTTTGGAACAATAAGACACGCAGAAATGGCAAAAGAAAGAAGTAAAGTCGATTATTTGGAATAAAGAAATTTTTTTTATTGCTTTACAGCTAGTCGATTCAATTCGAAAGAGATGATAAATGGTATTATGACCTAAGAAACGGAACAGGTAAATCTATTCCACGAATATCTACAAACATTTATTGAGACCTGATTATAGAATTCGAAGTGAGTGAGATTGGCTGCGGATTTTTTTGTTGGTAGGTACTGTTTTTTAGCTTCCCCATAAAGGCAAAAGCCTTGTTGTAACTCGATGTAACTCGATTCAGTCGAAATATTTGCTTAGGATTCGAAATATAATGGAGACAAAAAAAAAAAACCAATCGTATCGAATTCCATGATCAGTGCGCTGTTGATTGATTGTTTAACCCGTCATCAACTCTAATCTTGTGTTGTTTGAGTACAAAGCCAGTTTAAGTTTCTCTGATATTTTCGCACTCTCAGAAAAAATCAGAATGCAATTTCTCTGGAAAATTACTTGCTTTTGATGTAACAAAAAAAAAATGATTCGATTTTTGTTGGACTTATAGCTTATTTTGTTCGCATGAATTTAAATTTATCGAAAACAGGTAGAGGACACAGTAAGCATAATCAAGAGGTAGTACTTTTATTAAGGGTTTTCATTTGTGTTCAAGTTTGCGAATATTTAAAAATTGAAGAAAAATAGCGTCCGCAATGCTTGCCGTCAGGCAGCTAAATAGCTGCATAGAAGGTACTAAGCTCTGCAAGTAATAAACGAGTGAGGAACACCGGCTTATCAAAACAAAAAAGAAGGAACATGAGAAGAGCTTGATCGAGGAAATAAATATATGCTATAGCAGGAATGAAGTTAGACACTTTTAACAAAAGGTAAAAAGTCAATTAAAAGTTCAAGTGACCTCGGCTCCGAAATGCATTTTACCTAAATTAAACGTTAAAAAGAACATCTTAAAACCGCCCAAACTGAACCCCCAAATAAGTTTTGTCGAAAACAATCAGGCCGATTCTGCCAAACGTTCGCGTGAACATTTGCATTCTACTATCCGCGGGATGGAAATGATTGTCCATAATGCGTATAATTGCGACAAAAATAGAATTAAGACAATATGATCCTCTTTAGACATTCAAAAACAAGTACTGGTTAAGATTTGCACTGGAAATATATAAGTTTTAAATAAATAATTTGAGGCAAATTGTATGAAACATTCACGTGGATCGAAAGTTTCGATCGAATCGGATAGCAAAATAGAGCTGATGAGACATTTGGAATTCCAAGCCTTAAATGTCCATCGAACTCCTTTGCCAACAGCTGATTGTCAAGCGATATGAATGTTTCTTTAAGCTGCTCAGCTAATTAAACCACTTTATCTTTGCAAATAACTAAAAAAAATAACAAAAAAAGTTTTTGTGTTGAATTTCTGGTAAAGCCAGTGACCGAACAATAAAAAACATTCTTATTGCTTTCTGCAGATATCACTGTTTAAAGTTTTTGGATACCGTGACCTCGAATGCTCGCATCCAACTCCAGAGTTGTTCCATTGTTGTGACACACTATGTACTAATTACTTTAGTAAGAAAACGCGTTTGGACTGAAATTCCTTAAAATTCACAGAAATTCAGGCCTAACTTGATGGTACCCATTTTTTTATTTAAAAAAATTAAGTTTAACTTTGAACATTCAAAAATTTATTTTTAAAATTTGTTTTTAAAATTTGGAGATAATGTTTAATTAGTGAAGTTTGCAACATGTTAAACCATGAGCAGAAATTCTCTTGAATAATTTTCAATGTATCTTTGCCTGAAATGTAAAGAGCGACTTTTCCAGTATATGAAGCAGATGTGGACGAAGAAAGCTCCAGAGAACCAGCCAGCAGCATGTTGTAGAAGGAATATTCATGGAGCGGACTTTTCGCCAATACCGAAAGTCGAACAAAAATTAGGAACGAACGTGAAAATTTTGTTGTACCAGAAGAGATATGAGAAGATTCATGCTCCTGTGTGAAGAATAAGCTCTAAACTGCCTAAGAAAAAAAATATTCCCAAAGAGGTAAGAAAACTAAATAAAAAAAACTTTTTTCGCAATAAGAACATTTATATACATATGTGCATACATAAATTTTCAACTGAGCTCTCAAAAACTTGTAATTTTAAAACGATATATTTTTCACACATGCAACTGTGTGGATTATTCTTACTTTAAACAATTTATTTTCTAACATTTATTACTCATAAAAAATTATACCTAAATTTCTGTTATAATACGATGCATATTCGTCTGCAGATGAGCCTTTAATTGATGTGGTAGTGTAAAGGCTTTCGAACAAGGTTCACATCTAGAATATTAGTAAAGTTAAAAAAAAGGTCTTTCATTAAAAAATTATAATTTCATACTTGTAAGGTCTTTCGCCTGTGTGCATTTTTTCATGAGCCTTAAGTGATGTTGTAAGGGAAAACGCTTTGCCACACGTTGAACAGTTGTACGGTTTCTCATTGGTATGTATTCTAATATAATTGTTTTTTTTTTTTTTATTTGGTCATGTTAAGATGAGTTCGTACAAAAAAAAAAAAGAAGAAAAATATACCTTTCATGTTTTATTTGTGTGCTGCGGTCTGCAAATTTTCTGTCACAGTACTGACAATGAAAGGGTTTTTCTCCGGTGTGAACTCGAATGTGTGCTCTTAAATTGCAAGGTGAATTAAAGCGCTTGGTGCATATTCTGAAATTAAAAACAAATCATTATTAGAGTTTTTTTGTTTAACCAAATAAAAATGGGAGATATTCTTTTTCTATAAATCCAAAACAAAGAAATCAATAAATTCAAATAAAAATAATGTAATATAAGAGTGAGAGAATTAAAGACAAACATCGTGCAGTGCGTGTCATTCACATCACCCAATACGGACTTTGGTTTTCATTCATTGCATGACATGGCATACGCCTGACACGGCGATCCAGTAGTCTACAATTCCCATGCAAAAAACGAAATCATATGCAAAAATTCTTTCATGCTTAAATTATTAATATTTTGTTTGCATAATTGGTTTAAAGTTGTCAAACAAAAATTTTAATTCATCGAAACTTAACCGGGCGCTGATGTTTGTAATAACGAGCATCAATAATAATTAAATTTGTGTAGTTCTTAAAGCAACCCAGATCCACGATTACGATTTAATAATATAAGAAATCTCCTAATAAAAAAACTTTTCGGGTAAGCTATCTGACTGCTGTGCTTTCACAAGGGACTAACACAACACAAACCATTCCGCATAGCTTAACATAGGTAATCAAACACGACCAAATTTAGATTTCAAATACTTTTATGTAAATTATGTACAGTGTTGGCCAAAACTAATGCACGGAAGAAACTCTCCTTGGAAAAATATATACATAATTCAAAAGACGATAATTTTATAATTTTTACTTTTTTATAATTATAATATGTATGGCTTTAATTCACAATCATTAATTTTACTATAACTCATCACTTTTTTAAAAATCAACAACTAATTCAGAACTAATTCAAAAGTAAGTGGACAAAACTAAAGCACATGCACCTTTTTTAAGAAAAAACTCGCCTGAATTTAGTCAATTTACTCTTACTTCAAATTTAATTGTTTCTTTCTAACCAAGCATGATCTTAATAATAAAAAAAATTATTAGTTTTGTGTCATCGGCCTCGTTTCAGATCGAGTATTATAATTGATATAAGAAGTGATAAAAAGTATCAAAGTAAATATTCCAACGGATGAAAAGAGAAAGTAGTGTCTGATTAAACTAACGGTGAATCAATAATATTTATTCGGTATGAGTCGTACCGTGATTTCGCAAAAAATAGCACGATTTTGTGCATGGCGAAATGTCAAAACGGTCCATAGTGGCGATAGACCTTGAAAAACTTGCCGTCGCCAAGGTTAAAGAATCATCAGGGATACCAAAACAGATCCTCTCATATAGACAAAAAGTATGGAAAATAAAAAAGCCTTTGAGATCTCAAGCAGGATTATCTGGGGAAGAGCGGTTGATGTTGGCATTCTATCTTAACGACTATAAAAAGGCCATTTATTTCTCAGAAAAAAAACGACATGCAAGACTGGAGATTCCGAAGAAGAAAATTTGCCGTTATGAAAGCTCTTCCAACATGACAACGATCCCAAATATACCGCTAAATTTGTGAAAGATTGACTTAATGAAAACCGTGTTGTTGTTATGAAGTGGCCAGTATAATACACTGATCGCAACCTCATAGAGAATCTATGAAAAATTTTAATTCTGAAAATTCATCGTACGAAATTCGATAACTTCGACTCCATTTCCCAACGATCTTAAATTGCCTGAAATAATATCCCCATGTGTAAATTGACAACCTTATTGACTCCATGGCTTTTTGATGTGCTGCAGTAATTTGAAACAATGAATGCGCCACTAAATATTAACAAAAGAACGTGTTTTTGTATTTATTTTTTTATGAAGTCAAGAATGTGCTTTAGTTTTGTCCACTTAGTTTTAAATGAATTCTGACTTATATTGTTGATTGTTAAATAAGGTGTGATGAGATTATTGATGGTGAATTAAAGTCGTATACATTAAGATTAGAAAAAAAAAATAAAATTATTAGGTTCTCATGGGTTTTTATTAATTTTCTTTATATTTTTTCAAAATGAGATAATTTCGTGCTTTAGTCTTGGCCAACACTGTACATACTAATATGTAACATGTAATTTTAATTGAAGACAGATTTAAATAAAAAAAGAACTATTGAAATATTTGTTAGTATTCTTGTAAGTTTTCTGGCTTTGAAATATATAAGTGGCGATAATCAACGATACAAAATATATGCTTCGTAGATGGGCCAATTGCATCTCGAGTAAAGGTCTTGCGGAATATGAATTGAATTTCATTAACAAAATCTTACCACAAAATTAGTAACAAAACGTACAGTAATTCTATTTTTTTTTTTAAATTTAAATTCATATTCATAAGGGTGGTTCTCATATTGGGTTTTTTTAAAACTACACGTCGGATAGGCATCAATTGCGTCTTTTCTTTTTTGGGGTAACATTTTGGAAACAATACCCTTATTATCAGTCTTAACAAAAAATAATAATCAATTTTAATAATAAAAATTATCCCAATTTCAAACATAAACATCACGTCAACTCATATTTTTAAAAAACCCAACAAAAATTTTTAAATAAAAAAAAAAAAAAAATTAAAAATATGCCAGTTTGTGACCATTTTCATAAAGATATTTCACTTCAAACCAAAAAAAGGAACTGTGATATGAAAAATGAGCTTGTTGTTAAATATCAAATTAGATATCAACACTGTATATAAGTAAAGGTTGGAAAAAATACACCTAATATCATAAGAATCATGAATTTCATTTAAACTTACTCGCATGCATAGTTCTTTTCGTTTCGATGGATTTTCATATGAAAACTGAGAAGACATTTCTTGTTGAAGTGATTGCCACATATATCACATATGAATTCGTAAGGCTTGCTGGGTTTTGCTCTTCGAATATATTTCCGAATAGGGGCTGGTTTTATTTCTTCTTTAATCGGTGGTTCTAGATTTTTGTCTTCGGCTTGAATGATATCATCAATCTGCTTTATTGTTTCAGCTAGGCTTTGTGTTTCATCGTCATCATCTTCCTCTTCTTCTTCTGGTATTTCAACAATTTCTTGTTTTATTTCTTCTTCAGACATGTATGCCATTTCATATTCTTGATCGTATTGATCTAGTTCGCTCAACTTAACAGAAACATCATCAGGCGGGAACTCATTTGTTTGACTATTTTCATCAAAGACTGTATCTTCCGCTGGAGTTTCATCTGTTTCGCTGGCCTTAGAAGAAGGACAATTGTCCGTTTGCGGAGGAACAACTTCAACGTCCTGGATAACATATTGGATGTCATTTTCAATAAATTGAGTCTCATTGCCCTCGATGATCAACCCATCGACTTCAATGGACTGATCTTCTTCAAGGAAATCAATATTTTCAAATCCCACTTCTGGTTCTGTAGCGGTCTTATTTGATTTAAATATATTTGATGCTGTTTGAGTTTTCAGGATAATGTGATTTAGGTATTCGGTGGTCCTCTGACATGTAATGCGGAATTTAGTAGCATATCTTAAAATAGAGAGGCATCTTTGGCATATTTTGTCTGGCAAATTGTCTGTTTTTTTAAGCTGTTTTCAAAAGGAATATTTTGTTATTTAGTTTGAAAATTTAAATTTAATATAATAATTTGTTTACCTCAATTCCCGAGCACAAAAAGATTTCGTTTGGTAGCGTAGGTTCTTCAAAAATAGGACGCAACACGACGCGTTTACTCTCTTCCTCCATGCAAACGCGACAAACATTCCATTTGATACTTATTTCCATTTTAATGTGGTTTTAATTGTTATGCTCTTGTCTGCAACTTTTATTAATTTTATTCTGTTTCTATTGTTAAATCACAAAATAATTTAAAAATCTCTTTCGATAAAATTATTTGTATGTTTACCAAAATTGATGGCTGTGAATTTGACTTTTAAATGTGACATCTTCGAGTATCGAATTTTAATAGCTTTGTGTATCTTTGTGGTCTGTTTGACGACCTGAAAAATCAGAAAAATATTCACAAACTGAAAGTTTGTTAGTATATTTTAGTTGCCAAACAGATCTAATTGGATGACTAGTGCTCCGGAAAAAGTTAGTTTCCTCTTTATAACATGCCGCCTCCACTGGGCATCAACGATGTCCAACATCACAACCACAATCCAATCCACAATCTGACTTGTATGGATTATGTCACTACATGACATGGATTTTTCTGCCTCCATTGGATTTTTTAAAGACATGTTCATAATCCGAGCATCGTTCATGTCCAGTGGAGGCGGCATGTAATAGCCCCGAGGAAATTGGTCGAAAAAAACTACTTTCTGTCCTGCAATTTACATGTTAATTGCAACAACAAGAATTCTCGGATGGATGGATAGAATATAAGACGGAAAATTATTTACGCTTTTCATTTGTTTTGCAAGATGGTATTTTGTTATGATTACGTCACTAAAGCGGGAACCACATTTGCCTTGTGTTCTTTGTTGTGCAGCCATATGTGTCTCGTGTGATGTGGGGTGTGTGTTGTGATTGTGCCATTCCACGTTATGACGGAGCCATTTTTGCAGTAAGTGGGAAAGATAAGACTCTTCTCTTGGAAAGAGAATAATTACGTGAACAAAAATGATAGTTTAGAACACAACCAGTATTGATTATTATCCACAGTTGGTGAAAGAACAAACTACTCCACACACAGACACTACATAAGTGTGATTTCGGCTAAGGACATGGTGTTATGTTTGTCGATGAAGCGAGCTCGACCAGTACGAGCCTGCATCAAAAATTGCCTCGTTGTGGAAGTTCAATTATAGAATACTACAGCCTTTCACAAAAAAAACAACAAAGAACTACACTACCGACTTCACATTATAAATTTTCAATCAAACAGTTCGAATTACAAACATTTTAGTACCTTCATGCCAACCCTGCAGCCTGCCCTACTCGTTCTTCGTTATCGTTTGGCGTAGTGAGTGACAGCTTCAGCTTTTTATTTGTTGTTAGAAGAAAGAAAAATTATTTCTCAATTAAAAAGTTTTGAAATTTTTCAAACCCAGGTCCCAACCCAACCAGTGATTGAAATAAAAAAAAAAACAATGTACACCTAAACATTCAGATATTTTATGAATATTTACTTAGTTTTAGCATAAAGTTCATAGCGAATTTTAAGTATTTCTATAACGCGGAAACAAAAAAAAATAATCCATCGCACACAAGTTAAAGTGAGCCACCAACCAGACCACCAAAAAAAGTAATGAGTAATTATCGTCACGGCTACTGTGGAATTGAAGTACGCGATATGCATCCGAGAATCTCCCACAACTTCACCTATGTTAGTTCGTGTGTCAAATATATGATATTCATGTTGAACTTCATATTTTGGCTGTTCGGGGGGCTCCTAATGGGTATTGGTCTGTATGCCTTCAAAGAGAAATGGGAATCCACTGGGTGGGTGCGTTTGGAGAGCTTCTACGATGTTGTATTGAACATTTCTCTTGTGATGATGATAGCTGGCATCGTCATCTTTGTTGTTAGCTTTGCTGGCTGTCTCGGTGCTCTGCGGGAGAATACTTGTTTGCTAAAATTCTATTCCATGTGTTTGCTTCTGTTTTTCCTATTTGAGATGGCAATTGCCATCATGGGCTTTGTCTTCCCGCACAACATGAATTCTTTTCTTGAGGATTCGTTTACCGATAAGATAATACACACCTATCGTGACGATCCAGACCTGCAGAATTTCATTGACTTCGCTCAGCAGGAGTTCAAGTGCTGTGGCTTGAGCAATGCAGGCTACCAGGACTGGAGTAAGAACGAATACTTCAATTGTTCCTCGCCCAGTGTTGAAAAGTGCGGCGTGCCGTACAGCTGCTGCATCAATGCTACCGATATCAGCTCAGGACTAGTCAATATAATGTGTGGTTATGACGTGCAAGGCCAATCGGTTGCAGCAGCTAGCAAGCGGATCTGGACTAGCGGATGCATTGAAATCGTTCGTGTCTGGGCCGAAAGGAATCTCTATACAATTGCTGGGGTCGCTCTCGGTATCGCCCTCATTCAGCTGTTCGTCATCTATCTGGCCAAAACTCTCGAGGGACAAATTGATCTGCAGAAGTCCCGCTGGGCGGCGTGAGTAAAAACATAGCAATACATCGCACATACTGGTGACAAATAATGAACGAACTCGGCAAATCTAAAATAAAAACTCCCTTACACGACTTGACTGGCTTCAACTCTAACGTGCTGTTAAACCAGAGGGCTGTTCTTATATCTCTTTTTTCACTTTTTTCTAATTTATATTTTGTTAAATCGAAATTTTGTTTCTATAGATTGAAATTTTTTATTTATGTGTATTCAGATTAAGACTAGAAAATATAATTAAAACAACAAAACGAACATTGCCATTTACAATGAGATAAACAACAACAACTACAACAACATTGTATTGTTTGTATTTTTTTTTCGAATTTATGGTATGAGCGCTTTAGTTTAAAATTCCAATTTTTGAGTGCTATGGACAGAATAAGTTCTCTTCTTTATATTACATTATGTATTTACTCGATACCACTATTTATATCTATAATCAAAATATTAAGACAAAAATGCTACAAAAACATTACTCAAAAAATAATAAATATTTTTTGTGATTTTATACACAATTATTATACTCATTTATATTTATGTATGTATATATGAAAAACAAAACTCATATAACATAATGCATACATAGAATAAACAATAAATATATACGTATAACCATTTAATAAATAAGAACATTATAAACATTGACAAAAATAGATACCTACAGAAATCTCCACAACTTTATATATGAAAATTAAAATTGTATCATCATGTTTAAAAAGAATAAAATATAAAATATTTAGGTCCCAAATTTGATAATGTTTTTTTTTTTTAATTTTAAATGTTGGTTCCAAGTGAGAGCATGTATCATCAAGGAGTAAATCAGTTGGGAGATTACTATAGGGGGACGATATTGGCCTCTGTCTGTTCGGCTACATCATAAACGGATTGAACTATGTACATAATATAAAGGGTCCGCCATCTAACGTTTTTTTCAACTAGTGCTTATTTCGTGAATGGCAACACTTAGCTCATGTCTGATTTGACAGATAATTAGTTTTATCCTTCCGCTGAACGAATATGGTTGTGTATACGGTTCGCTAAGTGGGCCTGCGATCGACTTAAATTAAATTTTACCGCAACACCGTGTTTTCGGAAATTGCATGCGCTGCCTCATCTATTGGCAAACTATACAAGACCTATTTTGACCAAACACACATTAACACTCTCGGACTTTCTAAGATTTCTTAAAATTTTAAGTTCAAGCGGTATGCGGGTTGTCCATTGAATACATATAAACATAGGTTCATGTACATATTATATATGTTGATAGCTACATACATATATAGAATGAAATGAATTAATAAATCACAATTTTTAACGTTCTTTGTTTTATTTATCTCTATACAATCTTCGACCGATACTACACTTTTATATTTTTAAAGAATTACCTATAAAAAACTACATACCTACAAAAATGTTAAAAATGCTAATGCTAACCAATTTGTGTGAAAAGTGCAAGGAGAATAACTTTGTAATACACTGATTTTCAAAATTATCAACTTTTACATGATTTTTCCTTTTAAATGCATTAGAAAGTGAGTCAGTCGCTTGTTTTTACAGCCATAATTTTTTTTTTTGTTATATCCACACTATCTATAATTTGTTTTGTTGCCTTTCTTATGACACCCTAATCATAAAAATAAATCCATTTTTTCTTCACCAAATGTGCCTGAACGGTGAATTATTCTCAACTGAGAAACGATCGAAGTCAACGAACAAGCAGGTTAAAAAATACTTATCAATGGTCAGCTTAGAAGAAGCAATTTTGAAAAGTGAGTCTTTTAGTTAGTTAGTATATGATTAATTGATAATAATTTATTGCTAAGTAAAGTGCAAAATGCATTCGTGCAACGCTTATCACTTACAATTATCAGAATTTGTTAAAATAGATTATTTGAGAAGTGAATAGTTGTTGGTGCAATAGGGCCCAGGTATTAGCGGTTTTGCATCAAAATAATTACTGATTTCACTTTCTTTTCTGGACTTCGATTTAAGCAATTAATAGCAAAACGGTCGTCATTGCTTCAAAGGGAGTCGGAAGATGCAGAATGGGAATGCTATCCTACCGACATGTATGTATATGAGTGATCAGTGGTGTTGTGTTCTGGAGTGACAATCTGTATCTAAAAAGCGATCGAAAGATTTGCTGCAAATCTGTATGCAAGTCCTTCGCACAAACGAAAACGTTTGATTGATTTTTAGATACAGAATGTCACCCTTAATCAGCTTTATATATGACTAGCTGGCCCGCCCCGGCTTCGCACGGGGAATAAAGAATTGCCCTTTTCTATTCTATTTATGTTACCGCCGTATATGAATTTTGTTTATACATCTAATGGTATTTTATCAATTCCAATATATAACAATCAATTTATGAAATGTCCGGTGGCAGAATAATTATGTAACTGTACACGCATATTTTTGGGTAATATTAATTAATGTTCTTAAACCCATAAACTTCATGAATTAAGACATGTTCATTTGCTGTTGTTGACTGGGGACTGGGGTATAGCAGGTAAAGTTTTACGTAAATCACTTAATAAGAAAATGACTCTTTTGCTTCTTAAATCTTGTGGTGTTCGATGAAATGATACCATTTTCTATAACCTTTTCAATACATGTATACAATTGATATATATGTATGATTATGGAAACTATTTTGTTTGTCATATGAAGTTTATTTTTTCTACTTAAGTAGTGTAAAATCAAACAAAATATTACTTTTTTTTATAAATGTCATTGAAATTGTTCTCATTTCTCATTTAAAATACAATATTTATTGATAACTAAATAATTATTTACATAAAATATCTTTAAAAAATGGATTCAAATGAATTAAAAGAGAAGGTAGCAAATTTCCTTCATCAATTTGAAGTAAAAATAAATAAGTTGCCAGAAAGAACAAAAAATGTATTATTATTATTATTATTATTATTATTATTATTATTTATTAACATAAAATTACAAATTATATGCTAATATGAGAGAGCACTAGCTACAAAAGCTTTCCACTCAAGGTGAGAATTATTTTTAAACTTTGGTTTGAAGGTAGTTATCTATCTTTAAGATATTATCAATATTAATAGTGTTTAAAAATAAATAGATATTTTGGTTAATGTTTAAGACAGTGTTAATTTTTTTGGAGGTTACGCATGATGATAGGCCAAGTAGATGTGACATGTTTATAATGTTACTGCAGGATGGGCAAAGAGGTGGATTTTCCTTCCTTAAGAGGTGTTGGTGGGTTAAAGCGCTGTGTCCTAATCGAAGACGAATGAAATTAGATATTGCTGCTCTGGAGATTGATGATGGATAAACGGGAGCATGTCCGTCAGTGTTTATTTTGGCGTAGTGGTTTTCGTAATTTTTCCAATTCAGAATTTTCTTCTTTTTTAGAATTTGATCAATGTATCTTTGTAGGTCTTTTTTTGAAAATGTATCAAAAGTATAAAGAGGTAATTCATTGCAAAACTTTGCTTCTTTATCGGCAAATTCATTACCTGGTATCCCGATGTGACTGGGAACCCACATTAGTTTCAGTTTTGTTGGGTATTTGATGAGGAGGTCTCTTATGTTGTTGATTAGCTTGGTGTTGTGGTTTGGATTGGCTACGGCTTTGAGCACAGATAGACTGTCGGAGCATATCACCAATTTTAAATTGAGCTGCAGTATCATTTTGGCAGCTTCAAAAACGGCTAATGCTTCAGTAGTGAAGGTTGAAGAGTATTCGCATAAAATTCCAGCCTTTAACACAGTTCCATTTTCTTGAGTAACGGCAAATGAAGTATTATGGGTTGATTTAGACCCATCCGTAAAGATAGGCATCCACCCTTTAAGTTTTAAATTTTGCATGATTTCTTCAAATGTAGAGTGGTAAACTCTATTATTTGTGTTGGCTTTGTTGTATGTTGATAAAGTTAGTTGAAAACACTCTGGGTTTATATTCCACGATGGGAGGAATAAATTGTTTCCTTTGACTCGTGTAGAGGGTAGACCCATTTGTTTCGCAGTTGATAAAGATTTGGCGATAGTAGATGGAAAACGCACATTTGTTTTCAACTTGTTCGTTGAGTCAATATCTTTGTCAATGATGGAGTTGTTAGAAAATAGTAGCTTTGGGAGGATTTTTATTGTACATGCGGATTGTCGCTCTTCCAACGTAGGGAGTCCAGCCTCTGCCATGATGTTTTCAATTCTGGTTGTGCGATATGCGTTGATGCTTCTTCTTGCTGATTGATGGTACGTTGATTTAAGAACGTTCAGAGTACTGCTTGGACATTTACCATAAATATAAAAACCATAATCTATTTTACTTAAAATTAAGGATTTTGTTATGTTACAAAGAGTATTAACGTGAACATTAAGTTTTTTAATAGATAAATAATTTACAATGTTATTTCTTGAAGCTAGGCTCTTTTTAAGTTTAATACAATGATGTTTCCAATTATACTTATTGTTAAATCTTAGTCCTAAAATATCTAAGTTTTCTACGCTTTCAATATTAATGTCGTTTATTGACAAATCAAGTTTGGGACATGATAGTTTACGACAGATATGTAGAACTTTGCATTTTTAAGTGAAAGTTTTGCACCTGAATTTGTACACCATTCTAGGATGTCTTTTATTACTTTTGAGAAAGTATTTTTAGCTTTCTCTAAATCATTGACCTTACACATGATATAGATGTCATCAGCGTAAGCACAATGATCCAGAAGATTGTACTTTTCAATCATGTCGCTTATGTCATTAAAAGCTATTAAGAATAACACTACTGACAATGGTGACCCTTGTGGGATGCCATTAGGTCTGTTTCTTTACTCGCCCGCGGGATCCCGTGGTATCCCAAATCTACCCGAAACGTGTTTCTTTACTTTTTTCTGGCACGAAAATGCCAGAGCTTTTGAATTTTTTGTTATTTAATTCATTTCCCCTCCAGCAAGAATCTACCCGAACATTTTAGGTCTGTTTCTTTACTCGCCCACGGGATCCCGTGGTATCCCAAATCTACCCGAAACGTGTTTCTTTACTTTTTTCTGGCACGAAAATGCCAGAGCTTTTGAATTTTTTGTTATTTAATTCATTTCCCCTCCAGCAAGAATCTACCCGAACATTTTACCTACTGCACTTTCTTGCTTGTCAAACAAGAAATCAGCTGATCGGAAAATTTGAAAATTAACTTGTCAAGTAGTGTCTACATAAAAAAAATAAAACAAACAAAAATAAATTTATTAAATGAAGCAATGGCAACAAATATAACAATAAATATTTCTCCTGGTTCCTTTGAAAGAGCCCAAAATGGTAAATGCCAATCAGAAACATCCCAAATGCGTTTCTTTACTTTTTATTTCTGGTCAAAAATTACAACAACAACATCAAAAAGCTCCAGCCCAAACTTTTTCCCGAACTTTTTCCCAAAAGTAAAGAAACAGACCTATTGTATAGTGGGTTAGTTGAAGAATATAAGTTACTGACCCTGACAGATATTTTCCTGTTAGTCAGAAAAGATTTAATAAATCCATACATTTTAGGACCAATGCCCCAATTAATGAGTTTGGTTAATATTAAATGAATCCCTATACGGTCAAACGCTTTCTCAAAATCCAATGACAAAAGCGATAGATGGTTACGTGCCGATAAAGTTTTTGTTATGTAGTGGTCGATGTGTAGCAAGGCGTCGGAACACCCTCTCTTGGGTTTATAGGCTACTTGGTTGATACTTATTAATTGTTTCGATTCAACAAACCAAAAAAGGCGTTTGGCAACAATTTTTTCTAAAACCTTAGACATGCATGAGATAAGTGATATCGGACGGTAACCTTCTAAAGAATCCATTGGCTTGTTGGGTTTTGGTAAAGGAATTATGTTGGCTGTTTTCCAAATTTTAGGAATAATCCCCGTATTAAATATTGCGTTGTACAAGGATAGAAGCCTTGATTTAACTGCGGGTGATAAGTTTTTAATCATGGGATAAGAAATACGGTCCCTACTTGGAGTTTTACCTTTTAAAGCACTGAGACAACTTTCCAATTCAATATATGTTATGCAACTTTCTATTTGTTTCGAAGCTATGTTGCAAGCGGTTTTAGGCGGCGTACAGGAAAGGCTAACGATTTTCAAGTCATTGAAGGATGTTGAAAAATTGTTGTCCTTCGATTGGTTTGACCAAGAACTTGCGAAAAAATTGCCTAAATCTTCAGTTGAAGATATTGGGCCAGCGGGTGTTTTGATACATCTGATTGAACGGGGAATAAAATTGCCAGTTAGACAGCGGATGTTATGCCAGATTTTTGCGGTGGAAGAATTCGGATTAATCGTTGAGGTGAATTCGGTTAAAGATTTTGCTTTGCTGATTTTCATTTCTCTACGAAATAAGGCGTTTGATTTTTTGTAGGATATAAGGTTAGATTGCGAAGGATGTTTTTTTAAAAACTCTCCAAGCTTTCATTTTTTTTCTCTTAAGCTCTTGAGAACGGAGTTCCACCAGGGTACTGTTCTGGTAGTAGAAATAGGTGCACTTTGGGGAATCGAAATGTTGGCTGCGTAACGAATTGCCTTTTGTATAATGGCAGCTTCTCTATTTACATGTTTGGTGTGCTATCATCCAAATACTTGTTGAGAATTATTTGGAAGGAGTCCCAATTAGCTGAGTCTGTTTTAAATTTCGGATTTGGAAAAACCTCGGATTTGTTGGGTGTGTAGTGTATTTGTATTATAATAGGGAAGTGGTCACTATTATGGAGATCATCTAGGGTGATCCACGAAGTAAGTGGGTAGAGAATTGGTGAGCAGCAGGATAAATCGATATGCGTGAAGGTGTTGTGCGTTGAGAAGTGGGTTGGACTGCCGTCATTCAAGATCATAAGGTCGGAATTAAATAAAAAGTTTTCGGTTATGCTTCCCCGTTGATTGGTGGCGGGAGAACCCCACAGAACGTTCCAGGAGTTTACGTCTCCACAAAACAATATAGGGGTGCGTATTTGACTTATTATATTTTCAAGATCG
Source organism: Leucozona laternaria (assembly GCA_932273885.2). NCBI lineage: Eukaryota > Metazoa > Arthropoda > Insecta > Diptera > Syrphidae > Leucozona > Leucozona laternaria. Next base: position 49,487,250 of record OW026366.1, read on the forward strand.
GACTGAGAGAAAGTTTGTTTTGGTAGGATGTAGATAGAAACTATGGTGAATTTAATTGATAAATTTATTTCTATGGCAAGTGTTAAGATATTTGAGATTATATTGATTAGTGAGTGAGGTATGTTTTTTTTAATCAGAAGTGCAATACCTTGTTTACCAGTCACGTTTTGGGGATTGTTGTGAAAGTATCCCAAATACGATTTTGGAGTTATAGGGTTAGATTGAAACGCACAATGTGTCTCTTGGAGAGATATAGCACATGGCGGTCTTTCTTTTATTAACATATTGAGCTCGTCAAAGTTGTTAATATAACCCTGAATATTCCACTGGAGAGCTTTGAAGTATTTTTGTTTTTGTACAAAATTTGTATTTGTTTTTTTAGGGTGGTAAGTTTTATGACTCCGCTGTCCAGAAGCTGAAGCATTGAGGCTCCCTAAAGAGCCTAAATGATTCAGCCTCAAAACAGCAGAGTCAGGGTTTTGGGTTGAATTATTTGTATTATATAGATTCATCATCGCTTTCGGCGTTATGAACATAATAATTGTTCGATTCGAGAAGTTGTTGAGTGGTATTCGAGAGGGGTGAGTTGGGGATTGTAGGGGGGATTTTGGAGTTTTTGGAGGTTGGTGGAAAATTTGTTGTTGATTTTAAAAAAGTATTGTTGGCTATGTTGGGATTTGTTTTAATATTTGAGAGAGTATTGTTTATTTGAGGAGTGATTTGTAGATTTTTTGAATTATTTATTGGAGTGGAAGAGCTAAGTGATTGTGTCGAGGTTGATGGTACTGTTGTGGATAAGGGTAAATTGTCAGATTTGTTATTGACTTTAGGAGTGGAGATAGAGTTATTTGTAGGAATGGAGGTTGTAGCTTGGTTTTGAGTAGATTCAGGTATGTTTATGTTGGAAGGAAGTGGTTTTATTACATTAGAATTAGTTATTTCGGCGAATGAATTTTTATTGAGGTTAGGTTGTATAGGATTTTGTTCTTTGTACAAACGCTTGGCGTCAGCCATGCTACACTTTTTTTTTGTTTTTATTTTTAAAATTTCCTTCATTTGGATGAATTTTGGACAGTCCTTGGAATCAGATGAATGAGGGGCAAGGCAATTAGCAAACATTTTTCTTGTACACGTGGTATCAACATGAGGTGGTAAGTTGCATACGTTACACATTGGATTGTTGTTGCATTTTTGTTTTGTGTGACCAAGAATTTGACAGTTCTGGCAGCGCATGGGATTAGGAAAGTATTCAGACACTTTGGCCTTGTACCAACCTATTTCCACGGTTTCAGGAGGTTGGAAAGCATCGAAAGTAAATAACATTAACCCAGTTGGTTTGGGCTTAGTATCGATTGTCTTAGTGAATTTGTAGATTCCTGTGACGTTTTGAGACTTCATTTCAGAGAGGATTTCGGAGTCGGGTACGTTTATGAGACACGGGGCATAAACGATGCCTTTTGAAGCGTTAAGCTGATCGTGCAACGTGATTGAGACGGGGCATAACCCAGAAAGATTTTTTTTGGAAATAAATTTGTCTGCAACTTTTTGATTTTTGGTCAAAATTAGAATATTTCCATCTCTTAGTTGAGTTATTTGTTCGTATTCTGTACTGATGGAATCTATTGCTTTTCTGAGTGCAAAAATACTGATTGACGTTAGCGGTTGTTTTTCATTTTCTGGAGCAATAACGATAAATCTGGGATTTTTAGAAATGGTGTTCTTAGGTAGTTCAGGGAAATCTTCAAATAGCATATTCGATTTTCTTTTTTTTTTATCAATAGGTTCCGATAGCGAGACTTCGCAAAGTCCGCCGAAGCGGCACCCAGGTTTCATTTTAGGCCCTGGGGCCATGCGGTTTTGATGTAAATTCACTACACACGCGATAGATTAAAAACTACGCATTTAATGGTTATGAGTGAAAAGTGATGGAAAGTATATATATTTGCAGTCTAGAAGAGAATTACGGTGGTAAGTACATATATTACTTTCATGTTATTTTAAGTTTGTGCCTAATTATTTTTATTTTCCAGAGCCTCCTAGCTGCTTCTACCTGAGCGTCGAACTTGTCGAGTTGTAGAAGCTGAGTAAGGTCAAAGATTCTCGAGAATAATTCTCCAGATGAGTCCTGAAACCAAAGGGCGCTCCTTGACCCCCCTACCCCTCTATCCCTCCTCCCCTCGTTGGTACGGCGATGGCGCTGTCTGACGTTCCTCTTCTACCTCTTCTCCCACGGCGGTACGGCGATGACGCTGTCCGTCGTTACCCCCTCCCACATAAGACCCCCTCCCACGTTGGTTTAGCGATGACGCTGTCTGACGTTATCCGTTCCTAGTCGGCATGGCGATGATGCTGTCCGACCTCCGCTCCCACGTCGGCACGGCGATGACGCTGTCCGGCGCTAACCCATCCTTAATCGGTACGGCGGTGCCAGCTGTCCGATGTTCCCTATCTATTCCTCTCTCGGCAGTACGGCGATGACGCTGTCTGACGTTCCTCCCCTCCTATATCGGTACGGCGGTGCAGCTGTCCGATGTTCCTTACCTCACCTCACGGCGGTACGGCGATGATGCTGTCCGACGCCCCCTTATCCATTCCCCTCTCGACAGTCCGGCGATGACGCTGTCTGACGTTCCTCCTCTCATCCCTTCCTCCTCCAATCCTCAATATCCCAATATTGGGCTGGATTAGTGGTGTTAAACGACCCGTGCCGATGATCAGCCTGGCTGAGGGCCCAATTCAAAAATAGCTCAGTCGCTAACGGAGTATCCGGATACCTGGCGACCTCCGGATTAACCAGCCTTATCTGTACATGCGAATCTCTGTGCAGACGGACCTACCTTTCTTCGCTTCTCGTGGGACCAAAAATGAACAAAAACAAACAAACAGACAAAACAGACTTTCTTAAACCCGGTTCTTCTTCCAAACCGGGCGGCAGCACGGCGCGTCAACGCTGTTTGCCGTTAAGCCTGTGTTGCGCATCAGTGGGGAGGTTGTGGCCAGCCATGGCCCCCCATCCGTTGCAAAGCATAGCGATGGAAGTAATACGGTAGTTATACCTAAGACCAGTAGTGATAAGGTTGTGCATCATGGCCCTTCCACTACTATTAAGACAAAATCTCTTCCTAACACGCACCGAAAGGGGACCCGACCCGGTGGTGGTGGGGCTGTGAAACATGGCCCTTCCACCTCCGGTGCGGGCTCCCTCCCGAGTGCGTCCCCTAAAGTTCCAAGAAGGTTTAGACCTTCAAAGAACCGATATAAGGAAAAGCGAGATGCTGAGAGAATTCTGAAGGAATCCAGTGCTACATCGGGGACCGGAAGAGGCTCTCAGCTCTCCACCAGGATTCAATGGGCGAAGCATATACTCGCAAATGCGCAGACCAGCGGCGACTCTACGTCAAAGCGAAACAGGTCTCTGGAGGGTACCACACCGATACCCAAACGACCCCGTGTGCAGAACACCAGCACTCCTCTGAATCCTGGTTCCTATAGCGATGTCTTAAAGGATAAAATCGTGATTGCGGTTATCGATAGAAGCAATATCGATGGCACGATTTCATCTGATCGATGGCAGGTGGTAAAACTGAAGCTCTCGGCAGGCTTCCTAAGTATTATGAGGGAAAACCCGGGACCACCTCCGATCACAAGCGATGGGGGTTGGCATCAAGGTCATGTCAAACTCATCGTTTGTGACGATCAGAGGTCGTGCGATCTTTATAAGCTCGCTGTCAGCAGGTTAGGAGATATCTGGCCAGGCGCGCAGCTCGAGGTTGTTGCGAAGGAAGACATTCCAAGCAGACCAAGAGCCCGCACATGGATACCGGCCGAACCTTCCTGCATGGAGGAGATTATTCAGGTAATCAAACTCAGCAATCCTTCCCTGCCAACTCATAACTGGAAAGTCGCGAAACTGGAGGAGGTAAGGGGTCTTTATAGAAGCTCAATCATTGTGGTAAATAAAGAGTCCCTTGCCCCTCTGGCGCAGACTAAAGGTATGATCAGGTTTGGTTTTGAGACGATTATCTTAAGAATATATAAAAAAGATGAGGTTGACGCGGAATGCGTGCCTCCACATCCCCTCGAAGCTGTACCCGTGGTTGAAGATCCTGGTGCATCGATTACTCTTCCATCAATGGAGGACGATGCATCCGGGTCATCTTCGATCACGGGCCAGTCTTCTACAAACGTCGACAGTGACATGGACACTGAAGACCTGAATTCGGCTCTTCTTGAAGATGAGCTTCTAGGATCATCTTCAGAAGATGGTAATAGCACCGTGGTGGAGGTTGATCTGCCTAACTTGTAGCCAAAATGCTGCAGTTAGGACAGATTAATCTTCAACACTCCATCAAGGTTTCGGCCTCACTTTTGCTCCGTCTATCCAGGAACGGTGATGATATTGTTCTGATCCAAGAACCATGGATCGTGAAATCCATGGTAAAGGGACTCAGCACTCCTGGATATTACACACTGTATGTGACGGATAAAGGTGAACCTAGATCCTGCATACTAGTGAAAAGTAACATTAATGTATATTTACTCCCTGATTTCAGCGATAGAGATATTACCGCCGCTAGTCTGGAAACGGCCAAGAGCACGTACTGGCTAGTGTCGGCCTATCTTGGCCACGACCACCATGGCCCTCTCCCTGGACAGACGCTAGAGCGAATTATCGCTGAAACTGAAAGGCAGAAGGTCAGCCTCATAATTGGGAGCGATGCTAACTCCCATCACACAGTATGGGGAAGTACAAACATCAACGATAGAGGTGAGTCTCTTTTCGATTTTATTTTAAGTACTAACCTTATAGTAAGTAACGTAGGAAATGAACCCACTTTTGTTACTAGAAATCGACAGGAAGTTCTAGATATAACTCTTGTCTCAGATACTATTCATCACATGATTACAGATTGGAAAGTATCGAGGGAACACTCGTTCTCGGATCATAGATATATCCAATTCGGTCTGAAAGATGAACCTCCTAGCCAGTTAAAATTTCGTAACTACAGGAAAACTGATTGGCTTAAATATAGGAAAACACTTGAAAGTCTAGTTAAACCTACACTTTTGGGCCCACCCCGTAACATAAGTGAACTAGACGATAAAGTCAATGAACTCACTCTGGCCCTGAACAAATCTATGACAATCTCCTGTCCTCTTACTCAAGTAAGGGGCAAGAGGAAGCCGCATTGGTGGAACTCAGGACTTGAGCCGATTAGGAAAAACTGCAGGAAGCTTTTTAATCGAGCAAAAAGCACAAGAAATGTGTCAGACTGGGACTCCTATAAGGAATCCCTAAAAATATATAAGAAAGAATTAAGAAAATCCAAAAGATCCTCTTGGAGGACCTTCTGCGACAAAATAGAAGGAACCTCAGAAGCATCTAGATTAAGAAGAATTCTTTCAACTAATCCAGCCATGCCCAGCTGTTTGAAAAAAGCAGATGGCTCATGGACCAATTCTTGCGAGGAATCGCTAAATCTGCTACTAGATACTCATTTCCCCGGTAGCACTCAAATTGCTAATAACATTGACCATCTAAGGTCCGCAAATAGCTTTACTTATCCACAAGATCTAATCACAAGGGACAAACTACAATGGGCAATTAACAGCTTCGAACCATACAAATCCGCAGGACCAGACGGTATAATACCAGCCGAACTCCAAATGAACATAGACATCGTTCTACCAATTTTGGAGAAGCTTTTCAATAGCTGTTTAAACCTGCGTCACATTCCCTTGTCTTGGAGGGAGGTTAAAGTTGTATTTATTCCCAAAGCTGGCAAATGTTCCCATGTAAACCCAAAAGATCTCAGACCTATCAGTCTGTCGTCATTCCTCCTTAAGACTTTTGAACGACTGATTGATATCCATCTTAGAACAAGCATTGACTCGAGGCTCCTGTCTACGGCTCAACATGCTTATTGCAAAGGGAAATCGGTAGACACTGCCCTACACACACTGGTCAGTACCATCGAATACTCCCTCCACCATAAGGAGTACACTATGGTTGCCTTTCTAGATATTGAAGGTGCTTTCAATAACGTCGATACATCTGCGATCGCATCTGCGCTGTCAGGTCTGAATGTGGATGTTCCGCTCGTCGAGTTGATTAATCAAATGCTGATGAGCAGGAGGATTAATTCAAGACTGGGCGGTTTTTCGACAAGAAGATCCGTCAGTAGAGGTACGCCGCAAGGCGGTGTTCTATCTCCCCTTCTTTGGAACTTGGTAGTAAATGCGCTGCTGACAAGCCTGGAAGCGGAGAGCTACAGAGTGATCGCCTATGCAGACGATGTTGCTATTGCTGAAAGCATCTCAACACCTTAAAAGAGCTCCTACAAAACGCTTTAAACAAGTTAATAAGATGGGCAGATCGCTGTGGACTGGGTGTTAACCCTCATAAGACAGATCTTGTCCTCTTCTCAAGGAAATACAAAATCCCTCACATAGACCCTCCGTCTATCAAAGGAATTCCACTCAAATTCTCAGACGAAGCCAAATATTTGGGCCTTATCTTAGATAAGAAGTTAAGTTGGAAGCCCAATATACAGGAAAGAGTCAAAAAAGCAACTGTTGCACTCTTTTCATGCAAAAAAGCCGTAGGGAACAAATGGGGTCTTAAACCCAGTATTACTCATTGGCTATACACCTCGGTTGTTAGACCGATTCTTACGTACGGTGTGACAGTATGGTGGACCGCTTTAGATAAAGCGACGAACTGCGAAAAACTAAGCAAGGTCCAACGGTCTGCCTCGCGTTGCATGGGTGGAGTACTTCGTACAACACCCTCTGCTGCATTAGATATTATGTTCTATTTAGCACCTCTCGATATATATGCTAAACAAACAGCTGCAAGCACAGCCATTCGTCTTAAAGCCTCCTCACAGTGGACAAATAATGATATTGGTCACTCCACTATTCTGAATTCTTTCGGAACAATTCCAAGTAACATTGATTACACCATCCCCCAGTTACAGTTCGATAAAAACTTCCAGGTCACCATACCCTCCAGATCTATCTGGGAGGATCGGGCATTTCTGGAAGATGAATCAATCCACTTCTATACGGATGGATCAAAAACTGATGACGGGGTTGGTGGAGGTGTGTACTCAGACAGGATGAATTTAAATCTCTCCTTTCGCCTTCCCAATCACTGTAGCGTGTTCCAGGCGGAACTTTTGGCGATAAAAGAAGTACTATCTTGGCTTAAAAGAAACGTGATATCTAACACAGATATCCGCATCTTCTCGGATAGCCAAGCCGCCATAAAATCCCTGGAATCTGTCTCTACCAACTCAATAACAGCCCTTAACTGTCGATCATCTCTCGTTGAGATGGCACATCAGTTTAATTTTCACCTCTGCTGGGTGCCGGGCCATAGGGACATTCCAGGAAATTGCAGGGCTGACGAACTCGCCAGAAGTGGAAGAATACTACCTATTTCACCAAATAGGTCAGATATAGGTATACCCATTGCTACATGTAAACTTATGCTGAAGCAGGATGCAATAGAGAAAACAAACCTTAGGTGGAACAACATCTCCACCTGTATAGCGACAAAACAGATGTGGCCAAGGTTGGACCTGAAGCGCTCGAAGAGTTTAATATCTCTAAGTAGACTGCATATCAGCTCCGTCATAGGTGTCATCACCGGTCACTGCTTGATAGGCAAGCACGCAACGAGGCTTGGAGTATTCTCAAATGATTTCTGCAGAAGCTGTATGGATGAAGAAGAGGAAGAATCGATTCCTCATCTCCTCTGCACTTGCCCTGCTCTATCCCAACGACGTAAACTCCATCTCGGAGAATACTACTTCAACGATCCTAATGATCTGGTAAATGTTGACATAATTGATCTCGCACGCTTCGTAAGGAGCTCTAAGTGGTTCAACGAATAGGAAGAAGAGTTTCAAGATTCCTGTGGTATCACAATGGACCAACTATGGTCTAAGTGTGTCTAGCCTTGCTCGACAGCCACCTTAACCTTACCTAACCTAACCTATCAAATGCAATATAATTGAAAATCTAGAATTATCCAATGAGCGATGAGAAGGATAGTGGTAATTACCTGCTCTTAATTTTGTATTTTATTTGAGAATGGTTTTAGAAAGTAATTTAAATGTTTTCCTAATTCTTTTTTAAACTACAGTACCACCAAGCAAATTTAAGGAAAGTTATGTTTCGAATGATGAAATGTTTGAAGCATTTGAAATAACCAAAATCTTTGAGGAGGATAATCTTGAAGATTTCCAATTAAGAAATGAAATCTTGAATACCGATGAGAAGGATTGTGGTCAGTAATCTATGAAGGGTAGTATAAATTAATTTAAATTTTTGTCTAATTCTTTTCAACTTTACAGTACTAACAAGGAAGTGTAATGAAAGTTATGTTTCGAACGATGAAATACTTCAAGTACATACAAATACATCCCAAATAACAAAACGTTTTCAAGAAAATTATCTTCAACAATTTTCATATGCAGAAGAAGATAATAAATGTTTAACATTTATCCCAATAAATGAACCGTCAACCTCAGCCTTATTAAATTTTGCTGCATTTAAGGAAAAAATTTAAAAAAATCATTGAATGATGAAAAAACTTATTTAATTGAATTAATTTTTTTTAATAAAGGACAATAAAGAAGTGCGAATACGCCCGAGTGTATTAGAAAAAAAGCAAATCTTTCCATCCAAAACAGGCAGGCAATTAAAGTGCCAAACTAACAAAAAAAATTATCTGAACCCTGTCACGCTTCTCAGTGATTACTACATTTCAGTTTCTTTAATTTTTTTTTTAAATTGTCATTATTTACACTTTAAAATTGTAAAGCTTTTGGTTACACAATATTTTTTGTTTTTCCATCTCTGGCATACACATATAAATCAGATGGCTCTCCAACTCTTGAGCATGCTACATAAAATTTTCTATAATTGAACTATTTTGATACACATATGCACAGTGCCAATAACATTTCTTAAAGTCTTTTTTGTATTCCTTTAAGCGGGATATACATTGTTCAAATGCTTGTCATGCATAGAGAGTGTATTAGTAAAAATGAAACACGTATACATTGTGTGTATGCTTGAAGCAAAATCAAAAAGTTTTGATTTTTGTTCAATCAGATAGCCAGAATTGAAACAATGTATATTTGAGAATGATTGCTTGATCAAGCATAGGCACATTTTAGCATAGAAATTTAATTAAAAATAAATGATTGAAGACTCATGCATGAAGTGTGTATATGCAACGTCAAAAAAAATTATTAATACACTCTCATATGCATGACAAGGATTTGAACAATGTATATCCCGCTTTAAATAAATAATCCATATTTATATATTTCAAATTTTCTTTGGATATTTACAAATTTTTTTTTAATTTTCTTTATTTAAATTTTTTCTTTAATTGACATACAAACATGTATTTCCTATTAATTTTTTTTGTCATATACATTTTTCTTTTATTTTTTGTCGTAATAAAGTATTGAAAAATAAATTTTATTGACAATGTCCGTTTCAGTGGGCGGATTTTACTCAAATCACTTTCTAAACCATCCCGGCGCTATTACGAACAAACATTTAAAATTTCAACTAAATTGGCTCAGTAGTTTTCGAGTCTATTTGCCGCATACAAACATTTTTTCATTTTTATATATATAGATAGATATAAGATTTTGATTTAAATAAAACTTTACGTGTTATTTTTTGCTTGAAATTTTTAAATTTTTCTGTGTACGCATGTGTGTGAAAAGGCAATTCATTTGTCGAGTTCGAGAAAATATCTAAATTCTAAAGAGACGTTGTTTCTCGCTATCCATAATTTATTAAGCAGTATTAACATCCATGACGGACAAAATATCCAGTGTCATTTCCCACGTATACATATAAAAGGAACACTTATTCTTCATGGTGCAGTTGTTAAGTTGCAGTTGGGATTAGAAAAAAAATTATAACTCGTTATGGTCCAGCGAGTAAAATATATTAAAGTCCAAGTGGGGTCACTACGAAGTCTGCTTGCTAAAAAATATGTTAAATTGCCACTACCAAAATTTAAATTGATTCCCTACACATATACATATGTAAGATATAATTACAGAATATGTACACCTACATACATAAATTATGTACATATTATTATAGCAATTTAAAAAAACACCAACCAAGAAACTATATTGAGCAAGGAATTCTTTGTAGAAAATTAATGAAATTTCTCTGATTCAGGTATTAACGCTACTAGACTGCCGATTTGAAGGTCCTTGCTAATATCGAGTCCCACACCCAAGTAACAATCTACCTTGTTTAAGGTCCAATTTTAGAATTTGGTAAGCTAAAGCTCGCATAGAATTATCAAAAGGCTTACTTATGCAAGTCAATCATTTATTTATATATTTTTTTGTAAAATAGCTTTTTTCTTGCTTTCATAAAATAGTTCTATGCGAGTCTGTTTAATTATGCCTTTTTAAGGTCTGTTTAAGGTATCTAAAAAATTAATGTTTGAAGAGCAAAAAATAATAGCTTTAGTAAAGCATTCTGCTGAAAGATATAACAAACATCTTCTATATGGCTTCTTTAATAAAGCCAAATATGTTTACGAACATTTCGATTGTAGTCTGTTATATTTATGTAATTTCGGAAAACTGAATTTTTATTAATTTGATATAATTGTGACTTAAACTTATATACTTGCACAGCTTTTGCATTTCCTTTTTTTTTAATCAAACAATTGTGTACAGCTTATGTATTTTCATAATAATAACTTGATTAGTCAAGCAAACGCATACAATTGTATTTTCAGTTTGCTTATAGCAAACTTATGCAAGTGTTTAGCCTTTGCATTTTGTTAATAGCTTATTTATGCAAGTTGTGCAATTTCAAATAGCAAACGTATGCAAGTGTATAGCCTATGTATTTTGTTAATAACAAATTATTATATTGTCCCGATTTTGCAACTATAATAATAGTTGGTAGGTTGCATTTATCTTAATAAAATGTTCTATTCTTTAGTTATTTTAGCACTTATAATTTTTAAAGCTAGTCGGTACAACAATTTTATTTATTTAACCGAACGTCCTTTTGTTAACTTAGAAAGTTTATTCAATAAGAGAAGAGAAAATACAATTTTGTATCCTAAATAAGCTCAAATTCTGAAGTTTATACTTGAAGTGTATCAAGTCATTAAAATTTGAACAACCTATTCTATGTTGCGGATTAGCGTCGTTGGTTGAGTGCTCGATCAGTAATCAGAACAACGTGAGTTCAAATCCCGATCGGAAAATTCATGTAAGTAAAAGTTGTTTTTTTTCTAATTAAATTAAATTCTATACATTTCAGAACAAACAGAACAGCAGTCAAACCCCCATATAAGGTGTATAAAGTACAGAAACAAAAATAATAAAAATTAAATTGAGACCAAGACATATTTTTCTTTTACAATTTAATTTAGTAGGCCTGTGTAAGGCCTGAATGGAAAATCCTATGCAAGCTATTTCTCGGCCTGCAAGTGAAGGTCTTATAGGAGTCAAATAACTTGTATAGTGAAGCAATAGCATTTATAAACAGATTATTGCTTTCTTTATTTTGTTTTCATAAGGCTTTATTACACTGTTCATGGAAAGCTATTTACTTGCATAGCACTTGTGATTGAAAGTGTTAAAGGAGTTGAATAGCTTCGGTAATGTGCGCCAAAATGATTTGTATAGGGCCTTATGTTTTTATTATTCAAGCCAAAAAATAGCTTGTATTGAATCTAAAACAAGCTAAATTGTTAGTTGGGCTAACTAACTACTAACTAACGCTTAGTACTTATGTGAAGAAATCATTTGGTACCAATTTGAGTACTAACAACTGGTATAATAACCAGACGATACTCACAATTAGGGCCGATTTTGACGAGTCAGCTAGTCCTAACTAATACTCGCGGTACCAAATTGACAGGACTAGGGCATACAACTTGTGTGAAAAAATGAGTTTGTCCGATTTGAGTAGGTACTTATTTTAGGACTAGTACTGGTACTAGCATTAGTACTCTGTGAAGAAATTGGCCATTAAACAAGTAATAGAGTTGATTTCATATAAACAACTTCAACTTATCGGTCGAGTTTCTTTAAACTTTAGATATACACATTACAAGCGGACATATAAGGTTTTTTCGACATTTCCCCGACCAGGGTTGCGAATTTTTGAATTAAAAAAATCATTAAGTCATAAGTCTGTAGATGACTTGTGAATTAAAAAAATTCAATTCACAACGTACTAAGTGACTTATGAATTAAAAAAAAATTAAAGTCATGAGCAAGTTAGTGACTTATGAATTAAAAAAATTTAAGTCATGAGGAAGTAAGTGACTTATGAATAAAAAAAAAAAATTAATTCATAAGCTAGTTGGTAGATTGGAAATTCTTAAGCTTGTTTTGACTTCATAATTATTTAATTATTAATGAAAGTAGTTTTCAAGCTGTTGGAGAATTTTGTGTGAGTTGCCGTTTATGCAGTCCCTACATACATTTATGTATATACATTTGAATTTTTTTCGTTATCATATTATAAATGAATTGATTTTTCTATATTTTTTTTTTTAATTTTCTTAAGTACCTAAAAATAATTTTCAATAAAATTGAAAAAAAAAAAAACATTCGGTTTTAAATACTTCGAAACTTTTTGTACCTGCTTAGTTAGTATAATTAGATTTTGAATCTATTTTTAGCTTTCAAATCTGGTTTGAAAATCATAAAATGATCATGCTAGCTTATAAATTTTCCAATTCATAATTTTTCTAATCAGAGTTCAGCCATTAGCTTATGAATTAAATTTTTTTTAATTCATAAGTCACTTAGTAGGTTGTGAATTAAATTTTTTTAATTCATTAGTCACTTCACTTGCTCATGAGTTAAAGTTTTTTAATTCATAAGACTTAATAGGTTGTGAATTATTTTTTTTTTTAAATTCATAAGTCACTCAGTAGCTTATGATTTAAATTTTTTTAATTCATAAGTCACTAACTAGCTTGTGAATTAAAGTCAAGCTTAAGCTAGAAAGTGACTTAAGCTTTTGCAACTCTGCCCCCGACCTGGTATATACAAATTTTTTAACCTGCAAGGAAAGCTTTATTTTTCAAAAAAAAAAAAAGTCTTCACGGAATTTTATAAAGAAAAATTGTTACTTACTACGGTTATAAACGGTAGTCCCATAGAACCATTTTGTATTCTCTCAAAAACGATTGAACTAATTTTGATCAATTTTGTAAGCTAAAGTATTTCTCAAAAATATAAATATGATGACTTGGGAGATTTTTTTTAAACATGGCAACATGCAATTTACATTTACAAAAAAAAAAAACGTTAAGGAAAATCTAGTTTATTGTAAAATTGTGAAGGAGTCGTTTTCGAGTAAAATAAGATTTTTCTAAATGGTTTTTAAATAGTTGTATAGAAGGTACCGTTTGTTTTGGCTATGAGAAAAATATTTGCTTAAAATATCGTATACAGTAGGACCTCGGTGATTTGAATACTAGGTAGTTCGAACGTTTGACTAATTCGGGCCCCTATGTTTTACATTATGTATTTTGTAATTCGAACACTTGCCAACATTGCTGAGTACTTTTACAGTAGTTGTGGAGTTATAAGTATTTTCTTATGAATTTAATTTTTTGTATCAATCTGACTTTGAGAATGATTTGTTATTTTAATAAATTAGGTATTGTAAAAACAAACAAACATTTGTACCGTCCTGAAAAGCAACACAAGTATTTGACTCTAAGGCCCGAACCACACTACTCTCGTGTGGTGTTCTGTGGAGTAGTGTGTCGCTGTCATTCCAATGTATTTCATAGATTTCAATACAACACATCACACGATACAAATATGGCTCTATGCAAATAAAATACATTAGAGCGATAGCGACACACTAATCCCCAATACACCACACCAGAGTAGTGTGGAGTGTTGTTCGGGGTTAAAGCTCTTTTAAAAAAAATTTAAACTTTTTTATAAACCGAAATTTTTATTTTGTAAAAATGTTGGTAATTATCTTTAAAACAAAACTATTAAAATCAGTTGAAACGTTTTCAAGAAATCCTTAAGCCAATAAAAACTACTGTGGAACCGATTTTCCTTATTGGTCACAAAATTTGGCAGGCACAATACTGGTAATTTTTGGTCCTAAAAAAATAAAGCAAATGTGTCAGTGGAATACCCAAAAAAAAGATATGGTAGGTACCTACCAAGTTTAAAGAAAAACGATTGAAACAGAATGGATAGACAGACTGACAGAATTGCTATAGCTGCTTTTTTAGCATTCTTATCGTTAATGCCACTATACTTTGATCAAAATCTCGAGATCGATTTTTTTTCCATAACTGGCCATACAACGTGTGTTCTAGTCTAGACCTAGACTAAAACTGTCAATTATCACAATTTGTTCCCAATTTTTGCCAAATCCTGAGGTGTTAGGAGTTAACTATAATTTTTTTGTCGGTCGCTTTGACGACAGATGCTGTTTTTGGTTTCCTTCTAGTTGCAAATACCTTTTAAACGCTGCGATTTTGACTGAATGTTAACTTTGTGCAAAAGTATCATCTCTCAGCACTCTCTTTATTCCACTTGATTTAGCGAAGTTATCTGAGTGGACGACGAATTAAAATAAAACATACTCGAACAATAAGGAAAAGCACAAAGAAGAATGAGCCATAATGAGCGTTCAATCCAGCAATTTTTGATGTGTAAACATCTATGCTGGCGGTAGAGTGAAAAAAACGTGAACGTTCGTGTGCAACGTTACGTCGTGCAACGTTACGTCATGCAACGTTACGGTGTGCGACGTTACGATCTGCATAAAAGGATGGGTGCGTTCAGTGAAAAAAATCTTAAGATCCCTTTCAAGCAAAAACAAGTCCGTTTTCGATACGCGCACGTTGATGTTTACACATATTAACCGTGAGTCCCGGCACTCACACAATTTTTTTTCTACCCCGGCCACCACATACGTCGTCCCTCGGCTACCTGTTTAAAAGTCATAAGAAGAAATTGCATCGTTTAAAAGCAGTCATAGAGGGAACAATCTTCAAAACGACAATCACTTAATCGAGCGATCGCTTTAGTCTTACCGCTTACGCTATACGGGCCTCCTGTTCCACATTTCTCAAATTGGGTAGTTTTTGGGCAGAAGAGAGCGCACTCACATAGAAATCTTCAACTTTGAGTTATGCCAACAAATTTCAGTTGCAATGCAATAAAAAAATTACATTAATGGCGGGTTTTCCATTGGTAAATTAAAATTTCAATTTAAAGATTATTTTTTATGGCTATGGAACATGATTTCAAATTGATTTGTTTTTGTCATTATATTTGTGTTTTTTTGTTCCGATGTCAATTTTTCATACCTTGATGGGCTCTTGATGTTATGAAGTTCCTGATTCATTTAAAACTGCTTCCAAGCAATTATTTCTCACATAATTTCAACACAATTTTCACACCCGAAATAAATTTTAATTAAAAAATAAAAAAAAAAACACATTCGCAAGCTGACAGGGACAGCGCTATATGTTATGTTGGTGTTAGTACAGGGAGGGATAAATTTGCCGGAAAATTAATATGAATTCTAAATAAAAAATAAATCAATTTACTTTGCCCAGTTGAACGCAAAATTGGTCAAATTCGGCTTTTTCTGAGATTACATAACAATTTTCAAACGATTTTAATGAACGAAAGCTCGTTTTGCTCAGTATTTATTTCGTCCGCACCAAAACCTTTTAGGCTCTAACCGTTATTATGGGCTTTCGAAATTATAAGAATTGTAAGCATGTAACGACGGTACTGATTTTCTTAGCAAATCTTACAAAAGATACAACAAAAATCACATCGATTTTAAGCTTTTGTTTTGAAAAATCATCTGAATAACTGAAAGGAATCCTTTTGAAACTCCAACTAAAAATTAAATTTACTCAACAAATGAACAAAGTGGAAAGTGGATTTCGTTGTTCAATGAATATTAATTTTTTTTTATTTGATAAAGCTGTTCACTAAACAACGAATTTTCGTTAGTTCATTGAAATTAGTTCGTTCGCCAAAGTAAAACATATCTCTCCTCTAATGATTTTTTTTGTTGACTCAATGAAATTGTTTCATTGATAAATGTAAAATGCATTTGTGGACTAACGATTTATTCTTAGGTACCTACTTCAGAGGTACTTTTAGCCGCTTTCAAAATTCACTCACTTCTCTTGAAATTCCCTAGCTACCTATATGATTAATGTGTTTGGGTCGAAAATCCAGACCGATAACAAATTTCTTTGCAAAATAGGTCTAAAGCCGGAATCATAATAGACTTATGCGAACTTAACTCAACTTAAGCAACCACACTCTTATAATATGGTTAACCATAATAGCCGTTCTGCTTATTTTCGATATTACTTTTGCGAACTTAAGCAAGACCCATTGAAATGGCTCTGAACTTAACCAAATGTATAGCAGCTGAGTTAATTTCAGATAATTCTATAATGGTTCGGCCTTAACAGCGATTTTCAAATGTTGGCTGCCTCCATTGTCAGCTTCTTCAAACTTTTATTACAATAATGTGACATCTTAAAAAACATTAGAACAACACATACATTTTTATTATAAAAACTGATAAACAAAACTATAACTTAAATAATTAAATATAAAGTAATCTGCTATATGCTTAGTGTAAGCATGATTTGATATCATAAAGTAGTAATGCCTATCACCGTAAGCATTTTATAATTCTTCGTGATGTGAAGGAAACTTCTTTAAAATCGCATTATATAAGTTGTAGAATGCATAAACGGAAACTGTGACAATTACTAGCAAAGCACCTCCGAATGCTACACTGAGAAAATTACC
Organism: Leucozona laternaria; assembly: GCA_932273885.2. NCBI lineage: Eukaryota > Metazoa > Arthropoda > Insecta > Diptera > Syrphidae > Leucozona > Leucozona laternaria. The sequence goes on from OW026366.1 coordinate 49,504,109, forward strand.
ATCAATTATTCCAGTCGAAGTTCGACGAGTCCTGGACCAAATTTCTTCGGTGCTCGCTGGCGATGATTGTTGACTGTTTCGTTCTGCCATTAGTCGTTTCATAGAACTAAGGCGTTCACGAAGGACTTCTACTGATTCTGAATTAATATCTTCTGGAATAAAAGATTTTATTTGTATTATTTTCGGAAAAAATACATTTAATTCCTGGGGCACACCTGCAGATTCAGACATAATCGTCTCTAGGTTTTCTTTTTGAGATGCAGAAAATCCAGTACCACAACTATTCTTTATTTGATATGATAAATTCAGTTCTTTTAGGAGTTGGGAGTGTATGCAACATCAACATCCATTGCGCAGGAATGGAATCAATAATTTTTGGAGCTGTTCACAATGATCTAATAACTGTTTCCAGTTCACAATGATTAAGAGAGATAGGTATATGAGCTCTTTTAAGACGGCACGAAACATTTAAAACGAGAACAACAATAAATTCTTTGTCAATTTGACAATACATTTTTTCAAGTTAACAGGTCGGATTCGAAAAAAAAATTAAAATTTTCAAAACAATTTTCCACCTTTTCTTTTACATACCTATTGCATAATTATTTCAACCCGAAATTGTATGTTTTGGCAATAGTGAACAATTAAACCCTGATCAAATTAACAAAAGAACTTTTTGGATTAATTATTATTAGTAGTTCAATCAAAATGTTAAATGAAAATAAAAAAAATTATTAAATGTGTAAAAAAATAATACAAATCTTAAGCGTATAACCTTTATGAACTAGAATTTAAACTGTGACAATCACGCCAATCAATTCAGGAACGCATATGCGAGGCTTCAACTATGCCGTCATATGGAATTTGAGTTAACTAAAAATTTTCAATATCTTTTATTACATATCGATCATTTGGAAGGATTTTATGTACTTTATATGGACCACGAAATTTTGGAATAAACTTCTTATTTGTACCAGCTGTTGTATCAACATTTCGAATCATGACAAAGTCTCCTTTCGAAAATGTGACATGCGGTTTGTGTGCATTTGCATGATATTCAGAATTTTTTAATTGATTCAATTCAATATTATCCAAAGCTATCTTTCGTACTGTTATTAAATCATGTGCAGTGGCTAAAGATCGTTTATCCTCTAAATATTCTGTAAGAGTGTCAACATCACGTCCACGTTGATTCACACCGTATAATAATTGACAAGGGGAAAAGCCAGTAGTAGAATGAATGGAGTTATTAAGAGCATATTCTACTCTTATCAAAATATTTGACCAATTGGAATGTTGAATTGGTTCAGAAATTTTAACTAATATCGACTTTAGAATTCGGTTGACACACTTGACCTGTCCATTAGCTTGAGGTGAGGCTGTAGCTATTTTCACATATTCAATGTTGTTTTGAAGTAAATATGAACTAAATTCAAGTGACGAAAAACACGAAACACGATCACTTTTAACTCGACGAGGTCGACTATAATACTCTGAATACTTATCTAGACAAGCACATACTTCTTTAGTACTTGTCGAATTGACTGCGTATAGTTTTAAGTATTTTGTAAAAGCATCTACAATGACAAAAATGTGTTTTATCTTAGAAATAATTGACGGAAGGGGGCCAAAATGATCTACATGAATGGTATCGAATGGAATAAAATTTGATGTAGAGTGCGATAAGAGCAATGAGTTGGTATAGAATATGTTATAAATACATTGAATGCAATTTTGAACATACTTTTCAATTTTATCTTTCATTTTTCGGAACCAATAATGCATTTTAATTTGGTCGAGACATTTCGTTACACCCATAATTATGACAAATTTTTTCATGAGCCAGCCTTATAATTTGTTATTGAATTTCTTCCGGGACATATAACAATAAATTTCCACTATCCAACTTTCGGTAGACTAAACTATCGTCAAGAACAAATTTTGGAACCTCTTCCTTTTCTAACCTTTCTCGTAGCTGAACAATATTGTTGTCTCTGTTTTGAGTAATTTGTAATTGCATATCAATATCATCTAGATTAACTACTGAAATAACTTGTTTTTCGTTTTTAGAAGTTTGAACACACGCTGCAGGATAACGGCTTAAAGCATCAAAGTGACCCATCAAAACACCACTTCGATGTTGAATAGTGTAATCATAGTTCTCAAGTTCAAGTGCCTAACGAGCTATTCGAGCATTGATACTTTTACGGTTCAAAGTCATCGTAAGAGAGTTACAGTCCATTAATCTTAAATGGAATACCTTCTAAATATACACGAAACTTTCGCAATGAATATATGATTGCCAGGGTTTCCAATTCAAAGCTGTGAAATCGAGACTCAGAAGCCGTCGTACGTTGAGAAAATTAAGCTATTGGATGAAATTTTGTTGTAATCTTGTTTTTGCATAAGTATTCCTCCAAAACCATCAGAACTGGCATCACAATGTAATTCTGTTTCACGTTTTGGGTTATACAATGCCAACACCGGTGATGTGACTAAAGCCCGAACCACACTATACTCTCGTGTGGTGTGTTGGGGAGTAGTGTGTCGCTATCGCTCTAATGTATTTCATATGCGTAGAGCCATATTTGTATCGTGTGATGTGTTGTGTCGAAATCTATGAAATACATTGGAATGACAGCGACACACTACTCCACAACACACCACACGAGAGTAGTGTGGTTCGGGCTTAACTTTTGTTATGTCATCCATATATACAACAACAACCTCTTCATCAATAAATGTGCGTAATATATTGTTAATAAACCGCTGAAATACTGTAGGTGCATTTTTTAACCCAAATGGCATTTTCAAATATTCATATTGACCATCTGGAGTAACAAATGCTGTATGTGGAATTGAACTTTCTGAGGCTTTAACATGATGAAACCCACTCTTTAGATCTAGTATTGTAAAATAAGCTTTGCCTTCCAATTTCTCTAAACAGTCATCAATAAGAGGTAATGGATAACTGTCACGTACCATGATCCTATTTAAAGGTCTATAGTCAATACACATTCGTTTCTCGCCTGATTTTTTAGAAACCAGAACAATTGAAAATGCGTAGGGAGAATTACTAGGTCGTATTTGTTTGTTTTTCAATAGAACTTGAATGGTAGCTCTGACAATACGTCGATCTTCATAAGATAGTCTTCGTGGTTCTGAACTTATTGGAATGTCGGAAGGAAGTCAAGTGAATTTTCATTTCATAGTTCTGCAGATTAGAGGCCGGAATATTTGAAAGGTCTAGGTAATCAGTCTCAATTATTTTCTGAATCTTTTTCCGATAATATTGGTTTAAATTAACATTGATATCAATAGATTCAGAATTCACTGATATAACTCAATTGCAAAAATGTCTGGAACAAAATTATCGATACCTAAAAAAGCATTTGAATATTTAACATGATTTTTAACATTAACGTTCGGAAGTTTAAATACATCACAAGAAGTACCCAAGAGGTTTAAATTCTCATTGTCAATGGGCCATCACACACTGGTTCATTTTTGAACGAGACTTAATCTTTACTAACTTTTGGTTCAATCGCACACGGGATGAAGAAAGCTGGGAGAACATTTTGTGTACATGAAACCGTTGTATTTGTATGAGTATTTTTTGTTTCAATTTTAAAATTCGAACTACAAAAAATCCTTTGCTTTTACAGAAATAAAAATTTTGTGGTCATGACAACCGATTGTTTTTTTCGCCTAGAAACAAACAACTTGTGTGTATTAGTAGTTAAATTTTCTTATTATACTCGAATTAAAGAAGAACATTTTGTTCGTTTCATTCCGAACTCTTCACCTCTCTCGCCTACAAACTTCGATTTCCCCAGGCTCAACTGAGCCAGTGTGTGATGGCCCAATGGAACTATATACACAATGAAACACTTTATTTGATATTTTAATTTTATTTTTATATATTTTATTTTATATACACAATGAAACACTTTATTTGATATTTTAATTTTATTTTTATTCGAATCATCTAAAATTTAAACATTTGTTTTGGAAATTTTGTTAAAAGTTAAATCAATTATCATAAATTGTATTTGAAATACATACATTTAAAAAGTCACTACCTAATAAAAGCGGATATGGAAAAATGGAATCAGGAACAACAAAGATATTTATAACTTCCGAAACGAAATTTGAATTTGAATTTTTCCAAATGTACATAATTTTAAATTTCCTAATCTTTTGTAGCCAGAATATTGAGTTCATTCATTAATTAAATTATTTGGAACAGCAGATTTTCTCATTAAACTAATCGGACTGCCAGAATCAAATAAAGAAACGAAAGTATTACATTTATGCATAGAACCATTAATAGGAAAGGTAACACTTATACATCATTTATCTCGGAAATGGGATCGTTGCCTTCTCTATTTACATTTTTGTTGTTCTTTAACTGGAACTCATCCTCTAAGGCCACTTGATTATTAGTTTTCTTTGATACTCCTTTCGGGCAATCCTTTATAATATGTGCTTTTGAACCACATTGGAGACATGAACCTCTATCTCTTCTCGGGTGAGGACATGAACTTGAAATATGTCCAAAATTTGAGCAATAGTAACATAGCATCTTAGAACTATCAAAACTCGGTTTCACAATTGGTGGAGTTGCCTTAGTTGTTGTAAACCTTGCAGACAAGGTCTTATTTGCTTCACTGGATTCTCGTTGAATACGCAATTGGCTATAACGATGTGATAATTGTTTAAGATGTTGTAAATTACAAGCTGGAAACAACATAACAATATCCACAAAATTATCTTGAAATCCCTCTATTATAAATTGAACGATTTGCAATTGATCTATATTCGCACGTGCAGCCAACTCTTGCATTTTAAGTATGTACCCCATTACAGAAAGCTTCGACGAACGGAACGTGGTTTTGCGTAACTTATCAATCACTTTGGAAACAGTATATCTATGCCCAAAGTTTGACAAACAATTGTTTCGGAATTGTATATAATTTGTAGAATCATCCACTCGAAGAAACAAATCAGCAGCAGAATCCGTTTTCATTAAACGTCGAATTGACTTAAACCGAAAAACATCTTCACCACTTACCGAATCACAAGCACGTTAGAAATTGTCTAGCCATTTATGGGCATCATAAGCCTCATCACCAGCAAATGGAATGATGAAATGTTCAATATCTGCGAATTGTGGGCTACCAAAAATATTCACAGTGGAACCGATGTTTTTCCAAGACTCTTAGCTGTGCATCAATACCAGCTTCCTCTTGTAACAAACATATTTGCCGATTCATTGATGCATTTTGAAATTCATCTTGCGGTACTTGATTGTTATCTTCAAGTCTTGGTTGGCTGTTTGAATGACCAATAGCATTTTCTTCAATGTTTATTGAATTTTCTAAGCTATCAGAATTGTTTTCTTCTTGATTCATCTCATTAACTTTTGCGGTGTACAGATTCCGCAACTGCGTCAATGCAGCTGTTTGTGAAAAATCAACGTTTTTCTCCTGGAGCCAAGCTTGGAGTTCAGATTTGTTCATTTTTTCTGTTTACTTTCTTATCCAGGATTTTCCGAAATATCCTATTTCTGATGTTGTTATGGTCTTTTTGGAAATAAAGGCCAATCGTTTAATTAATTATTATTAGTAGTTCTTTTATTGATTTTCAAATATCGAATGAATCTTGAATATTTATATTTTTGACAAACTTAAAATATATTTTTAAACAGAGATATATATTATTATCAACACAAAGTAAAGTTAAAGTTACAGTAGATATTATATACTCTCACAAAATGAAAATTATTTTTTTTCGCATGCAAAAATTCACCACATTATTTTCTCGCACACAACACCAAATTTTATTAAATACTGTACGTGTAAACATAATATACAGGTTCATTCATTTCGTGGTTTCAAGGTGGTAGCGCTGGAACTTGACACCTGTCAAACTCAGCTATCATTTGAAGTGTAGTAGCAGTTTTTTATTATCAGAGATGATCCATATAGATCATCAACATACATGCATTACAACAACAATACGAGATCCTGCTCTCTATCGGGATCACGTTTCATGAACCAAAAGTTTAATTTTTGCTATTGCTTCTCAGCTTTGCAAATGGTTAGGAATTGTGAACTGTATAGTGTGAAGAAAAAAGAAAACCAATAAATGAAAAATAAATAAACGTAAGGAAAATAATAAAATACGGCTAATATTAGCCGTATTTTACTATCGCCGATGATCCATATAGATCATCTCATGAAAATAAAACAACACGGATCTTAGTTACAACTGTATTGTATACCTATCTCTTTTTTCCTTACGTTAATTTTTCAAATTGTTGAGAATTACTAAAGGTCAAAAAAATAATTATTTATAAATCTTAAACAAAAAATGCATTGTGACAATTTTTATTTTGCTTAAATTTCATTTCCAAATCTATAAAACTTGTGAACTTTAAGAATAAAAATTTGCAGGTTGTTTCAGAATCTTTTACTAAATGTTCAGAATTATTTATCTTAAAAACTGGCAAAACCAAAAGTCCATAACTAAAGTACTAAAAGCTTATTCAAGCAATCATAGCGGTCAATAAAAGTAGACAAACAAAAATCCTTTTTAAAGGTTTTTTTTTGGCACATCAAAGTTCATAATATATTTAAGATATACCTTTCAAAGTTTAAAGTCAAGCTGTGGAGGAAAGAAGTAAAACGGCTTACGAAACATTCCTATGAAATAAAATTGATAAATTTAATGAAAATACTTTACCAGGTGTTTCAGAATCATCTGAAAAAAAAAACATTTTCATCTATAGGCTTAGAAACAGTATTTTACAGAAAAAAAACTTGAACGTTAATGACTGAAGCGATAGCAGAGCTTAAAACAAATTCAAGCAAAACAGTGGCTGAAAAATTGAAAGTGGTGTACCTATCAAAAGATTTTATTTTTAATTTTTGCATAATATTTTCATAATTTACGCGCACTCAAGGGGTTATATGACTACCGTTAACACGTAAAAATTCAGTGCAAGCGTTCGGAAAATAGGATAAGGTTTAAGAGCACATAGCGATGCACATTGGTTTTGAATTTATGAATAATAAATAATGAGAAGGAAAATTAGAGCTATAACGGGTGTTTTTTTAGAGGTTTAGAACTTTAAGTTGGCAATACTATTTTAACTGGCGGCCATTTTGTTAGCTGTGAAGTGATTTATTTTAAGTTTGGTTTGGCATTTCAACATGATTGAGTTGACTGATGTCTGAGCAAATTTGAGCAAATTTATTTTGAAAATCATGGTTCTGTTCGAAATACGTATTCCAATTTTCATAAGCGTATTTTGTTTAGCGATGAAGCCCACTTTTAGTTGAATGGATACGACAATGAACAAAACTGCCGTATTTGAAGTGATTATAATCCTCAAGTGTATGTTGAGAGGTTGAGACACTTTGATATCAAACTCGTTCGTGTACACTCTTGGCAAAGCTCCATAGTAAAATGGGCATTCTCTTTCAATGTTTTACAAATAAATTTTTTAGACACAAAAAAATCAAAGAAAAAATTGATTTTTTTAGTATGTAGTTTTGAATTACTATTGTCGTTTTCGTTTGGATGTTCGGATTACTCCTTTTCAACTCCTTTTTCACTCCTTCTACTCCAAAAGTCTTCGATTGGCTGTTCCGAGTAATGTTTTCGGAGTGTTCTTCTGTTCCCATTTTCACATTGGAGTAGACGAGAAACACACAAATACATATAAAGATTTTCGTTGGATTAATCGTCAAAAGTGATAAATACTTGAAGAAACCATTTTGTTAAATGGCGGCTTTAGGTAGTGTGTGTGTAAATTTAGAAAAATCAGTGTTTTCATATTCGATTGGAATTAAAAAGGTGTAGAATTGACCGAAAATCCAATCGAAAACGACATATATGTTTGATGGCACAGTGGTAGGTACGTTCTTTTTCTAACAATAGTTAACTATTGTTGTTATGTCAGTAAAAATTGTTGAAGTGTCATTTTTAGAGATTGTCAGGATTTTACGATTTCATTTAGGAACGATATATTGTTAGGTATTGTTGATCTGTCAAACGAATATTAATGCAACATAAAAACATAATAACATTTTCATTTTTATGGCACAAAATCATATTTCTTGCAATGTAAATTCTGCTTTCTCATTTTCAATTGGAAAAAAGGCATTTTAATCTTGTTCGCATTTTTTACTTCACAAAAAGCACCAAATATTTGATTTGTTTTGTAAACAAATCGGCTCATATGTGTACTTTGACAGATCAACACTTTCAATTCATATCATGGACATGAGATGCAAATAGTTACAAAACGTAATTATTTGACACTTCAAAATGAATTTAGGAACGATGTTAATGTGTCAAATAGTTACAAATCCTAACTATTTTTGATTAAAGGAACGAGAATAGTCAACTATTGTTAACAATAGTTAACTATTGTTAGAAAAAGAACGGACCAAAGTGGATTGCGAATAAGGTGTTAATAGCCGCGTTCCTTTTGAGGTGTGGCGAACTACTCATGAGTAGATACAAACAATAATTTATTAGCACCAACTACTCGTGCTCTAATGGCGAGTAGATAAGGTTTGTAGGAAAACGAGTTTGGTGCGTTCCATTTCCATCCAGAATGGAAAGGAACACGGCCAATTATCACGGTGAATTATCTCGGGACTGTTGCATATAGGCTAGAGTAGGCCACGAATACATACCTGTAATTTAAAAACTATTCTTCTAGATCCACTTTACGATTTCCAATTGCCACACGCAGTGCAACCCTGGGCCCGTATCGCGTAAGACTAAAGCGATCGCTCTATTAAGTGATTGTCGGTTTTACGATTGCTCCCTCTATCTTTCCCTATAGATAGGATAGAGACAGCTATCGTCAAAGTGACAATCAAAAAATTGATAATCAACAATCACCTTAGGGCGATTTTGTTAACTATTGTTCAACTTGCCGGAAAATCCAAAGTTGGCCAACTCCGGAGTTGGCCTCAACTCGAGATTTGATCGGCAAGTTGAAAATTGGTTTTGTTCACTACTTCAACTCTCAATTTAGAAGTTGAAATTCAAAAGTTGGCTAACTAGCAGTTTTGAAAATTTCCCTAGGATATTTATGACAGATGATAAAATAATTTGTCAGTCTCAACTTTTGATTTCGAAAAACTGTCACGTTTTATTAAATTTAAAACAACAATTGATTTGGAGGAATATTATCGGCAATCGTGGCAAGGACCAAGCTTGGGAGAAGATTGCAAATGCATACCATGTTGTACAGCCTGCCAAAGTAAGTAATTTTGAACTATTGGTTTTGCTTATGTATTTCATTCTTTTGTCTCTTTATCCCGCAGGAACGATCTAAAGACTCTGCGTGACGTGTATTTGACACACTATTTAAGCAATTAAGCAGCACAGTGATTGTGCATTGTGCTTTTCACGAGATGTTGAAAAGATCGGTGGCGGTCCACCCAAAAAGGAACTACCAACAAATCGGCACTGCAATGCTGTATATATATTAATTTGCTTAAAGTATTTATTTACTGTTCAATAAAGTTTCTAATAATTAACTGTTTTTTTTTTTCATTATAATTTATGCAGTTATGTTATATGTATTTATTTAGCGATGTAAAACTGGCTGAAAATTTGTTCTAATCAAGGGTGAATAAACGAAAATCAAACAAAATCCCAAGTTTGCTGCTTTAACTTCTACAATTTTCGGGAGTTGAATTATAAGTTGATCAACTTTGGATTTTCCCAGCTTTAGAATATCCAAAGTTGAGACAGTAAACTTCGAGTGAATAAAACCAAATTCTCAAGTTGAAAAAAAAAATCCTCAAGTTGTCTTCAACTTCGAGTGAACAAAATCGCCCTTAGTCGATTCTGACCCTGGTGTAACTCTTCAAATCACGTAGATACCTCGTTTTTTTTTTTTAATTCGAACTCATTATTTAATATTGATGCTTTTGTAGAAAATACAAAAATTATATAATAAACAATAGATATTTCAAAATAAATAAATTAAGTAAACCCTTTATCCTTACATTTTTTGTTAACCAACATAAATTAAAATAAGAGAAATAAATTTTGTTGGTACTCAAGTTTGTCCAAAAGATAAGCAATTCAAACAAATTATAGTTTTCCAAATATTTCTGGACAATTTACATAAATAAATATCTCAATTTCTGACTTTCCTGACTCTCGGCAGGCAAATCTTAATCAAAATCATTGAAAGATACAAAATTTCCCAAAGTGAAATTATGTACTTCCTTGTATTTCTCGGTCACACTACTGCTACCAGTTGTAACACTAGGAAGGCATTGCAATTCTTTTTCAAATTGACTATATGTACTTCAAGATATTGGATCATGCCTATGAGCTCTTCACTTGATTTTGTTTCGAATGTTTGTTCAAATTAAAATGAGGAAAAGCTGTCTTATTTTCATGACTCTGATTTCACTTGAATTTCAAAACATTGTAGTTTTCTCGATGTTGTTAGTTTAGATTAAAGTTGTTCTTCGTAAATAATCCAAATTTTGTTTTCGAAAATAACAATTCATCATCTTCCTCGCTGTGGATATAATCATGGAATATACTCAAGTCATCCATAGTTTTAGATACCATCGTTGAAATATTTGCATCGACGAAGCTTTCAAAAAAAACATTAGGACGGCTCATTTGATTTGTATTGTTTTTTAAAGAAGAATTATATTGAAAAATCCATTCCAAAAGGTCTTGTGTTGTATTTGAGCCTGTAACGGTAAAATTTTGTAAGTACATATTTGTAATTTGCTTTAAGAATATACATAAATATTCACCACTCACATGAAGTTCTTAATTGGGGTTTCCCATTTGCAATTGGTCTTATGTCATTTGAAATATTTATTTCAAAATCTTTTGGAACAGGTCTAGCAGTATGTTTATTATAAAGTGGAGCTTTGGAAACCTATAATAATATATTGTAAGGTTTGTATGTAGGTACAATAAATAGATTAGCACATACAGTCAAAACCTAACAAAAAATGGGGCGTATACCTACATCACAAAAATTTGTATCAGTCTGAACTTTGATTTTATTGTTCCTCAAAGCCAAAAGCATACAAAATAAAGTTCCCCACTGGGTCGGACTTACTTGCTCTTATAAAAACGATGTTTTGGCAACATTTTTAAGAAAAAATTTGATATGCCAATTTTTAAGTACTAACTTGATTTTGTGCAGTTAAAAATACAATTTATAAAAATATATATATGACTTTTGAGTGCAAAAATAGTGGAGTTCACATTCAACGGCATGTTCATCAACACGTGTTGTGTTATCAGATTCTTGTAATTTGAACACTAGTCGAACGACCGTTGCGTCGATACGTACTGGCTGTGTAGTTCAACGACCGATGATTTAAATTTAACATCTTTTTTTCTATTTGTTATGAAAGATTTGAAGAAAGTGGTTTGCAATCGAAATAAACAACAAACAGAGAGCCGAACAAAATAAAATTGATGTGCTAGAATTGGTGCAAATAATGGAATTCCCAAAATGTTGATTCTATGAAAATTTCTTTGAAAATGATGTCGGTATGACAGTCGTTGAATGACATGCAGTTTGGATTCCGTGAAGCACACTCCACACTGCATCCACTACTGAAGTTCCTGTCCAATGTCACCACAGCGCTCAATAGCCACCGAGCCACAGTTGGATGCATTCTGGATGTCGAGAAAGCATTAAAAAGCGTATGGATAGAGGCCCTCATCCATAAGCTCGCCGACTCGCTGGCATTCCACAATTATTAACAAACATTTTATTTTCCTTTCTTTCTTCCAGGAAATTCATCGTGGAAATCGACAGCTGCAAGTCAACGGTGAGAAACATCAAGGCTGGAGTCGCCCAAGGATCGAAGCATGGGCACTTCCTCTACAGCGTGATGACATCTGACCAACTTGTGCCAAACGACTCTGACCTTCTCTTTGCGGATGACTCCTTCACATATGCATCGTCAATATCGCCAGTAATATAGTAGCCCGAAGAGTTGAAGCCCACACCAGCAGACTCTACGAGTACTACCAGAAATGAGGAATCATTAATAATTCCAAATCGGAATTATTGTGCTTTAGGAGATCCGTCATCAAGAACATCCGCTGTCGATCGGCGGCAACGTGCAGAAACCTGTTCTTGAAGTTTCCAGATGGATCAACGATTCATGCCAAGAAGAACACCAAATAACTCGAAGTCAACTTCAACGAGCTGCTGAGATTCAACCCACACTCTAGGTCTAGTGTTAACAAAGGCGAACTATGCATTCCACTGAGTCCATCCCATCTTGAAGAAGAAAACAGAACTAAGTACGACTACAAAGCTTCTGATATACAAGCAGGTACTAAGACCAGTCATCAGCTATACAGTTCTCATGTGTGGTTTACCATATCGAAGACTGCTATGGAAAAGCTCCAAGTATTCGAGAGCAAGATACTTAGGATATGCACTGGACTGCAATTCGACCATCAAAGGCGGAAGCACTAAAGCAAAAGGAGAAATTACGAAGAAGTGAATATCAAGCCACTGGACTAGTTCCTTGCACAAACTGCAAGGAAAATGATTACAAAAGTCGACAGCCACCCTAACCCACTGGTGAGAAGGATGACCAACCAGGAACGACATCCCGAACCGAGATACCTCTGTGGAATGGATATTCTGGAGAAAATGCCAACTGAAAACGAAGAAGTTTCCTTCTATGCTGGCCTGGAGTCAGCACACTACCGCGGCTGAACGACGACCCCATCACCCAACATTTTTTTTTGCAGTCAAAACCCAGTTCGCAGTAAATTGCTACAACAGTATATGTTTATTACTTGCGATACATACATATATATGTATGTATAAGTACTATACATACATATATGGCAAATTATGGATTCGTAAAAAAAACGGAACTTGAGATTTGGATTTTTGAAAACCTCCGTCTGTCTATTCGGCTACAGCCCAAACGATAAGTCGATTTTCTTTAAACTCAGTACCTAGCATTTTTTTGGGCACCCACACTGCTTTTTTTCATTTTTTTAGGACCAAAAATAACGGTCGAAAATTTTTCGGCAAAAAGGAAAATCATATTTTCTCAAAATCGGCTCCAAAGATTAAAAGAAAATACAATAAATTTTATTATAAAGCTGCCGTTTAAAAAAAAAATATATTTCCGAAAAATGGTTATTAATGGCGCCTTCCAAAAAACCATATTTTTGATTTTCACTTTTCCTATGAAAACGATCCGTGCACGTAGTCATGCAACAACATATGGATGACTTCGCACACGGATCCAAATATGGAACCTCAAAACTGCGCTTGGACAAATGTTCATGTTTACACATATTAACCGTGAGTTCTGGCACTCACACAATTTTTACATGTTTTAGTTTATAGTATTTACTAATCTACTAACAACTAACACATATGAACTTCTGATGAGCCTCTGATTGTAGGTTGCAGCTTGCTCTAAGATTACTACAACAAAGAATCTGAAGTGTGAAAAAATATTAAAAGAGTCAAAAGTACTAAAGAATTGATTTTTGGTTTCATTTTTCCTTGTTTAGAAAAAATTTTTTTCAAAATTTTTAAATGCTTTATTGTTTAAACTGACGAGAATCATCCGACTGCAAAATTATAACAAAATCGGTTTAACTATCAAACAGATATAGGCGAATAACCCAAATAAAAAAACCACTTTCTCAAAAAACGTGTTACCTATATGTGAGTTTTTTGGCTAAAAATCTGAATCGCAGTTGTCTTAAAGGAAGTGACTCAAGACATGTCAATTATAACAGTTTTGGTTTATAAAAGTTTTGTTTATTAGGCCCCGCAGGGCGAGGGTCCTCCGCCGGTGGGCATACTTCAGGCACCCAGTGCGTTAACGCGAAGCGCGTTAACGCACGCCCACTTTTAATGGCGAAAAACTGTTATAACTGTTATAAATTGGCATGTCTCTTGTCTCGTCCTTCTTTAAATCACTCTGGTCATATTACAGGTACGAAGTTTAATCAAAGTAGTAAGAGAAAATTGTGTATGGCTATGCTAAAACAAAAATTAGAATTACCCTTCCAGAGAATCACATAAAACTGCTCTGTCCAAAATTTGAAGTCATATGCCTGATTCACAATGCGACGAGGAAACGGGACGTGAGGGTGACGAGAACCGCTGTCATCTTTTTCTAGTTACAAAATCTTCACCCAATTCACAATGCAGCGAGCGTTTTACGACGAAAATGTATTTTTGTAAAAAAACAATAAAATATAAACAAAATAACTTACAAAACAATAGATTTATCAATAACTTTATTAAATTGATTAGGTACTTAGCCAAAATGAAAATCGTCGTCACGTCGCGTCTTTTTTTCAATTTTTCGAACCCTTGGCGTGACGTGACGACGAGAAACGCCGCATTGTGTATATCCAGGTATGCTTTCATTGTTTGAAATTGGTTTGACAACTACAACGAGTTCTCGTCACGCTCACGTCTCGTTTCCTCGCCGCTTTGTGAATCAGGCTTCAGTCGTCCACCCGTTTTGGCTCTAGCTCAAAAAACAGTGGAAGAACAGATACACAGCAACTTAGCAACCCACTCTTTTGGACTTCTTGATCATCGTTATGTTATGTGGTTTTCCAAACAACCAAAAAAATTGATTTTTATGGGGGTCAACTTGATCTTTTTCAGATTTTACGTTCCTAACAACCAAAAAAATTGATTTTTTTCGTGGTCTGTTTTTTTTCTCGATTGATCTTTCAAATCTCGATTTATTGGCAGATTTACACATACTTTCACACACACTTGCACACAAACCAAATTGACATTTCTAAACGTCGTCCCCTCGTCGTCAGTTTAAATTCGTTTTGGCCTTTCGCTAGCATTGTTTACTTTTGATAAGGCATTTGTTTAATAAAATAAATACAAATAATGAAGTTTAATTAGTGAAATTTTTGTCTTTATTGTCCTTATTACCGTTAACCATTGACTTCTTGAGTTCGGAGTCAATTAGTGATTAAATTGGATAAATGTTTCATATTTAATGAAAGGCATTGTGGAAACATATGGGTTAGTCCATTGTTTTTTGTGAAAATAAAATTATTTTTATTAAAATTCCATAGTAATCTTTATGTAGTGACCTTGTTTCATGTTCATTGTCTTCTTCCTCACCATCGACCGATAGCTTCTCCTTTGATTTGGATTTTGGATGGACGGGATTCCTGTGGATATATGGATCCGACCGATGGCCAAATCATGTTATAAAGCAGTGAAAGTATACCAACAAAATAAAATTCCTGCTAGGGAACAAAAAATTCCCTAATTTGTATTCTATTTTTTGATTTCAATTTGATTGAACAAAATAATGTACAATATCACATTCATTTAAATGAAGTCAAGAAAAGAATGCGTAAATCTTTTCTTTCTTATATTTTGTTATAATTTCAAAATGGCCTCAGGATATTAATAATTTCAAGGTTAAAAGTCAGTCCCACTTTTGAGTTTTTTCTTATGAAACAAATCAATAAAGGCTCCCAGACCGGCGCTAAACCTTCGCGCGAATATGCGACGACTGAAGAATGTTCAAAGATTTGCATAGCGCCAATGTGGGTTCTCTCATTAATCTCCATTTCAATAAATTAAGACAGGTGAAAGTATTCGCGTAGTTGAAATTAATTAAAATTTAAACACAAAAATGTTCTTTTATAATTTGAAAAAAAAAACGTTTTGTGAGAATTTTTTCTTACGCATTTTTTCACCAGTTTCATCAAGAAAATAAAGCCAAATATATAATATTTTTGTATTAAAGAAAAAACTGTTCCCTAGGAAAAAACTACTTTTAGGAATTTTTCCCTACATATACTATCACTACTTACATCAGTAAACACAGACAAATCACCTACACCTTTACAAAAAAAAGGATCAATCGCGATTCGTTCTAGTTACCACGATTGATCTGAAATCTGACCCCCAAATCTGAAATGGTTGACTGGAAAACCACATAACACTTGCCCATTTGAACGAAGTAAAAATAAATTAGGGAGAAGCGCTGGGTGTGGGGAGTTCAATTTGTTGTTTTCGACAATAAGGAAAATAAAATTCAAAGTCCATAATCTAAATATTAAAAATATTTATGATGTAAAACTTAGTTTGACTTTATTATAGGTTTCTGCAAAACTTTTCTATTAATCTTTGAAAAGGGAAATTTTGCAAAAAAAAAAAAAAACAGCAAATGACTTACTTTTTTTTGTTGTATTCCGCGACGATTGTTTGTTTGGAGAAGCTTTTGTAATTCTTCTTTGAATTGACTTGTTTTACCTCTTGCTCCATAAGAACGATGGCTGTTAGTTTGCGTTTGTTCGAACGCTTTATTGAAATTAAAATAAGGAGAATCTACAATTTTTTGATTGGAAATTCTTTTAGTTTTGAAATACGATTTTATCGGTTTTGTTGGTTTCAAGAAGAGTGTTGCTGGTGGCTCGGGAACCTGGTATAGAAAATAAATTTTATATATACTAACTAAGAAATCTATTTAAAGAATATATTTACGCATGTTTGCATTGTAATACATATGTAATACATGTACAGTACACATACAAAAGCGTTATATATGCATAGGTACCTATACAAAGTAAAGTATATATATTTGTTATATATTATTGTTACATATATTCCTGTATGTAGCTACTTTAAGAAACTTAATAGGTATGTGTTTTTTACAGGCCTAAAGGGAATTGGACGAAAAAAAAGTGGTCGCGGTTAAAAATGTTCATTTTAAATGCAAATGAAATTTGTGGAGAAAACGAGGTCGGGGATAAGCAGTTTACATGTTAAATGCAACGACAATTAATACCCATCGGTAATAGCTAATTATTCGTGCACGGAGAAAAACTTTTTTACAGGCATGAATTACATACTTGTTATCGATAGTTTGTATAGAAACTCCATTTTGTCTCTGTAATGGCCTTAATTTTTATTTTAGAGAAAAACTGTATTATCGCCGCGAATTACCTCTTTCTTATCGATGGATTAGGGATGGCGGTTATTGCAAAATAACCGGTTTACAGTTTCTTCGGTTTTTTTTTCTTCGGTTTAAACTAGGTTTTAACCGGACAAAAAAGGCGGTTTCTTAAATAACCGGTTTTGGTTTTTTTTTTTGAAAAAAAATAATGTTACACTTTTACTGTTTACTATCATAATAGTGTGAAACAAAACTTTTTGGAAGGTTTTCATCAAAATGATTTTACAAAAATAAATATTATGAAACTAATGACATTAAATTCAAATGGTTCTTTTCTTAAATTGCGTTCCACGGTTTTTTTTTTTGAAATGAAACTTAGTAAAACTGATTTGAAACATACATAGGTATTCAGAAAGTCCCTTCTCCCTTAGGGCTTGCAAAAAATACTCCAATAATAAAGGAAATTATTCTAGAGTCTAGACATGCCATTATAACTGTTTGGATTTATAAAAGCGAAGAGCCTTATACTGGCTGAACATAATAGAAGCGCATTCGCACCTGTAGCTAAAAATATATAAAATCTCTTTAAAGTGAATGACCACGATCAGGATTCACTAGGAAAGCCTATCTTAGATACTCGAGTACGCATGTAGGTACCTATATTTCTGAACGACAAAAACCGGATAGGTTAAATTTGCTGCTCAAATAAGTTTTGTATTCAGCTTTTCTTGACAATTCCCGTAGGATAGATGAGTATCCCAGAATTGTTTGGATAGCTTGAGATTAATTTTTTGGCAACAGCTGTTTTATAATCAGATGTGTTTTTATAAGGGATTACAACAACAGAAAGCTATCCAGATCGCTTTGGATACAATTCTGAACGCGGCCAATACAATGGAGACTCTGGCAGTTAAATAAGTTTTAATAATTACGCGTGTGAAAACGCGCGTTCGAACGCTCGTCTATTGTGTTCAGCCAGTTAACGGAAGTTTCATTTTAGGAAGAGACTAGAGACATATGCCGATTTATAACAGTTATAATTGTTTTTTTTTTTTTTCATTAAAAGTGGGTGTGCTTTAACGCGCTTCGCGCGGCTTGGAAAAAAAACTCTGGGTGCCTGAAGTATGCCCACCAGCGGAGGGCACTGGTCCAGCGGGACCGCATAAACAGTACTTTTATAAACCAAAACTGTTATAATTGGCATGTCTAGAGTCACTTCCTTTATTTTAATGGCGATAAACTGTTATAAATTGGCATTTCTCTAGTCTCGTCCACTAATAAATGATTTACACAAATATCTCACCTGAAATGATGCAAAATTTTTCGAAGATGTCATCAATTGATTATTTTTATCAAAAACCTCCTCAGTCTTAAAAGAATCAGGGAATACTTCTTTAAAAAAATTGAACTCATTTGTAGTTTCAGAGACTGTCGTCGTTGAAATTTTTGAATCGACGAAATTTTCAAATTTTTTAAAAACTTTATCCGGTTGGTTTTTCTGGCGGTTATTGTTTTTTGAAGAAGAATTAAATTTCAAAGTAGAGTCCAAGATGTCTGCTGATGTTTTGTTAAAATCTGTAACTGAAGCTTTAAAGAAAATGTTCAGGTTGTTTTGAATGTATTTCCACGATTTACATGAAGTGATGCTGGTTTGAGAACTTCTATTGACCATTGTTGGCGGTATGTCATCTGCAATGATTATTTCAGAATCATTCGACATAGGTTTAACAGCAGGTTTGGAATATAGTGGTACTTCAGGAACCTAATACAAAATACAAATGAAAAAATAAAACAAAATAAAATGGAAAAACCAAAAAAAAATATATAGGAAGTATAAATGTAATTTTCAATGAAAGTTATAGTTGAAAATACTTTGTGGTTATTAACTTGATCGATATAAATTATGATCGGAAATCATTAAATAATATTTGTATAATATGTCATTTAAAATAAGTATAAAAAGGGGAATCTGTTCTTCTGGAGTATTATATTTATATAGTTGAGACTGCAGGGGAAGTAAGCCAAAAGAAAAGATTGGCACAGAATCTGACCTTGTATTCTATCATCAGAAGTGATAGACCAAGAGCCGGCAGCAAATTTTGGGAGTGGAGTGATAACCAATATTTATACACATGTATATGTAGATATACGCAACATTATATCAAATTCAACCGTCTGGCAGATTTTTTTTTCAGCCGGGGGTGGGGGTGGGCGTTCGAAAATGGTAATTTTTCCATTGGGGTCGAAGTGATAACCACTTAAATTAATATATGAACAATAGAGGAGGGTTCACTGATGTCAAAAAAGTGTGTCCAAGACGTTTTACTTTCAGCCTTCGCCTTGCCAGACGGCCAACAAAATGCGCGAAAATCAACCTTTTTGGGTCGAAGTGATAACCACAAGAGTGATACATCAAAAAATCAGAAAAACTCTCCTGATAATGAAAATGTGTGTCCAAGACGTTTTGGTTTCAGCCTTAAGTTTGCCAGAAGACCCATAAGAAAGAATGCACAAAAACAACTTTTTTCCTTTAAGGCATAACAAATGAATTTTATTTAAAAAAAAACTATTTATATCTACACATAACGCAAAATTTAATGAAATTTTAAAATTTTGTTTTCAAACTAGATATTGTTAAAAAATTATTCTTCATCAGATTCATCCGATGAAGAATTCTGTGTAATATTATCTTCTTCATTATCATTTTCATCGTTATTGATCAAATGTTCAATGGTTTCTGGGGCCACAACTCCGTTGAACCATTTCAGTTTGACCATGTCATCCTCCATGGACCAGCCGCAGTGAAATGGGGAAAGTTGTAGGCCTGCATTTAATATTGCATTTTTCCAAATATGGCATATATAGATGCAACAATTAATTTGTTGCAGTAAAACGCTTCTGCTTGGCGGTAATAAGCTTCCTTCAAAACCTTCCGATAAAATTTTTAAGCATATAATTACTTACAGCCATATTATTGCCTTGTTTCAAAACTAGTTTCATGGCAGAACTTAAGGCTGAAACCAAAACGTCTTGAACACACATTTTCATAATCAAGGGGGTCATTCCGTAATTTTTAAATCGATAATCGTCTAAACGATAATCGTGCACGATATCGTCATCAATTTGCTTCACGTACCACAATCACTATCGTCTCGACAATCGTTTATTATAAATCACAGTTTGAGAAGGATTGACTTTTCAATCATTGTCATAAATGACAATTCTGCAATTTATTTTTGTCAGTAACGCCCAAAAAATATCAACTTTTATTTAGAAGAAGTGAAGAAAAGTGCGGACAAAACGTGAAGTCGCCTTAACAAATCGGTTATCCACCTATCCTTCAAACTACATATAATTAATTATAGGGTTTTCAATTGCAGCGGGCAGATTTTGACGGTGACGTCTATTAAATCTTTTGTTTATTATTTACTGATGCCAAATCATCATGGCAAGTTACACGATTGAACGACACGTCCAATTGAAAGAACTTTAACGATACGTGCGTTGCGCCCATTTTAAGGTTTAAATGGTTGTATATCCATGTCTATAATCGAAAGTTTGGTGCCCAAATTTGAGTCAACCAATTCTGTGGACAATCAGCCAACGCCTTTTCGTCAACGAAACCCAGGATCAACCGAAAACATCTACGCGCCCTTATTGAAAAACCCTACATATGATAAAATGCATAAATTGTTTCGAAAAACAAACAAGACGACGCAAGACGATAGCTAAATAGGTATCGTTCAAACGGTAACGATTTAACGATAACGTTTTGACGATTTTTGAGTTACGGAGAGCAAATTTTCGATCGTCAAGACGATATCGTCCAGTCGATAGTGATTATCGCTTTTACGTGAAGCAAAGCTATCGTCAAAACGATATCGTGTGGCGATAATCGAATTACGGAATGACCCCCCAGGAGAATTTTTCTGATTTTTTGATGTATCACTCATGTGGTTATCACTTCGACCCAAAAAGTTGATTTTCGCGCATTTTGTTGGCCGTCTGGCAAGGCGAAGGCTGAAAGTAAAACGTCTTGGACACACTTTTTTGACATCAGTGCACCCTCCTCTATTGTTCATATAAAGGGTGATTTTTTAAGAGGTTTAGAACTTTAAAAAAAAAAAAAACACAAAAAATTCGAAAAAATGAATGAAATATTTATTTGAATCGATAGTTTGAACCTTGCAATTTAATGTTTAAAGATAATTTCATGCAAATGTTGACCGCGGCTGCGTCTCAGGTAGCCCATCCGCTGAGTCCAATTTTGGCATACTCTTTCACACATATCGGCCGGTATCTCACGAATGAATGCATGGATGTTGGCTTCCAGTGCGTCAATCGAAGCGGGCTTGTCCCTATAGACATTAGCCTTGACATACCCCCACAAAAAATAATCTAATGGTGTCAAATCGCACGATCTAGGCGGCCAATTGACCGGCCCGAAACGTGAAATTAACTGTTCACCAAACTCGCCTCGCAATTGCGCCATTGTTTCGCGTGCTGTGTGGCATGTGGCACCGTCTTGTTGAAACCACATATCATGCAAGTCAAGAACTTCCATTTCGGGCAAAAAAAAGTTTGTTATCATCGCTCGGTAGCGTTCACCATTGACAGTAACGCTGCGATTCGCATCATCTTTGAAGAAATATGGCCCAATAATGCCGCCGGCCCATAAACCGCACCAAACAGTGGCTTTTTCGGGATGCATTGGTAGCTGTTGCAATGCTTCTGGCTGATCTTCACTCCAAATGCGGCAATTTTGCTTATTTACGTACCCATTCAACCAAAAATGAGCCTCATCGCTGAACACAATTTTTCGATAAAAAAGCGGATCCTCGGCCAGCTTTCCAAGAGCCCATTCACCAAAAATTCGGCGTTGTGGTAGGTCGGCTGGCTTTAGTTCTTGCACCAGCTGTATCTTAAAAGGCTTTACGCCCAAATCCTTCCGCAAAATTTTCCACGTAGTGCTGTAACAAAGGCCTAACTGCTGGGAACGGCGCCGAATCGACATTTCGCGGTCTTCTGTCACACTAGCTGATACGGCCGCAATATTTTCTTCACTACGCACAGTACGTAAACGTGTTGGTGGTTTAATGTCCAACAAAGTAAATTTGGTGCGAAATTTGGTCACAATCTTCCGAATAGACTGCTCAGAAGGTCGAGAATGCCGATCATAAAATGGAAGCAGCGCGCGATGAACATTTCGAACCGAGCACGAATTTTGATAGTAAAATTCAATAATTTGCAAAATTTGCAAGCGTTGTTCATTTGTAAGACGATCCATGGTTAAATTGCAAACCAAACTGAGGCTGTTTGACAGTGACACAAGGTACTAAACACACGTCAGCTGTCAAAACCAGTGTTGCCAAAACCAAACCAGCTAAAAAATCACCCGATATTAATTTAAGTGGTTATCACTTCGACCCCAAAAACGGAAAAATGACCATTTTCGAACGCCCACCCCCGCTCCCGTCTGAAATAAAAACCTGCCAGACGGTTGATTTTGGAATAATGTTGCGTATATCTACACATACATCTATATGAATTTTGGTTATCACTCCACTCCCAAAATTTTCTTCCGGCTCTTAGACTATGAGACTACCCTAAATCAAATAAAAAGAAGAAATTAAGAGACAAAAAGAAAGAAAATATTTACAAGATATGGAAGAAAACTTAAGTTAATTGGAAAATGAAGAAGCCAACGCTGATGCATCATCAAGATTTTTTAAAATGGCTCAACGAAAAGAATAGGGCATCGTGGGATTTCCAGTCTTCGATCCCGATCATTCACGGGTAGACATTGCTAAATGGTGCTGTGACAAAGACACAGATTATCCATATGAAGATGAGAATGTTTCGTACGTTTCACCCTCCAAAACCCATTTGTTTACATTGTTGTATTTGTAATTTCTTCCTGCGTTGATGAATAGATGTGAATTGCAACAACAATTTAACCAGGTGTGTGAAGATCCCTATTGTCTACTGTCTATGTGTGTTTTCATACACAAATTCTCATTTTGTATCTGATAACTGCCAGTTCAAGCTTGTAGGCAAATTAAAATGGCTGCCGGGGATTCTCTTCTTCATGTGGCTAATCTGTGGACAAAGATACCAGAACTGCGCGAGATGAACGTAAAGATTTTGATGTTATACCTCGTGTACGTTCTTCTTTTATGGGTCGATCAAAAACTTGGTTCTACAAATACGGTTACCCGCACTATTCTTGGACTGATCTACGCACATTTGTAATCCACGCTTTTTAACTGGAACAGACATAGTTGCTCTACTAAGAAAAATTGCGAATTCCGATCCTTTTGACAGAAAAAGTAAATCTTCTAGTTGAATTTGAAAAACTTAACTCTGAAATAACCTTCCATATATAACTGACAAAATTTATCTCAAGAATGAAATTATAATCGGGCGTGATGTCTTAAGTGATTCATCACTAGAAATCAGGGTTTATAAGTATGGATCGACAATGCAGCGAAAGCATCATGAGATTTCAACATCAAATATGTTAACAAAGAAGACCTCCAAAACACCTCTTATTGCTTTCGTTTTTTTTCAGCGAGCTATCAATAAAGCATTGGGGACCTTGAAAGACAAAAAAAATCTTATTTATACGGACGACATATTAATACCGCAGCAAAAACTGTTCAAAAAGGAATTCGAAACCTGGATTTAGTACTTAAAGCATTTACTGAAAGTGGGTTTTCGTTGAACATTCAAAAGTGCATGTTTTTGAAGACTGAAATTGAGTATCTTCGACCAGAGTTTTCTGCTAAGGAAGTGACTCTAGACATGCCAATTATAACAGTTTTGGTTTATAAAAGTACTGTTTATGCGGCCCCGCCGAGGGGCATACTTCAGGCAACCAGAGTTTTTTTTCAAGTCGCGCGAAGCATGTTAACGCACGCCCACTTTGAATAGTGAAAAACTGTTATAAATCGGCATGTCTCTAGTCTCGTCCTTCTGCTAAAGAATTAAGGCCTGGAAATTCGAAAACACAGGCTCTTGAAGTCAACATTACCAACAAACGTGAAACAAGTTCCACAATTTATGGGATTGTCTAGTTATTTTGGAAAGTTTGTTCCTGAGTTTGCCGCCATTACAAAAGTCTTGTTATCAACTAAATAGTTTTTCAGAAAATTGGCTTTTTATAGAACAAAATTCTGACTCTGATTGCAAAGAAATAATCGAAAGAATTAAGGGGGGGGGATCTGTGGCCGAATTACCGCATAAGTTATCGAGTAATACGTGACTGAATTATGTGAGTTTGGCATTACGGCTCACGTTATGGAGTCATCATCCCCATAGGTTTTACTCGTTCATTCGATCACTGACGGCACTAACTCGATCAGTCACTGCTGCGGTAATTTGGTCCCTGGATAACAGGTCACAATACGTCTTCAAAAATGGATTATTGTACCGAAAAATTCCAGCTGAAAATAATAAATTATTTGTACCATAAAATTGCAGTTTACCATTAATGAGGCGCTTCCATGAAGATAACTGTCATATTGGATGGGAAAAAGCTCTATCCAAGATGAAAGAAAGAAATATAAGAAAATTTGTAGAATCTTGTCTAATTTATTTGGTATAGCAAAGAGACCTTCTGGTAAAAAATAGGGTGAGATAGATCCAATTGAAAAAGGCAATACCGTTCCACACTATTCATATCGACTGTATGGGTCAATTTCATGGAAAAGACAAAAAAAGATAGCCGTTCCATTTTTATACATGTTGATGAATTCACAAAATTTATAATTTTATTTCCATGTAAGATTTTACAAGCAAAAGAAACTATTCAACGTTTAAACAATTTTGTAATGCTGTTTGGACTTTCAGCAAAAATTATTAGTGACAAAGGAACGAACTTTACAAGTGAACATTTTAAAAATCTGTGTAAATTCTATGGAATTAAGCTCTACACGATTGCACCTGGAATAAGTAGAGCAAATGGACAAGTTGTAAGATATGTTGATACAGTGACGAAACTTTTAAAGACAAGCTATGTCAGTAGAGTTCAACTGGCCCTAAAAACAACGATCAACAAAACTACCGGACTTTCACATTTATAAATATTAACTTGAATTAGTGGGCGAATACCTGAAATGAGTGCTTTATTATCAAACCTGAATGAAATATGAAAATGTTGATGCTTTACTTGATTTGGCAAAACGAATTCTTGAAAATGCTGGGAGAATGCAGATTGGTACAGCAACTTCAACAGCAAGGAATACTTTGACATCAGAACAGAAGTCATGTCAAATAGATTACCAACGTGAACAGCGCTTTGGACAGCATACAAAAAAAAAAAGTTGTCACATTTTAAGTTTTAGTGTTGATAAACCTGAAAAACCTCGCTTTAAAGTTGGCAGCATTTGCACAGCGACATCGAATTTAGGGTTTAGGTCTAATGTTGATGTCGATGTTGATGTTCCTGTGTTAATGTATTCAAAGCCATTTAAAACCACTACCTCTAAAATGAATGATGCGGGTGTCCAAGTTGCTGTTGAAGATGCTGTGCCAATCTGTTCCTCGCTTAAATGTACCCCGACAAAATTGGGAATAATATCGACCGTTTTGTACGAAAATCTAAACTCGATGTTCATTTTAGAGGGCTTTATGAGATTATAGGCTTTATTGTGCAGGTACATATCTTTGTATGAATGCAATATACCCATCTCTATTTTCCTTACGTTCGTTTAATTTTCATGTATTTGTTGTTTTTTTTCTTTACACTACATTTCACACTACCTTACCATGAGATGTCATATCTACCCGCAAGAGTGGGAACGAATTTTCGGAGCATTAAAACAGATGCAGATAGAGAGCAGGATCCCAAGTTGTTGTTGTATTACGTATTAAAAAGTGATCCTGATCCAGATCCGCAGATAAAATAAAACACGGCTATTCTATGTATATTACATGAAATTCTATTCTATGTATATTGATGATCTATATGGATCATCTCTAATCATAAAAACAGCTCTTATTACACTACAGTTCAAACGACCTTACCATATGCAAAACTACTAATAGCCATCTACCTGCTAGAGTAGAAACTAAACTGTTGGATCATGACTGAAATACCTATGCATATTTTCCCCTATTTTATGTCGTTTCCGATTGGATTTTCAGTCTATTCTACTCCTTTTTAATTCCAATCGAATATGAAAACACCGACTTTCCTAAATTTACACACACACTAACTAAAGCCGCCATTTAACAAAATGTTGTTAATTGTGTCAATTGTTAAAAAAATTGTTAATTTAACAAAATGGCTTCTTCAAGTATTAATCACTTTTGACAAGTAATCCAACGAAAAACTTTATATATATGTATGTGTTCCTTGTCTACTCCTTTATGAAATTGGGAAGAGAAGAACACTCCGATTTTCTTTCTCTTCTGGATTTTCCAGAAACTATCTTTGTCTTTTCTCTTTCTAATTTTGACATAAAAATATGTAGGGAAAACAAACAAACGACCAATCACAATGTCCCCTTTCACACGAGGAAACAAGTTGCTGGAGATTTTTTTGACGTTTTCTTTTAATTTCCTTAAAAATCTCCTGTACCTTTCACACGAAGAAACAAAATCGTGGAAACTTTCTGTAGTTTCCTTTTAAATAGCTTGGTTGAACACACTTTACTGTGTGTGTGAAGAGGAATGTCAAAAAAATCTCCTCGAATCGTTGACCGGGGAGATTTCATTTTCCCCTCTTACTTCTTGCCCTTCTCACCAACAAACTGAATGTTGATGGCAACTCAGTTTCCTCGTGTGGAAGGGGACAATCACATGTATTTGTTTTCCCTACATATTTTTCTGTCAAACTATTGATTTTTTTTTTACTTGTTTGGCACTGAAGTCTGGTGGATGTTCGAAATAGAAGTACTCCGAATATAAAAACGAAAACGACATTAGCCGTGTTCCTTTGGAGTGGCGAACAACTCATGAGTAGATCCAAACGATAATCTAGTACTACCAACCACTCGTGCTTTCATGGTGAGTAGATGAGATTTGTAGGCAAATTAATTCTGAGCCTTCCATTGAAAATGGCTAGCAAAGTACTCGTGAGTACTTCGCCACCTCCAAATGAACACGGCTATTATTATTATGGCGATAAATGGCAGATAGCATATAATTGTCAATAGTTTGGAAAATAGTGTTTCTAGCTTAAGTTCTAAATAATGGTTATGCAAAAGAAAATTAAAATACCTACCTACAATAATGTAATGGAAATTTTTACCAATTCTAGTCTATTTTTGTATACTTTGAACTTTGACAGAATTTTGCACTAAAATTGGTACCAAAATGGAGGTATTGTACACTTTAGGCATATTCGTTTACTTTCCAAAACTGTCAATTTCTATCAACTTGTATTTAAGTTAATTTTTTATGTGAAATTTAACAGAACTTTGAACTAAAATTGATAGGAACTGGCCGTTTTGGGAAATTAAAACGAATTATTTAATTATCTTACCTTAAATGATCCAGCATTTTGGGAAGCCGACATACATCGATTGTTTTTTTCAATAGAGCCTTCCTCGTTGTCGGTACTGTTCAAGAATTTTTCTTGACATTTATTCCAATCATCAAAAGTTTCAGATGCCTTCATTAAAGCTCTTATTTTGATATAGAATTCAAAAATGTTAAAATTCTCCTCTTGGTAATGCCTGTTACATTTATTTTTATTCGAATGTGAATTGAATTGCAAAATCAATTTTAAGATTTTTTCTGTGTTATCTAAATCTTTAGCGGTGGTTTTTAAAATTGGTCTGAGTTGCTTTTGGAAAGAATCCCATGATTGACATGACGTGCTGCGTTGACGTTTTACATGGACACTTGATGTGTCATTTGCAACAATAATTGGTGTTTCAAAACTTTTCGAAGTAGATTTATCAAAGTTGATATTTTTTGTATTCGACGACGACGACGATGTGGTATTTTGATTTTGTACCGAGGGATTTGGAGTCTCACCAATAAATTGTGACATTGTGAGACGAGGTGCAGGTTGTAATCTAGTGCTAGTCATTGGTTTTTCAATAATTTCAAAAGATTTTCTAGATCTCTTTGGAGTCGATGAAGATAATGGCTTGAATCCAGACGGCAAATTAGCTGCCTACGATGACAAATCAGGAACACAATGATACAAAATATATACAAGAAAAGAAAAGAAAACATCTTACCACAGGCACAAATGGCTCATTGGACTCATTGACCAAGATCATTTTGAAATTACCACCAATTCCATGTTGAAGAAACTGTTGAGGATCTCTTTTGTTTTTTAATGGTCTCTGACTTGCTTTAAACATTTTTCTGTTTTTATTTGAGAACAAAAGGTTTTTTTTTACTTAAATTGACGAAGAATATCAACAAGAAAAGATGAGGGATGTGACGTTACTCCAAAGCTCAATAATTTATTGTAAAGACTGTGCACAGACCTGACTCTGGCTAAATATTTATTCACCACACACCGCTACTTAACACTTTCAACATATGTTCGTCCATATGTATATACTATACACCTTCCCGAACGCGGAGTGAAATTTCAGAAACAACAATTTAGAGAAATAAGAGGGAAAGAAGTGCAAAAAATATGTCAGTAAAAATTAGAATAGGTGTACCTACATACATATACATATGCTGCCATGTCAAATAGAAATGGCGTCAATATTTTTGATTTTTATTTAAATTAGGGCCACATTTTATATCTTTGGTCTTTGGTATGGTAGTTATTTTATTCTTTTAAACTAAAAACTTTTGGGGTAACAACCACATTTGATTGAAAACGTTGAAAAACTTGACCTTACATAATGTCTGTAAAGTGTTTATTCCTAAATCAGTTCCAGTTCCAGTCCAAATACTCGTACACCTACCTTAAATGTGCTGCCCGATGTGCCCTCCCCGATTTGATTCTAGAAACACGCACTCTGGAACGGCTCAGTTTACTGGAAGTGTTCCCATACATATCCGATAGTTTTACGCGACACCTTAGAGGATTATATAATATGGAGTGCTTGCTTTTATTCGAATGCGAGCCTTTTATAGGGGTCGCTGTTCAAGTTTCGGTCAATGAGTTTTCTGCACATTGGAGAAAAAAAACTAAAAAAGAAGATATTGAAATCTTTAGAATAATAAACAAACACTTATTAATTTCAAGAAATACTTTAAAGTAGAACAATTTAGAGAGAAAATAAGCAAATTATGACCTACAATTGATAGCAGCTGTACGATATCTTCTCAGACTTTATCTTAACCGAAAGTGAAATAGCGCCCCCTATTATGGCCCCAGGCACTACAATGCATTAGGGATAGAAACGAGCACTTCATATTATACAGGGTGTCACGAAATCATCGCCTCAGAAGAAAACCAAGGACAGTTAGAAATTTCTATCCACTATACAACTTATTTCTGTGTGTATAACGGCTTTTCCGCAATTTATTATCAAACACATTTTTTAAGCATTTTTAGGTTGTTTTTTTTTTACTTCGATATGATTTTTTTCACAATAACACGTTATTAAGTATAATTTTTTTGTTTTTATTATGAAAGCCCAATATGTTTTCTTAAAAATACTTTTTACTTAAAAATATATTTAAAATAATTAAAAAAAAAAACAAAAAAAGAAAATTCAAGAAATAATCGAAAATTACATAAAAAGAATTCTTTGTTTGCAGTTTCTTACAAAACGTGTTCAAATATCCCACCCTGCTAACATACAACGCTCAGCGTAGTTTTTTATTCTTTTTTATTCAAATATTCATATTTTCTTGAATTTCATTTTTTTTTGTTGTTTTTTTTTTTTAATTATTTTAAATGTATTTTTAGGTAAAAAATGTAAAGTATTTTTATTTGGTTTTCATAATAAAAACAAAAAATTATACTTAATAACGTGTTTTTGTGAAAAAAAATATATCGAAGTCAAAAAAAAAAACAACCAAAAAATGCTTAAAAAATGTGTTTTATAATAAATTGCGGAAAAACCGTTATACACACAGAAAAAAGTTGTATAGTGGATAGAAATTTCTAATTGTCCTTGTTTAGATAAAAAAAGAATTTAAAATCGGTTGTAGTTTGGCAAAGTTAGAGCCAGTCAAAGGAAAATAGAATACAAATCATAAAAACCGTTATAGGTCGAAAACGAGAAAATTACCTTTTAAGTTTTTCGACTTGAAATGACCTCAAGAACTTATGGTTTTCTTCTGAGGCGATGATTTCGGGACACCCTGTATATCCTCTAAGCGCGACACACCTCCTGATGCATAGCAACCGCACTTCAAGAATTTTTCATGTCCATATTATAATTATTATGGCAAAAAACTATGCAATCACGATTAATACCGAAATCATTGCGGTATTAATTATTATGTCAATGGCGCATTCCGCAGTGGATGTAGTGGTTAGTTCCAAACTTAGAGGTGTGGGTTTGAGCCAGGCAGCATTCTTTTTTTTATTCCCCCAGGTACAACTTGACGCGACCCATGGAATTATAGCGATTTTAACAATTTTTTTTCGAAGAATTATCACTTAAATTCATTTTTTATATTTTCCCTGAGTGTAAGGCTATTTAAGCGAACCTTATTGGATTTTTTTTCACATTTAAAACAAATACATATATACATTTTTTAATATTTCTGTTCTCAATAATTATCAACAATTATAATGTCAAGAATTTAACATTGTGTTGTACACTGTGACGTATGCGTACTTTTTTTTAAATTGATATTTGAATGCTAGTGATATTCAATTTCAACCTCGAACAATTTATTGATAAAAAATCACTCAGAGGTTTGCCTTTTATCTCACAACAGAGAAATTCAAAAGATAAAATATCAGATGCGAAAGGGGAAAAATGTCTAGAATTATTTGAAAATATAGGCGATGTTATTTTGAATGGAAGAGTACTTGGTGATGAAGATGGAGAATTAACGTTTTGTGGTGCTTTGAGTAGTAGCTCAACTATTGACTACTGTGTACGCTCGTATGGTTTCTTTGGGCTTATTAACAACTTCTCCGTTCAGAGTAATCCATATTCGGATCATATGCCATTAAATTTGTGTTTTTCTCCACACCACTATCAAAAACAGAAAAAGATGACCATTTGGCGCTGGGTAAAAAATTAAATTAGTTCCCCAATATGGCTGCTAGGTACACTGACACGTTAATTCGTTTATCGAATTATGAGTACGTCCAAGCTGATATTTCAATTGAAGAGAAAGTAATAGCATTAATTAATAAAATAAAGGTTGCTGCTGGTGAAGGTAGTAAAAGAAAACAGTTTTTACCTAAACAGAAGTGGTTTGACTTTCAATGTTTTCGCTCAAGAAAGAAAATGTTGAAATTTCTTCACCTCTTTCAAATGCATAATCTGAGTCTTTACAAAAAGTAATATATCCAATCTAGATCTCAATACATACACATTTGCAAAAAGAAAAAGTTACTTTATATGCACGATAATATTAAAAAAACTAAACAGTGTTAGGAATTCTAGTGATTGGTGGAAACTGACAAATAATTTGAGACAGGTATCTCCAAAACAAAGAAGCACTCTCCATATTGAAGATTTTTATAAGCATTCTAAGGCTTTACTGTCTCCCATTGAAAGTGAGCAATCTATTTCTTGGGCTCTACCAGCGTTAACAGATCCTTTTCTTGATTCTCCTTTTGATAATGTGGGAACTATTGCAAGTACTTCAAAGAGCTAAGCTTAAAAAAGCACCAGGCAAGGATAGAATCAGTTATGAGTTCTACAAAAATGCACCATCGTGTTTTTTAGAAAAAGTTCTCATTTTGCTTAATAAAGTATTCTTATCTGGTGAGGTGCCAGTTTCTTTTCGAAGTTCTATAATTATGCCACTATTTAAGAAAGGGGATCCTAATAACTATTGTGCTAACTACAGAGGCCTCTCTCTATTAGATACGCTAAACAAGGTTTTCACGGGGTTAATTTTAAATATAATCAATGGTTAGATAGTGCTAAATAATGTTCTTTGCGAGTTCCAATCTGGTTTTAGAGCAGGTTACTCCACAATCGACAATATTTTTAACTTGACAAAGTATCGTCCACTTAAACAAAGGAAAAAAGAAAAATACTTATGCATTTTTCGTTGACTTTTCATGTCCGTTTGATCTGATCCCACGTAATTTGCTTTTTTATAAACTTTCCTCCTTGGGGCTATCAACAAAGATAATAGAAATATTAAAACTGCTTTATAAGGATAACAACATGTCAAGTTTGGGATGGATTTTCTTTGTCGGACTCCTTTAAAGTCAAGGTTGGTGTAAAACAAGGATGTTTGCTAAGTCCTATCTTATTTAGCCTCTACCTGAACGACCTACATTCGCTTCTACCAGGAGGTATTAGTGTTGCCGATATGGTTGTGAAAGTACTTCTGTAGGCTGTTGACCTTTGTTATCATATTTGATAACCCGACAGAACTTCAAAGTGTGATTGACTCATTGTTCAGCTACTGTTAATTATGGGGTTTAAAAATAAACCTCAATAAATCCAAAATTTTGGTTTTCAGATCGGGTACAAGAATCTCTAATAACCTCAGCTGGAACTATGGTTCTACTCAGATTGATGTGGTAAATGAATATAGGTATCTAGGGGTAACTCTCAATTATAACCTTTCATTTAATAAACACTTGGACTTAAAACTAACAACTTCTAAACGTGCAATTATTTCAAAGTGGGCTAAATATATACATCATCCGTATATACATTTTTCCAACAAACTACAATGTAATGATGCATTACACCCTCTTCTAATAAGAAAATATTAATAATACTTTTTGTTTGTGAAATTATAATTCACACTCGGTTCAAACCGAAATATATATAAGAGACCGTGGATGAGCACCATAAAATCGAGCTCTGCCACAGTAGAAATCAGTTCCAATCCCGAGTACTTGGTGAGTCTCCATTTTGAAGGACTTAGGTTCCAGAAGCGACAGTGGAAGCCCAGGTTTTAAGTAGTTAGAGTGACGTCTGCTATCTCAGACTGTAATTTATTGACGTCTGCTATCTCAGATTGTAATTTAGTGACGTCTGCTATCTCAGATTGTAATTTAGTGACGTCTGCTATCTCAGACTGTAATTTAGTGACGTCTGCTATCTCAGATTGTAATTTAGTGACGTCTGCTATCTCAGATTGTAATTTAGTGACGTCTGCTATCTCAGACTGTAATTTAGTAACGTCTGCTATCTCAGACTGTAATTTAGTGACGTCTGCTATCTCAGATTGTAATTTAGTGACGGCTGCTATCTCAGATTGTAATTTAGTGACGTCTGCTATCTCAGATTGTAATTAAGGATATATTGCTAAACATTTGAATTGTATATATCTAGGTTATAAGGTTAAATAAATGTAAATAACTATAAGCATATATATATTGAATTGTATAACAGTACATATGGTTATAAGACAATAAGAATTGTATAGAAATTGTAAAAACCAGCGATTGGTGAATAAAAAACAACCTCAAATACACCAAAGTTTGTTGCTTCTTTGGTAAAACCCTGGACCCGACGAGCATACCTCAGCCTATGACAAAAAGCATCTCACACTTAAAATATTTGATGCCGCAGCGAGATCCATTATACTTTATGGTGTACAAATTTGGGGATCCAAAAAGTATGAGCAAGTAGAAAAACTTTTCAGATTTTTTTTGAAAAAAATGTTGATTCTTCCTAGTAACACCCCAAATTATATGCTATATTTGGAAACGGACTTCAGAACTCAGTATTTCCGTACACGATCTCTTCACTTCGACTACATAAATAAAATATTAGAATATTAGAAGTAGATTACCACGTTAACTAGCTCAAGAGACAATCGCTCTTAAAACTTTTTGGGTCGTTGATTGGGAAAATTTGGGCCAATTGCTTAATATAGACATTGACCTATCTGTGTTTTCTTTCAGGAATAACCACAAAAATATGTTGATGGCATTGGAAACTTACGAACATGATAATCATATTGCAGATGCTAGAAGTTCTCAATTTCATGACTCTTATCCTCATTTAAATTATGATATAATACCATACTTCATTGATGAAAACTCCCCTCACCTTGTCAGTTTAAATTTTAAAGCAAGAGGCGGTCTATTAAATATAAACGCAAGAGCATTCAAAAAAGATACCTACAATTGGTATCTGTACAATATGTTACTTGGATGAAGCTGAAAATATGAATCACCTTATTGGTAGATGCCCAATCTATAAAAGACAAAAGGATCGAGAATTGCTTGTTTTGGTTAATATAAACTGTCAATTGAAGAGACTCATAATGTACTCAATGCATGGAAACAACTTCTCTTCCCTTTACAACTTTTTGGTAAATTGCCTCAAATACAGAAATATGTTAATAGATGAATTTGCTTAAATTAACATGTACCTATATGTATATCAAATACCCATGTAATTTTGTTTGTGATATAAAATTTAACTTAGCAATAAGTAGGTGAACAGTATTATGTTATACTTTATTTGCCATATATCCTATTGTAATGTTAAAAGAATTAAAAATAATTAAAAAAAAAATACATATTAAAACATATCTATAATGAATACTAATGCATAAATTGTAAATAATAAGTTACTGATGTAAATTTTGAATAATTAAATTAGAGTTGCAATGCCAATCTGACAGACAACATAAAATGTTATGTCATAATATTGTATTATTACATTATTAATGGCGAATTCCTTACAACAAAGAAATCGAATTTTTTCTAAACAAAATCGATTCGTTTCTGTCAAAACAAATCTTGCGTTTTTAGCGTCAAATTGAAAGTCGCGGAATTTTTGGAAGACGAGTTGTTTATTTTTTGGTTGCAACGAATTCTACATAATTTAAGAAAATATTCAACAATATATTCAGCTATAAAAATAATTTATTGTGCGTTGTTCATTATCATTATCAAACACAAATTTGACAAAAAAAAAAAAGCTTTCGCGAGTGAAAGACGTGTTAAAAACTTTCAGTGCAAGGGAAAACTTTTCAATAACAATTTTCTTTAAAAATATATGTGCAAATAGAAGTTCAATCAAATAAAATGCACCAACAAATTGGCACCGTATAAGCTGGCCAATATCTTTTATTTATTAATTTAATTCTATTGGTAAAACATTTTTCTCACAACAAAAACAAACAACCTTAATAGTCTTGTAAATAATTTTTTGACGTTTTGCGTCAATTGCAGCTATAAACACAAACACAATCACACCAAAAAAAAATCGATTCTTTTACGAAATACGAATTCCTTTCAATTGACAGAAAAAAATCGATTCTGTTTACAAAAAATTCGATTTCTTTTTTGAAAGGAATTCGCCATAAGATTTTTGAAAAGATTGTTAGCATAATTTAATATGAACTCAAATAAAAATCTTTTTCTAATCTAATCTAATCTATTCAATTTCAACCTTAATTTATCTGTTTAACGTCCAGTTTTGCATTGTGAGATTAGAGTTAATCCCGAGTTAACTAATCTAATTTGTTGAGTTAACTCATTATTAACTGAACAGATCTTTTTAATGTTTTATCCACCAAGTTTGTTTAGTCGTTCCGCATGAAATTCTCCACCAAAAAACTGCTCATTCAGTTCACTGTGGGTTAATTTAGTTCTAGTGTTAGCTAACTCTGGTTTCAATCACCACTGAAAAACTGGGCCTTTATGTTTTTATTTCACAGTTTTGGCCACTCATTACCATCATAAGATAAATCTCTATGACTTTTGGTGTATAAACATACATATATGCCGGCGGCGGTAGGGTAAACTAAAAAAAAAAACTAAAATAAAAATAAATTTCACCACATTTAGAGCACTAAAAACATCAATGTATTACCAAATTTTATTTAAGAAATTATAACTACATATTATGTAGATACACCAAGACTCGAGTATAAATACATATGAAATACAAGATTAATGATATATCTAAAATCTAATGAATGTATATAACATTATGGTTTGATAAAATCAGTAATTATTGGCAGTAGGTATCTAAACCAACCACTTTACAGCTCAGTATGCTGCGATGGAAATTTCTTCAAAACTGCTTGATACAAGCTGTAGAATATATAAACAGCTACACTAATAATTCCAATCAATGTAGCACCAAATGCAAAACTAAGAAAATTTCCATCAATTATTCCGGTCGATGTTCGTCGAGCCCTTGACCAAATTTCTTCAGTACTTGCAGATGAAGATGATTTCTGGCTGTTGCGCTGTTCTGCCATTAAACGTTTCATTGAACTCAAACGCTCTCGCAAAACTTCAACAGATTCCGAGTCCAAATCTTCTTTAAATGAATAATTTAAGAATAATAATTAAATTAATTCAAAACAATAATTCTATAATTTAACTTACCTGAAACAGGTTCAGGCATTTTTATTAAAAACAAACTTTTTTTTTCAAGCAGATGCAGAAAACTAGAATGATGTACTCAATGGTTTTTGCGAATCTGGAAAAAACAATAAACACAAAAATAAGTATGCAACATCTATTGCGCAGAAACGTAATTCACAATCAGCATATTATGAATAAAAAACTCTCTTCTTTTTTCACAATTAACAAGATTTTAACTAGAAAATTGAGTAGTTTCGTAATATTTGTCTTTCTTATGATAACATTTTTTTTCTTTTACCATTAATTTAATATTTATATAAATTTTGATAAAAATGAATAAAATATGTTATAGAGAGTGATTAGAATAGGATATGCGGCAAAAAACGAGGGCTGGATAAAAATCATAAACATAAATCGCGCGTTTTTTGTGTATGATAAATTTTTGGATTGAGGATTTTATTAATTTTAAATTAATTTTGTGACTTAATTGATTTGTTTTGGGTCAATATTTCCGGACATTACGAAATGATTGTATTTATGCATAGGCAGGTAGACAGTTACATACATTCGTCAGTATTAAGAATTTATTATTGTAGAGTTAAAAACTAAATTTCGAAAAGAAATCATTCACCTGTTCGATTTTAAAACGCATATACATATGTAGTTTTTTTTTAATCCAAAAATATTTATTTCAAATGTTTGATATGCAATAATATTTAAGTTCGAAATTGAGAAATGCCAACTTAAAACAGTTATAACAGTCTTTCGCCATAAGTATTGAAATATTGTCATGCATGTATATTAGTTCAATCAGAAATTCACTTTTACATGCATTTGAACAGTGTATATGCTGCATAAGAGCTTCGCATGGCACGATGCACGATTGGTTTGCACGAACTTTCTCTTTGAGGTGAAAATTGCTTAGAATTTTACCCGGGAAATATTTTACCTTAAAAGTTTTTTTTCGTCCGGAATTTTAAAAGCTATTGTGAGTTTCGCCCGTACGAAATTTCACTTCGAACTGGAAATGACATTTCGAACAAATTCTTGGGATATGGACAGTGATGGGATATGGGATACAATACCTATGACACAAGAAAAATCCCAAATTTTTCTCTATACCAACGGAATTGAGATAAATATTTTATTTTTATTTATTTACTCCATCTTATACAATTCGTCATGTATCGATACATGAACATATTTAGGATTTGCTTTAAGACCATCACACATTCTATCCCTTTTGAATGTTTGAGGTTATGTTGAAATTGATTTGTTATTTGTTGGAAGTGTTTATGTAAATAAAACGGGTAAATATTAATTCTATCATAACGGTTGATTGAAACTAAAAAATCACCAAAAACCTTAAGCTTAAAATTTCAAAAAAATCCCATCAGTAGAAAATCGCTGTAGGTCGAGGTATAAACAGAAATACAACCATACAGACAGGTAGACAGACAGAATTGCGGGACCCACTTTTTACGTGTTCTCTGTCTTTGGATTCGAATGTCATGTTTGATTGACATCTCAAGTTTGAGTTCCTATATCGCAAGTAAAACATATATGGGTGCCCAAAGTATGGCCACACCACCGGAGGGCCTCTTGGCCTAAACAATACTTTTATAAACAGAAGTGTTAAAAATTGGCATGTCAAGAGTCACTTCGAAAATTCAATCATGTTGAATGGTAGGTACTAGTTTTGAAACATTCAAATTTGTATCAAAATGATACTGTTTCAAACAGTGGTAATTTGTATCTAAAATCGTTTGGATAGAGTCAAAAAAACCTCTTCGTAGCAAGTTTAATAAAAATCGACCTAGTCGTTTTAGAAATATTTTATTTTTCAACAAACAAAATTTATTATTTTTTTTTATTCAAAACAAAATTTTTAGTTAACAATACATACTTGTTTTTTATAAGCATATGCACAAAAAAAATGTATTTAAATTCTTTGAACTGTTTTCGAGAAAAGCGAAAATTCAGCTTATTTCAATACGCATTTTGCAACTGTAGTAAAAGCTGTTATTTTTAGACGTGTGGTTTTCAAGAAGAAATAAAACGCATATAATTTAATGAAATGGCCAAGAATTCGAAATCATTTTTAAAATATAAGGGTTTGCCATTATCGAGCCGCGGTTGGCTCGAATAAATTCGAGCCGAGAGGCCCAATTTTCGACAGCTCCAATTGTTGCGCGCGATGGCGGATGGACTCATTCGGGTCTTCTTCGAAACTCTGCTCCACAGCAGCAATAGCGTCTTCGGTGCGCACTGTACGGCGTCTCTGAGGATGCGCATTATCCACTAGAGTAAACGTGGTGCGAACCGATCCATAGTTGCTCGAATTTATGCGATGTTGCGATTATGTCGACCGAATATTGGACGCAGCGTGCGATGCATCGCGCGAACGGAACCATTATTTTGGTAATAAATTTGCACGATTTGTAAAACGTTTTTCAGAAGTAAGTCTATTAATCATGAAATGGTATACCAAATTGAGCATAAATCAAGTAACAGCTGTCAAAAAGACCAACTCCGAAAAAAGTATTGCCAGATTGAAAACTACACTTCTAACAAAAACATGAGTGCACACACCAATGTGGTCAGCAGTGTTATCCATTTTCTAATAGGAGTGGAGCCTAATTTAAAAAATTTAGAGCCGAAAATCCAACCACTCATAAATAATACATAGAAATGGACAAACAATTTATTCTGTCGTTACACTTGTTATTTTATACAGAGTGATTCGCATAAGGTGTGTGTGACAAAAATCTAGAGCGTGTAGGTTGGGTTGAGAAAAGAAAAAAATCTTATAGAAGGGGGGTCTATTCCCCCCTTTTTAGCCAGGAGGGGCAATTTTCTAAAAAAAATTACTTAAAACAGAAAAAATGTATTCAAAAAACAACGACTATACTTACACTGCCATGATATACCCTTTTGTAAAGCCAGAAATCTTTTCTTTTATTGTGTTTTTAAATAAAGTTGTTTTAGATACCTAACGGTTTTTGAAAAATTAATTTTCAAACTCAAAATTTTGAAAAAAAATTTCAAACTAATTTTTTTCAAAATTTTACGTAATTAAGTCCTAATTTCCATCTGGTTTTTGGTAAACTAAAAATGAATAAGACCATTGAATATTAAATACAAAAATACTACTTAATAACGTAAGATTCTGAACAAAATTAGTTTGAACAATTTTTTTTTTTCAAAATTTTGGTCGACACCTTTAGTAAGTAAAGTTCTACTTTAAAACACTATAATAAAATAAAACACACATTAAATTTGAGTTTTCAGTTAATGTTAATGTGTGTTTTATAATAGTGTTTAAATGTATAAGAGTTTTCGTATATCGTTTCAATTGGTTATTAACAACTTTTTTCTCATGAGCAGTGTTGCCAGATTTTCTAAAAGCAGTTTATCAATTTGAAAATCTTTTAGCCGAAAATATCCACCTCATAAATGATGCACAAAATTGAGCAATCAAAAATTATTCAATAGTTACCTACATTGTATTTTATTTTATTTAAATTTCTCTAACACGTTTTTCTAACTTTCATTGTATGTTTTTACATTTTATTTATTTTAAAAGGACATTATAAATAAGGTTAAATGTGCAAGTCTACAAAAAATCATTACGAAGTTTCAATTTTCCTATTATTTCACAGCCCAATTCTAAACATTCCCCGGGAAAATAACTCCCCGGAAGACGTGTTCTCTCGGGAGTAGTAGTACCTACTCTTATTCCGAATTCCCCGAGAGAATTTCCCGGGAATTTTTTGTTTAGAATACGGGAGTAGGGAAAAGAGAAACATATCCCGGGAAATTGTCATTTAGAATAATTGGACTGTCAGTGTTAAAATATAGACTTTTCTAGAAAGGAATACGAAAATATGCTTCTTGAACACATGAGTATTGATGTTTAGACCATGCGTAAAAAGTAAATGGTTTGTATCTATTAATTGAAATACAAGGTCTCAATTTAAGCAGCCTCAAATCGCTCAACTTTAAAACCAAATAGCCAAACTGGGATAAATTGCAATTTGAAGAAGCCAATAAAGAATGGGAGTAGACCAATTGGAGATAAATACATAGCACGTTCTGGCAATAGTATGTACTTTTCAATGACCAACGATATTGTCCGATGATTCTTTTTCTTTTACATAATGATGCCCCTGTCCTCTGTTCCGTCTTCACTGTGTCTGATTGCTTATTTATTTATTTAATCTACAAGCAATATTACAGCTAACAGATATAAGCACTCCAAGAGACAAATTAAAAGGTGAATAAATACAATACTTCAATTTTAAATTTGTTACGATTAATATTAAGAAAATCAATGTTGGTAGAGACTTCATTGAAATATACAATGGACCTTGATAGATTTTCATTACCATAGTTTGTCATATATGAGTTCTTTGAAATTAGAATATTCCAGCTCTCATAGACCTAGCGGGAACATAGATATTTATTAAAGCAAGAAGCGATGGACATTTAATATGATAGCATAGCATTACACTATGAATTTTTCTTCTTGATTGTAAAGACTTTATTCCAAGTAATTGGCATCTAGCCTCACACCCAGGACTGAAGTCCCAACCCATTTTTTTAAATATATATTTCGTGAATCGTCTTTGAATTTTTTCAATGCGATCAGAATGTATTTTATATTCGGGACTCCAAATAACATCTGCGTATTCCAAAAGTGATCTGACAAGTGATATAAACAAGGATAATAATACGAAGGTATCTTTAGTCTTTTGCGTTTCGTTTTATGAAACCTACTAGCGAGTTGGCCTTAGGGACCAAATAATCGAAATGACTTTTAAAAGAAAGAGGGGAATCAAGAAAAACACCTATGTCTTTAATACTTGAGACTCTATCTAAAGCTTCAGATTCAATTACATAGTTGAAAAGCAAACATTGAGCTTTTCTGGAAAAAGAAATAGTATTACATTTTTTTATATTCAATTTGAGGCCATTGATGTCACACCAATTTGACAGAGAATAAATGTCAAATTGAATAAGTTGACAATCATTCAGACTCGAAACTTTTAAAAATAGTTTTAGATCATCCGCATATAACAGGCATTTACAATATTCAAAGACCGAGACAATTACGGTTGTTCTGATATTCGGTCGAATTTGAAAACGGAAATGAAAATTGAACCCGTGCGGATTGAAAACGATTATTCTGATTTCCAGTTTGATTTATTTTTAAGTTTTACCAACTTGATCAACAAAACATTTTCGGAACAGCGAAAATTCGAAAACGTGAGGATATAGAATTCGAATGGAAATTAGAACAGCCGTGAATATCATTAATGAAAATTATGAAAAGGAGCGGACCCAGGTGACTACCTTGTAGGACGCCTGATGTACATCGAATTACCTTTGAATATGTACCTCCAAGCTTAACTCGTTGTATTCTACAAGTTAGATATAAGGATAACCATCGAAGAAAGTGTGAATGAAAACCAAAAATCTCAAGTTTTTTCAGAAGTGTTTGGTGATTTACCGAATCAAAGGCTTTGCTAAAGTCAGTGTAAACTGCGTCCACCTAAAATTTTAGTTCCATTGCATTAGTGACGTACGAAGTGTAATATGTTTATATGATTGGTAACAGTAGATCGACCGGAGACGAAACCATGCTGAACTTCCGATAAATATTCAATTGTAAGAAAATCAAGCTTATTTTTCACCATACTTTCAAACAATTTGGGGATTGCAGAAAGTTTACAGATACCCCTATAATTCTCAACATCATTTTTAGAACCAGATTTATAAATAGGAACCAAGTAAGACAGTTTCCATTCTTCAATGAAATTCCCTTCTTGGAGGGACTTATTGAATATAATATATAAAGGAGTACAAATGGAGTCACAACAATTTTTTAGTACTGCGGCAGGAATGCCGTCTGGACCAGAACTATAGTTAGATTGAAGTGATTTCAACGCGGAATTAACTTCGGCGCTACTTAACTCGATCGTTCCAATATCGATCCTACTTGTAATTTTATTCAGCGAACAGTTATTAAATCCTGAATGCGAGTAAACAGATTCAAAATAATTAGCAAACAATTCGGCTGTGGAGTCTAAATGTGACGATTCAACAACTAAACTCAATTCAATTACAAATTTGAGAAAAGAAACACGTATAATTTCGTATTTTATTTTATTTTTTTTATTTATCACTTATGTTAGGACAGAGTAGAAGAAGAAAAACATATCTTATCAACTTACAATACTTACATTAGTTTGTGTATGTTCTTAAGACATTTAATTTTAATATAATAATAATAATAATAATAATAAATATGTATAACAAAAAAAAAGCAAAAAATAATAATAACAGTATATTGAGTGTGAACAAGTATTTATCTTTCAATTATTCATAAATCCATAAACGTTTTAACTTCTTGCTTAAGAAAATATAAATTAAACTCCTTTTCATAATCGGTATTTTAGTAGGTATAGCAAACACATGCCGATTGTACGTTAGTATTTAGTTAAATTTTTTATATGTAAACAATAACGTAGCGAAACACTCAACTCATTTCAGATTTCAATTCATTCATAAAAATAATGTACAATGAGAAAGTAGGAATACAGAAAATAAATACTGAAATCTCATCAGCCCCTCTCATTAACAAATTATTACGACATACAAAACACATCATTCGACTTAAACTTAGATTTTCACATTGTAAATTAGAGCTTTGTTTTTATAAGTAGGTATAGGGTTAAGATTACGAGAAACATTTATTGTTTTTTTTTTTTTATTAATTTATCAAAAGCTACTTTCAATTGCGACAAGCACATTATTATCGCAACGTCCTTCTGGAGTGCACTTTTCTCTTCCCTTATCATCATTTTCCTTCTTACACTTAAATTTCTCGGTATAAAAATATAATATATTATATTTCTGTTTTATATAAATGTATAAATTGTTTATCAAAAAAAAAAAAGTTTAAGCTTCAATGTACGAGTAAAAAGAAAAAAAAATAAACTTAAGGCATTGGTATGTTTTCGGGTATGTGTTCAAGAAAATTCGCCGGAAATTGTCCCTGTTTTCCGTCAGGGGTTTCTCCATAGAGCCAGTCTTCGTTTATTCTATATAAAACATTTATGTAATCGTTTTCCTGTAATTAAAAACAACAAATTGAATTTCAAAATAACTTTTTATAGAAAGATTAATCTGCAATTTACTTGAAATACTAAATCACCAGGTTCGCCAGCATCGAAGGTATAAAGACATCGTACTTGATTTGAATTATTATTTGCATTCGTTATGGGTGCTTTAGCACTGCTGCTAAAGCTATTGATTACTTCCTTCTCCTTGTAATTATAACTCTGAGTATATGATGACGAATTGCTTAGTGTAACAGAAGTCGAAAGAGAAGATGTCGTTGTCCTTGAAATGTCAGTATATTCTTTAAGGGGTACTTTGATTTCAATGTAGTTAGTTGGAAATATTCCTTCACAACCGCTTCGGTTACGACCTCTCAGCCATTCATCGTTGAGCTTTTCCAAAATGTAGATTTTTTCGTTTTCCTGTTAAATAAAATGAAAAAAAAAAAACTTTATGTAGAGTTTAAATTTGTCATGTAATGACATGTTAATAACTTCTATAGAATACCTTAAAAGCATATCCTAAGAGCTGGTACATAAAAACAAGAAACCCATTTTACTCTGGGGCAAGTACTGACAAGCAAGTTGGTTACCAACATTAACTGTTGAATACCTATTTGTGCACTTGCCTTGCCTTATGGCTACCCTACTCTCTTCTCGACTGGCTTTGAAAAAGGCAAGCCAGTTGACGATCAAGAAGCCGAAGTTTCTGTGTGTATTCATAAACAAATTTGAGGATTGCAACGGGTATTGGCTTGTGTTGCCTCAGGATTACGAATCAAAAAGTAATCTACTTGAATTATTTCTCGTTAATAAATAAGAAAACGTTCCGTTTTTCACTTAGGACTCGGCACTTCGCAATAATATCATTTTCGCTACGTCCTGAATATTTTACAAAATAGTGCAGCTATGAAAGTTGTGCATCGGCCGCAGCCTTAATGTAAATGTGTTATCACACAGAAACCAACTTTC
Organism: Leucozona laternaria; assembly: GCA_932273885.2. Taxonomy (NCBI): domain Eukaryota; kingdom Metazoa; phylum Arthropoda; class Insecta; order Diptera; family Syrphidae; genus Leucozona; species Leucozona laternaria. Next base: position 49,548,529 of record OW026366.1, read on the forward strand.
AATATGAAATCAATTCTTGACCAGCGTCAAATCTTTCACACAATCTCCCTCTCCTTATATGTCCAACGAATTGTTGGTATATGAATCAAGTACGGAGAAAAAAGAAAGACACCGAATGTACAACAACCAGCCTGTGTGTAGCTAATAAAGATGCTAGTTGATTCAAATGCAATGGTCAAACAATAAAACCAACATTGGGTTGGACATGATCACGTGGCTTGGGTAGCGCAGTGCGTAATGCAATTGGCTCTGAAGAAGACGCTTGGTCTGTTCAACTCTCAGCTGTTGCAAAAAGTTTTTCAAATTAAAATTGAACGTAATAGACTAAGCACCACTAAAAGTTGTCTGATGATCGGTCTGGCAGCCGTTAAATAGCTTTAACTACAGCCTATAGTGACTCGGTGGTAGCTCACTCAGGTGGTTGTTGTTTCATTAAAAACTTCAATAATAATAATAATAATAATATTAGAAACACTTACCCTAAAACTAAGATCACCTTCGACTGCACCATCGAATTCATAAAGAGCAATGCCGTATGCTTGTTCGTTCGCACTATCATCACAATAAGCGCCCAAGCTCAATGCATCTGCTCCACCTTTGATTACATCCAGAATACTGACTCCACCTGGTGGGAGTGGTGGGGGTGGACAATTTGGCATTGGTGGTGAAGCGGGCATACTAGGGTCACCATTAAATGACTGTTTTGCACCTACGGCGAGGTCGTAACGTACCTGCTCCGACGTTGGTGGTTTTGGTGCTTTGGGTTTTTGAGAGATTTTCGGTTTGATAATAGTAGGCATGTGCATTGCCGAAGGAGGCGGAAGCAAACTCTTTCCATTACACAATTGATTATCCATATTTTGTTGTATTCTATTCGTGGCCACACTGTAGTTTCGAACTGGTGCACTACCTAGTGTGGTGGAATGACAACTAAATTCACTACTACCACCACTGAAGGCATCCCATGGGTCCAGAGGACTTGTTGTGGCACGACTACTGCTAAAATCATCTTCGAATCCTGACTCTGGTTGCGATACACTTCCATTGTTTGGAGAACTGAAATTCGAATCCGAACTGAAACTATCCACAGACACACAATCGCTGTTGGATTTTTGTGTGAATGTTGGAGAACTGGGTGGCGAATCAAAGCTAATCAATTGAACGTTGGTCTCAGAAGATGGTGGCGCCAACGATGTTGGGGGAAATGAATACAAATAATTTGAGTGCGATTGTCCTGAGCCGCTACCGTAGTGAGAATTAGAATAAGAGGAAGCGACGGCACCTGGTCGCTGAGATGGCCGTTTTGGTGCTTTGGTTGACTTTTTACGCCCAAATATATTCGATAGAATGTTCACCGATTGAGTTGGTGGCGTTGTATGACCATTGTTGATTTTCGGTGGTGGTGGTCGTTTAGGTGGTGGCGGCCTCGGTGGAGGTGCTTTTTTTCCGTTGACCATCGGTTCAAAGGGTGATCCATCCCAGTTTGTTGTAGGTGCATATCGAACATTGGCCGCAGGGAATTTCCTCGTAATTGCCGATGAATTTGTTGTGCCATTAGACGTTAGGGAATTGATACTATTGCTGCGATATATCGATGAGGTGGATGCGAAATTATGTACACCACCACCTCCTCTTGCGACGCCTTTTGTAGGCGGAGGTGGGAGTTTTATTGTTAACTTAGGTACGACGCCCCCATTTTGCTGTTGTCGTTGGTATTGTGATAAATTATTATTGTTATTGCCGACGTTCGCTGGTGGAGGAGGTGCGGGACGTGATGGAATTGTCATGCTATGGGGTTCCTGCAAAAACAAAAATGACGAAATGTTTATAATTATTATAAATAACCCAGCGAAGTAGTTTGTAAAAGCAAACAATTGTTTTTTTTATATTTTAGCAGTAGCTGCATTATCAAAGACATTTTTATCTCTCGTTGATTTTTTTTGTTGCGGAAAAATACACGATTTCTTGAACCTGCTTCAATGAGTGAAATAATTCAGAGCGAACAAAGTTTTTTTAAATAAATATTCATAAATGTAACTAAAAATTGATAGAATGTTTAACCCAGAGATAAAGACTTTCCTATACGTACTTACGAAGATATAAAATATCTGACATAGGAAATAAACAATCATGACAACATAAATAATTACGTACACTGAATGAAAGTGGAGCAAAAATCGGTTATCCCATATGGCTCACAAATGGTAGACACTGGGTCGTATTCATAAGCCCGAGCAATTACTTTTATAATAAATATAACAAAAATGGAAACAGGGCCGTGTGATTTACAACCCTTAACAATTTGTGTGTACTTGTTGTTAGTCATCAGAATTTGAAGCAACCCTCAATTTTCGACTAATCCAAAGGGCTAAGATGAGAGGATTCCACGTAAGAAGCAGACACCCTGCAAAAAAAACATTTTTATTTTCAAGTAGATCCTGTGAACAGGCCTGACAGTCCAACGCATCATCCATTAGGCCACGGGGAACTACAAATTGGAACTTTCTTTTACTAGCAGCAAATAGTTTTAGCAACTTCTAATGGCGTTTTCCATTGGCAAAATAAATCAATTTATTTTTGATTTGGATCTGTCAAATATCCGATTTCGACAATTTTAATTTTTTCGGCAGATTTACTCCTCCCTGTACTAACACCTACATAATTTAGAGCTGTCAGTTTGCAAATGTGTTTTTTGAATTGATTAATTTATTTCAGGTGTGAATATTGTGTTCAAAATAATGTCAGAAATATTCGCTCATAATAAATTGGAACCAAAGTGTTCCTTTCGCCACGAACAAAATTAATTTTTAAATTGAAATCTGAACTAAACAATGGAAAACCCCATTACTTTCAAAAATTATAGAAAAATAATATTTTGAGTTAACTATACATAGCTTTTGCCGTTTTCAAAAGCGACGCCAGCGACCAATTGCTTAGATTGGTATTATTATAAAACCCATACAATTAAGTATTTGGTACGTATTTAACAAGCACCGTGCATTTTGTTTTAAGTTAAAACTACTCAATACCTTTTTTATATTTCTAGTACCATACTAACTCCATTTGACACTTTGACATATATTCATGTCTACACTGTTTAAAATTAAAAACAAATATAGTAGAGCTTTAAAATTAGAAAATTGTTAAGTAGTATCATGATTATGCCTTTAAATGAGGGTGTTAAAAATAGCTTTTAACGGCCTTTAGTCCATAAAAATTGGCGTTTCGTCCCGGCGATCTCACTTGGACTCATCAGTTGACTAGTGAGTGCCTTGTCAATACGCAATTTTTATTAAGTTCAGTTCAACTTACATGAACTTTTTGACAAAAATCCAATGTGAACTATATCCAACAAGATTAAAATTCTTAATCATTAAGCTGGAAATTTTGCCCAGGGCCAGGCTTTGTTTTTATATGAAGGTTTTTATAATACAAATTCTATATACTACTGAAATACCTCAGCCAAGTAGAAGACTTAGCACTATTTAATTGGACTTGTTGAATTATTGATTCAAAATAGCTTTTAACGGCCTTTAGTCCATAAAAATTGGCGTTTCGTCCCGGCGATCTCACTTGGACTCATCAGTTGACTAGTGAGTGCCTTGTCAATACGCAATTTTTATTAAGGGTGTTAAAAATTTTACGCCCATACCTTTTGTTTCTAAATCCACTATAATATTCTGAAAATAAATCCAGAAGGAAGCTGAAAGGGAGGAGGTCTGTTTTGTAAGCTTTTTTTTTAATAAAATGTGTAAAACCTTTCAATACGCCTAATGCTCGATTTACACGACTGACAAATTGGCATATTCTGGCAATTAACTGTCAAAAAACTGACAGAAGAATGGATAAATCCGTTCTTTTGGTAGTATACTGACAAAAAACAGCCGATTTGTCAGTCGTGTAAATCCAGCACAAGTGAAAAAAAAAATTCTTAAAAATGGAAAAAAAACAAGCCCATTGAACCAATTTTGTTTACAAAACGTCAAAATCCCACTCCCCACATCAACAATCACATCCCATACTTAAGTCGTTAAATTAAAAAAATAAATTAAAGTTAAGTTAACAAGTTAACTATTTTTCAGATAGATAGATAGCGCGTCCTTAGTCCCCTTTCACACGAGGAAACTGAGTTTCCAGCAACATTCACTTTGTAGGAAAGAAGGGCACGACGTAAGTGGGGTGAACAAAATCTCCCCGGTCAACGATTCAGGGAAATTTTTTGACATTCCTCGGCACACACACAGTAGAGTGTGTTCAACCAAGCTATTTTAAAAGGAAACTACAGAAAGTTTCCAAGATTTTGTTTCTTCGTGTGGAGGTACAGGAGATTTTTTAAGGAAATTAAAAGAAAACATCAAAAGAATCTCCAGCTACTTGTTTCCTCGTGTGAAAGGGGACTTACTTGTCAAAGTTATACTGCATTTCCACCGACCCCTAAGCCGAGGTCAAAGTAGATTTACCCTAATGTGGTTTTCCAATCAACCATTTCAGATTTGGGGGTCAGATTTCAGATCAATCGTGGTAACTAGAACGAAACGCGATTGATCTTTTTTTTGTAAGGGTGTAGGTGAGTAGCCTGTGTTTACTGGCGTGTCTTCCACGATTGACAAATTGTCAATATTTATTCTTTTGTTTTATAAGAAAAAACTAATAAGTACAACTGACTTTTAATCTTGACATTATTACTATTTGCAAATAACGATTTACTCATTCTTTTCTTGACTTTATTAAAATGTGATAGTGTACATTATTTTGTTCAAGAAAATTGAAATAAAAAAAAAATACAAATTAGGGATTTTTTTTATCCCTAGCAGGAATTTTATTTTGTTGGTATACTATTACTGCACAATGACATGATTTGGCCACCGGCACAGTTCGCATCCAGCAATCCACGGGAATCCCGTCCATTCAAATCGAAGGAGAAGCTTTTCGGTCGATGATAAGGAAGAAGACGATGAACACGAAAGAAGTTCACTTACAAAAGATTATTATGGAATTTTAATAAAAATAATTTTATTTTCACTAAAAACAAACGACTAACCCACATGTTTCCACAATGCCTTTCATTCCATATGTAATATTGTCTAACTAAATCACTGTTTGACTCCGAACTCAAGAAGTTAATGGTTGAAGGTGATGAGGACAAAAAAGACAGTAAAACTTCACTAATTAAACCAGTCAACCTCAAATCTATTAATTTTATTAAATAAATGCCTTATCAAAAGTAAACAATGCTACCGAAAACAAATTCATTAATTCAAACTGACGGGGAGAGGACGACATTTAGAAATATCACTTTGGTTTGTGTGCAGGTGTGTGTGAATGTATGTGTAAATCTGCCATTAAATCGAGATTGAAAGATCAATCGAGAAAAACAACAGGCACCGAAAAAAATCAATTTTTTTGGTCGTTTGGAAAACCACATTAGTATCCGAGATCGAGATATCAATGACGGTGTTCACATGAATCGCTGCCACCAAATGTCAGAAGAGTCAGTGTGCAATTAAAAAAAAAAAATAAAAAACGTAATTCGATCGCAAATTTAAGTTTTCAGTTCCAAATACAAAAAATAATCAAATGACCGGATTTTTATCACTGCCAAGAGCATGTAAATATTTTCCAACCAGGGAATTTTTTTGTTGTTGTTTTTAGATGTCAAATTAGAAAGAGAAAAGACAAAGACAAATCTTGGAAGACCTCTATTGGACTGACTCCTCCGATTTTTTTGACGTCTCTGTGCTTTTGCTCACTTCCACTTCATGGTGAGTAAGAGATGGCCAGGAAAGGCAGGATTTTTTAGTTTTTTAAAAAATCAGTGGATTTTTTTTGACACCTTTTTTTGTGACATCTGTTTCCTCTGTCTTTGATTTATCTTTGGAACTTAAATCTTACAGAATCCAATTTTTTCAATTGGAAACATATTTATTTAAGAATATTAACATTTTGTAAGTGAAAAATTTGTAATTAATCGTTTAAACTGCACAGATTTTTGTTTTATTTTTTCTTAATAAACGTCAAAGTTAGTCCGATGTGTTCACGTTAGTTTGTGTCTGAACAAAACAGGTTGGATTCACGTCAAAAGAAATCGGATGAGTCAGTCCCATGTGAACACCGTCAATACTATGAAGAGACCTGCATATATAGGTATGAAGATATTTCGATATCTGTCAAGTAAATGCTACTATTTTAAAATTTTTTTAGCAAGGTATATTTTAACTAAAGTGACCAGATCCAAAAAGCCAAAATGTGGGACAAAGTAAAGAAATTCGCCCGAAAATAATACAAATGTATATTTTTTTTTTTAAATGTGGGACAATTTCAATTTTATTAAAGTTGGTTGCAGAACATAAAAAACACACTTATTTTCTACTAAAAAAGAGGAACAGAATCTCACCTAATAACTATTAAAAAACGAAATTATTCAATAAATTCTCACAAAAAGTGAAAACATAACATGGCTTAACTAAAAAAATTAGTTCAGTTAAAAGAAAAAATTACTAGGTTTTACTTCAATGCGCACTCCAAAAATCCTTTTTTTTAATTCCACTTGACTTATAATGCTCTAAGCTTAAATCTGCAAAAAATGTGTGTGAGTTCTCTTGTCTTTTGGGGTGGGAAGACCATAAAGTTTCAAAACAGTCTAATGAAATGTTATCAAAAATTCAGCAATGGAGTGTAAAATTATAACACATTCTTTTTATCTAGTAAAATTAATTTCAAAAAATTTTCCACTTCATTTCATTGTGAAACTTTGGGGCGTGCACACACATATTTGCAGATTTAATTTATCGCAATTAATGATTCTTAAAATGCACATCAAAGTAAAACATTTGCAGAAAAAAAAAGCAAAAAATATATTCTATTATGTATTATGTGTGTATAAATTAATAAATTATCCAGCCATATATCTCTGATGAATGAATTTTTTTCAATAAGTTATTATTTTTTGACACTTCCTCTATAAAATTTTCGCAGCTTGAATAGCTCAATCTCACAGCCAATATCGCTTTAATTGTTTCGACAGAGAGCTGTGACTTCTCCTCCGTCCACAATTTGTTCACAATTGAAAATATTCTTTCCGTCGACGCATTAGTCCCCGGCAAATAGAGGGTATAATCAACAAACTTTTTGGAGTTTTGGTAAGGAATATTGCAGTTTTTTAAATGTGAGAAAATTTCCACCCATCTTATACCAGCTGATATTTTTTCATCTTTCCAGTTTTGTAATTTATTAGCAGTTGCATTCAGTCGTTATGTTTATGCATCTAATTTTTTGTAATGTTGGTAGCGTTCAGGGGGGTCATTCCGTAATTTTTAAAACGATAATCGTCTAAACGATAATCGTGCACGTTATCGTCATCAATTTGCTTCACGTAACACAATCACTAAATCACAGTTTGAGAAGGATTGACTTGTCAATCATTGTCATTAATGACAATTCAGTAACTTATTTTTGTGTTGTTTTATGTTTGGACCAATGAAAAAAACAAAAATGTAAGTTATTTATCCAATATTTATTTGTGAAATATTAAAAAAATACATTAAACTATGGTTTAACCTATATGTAGGTCGGTACCGACCAAAAAATGTCAATTTTTATTAAGAAGTGAAAAGAATGTGAAGCCAAAACTTGATGTCGCCTATAACCAAATCGGTTATCCATCTATCCAAAGCTACATAGAATTAATTAGAAACTGTCCAAAGGCACGTAGTTTCGCGTACGCGAAATTAGTTCTCACACCTAAAAAGTGAGGTATATACATATGCAGTGAGGGTTCTTTAAATCCAAAAAAAAACTGCATATAACCAACCTTGCACCTACCCCAAATCCAAATCTGTTGTTTATTATTCAGTTACTGATGCCAAATCACCATGGCAAGTGACACGATTAAAAAACACGTCCAAATGATAAGACTTTAATATAAAAATCTTTTAGGCAACGATACGCGCGTTGCGGCCATTTTACGGTTTACATGGTTGTCCTTCCAAGCCGATTATCCAAAGTTTAGTGCCCAAATTTGAGTTGATCAATTCAGTGGACAATCAACCAACGCCTTTGCGTCAACGAAACCCAGGATCAACCGAAAACATCTACCCGCCCTTATTGAAAACCCTTCATTTCGTTGCTTCATATGATAAAATGCATAAATTGCTTACAAAATCAAACAAAACGATAGCTTAAGGTATCGTTCAAATGCTAACGATTTAACGATAACGTTTTGACGATTTTTGATTTACGGAAAGCAAATCTTTCAGTCGATAGTGATGCAAGGCTGTCTTCAAGACGATATCGTGTGGCTATAATCGAATTACGGAATGACCCCCCAGTTAATTCAATATGATAAATTATAAAATAAACGATCGAAAAATTCAATTTCGATTTTGTGGGACATCTTATAATTTTGTGGGACGTTTGTGGGACAATTTTCGATGTGGGACAGTTTGTGTAAATGTGGGACTGTCCCACGTAATGTGGGACGAATGGTCACTTTAATTTTAACAATAGATACTGAAAAAGCAGTCTAAATGCCTTTAGTATGATTTTTATTGCTCCATGATGGCCAATATTAATATTTGTACAGATGGATTGTTCCGCTGGTTAAAAATAAACATCGAAATCCGGGAAAAAGCACAAGTAGCCGCACCAACTGGGGCTGTTTAAAACCATACTGGGTATGTTTCAAATCTTACCGAGATCTTGGCCGGTCGGGTGAAAAACAAAAAAATCTGCATTATGTATTTAAATATCATATTTGAGTAAAACATCCAGTCTGATGTTTTGTTACGAATGCAAAACCTTCAATACCTGAAGTAGGTACCTCATGTATGATTGCAAGTTAAAATGGGGTTGTTAAATTTATTTTCAAAAAATTTCTTAACATTTAAAAAGAAAGTTTTCTATGATATGATTCATATAACTAAATATATAGATGGGTATGTAAGTATGTATTTAAGATACAAACTCTCAACGGAAAAGTTCTCTTCAAAGAAATGAATACCTACACATAGGTACAAAATTGCAAATACCTACCTACCTACCTACCTCTGCTATCAACAATAAATATTTTATAACAACAAAAAAAATATCAACAATCGACGACAAGAACTTGAATGAAAAGGAATATAATAAATAAACAACACACTTGTTTGTATTGAAAATAAAAAAACGAAGGTCGTCAGCAGCTGCTTACGTAGAATGTAGAAACCGATGTATAAACAAATACATATGTACATAATGTATACATCTATGTATGCCAATTTTTTTTTAATAAAAACGTGCTACATTTAAGGTTCATAGAATTTCATTCAAAATGTATTATCGTTGGTTTGCAATGTGTTACATTAGACACATAAGTCTAATTTTTTCCACCTTCATTGACGCCAAATGCCCATTTATAGTAGGTGCCCACCGTTGTATATTTCTGGTAGTGGACGTTTGTGAATTGCTACAGTAGGTACGGCGTGGTTGATTTTTTATCCACTATTTAAGATAAAATCAATAAAAATAATATTATTTTTTCATTGTACATTATTACTTATCTGTCTATTATGTGGGTGCTCACGTCACGTTTCTAAGTTATGATGTGAATAGTGTTTCACGTAGGTATCTTCATTTTGGTATGAAACAAAGATTGAATTTTAGCGTTAAGAGGTGTACAGTTAGCAGTTCACAGATAATAGGATTCAGTAAACAATAACAGTGGCGTAGCGTGGGCTTTTTTCCCCCCAGGGCGACCATATTCGTCGCCCTGGGCAGGTTTTTTTCTGACGCATTTAAATTTTTGTTGAGCTAAAGTTTTTTTTTTTTTAAGAAAACAGTAGGTAACCAAGATATTTTAATTTAAAAGAAAGTAGGTATATAATTAACAAAATTGATAAATTAGTTATAATTTAGTATTCACATTTTTTTCATTTACATAAATTATATTCAGATAGCAGGGTGATGAAAAAAACACTTTTTTCAAAAATTACAAAATCTAATCTAACAGTTTTTTTAACAACAAAATTGTCAAAATGTACTTTTGATTGTTTCAGAGCTATTAGATGTAATGCATCCGATTTAACTTGAAAATTTTAAGCTTTTTTACAAAATACCACCTGTCAACGGGTTTAAACACCTGATATTCCGCCCTGGGCTAAATCCGCAATTCCCTCTTTTGTGAAAATTTCTCTAGGTCAAGGAAGAATCCCCCTTCAATTTAGTGAATTCAGATTTCGATCTGAGATATTTTTTCGTGGCGAATGGAATCGGTTTCAAATTGATTTTTGATGTCTAAACATTTATACCTTCGGTCTCACGAGTAATACGTTACGATACGATTACATAATGTTTACAATAACACATTTAATGGTGAGTCCCAGCACTTACAATTTTTTTTTTCTCACGGTATTAGTGCATTCGTGTCTGTGGAGCTGATAGCTGTTAAATGATGGTTTTGGAGTGGTGTTCGTAAAAAAAAAAGTGGTAGTCTGCTATGGGTGCCAGCATCACGTAACATGATACAATCGATTTTAATGCCTTAACACAATAGAATGCTGTAATTGGAGCTGAAATAACTGAGAAAGAGTGTCATGCTTCCTTTTTATTAGGTCTGTTCCCGAGATTTTTCGCACTAAATCTGGCTAAATGTCAAATTTTGAGGAGTGGGGATGAAATGTTCTCAGAGAGAAGGAAAACTGTCAAAATTTCGGGTGCGGTTTGCGCACTACTTTGCACTAATTCAGGCCGTCACAATTATACTCGTCTAAGTGTGTTTTTTTCTTCAAAACAGTTTTACTAAATGATTTATATTTTATAAAAATTATTTGGTCAGTGTTAAAAGATTAATAAAATAATAAAAAACATGCCCATCTTCCAAAACTGAAACTAAAATAAAAATAACACTTGGGCAAGTAACACTTTGTTATTTAAACTCAACCGACAAAATGCTGTCATCTGACATACGTCAACCTGGTAAGAAATAGTCAGAAGAAATTTCTCGGAACAAAACTGGTAAGGAGGGGTAATGTTTTACTCTCATTTGAGCGCTTTCTTTACACCCCGACTCCACAGGAGATAACTTCTCTCAGAATGCTCATCTTGACATGAAATATTCAGTAGAGTCGCGATATTTCATCTTATGATATGATGTCAGCGATCTATCTCTGATAAAATATCTTGATATGGATATCTAACATGAAATATGACAGATAGTTTTTTTTTTGCTTTTTGTCTAGAAATGTCATTTTTTGTCTCATTATTTTGTGTCTTCTCATGTTGGTGGTGATCGCTGTATTTGCGGGTGATTTTGAATAATTTCGTTTAATTTGCGTAGTCTTTGAAAGTTTCAATTATTTTTATTGCTTGTAAAAATGAGCGATTGGAAATTATCCCCAACCGAAACGTTTTTAACATATGTGTATATTTATTTATTTTGTAACATTAAAATCATTCATTTAACATGCGTATATTTGTTCATTTTTTATTAAACTATCGTTTTCCACGGAACGTAAACAGTAAATAAAGCACGGGAGGTTCATGGATAATTTTTGTTAACACATTTTTATTTCGATAATTAAGGTACATATAAATAATAATTTTCACTTGTATACAGTGTTGTACACAACACGAAAAATCAACCACCAACCATCCATGAACACAAACCGAAGAGTTCCTCATTTGTCCACAAAACAATAACCATCCATCAACCTCCCATGCAGTCGCAGTACGAAATGAAATATCATGACATGATTTGCCCAGCGAAGATAAATGAAAATGTCTTGACAGAGATATCAGACATTTAGTTGGAGAGAAAAATCACTTGTGGAGTCGGGGTGTTATCCTTCTCATTCGCAAGAAATAGCACAATTTTTGATATGTGGAACGGCTTCGGACTAAAAATGACTAAATCTGGCGGTCTGTAACTACTTGAAACCAGGTAAGGAACACAGCTATTATGTGCCCACAATGCAACTGTTCAGCTTTGTGTGTATTTTAAAGAAAAAAAAATCTAAGATGGGCTTTATTTTATTTTTTTAAGTCTGATTTTTTTTTCTTATTATTTTTTTCGGGACACAAATTGGTCGATTGATTTTTTTCTCTTAACAATTTGAAACGTCAAAAGTACTGTACGTGAAAAGTAAAAAGTTTGTTATGTTCGTAACATTGAATTTATGTGTATTCAATATTTTGACAGCTGTTCCGGCTGCAGTTTCAGTTGCAGCTGCGCCTGCATTGTGTCCAGGCAGTTAGGCAATAATAATATCCTGCATCAGCTTAAGTAGGAACAAACTCTGAATAATTACTGTCCACTGCAAGCTAAGAAGACACCTTAATATTATTGGTCTAGTAAGCAGTGCCACCTGCAGATTCTGCAACACTCATGAAGAGACGCCGGCCCACATATTGGTTAAATGTGATGCACTTGTGCACCAAGGACATAGGCATTTGGGTAACCACCAGATAGAAGAGATCACACTATCCTCTCTAAAAGTACTCCAAATTCTCGAGTTCCTCAAGGGAATTAATTTGGAGGTCCAGCTGTAGAATGAGTAACCTCATCCAGCTCCAAAAGGGGGACACAATAGATCTTAAGGGCGCAGTGTAATTATACACAACAATATTCATTCATTCATTCATACACAATAAGGCGTTTCTCGACGTCACGTCACACCAAGAATTCGAAAAATTGAAAAAAAAGGCGACATGCGGACGGTTTTCATTTTTGCTAATTAATTTACAGATTTTTTAAAGAAGAAATTATCAAATAAATTTATTGATAAATGTATTGTTTTGTATGTTATTTTGTTTCTATTTAATTGATTTTTGTTTTACAAAAACGAGTTTTTGTCTTAAAAACGCTCGCTGCATTGTGAATTAGGCGACGTTTTTTGTAACTAGAAAAATATGACAGCGTTTCTCGTCACGCTCACGTCTCGTTTCCTAGTCACATTGTGAAACAGGCTTCACAGAGCACTAAATTTCAATTTTACGGAGGCGGAATCCTTTCGTGGACTAAGATTCTCCGCTCAATTGTTAAAATACTTCATTTATTTATTTGATAATTTAACTTCTTCATCAATATTCCGTCTTTATTTTGTGTATTTGAATACCACGGAAAAATTACAATTTGGTTTTCACAGGAACAGCTGTTTTGGCAGCCTTTTAGGACGTGACCATGTAAGAGAATGAAAATACCCACTTTCTCGTCTATGTTCTTAAGTTCTATTTTTTTTAAATGCAAATTTATGTAGCTAAATAGAGCATTTAAAAACAGAGACAAATATGTAAATATAAACTATCACGATCGAAAAGCTTCATTAGAACTTTTTGAACAAATTATTGTTAATGCTATCAACATGATTGTCGTACCCCTACCAAATTTAAGTTTCAATAAAAAAATTCTTTAATGTCACACTACTTTCCACGGGCTTAAAAATATCCGAATTATGTAGGACATATTTTTTTTACATTGATAAACTTGCAAATCTAAATATTATTTTTTTTTATTGTTTAACTCTCACCAACGCCATGGAGTATTCCGTTATAATACTAAATTTTGAATCATTTGACAAAGAAGTTTTATAAATTACGAACGAATATTGATATGAATTCGATTACAGACGGTTGTTGCCCCGACGACGACGACGCACGATGAGCTGAATGTATGATTGCCTTTCGTCTCTGTGTTTCAATTTGATTACGTAGTATGCAAGTTAAACGACCTACAAGTTTATTTAAGTGAAGACTTCACCACAGTCTATTATGTAAATAAGTCTCCAAGAAGAATTTTGTGTACCCCTTACAAAATAAAATAAAACAATCAATAAAGCTATTATAACTGTGTTTGGGTTCGATTAAAAGAAAAAACTTTAAAGGCACGTATTTATGATGGGGGTTTATCTTTGTCATATAGGCACATATAGATGTGATAAGCGAATAATTGCATATCAAGCATTTAAATAACTTTAACAAATTTATTAATGGAATATGATAAATCATTATTTAGTATATTTTCAGCATTTCTGGTAATCTATCACATCGAAATTTTTGATAAAATATTCAAAATGCTGAATGCCGATACCTATATCTGCGACTTACCATCGTTTATATAATTCTAAAGTGATCGTGTTAGTACTAAAAAATAAAATGATTAAGTCAATAAATAAATTAGTCGGTTCACTTTGACGGAATAGAAATCTGAATAGAACTTCTCAGCAAGAACCAAAGAAGTCAAAGAACTCAGTTTCTCTTTTTTCAATAAATTTGATTTCATGCAACGAAGAATTAGTAATTTAACAGTTTCTTAGCTTTTAACAGACAACAATAGTGAGGAATTTTGCTGATAAATTGTTCTACAACTACAAGGTGACCCAAAAGGGACTGCTTTTAAAAAAAATTATCAAAAGTCTGCTGTTTTTTTAAAAGCATGGGAGATTCCATTACATTTGTCAAAGCACTACTTTGCAGACTGAGGTTTATTTTCAAATCAGTCGTTCTCTATCATTTAAACTGAAAGAGTTTATAAGCGTAATTTTCATGTGCGGACCCCAACATCTGTTAACATAATCCTTAGACTGGTCATTGGTAGAACCATGTCAAAAACAGGAATATGTTGCTGATCTGCCTCGAATTGCAGCGAATACTGAGCACATTGGAAGTGTTGCCAGAGTGTCCAGAAACATCTATACATAAGCGCTCTAGTCAACTCGATGAGTCCTGAAGCTCGTTTTTTAGGCCAGCTAGTGCTGAAATGCTGACAGGCCTGAGATTTGATTCCAGCAAGAAATTTCGTTTTTCTACTCATATCAAAAAACTCGGAAACCAATTGGCCATAACGTTCTCCAGATTGTTTCCCTCTGATTTAGTAACAGAATTTATTTCCAATTACGCATAAATAAATTTCACTTCAAAAATATCAATGAACTTTATTTAACTAATTAAAAAAGTAATTAAACAAATTTAAATCTGTTAAAATAAATTTATTATTATTTTACATAAAGGGCTCCGCAAGTTTACTCGAAGGTGCGAGTAAACTTAGTGCGACTAAACTCCGCAAACAGTGAAACCAATTAACTTCAAACTTCATTATTCTTCGAAAAATATGTCTACATAATTATGTTACTTTCAAAATTAAGTCGTAAATTAGCAAGAAATGTTTATTATATGCATGTATTGGCACAACTAGTGCCATGAAAACTACTCCAACCGCAGCCCTAGTTTTTGCAGATGGTTCCAAAACGGTAAAGGGGGTAGGGTCAGGCATCTTGGCAGACAACCCACCCCTAAATATATTAATAAGACTTCCAAATTTTTGCAGTGTTTTTCAAACGGAAGTGCTACTAATTTATGAGGCCGCAAAAATTGTTGCCACTTTTGATAGTCACTGATAGTCAGGTGGCAATTAAAGCCATTTCTTCAATTGTTACAAAGTCTAAACTCGGGGACTGTTGCCGCAAAGAGTTAAAACTTCTTAGGCCTAGTTTTTCAGTGGTGAGTTAAACCAAAGTTAGTTAACTCCAGAAGTAAATTAACCCTCAGTTGATTGAGGAAGCAGTTTTTTGGTGGAGAATTCATGCGGAACGCTTAAACAAACTCAGTGGATAAAAAATCAAAAGCATCTGTTTATTTATCCTGAGTTAACTCACCAAATTTGATGAGTTAACTCGGGTTTAGCTTTAATATCGAACTGAAAAAACGGACCTTAGTGTATCAAACACAGTTACCCTTCAATGGGTCCCCGGACATAGTGACATATAAATACATATGGCAATGGCGGATGAATTGGCCAAATTAGGATCTTCTTTTGTTCTAAGCCGAACTGAATCGTCCGTTTTTATGCCACTAGAACAAGAAAATAAAAGTATTCATCAATGCTTCCTCGAAGCCGCAAACAATAGATGGTCAGCAATTGATACTTGTTGGTTCCCGAGGAATCTATGGCCACACCTCTCTAAGAAAAAAACAGACTACCTTCTCCAAACACACAGGCCTCAACTATCCTTTTTGGTTGGAATCCTAACGGATCATAACTGAATGGGAACCCACATGAGCAGAATGTACATCAGCTCATCTGACTTATGTTGAGGGTGTAAAGATAAAGAGGCGGAAGAGGGCTCTTATCACTTCCTTTGTGAATGCCCTAGCTTAGCAAGGCCCAGGGAAACAGCTCTTGGTGATTACTTCTTTGACCAATTGAGCGACATTTCGTTTTTGCCACCGAGAAACATCCTGAAATTTGTTCATAACTCCTAAAACCTAAAACCCACACCTAAGCTCTACTAACTCCTTTCCATACCAACTCTCATCCTTGCCTTACCTACATCCTGGGAACCATAATGGATCCTTTCGAGATCCTAACCTAACCTAACCTAACCATGTTCCGTCATCATTATTTTTTTGTTTGATATTTCAAATTTAAAACTAAACTGACATGTTCGAGTAAATCACTCCGCGGACAGTCGAACTTGGTAGTAAATCCAGGTAGCCTCACCCCCGAACATAGCTAAAAATCAAAACACTTTTGATTTTGGTGATAACAAAAATTTGGTTTAAGGCACCAACAAATTAGTACTCGAACCAGCCCGCAGACAAATAAAATCAACTACATACTAGCACAATGTTCGAGTGTTTACAGAGCCCTTTAGTGAGTGACTTTTAGGACACCCTGTAGCTGTCGTTAGTCATATTTCTAATAATGCAGAGATTTCTTTGATCCCTAATATACTCGTTAAATAAATTCTCGATGAAGTAATCACAACTAATACATGTATTAACTACGTTTCATTTCAAGTAAAGGTCAGTATTACAAATTGATTTCAACCAAAACGGGTCCGTGATCGTAACATAATATTTCTTCGACTTTTAACAAGTTGGTATACGTTTTGTTGGGATCCTACGCGCCCACAGGATTTTTTCCAGGGGTGTATTAAAATTTTTTTTTTTTGGAAAATTTTGACATGCAATATAATTTGAGCTTTTTGGAAGTTTCTATAAATAATTTAATAATAAAAAAATCATGAAAAAATCAAAAATAAGATTCTATGGGATGTACTGTTAATAGTTGTCCAGGGTAAGGATATTTTATATTTAATAGTAGACCGTACTTACTTATTTAGGCACACAGAAATTTTTTTGGAAGTTTTTGCACAAAAGCAAGGTTCATAGAACGATAAAATATCAATCGTTCTCTCGTGAAAAAGGGAATTTTATTTTTGATTCGATCGCTAATCACATTTTTTGGTTCCTTTAAAGTAAAATTAATTTTCACGATCGAACCACTAAGATGTGGATCTATAAAATATCGTTCGTTCCGAATTTATCATGCAAGAACTATTGAAGATCCATTCACGAACCGTTCAAATAAGAAAGAAAAATGTAATTTTACAAGAGGAAAAAAGTTTCGAAAAGCTGTCGAAAGACAGTTTCAAAAAAAAAAGTTTTGAAATCCTTTGACCTTCATTGTTCCTTGATAGATTTCAGAATTAAAAAAGAAAAAATATTTTCAAAACGTTGCCATTAAGTCAGTTAAAAAGGTAGATATATAGAAAAGTGTTTACGTATTGATGCATGTATAGATATTTGTTTTTTTTTTTTTTTATTTTGATACACAATAATTACTAAAATTTTTGGAATTCAAATTTGCATGGAAAAGTATGGCTCTACCCAAATTCCTTTTTTTAAGGCAATGAAAATAAATAATCAGACTTGAATTAGATTTCGAGAAAATTACTAAACGATTTGAAAAATCAAAACAAAAATTTCGAATTCCGAATCAAACTTTTTCTTTTAAATAGGAAACTTAATTTTTTCGAAAATCTACACTTTTTATTTGCATAAAAAATTTAAATATTTACAAGTGCCCAATCAGGAACGCTTCCTCTCCTGCATCAGCTTAAGTAGGAACAAACTCAGAATAATAACGGGTCTAATCACTGGCCATTACAAGCTAAGAAAACATCTTAACACTGTGCCACTTGCAGATTCTGCAACGCCCACGAAGAGACGCCGGCCCACATATCGGGTAAATGTGGTGCACTTATGCACCAAAGACATAGGCATCTGGGCAACCACCAGATAGAAGAGAGCAAACTATCCACTCTTAAAGTACTCCAGATTCTCGAGTTCTTCAAGAAAATTAATCTGGAGGACGAGCTGTACAATGAGTAACCTCATCCAGCCTCAAAAAGGGGGTCACAATAGATCTTTAAGGTCGCAGTGAAATTATACCCAACAACATTCATCATCATTCAACCATTTAAAAACAGGCTTCGAATCTTTGATTATGGTCGTGACAGCTGATGAAACAAAAATGAAGAAAAAAAGAATTGGATTTTGTACATGCACATACACACTTTATATTTTTCAGACTTCCTTTAACGTCAAAAATATGTTTGCCAATTGAACAACTAAAACAAGCAAAACACATAAAAGAAGAATTAAAACCACCGAAAATAAAAAAAAAAATAGCAACGAAAAACACTTATGCCACCAAATATGATGCAAAACAAATTTTTAATTAATTTCAACAGCAAAAAAGTAGATACACAGTAGTCCAAAGATGTTTGTTTTTCGGTCCACGTCCAATGTGTTATATCAAAAGCAAATTATTTGGGGTTTCTTAGGTGTCTCTAAAGATGTATAGGTATACTCTAAAGACAATTGCTTTGTCGTTTGGTCGTCATTTACGAAAATGCTATTATGTATGAGTATATAAAAAAGATTTACTCGTTTTGCATTACGAATGTTACTAAGGTGGTTCGGCGAAATGCCCAATTATTCTACAAAATGTGCGCTGTTAGATTTGAAAACTCTTATAAAAGACATTTTAAGTACTGTTACTAAATCGAAATAAATAACGTACCTACCGGAAAGAAATTTAAGAAACATAAATCAACTTTTCTATGTTCCCATTCGGCGAACAATTTATGGTCTAGATCCTTATCTAAAAAGTGTTTTCATCCAAATTTCCTAATTTCGTTTGACAACCTTGCTTGAATTTGGCTTCACAGTTGTCATTTAGTTTGCAAAAACAAAAAAGAATAAAAATACAAAACAAAGACACCCCATAGCCAAAAAAAAATCAATTAAAATTAATTGAAATCATGGGCGGGATCGCTATCAAGAACAATATCAACATCAGCACCGGCGGATATTCCAGATGCAAAACCTGTCTCATAGTCTAGAAAAGAACCCGAGAGCCGTAAAATTCTCCTTTGCCTTGTCTCGAAAATGGCGCTGGTTACTGCTTATCACCAGGGAAACTTGGTTTTCTTTATTTAAATCTGAGCCGCTAGAAGTTGATTTCGGTACGATCTAGCCGTGGACATCATCGGTTTCGGGGAAGATCGGGGGAAATGTCTTCAATATGGATTAACGACATTAGGTCTGTTTGGTAACGAAAAGTTTTTCGGTTTCGGGCAACTTTGTGAAAGTTTTAGTTATAGTAGTAGCAGTGTTGATATGACAGTGAAAAATAATCACTTCGAAAATATGGCTATCTATGAAATGCGTGGGAATGGATCTCATGGATTTCGTTATCTTAACGTTTAAAAATGTACTTATTTATTTATAAGAAAAATTGAATATAACATACAAAATTAATACGTTTTTTTGTTTTGGATTGCACTTCTGGACCCATATTCTGTAACTATCGCATCGATAAACGATGAAAATTACAACGAAATTTTATCGCATTATCGGGTTTCTATAATTTTGACAGTCTATAACCTTATCTACGCAAACACACGGAAAAATGCGTTTCTGAATCTTTGAGAATCGTTAACTTTTTTTATTTTAAACGTCAAAATTAATCACCTACCCAAAAGCAGGTGAAAATAGATGAATAATTAAAATTATTGCAAACGACAAGAAAAAACATAAGAAAACAAAATTATTATTGTTCAAAATGAATGACTGAAAACAAGAAACCAAATAAAATTGATTGTTCACTTATATTTTTTTCATTTTTATTAGGTGCTCAATTTTACTTTTCAGAGTGACAAGGGCCCAAAAGATTCTTTGGTGAAATAATTGTCCGAAAACAAGGAATTCGCAAGTGGCAAAAGATGAAGTTTTTTCTGTCCCCGAGGCAAATATGGAGGCATTTCCTCTGCCAAAACCTGCGCTGCATTTCGGGCTCGGCTGGGTTGGAATACCGACATGTGTGCCAGTATGAGTTAGTTCGGTTGAGACAGCGAAAAGTTACGGTAGTTTTTGTGATTTTTCGTGAAAACGTTATCGTTCGGGTGTAACGTAAGTTGTGTTCTTACTAGTAAAATACTTAAAATTACTGGCGCAAAATTTTAAACAACCTCATGTTAAGGTTTTAGCATGATACTAGTTAACACTTTACTAACTTTAAAGCTCTTTATTAAAATGTTCTTATTTTTAAACACATTTTAACTAGTATCATACTAAAACTATTTTCTTTCGAAACTCAAGCTAAAAGCGTCTAAAACAGTGACATTTCGTGCAAAAAAGTAAGCAAACAAACCTTTTTAAAGTTTTTCTATGTCAAAGTGACATATGGATTTAGTAATATGTTAAAAAGATAAAACAGCAATCTGGCGATTTTAACTTTAGTAAAATGTTAAGAGATAGTGCTATTAAACAGGAAATTGGTAAGAAGATAATGGAACTTACCAATGCCAGATGGAACTCACTCGTAACTTGTACCACTACAAAAAATCTGTGGCAAATCTGTACAAGAAGAAAAAAACGGAAAAAAATTATGAACCTGAAAAAAAGATCACTGAATTTTTAGATAGGAATTATCACAGGGCATAATCACTTAGGATATCATAGAAAGAATATGAGACTAAGTACTGAAGACATTTGCAGAGGCTGCGGACACGAAGAAGTAGAGGAGGATACCCTTCACTACCTAGGTCACTGTCCGGCACTCTGCAATATAAGGAAAAAATTTCTGGGTAGCTATTTCTTCAACGATCTGGCAGAAATCTCGAAGTCAACAGGTGATAACATCTTAAATTTAATGAACTTCATCAATGCCTCCAAATGGCTTGATACTCCATAGCATTTCATAGGTTATATATTTAAAGGAATGGTCCAATCAATGGATCAATATTGATCTAAGTGTGACAGGAACAAGATCCACTGTCAGCCCATCAACCTAACCTAACCTAACCTAAGAGATAGTATCATGTTAAACTCGTTTAAAATCAGCAAAATCCTCTTTTTAAACTAGTATCATACTAAAAATGATTTAACACTTTACTAAATCGTCTAAAATTTTGCGCCATTAACTTTTTTTTTTGTTCTATTAGAAAGTGCATATTAATAATTATTAATTTATATTGACCGAAAAGAGACATAAAGAGAAAAAATTCCAGAGAAACTCCAAAAACTTCAGGTAAGGTCTGAATTGGGCAAAACCGCATATTGGCGATCTTGTCGCTATGTGGTCTTGTCCCTATGTGGTTTTGCTTAGCTTATAATTATTATTAATAATTATTCTAAAATGTTGTGTATGTTTTAGAGTCAAAATGGTGCGTTATTACATTCGGAAAACAACGCGGCAGTCATGGCATGAATCAGAAATGAAAAGTGCATTTGATGCGGTTCTTACGAATGAATTGGGATTTAAGACAGCTTGCCGTACCTTTAGTGTTGTCCCTAAGAGCACTCATAGGGCCAGATATAAGAAAGTAGTCGACAAATCCAACACTCCTGAAAACATTGGCGTTCCAGATTGCAGTTGCATCTTCTGCCAAGAGCTTTTTTCAAATCGAATCCAGCTGATGGGTGGATTAAATGGAACACGTGTCCTATGGGTGTGCTCACGAAGCTTGTGCTCGAGTTGGTGCAGATGAAGACATCACATATTTATATCAGTGACTTTTGCAAATAGGTTGCATTTTGAAGGAAAAAACGGTCTTGCCAGCAAAAAACTTTCATAGGGCGGTTTTGCCCCCACATGGGTGCAAGACCGTTTTTTTGACGATGTTTTTTAAAAGTTAACTATTTTTTTTAAATAATTTATTAATTTATTATAATAATCAGAGTTCCTACAAGAAATGTAAGACTAAGTAAATCAAAACTTTATTTTTATTAAAAGATGTTTTTAAACGGTTTTTATGGCAGTCAAACACTAAGGCCAGGCGCGCACATGAAACTAAACAGTTTGGTTTCGATTTTGAGCACTCGGGATTATATGAGAGTCCGTCGGTTTATGTGTGCGGACTCTTATATAATCCCATAGTGCTCAAAATCGCAACCAAACTGTTTAGTTGCATGTGCGCGCCTGGCCTAAAGGTGCGGTCTTGCCTCCACTTCAAACTTGTAAAGATCTCCAAAACCAACCCAAATAATTCGGAACATTAATGAAACCTTCACGTGTCTAAATTAATTTACACAGTGATTGCCTACACTGAGATGTGTATCCATGAACAACCTTCGGTGGTCGCATATTCGCTCCGAATAGGTGGGTCCATATTCAACGACGTGTAGTCCAACCCGAGTCATTTTGCTAGCGTTCAAAATTCAACGACTACTGTCTTGCCGACATCATTTTCAAGAAAATTTTCAAAGAGAGAACATGGTGCGAATTTCATTATTTGCACCAATTTAAGCTTCTAGCCCATCAATTTTTTACTTCGTTTGCAAACCATTCTCTTCAAATCTTACATACAAAATATGCACGACTGGGTCTCATGAACTTGCTCTTATGTGCGATCAAAATGTTGTTCTAAAATCTGAATTAAATTGGTCATGGGAGCCTTTATTATATCCATTTGCCAAAACCATAGTTTAGCTGCAGGTAGTAATTATTAGGTGAGTGTGCACATTTGCATGCGTAGAAGTTATTATTTAAGCTGGAAAATTTATTTAACGGCCAAATCAAATAAAAAAATGAAACTAGCTAATTCGAGATGAAAACATTTTTTCTGTAATTTGTAAAATTACCTCATTTCGGTTTTAATGAAAACGTAATACTACGATTTTGTTTAAAGTCCGTCATTTTTAAAGCTTGTTGTCAATGTTTCCTACAAGAATTTCATAATGTTTATTTATATCTTCTCTAATACGAATATAGTAGAATGAATAAACACATTTAAACAAAATTATATAATAAACAAAAATTATATTCTCGAAATGAATCAACTGCGTAATAATAATTATTACTTTTCAAGGTTCATTTACTAGTTGCAGGCGGCTTTTAATCATCTTTACTTGCAAGTCAAATGCACAAATTGCTTGTGTAAGATTTACATAAATTAATTAATTTATTTTTTATAATATTAAACACTTGCCTCTCTTTAAGTGCAAATTATTTACAACACAAGAAGGAAACGAGAAAAGAGGAGAACATATTTTCTAAGCCTAAATGGAACATAAACATGAAATCGAGAGTAGTTATGTACTTGAAGAAAGTGGATGAACGTGAGGAACCCACTTTTAAGTGAAATTGCTTCCTGTTTGTAGAGAAGATTGATTAAATGTATAGGTAACGCTAACGCGATCATATTTTGCCACAAGACTTAAATTTAAAAAAAAAAATACAACTTCGGATTTAGGATTTTCAAATGGAATTATCAGCTGTAAGTAAGTAAGATTAGGTCTGTTATGTATTTTTATAAACAAAAAAATAAGTTTTGTTTGATTGTTCAATGTTTTACTGAGTGCAGTAGTCTCTGTGCGAACATTTGATGAAAATGTTTTGGCATTCAAATGTTTATTTTCATTCACCTGCTGAACTCTGTCGATTCTTAAAAAAATAAACAAGATATCAGAGTCTAACAAAAACATTATATGTATGACTGTATGTGTTTTTATATGCTCGTATAAAATTATTTACATTAAGTTGCCGGTCAGTACTCGCATTTGGGGTGAATCAAATTCTTGAACACCTGCATTTTCGTGAGCACCTGCTCAGATTATAATGAAGAGCACCAGCTCTTAGCGCATGTCTCTTATTATATTTTTTTTTAAGGTGACATCACGCATTTCACGTGTACAAGAATGTTTGTGATTAGATACTAATTCAGAAAGTAAAGGCCACATGAGACGTGTTTTTGTTTTTGCAACTTTGTCTATCAGAGAAGTTTTAAAACCAAATATGTAATAATTATTATTTACTTTTTTATTACATTAGACATAATTTGTAAAACGCTTGGAGCTAGAGGCTAGCAGCTGACGAGTCAAATTGATTACAATTGCAAGAAAAAAAGAGAGAATATCTAAAGCCACTGCACAACTATAAAACTAGTATTAGGGTATAAAATGTATTTAAAGTACACTACACTAATCTAGCATAAAAATAAAATATGAAACTATATAGAATTATGTAATTTAAATATTCTCCAAAAAAATAAACACACAATGACATCAAAAATGCCAAAATTTGAAAGTTTTGAATGGAACTAGAACCACTTTAGTGAGCTGCCACCAAGTTTTTATAGGCTTTAGTTATAGCTATTTCATGACTGCTATTATGTTAATTTTAATTTGAAAAACTTTTGCCCGCAGATTGACTTGTATCTTGATCAAGTTTCTTCAGAGCCACATACACTGCACATTGGGCTACTGAAGTCACGTGATCTGGTCCATCGCATTTAAAGTTATATTAATTGACAACTACATTGAAGTGACTAGCATTTTTACTAGACACAAGTTGCTTGTTACATTCGGTTTCTCCGTACTCGATTCTTGAGCCAAAAATTCGTTGGACATATTTGATTTTGGCAATTTCAAGAAAATGTGATCAACCTGTTATAGAAGTGCCTGAAAGTCATAGTCCAGGTTATGAATTCTCAGAATTTCAACAATTTCAAAACCTAAGGGTTTTCGATTAACAATCAATTTTATAAAATCTCGATAAAAACCTACTTTGAACCAGTTTTTGGTTCTTCATTTCCATAATTCACATCTATAGTTAAATGCTGCCGTATCCTTTTAAGATCTAAATTCGATGTTCGATATTTACAGAGTGCAAGGTCCCGTTATTTTGTGCGACATTATTTTAATTTCGATGTTAAACTCGACTTAACTGAAAAACATATTTTTAAGTAAATTCAGACTCCGAGTTAATTTTATAAATTTGGTGAAATAACTCTGAATTCTGACTCATGTTGCATTCCGTGGATCAAAAAAAAAATTAACTATCCACATCGAAGTGCGGTACTTCAGAAATTGCAATTCTCGTGCCGTTCTTCGATTTCGATAGTTTGTTAACTTTAAGTTAAATTTTCAGGGAAAACCTGCTTCAACTTTAATTTAATTTCAGGATCAACTAAACCTAGTTTAACTCAGCGCTAACTACCAGCATCTAACTGATGAGCCCACCTTCTTACCTGGGGGCTTATTACATAAAACGAATATCGTTTGTAACCCCGCGTATTCGTTAAATTGCGATTACGAGCAACAAGTATCGTAAAAAAAACGATACTCGTATTTTATAAACGAGTGCCTTCAGCTGTCGTATTGGCTGGCTTTCGTTTTGCGTTTGTTGTCAACATTGTATTTTGGGTTGGTTTTGTGTTGTTTTGAATGAGGTAAGGAAAAATGTAAGAAAAATAATTAATGTAGTATGATTGCATTTTCGTTTCCCTGCGCTTCGTTTTTTTCTGCCGCCCGTTTCGTAATACATAATAAGGGCCATGGGCGAAGCGCATTTTGGAGATGAGGTGACTCAATTTCAATTGCTCCATCCAAATAGAGTAGAGACCCCTTTTAAATGTACACAATTATCCTACGAAATGGTACTGAATACAGTGGGCACGTTCAATCACAAAATCTGAAAATTCAGATCTGAATTTATGTTGTTGAACGCACAACAAATCTGAATTTTCAGTTGGAAGTTGTTGTGTCAAATGCAAGCATTTACCTAAAGGATTTACATTAAAAGGAAAGAAAATAGAACTTTAATTATATTCATAAGCTAAAAACTAAGCGTCTGTAGTTCTGGTGGTGATTTATTTAACTAAATCAGCAACAAATAACAGCAAGACTTTGTGAAGTTTAATACAAAAAATAATTCCACAATATTGTGATGTAGAATTCTGGGAACATTTTTCCAAGAATAGTTAATTTTTTGATTTAGCAACTCACTTATATGTAAAAAAGTATTGATTTGTTCGTGGTGTAAATTAATCATCATAAATCAATCACTAACCAGAGCGAAAATCATAAAATTCATCTTCTATATATAGTATTTCAACATTTCCCCCACCCCTTTCACTTTATTCTGAATTTTAAGATGAGAATATTTGGCTGAAAATTCAGATGAAACGTAACTAAAAGTCATCTTACTTTTTATGGCAGCTGGCCAATCAGAAGCACTAAAAATTCAGAAGTAAAAAGTAATGCATTGAACGCACCCAATCATAATTGATGATACAGAACAGATTTGCAATAGATTGACAATCAAATCGTGCATCGCGTTAAAAACTCAATTTTTTCCCCTTTTGTTAGCTATTCTGGCTTTTGACTGCAAATGTTGGCTATCCGGTTTTGGTCGTTCACAAACGAATCGGATACTTATGTCCTATCCAACTACCGCGTGAAATATTCTGCGAAATACATAAATATTTTTTGTCGAAGAAAATACCTTTTTGCACTAAAAATTTTCCTTCAGAGAATATAATTTTGTAGAACTATTTAAATCTAGCCAGCTTTACGTGTGTAGATCTCAGAAATGTTGTCGTTCAATTTGACTCAACACGAGGCCGAGGGTAAGAAAACGCAGCGTGGAGTGGAGGGTAACGAATGTTCCGACGCTTTGTATCGAAAGATAGAAACAACCAACACAAAAAAAAAAACTAATATAAAGGAAATTGAATGAAACATTCACGAGAATCGAAACTTTTTACCGAATAGAAAAGTTCTATAAGTGAAATTAACGACACTATATACCATGATGTATAATTCATGGAATTCCCAAGATTAAATTAGCTCTGCCTAATGCAGTATTACATTGTGTTGGCAATAAATGTTGAACAGTAGTAAGAAAAAAAAACACAAATGAAGAATAACAATTAATAGGCATTTTATGGTAAGACAAATAGGAATCCAACATCAAAACTGCTCCAAGTCGTTCGGTTTTTTGAAGTATTGCAATTAATCAACCTTATTGTGAGTTTCACCCGAACAACATTCCACCTGGAATATTTGACATTTCACTTTTCGCCTATTGTGAGTTTCCCCCGAAATTTCATGATCGAAAAATTCCCCTTATTGTGATCATTCATTTCGGGTGGAATGTAATGTCATTTTCACTTCTTTTTTGTAGGCGAACAAAATTTCGTTTCGGGTGAAACTCACAATAAGGCTGAATGACAAAAAAAAAAAACATTCTACTGAGGTTACGTTACATCAAATAACCTTGTCTCTAAAAAAAAAACTACGGTATCTAAAGGTATATACTTATCCTCCCTTTTGAAATGCTTTGAATTTTTTGTATTCCCTTCTTTCCCCCTTCGACAAATCTTTAGTTCCTTGTATTCACATGATCCTATGTTATGTACCAAAATTCCATTGTATAAAAAAAATCATAAAGTAAAAAATTCATGAAGTTGCACTGCAATTTATTTTATACTACATATTTAGTTTGAATGTATTAGTGCTCCCTGAATAGATTCTAAATTGAAATAGGGATTTTGGGCGCTTCGCGAGGTTCGAGGTGCACTACAAAACGATATAATAGTACTTAATTTTAACTTTAATCTAAGTTGTCAGAAACCAAAGCTTTAAAAAATTGTATAAACACTTCTTAAACTTAATCTGCAACAATATTTTTGACGTTTCTATGTCATCAACAAAACCAATTGACAAAAGATCTTAAGCCGATTAATCATTATTAAAAAAAAAAATAATAATAATTTAATTTAGTGATTTTTGTCTATCTTCAAAGCAAGCATCGTATCAAACAGGATTTGAGCCACTGTACAAACAATTTAGCTACTCAAACAACACTTTTCTTTGTTTAAGTCTCTCATACTTCGACTTTATTTAATACAAACGATGAATAATTTTATTTTATTTAATTTTTCCCATATGATCTAGTAGCGAGAATATCTTTGAATTCACAATAATATAATTTTTGTACCTGTTATACTGTCAACTAATAATCTGATAGATTTCTGTGATCACAACTCTTTTCATATAATACCTACATGCTTCTTTAAAATGATTCATTTTCAGAGAAGAACTATAGAGAATAGTTAAAGATGTTTAATTTATTCAAAAAATAGAAAAACACATAGGTCTATTACATTGACGTGGTCAATAAGATTAGTTAACGAGGAACTTAATTCGTTTTTAGTGAATCTGAACATGAAAACAAATTTATTTCCCAATCGCAAAAAAAAAAAAACAACTAGCTAAACACCTGCACTATCAATAAAATAATCAATGTAGGTATATGTATATGTATGTATACTTAAATTGATTGCAGTTTTGTGAATGTTCAAATCTCCATCGAAATTTGTTTGCATTGAAATTTATCATTATTAACAATATTTTTAACTAAATAACCAGTTCGACCTTGTATGTTACTCAGTTTCTTCAACTTTAACCAACAATCATAAAAATAAGAAAACAAAACGAGAACGAGATATGTACCTAAATAATTTATTCGGTCCACTGATCTTAGAATTTATATACACAGACAGATATAAATAATGTAGATTTTTATTGCATTTACCTTGTTTTCTAGAATTTATACATATTATAACGATATATGTACACATAATAAATAGGTAAAATTTTTTGATTTTCTTTGTTTTTATACTAACCTGTGGTTGCTGCAAACTGCAATTGTGCAATGAAAAAAAAATTGATAATTGCGTAGAATTTTTAGAAAAAAAGTTACGAAATAACAGGAAGTGGCGAGACAAAAAAAAAAACTTCAATCAACTGGCTTTTTGACTCACTTATGGCGTTTTAATCTTTTTTTCTTCTTTACAAGAAATCTATTCAACTGCAAGAATTTTACCCGAGCGTAACAATGGATAACTTCTATAAAATGGCAACGAATTTATTATTTAAATTAGATAAAGAAAGTATTATGCAGTAGGGAGTTTATTTTCGATTTTTCACAGCAGGAGAATAGATATAATAGAAAGAAAAAACAATTTTAAACTAGACAAACGAGCGACAGTCAACCGTCATTGGTGTAATTTTTTATAAAACTTGCAAAGCGGAACAAAAAAAACAGAAGAGTTCGAAGATTTCCCTTCTTGAGTACAGTAGGGAACAAAATTGTGACAGATGGATGAGTCAGCTTGAGTTCAGGCGGTGCGCAGCTGTTCGAAAGCGTTCAGTGAGATACGATGTAAAGGAAGGTAGTAAGTATTGTGAAGTTGAAATTCAATTTACTAATGTGGGTTTCATTTCGACCAATAAAATCGATTTTTTTTTTATTTTTTTGATTTGTGACAAGTTTTTCCTTTCCTTACGACCAAAAAATCGAATTTTTGTCGATCTGAACTCGATTTTGCAGATCTCGATTTTTAGCAAGATTTACACAGATTTTCACACGCACTTGCACACACATCAAAGAAAAGTGACGTTTTTTTCGACAAATCCATATGGACTTGCAAAAAAACACGCCTAATATCACGTTTTGTGTTCGTTTTGCCAGTAAGATTTAAGATCTGTCACCCAAATCTGAATTGATTGAAACGAAAGCCACATAAGTTTATACGCAGTAATGTTGTGTTTTAATGCACTGAGTTGCAAAGAGTTTCGTCCAATTCGATCTCAAATCGACTTTCTGGGCAGAGTCGATTTGTTTAGTACTGAAAAACCTGGGTTGAGTAGCTGGTTGGACAAGTTCTGCATTTATGTATAGCTCCATGTAGGTGCAAATAATGTGTACATTTGTTTTACTGTTAAAAACTACGTTTTCATTACATGCCGCCTCCACTGGGCATCAACGATGTCCAACATTACAACCACAATCCAATCCACAATCTGACTTGTATGGATTATGTCACTACATGACATGGATTTTTCGTCCTCCATTGGATTTTTTAAAGACATGTTCATAATCCGAGCATCGTTCATGCCCAGTGGAGGCGGCATGTAAATGTCAACGAAATTACCTCATTTGCTCTAATGAAAACGTAGTATAAATTAATACCTGTTAAAATGAATTACAATCTTGTTATCCATACTTTATATGGAAACTCTATTTTCGTTTTGTTATTGCTTCCCTAATCCAAAATGTCATTGTTTTTCTTCCACCCACAACCCTCCGGGATTCGGTTAAAAAAAAACTAAAGAATTAATTATTCAAAATTGTGTTAAAACCGATTTAAAAAAGCCAAAACGTCAAATTATATTGCTCCAACATCTCCGTTGGCAGTATTCAAAGCAATAGCAATGAGCAAAGCAATTTGTTGCCTCAAATATTTCTGACAGAGGCTGCTGAGAAAGATGCGAAAAATAATTTTTACTCTGGCGGGTAGTAGATTTTTAGTCTTGCAAATGGTGTCAGAAGGGTTAAGAAAAAATTAACAAGAATTGAATGAAAAATAATTAAACAAAAAGAAAAAGTGGTATTAGCCCATGGCATAGTGTTTCTGGTTCCGCACGAACTGTCGGGCCATATAAAATTTATATTTTTACTAGGAAAAAGAGATGGGTATAGGTATAACACCAGGTGCGTCTTATTGGTAATTTATGTCAGTGGGACATAAATTAGCTTGGTTGGAGTTGTAAAACTATTTGCCCTATGAAGATTTATTTGAAATCTTCTAGATTTACGAAATAAATTGGTATGGTAAATCTTCGAGATTTAAAGAAGATTATGGCAAATCTTATCAAATCTCGGTTTAGTGGTCGGTGGAAACATAGTATAAATGACATTTCAGAAATCCTACGGCGGAGTTAATTAGGAACTTCTTAGATAAAGAACTAATTATATTTTGACGCATATAGAATATTTAATTCAAAATGTCACCAGCACACAAAATAAAATCAGTTTTTATTCTCGAGTAAAATAATATCAATGACTTGTGAAGACAAACGCCCTTCAGTATGTTTGAGTTACAAATATCGTAAAACACATCCCTTTTGTTAAAGCCCAATTATTCAAGAGGATTTGATTGCGACGTATCTTGTTCGGTAACTTTAATCTGAAATAAATAATAAGATTTTCAAGGCTTAACTACATTGAAGCAAAAAGTGAAGTAAACGACAATAGGATGCCCTATAGAGACGCCTTTGTGCACACAATCTTAAGATAATTGTGTTTGATCTTTGATGGATCAAACCCAATTTTTTCGCACACAGAGGCATCTCTATATATACAATGTTTTTGTTCTTCACTTTTCAACTTTTTCACTTTTGCTTCAATAGCTGCATTTTATTATCCTCCGGATCTGATTCGGATCAGATCATGATGATAAAATAAACAGCAGGATTACAGTGAAAACAGTGCTATATACCCATCCCTTTTATTCCTTTTGTAAATCTATTTTAATGTGTTCATTACCTGTATTTTATTTTCCCCCAGATCTGATCCGGATTGGATTTGCACACGAAAATGCATGTATTACAAAAACAACTCAAGATTCAACTTTGCGTTTGGATTTGGATTTTCAAATCCATTTTTGCACACACACCCTTAGTACTTCCTTGCAAAAATTAATTTTAACGCTGACGGGTAGATGGCTTTCGTATCAAGTTGAAGTGAGATAGAAAGTTTCATATTTCTCAAAAAAAGCAAAAAAGGTTGGATTTTGTAATGAATGAGTTCAGCGTGACATAAAAACTTTTATACTTATTTTTATAAGGACTATATATTCACATGAGAACGACCAACCACCGACGAATGAACGAATAAATGTGAATTAAAACAATTTATAAACATAAATTCTTCACAAATTCTAATCAAAATCTTAGAAATATCATTTATTATAAAAATTTGTTCGTTGAAATGTGGATCGTATGTGGAACGCGATAGTTTGTTTGTCAGATTGCTATTCATGACAACCAATTTTATTTTCTCAAATTTATCTTATTTAAGCAATTAAAAATAAAAATTTAGTATATTAACATTGTAATAAATTATATTTCTACCATTGTATTTACAATTTGTGAAGATTTTTTATTATAACTTACTTGCGTTTCTCCGAGATTGGTTTCAAAAATGCCAAGCAATCAGAGAACTCCCAATCAATGGCACCATCATCGGAAAGATTGTCATATTGGGTATAGCCTGTTGCAGCACTCCCAGACTTCACTTTTTTTTTGGGATTGGTATGGTGCCGCAAAGAGTCGCGTAGTGATTTCCATGCAGTTTTGCATTCGTCCACTGGAGTAATACAAAATTATTATTACTTTATTTCACATATTATGCAGTGTACATAAATCTATTTCAACAAACCTGTTTTACTTAAATCTCTTGCTATATAGCGCCAGTTTGAATGAACCTCCTCTGTGTTGCTATGTTTTCCTTAGCTTCGAGGTTCCAAATTGCCGGACGTTCTTCCACTAACCTGGACAGCTTCCTCTTCTCCTCTGATATAAATTGAGCTTTTCCAATTTTTGTTAGTCCTTTTTGTATTTACTTCCTCGGACATTGTAATAATTTCCTCCAAATATTCTTCAAGATAATCCATTTCACTATTTTTATTTTAACTATTTTGCCGAAGTAGCCTTCACCGCTTGAAATTGTTGGAAGATTCACAAACGTCAAAAATTATCTGTGAAACAATGTGTTGAGATGAAGTATTAGATGACGTTTGAATTTAGCGCGTGAGCTGCGTACTGTCCAGCTAAAAGTCCTCGCTAAAATTTATCTTTGGAGGAAATTTGTATGGAAGATAAATTTTAGCGCGATCTGCGTACTAGGCTTAAGGTATATAAATTGTTTTCAATCACATTTATTAGTTCATTCGTAGGTCCCTCTAATGTGAAATAGTCATTTAAAACTTATAGGCTTACGAAAACTTGTGGTTTACAGAAATGTATGGGAAAACTTGTGTTTTCGATGTTGGTTTTACTCCAAAACCGATATTTTCGCGAAAACCGGGTTTTAGGTTTGGTGAGAAAAGGCCACGCGCACATGCAATTAAACAGTTTGGTTTCGATTTTGAGCACTAGGGGATTATATGATAGGACTCGAAGATAAACCGGCGCTCACTCCCATATAATCCCATTTGTGCTCAAAATCGCAACCAAACTGTTTAGTTGCATGTGCGCGCCTGGCCTAAGTGTCCCGTATTTAATAATTTGTCCCGTATTTGGACATTTTCTGATTTTTTTTTTAATTTCTATATTTTATAAAAAAAAAATTACATACCTACCTATAGTTCACACAGAGGGATCTACTGCAATACTAATAGCCCGATTCTCCCCATCATCACTGATACCTCACAAGTCACAAGAAGAGGTGAAATTAATTTTGTGACTTTTTCGAATTCTCCCCCTGAGTCACAACTGAGAGTCACAAAAACAATCGAAATTGTGATCTCCTTCATAGCAGGTCACAACTCACAAATTACTTGCTTTAAAAATTTTCATTTCATAATCTATTTATTTTTCAAACAAAATTGATATTTTATAGAAAAGAAAGTGGATTTTATTGCGGCGTATCTTATTCAATGACTTTCATCCGAGATAAAACAAAATTTTCACAAAAGCAGATTTTTTTTACGCAGGAAACAAATGATCCATTCGCTCTCCAAAACAACATATTTTAATAGATTGTTCACTTCCATTTAGCATACATAAATAAAAACAATTTATTTTTACTCACTTTATTGCTATAAAATGAATGAAAACTTGTGTTTTTTATGTTTTAATTAAATTTATAAGGTCCAATTTAAAATCTTTTTTTTTGTTTTTAATATAATCAGCTGTTGCAATTATGACACTACAAAATTCACCTTTGCTGTGGTAAGTTTAGTTGTGAGCTTTCTTGTGATGATTGGGGGAGAATTCCAAATATATTATCGAGTCACAACAATCCTCACAAGGAATATAGTCATAAGATAGCTTGTGACTTTTGATTCGTCACAAGGGGGAGAATCGGGCTGTATAACGCATCTATTACAATTATATTTTTTTGCCCACTGAACGCATTCATTCAGCTTGTCAAACTTCACCTGTCTGTCCATAGAGTACCTATATTACCTAGAGAACCGATCGGTACCTCTCTTGCCTTAAACCATAGAGTACCTATATTACCTAGAAAACCGACCGGTACCCCTCTTGCCTTAAACACCCGCAAATTCAATTTACTTATTATTTACTTATTTTACTCTTTTTTCCTTATCCGTGAATCCGTGTGAATGGTGGATACAAAAACAAATTGGCGGCATTAGTTCAAAAAGGTACGTGTCTACGATTTAAGTGTGCACAAAATGGCGACATTAGCTCAAAAAGGTACTCGTCTACGATTTGCACACTTAAATCGTAGACACGTACCTTTTTGAGCTAATGCCGACATTAAAACTAGAGTGCGCTTCAAATTTTCGGTAGGTGTTTTTGTTGTTTTTAACATAAATATTCAAAAATATTAGGCGTGTTTTTTTGCAAGTCCATATGGATTTGTCGAAAAAACCGACATCGGGACTTAGGAACTTCTTACTTACAGTACGTAAGTCCCGATAATTATCTGGACTTAGCTAAGTCCATATGGATTTAAGTTGTTGTTGTATTTACGTGTAAAACTACTAGTCCCGATGTCGTTTTTTTCGACAAATCCATATGGACTTGCTAAAAAACACGGCTATTATTAAATTTATCACCCGGGAGCAACAATGACCGATATTCTTCATAGTTTATTTCGACAAAGAGTTAAAAAATAAATTTGACTACGAAATTAATTCATTTCTCAATTTTTGAATTTAACTGATATTTATTTTAAATACCCGGGCGGTCTTATTCACCTCATTGAGCAAACAGAGCAAATTGAGAAAAGTCCTTTCAATTGAAGCGAAGTTGGTTCGGTCCCATTTAAAATGCATGGGAAAACAACTCCATACAAAAATTAGTGGACTTTTTCCTCTCAGTACAGCTTGTAGGGTGGAAGAGAACGACAGCCTGAGTCGGCTTTCTAGGTATATAGGTACTCTATGTGCCTGTCAACGATTTATTTTTTACCGAAAGTCACTTATGAATACAAAATCTGCTTATTAATAACAACTGTCTTCAAAATAAAAAAGGTGAACATTTATTATAAAGGGTGTTTTTTTAGACGTGTGGTTTTCAATCTGGCAATACTTTTTTCATAGTTGGTCTTTTTGACAGCTGTCACTTGATTTATGCTCAGTTTGGTTTGCCATTGCATAATTAATAAACTTACTCCTAAACAACGTTTGCAAATCGTGCAAATTTATTACCAAAATAATGGTTCGGTTCGCGCGACGCATTGCGTCCAATATTCGGTCGACATAATAGCAAAATCGCATAAATTCGTGCAACCATGCATCGGTTTTGCACCACGTTTACTCTAGTGGATAATGCGCATCCTCAGAGACGCCGCCGTACAGTGCGCACCGAAGACGCTATTGCTGCTGTGGAGCAGAGTATCGAAGAAGACCCGAATGAGTCCATCCGCCATCGCTCGCAACTGAAGCTGTGGAAAATTGGGCCTCTCGGCTGGAATTTATTCGAGCCAGCCGCGGTGGCCACTTGCCCGAAATCATTTTTAAAACATAATGGCAAACCCTTATCTTTATAATAAAGATAAATTCTTGGCCATAACATTAAATTATATGCGTTTTATTTCTTCTTGAAAACCACACTTCTAAAAAAAACACCCTTTATTAGTTAAAGGCTATCTCAAACCAACGCGAAACATTCGCGCGAATATGCGACGACTGAATAAAGGCTGTTCCAAACCAACGCGAAACATTCGCGCGAATATGCGACGACTTAATAAAGGCTGTCCCAAACCAACGCGAAACATTCGAATATGCGACGACTGAATAAAGGCTGTCCCAAACCAACGCGAAACATTCGCGCGAATATGCGACGACTGAATAATGTTCGAAGATTCGCATCGCGCCAGTGTGGGTGCTCCCATTAATCTCCATGTAAATAAATTAAGACAGGCGAAAGTTTCGTCGTCGCTCTGAAGTATTCGCGTTGGTTTGGGAGAGCCTTAAATATAGATAATGTTTTCAAGTTTAGAAATTATTAGATAATGGACGGAAAACAAAAAGACAGTAGGTGAAAAATGGGTAGGTACTTTTACGCATTTAAGCTGACATGAATTTAAAAATAATTTAAAAGAAAACCACAAAATTGTAAAAGAAATTCTTTCTTTCAAGAAGTATTAAAGGAAAACAAAAGATGTAATGTTTCTTGTAGCCTTACACAATGTATGTACATTTGTATGATTATTTGCTTTCTTAAAGAAGACCTGAATTATTTTAATAATGAAATTAAAAATTTTAAGTTGTTTTTTTAGTTTTAATTTTGTTATGTTACATTAAAATCTATTGTCTTGTTCCTCTCTTCTAAAAAAATTTATTTATAAAAATTATTGAAACGGAAAACATTTTTCACATTTAAAATTTTTTCAATTTTTGTCCCATGTTTTGCTCCCAGAAATATGGTCACCGCAGGTATACAAACCAGTTGTCACTGATCCGTATCGTTTTATTTGCATGAGATGATTTAAATGGATCATATATAGCGATAATAAAATGCGGCTATTGTTGCCAAAAATCAGAACACACTTTAATTTAACATAGACGCATGACCATAATTAACAAAAGGCGTAATGCATAATATCTTTTCCTTTGTCAGGAACACTAGCTCTTGCGAGGAAATAATAAGTTCTTCACCAAATTTATTTATTCATTTTGGTTTCTTTCGTTCGAAAAAAAATATAAATTATAAGTCGTCGTCAAGAAGGAAACTTCATAATAAAATTTTTTAACAGAATCCATCTTTCATGCGTAAAGCCTAGTACTCAGTTCGAGTGAAAATGAAACTTTGTTACAAAATTGACGATTATTTCACAGCGATGAAATTCCCAACGAGAAGTGAGTACCCAAATGTGCAAGCGGAATATGAACCGGTTCATAATCAATTTCACACCATAATTTTGATTTCGTAGCGAACAACCACTAGGAAAATCTAATGAGATGTGGAAAAGTGTGACATTTTGTCAATTAATTTAAAAGAAGTTCTGCAAAATAAAAAAAGAGATACCTTAAAAATTATTCTGGGATGAAATCACCGTCTCGTTTTTTTGTGTTTATTGAAACCAACAGGCTAAAAACAATAAAGCACGGGATCAAAAACATCTTTATTGGGATATTTTTAAGGTTCTGTCAAATAATTACTCATCAATCAATAATTTTCTTTTTTCATTCAAAGTGAGTATTAAAAATTACAAACAGAGTATCGAAAATACAAGTGGAGAATTTATTATGTTTTCATAATCTCATTCACGTGTATTTTGAAGCGGTTTTATTTTTCATTTTAAAAAGAGGTGAGTACTAGGCTTAAAACACCAATATCTTCTTTATTTCACTGAATGCGCCCACTCATAGAAATTCGAGTTTGGAAATGGATATACAAAAACAACATGCCGGCTAGTACCGTTTCCATAAAACTCAGAAAATCTAAATTACAACGAAATTTATTTAAATGATAAATTAAGTATATTTTTTTTTAATTTAGAATAAATTGTGTTAGAACAATGCCAACTAAAAAAGAATATCAATACATTTTACCAAAAAGTTAATTTTTTTCGAACATTGCCATTCTGCTTGCCATACCTTTTCCACTATCTCTTTCTTTGACTTCGAAATTGCTTGCAAAAGAAAGAAAGCAACAAATACACTTTCAATCTACTGCTAAAGCAAACGCACTGTATTCTTGACACGATGCCGCTAAACACATTCGACTAGAAAAAAGAGCACACTATATAATGTTGAGTAAATATTTGCACCCTCCACACCCTCTCACACAAACAGGACAACACTATGTTCAGAAAATCAAGCGCTATTGCTACTGCTCACACAATTTTCGCAACTCAAACTCATTTTTAAATGGCTTAAAGAATAGACGGGCCGTCGAAAAATCCGTGTGTGTATAAAATCGTGTAAATTAATTAAAATAAATTCATTTTTAGCATTTTAATAAATATAAATAATCAAACAAAATATCCATTTACCATCTACTATTGTCTTTGTAAATATATATCAATTAAAATACATCTCTGTGTACAGTTTTTTTTAAGTATAAAAATATATATTGAGAAGGAAAAGAATCAAACAAAAGAGCTCTACGCCACAGCCAAGAATTGGAAAAAAAATTGCAAGAGAAATAACGTAACGACGGGAAAAGCAGTTAACTTCTTGGTTTTACTTGCAAAAAACGATATCCTCCCTTTGAGAAGATAAAACCTTCCAAAAAAGAATTTTCTGCGAAATTTTGATCGAGAAGGAAAAAAAATTGAATATTCAATTTTTCCTTCTTTTTGTTTGTGTGCAGATTAAAAATAAATTGCGGCAGTCGTCTTCGTATTCGTCTTCTACATCGTGTTATCCAACAACAAAAAAAACACCATCAAAAGGAAAAGCACTAAAGAAAAATACGTAAAACGACAAGCAAAACGATTGGAGCAAAAAGAGTCCCTGGATAGTACCAGTGGTGTAAAAGAAGAACACAGGAAGCAAACATCATCATTATCGTGTTCATTATTAAGAGTTAAAAGAAGAAAAGTGAAAAGAAAACTTCTTTAAAATTTTTAAAAGAAAAACCTGAACCGCAAATAAACTAAAAACATTTGTACCTAAAAAAAAGGGATAAATAAACAAAAAAAAATTCTGTTTTCTGCCACTCCTCAGTTCTCTGTTCTCATGACAGTCGTGGAAAAACCGTGAAAATTTCCTCCAAAAGAAAAACAAAATAATCCTTTTTGTTTTCTTGTTTCGGTTAATCCAGAGAAACGTTTTTCTCGTTCGGTCGTTCGCTCAATACTTTGCTCTCTCTAGCTAGATCAGAGACCACACATTTTCTCGTGTGTAGTTGTGCAGTTTGTTTGAAAAAGCCCGCAAAGAACAAAATTGCTTTGGGACTCTTCTAACGCATAGCTCATTTAAAGTGAATACTCCTCGCACTAATTGATTCCGAAAAATAACAACCCGCGGTTCGCGAAGAACCAGTCTTGTTTCAAAACGAAACTAAAAGAGAAGGACAAACAAAATCGTTTGTGTAGTGCCGTTCGTATATGTATGCGAGAAAAAATCGCCATCGTCGTTGTCGCCGCTGAGGAAAAGAAAAACAATTTTTGCTTGTAATTGTAATCACACAGTTAATTTTTTGACATTTCTTACTAAATTTTTGTAAATTTTCGAACCCCCGTTGTGTATAGTTGTAAATAGAAGTTTAATAAAACTACAATTTGATCGTGTAAATTATACAAAAGAATTCTATTAGTTTTGTTAATATTATAATAATAAAAGAGAATTGATTGTTATATATTGAACGTTATCGTCGTCGTGTATCTAGATTTGTATTGCATGTGAAAACTGAGGAAAAATCAATTTTGTCTTCTGTCAAAAAAATATAACAAAATTCTTAAATAATTGCCGAAAATTTTAAAATATATATTACTGTGCATTAGTGTGTGTTGTGCTCGGTAGTTTTTCCATTTTGTACCAATTATAATATCTATGTGAATCTAATCTGCTGCTGAGTGCGTCGTTAAAGAAATTATAAGAAAATTGCAAATAAATCAAAAGAAAAATCTTCAAAATATTATTTAATTTGCCGCATATAAAATTCAAGTATACACCCTCACTTTTAGCCGCAATTTAAGGAGAGAAATCCAAGTTGAGGGGATCAGATCAATTTATTTCGAGAGCTTAACCCCCCGGTGGAGCTTAGAGAGACAACAAGCATAATACAAAAAGGTGAGTACAAAACGCCGTATTGTGTGTAGGCTTTCTGTCAAGGGGAGTAAAGAAGAGCTAAATAAACCATTATTTATTTATTTATTTTTATTAGACTCTAAAATGTTTTACTTTTTTTTTTCTTTGTTCGTTTTTTATTATTGATTGATTGAGTGAGATACCTGTATGGAATTTTTGTCGTTATTTTTTTAGTTGTTTTCTTGTGTTTACAACTACGAAAATTAAAACTGAAAACTATCATTTTGTATTCAACCAACAACCAACATAATCCCAATAAACTTTAACTTTAATTAGATAAAGGATAGCGTAAAGATTAAAGGCTTACCTACTTACCTACACTGAAGGACAAAAGAATTCGGAAAATGCTATTACTGCAAATATCAAGAGAAAAAAAGCATTTCTGTAAACAGTAAACAAACTATTGTTTTATTTGATAGAGGATTGCAGTAAAGCAAACAATAATTCTAAGGATGTGTTTATGTCGGAGCTTCGATAAACGATTCTATCATCGATTGGAGCATACTTACCTATACATATTTGCGAAAAATGTACATTGATTTTTGTAGTTTGATGTTAAAATTTGAGCTCTACTGAACATGTAGGTACATACCTACATTCATATAAAAATTAAGTAAATTCAGAAAAAGGCGAGCACATAGGTACCTAATTTTTTAAAATTATCTCAGGCCTTTTTTATGCTTTGATAAAATTTTGGAAATCCGAATTTTGCAAATTTGTCAGAGGAAGTAAATTATAATCGTTTTGTTTGTGAGCACAGTGAAAAGTCGTATTTATGCAGCCTATACACACAACACAAGTGTATTGACCGGCTTCAGACACGGTGTCATAAAAATATTTTGATTTTAAGTGAACACACCAGCCCATACCTACACAGCACACATTTAATTTTACCGAAACAAGTGTGTGTACAAGTGTCGTGTGTATGAGCGTCCACAGTGTAACTATTTTTTTTATTTTTTCCCTTGGACGGACAACTCCATTAGACGGATTTAATGGGCTCCTTACTTGAATCTAGATATACGGTAATAATGGGCACTTGAATTTAAGGTACCTGTCTAAACAGACCTATTTAAACAATACCTTGCTTACATATATTATAAAGGGTTTTCCAATAAGAGGTGTTATTTTG
Organism: Leucozona laternaria; assembly: GCA_932273885.2. NCBI lineage: Eukaryota > Metazoa > Arthropoda > Insecta > Diptera > Syrphidae > Leucozona > Leucozona laternaria. The sequence continues at coordinate 49,589,509 of OW026366.1, forward strand.
ATATTCAAAGAAAAATGGCATTTTTTGAGATAAATGACCGGATGTTTATTTCATTATAAAGAGGAAGGTATGCAACATCAGCCAAATGGCCGCCACGACCACGCTTACAGGACCATATCCTTTTCATGAAATTTTCCATAACCAAATCGCAAAGTGGCTGCCCTATGTCCTCGATAGCCTCACGAATTCCATCTTTGAGGTCTTGAATCGACGCTGGGCTGTTGGCGTAGACCTTATCTTTCACGTGGCCCCAAAGGAAGAAGTCGCAAGGTGCTAAATCACAAGATCTCGGTGGCCAATTGTGATCACCTCTTCGAGAGATAACACGGTCTGGAAACTTTTCCCGTAAAAGATGGATGGTTTCATTGCTTGTGTGGCACGTAGCGCCGTCTTGTTGAAAGTAAACGTTGTCCAGATCAAAGTAAGGTTCAATGACCCCGCCGGACCATAAACCGCACCAAACAGTCACTCGTTGAGGATGGAGAGGCTTTTCAACAATAACTCTTGGGTTTTCCGAGCCCCGGATGCGACAGTTTTGCTTGTTGACGTAGCCTCCGAGGTGAAAAGGGGCCTCATCAGTCAAGATGATTTTTCGATGAAATTCCGGATCATTTTCATGCATTTCAAGGACCCAATCACCAAAGACACGACGTTGTTGATGATCAGCCGGCTTGAGTTTTTGTGTTAACTGAACTTTATAAGCCTTAAGACCCAAGTCTTTATGCAAAATACGGTGTAATGACGTTTGTGGAATGCCTAACAAACAAACCTGGGTTTTCTTCAACACTTTGGGCTACAACAGCAATATTCTCAGTTGTTCTTGAGCGACGTGCACGGGTTTTATTCTTCACATCACTAACTTGTCCCAACAGCTCGAATTTGTCCACCAATTTCTGTATTGCGGTCCGACAAGGTGCTTCACGACGACCCAAAAATGTTTTAGTTTTACGAACCGTCTGCCAAATTTTCACCATTTTTATAGTGAATTTTAATAATTTCAATGCGTTGTTGAAGCGTGTATCGTTCCATTTTTATTAATGGCATAGTTTTCTACTTGTCAAATGTTAAAAAATGACAGCTTTAAAAGTGACAGCTACCGAAATAGCTGGCTATTCAAAATAACACCTCTTATTGGAAAACCCTTTATTATAGTTATGGGTTAACGTTAATTGGCATCATTTTGTTGGTTACTTAAATTTGATAACAGTGAAGAAAACCTCTCAAATTCAAGGTGAAATTCGCGCCACTTTTGAAGTCAAATACAGAGAGAACTTAAATAGTTAGAAGCCCAATTAAGCTAATGATATAAACCAAAAAAATACAATGAAGAAGAAAAACGAAAACAATATTAATTCTTTGTTTTTGTTTTAGTAGAACAAAGTAAAGTATATTTTCGTTTTTTCGAAACAAAAAGTATTGAGTTGTTTATGATATTCGCCTAATGCATAATCCAAGTTTTCAACCTCGACCGCCGAGCGCAACATTGTCAAAAATCCAAATAAATCGATAAAATTTCTTGCTATTTTCAGTTTTAGACCTTTTTAACCCTGAAGCACTCGTTTGCGATCATAACTTTGCTCTTCGTTCAGAACAATCTTTGTAGACTATGTTAAAATTTTAGTGTTGTCAGTTTTCCTTAGTGGACTTAGTACCTATTTTCTTTAAAACTCCATCTTCATCTGCCATCTTCATCTGGCCATCTTCATCTGGCTGAATAGATATGTCAACAAACAAAATTATCGAATTTGGGACAATACAAATTCACATCAGATCCAAGAGCGTCCAATGCATCCCGAAAAAGTCACTGTTTGGTGTGGATTTTGAGCTGGCGGCGTCATCGGTCCATATTTCCTTGAGAACGACGTAGGCCAGGCCATCACCGTCAACGGCGAGCGCTATAGGTCGATGATTACAAACTTCTTTTGGCCTGAATTGGATGACATGGGCACCAACTACATTTGGTTTGAACACACGCCACATTGGAAATTCTGCACTAGCGTTTCGAGGGCATGGTCTGGTCATCTCACATGGAGGTGATGTGAACTGGCCACCGAGATCGTGCGATTTTATCCCGTTATACTTTTTCTTGTGGGGTTTTCTGAAGTCGCAGTCCTATGCGAATAAGAGTCAAACCATAGCGGCCCTCAAAGCCAACATAACCCATGCCATCGGTCAAATTCAGCCTGATTTATGCGCGAGAGTAATGGAAAGTTGGATATGCGCCACCCACAGAAGCCGCGGCGGACATTTGAACGATGTTATATTCCATACATAATGTCATCGGTAGGCCTTTCAAACGAATACAAAATATCGATGATATCTCACAAACTTTGTCTTATTTAAATTTAAAAATAGGAAGCGCTTAATGAAAGACCCTGTATATCGAAATTTCGTTATATATAATTATATCGAATATTTTTTTTTCTTATAAGAAAGTTAAGATAAATAAATAGTATAGACGTGTTGTTTATTTAATGATTTTTCATTCATTTTTAAAAAGTTTCTTGTTCAAGTTAATAATTGGAAATGAGAGAAGGTGTATAACCAGTAGGTTGAAAATTTGTTTTGGCTTCGTCATCAGATCGCAATATATTATGTTTTGCTAACGTCAACAAGAATTTGTGTGGATACCTACTTGCAGGTTGGTACCCTATATTTCAGACAAAACAATACGTAGCAGTTATGTATATTTTTTGGGAAAAAAAATTTCCCTCAAGATATAGCCCATTATCACATCCATACTGACTAGTTGCTTTACATAAATTTCTGCTCCCAAATCGTGTTTGTATTTGTAGATACGCATAAACTTACCCAAAATATAGGTAAGTAATGGGCTTAAAAAAATTGGCATTTGTTATACTGGACCAACCCTGTATATCTTTCGTTATACTGGATGTCCATTGTATTTATATATTCGTCTTCGATGTGTTTGGGGGCAGGTGAAAAAACTAGTTTAAGTAAAATCTGATGACAGTGGTGTCAAAAAATTTCTGACTTTTTTCATGTGAGGCAAAAATGAAAACAAAATATTAGACATGCTCAATTATTCCTGTAATTTGAAACGCAGCCTGTACATCACGAATAACCTTTCATCTTTCGAAGACATCTTTCATAGCTTACCTTTTTCTACCAGGCTTAGCCGAAAAAAACTTTTTTGCTGGGCGATTAAACTAAATTTTTAACTTTAACTATTATTGTAAACTTTTTAGCCCATTGTAAAACATTCAATAGAAGTACATAGGAACATAAATAAATGAAAATGAAATTTATGAAATGAAAAATGCATAGAATTTTCTTAAGCACTTCCTTACCATACTTGGTACTTGGTCTTATAGGCAGATTTAATTTATCACAAATTGTCTTCGGAGTCGCAAAGTGATCTTTTAGTACAAAATATTTGTACGCGTCTATCAATTTTAACTGTTGTTTTGTTAGTGCTTCTACTGATTTTAACAGGTATGTTGCCAAATATGTAATTTTATAAATTTGTTGTTCTTTTTCTTACCATCATTGAAGTATTATGTTTTTTCTCCCATATTTCTCAAACCAGTAAAATAGTTTTACAAGTCAATATATATTTCTCCCTGATATGAAAGAAAAATCGGAATTATATTTTCCAGGAATATTCTTAATTTTCTGGATAGTAGGGATTAAAAAACCGTTGGGTATATGTTTGTTTATTTTATGTTATCAACTATTTAGTTACAATGTTAATGATAAAGTACATTTTTTGTGTGTGTGTGTTTAAAAGAACAAGGTATTGACGAAATAAATAAGTAAACAGATTAACTGTTGACCTTAAGTTCTTTGGACTAGATTTTCAGTGCGGCCAGAAGTAAATTTGATGGAAATTTGAGTAAATTAGACTGCTACGATAAAAAAAAATGAAAATAGAGCTTGCTGTGTTATTTTATTAAAACTATAGCCGTAATAGTGGCTGATAAGTCGCCTAATTTGAATGCGTGAATAATTAAATAGACTATAAACTATTAAGAACTGATTTTAATACTGCAAAAGTTTAAGCTTTTATCAATCATAAAGTTCATAAAACATTTTCTTATCCCCCAACACATTTTTTTTACAACGGCCGTGCTCTCTAAAAACATTTGAACAGATACAAACAGATACATTATTCATAACACACACTAAATAAATCATAAGTGAGGAAGCTTTACTCCCCTTGAGGAAACATTTATTTCATGAGAACAAATATCCACTCTTTGTAGATCATTATGCAGAAAAAAAACTAGTATAAAGTTAAAAGGTATCCTGTATGTTATTGAAATCACCTCTATTAATTGACGTATTACTTTAAAAAAATGATAAATTTATAGGTATGCACCTCATTAATCAATTTTTTTTTCTTTTACCATTTCAGATTTTATATAAAATATCAACAGAGAGATTACAGATCAAGTTTGTTATAATTAAAAAGGATCAATTAAAATCCAATAGGATACAAAACAAAAATCACTTGTAAACGTTCGATAAACTTCTCTATTCGGAGAAATTCGGTTTGTGAATTCAGTTTCGCGTTTTTTTAAACTCGTCTAAAAGTACGTCGTGCGTCGCGCGCATCATTCGATAATACAATATTGTTTACTACAAGTGAATCAACAACAACAAAAAAAAAGATAATCTAATATTTTCTGTACATCAAATAAAAATAAAAACAAAAAAGATCTTTTAAAGTATTTTTTTGAGACAAGCGTTCTAAATAAAGCCGTCAAAATAGAGCTGTTAAGCAGTACCAACAATTACCCCTCGATCTCAATTTCGACCCACCATCACAATCATCCACAACAGCAACACATGAAGTTACTGGGTGGTAATGATGACCGGATTGTACGGGAACAGCCTGTACGTTCCCAAGACGATGCCGCTGTTGGGTATGTTTTCCAGCGACAACCCCAACATGAAGCAGAATATGCTGCACAATTTGCCCAGAAGCAAGCTAGATGGGCTTGCGGTGATGAGCATTCCATTGATGTAAGTATTAAAAATATAATATAAATAATTTTGTATATTTTTTTTAATTGAATTTTTTATATTTCACTGAATTAGTTTGGAAGTATTATAACTTAAATCTATAGTAGCTGAATAAATCGTTTAAGGAACACATACATATTATATTGTACATGACCATTAATTTGAAAATAATCCTTTGGCATTGTGTTAAGTTGAAGATGGTTCAAACATTAATAAATGCCTTTATCACTTATCATAATGATCAATTTGTGATCAAAAGCAAAGTTCAAAATAATAAGTGATGAAATATTCGCGTCAAATTTACAATTTCCTATAAGAATTGAATATTTCCTTCGTACCTACATAATTATAATCACGAATAATTACCCTAGTAGTAGTTAATTTTATGTTAGTTGCTGCTTCCTTGTGATACATATGTAACTCAAGCACACTTTAAGTACTCATTAGTTCTGGCTGTTTAGCTTTACAGTAACGGCATCGCGAAATGTGTTGAATGCATGATCTTTATTTTTATTTTAGCATAATGCATACACCAGTTTTAACAAAACGTTTTATTCTGATTTATGACAAAACAACATATAGATTTTTAGGCTCGTTTCAAACTTATTCAGTTCCATTCAACGATATTCGGTTGCTAAGTACATCTAGTAGGTTTCTTGGTGATATTTATATCAGGTTGTAATTCAGGTGATATAACCTTAAATGTGGAAAGGCATGTTAATTTAGAGCCGAACTCGTTCGTTTTTGAAACCGTATGAAATCGATTCGTAGTGAGGGGCCGCACTGTGGTGCCTTTTTGCAGAAGTGCTTGCAAAATTAAATGCCCGTGTGTATACGTAACGCAAAAATAGCTTTTTTTTGGATTAAGAATTGCTTGGACCTCAAGAATTTGATAAAATTATTAAGTTTGGGCAATTAGTATAATTAGTACAGCGAGTTACAGTAAACTAAAAATTAGTATAAACGAAAAATTAATTATTTTTTTTATATTTACGTTCTGGGTGTACAATTTTTTTTTTAAATTTTCTTGGTACATGATATGACCTAATATTTCTCTTTGGAATTTAAAATTTTGAAATTAAATATTTCATATTTTTTTCGAAAACATATTTTTAGCGCACTTTTTTTTTACTTTATGTTAAGTTTAAAAATATTTTTTTAACATGAAATTTTGAAACACACTGTAAAGCATTTTTCTTAAATTTAATCAGTTTTATAGCATCATCCCTTCTGATGGATCAAAAACCGTTGACGGGGGTTGGTGGAGAAGTGTACTCAAGAAGACTAAACTTAGGTTTCTCATTTCGCCTTCCTAATCATTGTAGCGTGTTCCAGGCGGAACTCTTAGCGATCAAAGAAGTTTTATCTTGGCTTAAAGAAAACGTGATATCAACAACTGATATCCGTACTGATATCTCTGGACGCAGTCTCTAAAAACTCTAGAAAAGCCCTTAACTGTTGATCATCTTTCATTGAGATGATGGCGCAGTTGTTCAACATACACTTTTGCTGGGTGCCGGGCCATAGGGACATTCCAGGAAACTGTAAGGGTGATGAACTCGCTAAAGAGGGAACTACAACACATTTTTCAACAGATAGGACAGATATTGGTATACCCATCGCTAAATGTAAACTCATGCTAAAATAAGATGCTAAAAGGAAAGCAAACCTTAGGTGGGACAACATCACCACTTGCTTGGCGACAGAATAGATCTGGCCAACGCTTGACATGAAGCGCTCTAAGGGCTTGATTTCCTTAAGCAGATTGCACATTAGCTCTGTTATAGGTGTCATCACCGGACACTGTCTAATAGGTAGGAACGAACGAAGGAGACTTGGCGTCTACTTAAACGATTTCTGCAGGAGCTGTATGGGAGAAGAGGAAGAGGAAACGATTCCTCATCTACTCTGTACATGTAGATTGCTGGCAAACACTGACATAAGGTGTCTTACGCGCTTCAAAAGGAGCTCAAAGTGGATCAATGATAAGTGTGTCGACTCTCCGCCGATAGCCACTTCTACCTAACCTAAACTAGCATTAAACCACTTTACTTATTTTCTCCATAGCTTTACTTAAAATGTACCACTCAAATACATAGTATGTATTGCACCAAAAATAAGGCTTTGTTTGTTTACTTTTATGCACCGCTGTAACTTTGTTTGATGTTTGACATCCTTTTTTTTTAATTTTGACAATTTTTGCGCTAAAATTTTAAGTCCATTTTTTATGGAAAGAAAGTTGTATTTCAGCTGAAACACCCTGTAAATATTTCTTCTTAAAATTCTATAAAAACTATAATACTTTTTCTTCGCGATTCGTTGTACGAATCTATAACGATGGGGCCTGTGATATGGGGGGGATTGGAACAAAAATTTGTATCATCGAAAAGGTCAGTAATTGGTCAGCCATTGTATTTTTGTATGAATTTTTAAAGTTTTTCAAAGTCGTAGAAATTGTAAGCACCTCATTTAGGGATACGCTTGAAGCTGTTTAAGTTGTTTTCAGACTTTAACTCATTTGGCAAGGTGTTGAAAATTTGAAGTACTTTGAGGAATAAGTATTTATTTATTTAAATCGAGCTAATTAATCTAGCGTACAAGCTTGTAACTTAGAGTTTAGTAAAAAAAAATTATAAATTATAAAATAATCTTTTAAAATTAATATTTGATATAACAGAAGAATGGGTTAATAAATTATGATTTACGTTATACAAATTAAACATATTATTTAAAGGTGAATTCCGCTCGTAGTTAATACGATAGTGGGTTATATACAAAGGGTCAGGTAGAACTCTCAAATTACGTTGCGGAACATTAAAATTAACGCAAGACAAAAGGTTCAAAGCATCAATATGACCATCAATAAGCTTAACAATAAAAACGAAACACAAATAAGAACGTCTACTTTCAAGGCTGGGTAAATCAATAAGCATGAGTCGGCTTTTATATGAAGAAAGATTTAATGGGTTCTGCCAACCTAGGCCTCTTAGAGCCCATTTCAAGAACCTTTTTTGAGTCTTTTCTATTCTTATTTTATGACAACTGTAATAAGGAGACCACACTTGACAAGCATACTCCATCATAGGTCTAACAAATGATATAAACAATTGTCTGATAACGTATGGGTCAGAGAACTGACGGGATTCTCTTTTAATCCAACCTAATATTGAATTGGCCTTGTTACATATCACATTAATATGTTCAGTGAACTCGAGTTTTTTTTATCAAACAATACACCAAGTACAGATACCTCATTTACATTTAACAGATTAACGCCATTGAAGCTATAATCAAAAGACAAGACAGACATTTTTCGTGTAAAATTTATAATTTTACACTTATCGATATTCAACAATAAACAATTTCGGATACACGTATGTATAAAAAGCATTTAAATCACTTTGAAGCTTTTCACAGTCAAGATTAGTAGAAATGGTTTTAAATATGTTAACATCATCAGCATAGATAAGGCAGTTTGAGTACTTTAAGACTGACGGAAGATCATTTATGAATAAAATGAAAAGAATTGGACCCAAGTGCCTCCCCTGGGGAACTCCAGAATTAACTATAATTTTTTTTGAATGGTAGCCATTAAAATTCACAGAATATGATCTGTCAAGCAAATAAGATTTGAGCCAAGCAATGAATTTAACGCTAAAACCAAGCTTGCTCATTTTTTGTAAAAAAATTTGATGTGAAAGTTTATCAAATGCTTTGCTAAAATCTATAAGAACACAATCCATTTATTTTTTATTTTTAAATGAATCTATACAGCACTCCGCTAGCTCTGTAAGAAAAGTGACAGTCGAACGGCCTTTTAAAAAACCATGTTGATTGGAAACCATAAACGATTTTGTATAAAAACATAACGTTTTGCAAACGATTGCTTCAAAAATTTTTGGAATAGCCGACAGTTTAGCTATTGGGCGATAATTTCCAATTTTATCTTTCCTTCCTTTTTTATGTAAAGGTATGATGAAAGATTGCTTCCACACATGAGGAAACTTACACAAAGACAGTGAACAGTTAAATAGAACAGAAAGTGGAATCGACAGATTGAATAGGCAGTTTTGGCTTGAACTTGATCGTGCCATTGGGATTATCAAAATCTAAATGCATTTTAGATATTCCCTTTTTTTAATTATTGCAACTAACATACAATAAGCCATCATCTGCAAATAACGCGTATTTCACTATTCCTTATTACACTTCCGATGTCATTGATGTAAACGTTAAAAAAAAACGTACCTAGGATGGACCCCTGTTGAACACCAATGTCAATTGATTTATCATCAGATAAAACATTGTTAACTTTAGTCTTTTGTTTTCGACCCGATAGATATGAAATCATTCACGACAGCGATTTCTCGCGAACGCCATAACTTTCCAGTTTTTCAAATAAAATTGCTCTGTCCACTGTCTCAAAAGCCCGTTTCAAGTCAAGAAAAACACATATAATTTTAGTTTTGAAATCAAGCTGTTGCTTCTAATTTGCAATTACCATATTAAGTGCACCTTCACAAGAATGCTGCTTCCTAAACCCCGACTGGGTTTCAATTATCAACTTATGAGCGTCAAAAAATTATTCCAGTTAGAAGTGAAAAACTTTTTCAAGTACCTTCTCATAGAGAGAGAGGGCATTAATTGGTCTAAAATCCTCACATTTAATAGAGTTTTTAACTTTTGGGATCGGAGAAATTTGGAACACTTTCCAGGAGTTGGGAAAAATACCGTCGCGAAACGATTGATTAATAATTTTAATCAATGGAGTTGCTATAATATCAATCATGTCTTTGAAAATTTCGATATTCAGGTAGTTAGGATCACGCTTATTTTTTATATTATTAAACACTTTTTTTAAATCAGACAATTCTATCTCTCGAAAACTAAAGGACGCAGGATTTCTTACGATCTGGTTGATTAAAGGGATATATGGGATCGAGGCACTTATTTCCGTTATGCTGTTTACAAAGTAACGGGTGATTTTTTAAGAGGTTTAGAACTTTAAAAAAAAAAAAAACACAAAAAATTCGAAAAAATGAATGAAATATTTATTTGAATCGATAGTTTGAACCTTGCAATTTAATGTTTAAAGATAATTTCATGCAAATGTTGACCGCGGCTGCGTCTCAGGTAGCCCATCCGCTGAGTCCAATTTTGGCATACTCTTTCACACATATCGGCCGGTATCTCACGAATGAATGCATGGATGTTGGCTTCCAGTGCGTCAATCGAAGCGGGCTTGTCCCTATAGACATTAGCCTTGACATACCCCCACAAAAAATAATCTAATGGTGTCAAATCGCACGATCTAGGCGGCCAATTGACCGGCCCGAAACGTGAAATTAACTGTTCACCAAACTCGCCTCGCAATTGCGCCATTGTTTCGCGTGCTGTGTGGCATGTGGCACCGTCTTGTTGAAACCACATATCATGCAAGTCAAGAACTTCCATTTCGGGCAAAAAAAAGTTTGTTATCATCGCTCGGTAGCGTTCACCATTGACAGTAACGCTGCGATTCGCATCATCTTTGAAGAAATAGGCCCAATAATGCCGCCGGCCCATAAACCGCACCAAACAGTGGCTTTTTCGAGATGCATTGGTAGCTGTTGCAATGCTTCTGGCTGATCTTCACTCCAAATTCGGCAATTTTGCTTATTTACGTACCCATTCAACCAAAAATGAGCCTCATCGCTGAACACAAGCAGCGCGCGATGAACATTTCGAACCGAGCACGAATTTTGATAGTAAAATTCAATAATTTGCAAGCGTTGTTCATTTGTAAGACGATCCATGGTTTAATTGCAAACCAAACTGAAGCTGTTTGACAGTGACTCAAGGTACTAAACACACGTCAGCTGTCAAAACCAGTGTTGCCAAAACCAAACCAGCTTAAAAATCACCCGTTATATACTGCAGCTGTCTAGTTCACAAATATCAAATATGATTGGCGTACCACGCCATTTGTAAAAATTATAATATCTTTCGATGATGTGATTAACTTTGGGCCACCTTGTATTTATCTTTTTAGGATGCGGTTGGGTCTTAAGGTAACAAAAACCTTTTTGTCTTTCGACCAAAGACCATAGAAATAAAGACATAAATGTTATTGTAAATAAATATTGAATCTTGTAAAGTTCCAATTGTCTTGAAATTTTGAAATTTCCTTAGAACTCATATATAAAGAAAACCTCTGCTCTGAGCTCAAAAATTAATTTTTAAAGCCTTGATTTTCCTTTAGCATTCCCCTAGCATATCCATGTGACGACAGTTAAAAAAACTGCATGCAAAAAAAAAAAAATGGAAGAACTATCAAAGTTTGTTTTTGCGTCAAAGAAAACAATCTGAGAGTTAATTTAACAGCTTGTCAATCTGTTTGCTAGTACTCCCCAGACATTTTGCATCCTTTTTTTTTTTACTTTGTCCATTCACCCACCAGACACACTGCCGTCACACCATAAATAAAATCACAAAATCATCCAATCCAGCACCACAAAAACAATAACTTTTTAATAGTCATTGTTAAAACTACATTTTTAGTGAAAATTCATTTGAGAGGTTAACAAAAAAAAAAAAAAAAAAAAAAATTGCAAGTCTACGTTCTTCTAGCATGTACAAATACGTTCATATAATATGTTACTACACACTCCTCGCTGATGAAAGATGGAGCAAGATAAAACGAGTGCAAAACGAAATTGAAAATCAAATTTCTGGCACAGTTCCAATCGAAATAAAAAACAAAATAAAATGGAAAACAGCACAGGACACGGTCAGGAACTGCTAGTACTCCTCTTTTAGCCATAAAGAAAAAAAGTGAAACTCTAATAACAAAAAAAAAAAAAATAGAAAAATATCTGGCTGTTGCAGGGGTGGAGGCTTTTGTTGGGGTGGGTATTAGAATGATGGACTGCATGTAATATCCTCTGCAGATATTTCGTAATTTGTGTATGTTGTCTGCTCTTGTATCCAAATATTCCACATTAAACATTTATCTTTGTCGTTTTGCTAATAAATTTATGTTTTACTTTTTTTTTTTTTTTGCAGAATCCCGATAAATGGAAATACAATCCGCCAAATCCCATGAACTCGTCGAATGCGTTGCCCGGTGGTGGTGGTATTGGACCAGTTGGCCCCATTGGAATGGGTGGCGGAATGGGTGGTGGTGGCAATATGGGAAATATGGGCAACATGGGCAACATGGGTAACATGGGCACTAACGGCGGCCTCCACCAAATGCAAAATGTTGGTGGTGGTAATAGTGGCATGAATGTTGCAATGCAACAAGCAGCAGCAGCTGCTGCTGCAAAACACCAACAAATGATGAACCAACATCAACACCAGCAGCAGCAACAACAACAACAACAACAGCAGCAGCAACAACAGCAACAGCAACAACAACAGCAGCAGCAGCAACAACCACCGCATCCATCACATCAGCAAATGCAGAATCATTTAGGCGCCCCAAATCATCTCAATTCGAATATATTGAATCATGCACTAAATAATCAGGCAGCAGCTGCTGCTGCCGCCGCTGCAGCAGGTATGCAATTGCAGATGCCACCTGCTATGCAAGGCAATATCTACGATCATGTCCATCCGGGTGTTAATATGAATGGTGTTGGAGTGCCCAAACCGCCTCAGGGTGCCGAACAATTAGTCTATTTGGGCGGACAGCCACACATGGGAATGATGCCGCAAAATCAGTATATGACAGCAGCTAATCGAAATGCAGCAGCCGTAAGTGTTTTTTCTTTTGTTTTATTTTTTTTATTTTTGGTTTCTGTATTTTTATAAGAATGGGTCTTAAGTAAGTACACTTTTGTGTGTCAATTTTAACTTAATTCAACCGACTTGAAGAGTTCAATGGGAAATGGTTTAAGTCCACTTCCGAAAAAAAACCAAAGAAACAAATGTGATTATTATGAAAATTATTTAATGATAAAAACAAGTTTGTTCTAACAAAAGGTGCTTAGGTAGAAAATAAAGGCTCCGCCGGGTTTTTTTTTTCAACTAGTGCTTATTTCGTGAATGGTAACACTTAGCTCATGTCTGATTTGACAGATAATTAGTTTTATCCTTCCGCTGAACGAATATGGTTGTGTATACGCTTCGCTAAGTGGGCCTGCGATCGACTTAGAGAAAATGCCGATTTTGCCAAAAAAATCATCTTATCAGATGAAGCTCATTTTGATCTTGGCGGGTAGTAAACAGCGGGTAGTAAATTGTCGCATTTGGGGCACAGAAAACCCGCCCGCATACATTGAAAAGCCGATACACCCAAAACGAGTCACTGTTTGGTGCGGATTTTGGTCCAGAGGCATAATTGGGCCATTTTTCGAAAATGAGCAAGGAGTGGCCGTTACAGTCAATGGCGATCGTTATCGGACCATGTTGAACGAATTTTTGTTCCCAAAATTGAAGAGGAGGATATTGGCAACATTTGGTTTTAACAGGACGGCGCTACGTGCCACACAGCCGAAGCTACACTCGATGTTTTGCGCCATTTTCAAAAAAAAAAAAAGAAGTTATTTGGCGGACCCTTAATAACTATTTTTTAATTTAATGAGTTATATTTTTTTTTTTTAAAGTTAGCTCTTCTTCCTGTTGGTTGTATCAAATGCGGATTTAAGATCACAAACCTTTTTGTGACAGACTTGATCTTATAATGGGTGATTTTTTAAGAGGTTTAGAACTTTTTAAAAAAAAAAAACACAAAAAATTCGAAAAAATGAATGAAATATTTATTTGAATCGATAGTTTGAACCTTGCAATTTAATGTTTAAAGATAATTTCATGCAAATGTTGACCGCGGCTGCGTCTCAGGTAGGCCATCCGCTGAGTCCAATTTTGGCATACTCTTTCACACATATCGGCCGGTATCTCACGAATGAATGCATGGATGTTGGCTTCCAGTGCGTCAATCGAAGCGGGCTTGTCCCTATAGACATTAGCCTTGACATACCCCCACAAAAAATAATCTAATGGTGTCAAATCGCACGATCTAGGCGGCCAATTGACCGGCCCGAAACGTGAAATTAACTGTTCACCAAACTCGCCTCGCAATTGCGCCATTGTTTCGCGTGCTGTGTGGCATGTGGCACCGTCTTGTTGAAACCACATATCATGCAAGTCAAGAACTTCCATTTCGGGCAAAAATAAGTTTGTTATCATCGCTCGGTAGCGTTCACCATTGACAGTAACGCTGCGATTCGCATCATCTTTGAAGAAATAGGCCCAATAAAGCCGCCGGCCCATAAACCGCACCAAACAGTGGCTTTTTCGGGATGCATTGGTAGCTGTTGCAATGCTTCTGGCTGATCTTCACTCCAAATGCGGCAATTTTGCTTATTTACGTACCCATTCAACCAAAAATGAGCCTCATCGCCGAACACGAATTTTGATAGTAAAATTCAATAATTTGCAAGCGTTGTTCATTTGTAAGACGATCCATGGTTAAATTGCAAACCAAACTGAAGCTGTTTGACAGTGACACAAGGTACTAAACACACGTCAGCTGTCAAAACCAGTGTTGCCAAAACCAAACCAGCCAAAAAAATCACCCGTTATAAGTATCTAATCGTCAAACAGATGTCTGCCTTTTATCATACAGCGAAATTGAATAAAATATGTTCTCATGAGAGCAGACACACTCAATAGCTGTATGCAGCGCAGCGCTGCACGATCTACTTCCGCAAAACTCCGAGCTTCAGTAGAGAAAAGTTCCGTTGGCCTTCAAATTGAAAGATACGGATGAGTTTGAGAGCTTATAAGTTCGATTCTTACTGTCGAATCTTAAAAGTTTTAAAAACAATTTACTTATTTTACTTTTTGCAAAATTGGAAATTAAAAAAAACTATTTTTTTATTACAGTAGGTGGCCATACAATTATGACCGATAAATATTTTCATCAATTCTTGACTTTGTCCTCTTTTAGTATAACGTTTCGGTATTTTTTTTAATATAATATTAATTTTGTCGTGTTCGTCAAAAAATCCTGTATTCTTAACCATAATTCGCCATCTTTGTATCGACGATACAGTTGTAGGAAAAGTACTTATTTCTGAAACAGTAAATAACTGCAAAAGTTTAATGTGCGTTAACTTTCAAATTTTGTTCCATTTTTATAAACAAAAGAGGTATAATGTGAGTAAAATCTATTAATTTTGTAATTAAAGTTCTTCTTGAATAACATTTCTTCTTTTTTCTTTATTTCCTTTATGGGTTTTAAATTTATATGACTTAAGTTTTTTGATATCACAATTGGCAAAAAAAAGTGAATTTACCCCTACCCAAAAGATTTAAGCCGCTACTTTGCTTAAAGAGCGTGATTGCTCTTATGCAGAAATAGCTCAAAAAGTGGGAATATCCAAGGCTTCAGTGCAAAAAAAGTAAAAACACTCTGCAATTTCAATGATTTGGCTGTGAGTGCTTGAGACATCGAAGTACACCAAAGAAAATTATTGCTGAGAAACTACACACTTCTGGTATCAATACATCAGCCAGAACAGTAATAAGGCGTTTAAAAAACATTTACATCTCTTGAACACCGTCGCAATGTTTCATGTCTATCATTATTCTACCGCTATTTCTATAAACAGTGTTCTAGTGAAATAGCCAGTTGCATTCCTCCCCTTAAACAATTCAACCGTAATACCCGCGCTTCTAGGAATGCCCATCAATTTACCCTTGAGCCCAACTTCGGACGTACTGTTAAGTACAGAGATTCTTTCCTTAGTCGCACTACACGAATGTGGAATGCTCTACCCAGCCCTGTTTTCCCCTCCCATTGTGATCTTCAGACATTTAAAACCAATGTGCATCGGTATCTCCTTTTCAATCCCCTCCAATCTACCTAATCGCTCGTGCTGTGTATATTCATATTAAGGGTAGTCACAACCCCTTTAGTGCGCGCTAAATTAAAAAAAAAAAAAAAAAAAAAAAAAGGAAATATGGTTTTTTGTAGGCGCTCTGAGCAATACACAAATGCAAATGAACCAAGTTTTAACACCTTATAAGGTTAGTCTAAGGCTTCGAAAGAACAACTACACTTTCATGCAGGACGGTGCACCTTGTCATAGGTTACGAGCAAGTGCGCTTTGCCTGGACTCATTAAAACTTAACGTGCTGACCTTAACCCAATTGAGAATTGTTGGAGCGTATTAAAAAGAAGAGTATATGACCGCCAGAACAATACAGTTAATGATCTTAAGAAAAACATTGAGGATTTACGGTATAGTGACATGAAAATAAGAGAAACAATAAAGAATTCTGTTATTAGTATGCCTCCAAGGATAGAGGCAGTTATAAAAACCAGGGGCAGACACACAAAATATTAACTAATGATGTTATGGTTTACCCACTAATAATGTGTGTATTTTTCAATGGCAACAATACAATTAATGTTGCCAATGAAAAATACACACAACAATACAATTAACTGCCTCCTCTTCAACCTGGCGTTGGAGAAAGGAATCCGTGACTCTTGCACGGCAACAAGAGGGACCATCGTCAACAGGTCCAGCCAGATACTGGCTTACGCAGACGACATCGACATCATCGGAAGAACCGAGCAAGCTGTACATGATTCCTTCATCCAGATCGAGCAGGCGGCACAAAATCTGGGGCTGCACATTAGTGAAGGTTAAACAAAGTACATGGTGGCGTCGAATGCGAGAGGAACAGTTGGTCAAACAATGAAGGTAGCGGAGCACGAATTTGAAGTGGTGCAATCCTTTAAATACCTTGGGTCAATAGTAGCAGCCGATAACAATATTGAAGAAGAAATACGCGGGCGGCTTCTCAAATCCAACAGAGCCTACTATAGTCTGTCAAAGCTCTTCAAATCCAGATATCTCACCATAACTTCAAAACTGCTGCTGTACAGGTTCATGGTCCTGCCAGTACTCACATATGGATCCGAGACTTGGGTGCTTAACAAAAGGCACTCCGACCACTTAGCCGCGTTCGAGAGAAAAGTCTTAAGGAGAATTGTTGGCCCCATATGTGAGGAAGGACGATTCCGGAGACGGTACAATCATGAATTGTACGCAATCTACCTTGAAGCAGATATCGTGACAAAAATTAAGCTCGGTAGACTCCGGTGGGCAGGGCACCTAGCTCGCATGAGCGAAGAGGAACCTGCTCGGAAAGTTCTTTGTGGTACATTCTATGGTAGACGACAGCGTGGTAGACCATGCTTGCGCTGGAGAGATGGCGTAGACCAGGACGCCCGGAGCCTTGGGGTGCGCAACTGGATGGCGGCGGCTCGAGACCGGGAAGGGTGGAGAGACTTGTTGAAGGAGGCCATGGCCGGACCCCGGTTGTCGAGCCGATGATGATGATGATGAACAATACAATTAAATTAAAAAAAAAAATATACAACTGTGTTGTTTTTTAAGGGGTTAAAATAAAAACTTATTGAAAAATTCGATCGGTCATAATTGTGTGGCCACCTACTGTATAAGGATCGGCCCTCCCGACTAAACAGGGGGAAATAGACTCTCCTTCAATGAGGGCTATCGTGAATAAAATGGGAATGTTTCCCTCCTTCGGAAATTTGGAACTTGAATAATGGTTGAAAGTATCCATCGGAATCTCATGGTATCGGGAACAAATTTTCCAGGTGAATTTGGCTATCATTTCAATAAGCCAAATTTGAGCTTAAGAAGTGGAGTTGAAAAGTGTTGGCGTTTCAAATTTTCGAAGATGGGAAACATTCCCAGGGAAATTTTATTCACGATAGCCCCCAATATGATTTTTATCTTGTCTAGTCCCAATCAACGTGCCCTAGCACAAAAATATCAATTTAAACTAACCGCTAACACCAACTACAGGGGATGAAAATAAAAATCTGAAAAGAATTATTATTATTATTTTTTCTCCATTTGAAACCATATAAAAAAACAAAACCTATATAACGACCACCCTAGTATACTTTCATAGATTTATTGTCATAAAGAAAACATTATCAAAAGGAAAATGTTCGAAAAGGTTTGGAATAATTCCGAATTTATCGATAGGCCGATATAATGAAATCTTTTTCTTATGGCATTATTGTTTAGGATTATGTATTTAAGGACTATTTAAATATTCTTCCTTTAGTATATACATATGTAGGCATGTATGTATGTTGTAAATATTTTTTTCAAAAAGATATTTGAGATATTTAAAAGAAAGGACGATGGGGTTTATGTTAAAGCATAAGCATACAAGTTTGCGAATTATGTGGTTGAATCGAAAAGAATTTAATAATATGATAGCTTTATCCATAAATAAGAAGAATCAAGTTCAGTACCTATGTAAATATATGGGAATGTATATATTCACCCTTATTATCGATGTCGTCTGTCGTTTTCAACGACTCTCGTTTTTGTCATTGTAGTTTTTTCAAATGGAAGCGAAAAATACATACTTATTAGATTTTTAAATGGGGCAAATGGCTAACAGCATCATAAAGATGTTTGAAAGGCATCTTTACCTTGAAAATACATCAAAAAGCTCTAATACAGGGTGTACTTTGTTTTGTCGCCATTTTGGTAATCATTAGTCTTGATAGTTCATATTTGACAGTCAAGAAGTAGACACGTGGCAAATTCATTATGGAAAAATATTCGATAAACCAACGTGTTTTAAACGCGTTAAAACATTTTATCAAAATCAATCATCGATTATTGTGACGATGAGAAAGTTACGTGAAATTTTTGGGAAAAACAACGTGCCAACAAAACGAACTATTTATCGGGTAGTAAATTATTTCGAAGAAAGAGGGTCTGAAGGTGATAGGCTCAAGCATGGACCACAACGTACTGCAATATCGGCTGAAAACATTACTGCTGCTCAAGGAAGTGTTCAAAACAATCCATCAACCTCAATTCGACGTCGTGCTCAGGACCTTGGTGGGCCTTCAAAGAACAACTTTGGCCACAATTTTGGGCAAGGATTTGCATTTGTTTCCATTTTTAAAATTCAGTTGACACAAGAGCCTCTTCCATAAGACCATTTACCCCGCCGCGCCGTACATATGCCAATACGATGTTACAGCTAGCCCATGACAACTCCGATTTTCATGAAAAAATCATAATGAGTGACGAGGCACATTTTCATTTGAATGGATATGTGAATAAACAGAATAGTCGGTTCGGGGCAATGGAAAACCCTCAAATTATTCATCAGTCACCTTTGCATCCATTAAATGTTACAGTCTGGTGTGCAATTTGGACAGGAGGAATCTTTGGACCTTACTTCTTTGAAAATGAAAACGGCGTAACAGTAACTGTGAATGGGGAGCGATATCGTGATATGATTGAAAACTTTTTAACGCCACAACTGCATGCTTTGGGCTTGATTAACATGTGGCATCAACAAGACGGTGCCACATCGCATACAGCCAGGATTACAATGGAAATACTGCGAGACCTCTTTCCACAAGAAGTTATTTCAAGAAATGGTGATGTTGATCGGCCTCCACTCCAAGGTCGCCTGATTTGACTGCTCCGGACTTCTTTTTGTGGGGACAAACCAGAAAAGCTTGAGCAACTCAAACTAAATATTCGTGATGAAATTAATTAAATGTGTGAGAATGTAATGACAAATGTGCTCAAAAGGGGTCGCATTTGTGAGACTATAACAGAGGCGGACATTTACCTGATATTGTATTCCATACATAATTGCCGACATTAAATGAAACATTTATCAATATAAGATCCATTCTCTTTCATTTAATCAAAAATTATAAACAAACAAAGTAATATACATTCTCGGCGGACACCCTGTACTAGGTTTTCACTGTTCAATATACCTTGATTTAATTACATTTGTTCTTATCTCGTAGATTTACTATACAAATTTATTTCGTTAATCTAAATTCTAAATCTAAATTATTTCTAATTAATCTTGCTTAGTCTTCATAGAGCCAAAATAGTTTTACAAATCGAACTAACCTATACCCTGAACGCATTCATTTCGAAATCGAATTTCGTTTACTTCTTTTGATATATGTACATGAAAGTTTCTGTCTCACTTCAACATCATAAGGAAGCTTTTAGGGGATGGCTTTAGGATATTTTTTTTTTTTTTTTCAAAATTTTGCTATTTGTAATTGTTTACTTGAACGCGACCAGAAGACATTTTCTAAAAATTTTAAGTTTAATCTCTGAACGCGCTCATGTTCAGAACCATACAATTTTATAGGAAGCAGGACTATTCAGTGCCGAACTTTCACCGTTGGACACTTCACCACCCACCACCAGCCGTTTAGTGCTTGGAATTTTCGTTACAGCGGTTCCTCCGCCACTGGGTAGTTCGCTGTCGTTCTTTCAACACTACAGACTTTTGTACACAGCCTACAGACAGATAATGTAGTGCTAATTATTCATTATGGCCATTGTTTCCTTTGATAGAAAAATGTGGTTAGTCACATTAGAATATACAGATTTGCCAGTAATACCCGCAAGAATCGCTGTTCTGCATAATTTCCTAAATAAAATCATCATCACCATCGGCTCGACAACCGGGGTCCGGTCCTGGCCTCCTTCAACAAGTCTCTCCACCTATCCCGGTCTCGAGCCGCCGCCATCCAGTTGCGCACCCCAAGGGTACGGGCGTCCTGATCTACGCCATCTCTCCAGCGCAAGCATGGTCTACCACGCTGTCGTCTACCATAGAATGTACCACAAAGAACTTTCCGAGCATGTTCCTCTTCGCTCATGCGAGCTAGGTGCCCTGCCCACCGGAGTCTACCGAGCTTAATTTTTGTCACGATATCTGCTTCAAGGTAGATTGCGTACAATTCATGATTGTACCGTCTCCGCAATCGTCTTAAATAAAATGCAAATGATAAAATAAGCTGAAAAAGAATACGAGCTGTTATTGAAAAAAATTTAAATGAACTCTTACTGTAAATTAACCATTTCTAATAAAATCTACACTACATTACCAACACGAAAACAAAATATCCAGACACGAAAAATCTGACACTTAAATGGGTAGCACTCAAATATCGAGCACTAAATGGCAGCACTTAAAGATCCAACACTCAATCGGCGGTGGTGAAATGTCCGTCTATCAATTCGCGGTGGCCAATGGTACTGTACCGATTTTAGTTCAATGAACAATGCCGTAAAATTATTTATTCCTTTGCGATTCAATTATAAAATGTCAAATTCTTTTTCTTAGTGATGGTGCTAGTTTGCTAAGGCCACTTTACACGATAATAGAAGTCATATGACCTGTCATTATATTTTATGTATGATTTCTCAAATGAGCTGTCATTTTATTTGTGAAATCATATCGTTTTGCTTATTGTATGTTTAAACGTCTGCGACATTCGATTTGATTTTCTCCAAAATAACTCTATATTCTCACTTTTTTGGTACTTTCCATTTTTGTTCAAACAAACAATTTAATTAATTAACACTGAATTTAACATATCCAACTAGGAATACAACAATAGCATATGACTTCCCAAATGGAATTAGCTGCAATCCTTACGTCAAAAAATTCATATTATGCTTTTTCTTTTGAGAAGTCATATGAGTTTAATGAGTGGCTTCAGACGATTTGATAGGATTTGTTTTTGACAGGTCATTTTTTGACAAGTCATATAACTTCTGTTATCGTGTAAAGTGGCCTTTAGAAAGTTAGAAAGTTAGTTTCCAATCATGGAAATAACTGCAACTTTGTGAATTCCACAATAATTCACACAGCATTAACAAAGTGAATTGAGTACGTTCAGAAAACGGAATGAACCGAAATGCAGAATAGCAATTTTCATTTTCGAAATTCAAATTTACAATTAGCTTTTCCAACGAACTGTCGATCACCCGAATTCATTTTCGTCATGTGAATTCACAATAAGTAAAATGAATATAGGGGCAATCATTAAAATTTTTAAAATTACCTTCTGTCAAAGTCAATCTACTTTTTATTGATTCAAAGGCAAGAATAACTAACTACCTGTATTTGACTCTGAATCAAAAAATCTCATTTTATAAAAAGTCCGGGCTGGTGATTTATGTAGTCAGTTTTACACTGCACCCAATGAATTCCAATGATTCCAATACTAATTTTCCAGATTTTTGAACTGGCCGAATAATCATTTATTCATTTAGGCTAGAATTTACTGTATATTAATATAAAAGGCTGAAATCATACAGAATTGACGTGCTTGATGAGGAAGATAGGTTGAGAATTGTCAAAGTCATACAATAGTTCCACTGACCAGATTTAGATGGCGCACCTTGTATAACAATATTATTTAGTTTTCGGTTGAATTTCGGTACTGTTTCATTCCTATAGAACATGAAAAATTTAGAGTAAATGAAGAGTAATTTCAAACATCGACACGAAAACGACATTAGCATGTAGAAGAAGACGTGGATGAGGCGGTTTTCCCTGACCTGCGATTCCCAACTCGCTGCTTCCATCAGTTATCATATCATATCATACCGTAATGAATATTGTTGGGTATACTAATTACACTGCGACCTTAAAGATCTATTGTGACCCCCTTTTTGAGGCTGGATGAGGTTACTCATTCTACAGCTCGTCCTCTGGGGTACTTTTAGAGTGGATAGTTTGCTCTCTTCTATCTGGTGGCTGCGCAGATGCCTATGTCTTTGGTGCATAAGTGCACCACATTTACCCAATATGTGGGCCGGCGTCTCTTCGTGGGCGTTGCAGAATCTGCAAGTGACACTATTTGCTAGGCCAAAAATGTTAAGATGTCTTCTTAGCTTGCAGTGGCCAGTGAGGAGACCCGTTATTATTCTGAGTTTGTTCCTACTTAAGCTGATGCAGCAGAGGAAGCGTTCCTGATTGTAGCTTCCAAGTAGGAGTTTGGCTTGTCTCAGCTTTGAGAGTTCGTCCCAGGTTTTTTGTCTTTTTGCCTCTTCTGTTTTGATTTTTTTTTTAATCACGTTTTCTCCTATTCCGCCGTAGGGTTCTGGCCCTGTTAGGGGTGTTGTTGCTCCTATTTTTGCTAAGAAGTCTGCCTCTTCAATGCCCTGAATGCCAACGTGGCCCGGTACCCAATGAAGTGTGACATTATTATTCGTGCCCAATTCGTTAAGCCTGCCCACACACTCCCATACCAGTTTTGAACTGACGGCGTATGAGTTTAGTGCTTTGAGTGCGGCTTGGCTATCTGACATGATGGCAATGTTTTGGTTTTTGTAATTTCTTTCGAGATTGCGTTCAGCACACTTCACAATGGCAGTTACTTCTGCCTGAAAGATGCTAGTAGACTGTCCCATCGACAAAGATAGTTTGGTTCTAGGCCCAAAGATCCCTGCACCAGTCCCTTCGCTTGTTCTCGATCCATCAGTGTACCACTTGATGGCGTTTGCTTTAAGAGTGTAGTTCACCGATTCACCTAACCACTCTCTCTTGTTACTTAACTCTGTTTCAAAATTCTTTATAAAGTTATACTTTTTGGTCATACCATCTCTTGGAATGTCAAGAAGGTTTGTTTCTGTGGGCCTGCAAATCGGGTCTTTTTCTCTATAACTAATGATTTTTCCCGTCCCAGTTCCCTCTTTTGCAAATCTCAAGATGGCTCCCTTAGCAGCACTTTCTATAGCCACATGTAGTGGGTTTAAGTGAAGGATAACCTCCATTGCTGCTGTAGGGCAAATTCTCATTGCTCGAGTGATGCATATGCATGCGAGCCTTTGTATTTTTTCTAGTTATTAGCATATGTATGGCGATAGCCTACTGTAACATGTATGGATTCTATGGTTGATACAAAATTCGACAGAGCTATGTCCGATAGGAATTGTCACTTTTCAAAATACACGCAGTTCACCGGTGTGTTCCAGTCAAAAATGTGAAGCTTTTTTGTTTAACTTAAGTTTACTATCGGACCTACTTGGAAAAAACATTCTGCACGTTTTTTTTTCCATCCCCTCGACAAGTCGCTTACCACATCGGTTATAGGAATGATGTAGTCACCTATACTCCTGACATATAATGATCTAGAAAGTTTAAAGTAAATACCTACTAACAAAAAGTCTGTTATGGTGAACTTATAGTAAACCTCTTTAAAGCCTCGCTAGTGATGTAGCCCGCGAATCTTGCCTAGGTTCTTACCAGCTAACTATGAATATGTAAATAAAATAAATACATTTGGTGGCGCCACAGCTCGTGGAGAACTAGGGCCTAGTAATGTAAATAGATTTTTTTTTAAATATCAACATGCTCAAATAGCTTAAGATAACAACTTTATTACATACCAAGAAGCCGGTGCAGCTAAAATTTATTTATGGTGTATTTCAGTTTGTTGATTGATTGAGGTATTTATATGTATGTATACTTGTAAAAAATAGATCAATCAACTAATTCAGCACTTTCAATTTTGTTCGGTTTCGTAATATAATTAATCTTCTCATTAACCTCTTAATTAAATTATTTTATTTTATCTTAAATATTAAGATCTTCCTCTATTATAAATTAATAGCTACTTTTGCCCAATTCAAAGTCAAAAGAGAGAAGGTTATTACATTGTTATTATTCATAATGCTCTTTAAAACATACCACAATGCAAGCTACTTCTGCTGAGTACTAACAGAGAGTACGTCAAACCTGCTCGATATTATACTGCTTGTGCAGTGTCTGCATTTTAATTCTTCTTCTTCCTTGTGATTTTGTATTTTTCTATCTTTTTTTTTTTTTTGATTAATTCTTGGAGTTGCTATCACTTTTCTTTTCTAGTAGGATATCTTTTCCTTCTTCTTCTTCGTTGTTTCGTTTTTTTTTTTTTGTTTTACTTTATTGTTGTGTACTTGTATAATAATTCGCTCTCACTGTCATTTTCGTGTATGAGAGCTGCGCTGGAGGGATTCTCCATCTCCAGCCTCCTCCACTCCAGAGGAACTAAACTGCACTACACAGCACAGAGAGACTGACAAGTTTTCCCCATAATGATGAGTTGTGTCTGAGATTTTTATAGTAGAGGTACATTTATAGTTTTTTTCTTTTCCTATAGATATTACTCTATCTGATGATGACAGTATAAACGGCCGTTGAGCGTTAGTAGCTGCTAGTAGCACACAAATAGAAGAAACGAAGAGAAATGCCGGCAAAAATAGGAAAACACAAAAAATGGAAGCAAAATTATAAATAACGAGAACGAGAGCCTTGGTGTGGAACTATCAAAGTAACAAAGAAAAAAAAATATGCTTGTCCCGATGAAGAGAAGTGTCATGGTTTTCTGTAATCTTTTTTTCCTAGTTCTTGTTGTTGTTGTTGTTGTTGTTTTGTCCCTACTATACCAACTACTACATTTTTACTCGTTTGGTATCTACAATTTGAAATCTTTTTGCGCGTCTCTTTTCCCTGGGTAAATTTATATTGTCTTCGTCGTTGTGTGTCGTTGTCGTCTCATCAGAGAAAAACTTCATCATAGAAATTCATCTGCCTTATGGGGTGGAAATAAAAACTTTTATTTAAGGGGCAGGGGGTAGTTGCAAAAATAATACAAAAAATATGATACAAAATAAAATGGAAGTAGGAAGGAAAATTGTAACAAAAAGGACTAAAATATACACAATGCTTGTGCATGTGCTTGTGCTGCGGTAGATTTACTGATTATACCTATAGAAATAAATTAAACAATATTCAAATATTTTTGGATTGATTGATATAGCTACACAGATATAGGGTGTCTTGAGTTGGTATGGGCAAATGTTCAATAGTTACGTTGCTTAAGCAAAACGTGCCATCTTTCTCGAAGAGATCTCTTTGATCCCATAACGATTTTCCGTGTAAGATTATATTTGAAGAGACAAATTTAGGTGAACCAATATACATACATATACCTGGGTTAGATATGAGTATATGTATGTATGTACATATATACCTATCTAAATTATAGAAAAGATGGAGGAATGGTTTTTTGTAGAAGGCAAAAATTAAACTGAGTCCTCAATTATATGACGCTGAATTCCCTTTCAAAGTGGAGACGTCCACCAGTACCAATAACGAATGTCGGAATTTAGTGACAGTGTCATCCCAGGCCATCTCAAGACAACTGTTCCCAAGACAACTCATCCCCGACTATTCATCCCAAGACCCAACTGGTACTGGGGCAACTCATCCCTGAAATAAGAACTCATCCCATTGATGTTTTGTTCTAGGATGAGTCGTTGGGAATGAGTTGTCTTGGGACCAGTGGTTCTTGGACGGGCTACACCAAGCTCTTAGTGACTTTTCGGGCTTCGGGATCTTGGCAACCTATATGTGGGATATTCGAAAAAAGTATAAAAAGTCAATAAATTGGTCCCAACTAACTTAACTGGTTTCAGGTCAGCCATAAGCGATTTTTTAAGTTTTTTTCCAAGCCGATAGAGGATGCTAACGCTTATTTATGGGATATTCAATATGCCATCTAAATCCTTAGTAGTTGACCATAAAAATTGTTGGTAAGAGTTGGTTGCTGTAATTGGTTAGTCATAGGCGAATTTAATTGAATTTTTAAAGTTTTTTATTGTATTTATTATTGTTACCTCATTTATGGGATATTCGATAAAAAAAAATTCTATGGCTAATCAACTAATGGCTGACTTGAACAAAATCACTTTAAGCTGACCAATAACTGAAACCAATTGACCTTTTATGACCAATTAGTGCTCTTTTAGATGGTATACCTACACTTTTTTTCGAATATCCCACAAGTGAGGTGCTAACAATATCTACGACCTTCCAAAAAACTTTAAAAATTCATTAAAGATCGCCTATGTCTGACCAATTATTGAAATTAACTGCCCTTTGTGACCAATAATTAGTGATCTTTTTGGTGGCATCCTTTGTTTCGAATATCCCAAATACGGGGTAGGTACTAAAATCCCGAAGCCGACTTTGCGATACTAAGGAACGCTTTTCAGAATTATATTATCATCTCTATTCGATAAGGATAATGCTCATCAATAAATTGAAAAAAATATGCACGACTGGGTCGCACGAACTTGCTCTTATGCGCGATCACATTGTGGTTCTATAGTCTGAAATAAATTAAGCTATGGGAGTCTATATTTTATCCATTTGCCAAAACTTAGTTTAGTTGGGGGTGGTATTATGTGAGTATACAAAAATTGACAATATAGCCCAGTGTTGCACATATGCAATATGTATGAAAGGAAATTATATTATTTAAAATGGTAAATTGTTTTAAATCAACAAAATTAGAAAGAAAGTGATTAAAATACTTTGAATCTGTTTTAACCCAACGCGATGTACACCATCTGATTTCTTATATAAATCTTAATTTATGAGAAATTTTTTTTGAAAATCGTAGGAGTGGTTTTAAAAATAATTAATTTTTATATATAAAATTTCGTTAAAATTTTTGAGAAAAAAAAAAATGGTACGACAATTTTAAGCATTTGTTTATTTTAAGTTAAAAATTGAACTTTACAAAAAAATCTGCTACCCGTTTCCGAAATATCGAACTTTTAAAAAATAACTTTGAATTTTTTTTTTTATATACAAAAATTATTTTTTTTATAAATTTTTGCTACGCACTTTTATTTATATTTGTTACAAGCTTCTGTATAAAAAATCTAATTTTATTCGGTTGATCAGATATTGAGATAGTCGAAAATCAAAGAAATCGTTCTATGAGAAGTACTCTTAATAAACGTAAAATTTAAAAATTTTAAATGGTGGATCGTACTAATTTTAACACACAAAAAAAAACTTTTATCAAAATCGTAGTTGTTTTGGAGAAAAAAAATATTTTTCTAGAATAACTTTTGTCAAAAATCTTCTACATAAAGTTAAAAACCTGCTATTTACCAAGTTAAATAAAAATCGACAGAGTTTTTGAAATATTGAGTTTTCAAAAAAAAAAAATTAACTTTTTTTTTTAAAATCCAAAACAAAATTTTTTTTGAAAATTTTGGTACACAATATTATTTAAAATGTGTCAATAATTCTTAATAAAAAAATTGATCAGAATCAGTTGAACCGTTTTCGAGAAAAGCGAAAATCAACAAAATGATTGTTTGGGAGGCACCATTTATATCCATTTTTAGGAACCATATTTTTTTTTTTATTAAAGGGCAACTTATAACTATTTAAATTTATTGAGTTCTTAAAAAAAAATTCTGTAGCGCCGGTTTTGAGAAAAATAAGTTTTTCCTTTTTGGCCAAAAAAATTTGTATGACAGCTACTGTTAGTTTTGGTCCTACAAAAAAAGAGAAAAAAAACGCTAGGTACCAAGTTTAAAGAAAATCGACCCATCCGTTTAGGCTGTACGGACGTTTTTACGAACTTTTTTCGTCTTCGCTATCATCGTAATATCAAGTTTGATCAAAATCTCGAGTTCGATTTTTTGTACGAATTCATAACTTGCCATATAAATAGTACCTATATTCGCAAGTAAAAATGAATTTGATATAACGGGTGATTTTTTAAGAGGTTTAGAACTTTTTTTAAAAAAAAAACACAAAAAATTCAAAAAAATGAATGAAATATTTATTTGAATCGATAGTTTGAACCTTGCAATTTAATGTTTAAAGATAATTTCATGCAAATGTTGACCGCGGCTGCGTCTCAGGTAGCCCATCCGCTGAGTCCAATTTTGGCATACTCTTTCACACATATCGGCCGGTATCTCACGAATGAATGCATGGATGTTGGCTTCCAGTGCGTCAATCGAAGCGGGCTTGTCCCTATAGACATTAGCCTTGACATACCCCCACAAAAAATAATCTAATGGTGTCAAATCGCACGATCTAGGCGGCCAATTGACCGGCCCGAAACGTGAAATTAACTGTTCACCAAGCTCGCCTCGCAATTGCGCCATTGTTTCGCGTGCTGTGTGGCATGTGGCACCGTCTTGTTGAAACCACATATCATGCAAGTCAAGAACTTCCATTTCGGGCAAAAAAAAGTTTGATATCATCGCTCGGTAGCGTTCACCATTGACAGTAACGCTGCGATTCGCATCATCTTTGAAGAAATAGGCCCAATAATGCCGCCGGCCCATAAACCGCACCAAACAGTGGCTTTTTCGGGATGCATTGGTAGCTGTTGCAATGCTTCTGGCTGATCTTCACTCCAAATGCGGCAATTTTGCTTATTTACGTACCCATTCAACCAAAAATGAGCCTCATCGCTGAACACAAGCAGCGCGCGATGAACATTTCGAACCGAGCACGAATTTTGATAGTAAAATTCAATAATTTGCAAGCGTTGTTCATTTGTAAGACGATCCATGGTTAAATTGCAAACCAAACTGAAGCTGTTTGACAGTGACACAAGGTACTAAACACACGTCAGCTGTCAAAACCAGTGTTGCCAAAACCAAACCAGCTTAAAAATCACCCATTATAACCAGTCTTACCATATACATGGACTCCCAAAAGTAAGGGCACAACCTCGACGGCTAAAAATTTCCTCAGGTGAGATAATTTTTAAGAAAGTACATAATTATTGAAATAACTTTGAACCAGTAATTCAATGATAATCTTGATTTTGACTTTTGACGAAGACTATCTATGCTGGCGGTAGAGTGAAAAAAGTGAACGTTCGTGTGCAACGTGTGCAACGTTACGATCTGCATACTAGGATGGGTGCGTTCAGTGAAAAAAGTATTAAGATCACCTTCAAGCAAAAACAAGTCCGTTTTGGATCCGCGCACGTTGATGTTTACACGTATTAACCGTGAGTCCCGGCATTCACACATTTTTTTTTTAAATTGGAAAACCCTTTTATCGAAAATTCGTGAAATTGTACGTTTTATCAGTGAAGGTCACTCTAAGGTCAATTAAACTGAAACATCGTGTGGAAACCTATGGGAATAGAAGTTATTTTCAAAGATTAAATTTTAGTTTTTTCCTTCTGCCTTATTATCTTTTGGTGAAAACGAGGTTATAGGTAAGATGACCTTGAACTTGATTACGCTGCTTCAGGAACATCCTTGAAATTCATACAAAAAATCTTAAAAAAAACTAATTAAATTATTCAAAGTATCAAAAATCAATTATTTGCTATTTGCTTCGAATCAAATTATTTTAATTAACTCAAATGTAACGCCACCACCGACCAATGTATTTTTTTTTTTTGTTTGCAACATATTTATTCGTCAGATAAAAATAAAATTGTCATACTGCGAACGTTAGCAAGTTTCATGCGATTGCATCAAAAAAAAAAAAATAGGATTAACTTTATCCTCTTAGTAGTTCTGCGCTTCTTTATTGTCGCCGCCGCCGTTTCTGCCGCCAATCCAGCGACTGTATGTTAGCTTATTCAGCGAATTCTCCAATTGACGAGGATTTACTTTAAGTTTCTTTTAATTTGGTGTTATTTTTACATTCTTTTCTTCTTTGGTCTCTTCCTATCGTTCGGGGAACGTATGTCTTTCTTGTTGGTTCACACACTACCTATTTTTTTTTTCTGCCAAAACAAACGTGGTAAAATGATAAAAAAAACTGAACTTTGCTACAGTGACGTTTTATAACCACATGTGTATTCCGGTTATCTAAATAATTCAAGGAACAACAAAAAAAAACCCAGAAAATAAACACTAAAAAAAGTTGATAAAAATGCATTACGATAACGACGAATATACATGTAGTATCTACATCCAATGTTCCTGTCCTGGAGTGTTGCCATATTTGCTATTTTTTTTTTCGGGACAGATCCCTAGCGTGTAAGCACTAACTTCTTCTATTTGTACCTAATACTGCTCCTACATCATCCCCCATATTTGTACTCTACTCACATTCATGTGTGATTGTCATCGATTTACCTTATACTGCGCCAACAACGATGATAATAATGATGATGGCCAACACCGTATATAACATGGTGATGGTATGTGAGTTGCCTTTGCCTGTACTCTGTCTATACTGTTCAGGTCATTGATTTGCCTGCAGCGATATACAGCTTAGCTTCTAGTTTCGAATTTGATCACTGATGGACTGCATGCTGTCAGCTAGAGCCAGTAGCCAGTTGTCCCATAGTGCCAGAGCGTTATACAATTTATGTTCTGCCCAAAGATGGAATATCGTTCTGATTACGAAGATGAAATAAATACATGAGAAGGGACAAGGGACGACTGGGAGGAGGAATGCGCACTGTAAAATAAATTAAAAAAAAATCGAATAATTCGCTTAAGTTTCTATATACGCACATAATTGTTCTGATTGAAGAGCTGCCATTTTTGTAGTAGTTTTATAGATACATAGATGCTAGATACCAGACGTAGACAGGCGGCTATTCAACAGCAAGTAGAAGAGAAGACAAACGGGAGCTCTACTCGTACGAGTATATTCATATGTAGTTGGCTTGTTGTGTGTAGCCGCATTTGATGACCACCCAGGAATTTGGTGCGTTGTTTGGCTATAATTTAATATCCGGTTATTGGGAGTTGGCAATTATTTAAAAGGATTTCACAGTGCTGTGAAATTCCAGAGATTTGTTGATATATATATATTTATGTATGTGTATGTACGATGTGTAATTGCATACGGAATTTGTTACTATGCATATACATCTTTGCAGAGTTTAGAGAGAATATTGAAGGTCTATCCTATTATATCTTAGAATTGTGCTAAATGCTTTGAAATTTAAATTCGAAAAAAAACGAAATAGAAAATATTTTTTTTTTTCTTGAATAGAGGTTGTTTTTAAATTTGGCAACACTGCAAATTCTTTTGCAGACGTTTATCTTGCAAAACTGCAAAACTGTGGCAAAATGGAATGGGAATAATTTAAAAATGCGATTTTTTTTGTTTTAAATTTGTTTTTCCTAGATAAGTGTTTCCCAACATGGAGCCACATTCCACAGGGGGGGGGGGGGGGTCAATTTGAGTTTATAGGGAAGCAATTTGAAATTATGCTGCATTACACTTCTCTGTGAAAAATCTGTGCTTCTTGTGTTTCCACCCTTGGAGATATATTTCTGAACGCATCCAGCATCTGTCAATCATCAATTGTTACCAACTTCACTTTACTTAATGACACCTGCCGTCAAATATGAATCAGATTACTGATAAAAAAAAGAACTCGTCTGTAGGTATATACAAAAAAAACGGGGAGACTTGAGACCAGAGATTATCCACATGAAGATGACAATCGCCGGCAGCCATTTTAATTTGAACAGTCAGATTGCAGATAAGAAATAAGAATGGTTTATAAAAACCGCACACATAGACAACTGTGATCGTCACACACCTGGTTAAATTGTTGTTGCAATTCACATCTATTGAAAAACAACAATGTAAACAAATACGTTTTGGAGGGTGAAACGTAAGAAACATTCTCATCATCATTTAGAGAGAATTTTTGCTTGAAACTAAAGCTGGCCATACACAATCGAGCTAAATATCTGGCTGAGAAAAATTGCATCGTGAGATTGGGCTTAACCGAGCCGTTTAGATTTTCAGCCAGTCGGAAATCCACGAGCCAAATTGGCTCGATCGTGTATGGCCAGCTTAAAGCTTTCTAAATTTGAACCTGACATAAAATCTATACTGGGAGTATTTCGTCATCCCATTAAGGTAACTCATTTAATTTCAGTCAAAAAGTTACGGTGGCGTCCCGGATGCTTTGGAGGTATTATCATCTCGTCTCGATAAACCGAGATTTCTCTTATTTCCAGTCGTACTGAAAAGTTTTCTTTTTTTCAGTTTTTTTTATTATTTTGAAAGTCGTTAAAATCTGCTCCAAAGGATTTTATTTTACTACTTTGTGAGAAATATTAAAATTGTTTTTGTAAACAATTTATTCAACACGATGCAAAACAAGAATTCAAATATAAATGTCAAAACAAAATCATTTTCAAAAGTAAACACAAACTGACAGCACCACCTGACAGCGAATTTGCTGTCAGTTTCATTAGCTCGGTTTGTTTACTTTATCGGTAAACTGTTGTAAAACACAATTTTGTTTTCAATTTAATTTTTCATTTCAAATTGAGGTGATACAAGAGGATACGGCATCTCTTAACACTAATACCTCCCCCTACCACTATAATTGACTTTAAAGTTAAAACCAGGCTGTTTCAAATCATTTTATGACATAAAAGGAACAATTATTCGTCACTGGCGTTCCTGACCAAGCTTTTTCAGGACTTCATGGCAAAGTGCAAAAACCACTGGAGCAAGTGTGTGTGTAAATAAATAGAAAGTTTCTTTTGTACCTAGAGAGGTAAACTGAAGTAACAATTCTTGACCTGACACGTTGACAACAGAAGTTGATCGATTTTTGTTTGAGTGTTAAAACAGCTTTCTGTCAGCCTACCTAAATAAATTGCATCGGCATCGACAACGTTCACATTTATAAATTGATAATTAAAAAAAGTTAAATGCAAGCACGTGTTCATTGTATTTAAACCATTTACAAAAAAAATTAATTAACCAACTTCGTTTAACGTTAACATGTCATTTGTTTGTTTAATTGTGTGATTAGATCAATATCAACTTGTTTTGTTTATATTTTTTTTTCTTTCTCTTTCAATGTCTGTTTTTTTTTTTTTATTTTTGTTTTTTATATACATTTTTTACATCACAAAAAAGGCAAACAAAAAAGGCTTCCGAAACCAAACAATAAAGAAAACTTCGCACAAGCAATAAAGCATAACTTTTTATAGCAAAATCCATATATGTACATAGGTATGTACACAATATAGCATCACAACATGCATACTGATATATACCACAAACAACACAACGTATAAATGAGATTCACCATCACATTACAACACAGTGACAGTCAGAGTCACAGCACAGTGGTGCTTGTGCTTTCTGGTTGGTGCTTGGTGCAGTAGAAAACGACAACAAAAACGAAGAGAACGCAGAGACAGAGAGAATCATAACAAAAACAGACGTAAAAAAGCCGGCTATTTTCTTGGATGAGTGTGGGATTCTAATGATTATGATTACGATTATAGTCTTTAATTTTTTTTTTTCGTTTGTTTTTCTCTGTGTTCTTTTCTGTTTCTTTATCATACGCCTTTTCGTGGCTGTTTTTTTTTAATATTAATTTTGTTTATAGCTTAAATAATATACACCTATAAATATATCATTTATATTTGAAGCGGTACGATGACGCTACTGCGGCGGAGTATAGAAGACGGCAAGAAGAACGACAGCACCGGTTAGAGTTAAGTTTTCTGATTTGGATTTTTTTTTTCAGTAGGTATGTGAATGTGACATCACTTTTATAGAGAAGGTGAAAAAAGTCTGATGAGATATAACATGCCGCCTCCACTGGGCATGAACGATGCTCGGATTCTGAACATGTCTAAAAAAAAAAACAATGGAGCCACAAAAATCCATGTCATGTGGTGACATATCCATACAATTTGGATTGTGGATTGGATTGTGGTTGTGATGTTGGACATCGTTCATGTCCAGTGGAGGCGGCATATTATGTCCCCTGTGCGTACAGTACATGTATGATTTTCTTCCCAATTAACACGTGGAGCATCGCAATTTTGCAAGACATACTTTACATTGGATACTGATTTCTTTTTCTTTATAATTTAAAAATGACAGCTCCTGCTTTTTCGTTTGGATTTCAGAACTGTTCCATACCTATTGAAAATGGAAAATTTGAAGTTAAAGTACCTAGTGAAAAAGGAGTAGCTCAGAAAGTCCACTCGAAAACGACAGAAGTCGTCAATGCATACTTGAAAAGTTAAAAAAAACTTCATTCGAATTACGGCATGCTAATTAAAAGCTAGCAAAATTTTCAACATAGCTTGTTTAAGTAATGAAACCAGGACCCATGTTCTGTATAACTCTCGTATCGATAAAATCAGTCGAGAAACGATGGAAAATGGAACAAAACTCAATAATGATTTGTTTCAATTTTCGTCGTTTCTCGACTGATTTTATCGATGCGAGAGTTACAGAACATGGCACCAGCTCTAAAATAACGCAGTCGCTTAGTAAGATACTTAAGTATTTCATAATTTTAATCAAGTTAAACTTCTTACGAAATTCGATTTCAACGTCACGAAATTTAACTTGACCGAGCCCAATTTTAACGAATGAAGAAATCGAACAGAACTAAACAGCAAAACAAAATGAATACAGAAAACTTCCAAAGACTCTGTTCACATTGGACTGTCTCCTCCGATTTTCAAAACGTCAAAAAAAAAGTTGGAGGAGTCAGGCGAATGGGAACACCATCAAATAAATAAGTAGCTTATCGTTGAAAAAAGCAGGTACCACAAATTTATAAAATACATACATTCCTAGAATGTGATTGTTGAAGAGAAATTTTTCTTTTTTTTTTTTTAGATAGAAAAGAAATCCATCTCAGTGATACCTACTTACTCAAAAAAAAAAAAACTGAACTTCGTTGTTCACTGCCGACAGTGTTGAAGCATCTCAGATTTGTAGGTATAGATTTGTTCGTCCATCATCCCAATTTCGTAAAATTTAATATCTTGGAACTCTTTAAGTAGATAAGCGTTTTACCCCGCGGAAGTATTTTGCTTCAATTTCCAATTTCAATATTCAAGTCTAGAAAAAATCATAAAGAACTTCACTTCTTTCCATTGTTCCAATATTTCAATGTCAAAATATGTACGAGTTTTATGTATGTTTGTTGTCGATGGATTGTACAAACTGAAAACTGCTGAAAGTTGATAGTGTGTGCGTTAGGAGCAATAAATAATATCGAAATGGAAGTATCTAAAGGCCCGCTCACAATCGACTTTTCAAAAATTTATTGTTGTGATCAAAATGGAAAATAAATAATAGTTTTTTAACGAGTCGAAAATTTAAAAACCAAAGAGTCCAAATTGGGATTAATCGCAATTTAAAGGAGCGAATGAAAAGTTGAAGTAGTCCGATTGGCCGGGCCGGGTTACTTATCAGTGGTATTCGTCATTGGTCATTCCCTACGTTGCGTTTTGTAAAGTGAAATATAAACTGCGGATGAAAATAGATGCAATAAAATTGGCATTTTTGAGGCGAAAAAAAAACAAACGGAACTCTAGCAAAAAAAATTTGACGAACAATTGCGATAGGAATCTAATACGTATATTTAAGTTTGCCTGACATAAACTAAAAAAGCTCGTTTAAGTGTGGTTGGAGTGAATAAATTTCACTTAAAGCAGCGTAGAACTGTGACGCTAAATCCAGAATATAAAAAACGGAATTAAATCATACAAAATCGGACAAAAATTCACCATGTTGAAACAATTTTTCTAAATATCAAATATATAGCATAATTTTATTAAATATAATTATTATTATAATTCAATCAAAAGAAGGTGTAAGCAACTACAGCCTCGTGTTTCATTCCCGTCAGAATTCATACTTCTTGATTTTTAATTTCGAATTATTAAAATAATTCTGCAGAGTAGCAGAATAGAATAGTTTCAAAAAAATATGTGAGTGCCGGGACTCACGGTTAAATATGTGTAAACATCAACGTTTGTCCAAGTGCCTGATTTTTGTTACTGAACGTCATATTGAATAATGAACACTACATTACCTATATGTAGGCAGTGCTTAAAAAGCTTAGTGTTGAAAGAACGGCAGCGAAATACCCAGTGGGGGAACCGCTGTAACGAAATTTCCAAGCACTAAAAGGCTGGTGGTGAAGTGTCCAACGAACGGTGAAGGTTCTGTATTGAAAGGTCCTGCTTCGTAGTTCACTCTCAACTTTAAGATGACTTCACATTACACATGGATTTGGATATTGTTTATGGTAATCACTCTCTGAGCATCGACAAACAATAACTGTCAGCGGAGAGCACTAAAACCGTGGTTTCAATTAAATGACACCGTACCCAAATTCCAAAGGAACTTAATGGTTTGACTGACAGGGGCCGAATTAAAATATCCAGTTAGAACTGTCAACGAACTTGCAACCCTTATGAAACTCCATCTTTCCATCGAGTAAAACTTACAAAAAGTTCAATCTTAATTTTATACTGAACGAACCTCAAATGAATGTCACTATGAGATAGCCGGCGAATTATATATCTTGAGTTTTTAGAATATTTAGTTGCAGTTGTTGTCAGTGGAAATCACTAAAATCGCAGTTTCAATCGATTGACACAATCAATCGCCTATGGAATTGGACGCTGTGATTTTTAATGAATGTTAACTTCGCGCAAGTACAAAAGTAGCCGATAACTCTGCAATTTGTTCAACCTTAGCTATTTTGTATATCCCAGCCACCTACGTGCCTACAAATTGCAAGAAGAAATTGCATCGTTTAAAAGCAGCATAATGTAAACGTAGAATTTAAGTTCAGATTTGTATCACTGAACGCACCCGATATCCTACCATACCTACAGCCATTGACCTACCATACCTACAATCAATTGTAAATCCCTACAGCTGACTCTTATTATTTTTGTTTTGATTTTGTTTTCCCTTTAATTACTAGGTTCGCGTCCATTTTGTTCGGGGAATAATTAAAATTTAAAACAAAAAAAAACAATATAAAAATATAAGTGTTAAAATGATAAAATCGTCGGTCGCGCTAAAAACAATTTGCTTTCGTCGTTGGCAAAAACAATATAAATGAGTGGTCGCGATAAAGTTTGTTTTGGTCGGGGCAAATCAGATTTCGTAACGTAACGTGCTACAACGTAAAGTGCACGACGTAACGTTGCACACGAACGTTCACGTTTTTTTTCACTCCACCGCCAGCATAGATGTTTACACATCAAAACGCACAAGAGATTACGAGAATCGAATGAAAATTTGTCGCATTTCCGAAAATGTGTATTTCCCACAAGTTTGACCACCTCTGAACAAATTTGCTCGTGTCGTAAGCAAATAACTGAACGTGGAAACCCTGCCTTCCTTAATTCAATTCGTAAGCGAACTGCCACGTTTATTATTAATTCGATTTACTTACCTGACTGAAATATTATTTTTATTGCAGCTTTTTTTCTCTGGGGCTCTATCATGGGATATGAATGAATCAAACATTCAACTGAGGCCTACTTCAAATTCAGAGCTAACTGTTTATTATTTACATCAACTTTTATAGGAAGTGATTGCAAGCAAGCTCAAAAGGAAACTTTTTATTACAGAACCTATTGCACGACTACGTAGGTATTAATCGTTATATAGGTATAATAGTTAAAAATGGCAACGCTGTATTTTAATACTTTTGTTTTAATCTCGCTTTACATCGTCGCTGTAGTCGGTAAATCCTTATTTTTCATCATCTACATTACTTATTTAACTACCATGGTATTCCTCCATATATGTACATACATATATATCATCTATCTTCTTCTACTATAAAACCATATCTCTAACTTTTTCTTGTATCATCGCTTTGTTTTTTTTTTTTTTTTCTTTTGTTTTGTATTCATTTTCCTTTTTGTTTTGTATCGTTTATGCTGCAGCACAATCGTGACAGTTGTAGTTCTGTGGCTTTGGCTGGTCTGGTATAGAAGCTTACCTCTTTAATCGACCGGTTCGCCAGTGTGTCTCTCTCTTGCTTGTACTTAGTTTGTATTCACTCACTACTCAGTCCTGTACATACTGTGTTGCGTTGCGTTGTTCTAAGTCAATAGGAAAAGAGTGAAATAGTGTTGTGGGCTTTGGTGTAAGAGGATTGTTGTCAACTCAAATAAAATTCAATTTCAATTGCCAAGTTGTGTCCTTTTTGTGGTTGGTTTCTATATCAATTTAAAGTGCTTCCACATTTTTTGTGTAATTATCGCAGTGCAAAAAAACAGCTGTTCATTCGCGACCTATAACCAATCCCAATATATACCCAACCCGGCCTCAATCAGCTGTTTTGTTAACAAGTTTCTTTTTTTTTTTCGCTGCAATCTGTCATTCGTCCTTCGTCATAAATCAGCTGCTCAGTGATCGGTTGAAGGGCAGCAACTAGGGAACGACTTTATTCGCGAGTCTTTTTAGTTGTCAAGTGAAAATGTTTTAAGTATTAAAAAAAAAAAAAAAATATATAAATAAAAATCGTTATTTCAAAGAAAGTGTTGTTGTAAACCTACCGCTACGACCACATGATGAAACTCCTTCAGGAATTTATATTTTCGTCTACACGGAATGTCGAGGATATTGCCCTTACACAGGAAATGGTAAAACATTAATGATACCTTTAGAATTTGTATTTGAGAAGGAGAACTCGTTTTTATATCATAATCCAAGTGAGTCACATGTCATAAACGCATGACTCTTGACTTTTGGGTGTCTAGATCACATGTGTCCTTTTTATCATTTGACATATTTTTTTGTTGTTGTTCTGTTGTGCTGGGCTTCTGATTTATTCATTTCATAGAATTATGAATTTTTTATTTTTTTTTTTTGATATCAACTATACCTACGGGCAACGAGATTGAAGTCTTTGAAAATGAGGGTTTTTGTGCTGTGGTTGTTATTCAATTTGTGACTTTTTTTTTTGTTCTGGTCTCGATTTAAATGATAAGGTGTTTTGTGTGTGGGAAGTGTTAGTTTGAAATAAAGTTGTTAAGAGGCGGGAGTAGACAATAAAATAACAATTAATCGTTTTGTAATCTGAGGGTTAGCATTGCAATTTATTATTGAATAAATTAGAACTTTTTTACGCACGCCAATAGAATATACATTTTACATATTGAATTTCATGAATTAAAGCGTTGTACTGCCTTTTAGTTGAGTTCTTTTCATTGGATCTTTGATGCGATGCTAAGGTTTTAAAATCAAATAAATGAGGTAAAATCAAATTGAATACGAGATTTGAGTTGATAAAATGATTTAAAATAAAAAAAAAAAAAAATTGTGCAGAATTCCTAACATTCTGATGTTTTGTTAGTTTAGTTTATAATTTAAAATTGAAGTTTTATTTATTTAATATTTTTTTGTTAACAGTCATACAATCCATTAGCAAAGACAAAAGTAAAATAAAAGTTTTAGTTTATTTAATGAAAATTTGTTGGATATAATAAAAATTGAAAATTAAAAGTTCGTAAAAAAGAGTTTAGTAAATAACCGAGCAGCTTGGTGTAATCTTCATTCCAATGCACAGTGTGGTAGATCGCAAATCTAGCTGGACAAAATTAAAAAAAAAAAGTTAAGCCACATGACTTCTGATCATTTGTTTAGCTTCTCAATACAATAGGTAACTGTTATTTATGTTTTGTTTTTTTATTTTTTACACTGATTAGGAAAAATTAAGCTTCAAAGTCAGTTGTTGTCAACAGGTGCATTCAAATAACAGAGAAAAGTGTTTTTTTGGTATAACTTTGGTTTACGATTAAAAAGGCTACGGTGATTTTATTGTTATAATTTTTTTTTGTTATTATTAAACTATATTTCAAGGTAAAATATAATAATTTTTATTTAATTATTTCCATTGGAAGTATTAAAAAAAAATTATTTTGGTGAGAGGGTGAGAAAGTGGAAAAAATAAAATATTTTCTTTTTTTAAGTAGAGTTAAAGTTAATTATTCCGCATAATTCCGCTGCAAGACTATACTTAAATTAATCTGTTAAGTGTTCACTTTAAGGTAAATAAAAAATATTTTGCGTGTTTTTTGCGACCGCCATACATTTTTTTTCACTTTTCCAGTATAACCTCCACTCTATCGCGTAAATAAATTTTTGAAGAATGGGAAAAAAACTCCCAAAACACATCGAAAAGACGTCGTATTGTCGTATTAATAATGGAAAGATATGGTCTTCAAGACATATCAGAAATTGTTAAAACGAATCTTAAGGCAAATATTAATATTGTTTGCTTTAAGCTAAGCGAAAAATGGAAAAAAAAGTGGAAGGCATCGCAACCGTTTTTTGACATCAAATGCAGTTTGGCTTGATGAACCTGAAAGCGTACAACCTCAAAATCTTGATAAAGCTGGAAGAAAACCAAAAACCTTTAATGACTGTTCTGAAAAATCAAAAAAAAAAGGAAGATTCAAAGTCTTTTAGAATTCAACTGACCCTCAAGAAATTGTTAAGGCTAGTGAGATAGTGCTAGTGAAATTACAGGTGTAAACAAAGAATTAACTGAACGATTTCACATTATTTTGGCAGCTTTAGGAAGTGGTTTTCCAATAAACGAAGATTCTTTTGAAGGT
This sequence comes from Leucozona laternaria, assembly GCA_932273885.2. NCBI lineage: Eukaryota > Metazoa > Arthropoda > Insecta > Diptera > Syrphidae > Leucozona > Leucozona laternaria. The sequence continues at coordinate 49,630,509 of OW026366.1, forward strand.
TTCATTATTGCAACAAGAACCTTATATTTAAATGAATACAATTGGTATATAATGCCAGTTAGCGTCCACAAAATTCTTTTTCATGGAAAAGATATAGTAAGGTCTTGCATTCTTCCTATAGGACAGCTGTCAGAAGAGGCTCAAGAAGCCAGAAATAAGGACACGAGGAAATTTAGAGAGCTATTTACTAGAAAAACGTCGAGAGTAGATACAAATACAGATCTTTTCAATCGTCTTTTAATTTCATCTGATCCATTTATTGGAAGCTTACGTCACAATCCTATTCGAGTTCGAGGTATAATAACAAAAGAAGTTCTTTCAGTATTAACTGTTGATGCTCTTGAGGAGGAAGAATCTTTTTACGACGGATATGAAAGTGAAAGACAAAGTCTATAAGTGTATTTGTGTATTATTATCTGTGTTATTAATGTAATAAAGTAAAAACAAGTAAATAAAAACAATTATTATAAAATTTTTAATGGAGGCTCTACTGTAACAATAGCAATGATGAACTCCGACTTCTTTCGTAAAAATTCACTTAATATTTGTATTTATCAAGAATCTTTGTAATATTTAACCTAAATACAAGTATATAAAGCTATAAATAATCTCAGAATGATGAATTTAAGAAACCAAATTTTTGTCTTAAAAATGTCTGTTTTCCTGTCAGTGAGACTTTTAAGTTTTGGTCTGTTTTTATTAGAAAAAAAAATAGTTTAAAAAAAAAAAATACTGGTTGTTAAGAATCATTAATAGTTATAATTGAAATCATTTTGTATCAAAAAAATTAGCAGAAATTCAAACCAACGCGAGTTATTAATTTTGTCCAGCTAGATTTGTGATCCACCACACTGTGCAATGGGAGCAATTCTTTCATAATTTTTTTTAAAAGTGCATTTCTTCATGTTTAAACTTTTTAATCCCCATCACTACTAGTCCACTTGCGCGTTTCTGCTGCTTGTGTGTTGAACTTCACCATTCCATTTGACAATCGGCTCCTAATGGCATTGAAAGCATTGTTGTTTACATTTCGCTCATCCCTTTGCCGGTCATGTTTTAATTTTTCATAAATTCCTTCGGTTCCGTAATTTTTTTTTAGAATTTCCCGTTAGCCTTCGTCGCCACATATAAAGCCCGTTGTTTCATTCCAGGTAATAATCATGTCGGCAACTTGCAATTTATCTTCACGTAGCACACTATACTTTTGCTTTGGGTACATTCTTCTTGATTTCCCTGCGGAGTCTCAGAAGTTGCTGGCGTCTGACTCTAACTATCGGTGCCAGTCACGAGACACAAATATCCCTGTATTGCAAAGAAACCTACAAGAGTTCAAAATCGCAGCTGCTCTACCTGAATCTGCAAATTCTACCGCTAAGGAGCACGTTTTTGAGCCGACATTTGGTCTCAGCTTACGCATTAACGATCTATCTTTAATTGTCCCGTCGTTGGTTATATTCATGTAGACACTTCTGATTTTATTTTCATCTTCACCATGTCCATCGTTAACTCAGAATATCAGAATATGAGATTTTTTTCCGTGCTCCGCTTGTACAATAGCTCAATCTAATTTTCAAGTCGGTCACATTTCGCAGAGAGATCTATAACTTTCGCCGACAGTTCAACATTTTTACCCTGGAGTTCCTCAAATTTTGAGTACAATAAGGACGGATCTTTTTAAGTAGCAAGGTCTTCTGGTTGCATTTGATTTTTCCATTCGCAAACAAACATCTCCGAGTGGTTTGTCCATAACTGGGTTTCTGCCAAATCTCTTGCTGGCTGCTGTTGAATTAAAAATAAAATGTACAGACAAAAAATTTGAAAAAGTATTTCTGTATATATGTATGTATAGTATACAATACTTTGAGAAAAAGTTCGCTTAGATAAAACTAAATTAAGGTAAGCCAAACCTGTGTTTTATTTTATTACCTGATTGTAGTTGGGCACAATACAGATAATTTTGTTTATTTGATTCGCAAAAATTCTCAACTTTTACTTTTAATTTCGAATTTTAGAGAAGAGCCAATCGTACTCACAACCTTTTAGTATAATTTGACAGTTATCACTCCAGAATCATGATACTACTTAAAAATTTTCTAACTTTAAAGCTCTTAACTTAAATGTTCTTAGTTTTTTTAAATTTTTTAACATAAATACTAAACCTATTTCTTTATTAACTGGAACTGAACAAGCGTAAAACAGTGACAGTTCATGCAAAATAATAAACAAACGTACCCTTTTCACATTTTTAACTGTCAGAGTGACATTTGGAGTTAGTGCGATACTAAACAAAATTAAATAGGCATTTGGTGATTTTAACTTAAATAAAATGTTAAAAAAAATAGTACGATATCAATTCGTTTAAAGGGAATGCCCATTTTACTATGGAGCTTTGGCCCAGAGTGTACACGAACGAGTTTGATATCAAATGAAAGGTGACGTAAAGCATGAGTGAAATATTTTCAAAATCGTTCATGGGAAAGTCGAGATATTTGGACTTGAAGTTGCCGATTGCAAAATAATGATTTCAGATTTTGTTCCAAATAATTGTCCATAACGGGCGAAATAATTGACGTAGAAAATTGTTATTTTTTTTTCGAGAGAATAACTTACATTGTTGTTCATGTTTTGAATTCAATTTTAAAATGACAGGGGAATATTGCGATGGAAAAAACATTAAATTTCGCATAAATAAATAGTTCACGATAGTGATTTTTTCTCTCTCGAAATGTTTCCCTAATTTCGAAAAGGTTCACGATACGAATTTTTCGAATGGGTGTGGGAAAAATTTCATGGGAAACGGAATTTCTGATAGCCCCAAGTATGTAGTTTCCTTTCGGAACCTTTATATTGAGTTCTAATCGTTAAATATGAAAAGCTCATACTCTTAAAATCGAGGAGAAGTAACAGGCTACAATTTTGATGAAAAATTATTGGAAAACATTACTCATTTGAGTGGAAAATATAAAATACATAGACTTAAAATTGAGGAACAATGAAAGGCTACATTTTGTTGTACAAACTAAACAATTAATTCGATTTTTGGTAGTCGAAATACGAAAGAGCTAAATATTTACTAAAACGAGTCTGATGGTCGGCCTAGCCTAGCTATACCTTCAGCCAATAATAACTTGGTAGAGTAGCTCACTCAGGTGCTTGTTGTTTCATTCAAAACCTTCATTTAGGTAAATTTCATTTTTACAATTTACAAATATAATTTTTTTTATTTTTAATCCTTTCTACCGAGACTCGGGAATTTCAGTTATATGGAAAAAATATTGTCTCATTTCTCGTCTCGTAACCCGGTCTATTGCCTTTCCATATCACCTTTTTATCTCTGACAATCGTAAAGTTTCATTATTAAAGCCATCTCAAAAGCACCCAACATTTTCTTTAACAACTTGCAATTGTTTACGAAATTGAACCGTAGGAATAAGAATTTTCTTAAGTATAATTTCATCAAGCAATTTGGAGAAGAATGGACTGAATGTCCTGAGCTTAAGTGGTTCAAAAACCCATATTTTCAGATAGTAACCATTTCTTTTTGACGATTTACCAATCCAAAGATAAGACATAATTGAGCAGAATCAATTTGAATTGTTCCAAACGTAATTTGTAAAGATAATTCCTGAATATAACCAAACGAAAACGAGAAAAGATTAAAATTCACGAAAGATAAATACATAAATAAATAAAGAAGCGTTTTAGTTAGTTACGATATGTAGCTACCAGCTATGACGTAAGTGGAAGGAAAACATTGTATCTATTCTTTTATAAGAAAATTATATAATTCTCTATTATGCCGAGGTAGCCGCAAGTGCAAATTTCTTTAAGAAATTAATATTACCATTTGGCTTCCTCGTGTATGTCCAGCTTCAGATTTATGACCAATATGTTTGCGCACATATAATATTCTGTTCTATATTTTTTCAACACATCCCGATAACCCACCTATCAATCGCCATTATTGTAGTGAGTTGACTTTTTAGAGATGACTGCGTTTTTTTTTGTTAACAGAAAAAATGATCGAACTGTCAAAACAAAACGAACTCACCCGGACAAATTGTCAAATTTTGTTGGCAACAAGATATGTTTTTTTTTTTTTTATTAAAAAGATGTTTGTTGATAAATGTTGATATTTAATAATAATTATGAATGCAGGGATAAATAAGTTTCAACGAAAAAGCAAATGAAAATTTTTCCAATTAAAAATGCATTTTCCACACTTTATTAGTATGATCCTTGGGCACAAAATCGTAATCGTGACGCGGTACAATGTTTAATGACTTTATAAATTTATGATTTCGTACAGTAAATGCACCAAGACTCGCTTGTATAATCAAAAATAGTAAAAAAACCTAAATAAAAACAAATAAATGAAAAAAAAAAAAAAAAACTAGAATCAAATAAGCTTACGCACATCCAACCCGAAAGGATTAGTAGAAAACGGTGTCTGATTGCTTCTAAAAATCCATTCTTTGCATCTTCTTTTTCTGACTCTATCAATTAAGCTAAAAAGTGAATTAAGCTTTTGCAACCCTGCTTTGTAGTGGTACAAGTTACGAGTGAGTTCCATCTGTCATTGGTAAGTTCCTCTATTTTCTAAACAATTTTCGATTTAATGGCACAGTGTGGAATTTTAACACTGGAGTCTGTTAGGCTTAGATCTAAGGATGAACCAGTCCTTGCCAGTTCATCTGCTTCTTCATTTCCTAGAATTCCACGCAGTTTCCAGGGACCCAGCAGAGTCTGATGTTGTGTTGCGTGGCAAGAACTTTCAGCTCTTCGCGACAACATGAAACCAGCTTGGATTTTATTTCTGTGGCAGTAATAGTTTTGATCGCTGCTTGGCTGTCAATGTAAAAGGTGATATCAGCCCGTGGTATCGCCATCATTGAGATCTGTTCGGCAGCCTTATTCACTGCCAGAACCTCTGCTTGGAAGACACTGCTGTAATCATTGAGTCTATAAGATTTGCCTAAATCGAGGGACTCTGAAAAGAAGCCCGCACCTACTCCCGTATCCATCTTCCAAATCTGTACGGGGTGTTGTGTAGTCTATGCATACTTACCTATCCATAAATTTTTGGATAATTCGAAAAGGACCTATACGGGGCTCCTTTTCCAGCTATCGGTCTGGCTAAGTCTTTGAGCACTGTAGGTTGCAGTTTCTTGTACGAATAGATCTAGGGGTCTTAGATTGAGTATGGTTTAAATTCCTGCAGTGGGTGTGGACCTCATTGCCCTGTGATTCCTATGCACGCTAGTCTTTGAACTTAATTATAAGCGTTGTATAATTTGTTGCTTTCTCCATCGCGCTCCACCAAACCAGGCTACCATATGAAAGGATCGGTCTTATAATGTCCGTGTACAATTGCATTATGATTTAAGGGTTTGGACCCCAAGTCTTATCAAAGATCCTGTTGCAGGAGTAAAAAGCGATCATTGCCTTCTTGGCTCATTCCTTAACCATACCCCAGTTCAGCTTTTTGTCAAGAATTACGGCTAGATATTTGGCATGATCTGATAGACTAAAGGCCAGTTTCACAGTCAGAAAAGTGGCACTTAAGTGGGCAATATCACAGTGCACACTTACCTGAATAAGTGGCACTTAAGTCTCCGATTTTGGTGACTTAAGTTCCACTTACGCTGGCTATGAAACTTTAGACTAAAGTTTTAATATGGGAAACTTAAGTGCCACTTATTCCGGTAAGTGTCGACTGTGAAACTGGCCCTGAGTCGGGTTCCTGCTATTGATGGTACGACAAATTCTGGTATTTTCCTTTTGTTAGTAAAAAGTACCAGTTCGGTTTTTTTTCAGGTTGACCGAAAGACCGCATTTCCTCGTCCAGGTAAAGACTTTGACAGAGCGTAGTTAATCTGTTCGCTGGTTGTGGAAAGAAATTCTCCGGTCGCTAGCAGCGCCAAGTCAACTACTTTGACACCGCTATGGTCCAATTCAGTCAGGATTTTATCCATAACTAGTATCCACAAAAGTGGTGAGAGAACTCCTCCTTGTCGAGTCCCCCTAGATGTGGATACTTTGATCTGTGCGTCTCCTAGTTCCGAATCAATCCGTCTCTGTTTAAACATACAGATAATCCTGTTTATAAGGGAATTATCCACTTCAAGGTCTACCAGTCCTCTTTTTACCGCATCTGTACATTTTGTACATTGTTGAAAGCTCCTTCAATGTCCAGAAAGGCAGCTAGAGAGTGTCGTTTCTACTGTGCTTATACTATGTTGTGAAGTTCGCGTAATAATCAAAGCAGTCAAAAATAAAAGCAATCTGCCAGACGTCAATGTATGATTTATTCACAATTGATTCATTTTCATTCACAATAACTTCAAATACTAGGCGAACAATAGTAAATGTATTTTTGAACCTATTTGATTGAAATATTATTAATGTAAGTGACTCAGCCCATGTCAATTTATAATAGTGAAAGTGTGGTGGGCATTCTTCAGAGACCCCCATCAAGTTGCCAGTGCCTGGTGAAGCACCTTGAGTATTTTATACTTTTAATGGCGAAAAACTATTACAACTTTTTGCAAATCGGCATGTCTCTAGTCTCAAAAATTCAAAACCATTCTTTAAGTTCCGTGCAATCTAGGTTGCGTGTGAAAGATGCGTACATATATACGAAGTTCGCATAATTTTTGAAACAACATATCTAAGCTCTCCCTGTTCTCATTGATAAAAGATAGGAGTGGTTGGATAAGTTGAATTAGGACCGCAACGTATATACAACCCGGTAGTCCAATTCCTTGGTCATTCTGATGTGTAGGTACCCGCTTGAATTTTGTTTTTCCCTGATTAAATGAGATTCTCATGAAATATGTCTACCTACAAGTAAATTCCAATGGGAACTCAAGTTGAAACTCAAATAAATATTTTCCGGTTTCAATTCAACTTTTATGAACTGTTACATAGTTAAGGTACATTTCATGCTTCAATAGATACGCGACGGACGCAACAACGACGGCCATTGTAAGGGGTCTCTATTATTATGTAGGAGAAAAATAAAATACAAATTGTTAAATGATCATGCCCCTTCTGCAATAAAGTCAACCAACAAGAAAGATGAATGGAAAAAGCAATATAATGAAATTTAAAAAACAAAAAAAAATAAGAAGAAAAAAAAAAACTAAATAATTTGCTTTGTATATACATATGTAGACTCTTAATAAACTTATAAACAATGAATTTTAAACAATCGGATTTATTGACAAAGCAGATGAATAAACAAATGCGGAAGAAGGGTAACATTTCAACTGAAGCAGTATAGCAGTAGCAGAAACAGAAACAACAAAACTATAGGAAAGCATACCACAGAGACACGTTCTTTTATTTGAACCTGCAAAAGGCAAGGAAGTTCTACTGAATATAAATTACTTAAACGTTGACAAAATAAACAGTACTGTGCAAAAAAAAAAAATGTTTAGGTACATCAGTTTTTCAGTGCTGAGTTAATTCTGAGTTAAACCAGAGTTAGTTAGGGTAAGTTGTACAAACGTGATTCAAATATTGATCCATGGTTTAGCGATTTTACTCACCGAACCAATTTCGGCGGATTAACTAAGGTTTAACGATGGTTTAAGGTTCAACAATGTGATAATAGCCAATTACATGCTTGAACCATAGTTCAAATCGGTGAGTTGAAATTGCTGAATCACGGATCAATATTTGAACGACGTTTTTACAACTGGCGCGACTAAGACCAAGTTTTTCAGTGCAAGATTAAAGTAAAACCCGAGTTAACCTAACAAATTTAGTGATGTAACTGTCGATTTACTGGACAGATTCTATTATTGTTTTATCCTCCAAGTTTATTTAGTCTTTCCGAATGCATCCTTCATTAAAAAAAAAAACTGCTTCTTGTATTAACTGTAGATACATTTATTTGCAGATTAAGCTTACTCTTACCACTGAAAACAACTGGTAACATGAAAATCGGCCTTTCGATTTTGTAGTACCTATGTTAATGATTATTATTGTTCTTCTTATCTACTCTCCTTCTATTAGCTAGATTTTTGACATACTTCTTTCAGAAGTGGATATTCGGTTAATCCAGATCTAACTCCGGATCTAAATTAACTGGAGTTAACTCGGACTAGTATGATTCCACACTGAAAAACTGGGCATTAGGCTTCTGTCGGGTGACATCAGTTGTTGAAATTTCCGTTGTTATAAACCCATAAATAGGAAGGAATAGGAATGTTTAATGGTTGATTAAAAATATTAAAAAATCTCCATGTGAAGAGTAGTAGCCCACTTTTAGGTATGAAAACATTAGCCTTCTTTAAATATTTCCTTCTTTCCTCTAATGATTGTCAAGTAAAAAAAAAACCGTGTTTCTTTCTCCCAAGTCATAGCAACTGATTAAAAAAAAAAACAAAATCAAAATTGTTGATAAATAAAATCTTGCAACACAGTACTGTATAATTTATAGTCTACATATCTATGCATATAAATATTTCTGTCGTCTACCGGAACTTAGGAATAAAATTGGAAAATTACCCTTGTCCATCTGAGTATGACTATTAGGGTTGAGTTAAAGTGTTGCCGCCTGGTGCTGCAGAGAGATAGACAAACACTTTCTATTGGAAACATATGTATAGAAACACATGTTGTTTGATTTTGGCTCGTATATTTCACAAGCACCAGGAGAGGTTAATTAGACGAAGTGAAATAATATCACGTAGATGTCACGTATATATATATACAACATAATATGAGGATAGTTAGGGTGAGAATAATATTCATGAAAAGTTTATTCCAGAAAAGCCTTCAACTCTTCTACCTATGTATGTAGGTAGTGAATAAAATCTCAGAGAAAAATCATACAATGGTTGGGTTGTTTTTTTATTTAAATTCTATTAAAGACAATATTTCGAAATTTTGAGTTTTCGGAGAGAAATTAAGGTATGCATTATTTCACACAATACTGGACAATTTAATGGAGACCATGTATACTAAATTGACCCTTCAGCAGCAATTAAGAAGTGAATGATATATGTATGTATTGGAAATTAAAGATTATTATAATACGCAAAATGATTTAAAAAAATATGCACGACTTGATCGCACGAACTTGCTCTTGTGGTTAAATACTGTATGTAACCCAACATTGAAGATGCTACATCATTTAACGAGTAAATATTAAAAGAGTCAAAAGCACTAAAAAATTGATTTTTCGTTTGATTTTTTTTTTTGTTTATAAAATAATGTTTTTAAAATTTTTTAAATGCATTATTGTTTGAATTATTGAGAAGCATCAGATTGCAAAATTATAACAAAATCGGTCTACTCATGGCAACGATTTACGTGAATAACCCAAAAATAAGACCATTTTCTCAAAAAACGTGGAATACCTAATTTCGTTATGTTAATTTTTTGAGAAAAATCTGAAATGCAGTTTTCTTACCATTGACTTGGTTATTACAGGTACGAAGTTTAATCAAAATCGTTAGAGCCGTTTTTTGAGAAAAATTGAAGAAACTAAAATATTTGTATGGCAGCTACCCGTTCTAGATTAGCTAAAACAAAAATTCGAATTTTTCCTCTAGGGAATCACATAAAATACCCTGTACCAAATTACATGAAAATCGGTCCACCCGTTTAGACTCTAGCTCAAATTACAGTGGACGCACCGACACAGACGCACAGACGTACACACGCACAGACCGACGGACGTTATGACGAAACCCACTTTTTCGGACTTCTCGATTATCGTAGTGTTAGTTTTGATTATAACCTCGAATTTTTTTTTTACACGAAACTAATACCTGCCCTAAAGAGCAAGTAAAAAAAGGTTACATTTTTGGCACTCAGTAAAATGAATAGAGAGATCAGCATCAAACGTCTTTTTCTTAGAAAAATAAAAAAACCTGGACTCAGAAAACAACGCTCTTACCAAGCTGAAATTTCAACTTATGTATGTCAGAAATATGATTAAGACAATTATATGTTCTAATTGTTTAACCCATATCATCTGCAAAAGCTGTCAATAAACCTTTAAAAGGCCCTCTAAACAAGGAATTCATGCACACCAATAAAAAGTATTGGTCCCAACACTGAACCCTGTGGAACTCCTTATTTTATTGATTTATATCACTACTGGTATCACCATATTTCACTCTTTGGGTTTTATCTTTTACACATGAACTCAACCAATCAAACATATAGGAAACATAGGAACACAAAACTTTGAATTTTTTCAATAAATATTATTTCGTGAGCAAATGCTTTTAGTATTTTTATCAAGGATAATAAATTTGAACTTGAAAATTTGAATTCAGACTTTTAGCTCAGGAAAATTAGACCAAAAAGGCAAATCTTCGAAAATATGCATACAAAGCTTTATTTGTGTAGAGAGCTTTGTTTTGACATCTTATGCACATCCTTAAGATTATTCTTTTTGGTTTATGTTTTGAAGAAATACCCCTTTGTACAAAAGTTTCTCATATCTTTTTTTTTTAATTAAAAAGAAAGATACATTTTTGTTTTTTTTTTGTAGATATCTATAAGTGTGAGTTTTTGAGGGGAGATAGCAAAAATTTGCCCAACAAGTTTTTATTAGCAAAGGTCTCACGACTATTTGACATGTTTCATTTTTAGGGCCTTGACTTAACTTGGCAAAAACTTGGCAACCATTAGAATTAATATTTTGTGAAATTACAAGTTCAAAGTTTTAAGAATCCAATAATTGGATTAATTGACGTCAATTTGTCGTGAAAGAAAAAAAATTGCCACCCTTGCTCTTTTTTCAAATAACACCAAAAAATTATCTCAAATAAGAAAAGAAATGTGACATTAAATGATCTAAAAAAAAATAAGTATCACATTAACTGTACGGAAAAATTTTTTCGCGATTTTTTTCCTTTTTTTTCCAAAAAGCCTAAAAATTGCATATTTGAATGAATCCATCATTACAAAAACTTTAATTTGCTATATTTTTTCTTCAAGTGTTTTTGGTATGCCATTCGTTTAAAAAATTGTCGCTCGATGTCTTAAAATAATTTGTGTCATCAAAAAGTTTGTCACGCTTGTATTTTTTTTTTAAATAACCCCTGGTAATGGTTACTCGACGGTGAAGTTTGCATTAACAGGGATTATAAAAAAAACAAGCGTGACAAATTTATGACAAATTTACGTCAAATTTATGAATAATTTACGACAAATTAACGTGACGGTAACGTCAAATTTACGTAAAATTTACTACAATTTTACGACAAATTTGTGACAAATTTACGACAAATTTGTGAAAAATTTAAAACAAAATTATGACAATTTTACGACAAATTAACGACAAATTTACGCCCACTTTACTAAAGAAAAATTATGACAAATTAACGTCAAATTTATGATTAATGTACGACAAATTAACGTGACTTTAACGTCAAATTTATGGCAAATTTACGACAATTTTATGACCAATTTTACGACAAATTTATAACAAATTAACGTCAAATTTATGACAAATTAACGTCAAATTTATGACAATTTTACGAAAAAATATAAGACGAATTCACGACAATTCAATTAATAAGATCATTTTCAGGTGTGTTAGTGCTAATTTGTCTTCCAAGTTAGTGTTATTTAAACAAAAAAAAAACAAGTGCGAAAATTTTGTTTGGTTTCCCGAAAAATTCACGACAATTAGTTTAATTATTATATTCTTGAAATTTTGAAGTGGTAATGCTTACTTGACAGACATCTTTAATCCTTCTTTATTGTTCTATTGGATTTGTAAGATTTAAAAGCTTATAGGAAAAAGATAATTTTTTGATAATACAATAAAAGAAACAAAGGTAGTGTATAGTGCAAGTAATATCTTCTAAATTTCAATCGCAAATGAATACTCTTATTTTTGCTAAGACTTTGAATAAACAATGAAAAGCTTCAATTGAAAGAATAACATCTGTGTGCTATTTCTTAACCCAATCAATATGGACCCAATCAATATGAACCACCCGCTATTTTTTTTTCTATCTTAACATCCTTAATACAAAAAAAAAAAAAACAAAAAAAAAACGACGCGACGGAACTAAATCTGACTCCATTGAATGTGTCTTATTCTGTTCTGTGATTTTATTCTGGGTCAGAAAAATGTTCTCGAATATGCAACCGGGCCGTAAAGAGAGGGTGCGGGAGGGGTTGGCTATTTATTGTTCAGCAGCAGAGGCAGATATTGGTTGTGGTTTTGCTGCTGATGTGTTCACGTGGAGAAACAAAGAACTGGGCGACATTAATAGATCATTGGTTTTATATATTTTTTTTTTTTTTTTTTTTTTAACATAAATAAGGTATGCAGAGGTTTTGATTTTTTTTTTCTGAGTGTGACAAAAGATTCAAGGATTCAAACATATTTATTTATGTATATGTACATTTGAACACATAAATGTAGGTACAAACTGTTAATGGATTTGTCTGTTGTTAGGACATCTTCAAATTAGTCTATAGCAATACTTCAATATGGTTTTATTTTTTAAGAAAAAATATTATTGAAGTTTTGGTTTAAACAAAAAAAAAATAATAATAATAATAGGTTAAGAGTTGTGTAATACATACATATTCCATACCAGCCCGTAGGCATGGCAAGGCACGTAAGTTCAAATCAAATATAGAAGTTTCTTATCGTTTGATTCACGAACACATAAAAGGAATTCTAGGTTTTATTGTTTAGGGCTATAATTCGATGCAAAATTGAATATGAGGTTATTTTTAATTTTTTGTTTACAACTGAATTTGCAAGTTAGACCTATATTTCATTTAAAAATAAAAAATAAATAATACGACTGGGTCGCACGTATGTACCTACTTTCTTTTGAAGTTGAAAAAACTGTATGTTTAATACTAAGGGCCTGTTTCACAATGTCCGATAACAGTACTGATTAGTAACCTGACTCAAAAATATTTATTTATTTATTTAACATCAATCAGAGATTACAATAATCATCTTATAGACTAAAGAAATATTCGTTAAAATATATATAAGAACAATTAATACATTTAAATTAAAAACGTCAATTATTTAGAAAGTGTAACAATAGTTTATTTTTTAAAGATGCTCTACTATAATGAAAATTAAAATCAACTACATCGGATATAAAATTATTCCCTAACACATCGAGTTTTTGGCTCATTAAAAGCATAATTCGTTCCCTTAGTTGACGAGATGGTGCATATATATCAATTAAAGATGAACGATAAGGGCATTTAATATGATGTGACAAAATATCACTTATAAACATAACTGAAAAGATTTTGCGTCGATTTTCAAGTGACTGTATGCCGATAAGCTTGCATCTTGTAGAATAAGAGGGCATTTCAATGTTCCAACCAAGTTTCCAAACAACAAATCTTGTGATTTTTTTTTTGGATATTTTCTAATCTCTTGGAATGAGTGTCATAGTATGGATTCCAAACCACACAGCAATATTCTAAGATAGACCTCACATATGCAGAAAACAGAGTCTTAAGAGTGTATGGGTCCGTGAAATCAATCGAATTAATAAAACCTAACATTGAAGTAGCCTTGGCTGCAATATATTCAATATGTTTAATAATATTGAATTTAGGATCAAAAACGACACCCAGATCTTTTTTTTCAAAAACCCTTTCAAGAACATTATTTCCAATTTTATATTGAAAGAAAATAGGCGAGTACGAACGACAAAAGGAAAAACACTGACATTTGGTAACGTTTAAAAGTAATTGGTTTATTTTACACCAATCTGTAAGCCTGTTTAAGTCTTCTTGCAAAAGAAGGCAATCAGTTTTAAGTTTAATGCATCTAAAAAACTTTAGATCATCTGCAAATAGAAGGCGAATGGAATTTACGAAAACATCTGGCATGTCATTGATGAAAACTAGAATAAGGAGCGGTCCAAGGTGACTACCTTGAGGCACACCTGATGTTACGTAAACAGGACTGGAAAGAAAATCACCAATAGACACAAATTGAATGCGCCCAATTAGGTAAGATGCCAGCCATTTCAAAATACTTGAATGAAAACCTATTCTTTCAAGTTTATTCAATAAAACTGAGTGGCTGACTCTATCAAAGGCTTTAGCGAAGTCTGTATAGATCACATCGACCTGATACCCTTCCTGAAGCTTTTTTAAAACAAAGTTTGAAAAGATAGAAAGGTTAGTAGCTGTTGATCTACCAGTAATAAAACCATGTTGGAATGGTGAAATAATTTCCTTGAGTATAAATGTAAATCTATCGAAAACAAGCTTTTCGAACAGTTTCGGAATAGTTGACAACTTACAGATTGGGCGGTAATTTGATACTTCCTGCTTAGGACCTGATTTATGAATAGGTACTATAAACGATTTTTTCCACTCAGATAGAAATCCACCAGTAGAAAGAGAGCAATTAAAAAGGTATGAAAGGGGTTCTGAAAGCGCTGCAACACACATTTTCAGGACTACGGGAGGAATCCCATCTGGGCCAGGCTGTTTATCACTGTTCAAATTTGATAGTGCTTTTTCCACTTCAGAAACACTGATAGTTAACCCTCCAATATTAATCAAATTATCAGTATTCGCTTGGTTGGAAGCACACTGTTGATGATAGGAGCTTGTAAAGTTGGACTTAAATTAATCGGTAAATAAATTACAAATTATTATATCAGAATGAGTTGAACCTAAATATTGCATGTTTTTTGGAATACCACTATTTTTTTTCTTATTTTTGATGAACGTCCAAAAGTATTTGCTAATATTTTTTAAGCTAGTTTCGATTGAAATAATATAACTTTTATACAGAAACTTATTTAGAACATTAAATTCCCTATCAAGTCGAATGTAATTGCTTTCAATTGTAGAGTAATATTGGCACATTCCACAGGAGAAAAAGACACTAGATAATTTAGGAGGATGGGACCAATATTGTTTGTTTGTCCAACGCTTGATTATGATTGTATACCGTACAAAATCGTTTGTCCACCCTTAGTTCAAAAATTATTCAATATTTCTTTTTATTTCAACTTTCACAAAACAGAAAAGGGCCCCTAAAACTCCCAAAACATAACTTAAAATAATCGGACCAAGTGCGTTCATTTGTTCACTAATTTTTTTAATCACAGAATCCATGACTTGAGCATTAGAGACATGACTAATCAGCCGATTTTGGTTGAGTAGCACCAGTTAATCAAAAATTTCCTGAAATTTCGTTTCTTCATGATTGCATCAACTAATTACCAAAGAATATAAAAACGAGAAACCGAGGAACGTGAAAGTTCCTTATTTGAGTTCTCTTTGTATGACTTTGTTCAGTGGTAACTTTTGATGCAACAATTCAGCTGCAGAATTTAAAAATAAACACACAATAAAAAAACATTCTCTGGCTGCCATCCGTGTCCTTTTTGACCAGGGGTTCATTGCTGACCGCTTATTAATGTCAAAATAAAGCAAAATAAAGCTTATGCCAAAAAAAAAATAATTTTAGTAAATGTACTCTTAACTTTTGAATGATCATATAGGATAGTTTAATCATTGAAATATTAGTATTTAAATATTGAAATTTTATGAAGTAGATTGAATTGAAACGTACTGTTTTTGACTCAATTCAAGTCATCAGTTTTGTTTCAGCATTAAAATGATGTTTTCAGATAGAAACCTATTATACGGTAACAATTTTCTATTAACTGTCAAAATACAAAACAGAAAAGACAGAGATGTTCTAAGACGGTGTTCACATTTGACTCATTTCTATAACTTTTTTGTTTTTTGCTTGAAGTCAACTTCTAATGTTCAAACGCAAAGTAATGTGAACACAACCGATTCACTCTGACTTTGATTCAACGATTGAAGAAATTTTTTAATAGAAAAATTGTAATTTTATTAAAAAAATATGCTTCCACACGAAAAAACTTTGCATTCTATTGTATTTTAGTGCCAAAGAAAAAGTAGCCACGTCAAAAAAAAAACAAAAAAATTAAAAAAAATCACCCTTTCCTGGTTTTCTCTTTCCGACATGAAGTGGGAGCAAGATAAAGTACAGAGATGTTTAAAAAATTATATAAAAAGAAGGCTTGCAAGTATTTTTCCACCCAAAAACTGACAAGTGCAATTGACGTTTAATCTTGACATTACACAAACGAAGTGCAGTTTCTAAGAATAATATTTTTCACTTCTCTAAAGAAAAAATTAAATCTTGTTCAATGAAAATAAAATGTAATGAAAACACCGAAATGTTTACTTTTTGTCATTTCAATCTTTAAACTCGTATTAAACTCTAGGGCCGCTCCCCTTATTCAACTTGACAGGAGAAAACGAATACTTTTCTCGTTTAAAATAAAGCATTTCATATCTTGTTTTGGATTATAATTAACTAGAGAGAATCAAAAATAGGGAAAATGGCAACCACTTACACAAACATTAAATCAACAAAATTTGACCGGTGATTGAAGAACATGATTTGGACGATATGTGGTTCCAACAAGACGGGGCAACAAGCCACACAACACGACCAATTATGGCTTTATTGCGTGGTGAAGTTTCCTGGTCGTGTCAATTGGCCACCAAGATCATGCGATTTGACAAGGTAAGTTTTTTTCTGTGGGCCTACGCAAAATACCGTGTTTTCGCGAATAATCCCCGAACTCTGGACGCATTAAAAACTAACATTACTCATTACTTAAGTTATGGCCGATATCTTGCCCGAAACGTGCGAAAAAGTGATTAAAAATTACCTCAAAAGAATCGCATGCTGCGAATCTCCCCGAGGCGGCCATTTGAATGATATTGTTTTTCACACTTAATGGCAAAGTCGAAACAATAAAATGTTCATCAAAAATGTATCGCTGTGTGTGTTTTATTAAGCTTTACTTTCGAAACCGAAAAATTAATGATGAATTAATACATTTATATTTATAAACTAGAGCCAGTGGCCAAAATTCCACGTTCAATCTTAAAGAATAGGTATAGAAACGAACTCTGTGTGCTTACGTCCCAAAAGTTCCATTTTATAGTCCTTAGTTCTGTCAAAGTTCATAATTACAAAATAAAATTGAACTTAGTGGCTGATTATATGGGTAGTTTTCCAGTTGTTTTTGTTTTTACTTTGATTGCTTGCATTTATAGGAGATTAAAACATAGAATAAAGTTGGGCAGCCACATATTAATGTGTTGATATGTAGATGACTATCGTAATAAAGGGTTTTTCAACAAGGACGCTACTAAAGTAGAGCAACAGGGACAGCAAACGACGCCATATTTCTTGCCGCTCTTTTGACATTTCCCTTCAGTAAGGTTTGCCATTTTATGATGGAAAGAAACACGAGCCAACAACGAGTCGAAATTATTAAAATTTATTACCGAAATTCGGAGTCAGTGGCCTCAACGTTAAGAGTGCCAAAAATCGAAAAATCATCTTCAGGGATGAGGCTCATTTCTGGCTGAATGGCTTCGTCAATAAACAAAATATGCGGTATTGGTCAGGCAGCTATCCACACGTACTCCATGAGTCATCATTGCATCCCGAAAAAATTACGGTTTGGTGTGGTTTATGGGCCGGCGGCGTCATTGGGCCGTACTTCTTCCGTGATTATCAAGATCGGCACGTTATTGTGAATGGGGATCGCTTCCGTTCAATGATTACCGAATATTTGTGGTCCCAATTGGATGATATGGACTTGGAGGACATGTGGTTCCAACAGGACGGCGCGCGCCGCAAGCCACACAGCGAATGTCACAATCAATTTATTGGAAACCAAGTTTGGAGAACGTGTTATCTCACGAAATGGTCCAGTCCCTTGGCCGCCTCGGTCGTGCGATTTGACGCCGTTAGACTATTTCCTGTGGGGGTGGGGCTACGTCAAGTCTATGGTCTATGCCAAAAAGCCAGCGACGATTGATGAACTTCGTACGAATATCGAACGTGAAATTGCAGCAGTATCGGCCGATTTATGCTTGAAAACCGTCGAAAATTGGGTTCAGCGTCTGGATTTCTCCAAGCGTGCCCGTGCTGGCCATGCAAAAGAAATCGATTTCCATACATAATGGCATCGAACGTACTTTCACAGGAATAAAGAATTTCATTGATATCCAAAACCGTTTTTGTTTTATTTAAAAAAACTTTTGAAGCGCTCTTACTGAAAAACCCGATATGTCAATTGCAATTTGTTTTATTGCTCAAACTACAAAAGCAAACTGTTGTTTCTATAATGACCAAATATTGTAAAATAATTCATTTTCTGTATCTACATACATACATAAAAAGCGACAAAATATATTCGCTACAAAACGTTTGAATAACTTGATATCAGAGTGCGCGCCAAATAAAATATTCTCTAATTGAAAGTGATTTATTTCATCAAAGTTCTATTTTGATATCCTATTTCTGTGTGTGGCTCCATAGGAGATTCTTTGTTTAACATAATCCCGCACAAAATCGAGTCACAAATGATTGGAATAAATATTTTATGCTAAACAGATACACACACAACCTAGATCTCATTGCATTGCTAACGCCTAAACGCCTTAGCCATGCCGGCCGTATCGCGCCGCGCCGCCATTTAAACGCAAAAGAACATGAATTTTTCACAAGCTTTCTTACCTCATAATATAACGATGTAATTTCAATTCCCTTTTTCGTATAAGTTTCTTTTTATATAAGTACATTACATTATTTAGGCTATCTGTCAAGGAAGCTTAGGAAATTATTCAAATTAAATAATTTATGTGTCTCGATTCAAATCTTTCTAACACAAAGTAAAAAAAAAAAAAAAAGACAAGAAAAGACAAGCCAAAAAAAAAAAAAACCAAACAAAAAAAAGAAAGATTACGCATACACCCGTGATTAAATGACGTCTGCAAATGCTGATACATACCTATAGCCTTAGGTCAGTTAACTTAGCTATTTGTATGTATTTGTGTGATCATATTTATGTGCGCACACACAAAAAAATTAAATGTTTGAAAGATTTTTGTATGTTTTTTTTTTTTTTTTTTTTTTTAAATTCGAACATACGATCAACACGATAAAAATAACTTGTTACTCGTTTATCCTTGACTGGCGAGACCTAATGTCCACAAAGCGGGTTTTCATGAAAATTTCGCACATTCTCTATCGTTTTTTATTGAAAGTCAAGGTCGACAATCAATTAAAAAAAAAAAAAAACGCATGATTTTTCTTTCGTAATTTTTAAGCGCTTGTATTTTGTTTGTTTTTTGAAAATCTTTGAGAAAAATTTAACAAAGTCAAATTACTAACGAGAAGGAACGCACTTGATCTAAGGCTTCAAGGCTATAAATTTGCTACGCATTGAAGATAAAAAAGTTTTTTGGTTTATTAATACCAAATATGTACCCTAGACATTTATTTCGAGTGCCGTTTATTTGATCGACCAAAACGACTTTTGTCGACAATTTTGTTTTGATATATCTTAAGTTGTCGTTGCATTATAGATGTCATCAGTTGTTTTTGTACAAGCGATTACCAACAGCAAAATAATGCTATCGACATAGCTTTGGATAACAATTTAAACCCGAACATATTCTTGATACGTCGGAATTTGATCGCATTGAACGTTGAACGACACTCGCAATAAAGGCTCGGGCAAACAGAACGCGATCTGGGGGTCGGGGCAGAACTCTAGTTGACCGCGGGGATCATTCGGCGTTTTAGTTTTTCCCATAATTTCTTCGAATACACAAGGGTTGCTTAAGTTTACTAAAGTAAACTAAACGCAGATAATACTTCCGGCGCATGATGGTAACGACGCGACGGTTAATTCAATTATGCTTGTTTGGGATTTGTGTTAACAAAATGTATATATGCTGGCCTCACACGACCATAGAAAATGGTAAAGGGTTTTCCAATAAGAGGTGTTATTTTGAATAGCCCGCTATTTCGGTAGCTGTCACTTTTAAAGCTGTCATTTTTTGACATTTGACAAGTAGAAACTACGCCATTAATAAAAATGGAACGATACACGCTTCAACAACGCATTGAAATTATTAAAATTCACTATGAAAATGGTGAAAATTTGGCAGAGACGGTTCGTAAAACTAAAACATTTTTGGGTCGTCGTGAAGCACCTTTTCGGACCGCAATACAGAAATTGGTGGACAAATTCGAGCTGTTGGGACAAGTTAGTGATGTGAAGAATAAAACCCGTGCACGTCGCTCAAGAACAACTGAGAATATTGCTGTTGTAGCCCAAAGTGTTGAAGAAAACCCAGGTTTGTCCATTCCTCGTCGTTCTTTGGAATTAGGCATTCCACAAACGTCATTACACCGTATTTTGCATAAAAACTTGGGTCTTAAGGCTTATAAAGTTCAGTTAACACAAGAACTCAAGCCGGCTGATCACCAACAACGTCGTGTCTTTGCTGATTGGGTCCTTGAAATGCATGAAAATGATCCGGAATTTCATCGAAAAATCATCTTGACTGATGAGGCCCATTTCCACCTCGGAGGCTACGTCAACAAGCAAAACTGTCGCATCTGGGGCTCGGAAAACCCAAGAGTTATTGTTGAAAAGCCTCTCCATCCTCAACGCGTGACTGTTTGGTCCGGTTTATGGTCCGGCGGGGTCATTGGACCTTACTTTTTCGAAAATGAGGCTGGAGCAACAGTTACGGTCAATGGATTGCGCTATCGAGAGATGATTAATGATTTTTAATGGCTGGAATTGGATGGTATTGATCTGGACAACGTTAAATTTCAACAAGACGGCGCTACGTGCCACACAAGCAATGAAACCATCGATCTTTTACGGGAAAAGTTTCCGGACCGTGTTATCTCTCGAAGAGGTGATCACAATTGGCCACCGAGATCTTGTGATTTAACACCTTGCGACTTCTTCCTTTGGGGCCACGTGAAAGATAAGGTCTACGCCAACAGCCCAGCGTCGATTCAAGACCTCAAAGATGGAATTCGTGAGGCTATCGAGGACATAGGGCAGCCACTTTGCGATTTGGTTATGGAAAATTTCATGAAAAGGATATGGTCCTGTAAGCGTGGTCGTGGCGGCCATTTGGCTAATGTTGTGTTCCATTATTAACGGCATACCTTCCTCTTTATAATGAAATAAACATCCGATCATTTATCTCAAAAAATGCCATTTTTCTTTCAATATCAAAATAACACCTCTTATTGGAAAACCCTTTACAACACCCAATTACATGCTGATAATCGAAACAGGAATATCACCATTGTTTGTGAAAACTTTAAAACTACGAAAGGCTTCCCAAAATCTTTGCCATGCAAGCTATAAAAAGAAGAAATGTATGGTATAGGAAACTTGAGGATCTTGCAAGCTACTGTAGAATGGAATTCAATTCTGTAATAGAAAATGGAAGACTACCAACAAAATTGCTCAATGAACTTATCTCCAAAGTGGACGAACAATACGGGATTGATTGTATAGATATGGCTACGTTCTCAGTTCATCGATCGGTATATAGCTCTCTAAACCACAATTTGTGTGAAAGGAATTATTTCAACAAACCTAACAATCAAGAACTAATATCCGCAATCTTCAAAATGAGAGGAGAACTCATCAAGCTGAACTATATTCTACATCGTTCCGATTTGCCGATCTACTGCAGCCTTTGCAACCTCAAGGAGCGAGAAGATCTTGTTCACTTCATTGGGAAATGTCCTGTTCTTAAGGAAACTCGAAGATTTTATCTAGGAAGCGATGTTAAATCAGAAGCAGAAGCAGAAGTCTTCATCATCGTCGGCTCGACAACCGGGGTCCGGTCCTGGCCTCCTTCAACAAGTCTCTCCACCCATCCCGGTCTCGACCCGCCGCCATCCAGTTGCGCACCCCAAGGCTCCGGGCGTCCTGGTCTACGCCATCTCTCCAGCGCAAGCATGGTCTACCACGCTGTCGTCTACCATAGAATGTACTACAAAGAACTTTCCGAGCAGGTTCCTCTTCGCTCATGCGAGCTAGGTGCCCTGCCCACCGGAGTCTACCGAGTTTAATTTTTGTCACGATATCTGCTTCAAGGTAGATTGCGTACAATTCATGATTGTACCGTCTCCGGAATCGTCCTTCCTCACATATGGGGCCAACAATTCTCCTTAAGACTTTTCTCTCGAACGCGGCTAAGAGGTCGGAGTGCCTTTTGCTAAGCACCCAAGTCTCGGATCCATATGTGAGTACTGGCAGGACCATGGTCCTGTACAGCAGCAGTTTTGAAGTTATGGTGAAATTTCTGGATTTGAAGAGCTTTGACAGACTATAGTAGGCTCTGTTGGATTTGAGAAGCCGCCCGCGTATTTCTTCTTCTATATTGTTATCGGCTGCTACTATTGACCCAAGGTATTTAAAGAATTGCACCACTTCAAATTCGTGCTCCGCTACCTTGATTGTTTGACCAACTGTTCCTCTCGCATTCGACGCCACCATGTACTTTGTTTTACCTTCACTAATGTACAGCCCCAGATTTTGTGCCGCCTGCTCGATCTGGATGAAGGAATCATGTACAGCTTGCTCAGTTCTTCCGATGATGTCGATGTCGTCTGCGTAAGCCAGTATCTGGCTGGACCTGTTGACGATGGTCCCTCTTGTTGCCGTGCCAGAGTCACGGATTGCTTTCTCCAACGCCAGGTTGAAGAGGAGGCAGGCCAAACCATCCCCTTGTCGGAGTCCATTAAAGATGTTGATTGGTTTGGATAGCAATCCGGCTATTTTTACTTGGCTTGTTACGTTGGTCATGGTCAACCTACATAGTCGTGTCAATTTATTTGGGATGCCGAATTCTCTCATGGCTTTGTAAATACCCTGGGTATGCTATCGTAGGCGGCCTTAAAGTCTATAAACAGGTGGTATGTTGGGATGTTAAATTCTAGACATTTTTCCATCGCCTGCCTAAGGGTAAAGATCTGATCAGTTGTTGATTTGCCTGGAATGAAACCACACTGATATTGTCCGATGATGGTTTTAGCGTATGGGGTTATCCGGTCTTGTAGGATAGACGAGAGTATCTTATAGGCGGTACTCAACAACGTGATACCTCTATAATTGCTGCACGTTGTGACATCTCCCTTCTTATGTATGGGGCAAATTATACCTTTTCGCCAGTCTTCTGGAATTTCTTCATGCTCCCACACGTGCACTATAATCTCATGAATTGCTTGACGTAAAGCTGGCCCGCCGCCGTGTTGAAATAGTTCGGCTGGTATACCATCGGCTCCCGGGGCTTTGTTTTTCTTTAGCCGGCCTATAGCCTTCTCAACCTCTTCTATGCTTGGTGGCGGCAACATAGGGTACTCTTCTTGAAGTAGTGGAGCCTCTACTTCTGCAGTGAGCTGACCATTTAGCAATTCATTGAAGTACACTTCCCATCGCTCCAGTATGCTTTGAGGATCGGTGATCAGATTTCCCTCTCCGTCCTTGCAGTATGTGCAGCGTGGTGTGTACTGCGTCATGTTTCGGACGTAATGATAAGAAGCAGGAGGTAGTCAGAAGTACTAATATTTCGAATTTCCTACCCATTGTGAGAGGGCTTCCCCAAGGATCAATACTTGGACCTCTGCTTTTCTCCCTCTACTTGAATGAGCTCCCCTCACTTATTTCATCTTCATTCATTCAAATGTATACTCATGATGTCCAATTATTTAAGAGCTGTCCACTCGGGCTAGTATCTTTTTGCGACGAGACTAGAGACATGATAATTTATAACAGTTGTAACAGTTTTTCGCCATTAAAAGTGGGAGTGTGTTCCCCACCGGCGGAGGGCCCTGGCCCTGCGTGGCCGTATAAACAGTACTTTTATAAACCACAATATAAGAATTGGCATGTCTAGACTCACTTCCGTTTTGTTTTAAACTCAGAAACGTTCTGTAATGCGCCCGCAATTATTAATTTTTTTTTTAAATTTATTGAGATGCGACTTCGAAAGGGGGATGATATACATTTTTCACTTTTATTTTACTAATTAAGTAAACAATTTTATTCTTCTTATTCCGATTTTATCAAGTAGCATTGTTACCCTAGCACACGATTCAGGTTCAATTCAACATGGCACAGTTTAACTTTAACAATGTCCAGCTGTGCAGTTTACATATCCCCTTGTCAAATTAAGGCTATGGCAACGTTACGAGGACAATGAAATATCAACTCATTTATGGAACTTACTAACTTGTGTCTAACTAACATCTAGACCTGAAAAAATACTTAAAATAAGCAGAAAAATACTAAAATCAAAGAGATTCATGTTTTACCCGTTCTAGAAGATTAAAACAACAAACCTTATACTAAGAATACCTATGTACATAGATTCACATGCATCCCATTTCGCATAACAGGCAAGTTACATAATAAATACTCTTTTCATAAAATATATTATATCTCTCTCTGTCTCTCTCCGACGAAGAACTTTACTGCAAGCTTTTAGTCTAATTAAAATCGCGGAATATTAAAATCAATAGTTTTTTGATTCATTTCACTTCACATTTGAAAAATCACAAAAAAAAACTTTTTTTCTATTGCCTGCACTGCACTGCACGCCCCAATCCAATCAAAGTTATGGTCGGAAGCATCAATGAGACGATGATGTATACATAGTTTTTTGTCACACATCCTGTATTTGTTTTGTGCTTCCATTTGCCACCGCGCTCTGCCGCGCCACCGCCGCCGCCGGCCGCGCCGACATGTCGCTAATTCATCATCGTTCATTAACAAGTGCAGTCGAAGTTCCCCCATGCCATCACACTATCAGAATTTCCAGTGCTGGATGATGATGTTGATCAAATCTGTCACCATCACCACCACCACCATCACCATCACCGACGACATTATTGTCACTTAATCTGCGTCGTATAATTATCATCATCATCATCATCATCAGTGGCTGTGGCACTCGCACTATTCACGCCTTTGCTTTGCCGATGGAATACCCTTCAACGGTTTAATAATGAACATTAAATACATTTAACACTCACTTGCACATTGCAGCCAAAAACTGGACTGGACGCGGACTCACTGTGACGTGTGTTGAGTTGAGGTGATGTAAATATGTAACTATGTATCTATGTATACATTTATATATAACTTGATGGCCTCTTTTTGTGCAAATCTGTAGAAAGTCAAAATATACTCACCTGCAAGTGCTCTCGAAGTTAACGGAAAATTAATTTTAAATCCCTTGGCAATTGACGTATGGCTGCTGCTTGCAGTTGAAATCGATTATGATAAGCTGTCAAAGTGGATGAAGGATGAAACTCAGAAAGTGAATAACACATCAGATTCGAGAAGTAGAAACTTCCCAAAAATGCACCCTGACGTCATAATAGTAATAGTATAGAAAATAAAATACCACTGCACTGGCACTGCAACGAAATTACAATGCTATAGATTTTGAATTGACATTGTCCTATCTCGAAAGTTGATGATGATTCATGACAATTGTTGTCGTAGTTGGGGCTCCTTTGTCAAAGCTATTTAGAAATAAATTATAATGGATATGCGATGAGTGGCTTTGTGAAACCTATTCAAACCTAGATTCTTTGTAAAATCGATTTTAGCTATACAATGGATAATTTTTCAAAATGGAGGAATTATTAGCTTGCAAATTTTCTGTAATTAATCAAACATAAAAGAATCAATTTGCATTAAAATTATAGGAAAATAATGATTTGAGAAATTGGATTTGTTTTGATTTATTGGATTGGAGAGAGTGCAAATACATATACAGCTTTATTTTGTGCAAACTTATTCTTATAATAAGAATCAAGTACAATTGGTTGCTTTTATACCAATATTTATGATAACCTTTAATCTTGAAAAGAACCTAAGTTATGGGTTCAATATCAAAAACATTAGCAAAAGGCTTTTTTGGTGAATTGCACAACTATATACAGCGCTCAAATTATGTTTTTTTTTTTTTAAATTATAAATTTAGCAAATTGGTAGTAATAAGAAAGTACAATTATATTTTTTTTTTCATCAGGAATTGTTTTCTAATGCATTTTCAAATGGTTCATGGCACCTGTTGTTTTAAGAGTAGGTTGGTACTAGAATTTTTTTATTTAATTTATTTTATGTGTAGTGTAAACAGGCCACAGGTTTTACTAGTCTACAACTTTGTTTTAGTAACATCCCTGGGTTTGTATTCTGTCATTTGTTTTCTTGACGTTTTACCTTTTGAAGATTTTGAATTTTTGTCCCTGCAGAAATCGCTCATTTTTATTAAATATTTTATTGATGTCAGAATGATGATGGGTGCTTGGATAAATGCATGGTTGCTTTGTTTACATGCGGTCAATTGCAATCATATTAACTTCATACAAAATATTTGCGCATTTGTTTTACGCTGCATTTATGAATACTTTTTCTGATTTGAGTCGTGTCATATGTCATAGGGAAAGAATTTGACAGATGGAACAATAAAGAAAAGGAAATCGTTTATACTATATACCTATCTCTATCTTTAATAAACAAATTCAGATCGCATGTGAGTTTTTATAGTTGCACATTTGCGCTGCAAATATTTGCGGTTTGCTTTTATGAAAATCTTACATTTATCATTTGCATTTATGAAAGTTATGCATTTGTCAGGCTTTTGCAACCATGCATTTATGAAAGCACCCGATGTATTTCGACCATTTCGGCTGGATTTGAAGGTGTTAAAGCTGATGATTCTGGCCGTGAATATGGTGATGTTATTGCGTCTTGAATATTATGTGTTTTGTACTATACTCTGTCCAACAAAAATAGGCAGTACACGTCTTATGGGAAAGCTTTTTCAAAATCAGTAGCGTGCCATATTTTTGCACCATATTAAATTGAAATAACTCCTCCACAAAAAGTGTTTGCCTGCCCGTGAATTTCCAATAGTATCTGACACAGACCCAACGTCATATTCAAGGCACATCTGAGTGTGGACTGAATTGCTGTGGCCAATGGCGATTGGCTGCTGCTTGATGTACATTCAGAGTTACCCTTGTCCATTTGGTAATTCGTTCAGCTTTTTTTTAATTGAGTTTCTGTTAAGGTGGTTTTGATTTTCGAGCTTTCAGAAAAAGCTTTTAATAAAGAGTGTTATCGTGTACACTACGACAACCCTGTGAAAGCTTTAATGACGGACAGATTTATGGAATCCACTGTAGCCCGAATGAGAGGCAAACGTCCTATCTTGCCTACACTGCCAATTTTTTGTTGGACAGAGTATAATGTGGTGTTTTTTTCTTCAAGTTTTTGCGTTTTTATTGATGACTATCAAATTATCATCGATCTAGGATGGTGAGTCTCGTTGACGCCTTTAGAGCGAGTTCATTTTCCAGATTTATTTTTGTGTTAGTCAAACGTTTTGATTTTCTTCAAGTAAATTTTGATTTTTAGTAATAGTATTTTTTTTTTTGACAATCTTAATGGTTCTATAAGTTTTCTGAGATGTTTGAGATGAAAAACCTGATGAGAACGTAAATGTAAAATGGTTGGAATGACTGATCGTGTGCGGAGAAGGCTCATGTGGTACTAATTTCGCGAGGCCATATTTTGAAATTCGCTTTCTGGCGAAAGTAAGTCGAACTCGAATAATTTGTATTTTGAGTTTCACGATTCGAAAGGTCACATTATCAATCGACTAGCAAACTTTGACTTTCGAATCATTCGAATCAAATGTCATTTTATTGTCATTTAAATTTTTTCTGGAGAGATTCTGCAGAGAAGCTGAATAGCTATGGATCTCCTTCTAAAGACGGTGCTAGTGGAAAAATGTTTACAAATTAATTTTGTAATTGTAATTCGGTAGCAAGCTTTTCAAACACATAATTGAAAGTACTTATTTCGTCGAAATTTGTTAACAAATCTTCAAGGAAATGATTTATGTATGTATCAGGCATTGAAAAGGTATCTGATTTCACATAAATATATGCACTTACTTTGTATTATCAAATTCAAAGGGATATGATGCATCCATTATCCTTCTCATATACACCTGCTCCTCGCCGCCTTCACTGTTCATAAATAAAACAATTGTCATTTTATGTTTTTTTTAACGTTTTACTAGAAGTTATTTGAGTATTTTTATGAAACTATGTATCTACAAATGTAATTGCAAATTTAAAAGTGTGACCAGATATGTGTTAATTAAATAGACATTCAAGTTGCCTTTTGAATACCTGCTTTTTTTTGTTGATCAAATTGAAACACTATTTTGAATTGATATGAAAACTTAAACATAAATCCACTATTTTAGTATATCCAGAAGTTGTATCGTTATTTTACTTGTTTTTGGTATCAATAAACTTACAATAATTGTTTTCAGTTTTTATTTAAATATGTTTGTTCAAATAGTAAACTTTACCAGGCCTTACATTACTTATCTTTACTTAATTTTTCTTAAATGATAAGACGTTAATTTTAGACCATCATTTTTATAAAAATAAAAATCTTCAAAAAAATCAGCTTGGTCACACTAAATCAATTAGATATATTAGTAAATGTCAAATGTCAAAAATGTAATTCATTGAAGTTAATTTTATGCATTCATTCGACACTGAATATTATTCGTTCGATTGTCAAAATATGCAAAGTTCATTCGAATGAATAGATCTATTCTCAATCTCAAAATGAGGCTGTTTGTTAAGCAAAATTAAAGAGGCACTTATGTAGGCACTCATGTTTTGAAATGTGTTTGAATGGGAGCGTTTCAAGGTACGTTTTTGCATGTGGCTTACACGGTGCGAGTATTAAATGCCAAGTGCACATCAATTCCATGCGTGTGAATTCAGAAGAATTTTTTCTTCTTTTTACAAGAAGTACAGTAATTCCGACACCAATCGAATAATACAAAAATGTGACTTCTTCTTGGTCAATGTAGACTGCCAAGCAATAAACTGTCGAATTTCATTGAAAAATGGCTACGATGGATTAAAAAACCACTAAGAAATCCAACATTTTTGAGATATTACTTTTTACCCTAGAAAAAGGCAATTTTAGGGTCACTTTTGTAATGAAATATTGGACAAACGTCAAAATATAATCAGTTGTCAAACATGTACATTTATTTCTATGTACATTTTTTCTAGATCGGAAAAACGGTTCAAGCATGTGATAATAATCAATTATGTACATGCTTAAAACATTGTTAAACCTAAGTTAATCCGTCGAAGGTGGCAAGTTTAAATTGCTGAACCAAGTTTATGTACAACTGGCTCTTCATGGTTTTCAAGACTTCTCGGACTGATCTTTACTTCTATTTTGGCTTCTGGGTGTATGCTATTTAGTGTTTTCTATACCCAGTGAGTTTAGTCTTATACTCTTTAACGCACTAAAAATGAATGCCTACGGCTACTATTTCTGCAGTTCGCTCTGGCAAAACATTGCTTTGTTGAGTTTGATTTTTATTTCAGAATTATTGATCTCTATAAATTCGTATAAGTTCTAACCGTTGTACCTTTACAACTATCACACACACGTCTCGTATCGTATGTTATGTCGTTGTTTCTCGCACACGGAAAGACATTTCTGCGACACAGCGTGTTATAGCGCAATCTGAACAAGATGGATTCCGGCACAACACACCATTCCAACTGGTGTTCTACACATCGCATTAGTGAGTTTTCTTTTCTAAGTTTATAAATTTTCGTTTATAAAAATGTTCAGTTCAGTTTTTAAGTGCGAGATTAAAGTGAATCGCAAGTTAACTCAACAAATTTGGTGATTTTACTCAGGATTAACTGAACAGATGCTTTTGATGTTTTATCCAACGAGTTTTTTTCAGTCGTTCCGCATGCATCCTCTACCGACAAACTACTTCTTCAGTTAACTGTGGGTTAATTTACTTCTAGAATTAGCTAACTCTGGTTTAACTCACCACTGAAAAATTGGGCCTTAGAAATTTAATTTTTAAATTGGCAACACTGTTTCTTATGACAGTTGATTTGACAGATGAGAAATTATTTTTGCTCAGCATATTTTGCCTTTTCATCTTGAATAGACTTAGGCCAGAACAACGCTAGCAAATTGTAAATGTTGATATATGTACATACATATATATATACATATATATATACATATATATATACATATATATATACATATATATATACATATATATATATATACATGAAATATAAATGCATATGATCGTCCCCAGGTGCTTGACAGTGTTTTTAAATCGAACATTCAGATTGGACGGTGCTAATGGCAGACAAATTATCTTTTCACTAAAGTCAATACAATGGCGATTACCGTGTTTTCTATGTGTTTTATTTCATTGAATACGAATCTACATTAAAAGACAAAAAATAAAATACATAAAACACTACCTACCAGTATAGTTTGTTTCGCAATAAAATCCTGATGACTAATCAATGTCCAAGCTCCAAACGTGAGTAAAATATCAAATATATGTTGTGTGTGTCTGACAACAAGCTTTTGACTTGAACGATGATTGAGTCCACGCAGTTCTACTAGCTCAGTTATATGCACTCTACAAGAAGATATGAATTCAATTCACTGATGTGCATTAAGATTTTGATTGATTGAATGGAACAACCCAAACGTAGATTGGTTTAGGTTTGACATCAGATAGACGTGGAACAAAATTTGCATCCAAAACTATCTTGAATGTTTTATGTTGTTGTAGGTAATAGATTGTGAAAATTCAGTTCATAACATTTGATTTAAGATATCGAAAATTTTCGATGATCGACTTTCGAAAAAAGTCGTTTATCGATAGACCCAAATAAGGCCTACGCCAACTTTCGAATATACTTGTCTTCGAGTGGATGTTCGAAGTCAAGAAGTGACTCCTTTTACTCCTAATTTTTGATTATCGATGGAAATGGAACAGATCCGATATCCAAGCTTAACGACCGACCTAGGAGTGCTTCGATATTTATGAAGAAAGAGCAAAAAAAAAAAACATGAATCACTTAAAACGCGGCTGCTGCATGACAGGTTCTTTGAACTTACATGCTCGAAACTTTTTTCAATGAAGTGCGATGTCATAGCCATCGCCACCACCTTCATCACCCAGTATCCCATGCATCACACTTGCAAACGTGTGTACATACATATATGTTCTCTTTCCAATAAGCCTACTTCTCATCTAATTAAAGTATCGATTACACTAACATATATGCATATGTATATGAACAATTTGTTGGCACATTTATATAGCTAGGTAGCCGATAAGAATATATTCTGCAACTTTGCATAAGTATATTGGTCTAGGAATTACAGTCCGTCTTCTCTCCTCTTTTTTTTTTTAAGCTTCGATAGAATCGAGACTTTACGGGGTAGACTTTATTATACTTTATTCTCCTACTAGAAGAATCAATGAACATAAATTCGAATCAGACCATCAGAGACCACAAACAAATGAGGAAGAGAAACACTACCAGTCATTGAATAATTAGAGCCATGGCGTTTAAAGTATATTGCACCCAACCTATACACAGTATTGGGTTCGCAGTTAGCTCTTCCGGAGCAAAACAGAAAAATGAGTGTAAAATGCAAATGCACAGCCATACATATATGCATATAGAGTAATCAATAATTTTTCCCACTGATATGAAACTATTCCAAAGCAAAAGGAATTACAAAAAAAAAAAGATAGAAATTATCGGCATTCTACAGCAGAAGCTAGGGATTACCACTTATGTACCTACAACTTTTTTGTCGTGGTAGTATTTTTTTTTCTTCCCTGAAATTAAAGTCTGATATTCTGTTAGTATAACGTGTACCTAAACTTTTAAATGGATTAAAGTAAACAACAAAAAAAATGAAGAGAAAAAAAAAAACGCAAAACGAATTATTAGTTTAGCAAATTTGAAGTGAAGTCAGGGTTGTTATAATATTTGAAAAGAAAAACTGCAATAGTGAAAGTTTGGGAACAAAAACAAATAAACGAATTCTAAGTAAGGAGTTTCGGCTTGAGTACGATAACTTTGGAGCCAAACATTGATAACGGTTTATTGTAGAGTCGACAAAAAAAACAACAATTTTTTTACTACGACAGGGGGTGGTCTATCTCGCCCCGTTTAGGAGGTAGGGGCAATTTTAGAAAAAAAAATGAATTAAAATGAAAAAAAAAATTATTAAAAAAACCAACGGCAATACTTACAATGAAGTACCTACCTACTATATCGGTTTTGAAAGCCAGAAATCTGTTTGTTTTAATCCTAAATTTAAATTAAATTATTTATGCCAATTGTTTTTGAAAATGACAATGAAAAAGTTCTCTACTACAAAAATAATTTATTACTTTTTTTTATGTATGGTTCTCCTGGGTATCTCTCGATAAGTTACTAAATCATGTCTTGCCGTGAAGAGTAATTAACGCGATTAACACCCACAACATGAACTTTAATAAAAAAATCGTATAACAACACTGAGTTTAGAAGAGCGACAATGTATATTCATCTACATTGAAGGGAGGCAAAAGTCATATTTCTTTCTTGTTTTTTTTTTTTCTTTTATTTACAAACACTTGATTTAAAACGTTATTTCATGTAACGGTGTCCTTAATTGAAGTTTGTTGTCCTAAAAACGACGAAGCTAAAATCGAAGCATAATAAACGAATCATCTAGGATGGATTCGGATTGTTTACTCGTGTTTTATTTGAATCGAGTGGGAGTAGCCTCTTAGGCTTAATTGGAATTATGAAAAACAAAAAAAGAAAATTTCCATTTGATAGTAGGTATTCCTACACCTTTTTGACTTTTATTATTTTTTTGATGAATTCATTATTAGTTTTGTGTAAAATAATTAAAAAAAAAAGAAGACATCCATTCATCATCTCGTTGATTAACAAACAAACTTTGACGTTTGATTTAATTGTGATTTAAATTCGAGCCCCCACGTGTACGATGGTACTAATTTGCTGAGCACTGTATAGTTTTCATGGAAGTAATTCCGTTCTAACAAACTATGATTTATTTATCTGTAGACTAAGCGACTGCCTGAATTAGAGGCCTCTTCCAGAAATCTCGCATGCGTTTTCTCATCCACCTTTAACAGGATATTACACAGTGATATTCTCCATGTGGATCGATCCTCCCATCTAAAAGAAAACTCAACTCCTAGTTCCTCACTTAGCTCTTTCCATTTCGCAAAGAACGCTGCTTTCCTTCTTAGGAGATCTAGAAGTACAACCTTTGGCAGGCGGTATTCCGGAAGCTGAATTATTTTTAGTATATATTTAAAGTGAAGCCTCAACGTAAATAGGTGAATTAGAGGAAGACCCTTTTCGAAATAAAGCATGTATGTCGGAGTAGAAGTAGGAAGCCTAAAGAGATGCATTATAAAGTACCTTTGTAACTTTTCAACTTCCTCGTGTTCTTCAAAGCCCCACACCTGACTTCCGTAGCACATAACAGATTGGGCAGTAGCCTCGAAGAGTTTGAATTTAGTTTTGATTGCTACCTCTTTTCTACACAGGACATTTTCCCAAGCGCAACTTAAAGCTCTTTTGGAGTCTTTTAATTTTCCTTGAAGGTGGTAACCAAAAGTTAATCTCGGAGTGAGGGTTATACCAAGATAGGAATATTGTTTAACAACCTCTAGAGAATCCGATCCTATGAACCATTTGTCATCCCTTGCGTAGCGACCTGTATTGTTCCTGAATATCATTACTTTTGATTTCGATGTGTTGATATGGAGATTCTATTGTATGCAGTATTCTTGAAGCCTGTTAATCATAAGCTGAAGTATGTTTGGGGTTTCTGGTAGCAATACAATGTCATCAGCAAACATCAAGCCTTTAATCGCGATACTGTTGAATGTAATTCCCCCAGGAAGGTATTGCAGAAGATCATCCAGAAACAAGCTGAAGAGAAGCGGCCTAAGTTGGCAACCCTGTTTAACGCCCGAAGAAGTGTTCAACCAATTTGACAACTCACATCCATCCCATACAGCAGTTTCGCTAGAATATTTTACAAAATTAAGCTATTGCACTAAAAAGTACTCTGATTTAGAAAGACAGATTTATTTCACTGTAATTTTGTTCCGATTGATAAACTAGAAAAAAAAATTAATTAAAATTTAAAATTCACCGAATAGTTTAATATTTATAATATTCAAATCATATTTGATGAGCAAACCACACTTTGACATACGTTAAAATATATTTTAACGTTTTAATCTTATTGACATCAACATTTCTATCCAAATAAGAATACAAACAAAAATGATTTACGTTAGCAGACAATATGTACACATGTTTAAGTATGAATTGAAATAAAGTTAAAAATCGATTTCAAAAACAAACAATACCTCAATATTTTATTGTTAAAATTGTCACTAAGGGGAATGTCATCCAACTTGACCCAGATAGCAATGACTTTATTTTTATTTTTGTTTGTATGTACATATATGGCGTTTTAATTTCAAGTGGCTTTGGGCAATGTCATTAGGCGAAATGTATGTTCCTTGATAGATGTACCTTCTATACTACATAACGATGAAGGATAAAATAATTGATACACTATCGATAAAAACAAAAAAAACTTATGCCCTTGAGTGTTTTTAATGTGCGCAATATTGTTATGAAATTAAAGCATTTTGAAAATTTTAATTCTAAATAAAGTTAATTGCACTTAAGCAATCAATCAAATGTCAAAGTTTTTCCCGCGGCCCCGTGTTCGGACATTGGTATAATTATAGAACTTCTGACAAAGAGCTATTATATATATATAATATATGGCTTTGAAGCCGGTGAAAAGATGGTGGGTTTCGACTTGAAATTTGTTGGCGATTTCCAGGATTTGCCTCAGTGTGAAGATTTGTTCTAGATGTTCAGTATGAAAATTGGGTTTTGTCGATTGCTTAAGAGCTGCTTAAATACTCAAATAAACCAAAACAAACAAAATGTTCAGCAAAATTTATTTTTAACAAAAAGTTCTTCAGAGCCAGATATTTTTTGTATATAGGTAAGGAAGTCGTATTAAGTTCCTTTAGGCTGATATCACACCGGATCGTA
This sequence comes from Leucozona laternaria, assembly GCA_932273885.2. NCBI lineage: Eukaryota > Metazoa > Arthropoda > Insecta > Diptera > Syrphidae > Leucozona > Leucozona laternaria. The sequence continues at coordinate 49,665,412 of OW026366.1, forward strand.
TATTTTCAGTCTTATGAAACTGTAGGATGCATTTATTCTTACGAACCAAAACACACCAACTAGGCGAAACAAAAACATGCTTTTGTTTGATACATGGCATTGTATTAGCTCGAGGGACACCCTACGAAATCAAACGAAACAGAAAAGTGAAATGCTTTTGTTTGCGGCATTGTGTTTCGGTTGGTGTGTGTTGAAACAAAACACGTTTTCTTGCCTTATGAAATAAAAACGTTTTGCCTCATTCGTTTTGTTTTCAGCCCGTGAGTTACGTAAGCAGTGTCGTACTAGAAACACCATACTTGAAAGAGACATAATGGCTGATTAAAATTTATTTAAAAAAAAAAAAAACCCACAATGCAATACACGTAACTCTACAAAATGTCAGTGGAGATACATTTTCTGGAATGGGCCTATTATCTTGTTCGAGAATTCAGTTTAAAAAAAAAATCGATTAAACAAATTGTTTCAAAAAATGTCAATGATATACCAAATACGAGTAATACTACAAATTTAAGTCGATCTCTTCTTCTTTCGTTTATTCATTCTAAAGCAAAAATAATAACAAATATGAAAACAATAAAGTAATTTAAAATTCTTAGAATAAACGTCAGTGCAATAAAACCAAAGAAGAATATCGGATAAAAAAACTACAAATAAATTGGTAGACCACAAAACTTAAAATGACAACAGACAAAGTTGTTACCGTTCTAATAGAAAGAAAGGGGGTCGTCTAAGACGTTCAGATGCCTCAGGTTGTTAATGTCTCGAGGGGGAAACACATTTATTTTCCTTATCTTATTGTTGAGAGATTTTATATTTATGTATACCTTTTCGCATTCTGGAATATTCTATAAAAGATTCATATCGATTTTTTTTCAATAATTTCAAAAAAATATATAGGTAACGGGAATTTCTAGAATTCTCTAACTGAATGCAGTGACCAAAGCTTGGTAAGAAACTACAGTTACGTGTCATGCAACAAAATAACTACAATTTAACTTACTTAAGGCCAGCGCTAAGTTAGCTCTGAGTTAAACAAGAGTTAGTCAATTCTATTAATAAATTAAACCCGAGTTAACTCAAAATCATTTTTTTCCAGTGAAGTTTTAACTTTATAACTCCTAGTTGTCAAAAGCCTATATAGAATTCGAAGTGCGATAGCGATACTAGAAATTGACGTTTCGCTATCGAAATCGCAATTTTCGCAGTGTCGTGCCCCGATTTATGTAGATAATTAACACCCATCTGTCAGAAAATCCAGATTTTACTCACCAAATTTGTACGGTTAAGTCGGAAACTGAATTCACGGCGCTAGTTTTGTTCATACAAAAACTGTTATAAATTTGCATTTCACTTCCTTTATTTATATCCGTTAACAATATTTTTTTTTAATGTATATTTTATACCAACTATGTATAGAAATGTGTAATATCTATTAACCTGTTGAATTCCTAAATTTAAAAAAAAATTCTCAACTAAAAAGAAACGAAATAAAAAAAAAAAATTGTGTGAGTGCCGGGACTCACGGTCAATATGTGTAAACATCAACGTGCGCGGATCCAAAACGGACTTGTTTTTGCTTGAAGGGGAATTTAAGATTTTTTTCACTGAACGCACTCATCCTAGTATGCAGATCGTAACGTTGCACACCGTAACGTTGCACGACGTAACGTTGCACATGAACGTTCACGTTTTTTTTTTCACTCTACCGCCAGCATAGATGTTTACACATCAAAAATTGTGTGAGTGCCGGGACTCACGGTTAATATGTGTAAACATCAACGTGCGCGGATCCAAAACGGACTTGTTTTTGCTTGAAGGGGATCTTAAGATTTTTTTCACTGAACGCACCCATCCTAGTCTGCAGATCGTAACGTTGCACACCGTAACGTTGCACACCGTAACGTTGCACGACGTAACGTTGCACACGCACGTTCGCGTTTTTTTTTCACTCTACCGCCACCATAGATGTTTACACATCAAAAACCACCCAAAATTGACTTTAACGTTAGGTGTAATATGTTGGGTGTAACACGTTGGCTGTGATACGTTGGGTGTTATACATTAAGTGTAATACTTTGAGTGTAATACATTGTGTGAAATACGTTGGGTGTAATAAGTTGGGTGTAATACATTAGGAGTAATTCGTTGGTTGTAATACGTTAAGTGTAATACGTTGGCGTAATAGGTTGGGTGTAATGCGTTGGATGTAATACGTTGGGAGAGAAATGCCAATTTATAACATTAGATAGATAGATAGATAGATAAATTCTTTATTTTTTCGATTTAATTTTGTAATAAAAATTAAAATTAAGAATACGGACATGGCAATCTGCCGTCTGCCGGATATGATATTTCATATAAAAAGGAAATTTGATATAAAAAAGAATATTAATACATTATTAGAAAATAACAAAATGATTTGAATAAGAATACATTACCTGCATACAAAAACTATTGTTTTTTCTTTTAAATTAATATAATTAATTGGCTTTAATGGGAAGGCGATGATTAGAATTTTTTTTTTTCTCTTGCAATTTTAATGATTTGCCACATAAAAAAGTAACAGTTTCTAATGAATTGATATTTTTGCAATTTTAATGATTTGCCACATAAAAAAAATAACAGTTTCTAATGAATAGAAATAGAATAGTAAACACAGGCGTGAGAAAAAAAAAATGATTTCCTTTCAAAAACTATTCCGATAAGTTAAAGCGTGTTTTAAATAAATTGGACCATCCCCGAGTGCCATTTAATATTTCATATAGACTATTGAGTGACAAAAAAACTTTCTTGAAAATATAAACGTCGAATTTCTTGTAAAATTGGGCAAACTGCAACGAAGTGGCAAATATCTTCAGATTCTCTCCTGTTGCACAAATTACTAGTTTGTTGAAGATCGGTTCTGTGTGGGATATAGTTTAGATTGAGAATTTCTACCCTTGCTTTGAAAATGATACTTATAGCTTCGGAAGAGTATTTACCATTAAAATAGCTTTCATCACTTGAAATTTGATGGTTAAGGTTTCTGTAGAATGTTCTTGAAGCTGAGGTTGAGGCTCTAGTTAAGTGCTGGTCATATATTTTTCCATCGGTTTTAGCAATAATTGTTGCAAATATATCCTGCCATTCATATACGTTCATTTCAGTAAGAGTAAAAGAAAGATCATGGGATAAGGCCAGCTGGTTCCACTCCCTAAAGGGATATGCATTAGAATGCAGTTGTTTCAACAAGATTAATTTATGAAGACTGCTATCGCTCCTCTTCATCACTCTTGTTAAATAATCTGAATGAGATTTCAGGTTTTTAATGTAGATACGTTTTAAACCAGTTTCTACATGTATAGCATACGTCGGTGTTGAATTCGGTAGACATCCGCTTGAAGAAATAGCTTTGTACTGCCTCAAATTCTTCGAAGGGGGTGACTCCAAACGCCTGCACACCATAGCACATACAAGTATTGACTGTTGCTTTACATATTTGATATTTCGTCGAATGGTTGACATTTTGATTTGCATAGAACTTAGACCACATCATATTCAGCGCCAGCTTAGCCTCACTGCCTTTATCCTTTGCATGTTTTCCAAAATTTAAATTCGATGTTAACAGAACTACGAGATACTTAAATTCGTGTACTACATCAATACGCTCATTGTTGAGCCTTCAGTTTTCTTCAGGTGGTCTTCTTCTCTGACGGCTTTCATAAATCATGATTTTAGTCTTCTGTACATTGATGTGAAGGTCCCATTTTTGCAGTAAGCCTCCAGTCTATTGATTTGCAGCTGAAGCGTAAAAAGGTTTCCAGCTATCAAAACCAAGTCATCTGCGTAGAGTAGAACCTTTATCAGAAATCCTGCGAACACTACGCCGCCTGGAAGTATATCAGATATTCCGTCGATAAACAAGGCAAACAAAAGAGGACTCAGAATACATCCCTGTGTTACACCAGCTGTTGTCTCAAACCAATCCGATAGATTAGAACCATCCCAAACAGCGGCACTTGATGTCGATAGAAATTTGAAATAGAGCATCAAAAATTTCCGAGATACTCCAAGCGAAGACAGTTTATAAATTAAAGCCTGTCTATTGACTGTGTCAAAGGCTGCTTTGAAATCAACAAAGCACACAAATAGTTTTCTTTTGTTTTCAATATATTTTCTAGCAATGCAAGTTAGGGCAAAAATATGATCAATTGTAGAAAATCCAGGTCGAAAACCAGCTTGAAATATACTGAGAGCCCTAGTAACGGGTGATTTTTAAGCTGGTTTGGTTTTGGCAACACTGGTTTTGACAGCTGACGTGTGTTTAGTACCTTGTGTCACTGTCAAACAGCTTCAGTTTGGTTTGCAATTTAACCATGGATCGTCTTACAAATGAACAACGCTTGCAAATTATTGAATTTTACTATCAAAATTCGTGCTCGGTTCGAAATGTTCATCGCGCGCTGCTTGTGTTCAGCGATGAGGCTCATTTTTGGTTGAATGGGTACGTAAATAAGCAAAATTGCCGCATTTGGAGTGTAGATCAGCCAGAAGCATTGCAACAGCTACCAATGCATCCCGAAAAAGCCACTGTTTGGTGCGGTTTATGGGCCGGCGGCATTATTGGGCCTATTTCTTCAAAGATGATGCGAATCGCAGCGTTACTGTCAATGGTGAACGCTACCGAGCGATGATAACAAACTTTTTTTTGCCCGAAATGGAAGTTCTTGACTTGCATGATATGTGGTTTCAACAAGACGGTGCCACATGCCACACAGCACGCGAAACAATGGCGCAATTGCGGGGCGAGTTTGGTGAACAGTTAATTTCACGTTTCGGGCCGGTCAATTGGCCGCCTAGATCGTGCGATTTGACACCATTAGATTATTTTTTGTGGGGGTATGTCAAGGCTAATGTCTATAGGGACAAGCCCGCTTCGATTGACGCACTGGAAGCCAACATCCATGCATTCATTCGTGAGATACCGGCCGATATGTGTGAAAGAGTATGCCAAAATTGGACTCAGCGGATGGGCTACCTGAGACGCAGCCGCGGTCAACATTTGCATGAAATTATCTTTAAACAAAATTGCAAGGTTCAAACTATCGATTCAAATAAATATTTCATTCATTTTTTCGAATTTTGTGTGTTTTTTTTTTTTAAAGTTCTAAACCTCTTAAAAAATCACCCATTACTTTCAATCCAGTTCGAGAGTCTTTCATAAAGAATACCAGCAAAAATCTTTCTTAGGGAATTCAGTATAGAGATTCCTCTATAGTTTTCAGGTTGACGTGCATATCCTTTTTTAAATAATGAAAAAAAGAGGGCTTTAGTAAAACTCGTAGGTACACAAGCATTGTTGTAGAGGAGATTGAAAAAATTCATGATGTATACGTTTTTTGAGCTAGACATTACTATTTTTGAAAAATTCATAATATAACATTTATACCCAACAGTTTTTCGTCCTTCAAAGTAGATGTGCATCAACGCGCTTCGAACGACTTGACTTACAAAAAACTCTGGGTGGCCGAAGTATGCCCACCGGTGGAGGGCCCCGACCCTCCGGGGCCGCATACACAGTGCTTTTATAAACGAATTTTTTTAAAAATGGCATGTGGAGAGTCACTTTCCTTTTTTTTTTATATCAGCTTGACTCATAATTGGGGGCATTTATCAGATAAGCGGATATAGGTCATAGTTTTGTTGTATTTTACATAAGCGTATACACACGTAAGGTTATTGGAACGTTGAAACGTAATTCCGTATAAATCTGAAGAATGTGAATGAAAACATTTTTTTAAAATTAGAGTTCTTAAAAAAATCTCAACCAACTGAGCCCCAAAGTGCAAACCCCGCGCCTAATAGGCCGTTATCTACTTTTCCTTATTCAAAATCCGTCACAATAGGTATACAACCATAGGTGTTGCTATATCATTTCTTTATGCCTACCTCTGCAATGGAAATCTTCAAGATAAAATTGTATTATATTGCCATAGTCATCGTTGTTGCTGTAATCTTGTTCTCCACACGGCTAGTCGTATCTTAAACTTTTTGCAAGTGCTCCTCTACCGTTCTGCCTGCCCCTTCAAGCGGTGCATTTAACACTTGTACTCCTTTCAGATCATTGACTGTTGGGTTATGGATGCTTCTTCTCAGCAACCGGCTCGGTTTTTCTGCTGTCATCCGCAAAACAAGACCTTGCGCATTGTTAGTCCCTTTAACATATGCATGTAAATGAATATACATACTAAAACAACAAAGTTAAAAAAAAAAAAACTCACAGGTGTAGTGCAGCAGTACTTACGATGATGGCTTTTAGCTTCTCGCTATGCAGACTTTTGCTTTTGAGTTAAGACTTCCTTGGCAACTAACTCTTGCAAAATGAAAAAAAAAAAAAAAAAAAAAAAAAAAAATACAAGTACTCTTGAGTTCTCGTCGTATTCACTCTGATGTGTGCTGTGTTTGCAGAGAAGTCCCCCTATTCAAGTTCGTGGTTCCTCTTAGAGAGCATTTGGCAAAATGTTTTCAAGTCCCTGGTTTTTTCGACTTTGATTAAGGTCAGTCCTCCCTTGTGATGAGTCCTTCGGATTCTGGTATGTTGTATTAAATTTTTTTCTCTCTCTTGCCTTGGTTGCTTTTTCGCTTTGGCTTTGCATATAGGTCAAGTAAATTCTGGTAAATGATAATGATGATGTTGCTGTTGATGAAATCAACCACAGACAAATTAGCAAAAAAAGAAACCGTCGTCGTTGGGGTGAAAAAAAAAATTAAAAGAAAACAAGAAAAATACGTTTTTATTTAATCTCCGAATGGACACGGACAGGTGTACTTACTATATTCTGCAATCAGCTTTATTAAATTTTAGTATATTCTTCTTTCTAGCCACATTTATACTTACACACAGTCTTCTTCATCCTTTTTATCATCTTCTCTCTCATATACAGATAACAACATCAACTGCAAAGAAACTATGGGAGAAGTCGGATGGTAAAGGGCCAAATGGCGGTGGTGTGTCTGCGGGACCATTAAATCCATTGCATATACCTGGAGTAGCCGATCATCCAGTGTGGAAGGATTCAACATGGTCGACACAGGGCGAAAATATTTTAGCACCACCAAGACCGAGGACATTTCCTCAGGCTCCAGATTCGAATTCAACCGGAAATGCTGGAATATTGAGGTAAGACCTGGTTTGGTTATATAATTTTTTATTTCTTCTCATTTATAAGAAGGTAAATATTTTTTATATACATATTTATGTAATAATAGTCGTTAACTGTATTAAAAGAAAATGAGGTTAATATGATTGCTTTAAAAAAAAAAAGAAAGAAGAATGCAATTTAATGATCTTCGTTATTCTCGTAGTGCTTAAAGCCACTTAGAATAAAATACGAAAAAGCTAATATTGGTGGAGATCTTTGTTTTGACGTATTAAGTCTAGATTGCAATTCCCGTGCCAAAATAAAAATCTATACAGAAATGTTCGCATGTATTATTATTTAGGTGATTAGAAAAATATTTTTTTGGCATGATTGGTTTACTGTTTCATGCACAAAAAAAAAAAAAAAAACAATTGCTGCCATAAGATTTCATACAAAATAATTTGACCTTTGGTATCACTGCCAATCACAATTCAAAACAAAAAATTTACACATTCAATTGGTAAAAGGAAACAAGTGATTTGTTATTTGCAATGTTGGGTAAAAACTCTCTCCTCTCCGTATTCATTTTAAAACGACCGATTAAGGTTTACTCGTCAAAGTCCTAATTTGCACTCACGACATTTTTTATATTTTATTTATACTTTATTTCTTTTGTTCTTCCACTCACAAGCACGAACCACGATAACCACCGAAAACGAATGTCTAAAAATCTAGCTGTCAAAACAATTTGTTTCCATGCAAAAAAATTGAATGGAAATTGTTTTGCTTGGGAGAAAAATTATAGGTAGGTATTTTTACAATTTTTAACTGTTCTTTCACCTCACTTAATCAAAAGCCCTGGTCCAAATTTAAGGTAATTTTTAGGAAATGCTCAAAACATACTCAGAACTTAGCTCTCCAAAAGAATTCAGCTTGTCGGAATTTTTCCCCAAAATATTTATGTGAAGAAATCAGAGCATTACAAAATTTAATCTTTATAGATTTTCCGATCATTTTAATAATGTCGTTTTCGATTGAATTTTCGGTCTAATTTACTCCTTTTCAATTCCAATCGAATATGAAAACACCGACCTTTCATAAATTAACACACACACTACCTAAAGCCGCCATTTAACCAAAATGGCTTCTTCAAGTATTTATCACTTTTGACAATTAATCCAACGAAAAACTTTATATGTATGTGTGTGTTCCTCGTCTACTCCAATGTGAAATTGGGAACAGAAGAACACAACACGAAAACCAGCCAATCGAAAACTTTTGGAGTAGTAGGAGTGAAAAAGGAGTGCAAACTGAGTACTCCGAACATCCAAACGAAAACGACATAAGTTTGACTGATGAGAAATTCAATTAACAGGCAACCCTTAAACATTGAAAATCATTTCCTGCTAAAATTGGTAAACCGGTTTTACTTAAGTATCACAGACTTTAGAATTCAATTTTCAGATTTCCTTCAAGTCTTGATTTTTTTCCAGGAGTTTGGAATAAGATGTTAACATAAGTACATTTGTCTACGGAATACGTTTTATTAATTATTTCGTAAAAAAAGATTTTTCTGTAAATCTTCGAAAAACCGGTTTAAAGTATTTCCTGGCTTTAATTATCTTCGCTTATTTTCTTACATTTTACACCGAAAAACGTTACGCGATTGATTAAGGCGAAATTCGAAGCAATTATTTTTGAAAATTACCTAAATGAGGATACAAGAGGTGGACATAGCACAACAGACACAACACAAACAATTGAAAAATGATAACAATTTTGGCAGAAATATAATAAAGGGTCCGCCATCTAACGTTTTTTTTCAACTAGTGCTTATTTAGTGAATGGTAACACTTAGCTCATGTCTCATTTGACAGATAATTAGTTTTATCCTTCCGCTGAACGAATATGGTTGTGTATACGCTTCGCTAAGTGGGCCTGCGATCGACTTAGAGAAGATGCCGATTTTGCCAAAAAAATCATCTTTTCAGATGAAGCTGCTTTTGATCTTGGCGGGTAGTAAACAAGCAAAATTGTCGCATTTGGGGCACAGAAAACCCGCTCGCATACATTGAAAAGCCGATGCACCCAAAACGAGTCACTGTTTGGTGCGGATTTTGGTCCAGAGGCAAAATTGGGCTATTTTTCGAAAATGAGCAAGGAGTGGCCGTTACAGTCAATGGCGATCGTTATCGGGCCATGTTGAACGAATTTTTGTTCACAAAAATTGAAGAGGAGGATATTGGCAACATTTGGTTTCAACAGGACGGCGCACAGTGGTTCGGTTTGTATGGGAGAGCGGAAAAAAGTCTGTTATATCTGAACGGTTCAACGGATTTAAATGAAATTTGGCAAACATGTTTACATTAGTCTTATACATACTTGGTCAAAATTTGGTTGAAAAAAAATAATTAGAAACACAGTTATTGACATTTTTCTAAAATTTGAGGGATTTGATGTTTGTATGGGAGAGCGGAAAAAAAATCTGTAACATCTGAACTGTTTAACAGATTAAGATGAAATTTGATTCGCATTTTTAAATTAGTCTTATACACATTTTGTCAAAATTTGGCTAAGAAAAAATCATTAGTAAAAAAGTTATTGACTTTTTTTCTAAAATTTGAGTGTTTTGATGTTTGTATGGGAGAGGGGAAAAAAGTCTGTAAAATCTGAACTATTAAACGAATTCTAATGAAATTTGACAAACATGTTAAGATTAGTGTTATACATGCTTGGTCAAAATTTGGTCAAGAAAAAATTGTTAGAAAAAAAGTTATTGACATTTTTATAAAATTTGAGGGTTTTGATGTTATATTTAAATAAAAGTTTTTTTTAGTAAAATCTTAACTTTTTATTTTGAATAAAATACTATTATTAACTATGTATATTTTAATGTATTGAATTCACTATATATGTTTGTAATTATATTTCACTTTCACTTATTGGTTGATCAAAGAGTAAACATTTTTCTTACACACCTTGCACAAATGCTCAATAACTCAATACTGACTTTTTTTCATTAATCCTTTACATATATAGATTCAAGTAAGAGATTTTATTCTAATAAGCCATTACTAATCCTTACAGGTAATAACAAATTACGCAATACACAACAAAAACAAAGCAATAAAACTTAAAAAAAAAACACCTTTTTTTATTTTTACCTGCCCTATTTTTAGCGAAAAATAAAAAAAAATAAAATATTATCCCTAATCCTTTTCTTTATTTTGTATTAAGCTCTATCATATAATTCAAAATATCATAAAACTATATTATTTTTCGTGTGTTGTTTTCAAGAAAATTGAGTTGAAAGTTGAAAAATTTTCCAGGCAGAAATAAATGGTTTCGCAAAAATCGAAATTCTCAGACCTGGGTCATTGTATCAATTTTGTTTTATTTTTAAAATAAGGTTTGACATTTTTTCTTAAAATAATGGACTTAACCAGTTCATTCTGACAATTAATACCGAAGAAATCAAACTTTTTGGTAAACACCACCGTCAAGACGGAGTTTTTTGAAATCCGATTAAGTGAAACATTTTTGAGCATAACTTCCACATCTGCACGTATCTGCAACTGATTTTTTCTGTGCTTTAACATGAATGTATGGAGCATATGGTGGCATACTTACTTTCTTGGTATCTTTTGGAGCTGTTTTTTTAAATCAAAAAGTTAAAAAAAAAAAAAGTTTTTCTTAGTACTAAAGCTTCAGGCTACTTATAGAAGGTATCTTTTATAAATAATCAATATTTTTTTTTATTTTTAGATAATCGAAAATAGACCAATTGAATTATTTAAGAAGCTAGAGAATTTATCTACAGGAACTTCGGAAAAAAACATCTCAAAATTTGTTGAAAATACGGTTCGCGATTTGAGTAAAATTATTTTTCAACTTTGAGGGCTTGTAAATCAGAACATACAATATATATGTTAAAAAATACTTTTAAATCATACGCTCGGGTTATCTAAGAGTACTTAAACATAAAGTTTAAAACGATAGACATGACTTTTTCAAAAGACTTTTTTCCGCTCTCGCACCACTGTGCGGCGGCGCTACGGTCCACACAGCCGAAGCTACACTCGATGTTTTGCGCCATTTTCAAAAAAAAAAAAAATTATTTGGCGGACCCTTTATTAACAAGAGAATTGTTAGGTGTGTCTAGTAACGTGAGCTTTTTTTTGTTTACAAATAATCACAATTTGCTGTCAAAGCCCATACAAAAAAAAATGAGTTTGCGAAACTTTCAAGTTAGGTACCAAAAATCTTACTTATTGTAGTACCTAAATTTTTTTAAGGGATTTTTCGTAAACGTCACTTTACTATTCCACGACCATTTTGTTTTTATTTATGGCAAATTTTTAATCCGTTGCTAAACTCTTATTCCATGGTGTAGTAAACCCGTAGAATAATGGTGGAATAAACGTTTTTTATTAATAGGATTTTAGGCAAATTGGTTTTTCTTAAATAACTCCCTCACTAACTTTAAATTAAAAATGCAATTTTATTTTCTACATTTTTCCTCATCACAATTGTTCGGGTAGGTATACGATTTTCATATTTTTCGACTTGATCCGCAAATTCAGAAAGACCTGTGGCGTTTCTAGCTTGACAGCCCAGATGTCGCACCAAATAGAACAGAGCTATTTGAATCTTTTTCTCAACGTTTGTTTTTCATCAGCTGCTCGGAATTCATCTTTGGACTTCTAAAATGTCCTCGCTCACAATAAGACGCACTTTGCAAAAGAATCAGAATTTGTATTAATTAAAGTAATAAATAAGTTTGAATAAAGTATATATTAAAGGAATAGTTAAATTCATTGTTTATATTTATATATGGGAAGTAAATTCCCAAAGTGGTGACCCCGACGTGATCAAATTTCTTTTGCCAAACCCAAACCGTTATGCCAGACACGCCACCATCACCTGCTACTGGGGATCCAGAGATTGCTGCCCTCGAAAATCTCAGGATTCCTGCATTCTGGAAGATTAATCCAGCACTTTGGTTCGTGCAGGTTGAGGCGCAATTCCACAACAACCGGATCGTCTCTGACAACAGCAAATTCAATGCCATTATTGCATCGCTGGACCCAGAAGTCCTAAACGAGGTTTCCGATCTGGTCCAAAAGCCTCCAGAGTCGGACAGGTATATTGCATTTAAAACCCAATACCCAATTAATATCTAGGTTCACTGAATCGAAGGAGAGGCAATTGAACCGGCTCATGACTTCCCTAGAACTTGGCGACAGGCGTCCATCAAGTCTCCTCAGGGAAATGCGCAGACTGGCTGGTGAAAACGTTCCTGACGACATGCTTTCCACTCTTTGGATGGCACGTCTGCCCAACCATGTCCGGGGAATACTCTCTGCCAGTCATGACATTCAACTCAGTACTTTGTCAGAAATTGCCGACAAAATAGTGGACAACACATCTGCTCATGCCGTCTATTCAACAGACATTCAAGACGAGACACAAGAAGTGAATCAACGCCTACTTACGATCGAGTCTTCTCTGGCCACACTGACGAAGATGGTTCAAGATTTAAAGTCAGGAAGGCACAGCCGTAGTCATGGCCGATCTCAAACTCGATCGAAGAACATCTCAGGCTCGAGATCGTCAACACCCCAGTCGCAATCGAGGTTGTGCTATTTTCATAAGAGATTCGGCGAGGAGGCTCGGCACTGCATGGATCTTTGCAGTTATCAAAAAAACTAACACCGCTGTTGTCCACTGAGGCGGTCGACAACAGAGTCAAGGTCCGAAAGGAATGCCGCCTCTACATTTATGACAGAGAAACCAACCAGAAATTCCTTCTCGATTCGGGATCTACAATTTGTGTACTGCCCCGTCCGCTCAACTGCCCAAATAACAGATCTGACACCACGCTTTTGGCAGCAAATAATTCTCCAATTCATACCTACGGTGAGAAGATCCTAACCCTCAACTTCGGTCTGCGGCGGGAACATCTTTTACATTAATCAGTTCATGATGTTTTGCATAGCGACATCTTATCGTATCTTCCCAATTCAAATCCATGATCTTCCGATGTAATTTTGTGTTTATGTTGCATTGTTGTCATATTGACAGACTCATATCAAAGTTTTTTCGAAGGTCATCCTCAGTTTTTGGTAGAAATTCAAAGTATTGTTGTCTTATGAAATCGATTTACCCCTCTCTAAATAAACTTCGAACAACGGCATGATAAAACTTACACACCTTCTGTTAACTTGTTATTAATAAAAATATGGAATGGTCTGTGACATGTCATAGAAAGCGGATAAACTTAACTTTGCTAAATTTGGCGGTTAAGTCTGCATTTACATTGACCGATTTTTCCAGAAATCGGGTGAAATGTTAACATTGAACGATTTTCCAAATGCGATTTTTTCGTTGTCCTTTTCACTTTTAATTGCTGTCCCTTTCATTTTACATTAAAATTTACTCACACCATAAAATAAACGGCACATTTACACTAAATACACACAAGAAACTGGAAAGAAGTTGAAAGAGAACAAAAACAGACTGGAAAAATCATGTGAGTTTTGAGGAACAAACGATTTTGTCCTTTCCCCTCACTTTTTACTCCCTTTACCCAGAAATAAAAGATCGGCATTGGAAAAATCGTTCAATGTAAATGCAGACTAAGAGAAGGATGACTTCTAAGCACACACATGCATAAATCTCTTATAACCGTTTTCTACTACAATCATAGTTTTCATAAATCAGTGCATGTGTATGTGACACGCGTATTGCAATGTTGCCACATCTTGATGAATAGTGTTGCTCTGCTTCCAGTTATAAAGATTGGAAAGTTATCATAACGCAAAAATATGTTTATTGATAAGAAAAGTTATCAAGCAAACAAGTTACCTATCCGCAGGTGTTTTATTTATAGGGATGTAAATGCTTTTATTATTATTTTTTTTTTTTAATGATAATATACTTACTTTATGATAATAAATATTATTTATTTATTTTATTTTTCAGTCCCCGGGATTCAACAAGCGGGTTAGGTGTAAAAATGGTTGAATATGTACTTGGTGGTTCTCCTACAAATAAAGAGAGTCCATTGTCAGGTTTAGAGCCTCGTTTGCGAGCACTAAAATTTGATGACAATGATAAGGTAAGTACAAATAAATAATTAATATGCAATTCATTCTATAAATGGTTATAAAAGTACTGCTTATGCGGGCCGGTTGACATAATTCGGGCAATCTGAGATTTTTTTTTAATATTCTAAAAAATTGTTAATAACTGTTATAAATTGGCATTTCTCCAGTCACGTCCAAATACAAGTTTTTTGATAGGCTTCTACAAATTTTGAGCAACTTGACATTTTATAGGTTTTCGGATTAGCCGCGTTATAAATATTTAATATTAAGCGAGTTAAATGCAGTAATCACCCCGAACGTTTCGCTACAAATTACATTGAGCGTGGTCACCTTGAAACTGCCAGCGATATGTTATGAGCGATTTTGGCTGCGCAGGTTTTAACGGTGCGTCGAAGGTTCTATCTCTTGCTGTTGTTGTTGTTAATTAGCAAGTTGAGAGCAAACCGTGCTCACTGTATTCCTGTTGGTATGCAGCGGTAATTGGATCGACCGTGAAGAATTAACTATGGGACTCTACGTTCGAGACAGCTTGAAACTGTCATCACGATTGAAATTGTGGTTTCGTTTATTTTCAATCGCTTCGCGAACCAGGCGAGGAATGTAATTAGGCTTGTTAGCTAGAACCTTAGCTTGATCGAAATGGATCCAGTGGTGTTCATCTGGATGATCGAGTATATGCTCACATATGGCGGACTTTTCTCTTTGCTTTTTACTCACAGCGCTGATATGTTCTTCCAGACGTGTAGGATTGCTCCTCTGAGTCTGTCCTACATATGATGACCCACAGCTGCAGGGTACCGGATATACTCCAGGTGTTTGAAGGGCGAATTGATCTTTTGGTGCCTGCAGGTAGCTTATCACTTTTTTTGGTGGTAAAAATATGAATTATATACCATACCGCTTTAAGATTTTCCCTACCCTGTCTATTACACCTCTTACCTACGGCAGGAAAGCTTTTTTGTCCAATTGGCTTTCTTCCTTTTCCCGTGGCAAAATTCGCTTCCGCGATCTTTGCTTTTTAGTATAGCCATTCGCTTTTAAGACCTGGTCCAATAAAGAAAGTTAAGTGCTTAGATGGTCTTTGTCACATATTCTATGGGCGCGCTGAACAAGTGTGGAGACCACATATCTCAAATTTGCCGGATGGTGGTGGGAAGTAGCATATAGGTATCTGTTTGTGTGCGTACCTTTTCGGTAAACCGTGTGTGCTAAAGATCCATTTTGCTTCCGCATCAATTTCACATCCAAAAATTCATTTTATTTTTCCATCGTAAACTTCATTTTTGGGTACTGTGAATTAAGGCGTTCTAGGAAATTTAAAATGACGGAATTTTTAAGAATGCAAAAAGTATCAACGTATCTCAACCATAGACTGTTGGTTTTTCTTTTGAGCTGTTCACACAGCCTTTTTCTCAAAATTCTCCATCCATATATCTGCCATTAGGGGAGCCAAAGGCAAGCCCATAGCAACGCCATCTTTTTGCAAATAGAACTGTTGGTTGAAACAGAAATATCCTGAGGATAGACAAAACTCCAAAAGAGACAAATTGTTCTCGTTGATGCCGGAGGTTGAGATAAGCTCACGGATGATAATCAGTATTTCTTGCACCGGCACATTCGTAAAAAGTGATTCAACATCAAAACTCACCATCATTTCATCATCTTCGAGTCTGAAACCACTTAAAATCGACACAAAATGTGAAGAATCTTTAATATGATGTTCCGTCAAGTCAACCAGAGGTCTAAAAACATATGATATGAGATAGCAAGGGGCATTTTTTTGACTCACAATTGACCGCATGGATTCATTTCTTTGTGGATTTTTTGGCAGACCATACAACTTAGGTGGCTGCGTACACGAAGGTATGAAACGCTCAGGTGGTAAAAGCCCTTTGTTTTCAGTAATGAGTTTTGACACTCGAGCTGTGGGGTCGTAATCGTGTCTTCAAACAACACATTCATTTTCGTAAAATATTCACATCTATTGCCTACGACTGTTGCATTACATTTATCAGCTGATAGAATAAATAAATATTCTCTTCCCTACGCAACGCCTTTAAAGCTAACATTTCATCTCTACTTATATTGCTTGACGATGGTGTTTTTGTTGGTCTTACCATCACCGCTACGTCTTGACGAATTGTTTGTGTTAACAACTACGTAAACCTTAAAAGGTATTTTGAGAGACTGGCTATGATCCGTATTTCGAGATCACAAAGAACCCACTATTTATACGAAGTATTTTCGATGATTTGCCTGCTATGGTTGACTAAGAATTGGATTGTTTCATATCTTCGCACAGTTTCATATCTTCGAAGCAGCGTTCGCTTTCTTTTTGAACCACCTAAGTATATTATTTCGTACTGAAGAGTACAAAGTATCCAAAATATTGAGGGATTATGCGATAATAACAAGTTGAATATTATAATCACGCCGAACCTCAGCCAATTCCATCACCAAACTGCTCCTTGGGAGAAATTAACAAATCCTCCCAGAGTATCTCTTGGCATTTAATAAATGGCTCTCCCCCGTAATCCTTTAAGATTATAAAAAGTATCTTATAAGCCATCCCATAATCGACTTTTATGTCAAATATCATTACAATCCATCCAACAGAAGGTCAAACATCCATCAAACCTTCATACCTTCACATTTATAAGGAAAACGTAAGATTTCTATTTTTTAACCATTTCTCCGAAAACAAAAACAAATATTTTAAATATTTCCTTGTGCAGGCAGACATGTAAAGGATGAGATGAGATGAGATTGGTTGGTTTGGAAATAAGCTTCATTGGAAATCAACTTTCTTTCCTTATTGACTGCAAATTTCATCTCTCAATACCCATTCATTCGGCTTCATCCGCACATTTATTTAAGGAACATACTTCATTCTTATGTCTCGTCGGCGGCAGCATCGCCTCCGCAAGTCTGTACTTCGAGAAGGTACGTGCATGTAAATATTTATCTGACCTCGAAATAAGCAAAGACACAAAATTCTGTCCCGATCGATATTCACATCGCCATCCTCCCCAGAAATATAAAACAGTCGACTCTCCCTAAGCCGTACTCTCCCTAAGTCGAATTTCCCTATAACTCGTACTTTTTCGCCATATTTTAACATTCCCTTCGATTTTCCATACAAAAATCATTCCCTAAGTCGAACTCCCCCTAAGTCAAACCTCTAACTCGAACACATCTCTTGCTGTTCATATTGTGGCAGGAATGGAAAGGCCTATGTAGATAGTGCTGTGAAAACCGATAAAATTCTTCCGCATTTTTCAACACATCACATGTATTGGTAAATTAACTTTGGTGAAAATTCATCGTATTGTGGACATGATGGACTCTGAAGAAAAATTATCCAAAAAGGATCCATTTTTGTCAGTTTTCTTTTGGACAGTCAAATTGAAATTGGATGATTCCATGCTCTGCATATATTTATTATATAGGAGATCACTGAAATATTGCATATTCGGATTTATTTTTTTCTGAAAACAGCTCTTTAAGGGACATTATCAGAGAATCCAAGTGAGGAACGAAAATTGGTGTTGTAAAATAATTTTTGGGTGAGGACGAAGGAAAATTGGATCGGTGTGTTTGTTTCTTTACAATTTATTGGTAGCTCAATTCAATGACTGATTCATTCAAACATTTATCATTTATTTCTCAAAGCGTTCTGAAAGAATTGTCAGCATTCTTCCGATCAACTTCAAAATGCTTGTTCAAGAAAATGATCTGATCTTTAACACTTAATTAATTCTGGTCAAATCCCTGACTGACTGACTGGCTCAACTACCGACGAGTAAAGAGCCATTATGAAGAAGCAGACAAAAAAAGTCGAATTCGAACACCAGTAATAAAGTTTGAAGGGCTCCTTGTTTTGTAACACAGTGCAGTGCTTCCATTGCAATGACTATGTTTTACCTGAATACTCGTAGACTTTTGTATTTTGTTGTCCATCGTGTTTCACAGAACAGGAAGATACTGGGAATATATTTTCATCGCAAATAACTGCCCGGAATAAAGGAATTATTTCTTACATCGTCCCAACAGCATATCACCACTCAGTTTTTCCAATATTTTTTTTTGTATGACTTAAACGTTTACAGAATGAAAAATTAAATCCATTTTTATGATAAGTAAACGATTTTCATTGTCTACAAGGGGGGCAAAACGATAGAACTTATAGTGATTAATTCGACCAAGGTCCAGAGTCAGAGGAGGGCAAGTTATGTAATTTGACGAAAAAAGTGAAAAAAAATTACCAATTAGTCAAAATTCTCTAAACTGTATAAGTGTTGGTAGAAAAAAGTCGTTGCTCAGAGCCAGGAGAGTGCAAGTGCCCCCGGGCCGCTTCCTCTACCTCAAGTTGGTGTGGAAATGAGTTTTTCTGTCGGAACGTATGTTAAATTACACTTTGCGACGCTCGTACGCCGAAACTATTTATTTTAGAAAAAAAAGATTGTGACATAAATTGTAGGAAATTTTGTCTAGTTTCATTTTGTTTATATGTATGTGTTGGAGAGAAATTATTATCAAAAAACTGCTTTTAGGCGCCATTTTTTTCAATATGGTGGCGCGAGCGGCAAAGATACGAGGTGGCAAAGTTGAAATTCTGAAAGAGCACGTCGAAATCTATAAAATTGCCAATTATCAACCAAATGACTGTACTAATAAGCGAGAAGCTATAGTTTTTGTTAACTTTTTGTGAGTGTGTATATTAACCTTTTTTTATTAAATAAAAAAAAATAAAAAAAAAAATTTCTCTCTATAACTCGAATTTTTCCAAAACTCTCTTTAACTCGAACAAATCTTGTTATCCCGTGAAAATTCGACTTAGAGAGAGTCGACTGTACCTACATACTACCAGAAAAAAAAGACAAGAGGGAAACACCCGTGATTCTGTTTATTGACACACACACACACTTCCACCCCACGTATAATACTCTCACTTTATTCATAAAAAAAAACAATCTTTTTATCTTGGCGACGAATTTCATTTGTAAAAAAAAATAAGCTAAATGAAATGAAACTACTTTTTATTTTTGTGTTTTTATTTCTTCCAGAATCATGATGACAAAGAAAAGGCTAATTCTCCGTTTGATACAAATGGCTTAAAGAAGGACGACCAAGTTACCACGACAAATGGTGTTGTTGTCAACGGAATCGATGATGACAAAGGATTCAAGTGAGTTTTGGAAATTTTTTTTAGATTTGTCCGAAGAGGACAATAATATATTTTGTGTTTTGGATGATTGTTTGCCAGAAAGTGTTGGTTTTAAAAAAAAGACATGCATAATACACAGGCACACATCTGCACATCGCTTATTTGCGGTTTTAAATATGAACATATTACAATTTTGGGCCTGTTGAGTTTTATCAATCAATCTTATCTAAATCTAATGTATTATCTATGTAGTTGTAAAGTTATGTTGAAGGTTTGAATGAAACAACAACCCCTTGAGTGAGCTACCATCAAGTCATTAAAGACTTAAGTTATACCTATTTCACGGCTGCCAGGCCGATCATCAGCCTCCTTTTCTAAAGTAGGTAATAATCTTAATCTAATCCAATCTAATCTTAAAATTTTAATCTAATATTAAAAGAAATTGTTAATTTGTTTTGTCACAGACCAAATTAATTCGATTTGTCATTAAATCATAGTTCGATTTATGTATCTTTCCAAGTTGCTTCTTGATGAAAACTTCTTAATTCAATGAGAAAGTGTAATTTTTGTTGTCATATAATCAGCCTTATTGTGAGTTTCACCCGAAAAATTATTCACCTTAAAATTTTTTGTTCGCCCGGAATTTTAAAAGCTATTGCGAGTTTCGCCCGAACGAAATTTTGTTCGCCTTCAAAAAAGAAGTGAAAATGACATTTAATTCCGCCCGAAATGAATGTTCACAATAGGGGAATTTTTCGATCATGAAAGTTGGGGGGAAACTCGCAATAGGCGAAAAGTGAAGTATCAAATTTTCCGCGTGGAATGTTGTTCGAGTGAAACTCACAATAAGGCTGAATATCTTGAGTTCTTTTAATCGGGTTGCTATTTTCGCCTGGAAAAATAAATCTAGTTTTTAATGAGGCCCTAGAAAGATTTACATACATGCTGACAAGGGGGTATCAAGGGTGACTTTCGAAATTGCTTGGGCCCTCGCAAGTAACTTTCTGAACAAAGTGGAGGCGGAGCTGTACAACAGACGTAACTCCAGACGGAATAGCTGTCAAAATATTGAATACACACAAATTAGATGTTGCGAAGACAACGCAACGTAGCTGCGTTCTACTAAAATTTGTTGGACATGTTACCAAAATTATTCTTAAGGATTTTTGTGAAATTCTTTTGGTTCGCAGCGAGTTTTAGGGGATCGTTACGAAATCCCGCAGCACGGAATCCCGCTGATTAGAAATACAACAAAATCCCGCAGGAAAGTACGCTGCGGGATTTTTAATAAAATTAAAAAATACGATTGGAAAAATTTTGATGGTGATTTTGAATAAAATAATACAATTGGAAGAATGTTGGAGATTTCGAATATAATATTTTTCTGGACTTCTAGACCTGGACAAAGGTGGTTCTCGACCTGGACAGAGAAGGAATTTTTTTGTTTAAATATTTAAGAAAAAATTAACTTTTCTCAACTTTTTTTTTTGGAAAAATTAAAAAAAAACATCTTTTTCCTAATTTTTTTTTTTTTTTTTTAAATTATTTGTTTCTTTTTTGAAAACAAATTAAAAAAAGAGTACAAAAATTGAGTTTTTTTTGCAAAAAATTGAAAAAGAATTTAATTTTACATGAAAACTGTAGACATTGGCGGGATGACCACCCGAAAAAAGTAGTCAAATCCTTAGAACCCGCCTAGCGGGCCACCCAAGGTACTATTGCGAAAGAAAACTGTTGACATAGACGCCTGCCTGGCGACTGAAAGGAGTTATACGTGGGCGGTTTAGAGAACGGAAAAGGGAGTTAAAAAGGATTTTTTTTTTCATTTGCTAAACAATGTATATGAAAAATGTTTTGTTTCAAAAAAAAAAAAAAAAATATTTTTGCTTTGTCCAAGTTAAAGAGTCACCTCCAGAATTTCTGTCCCGGTTCCTGATCCAACTCCAGAAGCTTTGTCCCAGATTCAGAACCTGCGTCCCAGTTCCAGACCAATGGCCAGAACCTCCCCGTCAGACGCACTGCCGTTGACAGACCAGATCCGGACACCAGACAATAGTCGTCGGCGCAGAAAAAATAGTTGGAAACTTCGTTCATCGTTATCCTCATACAATCGAGGTACCAATTACTATGGGAAAGAAAAATTGTATGCGCTGTCGCATTGTAGTAGATCCTGCGGGATTTTGTGCAGCGGGATTTCGTTCCCAGCCCACTTTCAGAAATACATACCTATATTCTTTTTTTTTTAATTTTTATATTCGTTTTGGTTTTTGATTCACGAATATTTTTATTCACACGAAAGTTGATTTATTGATTAAAAAAACAAAATCTTGGTTAACGGTTTTGTACTTGATTCACGATAATTTTACACCCTTACACCTTAAATTTGGAGCGCTGAAGATTCGTTTCAGATTTTACCTGTCAAACCATTAAGTGTCAAATTCCTTTGAAGTTTGGCTAAGTTGCCATTGGATTGAGATCACAACTTTAGTGCTATCCGCTGACAGTTGTTGTTTGGTTTTGTCGATGCTCAGCATGTGTAATGTGTAGTCACCTCAAAGTTGAGAGTGAACTACGAAGCAGGATCTTTTAGTACCGAACCTTTACCATACGTTGGACACTTCACCACCAGCCTTTTAGTGCTTGGAAATTTCGTTGCAGCGGTTCCGCCACTGCATAGTGTGGCTCCGTTAAGACACTTTTAATACCATAAACTAAAACAAAGTGGTCAGAATTGGATGTTGAGTTATGTATTTAAAACAAAAAAATGAATTCGCTTCACTTGTTCATGAGCTTCATCAGCCAGTACCTATTTATTATCAACCAAAACACCTCGAACCATTCGCCCTTTGTGTCTTCTATTCCCACTTGTATCTCCCGGCATGACGTGGCGCAGCAAAATAGTGAATGCATCCTTAAACTACCTTGAAAATAACCTGGCAAATACTTGGCAGCAGCTATTCATACGTGTATGTATGTATTGAATATCCTTCTTCTCGCTTTCGCCTTGAAAGTGTTTTTAGACGTAGTTTCATCGAAGGAATCTTAATGCAAGTATGTAAGTGACAATTACCGCAACTTGCCATTTATCCATTTATTCATTAAGAAAATGTGTAGAAACACACCATGACCATCTCTGGGTGCAATCTCTAAAGGGAATTTTACTTTAAAAGTTGCTTACTGAAAGGCAAATTCCAAATTCTTGGTTTTTTTTTTAGAGTCACGGTTGCCAAAATTTGAAAACTCGAACCTGCTGAGTGGGGTCATTTAAAGGAGCGCATTATGCAATGCACATGAATGTAACTTGCCCTTACGTCATTTATTTAATTTTTTCATTTTGTCAGGAGATGAGAGAAAACGCTCAGGATATGAAAAAAAAAAAAAAAAAATGCACGACTTGATCGCACGAACTTGCACCTGTGGTTAAATACTGTATGTAACCCAACATTGGAGATGCATGATGTACATATATATTTAACGAGTAAATAATAAAAGAGTCAAAAGCACTATTAAATTGATTTTTTCGTTTGATTTTTTTTGTTTATAAAATAATTTTTTTAAAATTTTTTAAATGCATTATTGTTTGAATTATTGAGAAGCATCAGATTCCGTAATGTGAATTTTTTGAGAAAAACCTGAAATGCAGTTTTCTTACAATTGACTTGGTTATTACAGGTAGGAAGTTTAATCAAAATCGTTAGAGCCGTTTTCGAGAAAATTTGAAGAAACCAAAATATTTGTATGGCAGCTACCCGTTCTAGATGAGCTAAAAGAAAAATTCGAATTTCCCCTCTAGGGAATCACATAAAAATGCTCTGTACCAAATTTGAAGCAAATCGGTTCACCCGTTTAGACTCTAACTCAAATTACAGTGGACGCACCGACGCGACGCACAGACCGACGGACCGCATGACGAAACCTACTTTTTCGGACTTCTCGTTTATCTTAGTGTTAGTTTTGATTACAACCTCGAATTTTGTTTTACACGAAACCAATACTTGCCCTATAGGTAGAGCAAGTAAAAACAAAAATACATATTTATGTTTTGCAACAAGACACTATAATGTAACCGATGCACTTTGTTACTTTTACTTGTTTACTTTGCCCTCTAAGTTTTAATTCATAAAAATAAATTACAAGTTACTTTTGCGTTTGTAATAGGTCGTGCTGGTTTAGTATCTTGCACGTCCATAGATTGGCGCCGGATGTTATGCCTAAAGTTTTTTTTTTTTCTAAAGCTTGGGTTCTATTTTTTTTTTGTTTTTTTTTTTTTTTTTTTTTTTTTTTTTCTTAAACAAAGTTTTGGTTTTATTGTAGTTTTTTTTTGTCTCTTTCGTTTTGTTCTTTTGTTGACAACCAAGTGTAGGTTAGGCACTGAAACTGATTTGTATTGAATGAGATTTGTATTGTGTAAATTAGGCCACAACCTATAGACTTCAAATTAAAAACAAAAGCTGCACAGGGTAATTCAGAAAATAATGCCATTCTTGACATCAAGCAATGTTCAAAAAAAATTAATGCAGGAGTAGGTAAGTAGGTTATACTCTCTCAGTCAAACTTTAATATAAAATCTGTTTTTGTTACATACATTTTGAAAAAAAAAAAAAAACTGCCATCTGAGATCTCAGCAAACTCAATTACATGGACAGTATTCCATAATTTCCCTGTTTTGCTGTCAAAATACTTGTAAATTGTAATTGTGTACATTTAGCTATTTATAGGGTGACATGGGGTAGACATTCAAAATGAAATCCAATTTCAAATATTCTTCCTGTGTTTGAAAAGTTATATTTAAAGAGTGAATTTCGAAAATAACTTGAAAGCAATAGGGTGAAATGGGTGATAAACCAAAAATAGTTTCTTATTTAAAAAAAAAAAAACTCTGGTTAAACAAAAACATGCCATATAAGTTGATTGACAAAAAAGGCTAGAAACGTTCAGTGAAATTAAAACAAAATTCCATTTCTTTTGCCCAAGAGAATTGCCCCGATTAGACTGAATTTATTCACCAGACATAAATCGGGAGTTTTTTTTTACTCACGAAAGTAAAAAAGAACCAAAACTACACGAAAAGGAATAATCCTCTATTATGGACGCATCTTTTGTGTGAATTATTCATTAATTTTTTTTAATTGTAAAAAGGATACCAGTATGAGGTAGATGCTAATAGAGTCCTGAAATTAAAAAAAAAAAACAATATTGATAAAAAAGTGACAAATGTCTATTCTAATAAAAAAAAACTTTAAACAGACCCTAAAAATACAAAAAGTTGCCAATTTGCGTTTTTTTTATAGACTTTGGCATCACTGAAAACCTATGTCGGGTACATAGCCGTACCCAGGTAATCCGGGAACCAAAGGCACTGGAATAAAATACCTAATTTCGAAAAAGTGTAGACATAAAAAAGCAGCTTTGGTAGGGTTCGGGGATCTAAACACCCAATACGTGGGATATTCGAAAAAAATGTCTTCCATCTTAAAAGTCACTAATTGATCATAAAATTTCTGTTGGTTTCAGCCATTAATCAGTCATAGGCAATTTTTATGCATTTAAAATTTGTTATTCAAGGGATGTTAGTCTCTCGTTTGTGGGATATTCAACAAATTAAAATGCCATCTGAAAAATCAGTAATTTGTCATAAAAGGACAGTTGGTTTCAGTTATTGTTCAGCCATAGGCACTTTGTTATTCATTATTAATTTGTTTTTTTTTTTCTTCAACAAAAAATTGAATATCCCACAATTGAAGAAGAGTGACCTTGGAACAAAACTTTAACTTTAATTATCATATAAAAAATCACCTAGTCCTAATCAATTACTAAAACCAACTGAACATTTATGGCCAACTACTGACCTTTCAGATGGCACACTTATTCTTTGAATATCCCACAAAATGACTGAAAAAATATTTTTAAAAATCTATGACTGACGAATTACTAAAACCAACTGACCAAATACCGAATTTTCAGATGACATACCAGTTTTTTGAATATCCCACAAATGATTTGCTACCATCCCCTAAATAGTGAACCTCTAATGAGCTCTTATGGCCAACAACTTAGATAGCATTTTGAATATCCCACAATGAGCTGCTAACATCCCTTAAATAGTGACCTGCAACAAAACTCTTAAAAATTCATAAAAAAATCTATGGCTGAACAATTACTAAAACTAACTGACCCTTTGTGACCAATTACTTAAAAATGGCAACCTTTTTTTTCGAATATCCCATAAATCTGGTCATAAACTCCTGTAGCCTTTTGGTGACATACATATGCCGAGAGTTTGGCGGTCTCTTAAACGACTATCACAATCGCAATAATACTTTCAAATGGTTACACTGCACTCAATTCTTTATTTTTTTTTTTTTTAGAAAAATGCTGCCAATACATGCTGGCCGACATATTCGATTCAATAACCTTGACCTAGACTACTTGTAACGTACGTAGATACCTACCTCTTGACTCCTTTCACGCCGCTAACAATCAGTTTCAAGCTCTTAGATTATGTTGTAGCTTTATGTGTTATTCAATTCGGCTAGTTGAAAATCTAGTAGTTATCATCAACAAAGCTCAATCGAATAATGTGCCTGTAAAAAGCCAAACGCACAAAAAAAAAAAACGACTCACGCACTCTTTAAGACTCAATCCATTCCAAGGTTTAATGTGTTAACATTTTTCCAATAAATCCCAAAAAAAAAAAAAAAAAAAAAAAAAAAACATTTCATGCTACATAGAGTCTCCTTATAACCACCATTTGGCTTAAAATAATTGGCAACACTAGTAACACAAAAATACACTTTTAGTCCAATGCTTGTGTATAGAGTAGTGTACAGATTTTATTGTCAGATAGAGAGAGAGAGAGAGAGCAAGAGGGTATTATTAAATAGCCAACGTGCGCTTAACTTAGGTTAAGGTGTCTCCTCCATCCATTGTGTAACTCTGTGGGTCTGCCTGCTTTTCTCTATCCTCTGACGTCTTTGTAATGGTTTTTTTTTTTGCTGTTCCGTCCGTCGTCGTCGTCTACCATAACCAGCCCCAACTAAACCCGTCTTCACCAAGTTGGGTCGAAACTTGAAATGAATACAAAAAAAAAAAAACGAAAAAAAAAAACACGAAACATGAATACATGACTGAGTGGATGGAGCGTATCTGCTGCTACACTTGACTCATAGATACATCACACGTACAAACGGTTGTGTTATCTCATACCCTCTTTGGCTATATAATAGCTAGCGCTTTTGTGGTGAGGCTATGATGATGTTAGTTTGGAGGAGCGCGAACTAAGCAAAGCAAAAGCACGTTGTTGTTTGTCATAAGCAGCAATAGCAGCAGCATGTTTTCAGTCTCGTTGTACCCAGTTCTAAATCCATATAATCTCTACTCCACTCCACTCTTCCGTTTTACATTGCTTGCGCTCTCTTTTAGCCAGATATTCGCATGGCATTGACATTAGAATAGCTTAACTGGTTTCTTCAAGGTTCTCGGTGACCGTCAACCGTGCACCCAGCACTAGCACCAGCAGCCAGCACCGCCAACCGTCCGGTCCGACCGCACAAAGCGCGAGCGAGCAAGCGAACGAACGAACGAGCGAGGGAAACGTAATAATATAGCAGATGTGGTGTCGGTGTTATAGCCTGTATATGTTTGAGCTGATTGAATTGAATTATTTGCGTAATGAGAACCCGGCTTCATATTGCATTAACATTAGTCTTCTTTTGCCATCAGCCATCGCAGACCATCAGAGAAGGGATATTATCAGACCAGGCTTATAACGTGAAACCACATGGTTGGCCGATGCCTGTGCAGTGTGCGCTGTGCTGTGCATGCTGGGTTATGAGATTCAACTTACTCGGCGTATTTTTGCTCCGCCAAATCTAGTCACGGATTCGTGTTTTTTGTTGTTGTTGTTGTATCAGAAATTCCTTCCTCATGGATGCGTGTGGAATTTTAGCTGCTACAGTAACAGCAGCACCAGCAGCATGCAACTGTGATAATTTCTTGTGTGCACGCTTCTTATTTTTCTGATGACTGTGGTCAGAAGTGAAGATAAAGTATCTCTTTAGACGGAATACATTTAAAAAAAAAAACAAAAAAAAATAAATAAAAGAAGAACAGGAATAATGCTCCCATTAGTCTTTGTTAAACACAAGTGAGATGAATAGAGTGCCATGGCCTGGAAAGGGTTGACGAGGACAACTACAACTTCAACTACAACAGGAAGGCAGTGCGGAACCAATGAGCAACAACTGGAAGTCGGTTGGTTGGGGGATTTGAAAAACGACCTAATAGAAAAAGATACTATTTATTATTTGTCTGGATTTTTTTGCATTTCTTCTTTGTTATTACTTTGTTTTGTTTGGTTTATAAGAATCTTTAGTCTGCTTTTACCATGCAATACATCAATCTGTAATTAGTGTGTTTTAGATTCAAAAGCAAAGCTTGTTAAGTGAATAAAATTTTTGATGAGGTCGGGAGATGGTTATGTTTTGTCTGCTTAAGTATAAGATGAAATACAAAATAAAAGATCTAGTTTTTATTTGTTCAGAATCAATTCTCTGAATCCACCTTCGAGGGATGGAACTTATAAGGAAGATCGCGACTCAGGTGGGTGCATGCAATTGGACCTCAACGAACTAAACGTTCGAAACTGCAGACGGAGCTGGCTGGAAGAAGTTTCTTGGTTGAGGTTCTGGTTCATTCCAGACTGTAGGACCAAACATTATTATTTTTTTTATTTAAATTTGTTGAAGATGTAATAAATATTTCTCCATGAAGAAACACATCCTTAGAAAAATTGTTCAGCGAAAATTGGAAGTGAAACACCAGATAGACCACGGCCTCAACTGACTAGTCCCTCAAGCCAGCTTAGTCCCAAGCTACCTGCTTCCAGCTATACCTACACCAAATTGGTTTAGGTCGTTCTCCATTTATTACGCGCCACCTAAGTTGAGGTCTTCCTCAGATGCGTAGTCTGTCTCTCAGGCGTAGATTCAAAGACTCATCGAGCTGGCGAGTTGCTGCCAATAAGCTCTGTGTGTTCCAGCCATTTCAGCAGCTGTATTTTTATCTTTTTGACCAAGTGTGAATAATTTTCTGTGTACATTTTCTATTCACGCTCAAAATACGGGTGAATAAATTTTTCACACGTTATCTTTCGAAATATTTGCACCTCACTCTTGCAGAATTGCAAAATTTGTGCTCCATGAAATTATGCCCGAATTGTTTTGGGAAAAAACGTCAGAAAAAAATTCCATTCAGAATTCTGGTTATCTTTCCACGATTTCTGGCTTTCTTTTCAAACATTTTTTTTTTTTTTTGCATTTTTTCCATATTCATAAATGGAAAATGAGCCAGAAAAAGTTGTTTGACAATAACGAAGAAACAAATTTTCTGCCGCTTTTCCTTCCTTATTTTAAAAAAAGAAGACAATTCTGGCTATAACTATAGGGTCATTAATTTTTCGGCTTCGAAAGTAAAGCTAAATAAAACACACACAGCGATACATTTTTGATAAAAATTTTATTTCATTATAAAGTTTGGACTTTGCCATTAAGTGTAAAAAACAATTCAAATGGCCACCTCGGGAAGATTCGCAGCATGCGATTTTTTTGAGGTAGTTTTTAACCACTTTTTCGCACATTTCTGGCGGTATCTCGGCCATAACTTGAGTAATGTTGGTTTTTAATGCGTCTCGAGTTCAGGGATTATTCGCTTAAACACGGTCTTTTGGGTAGCCCCACAGAAAAAAAAACTAACGTTGTCAAATCGCATGATCTTGGTGGCCAATTGACGTCGCCAAAACGTGAAATTACGCGACCAGAAAACTTCTCACACAATGAAGCCATAATTGGTCGTGTTGCGTGGCTTGTTTGCCCGTCTTGTTAGAACCACATATCGTCCAAGTCATGGTTTTCAATCGCCGGCCAAAAAAAAAATCGGTCATTATTCGACCAATTGCTGTGAACGCCGGGAAATCGATAAATTCGGATCATCAGCAACACTTGCACTTGCAGCCGCAATATTTTCGACTGGACGTGCACTACGATGATACACCGGCCTTACGATATCAGTAACGCTTCCACTTTCTTCAAATTTCTTCACAATTTTACCGATTGCTTGCGTAGTCAGTTGATTATGACGACCATAATCATCGCGTTATGCGCGAAAAGTGCCCACTTTTGAATCACCACTTTTGTATAGTAAGTTTTAATAATTTTGACCGTTGTTCGATTGTTAAGAGATCCACTATCGTAAATTACAAACATTCAACTAATATTATGACACTTCAAATGACAGCTGAGTTTGACGGGTGTCAAATGCCAGCGCTACCAATTTGAAACACCCTGTACAACTTCACATTGCATCACTGGATACTATTTTCCAGGGATGTGAACCGAATTTAAATGGTACTTTTTTTGGCACTATTCAAACCGAAACTAGTGCAAAACCGGTTCGAAACCGGTACGAAATTTGGCCCCCAATAGTGTTGGGTCGCCGCTAGATTGCCTTACTTAGACACTGCAATTGGATGTTCATTGCCCAAACCTCTTCTTAAGTTAGTACGTTAAATGAAACAGGTAAGAAAAGTTACTATTTAGAAAAGTTATCTTCAAATTAATGAAATTTTTCATTGAACGTATCTAAACGTTCTCTCAAATTCATTAATACATTTGAAATTGACAGAATACAGGGTATGCCATTGAATATATGAGGAGATATTTAGACAATTGTTGAAATGCATTAACAAATATCAACATATCAATATGTCAAATATGTCAAATATCAACAGTCGGAGTAGTTAAGGAAAGCAATACTGGAAACTGGATCTGAAACTGGCCCAGTTTCACATCCACATAAACTTAGATAAATAATGGCCACTTAAGTACAACTTACTAATGGCCATTTTCATAAAGCCCTTTTAACTGTTTGATAGGCTTTTAAATATTTAAATGAAGTTTGTTCCATACAAAATACGTCATTTAAAAATTTAAAAGCCTGTATTTGTGAAACTGAACCTAAGACTGTAAAATTGAGCTTACAGTGACACTTAGGAAATTTGTCAAAATCGATTCAATAAAATAAATAAATTTGGTGTCGCAACAGCTCGTGTAGAACCAGGGGCTATACAACTCTAAACCATTCCTGTGTGGGTGTTATGGACAGGAATGTGGGTGTTATGGAAAGGAATAGAGGGTCTGGTGAGAGGCACTTATTCATGACAAGATATACAATATACACTTGGAGGATTTGTCACTTCCTTACAAGAGGCAGTAGCCGTGACAAAAAACCTTCGCACTTACGATTCTGCCACCGGCTGCTACTTCATGAGTAAACGAAAAGATCTATTTTCTGAATGTATTCAATCCAATTCGTTTATGTTTTGTGAATTATTTGTGAAATCGAGTCATTTGAATTCTATTTAATATTTTTGTATTATTATTTTAAAGCAAAACATAAGAAATACGAATACGCAATTGTTTCTCTAAAGTTCTGTTTCCTTTTTCGCCTTAAAAATGCCAATAATATTGCATCAGTTGAAGTATTGAAACATGCCCTAAAAGACGAAGGACATGATGTTTTTCCACCTTATATTAAATTACTGGAAGCAAAGAAAAAGTGCTATCCTTAAGATATAAACATTACGGAAAGCTCAGCAAGTGTGCAACTACAAAAATTGTTAGACCACACTGTAACAAGGTTATTAGAAAGAAAGACATCAGAGGTGATAACCAGAATTGAAGGACAGTCTTTAACACTGTACACTAAATGGGGATGTGATGGTGCCTCTGGACAACCACAATACAGTCAAAGATTTGACAATGAAGAAACTTCGGACGCTTATATGTTTATGACATCTTTGGTACCAATTCAAATGACTATGGAGGATAACAGGGATATTATTGTGTGGAACAACGATCGACCATCCTCTACAAGATACTGCAGTGCCATCCAATTATCTTTTGTTAAAGAAATTGCAGAAATCATAGGAAACGAGAAAAAAAGAATAGATACGGAAATCAGTAATTTAACTCAGACGATAATTCAAATAGGCGAACGTCAGTTTACAATCAAACACGAACTCATGTTCACAATGCTGGACGGGAAGACAGCCCAATCTGTAAAAGGAACTCCTGCAGCTTCTTCCTGTTTCATATGTGGAACTACAACTTCTGGAATGAATAACCTGACAAATATAAGAACCAAAGCTGTAAACAGGGAAGCTTTGAAAATGGGAATGTCTCATCTTCACGCTCGGATAAAATTTATGGAGTGTATCCTCCATGTTGCCTACAATTTGCCATTTAAAGCATGGAGAACCAGCAATGAGACCCGTCATATTAGAGATGCTCAGAAGAAGAAAATTCAGCAGGAGTTTCGTGAAAAACTGGGCATCATTGTCGATCTTAAAAAAACAAGGTACGGGGACAAGTAATGACGCAAATCCAACCATGACTTCAGAAATCACTGAAGTTAGTGAAAGTGAAAGTTAAGATTTTACTAGAAAAAAACTTTTATTTAAATAAAGGGTTTTTCAACAGGGACGCTACAAAAGTAGAGCAACAGGGACAGCAAACGACGAGATATTTCTTGCCGCTCTTTTGACATTTCTCTTCAGTAAGGTTTGCCATTTTATGATGGAAAGATATACGAGCCAACAACGAGTCGAAATTATTAAAATTTACTACCGAAATTCGGAGTCAGTGGCCTCAACGTTAAGAGCGCTAAAAATCGAAAAATCATCTTCGTCAATAAACAAAATATGCGGTACTGGTCAGGCAGCAATCCACACGTACACCATGAGTCATCATTGCATTCTGAAAAAAATTACGGTTTTGTGTGGTTTATGGGCCGGCGGCGTCATTGGGCCGTACTTCTTCCGTGATGATGAAGACCGGCACGTTATTGTGAATGGGGATCGCTACCGTTCAATGATAACCGAATATTTGTGGCCCCAATTGGATGATATGGACTTGGAGGACATGTGGTTCCAACAGGACAGTGGCGCCACAAGCCACACAGCGAATGTCACAATCAATTTATTGGAAACCAAGTTTGGAGAACGTTTTATCTCACGAAATGGTCCAGTCGCTTGGCCGCCTCGGTCGTGCGATTTGACGCCGTTAGACTATTTCCTGTGGGGCTACGTCAAGTCCTTGGTCTATGCCAACAAGCCAGCGACGATTGATGAACTTCGTACGAATATCGAACGTGAAATTGCAGCAGTATCGGCGGATTTATGCTTGAAAACCGTCGAAAATTGAGTTCAGCGTCTGGACTTCTACAAGCGTGATCGTGGTGGCCATGCAAAAGAAATCGAGTTCCATACATAATGGCATCGAACGTACTTTCACAAGAATGAAGAATTTCATTGATATCCAAAACCGTTTTTGCTTTATTTAAAAAAACTTTTGTAGCGCTCTTATTGAAAAACCCGATATAACATCAAAACCCTCAAATTTTAGAAAAAATGTCAATAACTTTGTTTCTAATTACTTTTTTTCAACCAAATTTTGACCAAATATGTATAAGACTAAACATTTTTGCCAAATTTCATTTAAATCCGTTGAACCGTTCAGATAAAACAGACTTTTTTCCGCTCTCCCATACAAACCGAACCACTGTGCGGCGCCTGATAAACAGTACTTTAATAAACCAAAACTGTTATAAATGGCATGTCTAGAGTCATTTCCTTAATTAAGTCTAAAAAATATTCATTTCGTGAAGCAAAGAACTTAAATTAATTTTGGTTTAAATTTTCTAGCAAAACATATTTAATCTTTAAGGACATAAAAAGACATCAAAGTAGGTAGCACTTGAATTCCTAATTTTGCCCCATTCAAGTTCTAACCAAAGAAAATTATAAAATACTGCATGATGAAAAATCTAATTCCAATTATGGAGTCATTCAAAACCTTCCCAAAATGTTCTCTTTATACGATAAAGATACATACGGTTGTATAATTTGCATTCAAAATGTGACCCAATTTCTACTCCTTTCATTTATTAGCCACGAAACGAGGAGGAGTGTTCCCATTTCCATTCCCAAAGCTGCTTCATAATGCAACATCAATAATTATATAGGAACACGTTGCCACATTTGACCCGAATTGTTTATTTAATTCAATTAATTTGTTTTTGCTTAACTTATGGTATGAGAGGAGTAGGTGGCATCAGTGGCATTGAGCTACATCCTTGCAACCAACAATAGGTTAGGTAGCTATAGGTACATTTATCTTTAAAGAAGAAGAAGACTGTGATGATATGCTGATGATGTCGGGACCTGAAAAAGCAAAATCGCTTATGACTACATACCTTCTACACACTCCACAGAACAAAATCCGCGCCAACATGAAGTGAAGACGCATCTTAGATTGCGCTCTGTGCGCGATGTGAAATTCTTTCAAGTTCTTTCTCGTAATTTTATGCACTGAATAGCTCTGCTAATTACCCCCAGGAATCGTTGGTCGTCCAAACGATGGATGATGATGATGAATAAACAATGCGAAATAAATGTATGCCTTACCTGACGACAACAAACAACCAGAAAGTCGTCGGTCGTCCAATCGAAAAACTCCCTGAGCTAAGTTTGCATTCTATAGGCTCTTTTCTTTAGCCAAGTTCTTTTTTTCTTCTGTGTAATGCAATGCGTTGCCGGGATGACATCCATTGTTTATGCAGTCAAGGTGCATGTTGCACAACGTTAATTTCAGTCATCACCGTGGATTTGTTTTGTTTCTTTTTGATGCCTCCTAGTTGTTCCCCTTCTTTTCATATTTTTTTTTTTGTCGTCGTTAAGGTTTTTGTTTTTGGGCTTTTGCTATTCTGTACCTTCATAACAGGCTAACGTACTCCTATATGACATGCGTTGCACGTAGTTTTCTGCTTAATGCGCTTCCACCTCTTTGGGGACACCTTTTTACTGGTGCGGTGTGATGTCCTCGAAGCTTCATAAGTCCAAGCACACACATAACACTGCAGTTTTCTTTAATTTTTTTTGTTGGTTGAAAAAAATCTCGATTAATTAGCGATGAATGATTTAGAAAAAAAAAATCGAATCCAATCAAAGACTTTGCTTCGATCTGTTAGTTGCCCTTGAATTCAGCGTTAGAAAAACATAAATCTAAAAGGAGACAGAAAAATTTACAGCAACAAAAAAAAAAATACAAAATAAACACAACATAATCAGTATTGAAGTTGAAGTTGGCGCAAAACAGTGATGATGATGACAATAACAAGAAGATAATCATCACGTAAGACGTAAGACGATGCGCGTCTGCTGATGCGATGATACTCTACGGTGTTGTAGCTTGTTGGTATAGATGTGTTAATGACCTGACTCTGGAGAGTCAGACATTCTTCAAATGAGTCATAATTTGCTCTCATCTTAATTATTATCGAGAGACAAGATATCATTTTTTAACTTTATCTAATTCGCCGCACTGTGACACCTTTCGTCGTAAAATTTTGCAAAATTCAATATTCTTGGGTGTGTAACGCAGAACTATTTAATTTGTCGCTGTAAATTAGAGAAATAATTGGTAATAAAGGGTGTTTTTTTTTTAGAGGTATATAACTTTGAAATGGAATAAAACAAAGATGATTTTTTTAAATTGACATGAAATTTACTTTATTCGAAAGATAATCTTCTGAATTATAATTTAAATATGATTTCTGGCATATGACCGCCACGGCTGGCTCGGACGTAGTCTAATCTGGAGGTCAAATTTTCGATGACTTTTTCCAACATTTGTGGCCGTATATCGGCAATAACGCGGCAAATGTTGTCTTCCAAGTGGTCTATCGTTTCGGGTTTATCAGCGTATGTAGACTAGCGACTTCACATTTCCCCACAGAAAATAGTCAAGCGGCGTTAAATCGCACGATCTTGGAGGCTAATTCACGGCCCCGTAACGTGAAACTATGCGGTTACCAAACGTTTCCTTCAATAAATCAATTGTGGCACGAGCTGTGTGACATGTTGCGCCGTCTTGTTGAAACCACAGCTCCTGCACATCATGGTTGTGCAATTGATGAACGAAAAAGTCAGTAATCATGGCTCTATAGCGGTCACCATTGACTGTAACTTTCTGGCCAGCATCTTTTTTAAAGATATACGAACCAATTATTCCACCAAACCATAAAGCACACCAAACAACCAGTTTTTGTGGATGTACCGGTGTCTCAATATACACTTGTTTTTGTTTATTGACGTATCTTTTCAACCAAAAATGAGCTTCATCGCTAAATAAAATTCGCTTATGAAAATTGGGATCAACGGCAATCTTGTTTTGGGCCCATTTGGGCACAATTTGAAAGAGTTGTGCAGTTGTCAGTCTATTCATGTTGAAATGCCAAATCAAACTAAAAATAAATCACTTGACAGCTGACAAAATGGCCGCCAGTTAAAATAGTGTTGCCAACTTACAGTTCTATACCTCTAAAAACACACCCTTTAATAATTATACAATTTTATTCAACTTTTATTTTTTTTAATTTCAAAGGGTCGGTACTGAAAAACCTGTGTTATACCGACATATATGATTAACTTGCATTAAAGGCAAAAGTTCGAAAAAATTGCATATTCTATTCCGGACTCACACATTTTTATGGTAACCAAAGTAAAACTGAAGTACAGTTTTTACTACCAGAACTAAAATACCTTCCTTCACGCTACCCCGACTCAATGATCAAGCTCTTTCACTGTCATCTGGGCGTTGTTCTTGATCCCAAGTTAAATTGGAAACTGAATATCGAAGAACGGGTTAAGAAGGCCTGCTTAGCCTTCTATGCCTATATAGTAAGACATTCTGAAAATAGTGGGGCCTCCAATCAAAGATGATACTGGTGGACGTACACATCCGTGGTACGACCGATCCTCATGTATGGTTCTATTGTGTGGTGACCCGCGTTGGCACAACGGGGGCCCTACGTTTCTGCCTGATGGATGCCTTAAGCGTCTTTCGGCACCTTTTACCACTCGATCTACACATTTAACATTCCTGCAGGGTGATAAGACTTAAGGAGAAAAATTGATGGTTTGCTAAACCATATGGTCACAGCAATATCACTAGTCTGATTCCCAATGATGTTTTTTCAATACCGACTGACTACTGCACTCTTGCTCTGGGTCTCAGTAGAGATTTTAAAGTTTTATTTATATCCAAAAATTATTGGAAGGAGGACGGAGACGTCGTGACGAGAGACTTCGACACAACTATTTTTACTGAGTGTTCTAAGATGGAGTGTGATGTTGGTTCGGGAATCTTTTTCGAATCTTTGAATATATCTAGATCTTTTCGGCTATCCAAGTTTGCTAGTGTATTTTAATCTGAATTACTGGCAATTAGGGAAGCACGCTGGTCACTCAAAGAAGAATTTAACAAAAATCGAATTTCTGCTATTGTGACACTGACAGACATGTCAGGCAGCTATTAAAGCCATTGATTCGGCTATATATCATCCTCTAAATTGGTTCAACAATGTCTTGATGAGCTTTCAAGCCTTAATGATAACCTGAGGGTCACTCTTATCTGGGTTCCAGGTCACTGTGGCATTGAGAGCAACGAACAGGTCAAGCGAGGATCAGCCCTTCATAGCTAACTTGCGGAAAGAGTTAACATTCCACTCGGCAACATGTTCTCAATTTTTCTTCCTGAAACCAATCGTAGGTTGTGCAGTTTAACAAACTGCGTTACATATATCCGGAAAGATCTGGCCCATCTATAATAATAGACTCCGGCAAGACATAGCCAGGGCGGTTGCGACCTTTTCTGGTCACTGGCTAATCGGAGAGCATGCGGCGAAGCTGGAAATTCTTTACAATACTCATTGCTGTAGTTGTGGGGACCAGCGGGAAAATGAATCAGTCATTCATTTCCTCTTTAAATGCCCCGCTCTGGCAAGAATGAGAGTACAATCTTTTGGAAGGGCTCTTCTTGACGACCTCGACGAGCTTT
Organism: Leucozona laternaria; assembly: GCA_932273885.2. Taxonomy (NCBI): domain Eukaryota; kingdom Metazoa; phylum Arthropoda; class Insecta; order Diptera; family Syrphidae; genus Leucozona; species Leucozona laternaria. The sequence goes on from OW026366.1 coordinate 49,702,766, forward strand.
CTGAGATGAAGATCAATGATTTGATCTCTTTTCTGAAAGTATAGCGAACTGGATGTACGACAAACTTCAGTTTTAACTCCAGTATCCGTAGGACTCCTTTAGGCCGCGCGAAAGTGCACTAAGGTTTTCTAAAGATATACCCCTTCTAAATCTGTAAATGGGTATAACCACAAATCTTTGTAATAAAATCACAAATCTACGAGATATGGTATCAAAACGCCGCACTCCACTACTCCAGTGCTAATTGGGTCACTGAGTTAGGTTCCTCTAGGCCGCCATTTCTACCTACCTACCTTCGAGGCTCATCACCTAAATAAGCTGGTATAATTTTAGCTCCTTTTATTTTTCTCTTCAGATATGATAGAGATAGCAATGATTGAAACGATGTCATCCGAAGAATATTTCTTTTTTTTCTTTTTTCCGTACAATATTGTTTTGTTCTGTTTATATTTTGTATAACTCCAACCTAATTGGTGATAAGCATATTCAGGTTCATGTTGTTTCATTCAGACCATTAATATTTTATTGTGATGGTGCAAAACCTTTGCAGCTTGACTGAAAATGTTCACATGTGAATATCGTAAACGACAACGTTAAACAATCATTATAGGCAGACCACAATAATGGTCGGCGAGGATTTTTTTTTTTTTTTGTAACTATGTAAGTAAATATCATTTGACATTTGAAATGTATAAATACGAAATAAAATAAATCTTTGTTGTGTATTTGATTACCGCAAATATAATATCTATGAATTAAAGCAAGAAAAAAAAATAAAAGTAAACAAACAACTTGATAATAAAAGTTATGGTTTGTGTGTTTCACATTTTTACACTTATTTTTTTCTATTAATTTGCGGTCATCAAAAATGATAGCAACAAAGCCGACGACAACGCTAAGATAAAGTTATATTTTTTGTACACGTTATGTTATCATTATAAAGGGTGTTTTTTTTTAAGAGGTATAGAACTTTGAGTTGGCAACACTTCCAAATTGTGCCCAAATGGGCCCAAAACAAGATTGCCGATGAATCCAATTTTTATAAGCGAATTTTGTTTAGCTATGAAGCTGTGAAGCTATGAATACTGCCGTATTTGGAGTGATGATAATCTTCAAGTATATTATGTTGAGACACCGTTACATCCACAAAAAGTGAATGTTTGGTGTGCTTTATGATTTGGTGGAATAATTGGTCCGTACTTCTTTAAAAACGATGGTGACCGCCATTATAGAGCCATGATTACTGACTTTTTCGTTCATCAATTGAACAACCATGATGTGCAGGAGCTGTGGTTTCAACAAGACGGCGCAACATGTCACACAGCTCGTGCCACAATTGATTTATTGAAGGAAACGTTTGGTAACCGCATAGTTTCACGTTACGGGGCCGTGAATTAGCCTCCAAGATCGTGCGATTTAACGCCGCTTGACTATTTTCTGTGGGGAAATGTGAAGTCGCTAGTCTACATACGCTGATAAGCCCGAAACGATAGACCACTTGGAAGACAAAATTTGCCGCGTTATTGCCGATATACGGCCACAAATGTTGGAAAAAGTCATCGAAAATTGGGACTCCAGAATAGACTACGTCCGAGCGTCAGCCGTGGCGGTAATATGCCAGAAATCATATTTAAATTATAATGCCAGAAGATTATCTTTCGAATAAAGTCAATTTCATGTCAATTTAAAAAAAATAATCTTTGTTTTATTCCATTTCAAAGTTCTGTACCTCTAAAAAAAAACACCCTTTAGATAGTTATGTTTACAATGTTAAGAGATGTGGTCTGTTCCAATTTCAATAATAGTTTAGGTTTCGTTTTCAATATTTTATTGGGGAATCATTTTTTTTCGCAATTATGTGTGAAACAATATATCGGCCAACTGCTCGCCACGGCTTCGGTGGATTACCATTATCCCATGGTCCATATTTTCAATGACTCTGAGCCATATTTGAGGTTCAATGTCGTTAATGTGCCGAGTTATCTCATCCTTTAGCTGATGAATTGTTCTTGGCTTTTTGACGTACACATTTTCTTTTAAATATCCCCAAAGAAAGAAGTCAAATCACATGATCGTGGCGGCCAATCAAGATCGCCACGACGTGAAACACGGCCATTGAATTTTTCGCTCAAAAGAGCCATTGTTTCGTTGGCTGTGTGGCAAGTGGCACTATCCTGTTGGAAGCACATATCGTCCAGGTCCATATGCTCAATTTCTGGGCACAAAAAGTCCGTTATCATCTGGCGATAGCGAACACCATTCACGGTAACTGCTTGGCCGACCTCATTTTCGAAGAAGTACGGTCCGATGACGCCGCCAGCCCATAAACCGCACCAACAAGTCACTCTTTGTTGGTGCATCGGCTTTTCAACAATCACTCGTGGATTCTCATTTCCCCAAATGCGGCAATTCGGCTTGTAAACGAATCCACTGAGGTGAAAGTGTGCCTCGACGCTGAAAATGATTTTCCTTGTAAGAGCACGAAATGCATTTTGATTTGAACGGCCATTTTCGTAAAAGACTTCAACAATCTTAACGCGCTCATCTATTGTGTATACCTCTCCATGGTTAAATTTGTCAAATACTGAAACAAAGAAATGTCAAATTAAGTTGGTCAAAAAACTTGACGTTAAAGTGTGACTCGCAATAAATATCGTGCATTATGGTTGGACCACCCTTTATTTATGTATTTTTGAGATAAGAGCTTTAAGCCAAATACAGACCAAGGCCAACAATTTTTAACAAAATATAGATTGCTTTAGCTGCGGAAATAAATTCCTGCGGGCCACCTTTAAAAAGTAAACCCAAATTAAAGTAGGATACAAAAAAATACATTAATTGTTTCCAAAAACAAACAAGACTACGCAAGACGATAACTAAATAGGTATTGTTCAAACGCTATCGATTTAACGATAAGGTTTTGACGGTTTTTGCGTTACGGAAAGCAAATTTTCGTTCGTCAAGACGATATCTTCCATTCAATAGTGATTATTGCTTTTACGTGATGCAAAGCTGTCGTTACAATAATATCGTGTGGCGATAATCGAACTACTGGATGACCACCTGGACTATAAACTTCAATTGAATTTGTGAAGCTCTTACACTAAAGTGTGAGCTATTAAAATAATTGTCATTAATTTTTCTTATCGTCTATTGAAAACTTAAATTAATACATGCTCGCACTGAAAACTTTTAAGCTGATACATACAAATACTTCAATATAGATTTTCAGCGGTACTTGGTAAATCCAAATCTTACATTTAGAATCCTAAGAAATAATTTCCATCATCTCTTGAAATTTAAAATTTTTAAACCCACCATCTAAAAAGAAAAATTCTAGATTGATCTTTTTACAAAAATTTTCTACCAAAAAAAAAAAAATTAAATCAAATATTCCTCAAGCTGGAATGCAATATTTGTTTACCAAATACCAAAAATATGTACTTTAAACACACCATCAAAAAGCATCCTGATTTATTGCAAAATTATTTCTACTTTCCCATTTTCGAAATCTGTCTCGAAAATGCGAAAACCGACTTCACTCTTAAAATCAAGATGGTAGAAACCCTGCAAGACGTTAATGGCCGAAAACTTGGATTTTAGCTTTCCTATGCCAAACAACAAAAATATCTTCCACATTTCCATATTCAATTCTCATACAAATCATCAATAATATTGAATTTACTGGACTTGGAAATAAGTAAACACTGGGACGAAAAGTACTAAAATGTCCCAAAGGTCATGTGTAAAAATTTTACGAAGCTCTACTTCGAATTCGGCTCCAATGCTCATCTTCAACAAGCACTTTAACCGCGTTCCAAATTGTACTTTTTGTTCTTATGCCACAGCAACAAGAACAAAAGTAAAATTCAACAAAGTTTCCTTAAAGTCGCGAACAACAGATGGTCAGTAATTAACTCTTTTCGGGTATTGAGGCATTTATGGCCGGATCTATGGAATGGAAACAAAACAGACTGTTTACGTACTTTAACTAAGCAGGTCTCAACTGTCCATCTTGGTGAGACTCCTGACGGTTCACAACTCAATGTGAACCCACATGAACAGAATAAGCATCAGGATATCTGATTTATGCAGGGGTGTCATCCCGAAGAGGCAAAAAAGCTTCATCTCACTTCGTTTATGAATACCGCAACCTGCCCCTCGGAGAATACTTTTTCGGCGGACTTGGTGCGGACTTGACTGTGCCACTAAGGAAATCCTAAAATGCATCCAGGTATCAAGATAGTCCAGAAAAGGACATCATACCTAAACTTGCACACTTTCCCTTCCCTTTTCTATCTTGGGGAGCCCAAGATCCAAATGAGGTGATGGAACTTGTAGTTTCATAAAAAACTAACCTAACGAAACAAGTTAAACTAACAAACAATTTCTGAGAACGAGTCTTCTTTCGCACTTTTAAAGTTGCAAGTAAGAATTACATACATATGTATATCGAAAGTATTTTTGTATTCATTTTTGAAGAAAATTTCTTCTGCGCTACCAACTCCGTCAGTTATCTATTTTCTTTACCTTTCTCTGAGTGGATGGAAAACCTAGTTACCCAACAATTATTACACTAACGTGTCTTTTTCCAAGGTCATGGAAACGCTTGTCAAAAATTAAATTTCGTAGGACTTAGTCCACCAAAAAAGTTGGACCAATCTTGACGTCATTTTGTTCTATTCATTCAACACCTTTAATAAAGTACCAACGTGCCTCTATTCCAACTGCTGTTCCTTTGAGTGCAGTCTAACCTTAAATGGGACATCAATGGATAACAAAAATCCCTATTATTTTAATTGCCACAGGAAAAGGCCAACATTTTTTCAACACTGTTAATTTTCAGCTTCAACGGGCAAACCTATTTAAAAAAAAACAACCTACAGCATTTTCTTTAACAGAATGCCCTCGGGGTTTGACTTTTTAGAACTGTTACTCTATGCAATCAATCAGTGAATAAAAAAGTCTATTTCCTAACCACTCTTCACATAATTATTGGTTATAAATTTATAGGAAACAATTGAAGGTCTAAAATAATTCTAAATATTTTGTTTTGGTTTGAGCATCCAATGTGTTGTTCTAAAAAATTCAAAATCTGCCTCATGGTTCATGTCTTAACTTAATTTTGTTTCCGATACACAAACCACAGGTATGTATGTACTAAAAATAATACAAATTTTTCCCAAACCATCATCCAAAGCACAAAATCCATGTGCCTCAAACTGTTTTCGAATGGTTTGAGTCCACAACTTAGATTTAGTACTTATTCTAACAGAACATCTCAAACCACTTCCTCAGTTATAATAATCATTTAAATTATTATTACAGTCGCACTCCCGGCTCACGTCAACCATCACCAGCCGAAGAATCTCTACCAAGACCACCAACACTACTTGACCCTTCACAACATGGCTATCAACCACATCCCCTGCATCATATGCTCGGTTCAATGGACCATCAACAAGGTCCTGGACCTCAAATGAATTCGTATCCACATCATCAGATGCCACCGATGAGTCAATTGCAACCTCCAGTAATGAATGGTGTTGGTGGTATTCAAATGGCACAGGTATGTATCAAAAAATAATTCCATTATATATGTACAAGAAGACTCAAGAATTGTACTTTATTTACATTTTAGAGTCCAATGATGAATCACCAAGGTCAGCGTCCAAATCAGATTGAATCTCCAGCAAATTTACTTCAACAGCAGCCCCCAAACTTCGATGTACAGGTAAGCCCTTATAAAATATGAGCCTTTTAGTTTTAAATCGGCATAGTCGCATAGGGTAGTTAAACAGGAGTCACATCCATTGCTGGTCGGATTTAAATGCCATTCTCTTGAAAATTCATTGCCTCAAGGCAAACAAAAAGGTAGCTAGAGAAAATTTGGGATAAAAGTCATTGCTTACCATGATTCTATCTGCGTGGGGAAATTTATTGAAAAGGTTGATGTTTGCTTTTGCCCCATGCTTGGCAGTCGCTGCTCTTCATGTGCAAGAGGCCTTTCGAATATCGAATCCATCGGCACAGCAGTGAATCTAAATTTGGATTCTGGAATGAGCTTAGAGAAAAAAAAATCTTTCTAAGAAGGATTGCTTAGTTTTAGGATGTGCTAGTTGTAGAATTTGTGCATCGTCCTTATTGATGCGATTGGAATTATTGGAATATCCAAACGTTAAACTGCAACAAAGTTCCTTCACCCAACTATGTATGCACTACGAGTATACATACTATGTGGTTGATTTTGTGTTATCCGTTTTCTGTTATCATATCCCTTAAGCTTCTTTAATAATAATTCGCAAAATTTTGTAAATACGAGAGAAGTTTTAATTGTGTTTCATTGTTTTTAGTTATCCTTTATCTCAGATTACTCTTGAAAATGGGCTTTTGGAATTTGTGTTTGGAATTATTTTGATTTGAAATTTGTAAGCGAAGAAGTAAATGCCAGAGAGGGGTGGAAATGGGAAAGCAAAAAGGTAATACTATCTAGAAATTTCCTTTAGAGAAATCGGGCTAGTTAAGAGGAGAAGGAAGAAGAGTTAGGATTGGTATTTTCTCATGGCAACTTCATCAGATTTTTCCGGTGTTTGCATTTTGCATCATTGGTATCTTTGCGTATACTTTGCGTAGATTAAGGCAACGATACTTTTTTAAGTTGGTATTTTTGTTCTTTTAGACACATCACAACTGGCCAACATTTATTGAATTTATTAGTATCCACTCTTAAATAAGCCTTGCACAGTAGACACAACTGCGAATTGGATATGGTCGCGAGTTTTAATATTTCATTTACATGAGTGGTCGCTGTCAACTGCGAATTGTCATAAAACATAAAGAAGTTTCTATTTGCCGGTTTGTGGAATGCGTCCTCATGTTGTGTATTGCGAATTTACGTTTGACAGTTTGCAGAAGATAAGTTTTTGGTCGCTCTAGAAATAAATTCTTTTAACAAGAACAATAAATTGAAAAATTGATAGCTTTCTCGAATTCGGGTTGATGATTTAATACAAAAATATATGTAGGTGTAACAATTATCTTACTCACGTTCAATTTGTCGACAAAATCAATTTAGAACGAACTCTATCTTGTGACTCTCGGTTTATCTTTAGAACTAGATTATAGAAATGTTTAGAAATATTTCTACGTTACCAAGGCAAAACCCGATTTTTCAATCTTTTTAAGTCAACAATTCTCAATGTTTATGAGTCCATTGTAAATCGAATTTCTCATCTGCAGGATTTTTATTTAGCAGAAAAAAAAACTAATCAGACCGATCGGAATATGTCAAAAGAAAGAATTTAGCGGAATTCTAAATTTAATTCACCTGAATCCGGGAGCAAAATCAAAAATATTGATTTTGTTGACATATGACATAGTACCTCAGATTTCGAAATCTGTTCACTTGTAATAATTTCTAATAATTTTATTGAGTTTTAAGAATTTAAGATATTTGGTTTCAAAAATTTGCTTTAAACTCTAGAGTAACAGACAGAAAAAGTCTGTAAAAGATGCAATTCCGTTGATGGAGTCAAAGGCTTTGGGATGTGATGCATTCCATTGTGGTTGTGCTCACTAATTTCATTTTCAGAACAATATTAGATAAGAGAATCTGTAAAGCTGTGTTAAATGTTGGCAGACGAACGTGTTCATTGTCCCCTTGACGAGGACTACTTGTAACAATAAAATCTTTTGGTTTCCTTTCATAAAAAAGCTGTTACGAGCTCTTAAGCTTTTTCCACACGCATAACAGTTTTCGTTGTTTGCAGTGATCGGCGCAAATTTGTGTTGCTATATATTCAAATCACGCTACCCAATTAATATATTTTCAACGCAAACGAGTTGGTCTTGCCAAATTTAAATTTATTCAAAATTCCATTTCAGGAAATGCAAATGTTATTATAGCATTCGAATTTGGGGCTCCAAGTTTATCGAAGTTTTATCCTTAATTGAGATCTAATCCGGACTGTAAAGGGTGAAGGACTTGTTGAAGAAATGAGTTAGAACGCAATCAAGTCCAACTTTTGCGTTAACCGAATTTTAAGGGTTAGAACTTTATCGAGGAACCGGGATTTTATTTTTTATTCCTTGAATATATATGTACATACAAAATTATTTCTTAAAAAAAAAACGTCGCTTTAACAATTTTTTCGTCCCGGCTAACACACTTGGGCTCATCAGTTGGCTATCGAGGGTCTTGTCAACTCACAATTTTTTAAATTGTTTCCATACACTCTTTTCGATTGAAGAATTACTATTTATTTATTTTGGAAACTTGTAACATTGTTGGGTATAATTGCACTGTGACCTTAAGATATATTGTGGCCCATCTAGAGCTGAATGAGATTGCTCATTCTAAAGCTCAATATCTAAATTAGTTTATTTAAGAAACTTGAGTATTTGGAGTATTTTTAGAGACGAAACGTATGTCTGGTGCATCAGTGCATTAAATTTGGCACTGTTTACTAGGCAAAGATTGTTGAGGAGTCTTCTAGGCTTACAGTGGCCATTAAACAGAGCCGTTCTTATTCGAAGTTTGTTTCTACTTAAGCTGATGAATCATAGAAGACGTTCCTGGTTGTTAATCCTAAGTAGCAGTTTGGCCTGCCTCAGCAGCTTAAGGAGTTCATTCCAGATTTTTGACCCCTTGGCTTCCTATTCTGTTTTTATTTTGTTCTTTATCACGTTTTCTCCTATTCCGCAGTAGGGTTTTGGACCTGTTAGGGATTTTGTTACTCCTATTTTTGCCAAGGAGCCTATCTCTGCATTGCTCTGGACACTAACTTGGCCCGGTACCCAATGAAGTGTGGCATTAATATTCTTGCCCAGTGCGTTTAGCTTTTCCACACACTCCCATATAAGTTTAGAGGTGATGGAATATGAGTTTTTAGTGGTTTGAGTTCGGTCTGGCTATCTGACACGATAACAATGTTTTGGTTTCTGTAGTTTCTTTTGACATTACATTCCGCATATTTTCCTCTAGCATTTACTTCTGCCTGGAAGATAGTAGGAGACTGTCCCATGGGCAATGACACAAGTCTATTCAGTTGTTCTCGATCCATCAGTATACCAGGCTTAACAGATTCTTGGTTCTCATGAAAAATTAAATATTTTTACCAACTTCCATCAACGTAGCATTTTTGGGACATATTTTTCAGTAAAAACGCTTCACCGTACTAAGCAGCTTGGGGATAAAACACTCAGATTTGATGTTAAGCTTCATTCGTGTTGTCCTCCGACAGAGTTGCGGCAGCACTCGCAGCGACATGTTTTTCTGTGAAGTGAAAATCAACATGCACTTGTACGGCTCGTCCTTCATCCGCTCCTATTTCTTCTGATCAAATAAATACTCTGGGGGTGGAGAGTGGATATTTGCATTTTATAAAGTATGAAAGACATTTCCATGATTGATTTCGTCGTCTAGCCTCGCAGGGCAACGAGACACAGTGGCTCATATTAAAATTTTTAGTTGCACAAATCAGAACTCTTAAATAGCTTAAGATATCGTGACACTTCAAGGCTGTAAAATTTGTGAATTTAAAGAAAAAAACTTGGACAGGGTGTTTCATAATCTTTTATTGAACTAAGACTTGTTTTATTCCTCAAGGAATAGATATTATATTTAATCTAAAGAAATGTCCACGATTATAGTAGTCTATCCTGTCATAATAAAAGTTATCTGAGCAAAACAATGGTGATAAAAAGTAAAGTGATTATATTTTTTGTTTTTAAATTCTTATGTGCATCATTTTTGTTTTTTTTTTTTAATTTTGGTAGCATCTAAGAGAAAATAACAATTATTTTAGAGATACCTATACCAGAGATACAGTGGAGCAAAAAGTAAACAAAAAATAATACTTATTTCACGCAAAACTAAATAAAAGGCCATTAGATACGCTCACAGACTGCTTACTTAGAGGTGTGGGTTCGAGCCGCACTCTGAGCAGCATTCTTTTCAATATACCCCCAGGTACGACTGAGTGGACGCAACCCGTGAGATAATCAATAGAATTTTTCTCAGTCCACTGTGCCAACAAAAATTCTTTCCTATCCTTCTCATTCATTCAGGTTGCATTTAAAAGACCTTAGGTCTTACAGGCATATAGTTAAAGTTATTATTATTATTATTACTTTTATTAAATAAAATCCCTTTAGCACACCACAATTGTAAATTTATGCAACTGAGTGTTTGAGTTTCACAAAAATATTGCAGTTAAGTTGAGTTTGGCTTGAGAACTTTCTGTTTTTTTTTTTTAACTCAATTTAAAGTCGAAAAAGTGTGGCCAAACCGGTGTCATTGTTGTTGTTATTTGTTGATGTATTTTGTTCGTCAACTTTGTCCTGCCTTCTTCTGGTTTCATCTCCACATCAAGGGACCAGATTATAACATTTTGTTCCCGCTACACCAAGTCCTTTCCTCGACGACTCGTTCAGGCCTCCTAGTTTACCTTGTTTCGAAAGAGGACAAGTTCTGCGTTTCGGGGTTATTATCGATGGTGGTGTCTTCCCATCACTAGTGACCTCTTTGGTTATGGTCAAATTCCTCACTTGTCTGTGACGTTTTCTCCCTTGGATAGCGATTTATATGTTTTGAACTACGTATTCCCTTAGCCCAGGAGTTAGTCTCTTCTGACTAATGGACGATGCTCATATTGCTGTCCGGTCTTGTAAGTTCTTAGGAGGCATAATCTTCAGGAACTTGCTACAGCCCGGTCTCGTATTTTCTCCATGGAGGTCTCTGTCTATGCGATCCGCATATTCACTTGTGGTGACTTCTCTCGCGGAGAGTTAAATTTTATGTGGTTTTTGAAGTTTTTTTTTATTTCATTCGTTTGCTGTAAACATGAGTAGATATAGAAGGGTTCGTCTACTCAATTCAGAGCTCCGCATAGTATAGTTGCTCTTAAATAATAAGCCCTTTACACTGTTGCCGCTCAGACAGACAAACAGAATTGGCGAAACTCTGTTTTTTTTCACTACCTAGATGTATGCTCTCCTTAAAAAGGTAATTGCTAACGATCCTTTTTTATTATGCAACCATTCAAAGCTTAAGTAAAAGCCTTTGATAAATTTTCGAATTAAATTTAATATAAAATCTCAATTTTTCCAATTATTTTCGCAAAAGTAACAGAAACTGTTAAATTGTATTTAACCAGTAATTTTTTTTTTCTCAAAAAGGCAGCGCACCAAACAAAAATAATATACATTATTAATTGTGTCCTTCCGCTGCATTTCCCAACGCAATTTTATAAGAAAAATCCCAAAAAAGAAAATGGAAATAATAATTTGTAAAAAAAAAAAAAAATGCTCTGCATACGCCACCACCACCACAGTATGTACTTCTGTATGTATATATTGTTACAGTTGCTGCCGCCATCAGTATCCCCACACACCCTGTATCACCCTGTTGCCGTCGGTATATTGTTATGCTTCCCGTTGAACTTCCGCCCAACTGATGATATGATATGATTATTTAAAATTGTGTCCTTAAGTGTATGTACATTGTGTCCTGGTGGTTGTTCTTGTTTTAATTTAATCATACATATGATGAAATAATAAAAGCTTTCCCCGCACTACAATAAAAAGTATGGGCGGGTGACATAACAGAGCAATAATGAGGATGGTAAGTGTGCGTTTGTCCCAGGAGCCCTTATTATTGCGATATGGGTTGTGTGGGTGATGGGATGGGATGGGATTTGATGTTTAAGGGTATAACAATGTCTCCTCCGCATGTCGGTCGAAATAAGGACGACAGCAAAATAGACAGCAACAAAAATTGTATTTACATCGGACTTGTATACTTAAATGTCAAAGGAGGCGAGAATCCTTGTTTATTTTCTGTTTATTTTTTCGAGTTTGGTATTTCCTCTACTCGAACTCAAACTCATACTCAATCGTCGACGCGACGAGGACAAAACTCCTTTTGAAATTCAATTGACATTCCATGGAAACACTATAGGCAGGCAAACAAGCAGGCAGACAGCCAGCCAGCTAGCAATAAACAAAGAACCTTCAGCTTCAACCATACGTACCTACATAACAGTGCGAGTGCTATGTCAGGGTGTAATTATTACTTGCTCTCTCCATTGCCCGGCCTCCACCCCTTGAACGCTGCTGTCGCCCACCATTCATTCTTAAACTGGAATCAATATTCGCAGGAGTAGCTACGTATTTCGAAGTAGGAGCAAAGGATACTTAATTTCAATTTGATGCTTTTGTGATAGTTTCCAGATGGTTAACAAACAAGCAGCAGACACATATCTACTTCTACATACATACAAATGTATATACATAGAGGTAGTGGAGCTCGTCTTTCTAAGTTTGTGTGTACCTAAAGTGATAAAATACTTTCCTTGATCAAGGATAAAACGGAAATTTCGGAAAGGTTCTCTGCAAATGTTTGGATTTGAATCAAATGGAATTTCCTTCCGACAAAGCATCACGAAAAGTAAAATTGAGAAATTTCATCGAATTTGTCAAGTTCATTGGTTGAAGTTTCTACATTAAATGTTTGTTCATATACATATCTATGTCTGTGTATGGCTTTATTTAAGTGTCACTATTTTGCAATGACAAATCACTTATCATACATAATACCTAGTATGTTCGTATATGGTAAGTACTTAATAATAGGACACAATACCATATGCAAAGTATATATATGTATATTTTTGGTTGTGTTGATTCAGTTTTCGATTTAATTATTTGTTCATTACTTAAAGAAGGTACGTAGGTAGTAGATTTGTGAAGAGAGAAGAAGATGTCCTTCTGCTGCTCGACCACTGTATATTTTTTCTTTTGTGACAGAGGACACGCTTCAGACAGTAAATTATCTGTGAACGAACAATTATTTTATATTAAAGTATTTAGGTATACCTATTTAACGGATGATTAAACTGCTTTTGAAAATAATTTGATTGTTTTTTTTGGAATTAAATTGGAAAATAATAATGTTATTAGGTAGGTAAGTAGATTGTTCTACTTCTGCATTTACGAAAGTTGTCTACACAAAATATGTAGACAAAATACATAACTTGGACTCTATGAACTCGAATTGTTTTTGAAATAAATTAGCAAACTATGTAAAGGTGTAGCAAAACTGGCCATTCGAAAGTTGTACATGATGTGCTTTGAAGATATGAGCGGAGGCGTGAATTGTACTCGAGAACAAGGAGTGTTAGTTATGAAATTTTAGATAAAAATTAAACGATTCTTCACAAACGGTCAAATTACTGAACCATTCGTGGAAAATGGTACATAATGACGTCAATTTTGCTGAAAGCCTATCTAAAGGGTGTTTTTTTTTAGACGTGTGTTTTTCAAGAAAAAATAAAACGCATGTAATTTAATGTTATGGCCAAGAATTTAGCCTTATTATAAAGATAAGCGTTTGCCATTATGTTTTAAAAATGATTTCGGGCAAGTGGCCGCCGCGGCTAGCTCGAATAAATTACAGCCGAGAGGCCCAATTTTCGACCACTTTTTGCAGCATTTGGGGCCGTATGTCAGCAATAACGCGCCGAATATTCTCTTCCAAGGCGTTTAATCGTCTCGGGCTTATCAAGCGACTATACAGAACCCCACACAAAATAGTCCAGCGATGTTGAATCGCACGATTTTGGAGGCCACACCACAGGCCCACGACGCGAGATAATGCGCTTACTAAAAGTTTCCTTTAATAAATTGATTATTTCGTTGGTTGTATGGCATGTATCGCCCGCCGTCTTGTTGGAACCAAAGATCGTCCACATCAACATCCTCCAATTCAGGCACGAAAAAGTCATTAATCATGGCTCTATAGCGTTCCCCATTGACTGTAACATTATGGCCGGCTTCATTTTTGAAGAAATATGGACGAATGATTCCCTCTGCCCATAGAGCACAGCAAACAGTGACTTTTTAAGGATGTAACGGCGGCGTCTCAACAATGGCTTGTGGATTATGATCACTCCAAATACGACAATTTTGCTTATTAACCCAATCAACCAAAAATGAGCTTCGTCGCTAAACAAAATTTCCTTGTGAAAATCGGGATCAACAACGATCTCATTTCGGCCCATTTTGCACGATTTGCGAATGTTGTTCAGGAGTAAGTCTATTCATTATGAAATGGCAAAGCAAACTGAGCATAAATCAAGTGACAGCTTTCAAAAAGACCAACTCCGAAAAAAGTATTGCCAGATTGAAAATCCCACGTCTAAAAAAACACCCTTTATTACAGTAAACATTATTTTTTTTTGTGTGCAACGAAAGACAGGATGGGTTATTTGACCTTAAAGGGGGCTATACAAAAAACTTAGGTCTAAGTTTTCAGAACACCATGACCCTGGCGAAATGTGCCATTTTATGGAAACGCGATTTTACCTATAACTATAAAGGAAAGTTTTTAGGATTGAAGATGTAGAAAATAGTTGTTTTTTTTTTGGGCAAAGCTGTTCACAGTTCAGTAGGATTTTACACGTGTTACAAATACAACATCCACAGTAGGATTACTGCCAGTAAAAGCAGTAGTAGAATCCTTCTGTGGATGAGTTTCAGATTTGCAGATTTATTATGTTTTATTATTATATTTGTGTTTTTTTTTTTCAAATTATACTGACAGCTGTTCAATAGTACCAAATGAAAAATATAAAAATTATAGGATGAAAGCGGATGATTTTTTTTTGTTGGAAATTTCTTACTATACTATGTGTATCAAATAATTTTTTATCTTTATGTACATTTTAAGTTGTTCTGCAGGTCAATTATTGGTTTGGTTTGATTTGATTGAGTTGCGTACCAGGCCCTGATGGTATACCTTCTGTTATTTTGAAGAACAGTATAAATCACTTATCGTTGCCTTTCTTTTTTATTTCTCAATATCTTCTTGTGTATTTCCATCTTTATTTTGAAATATTCTTTTATAATCCCTCTACATAAGAGAGGTAAAAAAGTAAAAATTAAAAATCATATACCTATTGCAAGATTATCGGTTGTTTCGAAACTTTTCGATGCTATTATTTGTGAATCTCTATGTTTTCATTTAAAATCATTTATTGCTCCAAATCAGTATTGTTTTTTTACAAAAGGCCGCTCTACAGTAAAATGTTTAATGGAATTGGCAGAAAATTGTATTGACTCGATTAAAAATAGAAAACAAGTAGGTTGTGTCTTCACAGACTTCAGTAAGGCTTTTGACAAATTCTCACACCGAATTTTGCTACTTAAATTAGAGAAGCTGGGATTTAGCGAACATTTTATTACGTGGCTTCAATCTTATTTATTTGATAGATCTTACTCAGTAAATTTCAACGGTTGTGAATCAAATAAGTTTATAGTTAACGCTGGGATACCACAGGGGAGCCAATTAGGACCCATATTTTTTATTTATTTATTTATGACTTACCATCTGTGTTGAAGTATTCAAACTGCCTCATTTATGCGGACGATGTTACGATCTTCAAAAATATTTCAAATATTCGCGAAAGTGAAGAGTTGAAATGTGATATTAATTCGTTTTTTTGACTGGTGTGATCGTAATTTCTTGATTCTTAACATCGATATATGAAAAACTGTTAGTTTAACGAGAAAGTTGTCGGTAACTTTTTACAACTATTTGTTAAATGGTATACTATTATCACGAGTAAGCGATATGACTATTCTTGGTGTCGAATTTGATAAAAACTTGAGCCAATTCAATTCTTGGTTGAATAAAGAGAGAGTCAATTCAATTTTCTCATTTTTTTGTTATCAAACAATTTTTTACAACATTTGTTCCACCCATTCTTTAATATGCTTGACAGGTTTGGTCACCCCATTATGACTGTCATAAAGCCACATTAAAACTGGTGCAAAAAAGGCTTCTGAAGATTGCCCTCAGAGGCTTGGGTTGGGAAAATCCTTATGAACTACTTCCTTACAATAACAGACTAAAATTGATCGACATGCCTAGTCTTGAGAGCACACGGTCGTATTTACCTTTTGTCTTTATTGTGAAACTTATAAACGGAAACATAGACTCTTTGCACCTTCTGTCTCGTATAAACTTTAATATTCCTCAAAGATTTTAGAGGAATTTGGCCGATTGCGATTGGGACGACGAGACAAATTTTTGAAAAATGAAAAGTGTTTATTATTTTGCAAACCAATTTTTTTTCTTAGAAAAATAAGTGTAGGGGAGAGTGGGGCTACCAACAACCGTTTTTTTTCGCTGTAATTTCCTACCCTTGTTACTTCTTTCCCCCTTTTTCCCTTTGTATATATTTTTACAAACCGCGATCCAACGATTGGAAATGTATTTTTGACATAAATAAGTATTTTTTAAATACATTAAAGTTCTCTAATGCGAAATTCTATCGTTTATACATCAATTGATTTTTTTTTTTAAACCTTAATAAGGTTAAAAGTCAATATAAATGTTTTCTATCTACAAACCCTGTCATAGATACAACTATAATATTGAATAAAAATTTAACTTAGAAAGTAGTATGATCGAAGTCCACAAAATCAAAAACAACTCAAATAAAAAAGATACAAAAAAAAAAAAAAAAACAAAAAAAACCTTTCCCAAACTGCCAAAAATATTCTTCACCTTTAAAAATTACACCAAAAACCCTTTAAGCGACTTCCTTTTGGTTGGTGAGCTATAACCAAATCGCCAAGCGATGCAAAATTTTGTTAACATGTCGCTATACATATATGTATACCTTTATCCCCCGCAGGGCCATTTGTTTGCTTCACCGGAAAATGTGTATCCGCTTGCTGCTTCTTCGTCCGATGTGACGACAGCAACGTCGTCGTCATAAAAAAAACACTCATACGTACACATATACATACATATGTATGTACCTACATACATACAATCTATGGGGAAACACAAGAGCCACAAGGACAATTTTTTCAACATCCTTTTCTAGTTTACAGAATGACATCGCTACCGGAAATAGTTTTATTTTCCCATTGTATCTGGCTCATGGGTTGCACATCCGCACAATATTCAAGCCATACCATACCTATACCCATTTCGAAATGGGTGTTGAAAAAAAGGGGACGAAGAACAGGGCATGGTTAAAGTCCCGCATGTTGCGCTTGCACCTTTGATTTATTTCCAATTAGAAAAGTTTTTGTCGTTTTGCGCGCTGATAATGTATGAGTTTAGTTTAGGATGCAACACTCTGATACCACACATATGAGACTTGAGGGAAAATTCTGCTTATTGGTTGTTCAAGTTTAGTTTTTTCTTTCGTTTTGTTGTTTGCCAAAAAATAAAAAAAAAAATAAAAAAGTGATGGACTTAACCTTAGAGGTTGAAGTGTAAGAGGACTCCCGTCCCGTCAAACGACTATAAAAAGGACAAGATGAGAAATTGCTTAAAAATATTCTAAAATGGACGACAAGATACCATCAATCAAACGGACTTAATTCAGGAGATCTACATTTTGCTTTCGACCTTCCTTCCTTCCTTCCTTTCTTAAAAAAAGTTCGATATATTTGTCTTCCTTTTCTGATGTTCTGTACATCGTCCTTCTTCACGTCCTTGTCACTTTCTTCTTTTTCTGTCAATAATTTCCGCTTGATAAATTATGCATTACAAAAGCAACAAAAAAGAAAAAAAGAAAAGGAAACCGAGAACACAATAATCAAAATAAAAGAACATAAAGTCAATGAACTGGTCGTATGAACTTGGAACAGTTGAAATTATTTGTTAAAAATTTCAAGGCATTCAATATTAAAAAAAATTTTAATTAGGATATTCAAACAAAAACAATTTAAAAATTAAATAAAATACATATACATGATATTGGCATTTTTGCATTTTTTGCATTTTTTGCATTTTTTGCATTTTTTGCATTTTTTGCATTTTTTGCATTTTTTGCATTTTTTGCATTTTTTGCATTTTTTGCATTTTTTGCATTTTTTGCATTTTTTGCATTTTTTGCATTTTTTGCATTTTTTGCATTTTTTGCATTTTTTGCATTTTTTGCATTTTTTGCATTTTTTGCATTTTTTGCATTTTTTGCATTTTTTGCATTTTTTGCATTTTTTGCATTTTTTGCATTTTTTGCATTTTTTGCATTTTTTGCATTTTTTGCATTTTTTGCATTTTTTGCATTTTTTGCATTTTTTGCATTTTTTGCATTTTTTGCATTTTTTGCATTTTTTGCATTTTTTGCATTTTTTGCATTTTTTGCATTTTTTGCATTTTTTGCATTTTTTGCATTTTTTGCATTTTTTGCATTTTTTGCATTTTTTGCATTTTTTGCATTTTTTGCATTTTTTGCATTTTTTGCATTTTTTGCATTTTTTGCATTTTTTGCATTTTTTGCATTTTTTGCATTTTTTGCATTTTTTGCATTTTTTGCATTTTTTGCATTTTTTGCATTTTTTGCATTTTTTGCATTTTTTGCATTTTTTGCATTTTTTGCATTTTTTGCATTTTTTGCATTTTTTGCATTTTTTGCATTTTTTGCATTTTTTGCATTTTTTTGCATTTTTTGCATTTTTTGCATTTTTTGCATTTTTTGCATTTTTTGCATTTTTTGCATTTTTTGCATTTTTTGCATTTTTTGCATTTTTTGCATTTTTTGCATTTTTTGCATTTTTTGCATTTTTTGCATTTTTTGCATTTTTTGCATTTTTTGCATTTTTTGCATTTTTTGCATTTTTTGCATTTTTTGCATTTTTTGCATTTTTTGCATTTTTACATTTTTACATTTTTGCATTTTTGCATTTTTACATTTTTGCATTTTTACATTTTAACATTTTTACATTTTTGTGTTTTTAAATTTTTTTCAAAAAAAAAAACTGCCTGTTTCTCTTTTCGGCCGATGTACCAGTTTTCTTAAAACGTCTTTTAGGCATTTTGTTACGTTTTTTGAACCATTTTTTCAGTACCAAAAAATACTCCACCTACCTACCATACAAAATTTATTAAATCATATTTTTCTCAATAAGGATTCCAAAGATTTTTTTATAAAATTCAATTGATTTTCAACTTTCTCGAAAACTGTTTAATTGAATTTGAGCAAGTTTTGTATGCAAAAGCTTCTTAAAAGTAGAAACAGTATAGCGAATATCTCTCTAGTCTTCGTTGTTATTAGGAGTTAATCAACCCTATTTTTATGTATTCAGCGAATGAGCTAAGAAGACAGTTTCACTCATTTTTGACACTTCTGCTACTAGTGAATCCGCCGGTAATTTGACCTGCACCACCGACCACCAAATTGGCTGAGAGATGAAAAACGTCAATAAATAGTTATCTACAGGTTTTCAAACTCTGTTCCCATTATAACAACTCGTATTTCAGGCGTTCCTCAAGGCAGTCACTTGGGACCCTATAATCTTTGCCTTAACAATAAACGATGTTTACAATGATATTAATGGATCATATATCTTTCTGTTTATGCAGATGATGATTTTCAAATCATTAAGGTTTGTCTCTTACTCCAAAACGAGCAAAATGTATTCCAAAATTGACAAGAATTTCTTAGAACTTAATGTTGCTATATACTCTTTCCAACAAAAATTGACAGTGTATGCAAGATAGGACGTTTGCCTCTCATTCTGGCTACAGCGGATTCCATAAATCTGTCCGTCATTAAAGCTTTCACAGGGTTGTCGTAGTGTACACGATAACACTCATCATTAAAAGCTTTTTCTTAAAGCTCGAAAATCAAAAGCACATTAACAGAAACTCAAGGAAAAAAAGCTGGACGAATTACCAAATGGACAAGGGTAACTCTGAATGCACATCAAGCAGATTTGCCTTGAATAGGACGTTGGGTTTGTGTCAGATGCTATTGGAAATTCACGGGCGGGCAACAACTTTTTGTGGAGGAGTTATTTCAATTTAATATGGTGCAAAAATATGGCACGCTACTGATTTTGAAAAAGCTTTCCCATAAGACGTGTACTGCCTATTTTTGTTGGATATAAATGTCAATCCATAACCTACAATTTTGTTTGGGATGTGGGATCTTTGCACCTCATATGTGAGTTATTCGCAAAAAAGTATTGAAAGGTCTAAGTGACCTCATAAAAGCTCAACTAACTAGTTTCAGAAATCCAAAGATTTTGCCTAAGGTTGGAGCATATTCGAGAAAATTTACATTGATTGTTGTTAGGTTAGGTTATTGTCATACACTTGATCAATGTAGATCCCTTGTGATACCCTGGAAGATTGGACGCTCCTAATAAGTTAACCTTTAAGTTTTCATGGGCTATCAAGCCATCTACATAGAGGCATTAATGAATTTCGACAATTTCACACCAGATAAGTTGGAGAGCTCTTCTAAGTTATTAAAGGAAGAGCTTCATGGATGTATATTTCTTAGTTGCGAGAGCGCTGGGCAGTGAGTTAACAAGTGAGAAGAGTCTTCATGTATGCTTCTTCATCGCCACAACCGCTTTATAAATCATCCGTGCTGAGCTTCAGATTTTACTTGCGAATTTAGGTACTAAGGGTCCGCCATCTTTTTTTTTCAACTAGTGCTTATTTCGTGAATGGTAACACTTAGCTCATGTCTGATTTGACAGATAATTAGTTTTATATCCTTCCGCTGAACGAATATGGTTGTGTATACGCTTCGCTAAGTGGGCCTGCGATCGACTCAGAGAAGATGCCGATTTTGCCAAAAAAAATCATCTTTTCAAATGAAGCTCATTTTGAACTTGGCGGGTAGTAATCAAGCAAAATTGCCGCATTTGGGGCACAGAAAACCCGCACGCATACATTGAAAAGCCGATACACCCAAAACTAGTCACTGTTTGGTGCGGATTTTGGTCCAGAGGAATAATTGGTCCATTTTACGAAAATGAGCAAGGAGTGGCCGTTACCGTCAATGGCGATCGTTATCGGGCCATGTTGAACGAATTTTTGTTCACAAAAATTGAAGAGGAGGATATTGGCAACATTTGGTTTCAACAGGACGGCCGGCGCTACGTGCCACACAGCCGAAGCTACACTCGATGTTTTGCGCCATTTTCATAAAAAAAAGAAGGTATTTGGCGGACCCTTTAGTACAATTTTAAACATGAATCGCTTCACACCGAAACAACTAGCCTAAATACTGACGCTGTACATTAAAAATAGTCTTTCAGTTGTGTGTTAACTCAACGGGCGTATCGTCGAAAATATCGTGGTCAACAAACACTACCTGACAACTCTATTCGTCGTTTGGTGTAGAATTTTGTTGAAAACGAGGCCGTGGGAGATTGTCGACATGTCGTGCATCAACATCCAAGACGCTCCAATGAACTGGTTGAAGCGGTTAGAGAAAGTGTTGACGAAAACCCGCGTGTGTCGTATCGTCATTGGGTTCAGCATTTTAGCGTCAGTGGGACCACTTTGAAACGCATTTTTAAAAATGATTTGGAATTGTTTCCGTACAAAAGCGATATTGATTCAAAGAATATTGCCGACAGACCGTCCACGTCGCTTGAAATACGGCCAAACATTCACATACCGACAAAAAAGATGGCGCACCCTGCGTCTGCCCTGGCGAATGTGAACAGAAACAAGAACTGCATCCGTTCTGTTATCAAAGAATGATAATTAAATGGTTTTTTTTTTTCTTTTTTGTGAGTGCACTTGCTCAAATATATGTTGTGAATCAAGTGCACTCAAGTAGTGCAATCATTTGAATAGATCAAATGAATACATTCATGCAGGTCTTTTGCGGACATTTTCCTTAATATTTTTTTTTTAAGGTTTTTCAATACAATTCCTATAAATGGTCAGTTGATAATAAATGACAATCGTAATTTAGGTGGATAGTGTTTTTTTTTTTTTAATTTAGAAAATTGTATTCTTTCAGAATTTCAAAATTCAGATTCATTTAAAATTACTGCAGCGACAGTTTTTTTTTATAAAGTTTGAAGAAAATAATTGTGCCATACATACAAGCTTTAGGTGCAGATACAAATGGACAAAACTACAAGACGAAATTTGTTGGTTTTATTTATCGTGATATTTTTTTTTGTCAAGTCTGTTTGATTTCTTGAATCGAGATCGAATTTATTTCTTACGAAAACATCACTTGCCCTTATATCAAAATGAAAAAAAAAAAAAAAAAAAACAAAACCAGAGACAAAAACAAGTGCGATAAAGTAGATGTAGACAAAGATAAATATCAGAAACACAGAAATTGGTCAGCTGATATAAATAGATACTCTTATATACGAATGTCGAACATGTATTCTCAAACGGAATAAAAGATGTTGCATCTTCTGCTTTTATCTTTTTTTTTTTGTCATCGATGTCCAAGTCTAAGGTGGTGTGGTGTTGTATCGGAAATCTATCCATCTGAACTGGAATAGAAGAAGTTAAAGGACACTTTTAGTTTTTTTTTTTTTTATTTTATTTGTTTTCCTTGTGCTGAGAAAATTGATCAGAAAACTCTTAGGGTACAGTATCTACTTACCTACCCACCTACCTATATAGAGCTCGAAGATAACTTTGAAAGAAGCCAATAGATACGGGCGAAATGAAAGCAACAACAAAAAATCGTCCTTTTTTTTTTTTTTTTTTTTTTTTTTTTTTTTTTAAAGTGATGGAATGTAAAAGGCCAAAGCTTTTATGGGGGTGTGTATGTTTTGGGAGGATATGGACGATGAAGACGACGACGAATCGTCATCATTCATCAATTGAAAGTTTAATAGCATAAGAAACTTCATTTTATACCCTATAGTACCCTACTATATATTTTTTTTCTCTATAATATTCTATAAAAGTGTTAGAGAGACGAAATGAAGATGATCCAAGAGAACTCACCGCCGGCCGCCGCCTTCTCTTTGCTATACTAACTTGTTAAAAGGGTAAAATTTCAAATTATTTTGATAGGTAAGTGGCTTTCGGAAGCTGCGAACAGTTGTTTTTATAGAATTTAGACTTTTGAAGTGTAGAAAGGAAAATTTTGTTTTGAATTTTATGGATAATTTAAGAAAAACTCTAGAGAGAGATAGAGCGTGTTACGATTTAAACAACTTAAACAACTTTGATAATAAAATAGAAAAAAAAATATTTTCGCAAAAGTTTAGAAAACTTTAAAGTGATGATTCGATTTATTTAATTTGTCGAACTTTTTGCGAATAGACGCAGTATATCGTGTGAATGCTATGGGTTATACAAAGTATCATTAATCGATCATTGGATTATCCGGAAGGAAAATTGTCGTTTAAACCCTCATCACATTTTGATTTATATACAGGGCTTTGAATTAGTTAACCTAATAAAGTTTTTGGGAATGAATTTTTGACTAGCTTTGAAAAAAGATTTTTATTCGGGTCTCATGGGTCATCATTAATGTGCGGAAGTGTATGAGGTACCATCTTGGGTTAGAAGAATGTCGCCGTAATCCATTGAGGAGCGCTGTACAGTGGGGCAATAGTGATAACAAATTGATTTTTCGAAAGTGTTGATTTCGATTGAATGATTCATGTTTCTAAGAGTACATGTATTTGACAGCGAATCTCGGCACACCAGGGATTTGGAGCTTAGTCCCAAATCCTTGGCCCTAAAAAGTCTAAACTATTATAAGTTGAATGAGAACTGGAGTGAACTTGTCAAGAGTTTTACGTCACGGAGGTGAAATAATAAATAAAATAAAAACTCCCGTAATCTTGGAAATCCTCGACTTTTCTATGTACCTTCACACCGAACATCTTATAGCTCCAATGAACCTGAGCCATTAGATGAGAGAATGAGAACTTCAACTGCTTCGAATTTAACCTCAGTTCACCCTGCCTAAAACTCCGTCTTCTCAATCACCCCCCCCCCCCTCTCCCCTCCCCTAAATCATCCTAATTGTTAGATTTAAGTTAGTTTAAGTTCTTAGTTTTTAAGTTATATTAAATTAGCTTGTATTAAGCCGAATAAATGGGGGTATTAGCCCCCACCAAAATAAAAAAAAAATTAAATTACACGTTAACATAACAAAAATCCCGCCCCTACTTTTCTCTCTGGCCTGAACACAACGAGAACTATAGGATCCGAAGAGCGAGAAGGGTAAGAAAAACTTTTCTGTATTCGTGAGTCAGCGATCGTTCCTTAAACTCTCCTTTATATTGTCCGAAAATTTCAGAAAAAATCGGTTTTGCGGTTCAGGTTGTATCGAACTAAGACTGCCTTCATACTCTAAATTTAAAATAAGTCAGAAAACGTCTCAAATTTATTAAAAAAAAAAAACCTCTTTCAAGTTTATTTAAAACACGACCCGAATTTTTATCAATTTTAAAGACGGTTTTAAATTTTTTGCTGTCAATAAGTGGGCTGGCAGTATGTGTAAATGTTGTGCTGATTTCTTTTCCCATTCTGAAAAATTTCGTCAAAATCGTTTATGTGGTTCAGATTTTTCACACCAAGACTGTTTACATACATACACAAAAAATAAACACTCAAAAATCCGCCCAAAAAGTGAGCGTATGCAAAAAAATATATGGCTGATTTTAATTAAATAATATCAACTATAAAGTTTATTTAGAAAAAAACCCGGATCATCCTCATCCCATTCATTGTCACGCCTGAGAAGTAAAATCGATTCTGTGGTTCAGTTTTAATGGAATTTTTTTTTCGCTCCCACATCCAAAGTGCACCACTGTGCGCTACATTTCTGTGGTTCAAAATGACTTTTTTTGTTTCGAAAATTATAACTTTTCAACGAATACAAATTTCGTTAAAATTTTTCTTAAACACAGTTCTCAGGACTTAAAAAAATTGGAAATTGAAATGACTTACATCAGGGTGTTTTAGAATCTTTTGGTGACATTGGATTTTCTTAGAAAAAGAATTTACTTTGTTGCAAATCTTAAAACCTATTATTTCAATGAAAGACATAATGGCAGGGTTTCTTTTACCGCGCACTAAAAAAGAAAAACAAATAAAAGGACCATTGACGATTTTTAACTCAAATAAACACAAAGTGAGTGGATTTAAAAAGGAATGCACAATTCGCGTTTTGCTTGACAAAAAGCGTAAATGATTTAAATAGTGAGCGGTTTTGAAAAAAAAATTTACCTCATTTAAAGCGTTTTTTACAAAATTCTAACACTCGTAACTCTTTTGTTTCAGGAGTAAACAGGCATTCAATCAAAAAGGAGCGTGGTAGTAGGGGGATTTAGCAAATTTTCTAGGGCATTAAAAACGTTCCCAACTTAATCTATTCATAAAATTTCACATTCCTAACTATTTTAAAGAAAACGGTGACTAAAATTACCCAACAGTGGCTCTGCATCAAATTGACCAAAACCTAAAGTCAAAAAATTGAAAAAAATCTCGAATCCCCCAAATCATCTTCGGTTTTATCTCCAACGAATCTTTCTATATTGCCTTAGTGATTGCCGCTTCACATCTGATCTTCTTGCTTCGTTCTCTTTGTAAATATTTGGCAAAGGTTTTTTTTTTTTCTTCTGAGTTTACCAATTATATCTCATCTTACAGCAATTACTTGACGTTATGTGATTCAATCTACTTAAATTGTATCAAAAAAATGCAGGTAGATGTTATCTTGTTAGTCCTTTTCAGAGCCAGTGTCAAAATCTTATCATGTACGGTTTGGAGTACCTCAAGGAAGCCATTTAGGGCCTCTCATTTTTGTTTTGACTATTTATAATAGTAAACTGAGCTTACTTGTCTGACGACATGAGAATTTCAAAACAAATTTCATCCTGTAAAGATATGATTTTATTATAAACAGACTTCAATACTGTGTACTTTCTAAAGCTTCACATTAAGAAATGTTTATATTATGTATTTAAAACTAGCCAAGTAATGTAGGCTTCCACTCTCTCTCTATCTCTCCATTTCTCTCACTCTCTATCTCTCCATTTCTCTCACTATCTATCTCTCCATTTCTCTCACTCTATCTCTCCATTTCTCTCAATATCTATCTCTTTCCATATCTCTACCCCTCTCTCTCTCACTCTCTTTCTTTCCATATCTCTCTCCATATCTCCCCCTCTCTCACTCTCTCTCTCTCACTCTCTCTCTCTCACTCTCTCTCTCTCACTCTCTCTCTCTCACTCTCTCTCTCTCACTCTCTCTCTCTCACTCTCTCTCTCTCACTCTCTCTCTCTCACTCTCTCTCTCTCACTCTCTCTCTCTCACTCTCTCTCTCTCTCTCTCACTCTCTATCTCTCTCACTCACTCTCTCACTCTCTATCTCACTCTCTCTATCTTTCTCTCTATCTTTCTCTCTCTCTTTATCTCTCGGTTTCTCTCCCTCTCTCTCTTTCTTTGTCTGTCTCTCTCTCTCTCTCGCTCTATCTCTCTCTCTTTATGGTTTAATATGACTTATACGTGGAAAAAAGAAAGTATACAACTTGGCAGCCATCTGGGATGTATAATTTTGTCCCACGATTGAAAATTGATCTTCTATTTCCTCCACGTGCGATATTTCTATTAGGACCTAAGGTAGCTGTGCTCCTAGCTTAATTCATCAGTTGCATACGATGAGGGTTCATAAACTTAACCATCGTGCCATAGCAATAACGGTTGAAATAGAAATTCTATTTAATTTACGCAACATAAACTTCACGAGGCTAGCTGTACAATGTAGCAACTTTCAATCACTTTACAAGAAGTTAACTCAATTATTTTTGTTTTAGCAGGGGATAATTTGGTTGTTCCTTTATTTCTTATGTTATAAAGCTCCAAAGAAGAGATATTTTTTTTTTTGTGTAGACTCCTTGGAGAGTTCACAGAATGATGGAGGGGTTGGGATGACTCTGTTCTATTTGCCTTAGCATACCCGCTGCTAATTGCCAATTTCAAATTCTCCTTCAAAGGAACACTTCCACACATGCTGCTACTGTCGTTATACACCTACTCGTAGGTACATACATACATATGTATATACGGATACTTTATACGCGTATCTTTACAACAAACTATTAATAAAACAACAAAAACATCAAGTAACAAGATCTAAAAGTATAAGAACGTTATTAATTGAAATTGCTAACTTATGACAGGAACTGGAAATAATAGTTCCTTCCCACAATGAGGGGTAGGTAGATGTATATCATATAGTGTGGCAATCAATATTATGTGTATAGGGTAGTACACATCAAAGTTCGTATAACAAAATGAGGATGGGCGTGCAAAATAACCCCTAACCAATTTAACTTTACTCATGGTCAAAGAAATCTTTCGAAATTGAATCATCTCTTCCTTTTAAGGATTCTCCAGTTCCTCCTATAATAAACCATCCTATTTCTTCTATGTTTTCCCTGTCCTTCGCCGCCGCGCACCGTCTATGCCACTTACAATAAGTTCAGCATTGCCTTTTATGAAAAAGCGAAACATTCGTAAACTAATTATATGAAGGTATCGGAAGGGGTGAATCGAAGAGGGACTAAGACTAGGACTACGAATGAAAGACGAAGGACCCAACAACGAACGTTTCAAGAAACTCAAACCATAAGTAAATAGAAAGAAATACATTAAAAGTGGTAAAAGTGTGGTGAGAAGGGGGGTGAGGGGGGTCTGGGGAGTAACGATGAACGATACAAAAATAAGTTTAGAAAAAAAAAATATTCTAGAACGTGGGTTCACCTTTCTCACCGAAAACTGATCCCTCTCTGAAGCTCAGCAACTACCTTTTCATATATAGCCCCAAGTGTTTCAAGATCTGGTAGACTGGAAATTATAAATTGATTATGAACACTGACATTTAGCCAGCAGCACCAGCACCCTACTAACATAAACAGCAGCAGAAGCAGCAGGTGGAGTTCAAGCTAAAGAGTAACTCTCTGTATACACAGATGATGGGGCAAAGGTTACACTGATGGCAACGAAGATATCGTGATGGTGAAATTGCAAAGTTAACATGCGAAGGGATGAAGACAAAAAATAAAAAAATAAAAACCAAACGATGCTATGATGATTTCCTTCATATTGTTCAACTTGTATTTCACTTCTCTTATTTATTTATTTAGTTTTTTGTTTTTTTTCAAAAGTATAGACACAGTGATGAATTTTTCATTAGACTATTTCAACTTGAATCGGATGAAATTCTTTTGATTTCGGAAGGTTTTGTTAGTTCGAAGAAAGAATATTCCTGGTACTTCCGGTAAGTGTAAAAACTTTTAAGGACTTAACATTTGTGGGTTTTATTATCAAACAATATAGAAATAACTCTCACGCGCCTTGTGTCTCGCTTTGGCTTTATCCCATGTATTCTTGCCAATAGTGATGACTGATGAGCAAAAGAGTCGCACATAATCCAAAAATCCTGTTAAACTAGAAATCCCGAAAATCCAAAATCCTGAAAACCCTGAATCCAGAGAACCCATAATCCCAACAACCCAAAATCATTTTATATATTTTTTTTTTGAGATTTCTATTTGGGTTAACGAATTTCGGTATTTTGGATTTTCTGGATATTAGGTTTTCTGGATTTTTTTTTTTTTTTTAGGTTTTCGGGATTATGGGTTTTCTGGATTTAGGGTTTTCAGGATTTTGGGTTTTTCGAAACTTGGTTTTCAGGATTCTGACCCCAACTCTATGAGCAAACAATGCCTAATGACTCGTTCGTACCGTAATTTACGTAAAAAGAAAAAGGCAGCATTCCCTCGTTTCTCTACGCTCAAATCAAAATCTGGTCAATAATTGTACTGAAACGACTCCGTTTTAAATCAAATCGAAAGTTTAGTTCAGAGCAAACTCAATTTCTTCGTAAAAGAACATATGAGTGACGCCCAACATGGGTTTATTAAAGGTAGATCAACTATCACTAATCTGGCATGTCTTTCCTCTTTCGTTACAAATTGTATTAAAAGTCAAAGCCAAGTAGATATTATCTACACGGAATATATTATAAGGCATTTGACTCAGTATGCCACAACATACTGCTTCGTAAACTTGAAAGTTTTGGTATTCATTCAAAACCGCCTTCAGTGGATTTCATCTTTCTTAACTGATAGGGTCCAAAAGGTCAAAATTGACAATCAAACATCAAGGTCTATTAGATGTACCTCAGGAGTTCCCCAGGGTAGTCATCTTGGTCCACTTTTATTTATAATTTTTATTTTGAGATTTTTTAGAAACATAAAGTTCAGCCAATGTCTCATATACACTGATGATCTTTAATTATTTCTGAAAGTAAATTTCATGTATGACTGCCTTAATCTCCAACTGGACCTCGATCATTTATGTTACTGGTGTAATGCCAACTGTCTAAATCTTAACATTAAGAAATGTTTTGCTATCTCTGTCTCCAAGAAATTCTCAACTTATAAGTTTATGTATTCTCTTGATAGTAGCCCTCTACAGAGAACTGCTATAGTAAACGATTTAGGTATCTCTTTTGATTCCAAGTTTGTCCCGCATATTAATGCTATTGTGGCAAAAGCTAACACGATGATTGGTTTTATTAAAAGAAACTCAACTGACTTCTCGGATCCCTATACACTTGTGTCCCTATACACATTAGTTAGATCAACACTTGAATATGCCGATGTTATCTGGAATCCTTTCCAACAAACATTTTCCGATAGAATTGAGAGAGTTCAGAATCGTTTCACAAAATTTGTGTTTTTTTTAAAAGCGATGGAATTTCTGTCCTGACTCTCGAGCTCGACATAATCTTCTGGGCTTAAATTCTCTCAAATCTCGAAGAACTATCCACGATATAGTTTTTGTGCGAGATATTTTATGTTACCATATAAAGTGCTCCAACCTTCTATCGTTAATTTGTATTTATGCCCCAATGAGACCACTGAGTAGAGAAAGACACCGTCTTTTTCAGCCTAAACATAGGACAAATTATGGTATGAACAAACCAATTTCAAGGTCAATTAGGGAGTTCAAGGAAGTTATTAGTCATATTGACATAGCATCGCCTAGAAACAAATTCAAATATGATATGTATTATATATTTTTAAGAATTTAAACTTAATGTACATTATTTAGTTTTTTGTATATATATCTGTGTATTTATCTTTTTTGTATCTGTTGAGTATGAAGCTCGTAGATTAAATAAACTTTATTTCACTTTAAAATGGCGTATAAACAATGAGATATGTATGGGGGTGGCATGCTACACCCCTGAAAATCTAAAATTGAGGAAATAACGCCCAAATTTTACAAACAAAATTTACATTGAAAATATTTGGGCGATATTTGCAACTTGAGATTTGGAAAAAAAAAAATTTGCGCGATATTTCTTTTTGGCGATAAAAACAATTTGCGCGATATTTTCAAATAAAGGGTTTTCCAATAAGAGGTATTATTTTGAATAGCCCGCTATTTCGGTAGCTGTCACTTTTGAAGCTGTCATTTTTTGACATTTGACAAGTAGAAACTACGCCATTAATAAAAATGGAACGATACACGCTTCAACAACGCATTAAAATTATTAAAATTCACTATAAAAATGGTGAAAATTTGGCAGAGACGGTTCGTAAAACTAAAACATTTTTGGGTCGTCGTGAAGCACCTTGTCGGACCGCAATACAGAAATTGGTGGACAAATTCGAGCTGTTGGGACAAGTTAGTGATGTGAAGAATAAAACCCGTGCACGTCGCTCAAGAACAACTGAGAATATTGCTGTTGTAGCCCAAAGTGTTGAAGAAAACCCAGGTTTGTCCATTCCTCGTCGTTCTTTGGAATTAGGCATTCCACAAACGTCATTACACCGTATTCTGCATAAAGACTTGGGTCTTAAGGCTTATAAAGTTCAGTTAACACAAGAACTCAAGTCGGCTGATCATCAACAACGTCGTGTCTTTGCTGATTGGGTCCTTGAAATGCATGAAAATGATCCGGAATTTCATCGAAAAATCATCTTGACTGATGAGGCCCATTTCCACCTCGGAGGCTACGTCAACAAGCAAAACTGTCGCATCTGGGGCTCGGAAAACCCAAGAGTTATTGTTGAAAAGCCTCTCCATCCTCAACGCGTGACTGTTTGGTGCGGTTTATGGTCCGGCGGGGTCATTGGACCTTCCTTTTTCGAAAATGAGACTGGAGCAACAATTACGGTCAATAGATTGCGCTATCGAGAGATGATTAATGATTTTTTATGGCCGGAATTGGATGGTATTGATCTGGACAACGTTTACTTTCAACAAGACGGCGCTACGTGCCACATAAGCAATGAAACCATCGATCTTTTACGGGAAAAGTTTCCGGACCGTGTTATCTCTCGAAGAGGTAATCACAATTGGCCACCGAGATCTTGTGATTTAACACCTTGCGACTTCTTCCTTTGGGGCCACGTGAAAGATAAGGTCTACGACAACAGCCTAGCGTCGATTCAAGACCTCAAAGATGGAATTTGTGAGGCTATCGAGGACATAGGGCAGCCACTTTGCGATTTGGTTATGGAAAATTTCATGAAAAGGATATGGTCCTGTAAGCGTGGTCGTGGCGGCCATTTGGCTGATGTTGTGTTCCATTATTAACGGCATACCTTCCTCTTTAAAATGAAATAAACATCCGCTCATTTATCTCAAAAAATGCCATTTTTCTTTGAATATCAAAATAACACCTCTTATTGGAAAACCCTTTAGATTTCGGCGTTATTTCCTTGGAATAATTTTTTTTGATTGTCAAGAATAAGATAGGTCGAAAAAGTCCTTCCGAGAAGAGGATAGCCAGGTCTGCCAATATAATAATTTGAACGTGTTGCTTGACATTTTGTTTGGTTTTATGCAACACGTTTAGGTTTTTGAGGGTTTTCTAATAGATATGGATAAAATAAAATTTCAAATAACTTACCAATACGAAAACTCTCGCATATTATCAATAAATCACACAAAAAAAATGAAAAGTCAAAAGGAGAACCATGTGGTCAAGGTTCAGTGCTGTATGCAGCGATACTTGCCTTTATTTTTTTTACTGATTATCCGATTCCATTATCTTCATTTGCGAAAGTTTTTATTTTTTTAATTTCTCAATTTATTATTTTTACTTTTTCATTTTTTTTAATTTTTTCATATTTCAATTTTTCATTTTATGCATCATTTTTTTAATTTTTCGATTTTTTAATTTTTAATTTTTCAATTTTTTAATTTTTCAACTTTTTAATTTTTCAATTTTGAATTTTTTTATTTTTCAATATATTTAATTTTTCATTGTATTTTAGTTTTTTAAATTGTTCAATTTTTTACTTTTTCAATTTCTTAATTTTTCAATTTTTTTAAATTCTTAATTTTGTAGTTTTTAAATTTATTTAATTTTTCGATATTTTAATTTTTGAATTTTTTAATTTTGAATTTTTTAATTTTTCAAAATATGTAATTTTTTTTTTAAGTTTTTTTAATTGTTCAATTTTTTACTTTTTCAATTTCTTAATTTTTCAATTTTTTAATTTTTTAATTTTTCAATTTTTCAATTTTTTAATTGTTCAATTCTTACTTTTTCAATTTCTTAATTTTTCAATTTTTCAATTTTTCATTTTTTTTAATTTTTCAATTTTTCAATTTTTTAATTTTTTATTTTTCAATATTTTAATTCTTAGTTTAACTGGAATATTGTTGTAGACTTAAAGAAAATTGATAATCTTTTTAATTTGTTTTGAAACCACCCGCTTACAAAAATCACATCCAAACTGGTGTAACTGTAATAAGCACCCGTCTTCCTCCATCCATTTCACATGAATATAGTCCTTGGTTTCTGTAGGACTATTTCTTCTTAAGTTTCAAGTATTTGAGGTATTTTATCATAAATATTATTTGTTTTTTCTTCAAATCGACGTCAATCTACCTTTGTATGTAGATATGTATGTAATAGGTATACTCGTAGGTATATTGTGTGCTTGCTTGCTTTCGAACGATTTCGTCTTGTTAGTTCTTCAACACAAATTAAGTTTTATTAAGAAAATCTTTGTTCGTCTTTTTTTTTTTTTTTTTTGTGGATGGTGCATTATCCTGAAGAAGAGACTCCTACTGCTATATAACTCTAGGTACTATACGTCGCTGTTACCTATTTAAAAAGTTTCATTTTTCGCTATAGAAATACCGCAGAAAAGTTACCTCCTCTAAAGAAGATGACGAATTCCATATAGCACAACGCACTGCTTCTGCAACTATGTGTATGATGATGATGATGATGATGATGGTGTTTGTAGAAAATAAGGCTAGCTCGCTCTCTTGCTCTGACAAGAAGAAGTCCTTGTCCTTGCCCCGTTGAACTGTGTTTGCTTTGTTATGATGTGCATAATATTAATAATAATGCTAACTTTAAATGAGATTTCATTTGTGTTATAGAAGTTTTGGAATTTCATAGCACAGGAGAGAGAAAGAGGCTGCTGTGTTTAGGTATGATACGAAATCTACAAGGATTTCTTCTCTTTTACAACGAGGTATGGTTGTGGTTTTCTTTTTTATAATATTTATTTTTTATTATTTATTTTGAAAATGGTGCTGATGCAATTTTCTGTACTGCATAAGTTTCATTATTATCTCTGATATAGACTGTGGATATCTAAGAATTAGTTTTGCATACTTAAATGGTTTTATAAACCTCTGAAAATATCTGCACTATAGTTATTTGTTTTATTGTGACCTTATTATTGAGCCACTTCGACATTATCTATTCTTTGAATAACCTATGCGGAATAAAGATTTTTTTATGTTGAAGATTCCTTTTTGAGATTTGGAGAATACGTACATACACAGGTACATACATACATACTTCTAAATCGAGTTCTTTTGAATTATTTTTGAAGAATTGTAAAGCGATGGGGGGGAATAGTTTTTCGTATTTTTGCCGTTGCTAGCTTATATCTTCAATAACGATGTTGATATGCGGAATATTTTGGCTACTTAAGAAATACATTCAATAAACATTTGGTTATGCAGTTTTCAGAAAAGTGAAGATCTGAAATTAGGAACTCATTAATAATTTGAACTTTTCTCGAAAAAAGAAGTTATTTATAGCAAATTAAAATCAATTGCCATAGGTCCATCTCCACCTCCCACATGCTTCCCTGACTTTAACCTGCATTTGCTGAACATTTCGCACCTTTTTCTATGAAATATATCAATTTGGAGGAGCACTGAGAAGGGAAACACGTTAGAATCCGTATTCGATTTTTTTGATCAAAATCAAGATTAAAAAAAAAAAATTAATAAAATATCGGGTTTTTCAATAAGAGCGCTACAAAAGTTTTTATAAATAAAACAAAAACGGTTTTGGATATCAATGAAATTCTTTATTCCTGTGAAAGTACGTTCGATGCCATTATGTATGGAATTCGATTTCTTTTGCATGGCCACCACGGGCACGCTTGGAGAAGTCCAGGCGCTGAAGCCAATTTTCGATGGTTTCAAGCATAAATCGGCCGATACTGCTGCAATTTCACGTTCGATATTCGTACGAAGTTCATCAATCGTCGCTGGCTTGTTGGCATAGACCATAGACTAGACGTAGCCCCACAGGAAATAGTCTAACGGCATCAAATTGCACGACCGAGGCGGCCAAGCGACTGGACCATTTCGTGAGATAACACGTTCTCCAAACTTGGTTTCCAATAAATTGATTGTGACATTCACTGTGTAGCTTGTGGCGCCGCCGTCCCGTTGGAACCACATGTCCTCCAAGTCCATATCATCCAATTGGGGCCAAAAATATTCGGTTATCATTGAACGGTAGCGATCCCCATTCACAGTAACGTGCCGGCCTTGATCATCACGGAAGAAGTACGGCCCAATGACGCCGCCGGCCCATAAACCACACAAAACCGTAATTTTTTCAGGATGCAATGATGACTCATGGAGTCCGTGTGGATTGCTGCCTGACCAATATTTGTTAGAAAATTGCCCCACCCGCCTTTACGAGGGGGAAGCAACCTAGACACCCTAGCTTATTTTTAACATCTTCTATTTAATCATCATCAAACAAAACATAAGTAGCTGCATTTTATTGGTAATTTATAGCTAGCGCAATAATCAAGTACCAACAAAACGCTTTAGGAACTTTTGGCTGTGTTCGCTACAAGTATCATAGATCACATCTATTTTGTCTCCACCAAACTACAAATATCATAGATCACATCCATTTTGTGAGTGAAAAACAACATTAAGGTTCAAGTCATGAATACTTTTCAAGAGCGCCATCTTCATCTTCAAAGTTCTAACTATGTATATCCACTCTTTTACTGGCTAATTTATCGACACTCTTTGTTTTTGTTTCTGTTTCCCGGCGGGAATTTTACTGCGCTGGCTATAAAATTACCAATAAAACACGGCTAATATTTAAGAGCTTAGGATGTACATATGTGACAGTTTACACTGAGAAAAAAAGTAGAACATAAACGTTTAAGTTTAACATAAAAATTTAAGTTTCGTATCAGCAAACGGCTCTAAGAGCATAAGCTCTTATGTTGAAACTTGAATATTTAAGTTTCTTTTTAGCAACTGGGCCTAAGATAGTGAAAACTGTTTAAATTGTACTTAAAAAAAATCGACAAGTATGTAAGAAATATAATAGAAAATGACAAGCTATTCTCTGTTCAATTTGAATATGCAGTACAGGGAAGATATGATATTTGCCTTTCACCCATACTATTATGGATTTCAATAAGCTATCTCCAATTCAAAGCTCCAACGGGGTAGCCGTAGTAAGCATTTAAAATCGCCGCAAATCTCACAAAATTATTGCTATCAAAAGCTTTAAAAAATCTTAAATCCTGAAAGTTACGTTGCAAAAACCAAACATTCAACACAATGTCAATAAGGGTTGGTTGCAAATTGGCGATCAGTCTCCTTTCACCCGGGGAGCAGATAGGTCATGGTGGGATGTACGTGAGCTCAAAGACGATTACACCAACAATTTAAATGTTACGCAGTGATTCTGTTTTTTATTTCAGGGGCAATTTCTTAAGTTTAGGTGCCGTGCAAGCAGCAGCAGGCACCAGTGTGTTTGAAAAAGCTCTGCCATAAGGCCTGTATTGCATATTCAAATTGAAGAGCGAATAGTAATTTTAATTGTTGCAAATTAATTTATTAATGAAAACTTACGTTCCCGAGAGGTATTTTTTTGTTTATTTTAAAAATTGTAGTATTTTAAATAACTACGCGACCTTCTGCTTGCACCTTACTACCAAATTGTCAGAGAAATAAGAGTCTTTGGTCTTGATTTCACTTCCTTTTAAAGTTTCGAACTCTCCAAAACTCGATGCAAACTCTTACGCCATTCGCTATCATTCTTCACCACTTGCTTAGCTGTCAATTTTAATTTATTTTTATTTTTTTTCTCGCCAATTCCCCGAGATGTCAAAAGATTCCATTCCCGATTTGCCACAAAATTAGACATTTCGTAACAGTACTTTAGCACTGCGCCAGCAACTTTTTTGTAGAGCATTTAAGTTTGTATTAAAATATGTCAAGTAGTTTTTTCCAATATATTTCCAAGTTCCTCCCACTTTTCCCAAACAAAATGGCGATGAGGCACGTCTGAAAACATAAAAAAAAAAAAAAAAATTGAGAATTAGCTCGTTGTGAATGAAAGGGTTCTACAATTTTCTGCCAAACCAAAACGACTAGGAAGAGATACACTTTTTTTTTAATCATGACAAGAGATAGTCTTGGAGGATTTGTCACTGGTCACAGAAAGGTAGAATAGGCTGGTGTTCGATCCTCAAACCTCCGGCATGACACTCTTACAACGCACTTAGCACTATATCACAGGGTTTAGACGTTAACCATTTTGAGCTTATATTTTTGGTCATTTTTTAAGAGCCTTAAGCGATCAACTATTCATGGTTCATGAACTTGCAATTTTAACCAATTTTTCTTGTCACATGTACGAGTAATCTTACTTTGATTTTCTTACGTTTCAGATCCTTACAAAAAAAAAAAAAATGTTAAGACTTACAAAATGCAAACATAGGAATTGCAATCATCCTTTGTGCTTTTTATTGATCCAATTTATTTTTTCTCAACTATTTGTATGTTATATGTATGACTTCTGAGTATAGGGCAAAGGGACTGCATAGCATACATCCAATTTATGTATTGCTTCTAGCAATATAATTTTATTTTGGTCACCCTCTGAGCGATTGGACAAGCCTTTGCTTTTGTTTCTCCATACTATTTTCTTTGACAGTAAAATCTTTTTCTCTCTTTCTCTAGTTTGATTTCTTTTGAACAAACGCATAATCTTAGAAATGCACTGTGAACTTCTGTGATAAATATGAAATAAAGACCATGAATAAGTTGCAGGTTTTTGATCTTGCTAGTTATTATGTGATTTTGATATAAAGTTATAGTAAAACCTATGAAGTGAGTTATAGTAAACACTCGAACATGATGCGAGTAAACCTCGTTCAACTAAAACTCCGCAAACAGGGAAACCAAGCTGAGACCAAACTACTCGAAAATCGTTATTCCTTGTCACTTACAAATTGATTCGTAAATTACCGAATTTTGTTTGTATGCAGGGTGATTCGCATAAGGTTTGACAAAAAGCTAGAGCGTGTAAGTTAGGTCGAGACAAGAGGTGGTTGGCTCTATTCCCCCCCCCCCTTTTAGCAGGGAGGGGCAATTTTATACAAAATTGACTTAAAACAGAAAACAAATTATTACAAAACAACGGTAACACTTACAATGCCATGCTATACCTTTTCGTAAAGCCAGAAATCTCATATTTAATTTTCTATTTAAATAAAGTTGTTTCAGTGAACAGTTTTTGAAAAAAATAATTTTCATTCTTTAAAAAAAATGTATGCAATCTAATTTTGATCAAAATCTTACGTTATTAAGTAGTATTTTTGTTTATAATATTCAATGCTCTTATAAATTTGTAGTCAAAAACAAAAAAAAAAACGGATGCTCAAATGTGTTGTACTTTTTGATAAAATTGAAAATGACTAAATCTACTTTAATACCGATGCACAGAGGAGTATTTGCATCAAAAACCTGGCCAAAATTATTTTTCGTTATTTTGGTTATCATTTCTATTAAAAATTAACATTTATAACACAAAATACAATTTACAGTTGAATTTTTTTTATTTTACATATGTTTTGATGAAAATAAATGCCAACAAATCTGTTATGGTAAACATATTAGGGTACTTGATGTTTTTTTTCTAATTAGGTGAACCTAATCGCTGAATTCTTCCCACGAATCTTCCTCAAATGAATCTTCGCTAATTTCATCTTCACCCCAAGACATCAAGTTCTCGTTTGTTGTATTTGAGTCCTCTGGAAGAAGCAGTTCTAGGGTCTCTTGGGAAAATGACCGTTTCGTTTTCGATGGTGACTTTCTGAGGCAACTTATGAGCAATCTGTTTAGGACATCCATATTACAATCTCTTCTAGAGAACTTCCTGGCATAATTAAGACGGTAGAGTCTGTAAGATCACATTTTATTATAAGCTATCGTAGTATGCTTGCCTATACTTCTGAGCTCTTTGAGGTGTTTTTAAAATTTCTGTAAGTACTTTTGAAGCAAGATTCTTCCCAGACTCTCTTAACTTCATCTGAGTCGCAAACGCTAGCTCCTCAGTTTGAAAATTATCCCGTATAAGGGTTTTCCAATAAGAGGTGTTATTTTGATATTCAAAGAAAAATGGCATGTTTTGAGATAAATGATCGGATGTTTATTTCATTATAAAGAGGAAGGTATGCCGTTAATAATGGAACACAACATCAGCCAAATGGCCGCCACGACCACGCTTACAGGACCATATCCTTTTCATGAAATTTTCCATAACCAAATCGCAAAGTGGCTGCCCTATGTCCTCGATAGCCTCACGAATTCCATCTTTGAGGTCTTGAATCGACGCTGCGCTGTTGGCGTAGACCTTATCTTTCACGTGACCCCAAAGGAAGAAGTCGCAAGGTGTTAAATCACAAGATCTCGGTGGCCAATTGTGATCACCTCTTCGAGAGATAACACGGTCCGGAGACTTTTCCCGTAAAAGATCGATGGTTTCATTGCTTGTGTGGCACGTAGCGCCGTCTTGTTGAAAGTAAATGTTGTCCAGATCAATACCATCCATTTCCGGCCATAAAAAATCATTAATCATCTCTCGATAGCGCAATCCATTGACCGTAACTGTTGCTCCAGCCTCATTTTCGAAAAAGTAAGGTCCAATGACCCCGCCGGACCATAAACCGCACCAAACAGTCACGCGTTGAGGATGGAGAGGCTTTTCAACAATAACTCTTGGGTTTTCCGAGCCCCAGATGCGACAGTTTTGCTTGTTGACGTAGCCTCCGAGGTGGAAATGGGCCTCATCAGTCAAGATGATTTTTCGATGAAATTCCGGATCATTTTCATGCATTTCAAGGACCCAATCAGCAAAGACACGACGTTGTTGATGATCAGCCGGCTTGAGTTCTTGTGTTAACGTTAACAAACGTCATTACACCGTATTTTGCATTAAGACTTGGGTCTTAAGGCTTATATTAAGACCCAAGTCTTAATGCAAAATACGGTGTAATGACGTTTGTGGAATGCCTAATTCCAAAGAACGACGAGGAATGGACAAACCTGGGTTTTCTTCAACACTTTGGGCTACAACAGCAATATTCTCAGTTGTTCTTGAGCGACGTGCACGGGTTTTATTCTTCACATCACTAACTTGTCCCAACAGCTCGAATTTGTCCACCAATTTCTGTATTGCGGTCCGACAAGGTGCTTCACGACGACCCAAAAATGTTTTAGTTTTACGAACCGTCTCTGCCAAATTTTCACCATTTTTATAGTGAATTTTAATAATTTCAATGCGTTGTTGAAGCGTGTATCGTTCCATTTTTATTAATGGCGTAGTTTCTGCTTGTCAAATATCAAAAAATGACAGCTTCAAAAGTGACAGCTACCGAAATAGCGGGCTATTCAAAATAACACCTCTTATTGGAAAACCCTTTACTTTCAGTTTTTCTCCTTTTACTCCTATCGCTTAATTCTTCAAATGACTTTTCAGGTCTACCTGGTCTGACAGTAGTGATTGGGATTGTAAAAGTTCCTTCAAGCCAAGATTTCTTTCTTTCTAAGCAGAAATTTTTTTTTTTACTTAATTCTATCCATTTTTGCTTTAGGTCACACAAAACTTTTGCTACTGTTGGCTTAAAAATTGCAAGTTGTTAAAAAATTTTTTAAGTAATTAATTTTTTCATTAATATTCCCCTGGCAATTTTCTTCCATCATATCAAATAAATATTGTTTCGTCACAACTCTGGAACCTGATGATCCTAATAGGAAAATGTGCTATGTATTAACATGGTGCATACATATAAAATACATACATACATTTATAACATAAACATTCACGGCACAGCCATTCTCATTAAATTAGTTTAATGACTTATTTCCACCTGCCAACATCTAATTGCTCACGTTTTTATCTACGTACCTAATAAATAGTTCTCAGTATTTTTTTTTTCTTTTCATCCCAATCTAAATTTAGATCCCAAAAAAAAAATTAAACAAATAACACCAGTAAGATTCATTTATAAAAAAAAAAACCTTGCATAACATATAAGTGCTTTTTACACGAAAGTGAAAAACTCATTGACCCACAGTACTGTAGAACGCACGTAGGAGCAACCAATTTTTGTTTCATTAACTTGAGGAATATTCAAAGTAAGTTATAAACTTTGATTCATTGCAGAATAACTGGGTATACTAAAACAAAATCATTAAAACTTGAAAAATAACTTAAACAAAATATTATCTTTTATACATTAGTTCGAAGCCCGAATTGAAACAAAAAAACAACGACTAACGTTTTCAAAATTCAATTGAAATTGTAAATACATACCTGAAGCAGAATTCTCCATTTAAATTTTGTTAGCTTCTTATTACAACACTTCGATATCACTTATTGAATAACACTTACCAAAGTAGCACGCTTTAAAATAAAAGTGCAGTAGATGCGACTGTTAACTTTGAATTCATTTTATCACTACTCACGTTCAACAAAAAAAAAAAACAAATACAGCACATTGACCCATGTGTATTTAGCACCCGCTATACCAAGCTTTTAGTTGTCAATTTTACTTTTCAGAAAATTGACTTTTGGCCAGATTTTTAGTGCAAATACTCCTATGTGCGACGTAGTGGAAATAGGATCCTTAGAGCATTCTAACATAAGCAGCTGAGTCAAATTAAGTGAATTTTGTTTCTGTTATTTTCAATTTGAAGAACTACAAGAGATTTTAGCATCTGGTTTTGACTAAAAATGTGTAAAATCCTTGAATATTAAAAACAAAAATATTAATTAATAATGTAAACTTTTGCACAAAATTAGTTTGCACAAAATATTCAACCCTAGACCCGTGTACTTAAAAACCGCGTAAAGGCACCGCGTACTTTTTTGACTGAGTGACCATGAAGATTTTTCATACAATTTGTATGGAAAATTTAAATTCAACGTAAATTTTTGATATAAAATATTTTTTTTAAATAATTTGTAAATATGTACATCTTTCAATCGAAACAACCATTTTTGTATACTTGAATGCAGCTAATTTGTCATGAAAACGTATGAAACGTCGTAATTGCTCGAACCTTTCCAAGGACATGACGGCGCGATTGAATGCCATATGGCTTTGATGAAAAAGGTCTTTCGCTTCCACTCCATAGGCTTTTTGAGCACCAGCATATATCAATATGGCATATATTTCGTCTTCAGATGTGTCATACCATCTGCATCATGATCAGCTTCATCTTCTGATGCATTTGGTTCAATATCATCTTCTTCTGAATCGAGGAACCGAGAGTAATGTTCGTCAAAAAAATCTTGTTCTGATGCAGTCTGTTCCCGATTGGAAGATGCATTTAGCAAAAAAAAAATACGTTCCATTATAGCATCCATAGCTCTGTAACAGAAAAGAAATTCATAAACAAAAAAAAAGTATAGACTACATAATCTACATGGAAATATACTTAAATCAAACTTTTTCAAAAAATAAAAAGCACTTGATGAGATCAACAAACATTACCACTGAAATCACTTGTTTCCACAAACTAATTGTTTTTACCGGCGTAAAATAAAAAAAATAAGAATCGCAGCTTGCTATGAGGCAACAGTCGATGTCCTGTAACACGAAAGTTTTGTAGGTAGGTATACATTTTACTGTTTACATATGTAGCTTTGTTAAACTTCTCTTGAAAAAAAGAGTCCGTAACTATCAATTACAATATCTGCAAATTTGATAAAACTACTTTTATCGCTTTTGTTAGTTTTGCAAAGAATTATGACTTAGAGGGTTTTGACTGAAAATAACTGCAGAACTCAAAAAAGCAGTAAAAACAAAAAAAAAAACATTCAAAATTCTGTAACATGTAACAACACTTGAATTTTGTATAGATCAAAGTACATCATCTTACATCTTTTTTTAAAATTTTAGTTTTACGCTACCTCTATGATTTTGCATTAGAAAGTCTCTATAGTAAGCCAAACCATGTCTTATTTTCATATTTTTGGTTCAAGTAAGTGACGCTAAGAATAGCCCGACGGTAAAAAAAAAAATAATAAAAAATACGGTTGCAAATCAATAACCAAACCAATAATTTCCAAACAAATCGACTCTGTTGTCTACTGAGTCACCAAGTACGCTATTTTGGGTTATTTTCTTTGCCGGCTTATCCAGGCTCCAATATCAAGTCAAACCATTATGATGCTAAACATTATGATTTACCTTCGTAAATGGATAGTTAGCATAGTCATAATGTAAGAAATATGTTTAAACTTGAATTGAAATGCGAACACGGGTCTAGTTAGAAAATTAATTTTTCAAAAACTCTTTTCTAAAACAATTTTATTTTAAAATAAAATAAAAAGAAGAGATTTCTGGCTTCACTAAAAGACATAACATGGCGGGCGGTATAAGTGTTACCATTTTTTTTTTTATTTTTTTTCCACTTACAAATAAGAGACTGAAGGTCTGTTCCGTTAACTTCCCGAAACTGTCAATTTCTACCAATTTTAATCCAGATTTATTTTTGATGTGTAAACATCTATGCCGGCGCACAGTGGTTCGGTTTGTATGGGAGAGCGGAAAAAAGTCTGTTTTATCTGAACGGTTCAACGGATTTAAATGAAATTTGGCAAACATGTTTATATTAGTGTTATATATATTTGGTCAAAATTTGGTTGAAAAAAAATAATTAGAAACAAAGTTATTGACATTTTTCTAAAATTTGAGGGATTTGAAGTTTGTATGGAAGAGCGGAAAAAAAATCTGTAACATCTGAACTGTTTAACGGCTTAAGATGAAATTTGATTCGCATTTTTAAATTAGTCTTATACACATTTTGTCAAAATTTGGCTTAGAAAAAATCATTAGTAAAAAAGTTATTGACTTTTTTTCTAAAATTTGAGTGTTTTGATGTTTGTATGGGAGAGCGGAAAAAAGTCTGTAAAATCTGAACTATTAAACGAATTTTAATGAAATTTGACAAACATGTTAAGATTAGTTTTATACATGCTTGGTCGAAATTTGGTCAAGAAAAAATTGTTAGAAAAAAAGTTATTGACATTTTTATAAAATTTGAGGGTTTTGATGTTATATTTAAATAAAAGTTTTTTTTAGTAACATCTTAACTTTTTATTTTGAATAAAATATTATTATTAACTATGTATATTATAAAATTAAATAAATAAATAGATAAATACATAAAAAAAAATAAATACAAAACAATTATGAAGTAGTAATTTTATAATGCTAGAATGAGGTTTTTTGCGTCTGCGCTGATTGGAAGTATTTTCTTTTTTGCCTGTGGCCTTAAACCTGTTATTATTGGATCTGAGGATATGAGTATATGATGCATCACATCTTCATTCGTCGCAATTCGGCTGCATTTTCTCGAATGAAACCTGCGGTAGGCTTTATAATCCTTATTTCGGCATTCTTGGGATTCCTCGGAGAGCGATCGAACAGGAAAT
Source organism: Leucozona laternaria (assembly GCA_932273885.2). Taxonomy (NCBI): domain Eukaryota; kingdom Metazoa; phylum Arthropoda; class Insecta; order Diptera; family Syrphidae; genus Leucozona; species Leucozona laternaria. Next base: position 49,746,586 of record OW026366.1, read on the forward strand.
GCACAGCTTTTAATTATTTCTTCTCCATGGATCAAAACCTTATGTAAGGTTGCTGGCATATTGTACCATTTATATTTCTCAACAAACAGTTCAGCAGTTTCCCACGTGTAAGGTGCATATTTTTTGAAATCTAATTTTTCATTCGACGTTATTACTTCAAGGATAACAGCAAACCGCCAAATTAGGGATTCCCTAACTCCAGTGATTTCTGAAGTCATGGTTGGATTTATATATATTTTATATATATAGATTTAAGTAAGAGATTTTATTCTAATAAGCCATTACTAATACTTAGAGGTAATAAAAAATTACGCAATACAGAACAAAAACAAAGCAATAAAACTTTAAAAAGAACACCTTTTTTATTTTTACCTGCCCTACTTTTAGCGAAAAATTAAAAAAAAATAAAAGATTATCCCTAATCCTTTTCTTTATTTTGTATTAAGCTCTATCATATAATTCAAAATTTCATAAAACTATATTATTTTTCTTGTGTTGATTTCAAGAAAATTGAGTTGAAAGTTGAAAAATTTTCCAGGCAGAAATAAATGGTTTCGCAAAAATCGAAATTCTCAGCCCTGGGTCAATGTATTAATTTTGTTTTATTTTTAAAATAAAGTTTGACATTTTTTCTTAAAATAATAGGCTTAACTAGTTCATTCTGACAATCAATACCGAAGTAATCAAACTTTTTGGTAAACACCACCGTCAAGACGGAGTTTTTTGAAATCCGATTAAGTGAAACATTTTTGAGCATAACTTCCACATCTGCACGTATCTGCAGCTGATTTTTTCTGTGCTTTAACATGAATGTATGGAGCATATGGTGGCATACTTACTTTCTTGGTATCTTTTGGAGCTGTTTTTTTAAATCAAAAAGTTTTAAAAAAAAGCATTTTTTCTTAGTACTAAAGCTTCAGGCTACTTATAGAAGGTATCTTTTATAAATAATCAATATTTTTTTTTATTTTTAGATAATCGAAAATAGACCAATTAAATTATTTAAGAAGCTAGAGAATTTATCTACAGGAACTTCGGAAAAAAACATCTCAAAATTTGTTGAAAATACGGTTCGCGATTTTAGTAAAATTATTTTTCAACTTTGAGGGCTTGTTAATCAGAACATACAATATATATGTTAAAAAATACTTTTAAATCATACGCTCGGGTTATCTAAGAGTACTTAAACATAAACTTTAAAAGGATAGATATGACTTTTTCAAAAGACTTTTTTCCGCTCTCGCACCACTGTGCGGCGCGGCGGCGGTAGAGTGAAATAAAAACGTGTGACGTTACGAGGTCACACTTTACGATGTAGCACGTTTTGTTTACGTTTGCGAATATCCCCTTAAAGCGAACTAGTCCATGCACGTAGTCAACAACGTATGGACGACTTCGCATACGGATCCAAATATGGATCCTCAAACCTGCACTTGGACAAAAGTTGATGTTTACACATTTATACCGTAGTCCCGGCACTCACACAATTTTTTTCTTTGCTCTTTAACAGAACTTTGGACTAAAATTAGATGAAATTGGTTTTGGGAAGTAAACGAACGGAGGTTGAGTTTCCGATATATTTACCCAAAAAAATAGAAGAATTTTAATTCCTTTCACTCCACCTAAAAACTAAATCTCGTTCCAGAAATAGAAAAACTTTTTGCAAAAATTCATCTTTGAGGATTTTTTTTTTTTAAATTCCGTTTGTCTAGTTTTGGGATAATAAACTACTTATTATATTATTTGCCTCGTATGACATATTTGCAAAAAGAAAAGCAAATAATAATAATGTCTGCATCCATGATCGCCTTTTTGGCTTTAATTCTCACCCAAACAACCAACCACAACCCACAGAACCAGATAAGAAATAATGAATAGACAATTTCTTTAGACAAAATTCGCTTCTCGTCCTCACAGTCGCATTCACCATTGAGAGAACTAGATATGTAATATAACAAGAAGAAGAAAAATGCATTGCCACAAAGAATAGAAAAGAGATTTCGTTTTGAAATCCTTCTTCGTCCTTAAAAAAAAAAAAAAATCTCTTGTGGGGATGGTGTGAGAAGAATTTCACTTACATATACCCATACTATGGGGTTGAGTTGTCTAAAAATTGGAATTTTATAAAAAAATTCAAATTAGAAAAAAAATTTTCGAAGCCTTCGATAGTCCTTTTCTCCGTAAATGCAAAACTTAGGAATTTACATTTTGTATGCGCTTCGCTCCAAATTTCGAAGTCGTTTTTTTAAAAAAATATATCATACAATATCGCAAACTTCATTGTGAAGTTAGAATGACAACCATTTTCCCAGCAACCAATTTTCCAATGGGAAAATCTTCATTGCCCAGTTAGGAATGTATTTCTTGTAGACAAACGTAAACAAGATTATATACTTCGCAAACACAACCACGTGAATGAAAGGCGAATACGCGTTTTATTAAAACTTGCATTGCTGCGCTAAGTGTTATAAATTACCAATAAAACGCGCCATATATTATATATCATTGAATAAATTTTATATACATTTATTTCAAACTGTCCAGCCAAATAGCCCACTGTAAAACTTTAAGAACAAAAATATTTCGCTGTTTCTTTCTTTACAATTCTATTGTTGCCCCAAACTACAATTACTAAAAATGCAAATGAAAATAAAAGCGTGCAAATTCTCTGCTCCTGCAACTACATATAATACCCCTCCCCCTCCCCCTCTCCAGATGACTTTTACCAAGATATATAAGTGACAATAGTTGCAAATAGCAAAAGCAAGAATCACAAAATAGAAAAGAAAAAAAAAAAAAACAAAAACAAGAAAAGAATTCACAGAACCAAATGCCCTGGCGCAGCAATATCCTTCGTATTACTGTCGTTTATTAGTTCTTCCCTTTTAGCGGCAGCTATTGTTAAAAATCGCTATGCAGGAAAGGGTGTTGTATAGTTTTGCAGTAGAAGGTACTTTTGTAAGTGATATTCTGCCAGAGAGAGAATGGTGACCATCTTTAGAAAATAGGAAGAAGAAAAAAAAAGTATAGGAGCTAAAAAGGAATTGCATGTTTTGCATTTCCTGTGCACAGCTCACTCGTGCTCTCTTTAGCACAACCACCCCCTTCTCAACAATCTGTCTGTGATAATTTTTAATTTGTGCCAGTATTTTGTAAAAAAAAAAAAAAAAAAAAAAATAACGACATAGCTTGCAGACTGGATTTCCGGTTACCAAGTATATTGAGTGTAAAATATAATGGCCCAAGCCACTAAAGTTAATCGCCAGAACTTTTCAATAAAGAAATTATGTAACTTTGCAGGATGTGCGATCGCTCTCAGCATGCTTGTCAGGTTTTTTTTTTTTATAAGTAGAGTAGAAATAATAAATGGTTTTAAGGAGTTTCCCAAGATCAAAAAATAAAACATAAGTTTAACTATCACAAAAAGTTTGTCCTTTTAAAACCTTAAGTTTCTCCTTAAAATCCCTAAGCACAAACTCTCGTCAAGAATCCAAAGACACAATCACGAAAATAAACCCTTTTAACAGAATGCGATGATGTGCTTAGAGCATACATTGGTTGATAGTGGTGATTACAAAGCATATGAAAAGATGTGCTTTGAACACAACAGCGCACATTAAAGAATTCAAGGTATTCGTTTTTGTGTTTTGTTTGTTAAGGTCCTTTGATAAGGGTGAAAGGCTGGGGTGGTTGGCGTACTTTAAAATCAGCCAGCACGTAAATGTTGTGACTCGGTCTTGGTTTCGGCCATTATTGTTGGACATTCGAAAGTGTAAGTTTGTAAAGCTTATTTCTAAGATTCTAATAAATAATCCACAGCCTGAACGGAATGAGTACACAACATTTTCAAGTCATTCCCTATAAGTTAGGTAGGTCTTTTAAAATCAACAATTTTGGTTTCTGAATTTTTTTAAATGTGTTTGATCTTTTTGAAGAACCATGAGTCGTGAACTGACCCTGGTTTAGTTAGTTCTTCAGCTACCTATATAGCTTAAGCTTTCCGATTGCTTAAGTTTGGAGTTATCAATAAGGGTGCAGTCGGTAGCTTCCAAAAGCTCCTGGGGAATATACATTTGTCCGCCCGTTTTGGCTTTTCGCTTCAGTTTTCCCAAAGCTCGACGGAAATCAAGAATGAACGAATAATGAATGAATGAATAACAGTTTTGCATATACTGTAGTTCTTTCAATTTCAACATCTTGTCATACACCTAAATGAAGTTCCAGTTTTGTTAAATATCTCAAAAATATCTGTATCCGCTGCTTAGAGGTCTGATTCCACTTCCTCTACCCCCTGTTGAGTAACATAAAAAGTAATCAAGACTCAGGAGGGCACTGCACATTTTCTTTCGAAAACCGAAAAAATCTATGAAAGTCATCTTCACTCCTTTTCGACGGTTTCCTATAAAATGCTGCTTTTTGATGACTGATGAGTATAAACTTTGTGACATTCGCACTAAAACTTAAAGGAATTCTAAAACAAGAACAAGAAGATAGTTTTGAAGCTTTTGTTATAATATTCTAGTTTAATCTATTTGTAACCACTCAAAATAGAAGATTAAGATAGAAAAACAAGCTAAAGCAACATTAATCTAGCGCTGGCTATTTGGAAATACCTATAAGTTGAAGACCTCGTTTATTTAAGCTTAAGCTTCAGATTAAACAACGAAAACCTTGAAAATTAGATGTGTTTCCATTTGAACAAACGGCTTTATGTATCTTTAAAAAGAAAGTCGACACAGGGGCACAGCGGAGAGGAGTACCTCAAGGTTCTAGCGTATGTACTCTGCTGTTCATTATGTTGTTTAATTTTATTATTGGGTGAACCCATTATAGACTTATGTCTTACTTTGGTGGGACAATGTCCCAAATTCAGTTATGGACTTGCCGCCCCACCCAAGTAGGTTATAATTGCATATATTATTTTTTTTCAATTCTGGACGACAGTGGCACCCGTAACTACTGTCGAACCCGATTAGGTACCTACAAACATTCATCTTTATCTATTCTAGATTTGTGTATAAAACAATGCTAAATGACACACTCCGCATGGTACAAAATACAATATGGGTGTCTCAATGTTGAGCACCATTAGGACACTGACCTAGCCGAAATTATCAAGTCGAATTTAAACAAAAAAAATCAATTTTGAGAAAAAGGTTCAAGAAAAGCTGAGTCCATTCTTAATGTTTCTTTTTTTTTTTAATTCTGCTTGCCACTCCCTGTGGTTTTATATTTTCAAAAACAACTTTAAAATTTAAATTTTCAAAAAACAAAGTTTTGAAAAGTCAAAATATTTTGTTTAAACTTTTCAATTTTTGAAAATTCTACTTGCAAGAAAAATTTGGCAAAACTGAATTTTTGTAAGAATTTTCAAAATCTGAATTTGTTAATTGATTTTAAAAAAACTAAAATCTGTGTTTGATATATAGTTTCTGAAAAACTACAAATAATTTAAAAGTCGCGAGAGTTTTCTAATTGAATTATTATTGAATAAGATTAACCCTCCCGGCGCGCGGTAGTATAAAGTTAAAACTTTCACTTATACCTGTCCAGTGTTGCCAGATGAAAAAAAATGTCCCCCAGAAAAATTTAGAAACCCCCCAGATTACCACATTTTATCAACAAAAACCCCTAAATTTTTTTCAACTTTTTATTTTTATTCACAGCTCTTAAATTTGTTTTTAATTTTATGTTTAATTAATTCACATAGCTACAATAAAAAACATTTGTAAAAAAGGTACTAAGTAATAAAAGAAAATTTTTTTAGGGTTTTCTTCACAATTTCTGAGTAAAATTCTGATTATTTACTCGACATTCAAATTATCTGCAAATTAAATCCTTCCAGTAAAAAACGTATCGTTTCACATAAATTTATGTGTCAACTAAATGTTCCAGTTTTCCAGACAAAATAGTTTTGACTGATGAAAACTGGAAAAAAATAATGAATAATATTTAAATTGCCAAGTACATAAATTTGCTAATCCTAATCGACACTTAATCGGGCCATTAAAATACTTCGAACTTTAATTATAAAATATACTATTCAGATATTGTGAACCATAAGGGAGGTTGATAATTGACTAAAAAGATCGAAATTGCTTATTTAGAACTTTAATCAGAAATTGTGAAACAAGCCTTTAGGTCCAGTTTTTCAATGCGCGATTAAAGTTTAACCCGAGTTAAATCATCACATTTGGTGGGTTACCTGGGGATTAACTGAACAGATGCTTTTCATGTTTTATGCAACGAGTTTGTTTAGTCATTTTGCATACATTCTCCACCGAAAAACTTCTTCCTCAGTTCACTGTGGGTTAATTTATTTCTAGAGTTAGCTCAATCTGGTTTAACTTAACAAAAATTAATATGAAATTAAAAATATAAATGAGTTAAAATTTTCGTTTGCACTTGTTTGAAAAATGTTCTAATACTTTATCGTCATTTTCGTTTTGGTTGTCGCGTCGGTTTGATACATTTTCTCACTTGTAAAAGTTTTCAGCATTTCTTCTATGGGTTTAAAATTCTGACACCCAGAATGTAAGGAATATCTAATTCGTTGAATACTGTCAGCTGTTTAAATACCTATACGATTTATCAACCTTTTAGCTCTGAATTTATCCCCCAGATTTCCCCCAAACGTCTCATCCCCCCAGATAACCCCCAAAATACAAAAAAGCCCCTCAATCTAGGGGTAAAACCCCTAAACTGGCAACCCTGTACGTGTCACGTCCGTTAAGACCGTTTACTGTAAAACGTTTATGATACTTACCCTTTATAATGGGTGATTTTTTAAGAGGTTTAGAACTTTTTAAAAAAAAAAAACACAAAAATTTCGAAAAACTGAAAGAAATATTTATTTGAATCGATAGTTTGAACCTTGCAATTTAATGTTTAAAGATAATTTCATGCAAATGTTGACCGCGGCTGCGTCTCAGGTAGCCCATCCGCTGAGTCCAATTTTGGCATACTCTTTCACACATATCGGCCGGTATCTCACGAATGAAGGCATGGATGTTGGCTTCCAGTGCGTCAATCGAAGCGGGCTTGTCCCTATAGACATTAGCCTTGACATACCCCCACAAAAAATAATCTAATGGTGTCAAATCGCACGATCTAGGCGGGCAATTGACCGGCCCGAAACGTGAAATTAACTGTTCACCAAACTCGCCTCGCAATTGCGCCATTGTTTCGCGTGCTGTGTGGCATGTGGCACCGTCTTGTTGAAACCACATATCATGCAAGTCAAGAACTTCCATTTCGGGCAAAAAAAAGTTTGTTATCATCGCTCGGTAGCGTTCACCATTGACAGTAACGCTGCGATTCGCATCATCTTTGAAGAAATAGGCCCAATAATGCCGCCGGCCCATAAACCGCACCAAACAGTGGCTTTTTCGGGATGCATTGGTAGCTGTTGCAATGCTTCTGGCTGATCTTCACTCCAAATGCGGCAATTTTGCTTATTTACGTACCCATTCAACCAAAAATGAGCCTCATCGCTGAACACAAGCAGCGCGCGATGAACATTTCGAACCGAGCACGAATTTTGATAGTAAAATTCAATAATTTGCAAGCGTTGTTCATTTGTAAGACGATCCATGGTTAAATTGCAAACCAAACTGAAGCTGTTTGACAGTGACACAAGGTACTAAACACACGTCAGCTGTCAAAACCAGTGTTGCCAAAACCAAACCAGCTAAAAAATCACCCGTTATTAAGAACGTTCAATAACAAAATTAACGAGAATTAAGGTCTGATTTTTTAACCTCGATTATATGAAGTGTTCCTCGACCCATTAAAAATTAGTTAGTTATGTCGTTTTCGAGTGGACGTTCGGAGCTACTCCTTTTTCACTCCTTTTACTCCAAATTTCCCATCTTCGATAGGAATGGAACAGTTCCGAAATCCAAACGAAAACGACATTAGTGATTGTGATTGTACATGGTCACACTAAATAATCAATGAATTGGCACTAAAATTCGTGCCAATGCAAGTTTCAACGCAACCGTCAACGCATTGACAGTATGCTGCGTTAAAGATCGTAGAACTTGAAAGCTTTGGGACAGAATTTGACGTGATTTTGACTTCAAAAAGGCAACGCTTTGATCATTTGCGGTGACCATTGACCGTTGACTGTCTAATCGTAGATTTACTGATATTATCAATGTGATATTATCAATTCATGCAAAATTTTGAATAATCTAATTAAATTCAGTAATTAAGCGATAAGCTCGAAAAAGTGCTAGTTTACACGCAACCGAACATGCGAGGTTTATTTTTTGATTGAAAGCCCACTCCATCAATTCTTCGGGTTTTACTTTTAATATTTTAGAATTCAAAGGTTTCGACATTCTTTATAGATTAGGTAATACTAAAATTTGTTCGTGTTTTTTACATTTTCCAACTGACATACAAGATTTCTTCGTGATCCTTGAATTTCATGACTAAGGATGATTTTTAGATTGATATTTTCTTCTAAAAATAGAATTCAATAACGTTCTTGCTTCGGTTGCAGTTTTTTTTTTTTTTTAATTTTCGACAAATCGAATGCTATTTCAAAATCACTCCCTCCAACAATATTGATGATTTTTAATATCTTAGAAAAATTGCACCTTTTCAATAGAACCCTCAACTGCACTTGTCCTGTCTATCTATCTGTCTATCTGTCTGTGTATGATGTAGTAGGTAACTCCCATATGCAGGTTCTTTGTTGAAACTTAAACAAAAAATTTAAAAAAAAAAAACAAGTATAGCGTGCAACATGAAAACTGACGCTCTCAGTGGAAACTGATGCTAAGTGCTGGGTGACACGAAATCCTTAAGCGCGATTTTTCGCTCCTCGACTAAAAGGAATTCACATCAGCTTTCATACTGCCTGCTCGCTTGCAACCCAATCCCCCCGCATTGGCTGTCTTAACCGTCCTCTCGTCCTGCTGTTGCTGGTGGATGGTTGATGATGGTGGCGGTGTTGCTAGTGGTGGTGTCACTCTGTGTGTCACGGTTGATTTGCTCATAGATCTTGCTTTTACCGTCGCCGCCGTCGAGTCAGTCGTGTCGTGTGTTTCTATCTATTGAATATTTATCATACCCCCCTCAATGTTTTTATGAGAATAAAATCAATGCACTCACTTTTGGGTGAGTTTTTCGCTATTGTTATTACTATTTTCACCATTAACCCCATCTATCGGCCAACCGAGCAACAGTAACTCCCGAATCCCTACTTTAACAACATTTTAGTGAAAGGCATGCTTCTATCATACTTCATACTCTGACTCGTACGTATCATAAGGGAAAAGTTATGTTCGTACGAGTATATGCTCCTTGATAATATTATTTCTTCTTTCAATGCTATGTCACTATGTCATTTAATATTATATTCCCCATCGTATATGATGTGCTTCTGCAGTATTTAGGGCTTTGGGAATTTTCAACAATAGAAGCGCGTACTGAATTGCACGGAATATACCTAAATTCTATGTAGATGGAAAATAAAAGAGGACTATGTTGTTTTGTGAGGACTGATATTTGGAATGTTATCATCGGCGGCGGAGCGCAACAACGCCGACGACGTAGTGCGGCTTCGGCAGAGGACTTTTGTATAAAAAAGCTTTTTAGAGGACAACATTTTATACATATAGATATAGATATAGGTTTTCGGTATTGATTTGAAATTGATATGTGAAGTTGTTGAGCCTGTCTTGATTTTATGAACTATGTCACGGAATCAATAATTTTTAATAAAACATTCTGTCAGGCTTTCACGAGCTATACAATTTGTATTTTTATTTTTTGCTTTTGTATGAATTTTTTTTTTTTTTTTTTGGTTGGTTATATAAAAGGATAATCTGTATCGAATTCGGTCACGTATTTTTTCGGGGTAAACAAATTGGAAATATGGTAATTGGAACATGTAGCTCTGAAGCGAAATCAATATGGGTAGTCAATTCCATCACAATGACGATGAGAACACGTATTAAGGGCATTTTTACTAAATTAAGTTGAAAAATAATTTTTTTTTTTTTTTCGTAAAAGTCATTGAAAATTTAAAAAATAATGAATAAAGATACTTTTTTTGGATGTGAAAAGAGAAACGAGAAAATTTTGCTGAGTTTTATTTTTCGTTTAGAATTTTTGTTCCTTATTCCTTTCAAATTGTTGGAGAATTTTAGCAGATACCTACCTCATTACACTACGTGTGACAAAATTTTAATAATTTAAGCCAGATTATACTTTTTCGGAGAGTTTTCTTACCTTTAATGTTAATCAGCATATTTTATGTTATAATTTATTTCCCTTCACGCAATCTTTGGTAAGTTGTTAATTTTTTAGTTTTGCCTGACCATTTTTACTTAATTCTCATAAATGTCAATTAAGATTTATGTTGGTCGTAATGGTTGTATAGGGAGTGAAGGATTTGAAGTACCAACTTAAGAAATGTGTTTACTTCCATTTGCCCTATTTTTGATGTTTTATTAACTCCCAATAAAATGAATGGCCTTGGGCCAATTTGATTGTAAAATTAGTTTTGTGTATGCTGAGAGTCATATTGAACCCCAAGATGAAACATTTAATTTGCCCTATTTGATAGTCAAATAAGATTTGTTCAGGTTCCAATAGTGGTAGAGGAAGTGGAAGATTATAAGTATTTGACATATTTATTTATCTTAGACTGTTTAAGATGTGAGAGTTATTTTAACTCTCAGATGTATTAATGTTTATGTTGGTTGCAACGACTTCAGAAATATGTATATTTATTTTAATATGGCTATTTTTGTGCGGGAGTTATATTCGCTCCCAATAAATAGAATATAATCAAGCCTATTTAATGGTCCTTGTCCGAACTCCTGGTTCCGTAACAAAGCATTTCTCCAGAGACAAAGTTCAGGATAAATTTCAAACGCATCTTAGAGAGAATACAATAGTACCTATTTGCTTAAAGATGCCCGAATAGTTTTAGAGAAAGGCTGCCAGACTCATCTAATTTGAAAATTTAAAATTTGTTGTATCTAATAATCCTTCCTTCCAGAAGGTGGCACAACAGTCCCATTGTAGACCTGAACCTTAACCATCAATCTTTCCAAACCAGCTCGATCCCTATCTAGCTGCAGTCAGTTTCACACGCCAAGCAGATTGAGGTCCTCTTCTACATGCCTGGGTCACCAGAGTCGCGGCCTTCTTGTACTGGGCTCTCCTTCTGAAATATGTTAACTTGAATTGGCCTGTTTTTTATGCGAGAGTTATATTAACTCGCAAATGAAATAATATAATTCGGCCTATTTGATAGTCATTGTCCGAACACTTGGGATTTCCCCAGATGCAATAACAGTTCCTGATAAACTGCAAATGCATCTTGAAGAGAAACCAAGAGTACCTACCTACAGTTTTATGGAGAGCGAGGGCTGACGTAGAGAGACTCATCTGATTGGAGGATTTAAAATTTGTTGTATCTGATAATCCTTCCATCTAAAAGGTGGCGGTAAATTCTGGTGTGGACTTGAGCCTAAACCATCAATCTTGCGAAGCCAGCTTGATCGCCAAGTTTGTTGAGGTCATATTTCATTTGTGTTCGCCACCTGAGCCGCGGTCTTCCTGTACACTGCGCTGTCCTTCTGGGTTGGATTCAAAGACTTTTCGGAGTGAAGCCTAGGTCTCCATATCCATCCACTCTACAAGACCCACCCATCTTAGTCGTTTGACTTTTATTTTTGTTGGTTAGCTCAGTGTCGCTGTACAGTACATTGTTGTATGTATCTTTTCCTCCACTCAACTTCAATGGCCTTCGCCGATACGCCCAAAAATTCCCCGTAAAATTTTCCTCTAAAAGCAGCCTTAATTCTTCTCATCCACTTCTCTGTACTTATATATATAGCAGGACCAAGATGATAAGTGTCTTATAAAGGGACACTTAAGTTGCTTGAGACAGAGCTTTCCCACTTCAATTGCCTTCTTAACCTAAAGACGCAGCTATTGGTAAGAGTTATTATTCGTTTGATCTCAGTGCTGCTGGTATTGTTGTCTGAGTTTATATTAAATCGTAGTAAATTATCCTTTATACTTTCAAACACTTCTCACTCCTCTTTGAAAACATGAAAAATGTGTCAATAAAGGGCGAACAATTCTGAAGTGGCTCGTTGCCATCTATCTTATATATAATTTTTAAAACATGATTTAAAACAAAAAAATAGGATTGTCTTCTAATTCGAATTAAATAAATCGATTTAAACAAATTTAATTCGTTTGTTATTTAGCTACAGCTCCTCAATTTGTCTGTCCAATTTGCCTCCGGAGTTTATAGATCAAGTGTTTCGGGAGTTGGATGATATAAGGATTGCCTGGAAAAATGAAAAGTTTTAGCAAGACAAATTTTTAAGTAGGAAAAATCTTAATGAGGAAAACTTGTCAAATACTCGTAAGGACCTTGCTAGTTTAAACTTTTGGGGCAAATTTTAACCTAGCTAATTTTAAGTACAACCCTTGGTAGCTCCTTGCCAATATCTATCTATGTTAAACTTTCTAAGGCCTCGTTAAAATCTAGATTATTTTTCCAGGCGGGGGAGATATCTGCAATCTAAATGACTCACATCTTAAAAAAAAGTTTAAATTAAAAAAAAAAAAATGATATTAAATATAATTTCATTAGAAAGAATATCAAACATTTTTTTTAAAGTGTGAAAATTAAAAAATCATAAAAATAAATCATTTAACTCAAAGAGACCGATTCCACCAGTTTCTATTATTTTTCGTTCTATTTAATTTGTGGCATATACTAAAATGCCACATCCTTTTATATGTATGTATATTTTAAATGACAACAAAATGCAAATCCTGCAGTTTATTGAAACAAAGGACAGCCAGCAAACAGAAAATTCTTAAAAAAAGCTTTTTTTAGTCGGCAGCTTCGAGAACACTATAATAATAATTGTAAAACTGAAAAATGTCCAACATATTTTAATTCCACAAAACCACCACCCACATCTCCGCTGGCTGTGTGATTTATTCGCAACGCTTTCTTGTTCATTTTTCAAACAATTTTGCTCAGAACGTTTCTTTAAATATTCAAAAATATATCTCTTTATTTATGTCGTTCATATACAGTGCTGTGCAAATTTTTGTTTTTAAATGAATTTCAGCGGGGGTTTTGACTTCGTTAAAATTATATTCTCGGGAGAGTTTTAGGAACATATGAAAGCTTTAGTATTCAATTTAAGATAGTTTAATTCGATTCAATTCAATTCAATTCAATTCAATTCAATACAATTCAATTCAATTCAATTCAATTCAATACAATTCAATCCAATTCAATTCAATTCCAATCAATTCAATTCAATTCATTTAATTTCAATTCAATTCATTTCAATTGACTTTGCTGTCGGGTGTGTTCCAAGGCCTCAACCAACAAGCTTCTTCGAGCCAGCTCATCCCTACCTAGCTTTCTAGTTGGATGCGCCACCTGAGTAGCGGTCTTCTTCTACTGTGTCGGTCGTTCTTCGGCAATGGTTCCAAAGAATTTCCAGGCCGGAGTGTTGCTCTCCATTCTTTCTTACTGACCCTCCCAGCTGTGACTGCTCCAAAATTTATCTGTCGGCTCTTACCATTAGTGGATAAATTTACCTATGATATAAATTTCGAGAACAGCTACGCTGTCTGATGAAATATATGTGTTTCTCACCAATTCTTTTCTACAGCAATGTACAGTGCACATCCCCACTTAAACCATCTCGACAGGCCTTCCGTCATCAGTGTGCGGGGCTTTTTGCCTAAATTATCGTTGCAATGAAATTGAGCTTTGTCGTAGGAGTGATTTTGGTTCTTCTGTTATAAATCCTTCTTTTCGAACCTCCCTACTCATATTCACTGCCCATGCATTTTAAAAATGACTAATTAGTCTTTGGGATGCTGCCACTATGTATGAATATTACAATAATCCCTGCCGCCAAGTCTCTTGGTGTTTGAATTAATTTATAAAAGAAAAAAAAAAAAGAATTCTTCATATACGTAAATGCATGTGAAAGGATGCAGAATGGCATAAAAAGACACAATATTTTTCCAATGTCACATTATCAAATTTATTTCTGCCAAAAAATGTAATAAAAGGCGTACAAAAAAAAGTTCTATCTAGTTTATATAGTATTTTGGCAGCAGCCAAAAGTAAACCTCAATTGGGTTTGATTTATTGGTATTTTTTTTAATAGCTTTATAACGCCTTCCGTTCAATGAGTTTTTGAGCTAAAGTTTTGATTTTGTGTGTGTCTTCTTTTGTCTCATGCGTATGAAATGGTCTTTTGGTTTGGTTTTTATTTTATCAGATGAATTTTTATGAAAAGTATACAAACTAAGCCAAAGTTCATTTGCAAATGGACAAGTTTATTTTATTTTTTTTGTTTGTTTGCTATCTTGGCAACTATAATATGTATGAAGTCGTCTGAGATGCCAATGAATATTTCTTGAATAGAACACACATTATCCTTGACCAATTGGCTTTTATTTTAGGACTTCTTCAAAGATTTTATTTAAAACGATGTATGCACTCGTGTTTTGAAAAATCAACAGTTTTGTTGTTCAATTTCAAACACAATATTAATGGTAATATAATAACGCAGATGAACTAAATTAGATCTTATTAAAACCCGGCTTCGCTAGGGTTGGTAAAAAATTGATTTTTAATTTAAAAACAAAAAAAAAAAAAAAATTCAATCTTAAAAAATAAGTTGATTTGGTTGGAAGCTTATAACTTGAGACCTAATAATCGGATCATTGAGATTAAGGTCTTAAAGTAACGGTAAAATACCAGGATAAATGTTGAATTACGTCGGAAAAGCTGATTTTTTTTAAGTTAATGATTAAAAAATGGTATGTAATGTAATGGTATGTATGTAAAATATCGGGCTACATCGTGTATTATTAAGTCAGCGAAACAACTGATACGGGAAAATTGACTAGATTTAAAACTAGAGCTCGAATGGTTAGAGCTTGAAGGTTAAATGTAAAAATAAAAATACTAAACTACGCTACGTTAATATACTGCATTAAGCCTGGGAATCGACTGGCAGGAGAAACAAATGTGAATACATGTAGAATTTTGTCAGCGGAGCCAATTACACGGGCATCTCAGCTATGTCTTTCAAAAGTCACTAAAAGAATAAAAACAAAAAAAAAACAGGAAAGAACTGAGGGATACCACTCGATCTTTCTGATAGCCCTTTTGTGGCTGAATACCGAGATAAAGAAAAATCCTCTCAATACATTAAGTAATGCCAAGTTAGTTAAAAAATACTGATGGATCTTCAATTCACTCCTATTTGTGCCTCCCATTTTGATGCCCTTTGAAATCCTCCCTGCTTTTCTTAATGCTCGGACTGTGTTTGATCATTTTAATAGCCGTATTTTACTATCGTTGATGATCCATATAGATCATCTTAGTGACAACTGTGTTGTATACCTGTCTCTTTTTTCCTTACGTTTATTTATTTTTCATTTATTGGTTTGCTTTTTTCTTTACACTATATACCATTCACAATTCCTAACAATTCGCAATTCCTAACATAGCAAAAAACTAAACTTTTGGTTCATGAAACGTGATCCCGATAGAGAGCAGGATCACGTGTTGTTGTTGTAATGCATGTATTTTGGATCATCTCTGATAATAAAAACGGCTAATGTTAGTCAATTTCGTGTACACACAATAACAACAACAAAAAAAAGAATCGTTTAACCTACTGAATACTCTCTTTCTATGTAGCTCCGAAACTGTTAAAAATAGGTACTGACGTAAATATTTCCAATTACAGAATATCATCCAAAAGGTTTCCAAATGACATCGGCTATAGTGACAATCTTAAACGCTTGTTTGGGCTTTGGTTTAGTTCCTCTGTTATGAAGAAAAGTTCAAATTATTCAAAAATCTTAGGTTAGGTGATTTTTTTTTAATTTTCAATTTCGTTAAAATTGAAAAAGTTTTATTCAAATAAAGTTTGATGTATTCGATTTTTGTTCAAGTATTTCCGAAAATTTAGCACATTTAATATCATCATTTAAAAGAGAACAGACTTAATTTGCCGGGTTTAAATTTTCTAACATTTGTTTTGTAGATTTTTTTTCTGTATTTTAATAAATAAATTATATACGAATATTGTTTTTTTTTTAGCACATTTGAACAGATTTCATCTTGACTGTTGTAAAACCGTTTTTCCAATGTTCATTTCAGAGCTGCCGCCTCTGTAGATCCCTCTATACATAACCTCTGTTTGCCCTCTCCTTGAATATGTCTATCCGTATCCACTTTGGTCTTCTTATTCAAGGGGTGTATAACAATTATCAATCATCAATTGATAAACCTACTTGATGAATATTGAAAATCATTATTTAACAACAATAGATACAATTTTTTGAGAATAGTGCAGACCGTTGTAAATTCCAAGAAAATGTTTCAGTTTTTTGATAAATTGAGTTTCAATATTTATCAAATGTCAATTGATAATTGACATTCATAAAATAGGTGAACATCTCAAATCTCCAAAATTGAGAGCATTCATCGTTGTTTTCTACAAAGGTTCCTTCTATGTCTGATTTGGAAATATACTTTGGTCATCCCTTTCTATCAAGACCGACTGCAACTTATGAACTTAAATACTCTGGAAGAGTGAAGAGAAATTACCGACATCCCCATTTATGAAAACTATGATTTAAGTAGTAAACGGTTCTCTATGAAATGTATGCATGTGCGTGTGTTTTTAAAATCCGTTCGCTATCATTATGTCACAGGCGACAGACGACACATTTATTAATATGAATTATAAGTTGACAGATGAGTAAGTTCTATCACGTCTTTGTTCCCTTTTTATTAATAGAGGGGTTAGTTATTAAGATTTAGCTTGGATATAAGTTAGCTAACTCTTTCAATTAACTAAAGAAGCTGTTTCTCAGTAGAAGATGTATGTGCAACGACTCTGAGTTTAAAACAAAAGCATTTTTATTAAGTTAATCCAGAGTTAACTCAGGCAATTTAGTCAGCTTAACTAAGGCTTAAATTTAATCTCGCACTCAGAAACAATGGCCTTAGTGTATGGGGATTTTTGCTAGCAGCATAAAACACAAACCTCGGATGTTACATGACCGATTTCTCAAACTGTTTCAAAAATAAAAACAAAAATTATAAAAGACTTAAGTTATAATTAATATTAACGAAACTCATTCAGTATTCCACCATCAAGAGTTTTGATTGTCTCTATGGCATTGCGAATTAGTAACTATCTTCTGGTTGTTTAAATCCTCTGGGTTCACCATATCCAACATTGAAATGTTTTATTAAAAAGTTTTGCTCTCTTCACAAGAACCTTTCAAATAGGAACAGGGTGGTGTGTTATAGGATGACGGAAAAACTCAGTTCATAACTACAGAAATACACACATTATTTTTGATTTAACAATAGGCCAGTTCGCAGAAGCATCCTTCAGCCGCAATTTTGAAAAACCCGTTTTTATCAATAGCTCGAGAACGGCTCATCATATAAACAAGATGTTGAGACTATTTTTGTAGGAAATCTAAAGGCCACTTTACACGGTAATAGTAGTCATATGGACTGTCATTATATTTTCCGTATAATTTCTCAAATTAGCTGTCATTCCATTTGCGAATTTATATCGTAATACTACGTTCTTTAATTCTTTCAGGTTAGGCTAACCACCTCTTGATTATTTTTGTTTATTTATACCCCGGCAATTTTGTTGTTGATTTGATTTGAGTACGTCATTCTTATAAGTTATGGGCAAATACCATCCGTAAAGTGGTAAAGATATATGCCAATTTATTTGAAATTTAAAATCTTAATATAAACTTTTTTTGTAAGCTCCATAGTATAAAGTTGTTACATAAATGACAAGTTAAAGAACTGTACCTACTGCTATTTGAGTCCACTTTTTCTTTTTAATTTGCATATGATTTATGTATTCCATGTAAAAAGACGTTCACCATAAGGCTTAGGTATATTGAAAATATTAAAGAATTAATTTGGTGGTTTGTTGTGGTAACCACCTTTACAATGGTTGGATTTTTATAGGTTTAATTGGTCTACTGTTGGTTTTAACATGATTTATAAGAAACTTTTAGTTATGTTAAGGTTCTCTGACACTTTAATAAAAATTATCTGCGAAGCATTTATCAAGGACTGTTAGTTTGAGCGTACGTCAACAAGCGCGGATCCGCCTCTTTGTGCAGCAAGAATCCTTCTAGGACATGAAGACTAGGTTGATAAAAAAAAAAAAAAAAACAATAGTTGTGTTAGATCTCCAACCAACAAGAATTAAATTGACAAAATTTGCAATAGCAAGACTAAAACACCTGCGTTACACATAGCAGTGCAGGACTTGCAGAATTTCTATTTCTCACGCAAAGGAAATGTTTCCAAAATTTCAGATTTTTCTAGAAAATAATTTACCTTTTTTTAAGTTTTTTTAATATTGAACAAAATATACCTAGTAGAATAATAAAGGTTGTTATTTGTCATTTCTATTTATTCCTACATTCACGGTGGTTACCCAACCTAACCACCACAGATATCCTTCGAACAAGCAAATCAAAACAATTTTGTGTATTCAAATTATTTATTTCCTATCATAACTAATTGGTTTAAGTGGAAATGAAAGAGTTAAACAATAATTTCTATCTACAGTACCAAAAACTTTATCATCTCTTTTTGAGTCACCCTGTAAAAAAACACCCTCAAATAATTTCTCCCTCCCTCTGCTTAGTGTTTTTCCTGTTAAAATATAAGCTTGTTAAAATGTATAAACAACAACAAAAAAAAAAAAACTTTTATTCCATTACCTACCTCATTTGGAAAACTCACTTTTAATTGATATATGGTGCACCACCGGAACTCTCTGTGGACCGCATCCTGCCATGTTCAAAATGTATCTGTCTGTCTTAATAATGCTTTCAGAGTGTTGGTGTGTGTGTGTTAGTAAGTATTGTTGAGGAAGCCTCTTAACTTTACGATACATAAAGATTATTTTAGTGTTTTTATCGTCAGACGATGTGATTGCAGTGGTTTGGCTTTCAAATGTTGTTTTAATAAATTAAAACTCTGAACAAGGTGCCATAGTATAGTTCAACCACTCTAAAAAAAAACACATTGTTTATGTTTTTTTGATACTTTTGCTTTTGTTAATTGTTATAAAAGTCACAGTAATAATAAGGAGTTAAAAATGAAACAAAACACAACAAAACAAAAATCAAAACTAAACCAATGTGATTTTTAGTACAAAAAATTCGAGCTTTGTGCAGATGGTTCTGCAGAAGTCAAACTTAAAAAGGAATTTGTTTCCAAATTATAATTCATTCTTCGTATGGATAACATTTCGAGCTGCATATAGAAGCTGCCTTAATTAACTGGAATGTAAAGTTTGTCGTGACTTTCTCAAAAAGTAATAATTATTATCATCATAACAAGATGTTTAGGTGTACGTAAAACTTCCCACGAGGTAAGAGTGAAGAATGGAGGGTTCTATTGTATTGTTTTTTTTTTTTTTTTTTTTTTTGTGATGGAAGAGAATTCTATAAATTTCACCTGCCATTGAATTTAAATAATGTTTTAAAAACAAGGTAGAAAACAAGGTAGAAAAGCAATGATAGAGGATACCTTCGCCTGTTCATAACGAAAAGATTGTATTTAATCTTTCAGACACACTTAAAAAAAAAAAAAAAAAAAAAAACATTTTAAATACAAAATTCGAAACCAACACAAAAATCAAACAGTTTAAAAAAACGGCCACACGTTTATCCGAAAAGCTTTTAAAAAAAGGATTAATTCTTGCACATAAACTATAGAAAAAGGAGTAGTTGATGTGCATAAGCTTAACTCTAATTTTGTCTGAATACTTTGACTAAACAAAACCTCAGGAGACCGTGATTGGTTCATTAAAAGAATAATTACAAAAAAACAATGCAATGCCGTGGAATGTCTGCGGTTGTAGTGTATATGATTTTCTGGTAGTGCCTTGGGAGATCAATAGGTCCCACTGATTCAAAAAAAAGCTTTCCCATAAAGCCTGTACCGACAATCTTTGTTGGGCACAGTATAGTTATGAAGAAAAATAAATAATTACGATAATTGCAAAAAATAATCACGAATTGCGTTTTTGAAGGTAAACGGTGAGGTGGTTAGCATTGGTAACCACCCAAATTTCGAGCTGACTTAAATATTTAAGTAGATTCGAAAAAAATACAGTGTACAGAGAGGATCTCTGCAAGTTTTGGACTGCTATGTCATTTTAATTGTTCTGCGCTTGTTGATGTACGCTCAAGTACGCCACGAGCAAATGCTTAACATATACTTAAGGATTGAGTGTCAAAAAACCTTAACCTAACTAAAAGTTCCTTATAAATCATGTTAAAACCAACAACAGTTTAATAAAACCTAAAAAACTATACTATTTTAAAGGTAGTTACCACCAGTAACCACCGAATAAATTCTGTAAAATTCCCGAAACTAAGCATTACTGTTGACCTTTTATGAGATCACAAAGACCTTTCCGATGGTATACTATTTTTGTGAATATCCCACAAATTAGGTTTTATAAATTCCTGATAACCTTGAAAAACTTTAACCATTGATTACAACTTCTATATGGGTGACCAATTGCTGAATCTAGCTAACCTTTTTTGACCAATAACTGACCTTTTAGATTGTATCCCTTTTTGCGAATATCCAACAGTTAGTTTTAATTAATTAATTTTTCAAGGCCGCCCATTAGAGGATATTGGCACTTTATTTGTGAGATATTCAAAAAATTAGTTTGCCATCTTAAAAATGGAACGTAATTGGTCACAAAAGGTCTGTTACTTTCAGCAGTTGGATGTTTAATGGATTTTTAAAGTTTTGTTTAAGTACACCCATTATCAGCTAGAGCGATTACGGAAACTCACTGACCTTTTTTCGAATATCCCACTTAATGGAGTGTTAAGATATCGGAGTCCAAAAGTAGTCATTTTGTTTTGTTCTTGAGGTCAGGGCTGAACAATCAGATGAACGTGGTCTGTGGACGTTCACTGAATTGTCTCTTTATCCACCTCTCTGAAATCATCTACGCTTTCCTAAAAAACCACTGATCTTCCAGCTAAGAGTTTCATTGTTTTCTACCAATAATTATATCTAGGGGTGAATACGGCTAAGCTGATTATTGACTATCGTTTTGGCTATAGCTGTCCCTATGACATCTATAACGAAATATAGAGAGAGCAATGGTCAAAACGGCAATCTTTGAATTGAGCCTTCGCTTTAGACTGAGGGAAAACTGAGAATTCTAATTAAACCAATATTGATAAGTTACCGAAGTTTTCGGTATGGAGCCATATATGGGTCGCAACCAACAAGGTTTTCCATTAAGCTCAGTCTCTATCCAGCTGTTTCTAAGTTTTATTTTCCACTTATGTAAGCCGCGGTCTTACTCTACTGCGCCCGCCGTCCATTGGGGTTGGACTCTAAGATTATCTAGACAGGAATTGGTGTGTACGGAATACACGATACAACGGTTGTACCAACAGTTTGACTGACTGTTGTATGCGAAGATTGCATCGACTGTTGTCACTCGCAAGCTGCATACCACAATCGGGTAGTTCTGTTCTGAGGTGTGTGTGCTACGTGAGATTGTTACTCCAAAGAATGAGCAATGGACAAGACTTATTCTTCGTTTGATATCATCGCTGGTATCATTGTCGTTAGTTGATAGTGGTGCCTAGGAAATCAAAGAGTTCCTTACTACCTTAAATATATAGGTAATTTGCTGTCTATGGGTATCGTTCTATCCAGTAATGGATGTAGATGCAGGAAAATTTAAGGTTTAGTTTTCGCTGTGCAGAGGTCTGCTGGGCGATTTAGATGTTTTTATATTCTAATAAATTCATGTTTAAATTCAATTTTAAAGTCAATAAGTCGTTGAATGATAAATAAGAGATGTAAACCTTACTGCCTGATAACCAGACTGTCCACTTAAACCTTATTGCAGGTTTTTATAGTTTTTTTTATTTAAATTTTTATATTTAAAAACGTCTTTTTCTCAAAATTATCTAATTTTTTTTTTTTTAATTAAAAAAAAAAATTGGAATTTTTTTATTTTATTTTTTTTTTTTAATAAAAAAAAAGTTGTATTTTTTTTTTTTTTTTTTTAGTTTTTGCTTCTTAATATTTTTTTTTGGTTTTTAAATATTTGTTTTTTTATATTTTATTATTTTTATTTTTAAATTTTTATTTTTGTCTTTTAAACTAGCTCCTGGCTTTGCATGGGTAGACAAACCTAAGCTTCGTCTAAAAATTACAAAAGAAAATTTAAATACGTATTTCAGCTATTTTTTGTAATCGAATACTACTTTATGGGTTTTAACCTACTTCACGTTATGAATGGCTAAATATGTAAAAACATGATCCTCCAAGTCCAACCTTTATTACTTTCCCAACTCAGAAACCATTTTTGTAATCAAAAACCACTTTTTTGTGTTTATCCCATTTCACTCTATAAATAGCATTTCTTTTTTTTTTTAAATAACCTTTCAAACACAATCATAATTTTTGAAAACAGATGCCACTTTTCGTTTTCACCTCATTTCACTCTATAAATGTCAATTTTCTGAAAAAAATCTTATAATCTTAAAAATCTTCTTAAATCGGATACCTTTTTTATTTTACCGCATTTCACCCTACAAATCAAAAAATTTCCATTTCCTAAGAAAAACCTTTGAAATTAAAAAGCAATATCTTAAATCGGACAATTTTTTAATTCTATCCCATTTCGCCCTACAAAAACAAAATTTGAAAAGCAATATTCTTAAAGCCATTTCATAAGAAAAGCCCATTTCACTCTACAAATAACAAAATTTCCATAATTTTTTTATTTTCACCCATTTTACCCAACAAATTACAAAATTTGAAAAAGAATATCCCAAAAGCCATTTCCTAACCACCTACAGCACCACCTGTTGAACGGTAATTGAATTGAACTGAAAAACGAAAAAAAAGCGCCACCCATTGAGAATTTTTTTCCTAAACCTTTGCGTAGCAATTACGAACAAACCCGTAGAAGGAAGTATCTAATTCGGTCCAGCCGTTTTCGAGTTTTAAACATCCGAACAAACCACCAACCATTTTTGGTATACATAAGTTAGAATTTTTTTAATTTTTTTGTGTTTTAAACATTTTTTTTATTTCATTTTCTTTTTTTTTTTTGTTGTATTGAATTTTTTTTTGTTATAAATATAATTTTTTGAAGTTAGCAGTGAAGTATGAAATCTTTTTTTTCAAATGAGGACTTCAACATTTTGGGTAATTTTTTTCTGGAACTGCAAAAAGAACTGCAATTTAGGAGCCTGACTGCATGTTTCTAGCTTGCGAGGTTGTTTTTGGAGAAGTTAGCAGTACATGGGATTACACCCACTATTTGGTAAACTGCAAAATCTGGAATAGAAATACAAAACAAATGTAAAAAAACTGCAAATTCTTGTTGTGGTTCCGTTAGTCTAGATGAAAATTGTTATGCCAACTTCACAGACGTGGAGTAATGCAACGACCTCTAAATATTAACCTAAAGGGCTGGAAGTAAGCAAAGCTTAATATTTCTCTAACCCCTAACTAAAAAGCTAGTGGCATTGAAAATCGAAGACATTTCTATTTTTTTTTTAATCAGTCTAATACACATAGATATCTACCTCCAGACAATACTCGTGTATATGTAAACACAAAACGAATGATTTTAACGAATCAACCAAACGCCAACCACCACTCTTTTTAACAATATAGAAATAAATCAATTAAGAATTCAAGCGAAATCCTTGTTCGTTTGGTAAAAAATCTGTTCCGGAAAATATGTACCTACCTGAAATCGCACACATCTCAAATCTGATAATCCCAAGTTCAATCAATTAGAAGTGGGAGCACGTTTTAATTTTTGTTTGTAGTTTTTTTTTTTTTTTTTTTTTTTTTTTTTTTTTTTTTTTTTTTTACTCTTCACGTGTTTTCCACAGTAGGTAAACAAAAATATGTTGTATATATGTATTTTTTTTTGTATCAACCACGTGAACATCCTCTGACAAGAAAGGATATAATTTAAGGAGCAAAAGAACTTCCTGGAGTGGCTTGGCGGCTGGTATGGATGCTCGTTCAACTCATATACACACTGTTGGGTGTTCCTTTCATATTTGCGCTTTACAATTTCAAGCTCTATTCAACTTCGGTCCATTTAGCACCAGGTTATCACATCTGAGGGCCCACTTCTTGTTCGTATTTACACCCTTGAGTCGCGTAAAAATTAAGCGGGGTCGGTGGTAAGGGGGGTGTTAGAGGTTGGGTTCTTGTATCCTTTACTCTCAGAATGTACAAACAAAAGTAAATTTAATCATAAAGTGCAGATGTGCGGACGCTATACTGGCTACATATACATAGTTGGTGGTGTAGTCTGGTCTGTCTGTATAGTGTAATGGATTTTAAACATTGCATTGGTGTAACTATAGCTGCTGTTGCTGCTGCATGAGTGTTGTGTGCTCGCATGTTTGCTATAGAATATTCGTTCGAGCTGGTGCTGTTGCTGCTGGAATACATGAAGCGAGGATAATTCCTTTTCATGATTCTCACTCAAATGGAAAACAGCACGTACTCCACTCCACTCTAGTGATGATGATGCCTCTCTGCCTGCTTCTCATTCTCATTCTGTGCTGGCCGATCTGGTTGTATCAGCTTTCGAAGTGCGTTCGGCGCTTTTGTGTATGTCTGTTGTCTGTTCAAACAACTCGGGTGTAATTGCTATATTATTTCAGTTTGTTAATTTCGCCCATATCTCTAGCTTTAATCCTTCTCTCTCTCTCTCTATCTCTTTTTCTATGTCCATCTCTTTGTTTTTCCTCCCTCAATGTTCATGGTCAGTTTATTAAAACTCATTCCCATACCGAATCAGCCGCACTACCTAATAGACTAGCTATTACTTTTTGTATCTATATGTAGCTTTGTATCCGTGTTTATTTACAATTAACTTTTTTTTCTTTTTTTTTCATTGCAGGTAAGATGTGAATTTTTATTTCCTCAGGGATATCCCCTTCAATAAATACAAATGCTGTAAGTATTGTGGCGTGCGTAGTTAGGATCATTTTTAAGTTTGGGGTTGCATATTACATGCCCACACATACATATATGCAAGAAGCATTTTTCAGGACAAGAGATACTCTTGGAGGATTGGTCTCGTCCTCGCAATAGACATCACCCTTTTTTAAGTGGAAAAATAGGTACTATATATGGTGCTGACTGGCAGTAATACGCATTCACACTATTTCGAAGGGAAAAATCAAAACAAGATTCAAATTGAGGAGGACGAAAGTATTAATATAGAAAAACAAAAATAGAGAAATTAACCACAAACACAAACTTTCTGTGAAAGTAAAATTTCCTTCATAAATATATTTTTAGTTTTGTTTAAAAATTATAAAAAAAAAAACAAGAAATCCAATTCTAAACAAATAGTCCAGTCAACGAAGGAAAATTAAATGCGAAATATCATGTAGTCTGGGTTATTATTTTAAAGGGAAGGGGTTACCCCCAGGTACAACATACCAAAAGTCCCCAGCCCAGGGCCGCGAGCTTCAGACAGGAGGGGGGGATAAAGCTCCCCTTTTCTAGTATTTCATGAATATTTTGAAAACCGAGGGTATTAGCGGAAAAGTATACACTACAAAATCAAAGTATATTAAATAAGCTACAAAAAAGTCTTATTTATATTTTCGCTAGGAGCAATACTAAGGGAGATGCAGGGGTAGAAATATCAATAAATCTGAAAAATAATGTTATTATTGCGTTACAAATTTAGTGTTTATTGATCATTTTACTTAGAAAAAATGGAAAAAGTAAAAACATATTTATCCACCTTATATCTTCTTCTAATATCTCTAATGACTTTCAATTTTAATAATATATATCTGAGATATTAGAAAAAGATATAAAGCAGTAGTTACCCCCTTTTCCTTGTATTAGAATAACCGTGAATAAACATACATATTTTTACTTTTTCCATTTTTTCTAAGTAAAATGATCAATAAACACTAAATTTGCAAGGTAATTGCCGAGTTTTTTATATTTTTTTTACACTTCTTTACCCCGCATCACCCTTAATATCGATTTTAGCGAAAATATGCATAAAACTTTTTCGGTAGAAAAATTAATTTCCTTTCATTTTGTGATGCAGATTTTTCCGCTAATACGCTTGGTTTTCAAAATATTCGTGAAATTCTACAAAAGGGGACCTTTAACCCCCCCTCTTGACTAAAGTTCGAGGGCCTGGGCTGGGGACTTTTGGTATGTTGTACCGGGGGTCACCCCTACCCGTTAAAATAATAATCCAGACTACATGATTTTTTTCCATTTATTCTATGATTTTGAGTCTTCGTTGACTGGACTAAAAGAGACAAATAACGGGTGATTTTTAAGCTGGTTTGGTTTTGGCAACACTGGTTTTGACAGCTGACGTGTGTTTAGTACCTTGTGTCACTGTCAAACAGCTTCAGTTTGGTTTGCAATTTAACCATGGATCGTCTTACAAATGAACAACGCTTGCAAATTATTGAATTTTACTATCAAAATTCGTGCTCGGTTCGAAATGTTCATCGCGCGCTGCTTGTGTTCAGCGATGAGGCTCATTTTTGGTTGAATGGGTACGTAAATAAGCAAAATTGCCGCATTTGGAGTGAAGATCAGCCAGAAGCATTGCAACAGCTACCAATGCATCCCGAAAAAGCCACTGTTTGGTGCGGTTTATGGGCCGGCGGCATTATTGGGCCTATTTCTTCAAAGATGATGCGAATCGCAGCGTTACTGTCAATGGTGAACGCTACCGAGCGATGATAACAAACTTTTTTTTGCCCGAAATGGAAGTTCTTGACTTGCATGATATGTGGTTTCAACAAGACGGTGCCACATGCCACACAGCACGCGAAACAATGGCGCAATTGCGAGGCGAGTTTGGTGAACAGTTAATTTCACGTTTCGGGCCGGTCAATTGGCCGCCTAGATCGTGCGATTTGACACCATTAGATTATTTTTTGTGGGGGTATGTCAAGGCTAATGTCTATAGGGACAAGCCCGCTTCGATTGACGCACTGGAAGCCAACATCTATGCATTCATTCGTGAGATACCGGCCGATATGTGTGAAAGAGTATGCCAAAATTGGACTCAGCGGATGGGCTACCTGAGACGCAGCCGCGGTCAACATTTGCATGAAATTATCTTTAAACATTAAATTGCAAGGTTCAAACTATCGATTCAAATAAATATTTCATTCCTTTTTTCTAATTTTTTGTGTTTTTTTTTTTAAAAAAAGTTCTAAACCTCTTAAATCCAAGCAAAAGGCTGTATGAGAACTATAAAGTATAAAAAGGTCCTGTTTAAAGGATTTCTCGGAAGTTGTAAGTTTTCATAGGTATTTTTTGTTCATACCTTCTTTGATTGTCTAATGTTTATGGAAGGTAGGTAATATAATTTTAGATGCCCAACCCTGTCAAAACTGTGTGAGTATGGAAAAAGAAAGTTTCAAAGAGAAACCTCTTCTAATTACCTACTAAAAAAAATACACAATATACCTAAGAAGAAGTACCTATGTTTACCTATGAAGAAGTAGATATACACTTAAAATGGTATACTTTAATGAATCGGAAAACAGACCGCAATGACGAACTTTCAAGTTCTTAGATAAGTTTTGTGGTAAAAAGCAACAAAGTTGGCCACAGGTTTAAATATACCCTTGCAATAGTAGTCTTACTGGCTGTAAAGTGGGCTCAAATATGTCTATAGTCATAGTAATACTCGAAGCTACACTGGGAGAAAAGGGGCTAGGACGTGTTGTTTAGATCTAGTCCAGCCCAAAAAAAAAATTAAAGCCACATTGGGTTTGCTGAAACGAAACTTGACAGTGAAAGTTTACGCTGAGGAAAAAGTAGAACATAAATATTTATGTTTCGTATCAGCAAACGGCTCTTAGAGCTTTGAGGATTTCAGAGAAATAAACATGGAATTTGAGAAAAATTATTAAATTGCTGAAAAAAAGTCTGAAAATAAAATCTGTCTAATTTAATGAATTATCTATTTCAATTTTCTTCAAAACTAAAAGACCTTTAAGTATCTGGTTTTAGTGTTGGCTTTAAACAGCATTTAATATTAAAAACAAGACATAATAGCATTGAATAAACATATATAAAGGGTCCGCCATCTAACGTTTTTTTTCATCTAGTGCTTATTTCGTGAATGGTAACACTTAGCTCATGTCTGATTTGGCAGATAATTAGTTTTATCCTTCCGCGGAACGAATATGGTTGTGTATACGCTTCGCTAAGTGGGCCTGCGATCGACTTAGAGAAGATGCCGATTTTGCCAAAAAAATCATCTTTTCAGATGAAGCTCATTTTGATCTTGGCGGGTAGTAAACAAGCAAAATTGTCGCACAGAAAACCTGCACGCATACATTGAAAAGCCGATACACCCAAAACGAGTCACTGTTTGGTGCCGATTTTGGTCCAGAGGCATAATTGGGCCATTTTTCGAAAATGAGCAAGGAGTGGCCGTTACAGTCAATGGCCACAGGTTTAAATCGTTATCGGGCCAGGTTGAACGAATTTTTGTTCACAAAAATTGAAGAGGAGGATATTGGCAACATTTGGTTTCAACAGGACGGCGCTACGTGTTTTTTGGCGGACCCTTTATCTTTAATAAAAGTATTCTTTCTGGTGCTTTTCCAGATGAATTAAAGCAAGCTGAAGTGATTCCTTTATTTAAGAAAGGAGATACCAAATTACTCAAAAATTATAGGCCAATCTCTGTATTATCAGCGTTTTCAAAAATTTTCGAAAAATCTATTAAGAATAGAATGGTTACATTCCTTTATAAAACCAACTTCTTTAATCAATGTCAATTTGTTTTTCGTAGTGGTTTTTCTACTGAATGTGCTCTCGTAAAATTTTGTGAAACCATCAACAACAGCTTTAATGACAGGAATCATACAGCAGCCCTTTTTATTGATATTACAAAAGCATTTGACACCGTTGATCACAAAATTCTTTTGGACAAACTCTATAAATGTGGTTTTCGTGGCAATATTCACAGTTGTTTTAACTCTTATCTAAAAGGTAGATCACAAAGGGTTAAATTAAATGATCAACTAAGTGATTTCAAGACTTTGTCCTTGGGAGTTCCTCAGGGATCTGTTCTTGGTCCGATCTTGTTTCTGGTCTTTATAAACTCTCTTTTGTCTCAAAAATATTGCAGCAAGGCTATTGCATTCGCCGACGATATGGCGTTTTCGTTTCACAGTGATTCAATTCTAAATCTATCGGCAGACATAAACCATGACTTAGAAATTTAAAGCCATTATTTCCAAACACACAAAATGGTGATAAGCGATAAAACGAAAATAATGTTTTTTAACGTTTGCTGGAAAAAAAGTATTTTACGGTAATTTTGTTTTCCATTGTGCACAGTGTAGTAAATACAAATACAGTAAGGAAATTTTGTAAAACTACTAATAGCAGCTCGCAAACATTTTTCGAAACGGGTACTTGTTCTAAAAATTGTTTCAATATTGAAAATATTAAGAATTTTAAATATCTTGGGGTTATGTTTGATTGGAAAATGAAGTGGTCTGTTCACACAGAAGCATATTGCTCACATGATCTTCTTAAGTGTATTTACTATGGATTAGTCCACTCTAAGCTTGCCATAATAACAAATTGAACCCAATTTTAATCTCTCAAAAATTTGCCATTCGTCTTATCTGTAACAAAAGTCGTAGAAGTAGTAGTTTCGTTCTTTTCTGCAAACTTAAAATCTTGCCTTTAAAACACTTG
Organism: Leucozona laternaria; assembly: GCA_932273885.2. NCBI lineage: Eukaryota > Metazoa > Arthropoda > Insecta > Diptera > Syrphidae > Leucozona > Leucozona laternaria. The sequence continues at coordinate 49,776,440 of OW026366.1, forward strand.
TATTATTATAAAGTTCTTAAGTTGTTTTTTAATCGATCAGGTTATCAAATTAATAGGTTTTCTTTAAACTATAATTTAAGAGTAAATAATCAAAATTTCGCCTTCATAGATTAGATTAGATTAGGTAGATTGTTTTATTTATCGCTAAAGTAGAAATAAATTACAAAGCTCACATAATATTGATGAGCACAATCTTATTAAGGCATGGCCATGGCCGTCACCTCAGATGGCTATTAAATAGTAATTTCAAAACTTTATATAATTTCTACCATTTTTGAAACATTAACATTAATTTATAATTAATTTGGAAACAAAGAATATTTATATATCAATTACAATAATAATAATTAAGAATATAGGTTGGTGTTAGTACAGACAAAATTAAAACTCTTCAGCAATTATTTTGACTCTGTAGCTCGCGGCTTCCCTGTAAAATGCGGTAAGAGTATTCCAGCCTTCCTTTCCGTTTAAAATACTTGTTGTTTTTTCCAAGGTAAGTGTTTTGCAGTCAAAGAAGACAATTCTGATCTCCTTAAGAATGGGGCATACTGCTACAAAATGGAATACGTCCTCCCGAGCTTTAAGGTTGCATAGAGTAAAAGGTAAAGGAAGATAATCCCTATGAGGTTTAAAATTCAAATTTAACAATTCTCCTCTGGCTTTAAATATGGTTGATATGTCGAAAATACTGTTTTCATACCGAAAATAGTTGAGTTCATTTAAACCGTAGTTAAGTTTGCTGTAATATTGTGTGTAGAGTGATGATTGCGCTTAATCTCTAAACTCCTCCCTTAGTTGCTCATCCAGATTTCTTATGAAGGTGTACATATTTTCTCTCCAATCATCCAAATTTTCCACCGAAACAGTGAGTTGTAGGTTCTATCTCCTTGCCAAAAGGTCCCACTTTTTGTAGAAAAAAGATTTTGAAGAGATTGCATATGTTACAATAAGCTTTGTTAGACGAATTTCTGAATGAGACGCAGCCTTAATAATTTAATCAAAGTGAAGCTTCAACGTTGCCGTAAATAGTGGAGATATTCCCGTCTCCAATAAATGCATATAGTTTGGAGAACTAGATGGAAGCTTAAACAATCTTTTCAGAAAAAAAATCTAAGTAATTTTTCTTCTTCTTCACTTTGCTGGTAACCCCAAACTTGCGCGGCATAAAACAAAACTGATTTCGAAGTTGCCTTAAATAGTTTGTACTTTGCGCTAAAACTGAGTTCCACTTGTACTAATACAGGTCTTCCACGTGCAATTAAGTGCTGTTTTTGCTAACCGAAGTTTATCGGAAAGGTGACTGTTCATGCTTAAGTTCGATGATATTTTCATTCCCAGATAGTCATACTCCTTAAAAATTTCAATATTTCCACTTTTCATTTCTGGCATAACATCCACCAGCCTTTCTGAATATCATGATTTTTGACTTAGACAAGTTAACAGTGAGGTTCCATTTCGTACAATAATCTTCAAGGTCCAAAATCATGCGACTAAGTCCCTAGGGTGAGTCCGATAATATGACTATATCATCAGCATACATGAGCACTTTAAACCTCCTTCCAGCCCACATAATTCCACCGCAAAGCTCTTCATTCAGGTCATCCAGAAACAGAATGAACAAGAGGGTACTTAACACACACTCCTGTTTTACTCCAATTGTTGTTGAAAACCATTCAGATAGAAGCTTGCCATTCCATACAGCTGATTTTGTATCCAAGTACAAGAGTTTTAGAACATTAAGCATCTTTGTTGACATTCCCATCACTGAAAGTTTGTAGAAAAGTGACCTTCTGTCGATAAAATCAAAAGCGGCTTTGAAGTCTATGTAAAAAGCATACAATTTCCTATGTTGATCCTGAAACGACTGCGCTATATTCATAAGGGTAAAAATTTGGTCAATTGTTGAATGATTTTGTCTAAAACCAGACTGAAAATCGCTTAGAAGGTTCTCATTATCAACCCGTGCTGTGAGCCTTGCGAAGATTACCAGTGAGAAAATCTTCAAGGAACAGTTGAGGAAGGAAATGCCTCTATAGTTCTCGGCTGCATTCAAGTCACCTTTTTTGTGTAGCGGAAATAGTATCGCCTTTCGGAAGCCTTGTGGTAAAATATTGGAACTAAATATTTTGTTAAACGAATCCACCAACACGATTAAAGCTTCTCCCGTTAAGTTCTTGTAGAACTCAAAAGGTATTCTATTTTCTCCTCCTAAATTTCGCCTTGATATCAATTCATAACCTCCAGATATTCTTTAACTTCTTCACATCAATTGCTCCTAGATTATTCAACGCCTTACCATATTCAATAAGAGTGATAAGAAATTAATCTATTTTTTCTCACAATAAAATTAAACTTTGGCTTTAAAATCTTAATTATGATCAAATTAATAATCTTTTATGTGTTTCTTGCTAACTTCTTCTCATACAAAAAAAAAAAAACAAAAATACTAATTTAAATGTTAATTGTTATGAGTTCCTTGTCGTTTTATTTTTAATTGTTTTAAGGTATTTGTTAGTATTTTTATTTTTTTTTTTATTTTTTTTTTATTTTATATAATTTATATTTAGCTAAAGGGTTTTCCAATAAGAGGTGTTATTTTGATATTCAAAGAAAAATGGCATTTTTTGAGATAAATGATCGGATGTTTGTTTCATTATAAAGAGGAAGGTATGCCGTTAATAATGGAACACAACATCAGCCAAATGGCCGCCACGACCACGCTTACAGGACCATATCCTTTTCATGAAATTTTCCATAACCAAATCGCAAAGTGGCTGCCCTATGTCCTCGATAGCCTCACGAATTCCATCTTTGAGGTCTTGAATCGACGCTGGGCTGTTGGCGTAGACCTTATCTTTCACGTGGCCCCAAAGGAAGAAGTCGCAAGGTGTTAAATCACAAGATCTCGGTGGCCAATTGTGATCACCTCTTCGAGAGATAACACGGTCCGGAAACTTTTCCCGTAAAAGATCGATGGTTTCATTGCTTGTGTGGCACGTAGCGCCGTCTTGTTGAAAGTAAACGCTGTCCAGATCAATACCATCCAATTCCGGCCTTAAAAAATCATTAATCATCTCTCGATAGCGCAATCCATTGGCCGTATAACTGTTGCTCCAGCCTCATTTTCGAAAAAGTAAGGTCCAATGACCGCGCCGGACCATAAACTGCACCAAACAGTCACGCGTTGAGGATGGAGAGGCTTTTCAACAATAACTCTTGGGTTTTCCGAGCCCCAGATGCGACAGTTTTGCTTGTTGACGTAGCCTCCGAGGTGGAAATGGGCCTCATCAGTCAAGATGATTTTTCGATGAAATTCCGGATCATTTTCATGCATTTCAAGGACCCAATCAGCAAAGACACGACGTTGTTGATGATCAGCCGGCTTGAGTTCTTGTGTTAACTGAACTTTATAAGCCTTAAGACCCAAGTCTTTATGCAAAATACGGTGTAATGACGTTTGTGGAATGCCTAATTCCAAAGAACGACGAGGAATGGACAAACCTGGGTTTTCTTCAACACTTTGGGCTACAACAGCAATATTCTCAGTTGTTCTTGAGTGACGTGCATGGGTTTTATTCTTCACATCACTAACTTGTCCCAACAGCTCGAATTTGTCCACCAATTTCTGTATTGCGGTCCGACAAGGTGCTTCACGACGACCCAAAAATGTTTTAGTTTTATGAACCGTCTCTGCCAAATTTTCACCATTTTTATAGTGAATTTTAATAATTTCAATGCGTTGTTGAAGCGTGTATCGTTCCATTTTTATTAATGGCGTAGTTTCTACTTGTCAAATGTCAAAAAATGACAGCTTCAAAAGTGACTGCTACCGAAATAGCGGGCTATTCAAAATAATACCTCTTATTGGAAAACCCTATATATATCTACGTATTTATAAATTTCTCTATTTTTTTTCGCTCCTGCTGCTTTCGACACTAGATCCTCTGTGAACTATAGATTGCAGCACTTTATTGATATTTTTTATACGAATATTATAATCACTGCTATTCTGTTATCCAATAATTGTTTTTAATATATTAATTATTGATAAAGAACAAAATAAATTGAAATTTAATTGAAAAATAACAAGTATTATAAAAAAAAATTTTAAGAAAATCAATTAAATAGTTTCTGAGATTACGCGTGACAAACTTAATATTTTTTATTATATTTACTTTATATATATTTATATTTAGTAATGATTGACGAGTGTGTGACCATTTTCTCAGAAATGCAAGGGTGAATTTAGTATTGCACTTTGCGGGTTAACCATGCTTGGATCCCACACAAACATATCAAATAATAAAAATCATTTAACCCAATTGTTCCTTTCTTCCCTTTATTTTCCGATGCATTTCCATATTCAACAGCATATTCCTGCCAACTAACAATAGGCTCTTAAGAATGGGTGAGAGTTGTAAGTCACTAGGCCTTGGTTCCCTATACGAGCTGTTGCGCCACCAATTTATTATTATGATTGCCAATATTCATGTAAATTTAACTGCCCATAAAATTGTTCTTTTTTCTAGAGAATCTGCCTGTGCATAATTAACAAGTGTCTATATCCATACTGACTTTCTAAACTATTTTTACTTTTTCTCTAAGTGTAGACCGAACATTTCCGTTTATGTACATTTTTAAGCCGATTAAAGTTTCGTCCTTTTCGGGTTTCACCTTATCGGTTTTCATTGTTTCTTTTTTTTATATATTTTCATCGGTGGTTAATAGGGTGTGGTAGAGAATATTGTTTTACTGTGAATATCAACAAGAGTCATCGGCGCCATCCTTTTGTTTCTACTTCTCATATAACGAGTATGATGATGTAATTCGAGTATGTGTGCGTGCACGAAGAATACCAATTATTATTATTAATCGAATAAGAGGCGTCATTGGTATTACACATACATCCCTACACCTACCCACCTAAACGGTAGAATAATTCACAAAAAGAAATTAAAATATATTTAATAAATTCTAAATAAACATGCGATGGTTGTCCTGGATGGATGGAAGGATGATTCTTTATTTAAAAAGAAGAATAAAATCGAATTTTCCTCGCAGATTCTCTATTTTTGTTTCGTGCTTATCTCATGTTATATTTTGTTTAAATAAACCGAGAAGTTGAAGTGAAAGTTGTGTTGCGTTAGAATAGGTACACCGAAAAAGAGAAAGAAAGAGAGTGAGAGAGAGAAAGACAAAGACAAAGAAATAATTAAGGTTCTATATATATACTCCACCCATCTGACAAATAAAGTGAAAGCGAAAATTAATAGAAAATTATTGCCACCATGGGAAAAGGATTAGCATTTTAGTATAAACCTTACTTTATACTTCCGCTCTTTTTACTAAGTTTCGTCTTTGCGAGAAAGAGAAAAATTAAACAGTGAGACAGTGAGAGAAGGAGAATAACGAACTGTTGAATATAAAATGCATAACACAATAGAATTAGGAAAAAATTGTGTTTAAGTGGAGTAAGAGTTTGCTTTATAGATATTTATCTCTGCCTGTTGAAATAGTGTGCTGTGTTCTTTCCAGGATTACCAATCTCTTTTTCTAGTAGAAAATAAGAGAAAACTTTCCAGGACAAAAAAGATTCTAGGTATGGTGGTGAATTCCAAATTTGAATATATAGTGATTTCAACAGATTTATTGCACATGCGTGTTTTTCAAAGAAGGCGATATTTTAAGAGTTTAGCTGGAAAAGGTTATCTCATCCTCATTCAACATGGAATAGTCTGACGTAAGCAGATGAATGATTCTTCATCGTCAAAATACAAATTGTTGCTTTGACATATGGGGTGATCGAAAATTGAAAGATTTTTGCCAATAATGTGGGAAAACTTATTTTACGAATTTAAAGGCGTTTTCTAGAACAAATATTTTTGATTATACTCAATTTTCAATTTTGTTTGCTATATTTGTCCACAAAAAATTTCACATCCGTCCTTAGCCCGCGAACTAAATAAAAATAATAAATAGGGTGCCGCAAAAGTATTAATTATTCGTTCCAAACCTGACCCCAGCATCGTGAAAAATGAGCAGAAGTACCTACTTCAAGAGTTTTCAATTTTTTCTTTGAATAATTTTTTTGAAAATAAATATATTTAATCTTTACGATAGGAGATGAAAATGCAACGTCTTATATTTTTTAACGCTTGAAACTTTCCGGAAAATATGTATACATTTCAAGAGTCCAGTTTTTCAGTGCGAGATTAAAAATAAAATTTGATGACTTAACTCAGGATTAACTGAACAGATGCTGTACCACAGGCATTCTCCACCAAAAAACTGCTGCCTCAGTTGACTGTGGGTTAATTTACTGCTAGAGTTAGCTAATTCTGAAAAAAACTGGGCCTAAGTGTTTTAAGTATCTAATCGTTCACTATTGGATTTTTTCTCAAAATATTTATTTTAATATATTTTTTTTAGCCTCTTGAAAATCCAAAGTTTTGAGGTCTCATTTTTACTTGCTCTATAGGGACAAGTATTGGTTTCATGTAGAAACAAATTCGAGGTTGTAATCAAAACTTTCACTAAGATGATCGAGAAGTCCGCCGAAAAAGTAGGTTTCATCATGCCGTCTGTCGGTTTGTGGGTCTTTTCGTCCACTGTAATTTGAGCTAGAACCTAAACGGATGGGCCGGCTGTGATGACTTTGATTAAAGTTCGTACCTGTATTGACTAGAGTATTTATAAGAAAACTGCATTTAAGATTTTTTGCAAAAACTTCAAACAACAGACATAGACAGATAACGTTTTTTCACAAAATGGTCGTATTTATTGGGTTATTTGCGTATATCTTTTTGATGAAGCTTATAGTGGCTTACCGGGAAAAAGCTGATTAAGTTACAACTATGCCTCTCTGGGCTGCATTCGCATTTCTTCCAATATTTACACACTAAGTGAGTATTAAGCTACAAAGCTTACTTCTTCATAAGGCTTCAGGGATCTTGGCAACTCATTTGCGGGATATTCGCAAAAAGAGTATACCACCTGAAAGGTCTTTCAGAAATTGGTCATTGGTTTTTTTTAGTATCGTATCTATATATTGTGACCTTGAAAAATTCTTTTACAATTCATTAAAAAAACCTATTGCCGACTCATTTTGCGAATATCCCACAAATGAGGTGCTAAACATTTCTAAGAAAAATTATGTTACAAGCCTAAGGCTTTCCAATCTTTGGAAATAGTTGACTTTTTGTTGGCCAATTACTGACGTTTTAGATGCCAAACTCTTTTTGCGAATATCCCACAAATGGGGTACTAAAAATATTTTAAAATTCATAAAAGAAACTGGCTTATATCAATTACCGAAACTACCTGACCTTTAATGAAGTTACTAATACCTTTCACATATGCGATTTTAAATACCTCATATGTGGGACATTCGCACAAAAGTACCTATATATACTACCTATAAGTATGAAGGTACTTTTGTGCGAATGTCCCACAGATGAGGTATTTAAAATAGCTTATGACCTTAACCATTGATTACAAATTTCCCATAGCTGACCAATTTCTGAAACTGGGTGACTTTTTTTTTTTAACCAATTACCTACTGATCTTTAAGATGGCATATATTTTTTCGAATATCCCACATATTGGGTTCTAAAATCCCAGAGCCTCTTCACAATAATTCTTAAATTTTAGTATATAATTTTTGTAGTGAGCTTAATGGAAATATAAAGATTCTATAAAAATTGGGGGGCTTTGTATACTTTTTAGGGTCTCTTTATTCTTGGATTTTAACGGATTTGAGATATTTCACCGCGATTTCCGAAATTGCATCCGATTATTCAATAGGTCACGATTACCAATAAGTCTGTCGTTTGTTTTTATAAAAAAACACTAAGCTAAATTTATTGAAATTCCATATAAAGCAAAAATCTTATTTCAAGAACTTTTGATACCCTTTCGGCTAAGGTTACAAAAAAAAAACACAACATAAATATTACGGAAAACAAGAAACAAATTGTTTTTTTTTTTTCAGTATTCCTCTAATTAGCTTATCTGAAACTGTTAGCGGCTACCAAAATCAGGAAATAAATAAAAAATGATTTTTGTTTACTTAAGTAAGTGTTTTGTAATATCCACGTGACACAGCAAATGGATCAGTTTTCCCGGGATCCTGATTTCTGTTGTTTTGCCTATAGTTATGGAAAAAAATAAGTAATTATATGGTATACTACAAATAATAAGTAAATATATGTGATTTTTAAGGAAAATGGTATGGTGGTTACCATTGGTAACCACCGCCTGAAAGCAGATTCATTTTTATCAAACTCAAAAATATTGGAAAAACAATCTCAATCTTTTGTATGGACAAAAAAAAAAAAACCCTGGAAAGAGCTGCAATGCAGTTCTTTTTGCCAAGCATTTGCAAATTCTTCTCAATTTATTTCCTTATGGTTGATTATGGCTGGGCTCAGCTAAGGAATATAAATTTAACTACAAGTTCCTTAACAGTCATGTCGAAACCAACAACAGACCAATAAAACCTAAACAAAAAACCACTAGTGTTAAGGTGGTTACCACCTTTAACCACCAAATAAATTCTATAATATAAAAAAAAACAAGGATATGCTCAAATTGTTGTAGATTACTTCAATTTACAACTTTACAAAGAGCGCTCACAAAAATGTTTATATCAAGATTTTAAATTGCAATTACTTAGCATTTCTGTTTTTTCCCATAGAATTGGCATACTCAAATGAAATCGATAGATGGCGCGGGTATAAAAAAAAAAAACAAAAATAATCAGAAGGTGGTTAACCTATTTAACCACCCAACCTTAAACAAGGTTAAACATCTAAAATTAACTGCACTAAATCTTATAATTATTTATATAAGGCTTTTCTTCTAATTCTTGTATATCTACTCATTTACCTATCTTTCAAAAGTTTGTGCTTACAGACCAATTACGATCATTTACCTCATATGCCATACATCATCTGTCTGTCTGTCTGTCTGTGATGTCTTAATTAGATTTCTTTGAGAGCAATTACTCTTCCAACAAAAAAAAAAAACCTATTTGCATCACGAAGCTCTTGCAGCAAAAAACGAAAAAACACCCAATATAAATACCAATCGAACAGAATCCTTTTTTTTTTGTTGTGTGTGCTTTGCTTTTATCCCTTCGGTGAACACTTAAAAAGAAATACATGAATGGTGTTAGGGAAATTTCTTTCACTTCTACGGCATTTATCCAATTCTCCTCTCATTCCACCAAAACCACGCAATGCCAGTCAACTAACCGTGTCGCCTTCAGCCGGCGTTGCGTCAGTCGTAACCTCCGCCTCTTAAATACCATTTAAAGGCCGCTTTCAATTTGTATCAATTAAAGCGGAAAAAACACTCAATGGATCATAATCGATTTCCATTTTCCATTAAAGTATCTACACAAAATAAAAAAATATACCTCCACCTAAACCTGTAGGTAAACGAGGTACACATATACATATCTAACATTTGCATTCAATTCATTCCGGCGGATCAGACTTGGATAGAAAACTTTTCCTATCGCCCCCCAATAAAAGCAGCAGTAGCAGCAGAAGAAGAGAATATCTGTTTGTTTGTCACTCAAGCAGCACACACACCGTACCGCACCAAAGGATTGCAGAAAATCCTTCTTGTTTTTTTATTTTTTTTTTTGCTTAAAACCGTTTTATAGACCCTAGCAACACATTCTAGTTGTAGTATTTCCACCAACACTATAACTACTCACTGTGGGGTTAGTTTGTGTACTTTCCCTGGCAAACTATTTGGCAGGCAAACCATCAGAGTGAACTAAGTAAAGAGAGAATAAAACGGATAATCGAATCCTGACAAATAGTAACGAACAAAACGACAAACAAGACACAGCTAAAAAGAAAAAAACAGAACCCAGCAGACAAAAATAGCAAAGAAAACAACCAAAACCCGTTATCAATCCGGAAAATCTACACGAACAATAGATATTCTCCATTATATTGCGGAAATCGTACCTACCCCTTTTTCCGGGAATGGCCGTTCGTCGTAGTCGTCAACACTATCGTCGACGGCCGGCGTCGATGAAAATTCAACAGAACTTACACTACACCCATACCGTACATTTTGTCTCCACTCAGTAAAGCACCCCCAACCAACCACACCACCCTGAAGCTCAATTTTGGAAGGGCGGATGATCAGGATAAAACCACGCAGGCATGCAACTTCAAACTTAAAAAAAAAAAACTCCCTCAACTCTAAATTTAATCCATACTAGTATAGCGAACCGTTATTTCGCCGGAACGAGAACAGTTTGTACGCTTTTTTCAGCCGGAAATTCAGAGTATTCCTTCTTCCCTTCCTTTAACTATCTACATGTATATAACGATATTAGAATACTAGACTGCTAGAAGAGTGTCAGAATGTTCTCGCGATAGAGACTATAGCAAGGTGCGGATGGGGTGCATTAGCGGAGGAAGTTGTGTTTTTGTTATCTGTCCGGCGATGACACTTCAAAACCCCAAACAATAAATACTCCCCCAGATAGCGCAAACTTTTTTTTGTTTCCATTCTCACTCTCCTCTTAATTTTATTGTAGGGAGAATATAGTGCTTTATTGTTTTCCGCGTAAATAGAGATATTAGTGTTGTTGTTTTTGTTTTTTAACAGAAAACAATCGAACATTTTTTTTTTTTTTTTTTAATAAAGGAGTAGCTGTTAAGAACCAATGAAGACGGTGACTTGAGTGTTTAAGAGAGATTTGAAATATTTTAGATTAACGCCCATAGAATGCTTTGAGGTTAACGTTAAATACTGATAACTTTCATAACTCAGCAATTTTGTTTTTAGCGCAGGGTCAGAAGTCCACATATATGGGCTATAAGTCCACAATTCAATTGTGGCCTGATGAACAATTTCTGAGATTTCGAACTATTGATTGTGGTGTTTTTTTTTAACCTCTTTCCAGTTAATCAGAAGTCCACAAGGCTGTGATTTTTTTCCAAAAAAAAACTCAATACATTTTTTAAAAGAAGACCTTGCACCGGCGGTGTTTTCATAGTGTTCTTTTTGCATCACTTTGAATGGCAGTGCCAGGGGCCTCCACGCACCTGTTGGCAAACCGCATTTTTCTCTTAAACATTCAAAGTTAAAATCGTGTGATGCGCTGCGCTTTGTTTTAAAATACGGTTAGAACTAGGACTTATTGTACCATCACAAGTACTCACAAATATTTTTCTTTCAAATCACAGGGAGTAAAATGTTGTAGATTCCATAATCGACATGATTTACGAAGACTACGATTAGATAAGGTCAACGTTAATGGTTCACGCACTGACTCCTTGACGTCACCAAAAATTTCGTCAATATACTTTCAACGTATAGACTGTGTCAACGCATAAAACTTTGATCACACCAATGACGCCAGTCGGTCAACTCTGGCTGTCTCAAAATGCGATGACGTGTTATATCTGTCAACACGTTTTTTATGCATTAATGTCAATGCGCTGACACGGAAATCTATACCGATCACTCGACTTGACCACATCCGAACACTTTGAGCGTTGACGAACAAATGACATGACGACTTTAACATATTAAGTCAATGTGACTTTTTCGCGGCTAATATAGAGCTTACTCGTTAAACTCAGGCTCTGCTCAGTTTTCTGCTCAGAGCTAAAAAAGAAAAACTCTAAAATATTTTTTGTTGACTATCTGACAAGCTATAAACTGTCCAATTGGATTAAAAAAAAATGAAATTTTTGAGACTGAGATAAAGGTAGACGCAGACTACGTTGATGCGGCAGAAGATTCAGCTGTTTCAACGTTGTGATACTGTCAACGTTGTTACTGTCAACGTGCTGACGAGCAGACCGTTGATGTGTCCTAATGGCGTTGGCAGGGTGTACGTTTAGGTCATACAAAATAATTAACGCTTTAACCAAAAAATTAGTGTCAAGGCGAGTGTTAACGCAGACGTCAACTCAGGTGTCAACGCAGCCGTCAATGCAGCCGTCAACGCAGCCGTCAACACAGCCAGTACGCAGCTGTCAACGCATTGACAGCATTCTGCATTAACGATAGCAGGACTTAACATCTAAGCTTAACTGGCTGAACACAATAGACGCGCGTTCGAACGCGTGTTGGCACGCCCGTTATTATTAAAACTTATTTAACTTCTAGTTGCGTTCGCGGTTGCGTCTCCATTGTATTCACTTTAACCAGATTTTATGTATTTTAACTTTGACAGTCAAAGGCGCGCGCCATTTCTAGCGTCTATTGTGTTCAGCCAGTTAGACCAATAAATTGCGCAATTATTACCTATACTTCATTTAGCTGATTAGGGAATTGTAACCCGCTATTACTTTACCCGAACGGTGCTGGTGTGGAACACAAAAAAAAACCTTTGCTAAAAATCTACTGTTCTTACGAAAAAAAAAAATATTTTCATTTTTTGTGTAGAAATTCATAACGTACAATTTTTACCCAATTTAATTTTTCAGAAAAGCTGATAGTTTTCTAGATTTTTACATAAAACTTAATTTCACTCCCTTACAACTTAAACTTCGGCCAAAATAAGGGTTATTGTAAGATAAACCTTAAATAAAAAATAACTAAAAACAAAGCTCTCCACCATCATTAAGCTTTGCAGGAATTGTTTTGAATCTGCCTACTGACAGAAAATTTAATCAAAGAATGAATTATGGCCATTGAATATTAAAAAAAAAACGTCATTTTTACACTCCAATTCGGTCGCTTAGGTCCTTATTTTTAGTTTTGAAATTAATAAACACCTCATTAACCGAACCGGAATGTAAGATTGGTGTCTCTGTATCTAACCTCTGAGCAGAACACTGAGCAGAGCTTTAGCGAATAAAAAAAGCTCTGAGCAGAGTAGGATAAGAGGTCTCTGCTATTATCTTTCCCTGCTGAAATGTAGTAAGTATTTAATCTGTTGCTTGAAAGTTCTTCGAACTTGACGCTTCATTATAAGCTTCTGGGCCTCCTCCAGAGCAGATATAATTTAACAATTTTTGGTGTGGACTTGACACTTCTAAGCCACCCACTTTTAATCTTGGTTTTGTTACGTTTTGCCTTAGAAATCTTAGCACCCCATATGTGGGATATTCGCGAAAAAAGAGTGCAATCTAAAAGTCCTAGTAATTGGTCAAAAATGGTCAACTTCATTCAGAAATTGGTCATCTATAGAAAGTTTTTGATCAATGGTTAAAACTTTTCAAGGTCATCAGATTTATTTTCTGCCACAATCAAACAAACTGAAATAAGTTTTATAGTTCTCAATCTTCTTTCTTTATTGATTTCAATTTTGTAGCTACCGCGCAAGCTTTGTATTTTAAATAATTTCTATTTCATACATACATCTCATAAGGATCCTTTAATATGGAAACATACTTTGCTAAAATATTGCATTTCTACCCACAGGCAATTTTAAAACTCGAACATTGAAAGCATAGTTCTTTAGCACTAAATAGAGACATTTTCAATTTTGTTCTATTCTGTGATATTATCTTCTTCGTTGCGGCTTCAAGGTATCTTAAATTCCATCTTTTTGAAATACTTCTATTCATAAAGAACCTACATACATAAATCTACTATACGCATAGGTGTTTGTATAGGTATATTCTGTCCATGAAGCTGAAAATTCTTTAGGTTTAACAAAAAATGCCTTAAATGTTAAATGCGAATAAGCGGAATTTCTTCTTTTTTTTTGTCTATAAAAATATTTATATTCCTTTTTCTATATAACGGCGAGAGTAGGTAGTGGTAGCTGGGTATTTGATATCGAAGCGAAGAAACAAATTCCTACAAAACTTTGGAGAAAGGTTTTAGGGGCCAAATTTCACAGATAAGATAGTTTCTTCTTTTTCGTATTAGGTATCTTCTAACCTTAAGCAAGTGTGGATGCATAGAAGATTATGGTCTTTTTTGCTTCGTTTCCACTTTAAATATATGAAAGATATGACCAGACTATTATCCTCTTTAGCTAGTTTCTGTGTGTAGCCTCGAGAGAAGAAAAAAAAAATTCTAATATGTCTCCTCCGCCAGTGGGAAAATAAATATGTATCGCAGGATCGGTATCCAATCAAAGTGAATTCATTTTTCATTTATTTTTCTCAAATGTATGTGAAAATTCTTTCAGGACTTCTTCTTCATTACTAAAAAAAAAAAAAAAAAAAAAAAAATACTAAAGAATTGAAAATGTCTCTCTGTGCTTATACGAGGAGATATACCCTCAAAGATTTATTTTATTTATTTTATTCTGTTTGTGTTTAATTTTCTATGGCATTTATCCCTCGGTTTACTTTATACATACATACATTTGTTTGTAAGGACTTTTGTATGGTTTCTGATGGGGAGAAAGCGTCAGTCATCACAAGCACAAAGTAAACATATTTTTTTTTTTTTTTTTTTCATTTGAGAGCATATAACAATGGAGGCGTTAAAAGTGGCGAAAGGACATTTTAACCGATATATAATTGCTTATATACGACACTTATCTCAAAACGATGGAACTGGGGAATTGTTGTTCATTATAAAATGAAGAAAATTGAAAAGAAACCGCAAAATTTTAGCTTTCTGATTTGTATCGTTTTTTTGGTTTAAATAAAAACATCAGATAAAAGGAAGCACTTTCGATAATTTAAAATCAGCTTTTTTTAAGGATTCTGTAAATGTTTTTTTTACTTGTTTAATCCTCACAAACAGCTTCGATTTAAGCTGCGTGAAGCCAGAACCCCGAACTCAAAATTTTTGGGGGGGGTTAATCAGGTTCGTTTGTCCACCGTTTGTCCACGTTTGTCCAGGAAAAAAAATCGTTTGTCCACCCTCAGGTAAAAAGTTATTAAGCTTTTTTGTTTTTATAGGAAACCCCAAAAATCAAAACACTTGTCCAAAAACCGCAATTTATAATTTAGGGGGATGGGACAAAGTGCATTCGTTTGTCCACCGTTTGTCCAGGCTAGTCCAGCAAAAAAAAAAATTTCCGACCCTTGGTTCAAAAATTATTCAACATTCTTTTTTTATAGCAACTTTCGCAAAACAAAACACATGTCCAAAAACCGCAATTCTCAACTTAGGAGGGTGGGACAAAGTGCATTCGTTTGTCCACCCGCCAATTATGATTGTCCAACAAAAAATTTCGTTTGTCCACCCTCAGAAAAAAAAATATTCAACTTTTCAATTTTATAGCACCAAACGAAAAAATTTCAAAATTTACTTAGCAAAATCAAACCAATTGCATTCGTTTGTCCACCGTTTGTCCAGGCTAGTCCAGCAAAAAAAAAAAATTTCCGACCCTTGGTTCAAAAATTATTCAACATTCTTTTTTTATAGCAACTTTCGCAAAACAAAACACATGTCCAAAAACCGCAATTCTCAACTTAGGAGGATGGGACAAAGTGCATTCGTTTGTCCACCCGCCAATTATGATTGTCCAACAAAAAATTTCGTTTGTCCACCCTCAGAAAAAAAAATATTCAACTTTTCAATTTTATAGCACCAAACAAAAAAATTTCAAAATTTACTTAGCAAAATCAAACCAATTGCATTCGTTTGTCCACCGTTTGTCCAGGCTAGTCCAGCAAGAAAAAAAATTTTCCGACCCTTGGTTCAAAAATTATTCAACATTTCTTTTTTATAGCAACTTTCGCAAAACAAAACATATGTCCAAAAACCGCAATTTATAACTTAGGAGGATGGGACAGAGTGCATTCGTTTGTCCACCCGCCAATTATGATTGTCCAACAAAAAAATTCGTTTGTCCACCCTCAGAAAAAAAAATATTTTATTTTTTTTTATTTTATTTTATTATATATTTGATTTGACTTTTATTTGATAACATAATATATATAATATAAACATTTTTTTCCTGGACAAAATTTCCTGAAAAAATTTCGTGTTTTAGTACTTTAATATTATATTACACTCATTTCAATACTATTAATATTTAAATTTTGATGTATTTTTTGTTAACATTGTAATAAATATTAAATAAATAAATAAACGAATGCATTTGGTCCCATCCTCCTAAGTTATGAATTGCGGTTTTTGGACATGTGTTTTGTTTTGCGAAAGTTGCTATAAAAAAAGAATGTTGAATAATTTTTGAACCAAGGGTCGGAAATTTTTTTTTTTTGCTGGACTAGCCTGGACAAACGGTGGACAAACGAATGCAATTGGTTTGATTTTGCTAAGTAAATTTTGAAATTTTTTCGTTTGGTGCTATAAAATTGAAAAGTTGAATATTTTTTTTTCTGAGGGTGGACAAACGAAATTTTTTGTTGGACAATCATAATTGGCGGGTGGACAAACGAATGCACTTTGTCCCACCCTCCTAAGTTGAGAATTGCGGTTTTTGGACATGTGTTTTGTTTTGCGAAAGTTGCTATAAAAAAAGAATGTTGAATAATTTTTGAACCAAGGGTCGGAAATTTTTTTTTTTTGCTGGACTAGCCTGGACAAACGGTGGACAAACGAATGCAATTGGTTTGATTTTGCTAAGTAAATTTTGAAATTTTTTCGTTTGGTGCTATAAAATTGAAAAGTTGAATATTTTTTTTTCTGAGGGTGGACAAACGAATTTTTTTGTTGGACAATCATAATTGGCGGGTGGACAAACGAATGCACTTTGTCCCATCCCCCTAAATTATAAATTGCGGTTTTTGGACAAGTGTTTTGATTTTTGGGGTTTCCTATAAAAACAAAAAAGCTTAATAACTTTTTACCTGAGGGTGGACAAACGATTTTTTTTCCTGGACAAACGTGGACAAACGATGGACAAACGAACCCGATTAACCCCTCCCAAAAATTTTGAGTTCGGGGTTTTGGCTTCACGCAGCTTTCGATTTAGATGCTGTTTTTTTTTTTTTTTTTTTTAAATTTTATTTTCATCATCTCATCGCTAGAGATTATTTTTGATGAAAATTTGGGTCAGTTTCCAACTGCTCCAGAGCGCATTCAGCGAACACATGTCGTTGTCTACGGTCGTTTATCTTCAACTCCTGGGTCAGTTGAAATTTGTACGGGTGACGGGTGCAGGCACAAGTCACGATACAAAATTCGCCAAATTGTGGTCTGCGAAAGGCCGAGTTCTTGTTAGCGATGCGAAATCTACTGCCGGATTCTCCTGCCCACTCTCACGAACAGTGGCGATGTTTTGGGCAGGTCTTACGTTTCGTCGACGTAGGGGTGCGAATAGTGCTCTCGGTAGGACGATTATTGCGATGGCGACCGTAAAATAGGCGAAGCGCGCGAAACGTTGCCCGAACAGAACACATATTTTGATAGAACAATTTTATCATTTGTATACGTGTTATTGAACGCTATATCCGTCCATGGTGACTTGGCAAAACATACTGAATGTAAATGACAGCCAATTTGACAGATGTAGGAGCAACAAAATGGCCGCTATCAACTGTCAAAGTTCGGAAGTCCTTATTGGAAGACCCTTTATTTGAATGTATTATTTTATATTTGACGTCAGAAATAGTTTTATAGTGGAAGTCAAATAAACCTATGTCGATACGTCATTTGCTTCAAAAACACCTGCTGAGGAGCTGTGTAGTAAAAATTGAGATGAACCTCTAGTTTGAAAACGTTAAAAATGTTTACTTTGTAGAGCGGCAAATGTGTTCTCATGACACAAAATATTATTTCAAGTATAGGTATATATTATTATTATTATTAGGAAAATTAACTATGTTTATTAGGAATTTTTTAGAAAAAAAATGAAAAGAAGCATGTGCAGGGAAAATGAAACAGGCTTAGAAATTGGATATCTGAAAAATCAAACAATATATCAATTATATTTAAAGAGTAACCTAAAACCTAGTTTTCTTTTAAAAACAAAGCCCTAAGTCAATTAACTTTGTTATAAAGGGTGTGGTCAATCGTTTCGATCAACGATTTTGGTCAATCGTTTCGAGCTTATCGGCTAGACTAGCGACTTCACATATCCCCACAGAAAATAGTCAAACGGCAGGCGTTAACTCTCACGATCTTGGAGGCGTGGCATGAGCTGTGTGAAATGTTGCGCCGTCTTGTTGAAACTAAAGCTCCTTCACATCATGGTTGTTCAATTGATGAACGAAAAAGTCAGTAATCATGACTCTATAGCGGTCACCATTGACTGTAACGTTCTGGCCAGAATCGTTTTTTAAAGAAGCACAGACTAATTATTCCACCAAACCATAAAGCACACCAAACAGTCAATTTTTGTGGATGTAACGGTGTCTCAACATACTCTTGAGGATTATCATCACTCCAAATAAGGCAGTTTTGTTTATTGACGTATCCATTCAACCAAAAGTGAGCTTCATCGCTAAACAAAATTCGCTTATGAAAATTGGGATCAGCGGCAATCTTGTTTTGGGCCCATTTGGGCACAATTTGGAAGCGTTGTTCAGGCGTCAGGCTTTTCATGTTGAAATGCCAAACCAAACTAAATAAACAGATGACAAAATGGCCGCTAGTAACAATAGTGTTGCCAACTTAAAGTTCTGTACCTCTAAAATATCAACCTTTATATTCTAAAGAAAAAAATGTATATCCTAGGGAACCTTCCCTTCTCCCTCTTTAATGGATAAAAATAGACCCTCCAGATGATATTTTGCTTAGAATATCTTTTCCCAAAGTATTAGAATATAACTTGAAAACACCCTGTACCTATATGAGCAGATTTAAAAAAAAAAAATTATCAAATTAAATTAATATGCTATGCTGCTTTATTTGTCTGGCGACAACCATCCTCGGTGCGGAAAGTATGGATTTTAAGAATATCTACCTATATCCATATATAACTCACTCCAGATTCATCAGGTTTCTTAAATGGCAAAACTTGAAGACACTTAACCAAATCACTCATATATTCTTGCTCATTAATCAATAAAAAAAAAAACGAAAATAAGGACCTATCAAAGAAAAAAAGAAAAGAGCAAACAGCGTTAAGAAGAAAAAAAAGTAATTATCTGCTCTTCATGAATTTTTTTAAAATTTTATAAAGGTTGAAAGTTGGTAAGTATGTGGTAAAAAGAAAGCCTAAGAATTTATCGTCATGTCGCTTAATTGTTAACCTCAAATACGCCACCATCAGGACTAACAATACAAGACTAACGAGCAACATTCCTTAAGGTTAAGTCAAGGAGTTTGTACCTACCTACATTTGTTCTCTCTCTCTGCAATAATTTGCCCCGTTGCAACCCTTCCCCCCCTCCCTACCCCTTTCCAACCAACTTTGAAATTCTCTCACACCAAGTGAACAAAAGTGTTATAAGGACTGCTGATGAATTCTTCCACCCAAACCTTCAGCCCCTGCTATGTACGTACATCCGAATGTGCAGCAACAGCAAAGCTGCAGCAGAAGCAGCTTCAAAGCCCATTTTTCTTTTTTGACTCTATATAGGTGGTAGGTAATTGCATCCTTTACCGTGTACCTACAAAACGCTTGAATAGCTTCAAATGGAATGGGGGACACTCTATAGACATCAAGTAGATAATGACGGGTACTCTCGTATTTTATGAATACAAGTGCTCACACAGGTCCTTTCATTAATTTCACCAGGTCAATTTCGTTGTGAAGCAGGAGATAAGCACTGCTGACAAAAACTTAAAAAAAATTGAAAACTCAAAACTGAAAACCGAAACGAATCGTTTTTATCTTTATACTCTGAAATTGACAACCCATAGTAGAAGAGACTACAGACTTCCTGTATAAAATAGTTATCTATATATATAGAGGCACACCTACATGTGTGTATATGTATACCAAAACCTATTGAGTATCTATCTACCTACCTACCCGATGATGCTGAGGTCGCTTGCCTTTGATAAATTGGACTTCTCTCAATATATCGGTAAAATAATTGAATTGGCAAATAGCTTTGCAGTGATTCTGACATATGATGATGTATTCATTGGCTGTTGTACTACTCTTGTGTCCTAGACGAACGCCCTCTGGATCTGAGTCGAGCCGAGCCGAGCGATGACAGTGACACGACCGTTCGACACCACGTCGACGACCAGAGTACGTATAGGTAACTACTGCAAATTTTTGGCATTGAATTGAAATTGAAATTTCAAGTGAATTTAATTACAGCCACTCATCGATTTGAATATTGTTCAGATTTTTTTTCTTTTTTTTTTTTTTTTTTTTTTATTCAATTTTGAAAAAAGCTTTTTATTTATTAGTGACAATGATATGTTAATGGATCTACTAGATGGATAAGTACTAAATACTTATACGAGTACGTAGAGAGACAATATACCTACTACACATAATATGGATGTTTTAATTTTGGAATTTAAATCCATATGGTTGGAATATGGTCGCTAAGTGGATGTAAACGATTTATTGATTTTTATTTTTATTTTATTTTTATATTATTTTAATATTATTTATTGCTTTTATGTTCATTGCACCTATAGGTATGTTTATACATTTGAAGATAATCCAGATAAATTAGATTTTGACCCCGGAATGTATTCATTTAGGTTAGGTTTAATAGTTCATGATGGCACTCAAAATATTCTGCAAATACATAATTATTGTTTTATTAAAATAATTTAAATTAAAAAAGTTTTGTGGTTAATTTGTTTTTTGTTTTAATTTGTAATTAATGATTTAAAAAACCTTATAATTATGCATGTAAATGGATTTGAATTATAAATACAAAAAATTTAATATAAAAAAAACCCTCCATGTTTGGTGGCATTAATAATATGTTTCGATATCATAAAGGGTTTTCCAATAAAAGGGTTATTTTGAATAGCCCGCTATTTCGGTAGCTGTCACTTTTGAAGCTGTTATTTTTTGACATTGTAGAAACTACGCCATTAATAAAAATGGAACGATACACGCTTCAACAACGCATTGAAATTATTAAAATTCACTATATAAATGGTGAAAATGTGGCAGAGACGGTTCGTAAAACTAAAACATTTTTGGGTCGTCGTGAAGCACCTTGTCGGACCGCAATACAGAAATTGGTGGACAAATTCGAGCTGTTGGGACAAGTTAGTGATGTGAAGAATAAAACCCGTGCACGTCGCTCAAGAACAACTGAGAATATTGCTGTTGTAGCCCAAAGTGTTGAAGAAAACCCAGGTTTGTCCATTCCTCGTCGTTCTTTGGAATTAGGCATTCCACAAACGCCATTACACCGTATTTTGCATAAGGACTTGGGTCTTAAGGCTTAGAAAGTTCAGTTAACACAAGAACTCAAGCCGGCTGATCATCAACAACGTCGTGTCTTTGCTGATTGGGTCCTTGAAATGCATGAAAATGATCTTGAATTTCATCGAAAAATCATCTTGACTGATGAGGCCCATTTCCACCTCGGAGGCTACGTCAACAAGCAAAACTGTCGCATCTGGGGCTCGGAAAACCCAAGAGTTATTGTTGAAAAGCCTCTCCATCCTCAACGCGTGACTGTTTGGTGCGGTTTATGGTCCGGCGGGGTCATTGGACCTTACTTTTTCGAAAATGAGACTGGATCAACAGTTACGGTCAATGGATTGCGCTATCGAGAGATGATTAATGATTTTTTATGGCCGGAATTGGATGGTATTGATCTGGACAACGTTTACTTTCAACAAGACGGCGCTACGTGCCACACAAGCAATGAAACCATCGATCTTTTACGGGAAAAGTTTCCGGACCGTGTTATCTCTCGAAGAGGTGATCACAATTGGCCACCGAGATCTTGTGATTTAACACCTTGCGACTTCTTCCTTTGGGGCCACGTGAAAGATAAGGTCTACGCCAACAGCCCAGCGTCGATTCAAGACCTCAAAGATGGAATTCGTGAGGCTATCGAGGACATAGGGCAGCCACTTTGCGATTTGGTTATGGAAAATTTCATGAAAAGGATATGGTCCTGTAAGCGTGGTCGTGGCGGCCATTTGGCTGATGTTGTGTTCCATTATTAACGGCATACCTTCCTCTTTATAATGAAATAAACATCCGATCATTTATCTCAAAAAATGCCATTTTTCTTTCAATATCAAAATAACACCTCTTATTGGAAAACCCTTTAGTTCACAAAACACGTTTAAGTAATGGATTGAATGCAATTAAATCATTATCGTAATCGTTTTTTACTTGCTCTATTAGGGAAAGTATTGGTTTCGTGTAGAAAAAATTTTGAGGTTGTAATCAAAACTAACACTACGATAATCTAGAAGTCCAAAAAAGTTGGTTTCGTCCTGCCGTCCGTCGCAAAGTGGGACAAGATAGGTCGTTTTGTGATAATAATTATTTTCACTAGGAATTGTTGTTGTTTTGCAACTTTTTGTGATTTTATGATGAAAGCGAAGTGTTATCTTGAATTTAAGTAAGTTTTGTATACAAAAATACTATTTTTAAACTCGAAACAGGCACGAAAGAGTTGAGTCATTTTTTAAATACATAAAGCGAAGATGATATTTTGCAGAATTATTCTTGGATATAGCCTTAAAAAAAATTGTATAGAAAGGGGGATTCAGCTCCCCTAGCTTAGGCAGGAGGGGCAATTTTGTGAAAAGTTGACTTGAAGTTTAAAAAAAAAAGTAAAAAATTAACAAAACGTTGTACAGTTATCCTGTATAGCTTTTTGGAAAGCTAATACTGTATTTTTTAATTTGTTCTTTTCATACAAGTTGTTAAAGTGTATAGTTCTTGAAAAATAAAATTTTAAAGTTAAAATTTTGAAAAAATCGTAGTTTTTTATTTTGAAGTTGATTTTTTTCAAAATTTTGCTTGTATAAGTGGTATGTTTTTACTAAATATTCAATGTTTTTACAAATTTTAAGCAAGATTTCAAAAACCAAGTGCAAAAATCTTTATTAGTTTTTGAGTTATCCGAGAAAAACTTTTTACCAAAAAAAATCCAAAAATCTGAAGTTTTAATGTTTTATAAAATAAAAATAACTTACATTTATTAATTTTATTAGGTTCAAACAACATTATACTTCACTTATTTGAGTTATAAATAAAACACAGTAATTATGAAAAATTAAAGAAATAATAATATAACCAACTTGTATATTAACTTATTCATGTATTTTTAATCATTTTTAACTTAAAAAATTCATAAAAAATTATTTTCGGCATTTTTCAAGCATTTTTCTTTTATGATTTATATTCAGCAAATATCTGTTCATCTGGCGACACTCACAGACCTGGTTGAAAAATGCCGAAACGGAAGATATTGCTCTAAGTTTCATGTGAGACCTTAGAAAAAAAGGAAATTTTTGTAACCGTGCCATTATATACTAAAACAAGTTTTCCTAATTTGTCTTCTTGAAACAAAAACTACACACCTTCATCAATATCAGAAATATCACATGACATTTTTTTCACTACTCTTTATAAGAAAAAAAAAAAAAAATAAGAAAAAAAATCTCTCAAAAAATCTGTTTTTTTATTTGCTTTCTCGCACCAACTTGATCAACTTTAACAGCGTGGTTAAGTTAGCATAAGTGACCTCCCAAAAACAGTTCTTCCATGTCTTATCAAAAATTCCGTATTAATTGAGAAAAACAACATTTTTTTCCCGTTGCTTAAAAATTTTGAGATTGATTTTATAGCACGGCTCTCTATAGAGCTGCCCCACTGTGTGACTATTCGTCTGTGCGTCCACAGTAATTTGAGCATGAGCCTAAACGGATGGTTCGATTTCCATGAAATTCGGTACAGAGTATTTTTATGTGATTCCATAGAAAAGAAATTCGAATTTTTGTTTAAGCTTAACTAGAACTGATAGCTGCCATACAAACATTTTGGTGGCTTCAAATTTTCTCAAAAACGGCTCCAGCGATTTTGATTAAACTTTGTACCTAGAATAGAAGAAAACTGCATTTCAGGTTTTTTGCGAAAAACTCACATAACGGAAATAGGCATTACACATTTTTTTTAAAAAAAATATGGTCTTATTTTTGGGTTATTCACGTATTTCTATTCCATTGTTAGACCGATTTTGCTATTATTTTGCTTGTTGGTGCTTCTCTGTAGTTCAAACAATATTGCATTGAAAAATTTTGAAAAAAGAAATTTACACTGAAAAAAAAATAAAAAAAAAAAACACTATATTTTTGTGTTAATTTTGATTTTGTTTAGCATTTTCTCCTTAAAGAAAGGTATCATAATATTAGGTGTTTTTTTTTTTGTTGTACTCAATTGTTCACTTTAAATAAAAGTGCACAAAAAAAGCCATGCATAGCAGGTATAATACTTAATATTCTGTTTTTATATGTTTATCGCCATAAATTAAGCGGAATTGTTGCTGTATTTTAAATGGAAAATATTTTTTAAGCGGATATACATGCACTAGGAAACACTCCTATTACTTAACCATTAACATTTATCTTCACGGTGTGTGTGCATTACAGTTGTTAACCACAAGAACAAGTTCTTGCGATCAAATCGTGCATATTTTTTTGTTGGATCGTATTGAATCAGGTAAACACACTACACGGATCCGAAGTTGAATACTTTCAGGGGTGGATGTTGCAATATGTGAAAACTCCATTTTGTATATTGAAGACGCATGATGTTTATATTTAACGAGAAAATAATATAAAAGTCAGAAGTACTAAATATTGATTATTTGTTTGATCCTTTTTTGTTTATAGACAAATATCTTAAAAAAAATTAAGGTAAATGCATAATTGTTTAAACGACTTAGAAGCATCAGATTGCAAAATATTAACAAAATCGGTCGTACCATCAAAAAGATATACTTGAATAACCCAAAAATAACACCATTTTCTCAAAAAAAAAACACGCGTAATACCTAATTCCGTTATATGTATGTTTTTTTTTTTGAAAAAAACCTGAAACGCAGTTTTCTTACAATTGACTTGGTTATTACAGGTACGAAGTTTAATCAAAATCGTTATAGCCGTTTTCGAGAAAATTTGAAAAAAAAAACAAAAATATTTGTATGGCAGCTACTCGTTCTAGATGAGCTAAAGCAAAAATTAGCATTTCCCCTTTAGGGAATCACATAAAAATGCTCTGTACCAAATTTCATGCAAATCGGTCCACCTGTTTAGGCACAGACGCATCGACTCACAGATCGAAGGACGGCATGACGAAATCCACTTTTTTGGATTTCTCGATCATCGTAGTTTTAGTTTTGATTGCAACCTCGACATTTTTTTTTTTTACACGAAGCCAATATTTGCCGTATAGTCTATAGAGAAAGTTAAAATCCCCTAACCAGAAGGAAACAAAATCCTATATCATATTTTTCTTATCTTGAAAGTATTAACATGCTTGCTGCTCGCATCTTTTGCGAATCACATTAAATAATAACAGCCGTATTGAGTTATGGCCAAACTAGTTCATAGAGGTAGGGTATAGTTTAAAATTTTGCACACATCGGTATTATGCAAAAACACCTAAAAACTCGAAATCGTATATAAAACTAGAGTACTTATAGGAAACCGTCCGGCACGAAAACCTGTTTTGTTATCACAATTAGTCAAGCAATGTGCCAAATAAATAAAGTAAGTTGTGTTAGATTACTTTTTCGAAGACTTCACTCCACCACGTAAGGGGTATCGACTTAAGTAAAGTTAATTTAAGCCGGCAAAAAGCCTTTGGTTTACCGGTTAAAAGCCGTTGATAAGACGGTTAAAAGTTGTTGATAAGCCAATTAAAATTCGCTGATAAGCCGGCTAAAATCTTTTGATAAGTGGTTTAAAAGCCGCCCATAAGCCGGTTAAAAGCTGTTGTTAAAACGTTTAAAAGCCGTTGTTAAGACGGTTAAAACCCGTTTAAAAGTTGTTGAGAAGCCGGTTAAAAGCCGTGGATAAGCCGGTTAAAATCCGTTGATAAAACGGTTAAAAGCCGTTGCTAAGCCGGTTAAAATCCGTTGATAAAACGGTTAAAATCCCTTGCTAAGCCGGTTAAAAGACGTTGATAAGCCGGTTAAAAGCCGTTGATAAGCCTTTTAAAAGCTGTTGATTAGCCGGTTAAAAGTCATTTATATGCCGGTTTAAAGCCATTGATAAGCCGGTTGAAAGCCGTTGATTAACCTGTTGGCAGCCGTTGAAAATCCATTGACAAGTTCCGAAGTCTCGGTAGACGACCTGAAAGATCCGGAAGGGAGGCCACAAGTCGCAGAAGAAAACCTACCATAAGGAAGATAAGGAACCCACAAGCCGGTTTGCAGCATAATATTCAACCGTTCGCTAAGTATTCAACAGTAAAGCTTTTATTGTGAAGACTATTTAAGAATTTATGAATTTATTTTCATAATCAAGTCTTTATAAAGAAAGACCTTTTAACTACTAAAGTTTTAGTGTATCTCCTTTAGTTAAACCCTGGATCTGAGCCGTTGAACCCAAGATAAAGGGTGTTTTTTTTAGACGTGTGGTTTTCAAGAAGAAACAAAACGCATATAATTTAATGTTATGGCCAAGAATTTAGCTTTATTATAAAGATATGGGTTTGCAATTATGTTTTAAAAATAATTTCGGGGAAGTCGCCACCGCGGCTGGGTCGAATAAATTCCAGCCGAGAGGCCCAATTTTCGACCACTTTTTGCAGCAATTGGGGCCGTATGTCAGCAATAACGCGCCGAATATTCTTTTCTAAGGCGTCAATCGTCTCGGGCTTATCTGCGTAAATAAGCGACTTCACATAAACCTACAAAAAATAGTCCAGTGGTGTTAAATCGCACGATCTTGGAGGCCAGGCCACAGGCCCACGAGGCGAGATAATGTGCTCACCAAAAGTTTCCTTCAATAAATTGATTGTTTCGTTGGCTGTATGGTATGTAGCGCCGTCTTGTTGGAACCAAAGGTCGTCCACATCAACATCCTCCAATTTAGGCACGAAAAAGTCATTAATCATGGCTCTATAGCGTTCCCCATTGACTGTAACATTGTGGTCGGCTTCATTTTTGAAGAAATAGGGACCAATGATTCCTTCTGCCCATAGAGCACACCAAACAGTGTCTTTTTGAGGATGTAACGGCGTCTAATCAATGGCTTGTGGATTATGATCGCTCCAAATACAACAATTTTGGTTATTAAACCCATTTAACCAAAAATAAGCTTCATCGCCGAACAAAATTTTCTTGTGAAAATCGGGATCGGTGGCCATCTCGTTTGGGTAATAAATTTGCACGATTTGCAAACGTTGTTCAGGAGTTCATTATGAAATGACAAACCAAACGGAGCATAAATCAAGTGACAGCTGTCAAAAAGACAAACTCCGAAAAAAGTATTGCCAGATTGAAAACCACACGTCTTAAAAAAAAAACACCCGTACATCACAATGTGAATCATTTTTTTTTTGCCCAAATTCAACCGTTAATTTTTGTTTGCAATTTTTATGGGAAAAATAAAATTGAAAAAAAATGAACAAAACCTTAAGGTCATATTTTTAAAGCCTTTATTTTAGAGCCCCAAGAAATCATTTTTTAGAAGAAAGTTCGCTCAATTTGACCCATTCTAATGTACATATGTGTAGGTATATCACGCAGAACATAAGATACTTCCTTGCCAATCTATGCTGTGCAATGCATACATTATTTTTTTTTTTTGAGCCAACAAAAAAATGGGGTAGACTAAAATAAACTTCGTGTATAATGACTATCAGTTTTAATAGACATTTTGCTGATTCCACTTAAAACATCGAGTCTATAATCGCTAATTGGTAATATTGCAATTAAAATTTCGACTTGTTTATGAATGTAGCACACTTTCTTCTGAACACTTCTAAAAAAATAGAAAAAAAAAAAATTATTATTACCCCAGCCAAATACCAACTTGTGATGCCTATACCCTTTCAAAACAAATTCATAGAATTGTTTTCCATTTGCCATGGCTGCTAAGCTTAAAAATATAAACAACAAGCTGTAAGCAATCAACCTAAAAAATACTCACACTTTACAATTTAAACAAAAATATCCCCCTCCCTCCCCTGCCCTGCCTCTGAACCCCTGTAATTCGTTCCCACCCATCATCTTCATAGTCCAAGCTGACCCGGTTCACACAATAATTAGCAATCTCATACAAAATAACAGATCCGACGACGGCGACCGACGACGTGCATATAGCACAAGGTATAAAGGTGGGCTCTAGAAATAAGTATTCGTCATTTAAAACAAAATTATCTTCCTAAACTAAATTTGTTGAATATTTTTGAAAATATTTACATTTATTCATCCACACACTCTCTTCCTATACAAAATTCTACCTGAATAACTCTTAAGTGAGTTGTTTTTGTCATGTTATAGTCTTTTCAGCTGGTTTTGAAATATTTTTTTTTTTTTTTTTTTTTTTGATGGGGCTATTTATATGCCCCGTAATTTATAGATCATTATTCAAGTGATTATAATTTGTGAGTTTTTTTTATTTTTATTTTTATTTTGTTTTAGTATTTGTATGTTTTTTAAGATAGATTTAACTTTAACATAGAAGATGCGAGAGCGAGAGTAAATATTGGGTTAAAGAAGTTAAAAAGAAATGTCAAATATTTTAACACTTCTTAATGGAATCTTCATCCTTAAAAAAAGAAAAAAAAAAAAAAAAAAAAAAAACGTATCTGTAAAAATGCTGATGCGCTGTAAGATACAAGTTCAAGTTAAGGTGTGAAGTGAAGTGAATAATGTATACCTGGCTTAACTTAATGCATAGTTCGAGGTCGTCATACAAAAGGGGAACCTGAATTCTTGCAGAAAAAAGTGATCTCACAATTTATTAATAAAAAAAATAAGAAGAAAACTTGGGTTAGATTCAAACTAATGGAATGTGAAATGTCAGAGTTTGATACAAGACAAGAAATCGTTAATAAATTGCAACGATTCTAATGCGGAAAGGCCAAGTAGACGATATAGAAAAACGAACGCTTTTGGAATGTGAGTCATTTGCCATGGGCACTCTCTATAGCTGATGGAGAATACGAAATTTGATAAAAAAAAAAAATAAAAACATTTATGAGAGATAAATGATTCGTGAAAAATTATTTGAAAACCTTAAGGATGAGATTTTTGTAGGCACAAATGTATCTATAGCAATATGTCATGGCCGACCGCGACGTCAATTCTAAAGTCAGATCCGATAACAATGGAATGGAACGCGTCAAGGGAACAAAATTGCTTGGGGTAGAGCAAGGCAAATGGTGATGTGTGCTTGTAGACTATGGGAATATGAATCGTCATGTGCTGGATGGTATAGGTACCTATACTGTATTTAAACATAAGACCTGGGTATGTCGTGATGGTCAAATCGAAAAGGAGTTGGGTACGATGTCTAGCAAGTTAAAATCACGCATTACGACATCTAGCAATTACAAAAATCCCGCTTTTCATAATCTCGCAGTTACAAAATCCCGATTTAGACAATCTCGACAAAAAAAAAAAAAAACCTAAACAAAAATCTTGAAAATTAAAATATCGCATTTAAAACAAAATAACAATTATTACCTCCGTCAAGTAGGTTGTACACTATGAGGTGGCATAAAATTAAATCTAATACAATATAATCCAAAGCAAAATTTTGGACCTTATTCCACTTAAAACCAACTTTAATTCTTCCACTCCTAACGACTTATCTAACAAGTACCCTAATTTCCTTCTATCCCATGTCACGCTTGCGTGATCCAAAAAACGTATGCCAATGTCAGGCCTTATCTCGCTTTCTTACATGACAAACCAGATCATACCTGCATTGACGGCGGGAAAACTCAAACAAACCTAGAAATCTTAATATTAAAAAAAGTTCTTCCTGTTGCTCCTGTTGTTATAGCTCTAAAAAAATCTTTATCCAATATCACGAATATTTTAATATTTCACCTCTCCATGTAGTTAATGACCTCTCAGCCTATTTGAATTATCTGAGTTCCAAACTTGGATCATACACTACTGATGAACAGCTTTTTCGTCCCTAACTACATACCCTTCCAACCGACGCATGTCTGATTACTTTAATAATAATAATTTAATAATTATTAGGTTTTGTCAGAAGAAACTGTAATGACTTTCATGATCCATATACGCTTAATTCTTGATTCATATCAATGATTAAATCAGTTTTACGCCCAATTTTTGCACAGAAGTACTAAGCCAGCCTAGTACCCAGTCCAGCTAGACCAGGTACTAGCTCTGGTACTCGTCCTAACGAAAAGTAAGTACCTGAGCATTTCTTCACATCACTAGTACCAGATCTAAATACAACAAGCGGTACTAGGACTTAATACGTCTAAAACTGGTCTAATTCTGATTTTGACAATATTTTGGCATTTCAAATATTATTTTGATACTTATTTGACTGAGCGATTTTTATTTAATTTTTATTTCGAAGAGGACATAATATCCATTCTGCAATGACTATCTCTCCCTATGGCCGATATCAGCATCAACTTTGAAATTTGTCATTTGGAAGTGATGTAAACAATTTTCCGGTCTTTTATTTACTCAGTTAATAGCAAAACTGCCGTCGCTGCTAGATAGAGAGTAGGGAGATGACGAATGCCAATGAAGTCCAACCGATATTTGCAGGAGTGATCCGTGGTGCTCTGTTGTGAATCAGCTTCCAGATGAAGCATTTGATTGAAGTAGCACATTGTGTGTTATTTTTTGCATGTAGTCTTGGACATTTTTCTGTGCAGGTATGTGTGTGACAGGTCGTGGCTATATGTAGATACTTTTAATGGGTGATTTTTTAAGAGGTTTAGAACTTTTTTTTAAAAAAAAAACACAAAAAATTCGAAAAAATGAAGGAAATATTTATTTGAATCGATAGTTTGAACCTTGCAATTTAATGTTTAAAGATAATTTCATGCAAATGTTGACCGCGGCTGCGTCTCAGGTAGCCCATCCGCTGAGTCCAATTTTGGCATACTCTTTCACACATATCGGCCGGTATCTCACGAATGAATGCATGGATGTTGGCTTCCAGTACGTCAATCGAAGCGGGCTTGTCGCTATAGACATTAGCCTTGACATACCCCCACAAAAAATAATCTAATGGTGTCAAATCGCACGATCTAGGCGGCCAATTGACCGGCCCGAAACGTGAAATTAACTGTTCACCAAACTCGCCTCGCAATTGCGCCATTGTTTCGCGTGCTGTGTGGCATGTGGCACCGTCTTGTTGAAACCACATATCATGCAAGTCAAGAACTTCCATTTCGGGCAAAAAAAAGTTTGTTATCATCGCTCGGTAGCGTTCACCATTGACAGTAACGCTGCGATTCGCATCATCTTTGAAGAAATATGGCCCAATAATGCCGCCGGCCCATAAACCGCACCAAACAGTGGCTTTTTCGGGATGCATTGGTAGCTGTTGCAATGCTTCTGGCTGATCTTCACTCCAAATGCGGCAATTTTGCTTATTTACGTACCCATTCAACCAAAAATGAGCCTCATCGCTGAACACAAGCAGCGCGCGATGAACATTTCGAACTGAGCACGAATTTTGATAGTAAAATTCAATAATTTGCAAGCGTTCAAACTGAAGCTGTTTGACAGTGACACAAGGTACTAAACACACGTCAGCTGTCAAAACCAGTGTTGCCAAAACCAAACCAGCTAAAAAATCACCCGTTACGACTGCATTTACGTCCATGCAGTACAATACATATATCCGTTCTCATTATGTCATCCCACGTATATAAATGGAACACTTATTTTTCACTGTGCAGTTGAACGTAAAGTTGCAGTTGGAGTTGGAAAAAAAATTTAAAATGTACCAAAATAAAGCTGGGGTCAGTATGAAGTCTGCAAAGTCGAATTTATTATCTATTTAATAAACAACAACAAAAAAAAACTATCGAAAATCAGCAACGAATACATTGAAGAAAATGAATGAAATTTCTCTGATTCAGGTATAAGCGCCATTAGACTGCCGATTTGAAAGTCCTAGCTAATACCGAGTCCTGAATAGTACTCGGCGCCAACTTGTCAGAACTAGGGCTTAGTACTTATGTGAAGAAATCATTTGGTACCGATTGGAGTACTAATTTTAGGACTAGTATTGGTATTACCGGCCGGCCCCAGCCAAACTTGCGCCCTGTGCAAGATTTGTAGAAAGCGCCTCTTTTTTATATTTACATACATACACTGGTATCTTTAATTTTACGACATTTTGAGTAAAATTCTCCAACAATTAAAGTGAAGTTAGTTAGTGTGCAAGAAATAACTTAGCACAGTTTTGATACATGTTATTTTGGGATTATTTGAACAAGTTTTGTGGTTACATATTTTTACATATTTGTTTCCGCAAGATCAGATTACATTTTCTTGCTCCTATTGATGCGCCCCCTAAAATTTTGCGCCCTGTGCATTTGCACATCTTGCACATATGGTTGGTCCTGCCCTGGGTATAAGCATTAGAACTCTGTGAAGAAATTGGCCGTTAGAGTATCCTTGTTTTATTTGGTGTCCAATTTATCAAAATAGTAAAAGCTCGAATAGAACATGTTCAAAGAAAATTTAGCAGATATGCTCTTCGAAAATTCAACTGGAATGATAATATTTTAAATCCGTACCTTCAAAGATGTGGTCTCATTGACTTAAGTACTCTTCAGTCACGCAGGAAATATTACATTTTATTGTTTGCTAGAGATATTATAGAAAATCATATAGATTGTCCTTCGTTGCTTACACTTTATCCTGTATAAGCTCCCTCAAGACACTTAAGAGAACGTCAATTATTTCATATTCTGCTTCATTTTACGAATTACGGGAAAAATTATCCAATATCGAACTCTTTTCAATCTTTTAAGTCTGTTTGCGATGTAGTCGACCTTTTTGTCAGCAGAGGAAGGATTAAAAAGACTTGGAAAACTTTATTGTTAAACAATTATTATTTTATATATAATTTTTAATTTTTTTTTTATTATTTATTCGTGTATATATTTAAGTAATATTGTCAGTTAATTTTGCCATTATTTATATTTAACTTATGATAAACTTTTATAAAAATGTTATAGATATGTTTGTAAGAGAATTAAGTTTTGATAGATGAATAATTAAATAGATAATAAATAATCATAAATGTCTGTCAATATACTATCAAGACGTAAGACGCCTTCGTACCAAAACCAGCGAAGTTTATCTTAACTCCCAAAAGCTTCCCTTTAATTTATTTTCCTTAACTGAAACTAACCTTTCCCATGATATTGCAAGTAACGAGCTTTTTAATTTCTGAATTTAGGGTTTTTCGCAAAGATGTTTCTAATAGTTCTACTCCAAATGTTAATAACCCATCAGGTCGTGGTGCTTTTTGCTAGAGATATTGGATACCAAATAACATTAGATCTGCAATTGATATGTGTTAAAATCAACTTGACTAAACGTAGCCTTTATATTTTGTGTTGTTACATTCCTCCAACCCAACCCCTTAAGTGAATACGAAGCTTTTGTTAATGCAGTTGACTATGTTGTTGAATCAGCTCACCCTGAGGATGACTTCATTATTGTTGGCGATTTCAATCTACCACGTTTAGTTTGGACGATGAGACATGAAATATGTCAATGCAATCTCTGAAAAAGAAATTTTATTTACCCGACCGTCTTCAAACTTCTGGTCTCGTACAGATGAGTAATGTTAAAAACAACTTAGGTAGACAATAAGATTTAATTTTTAGCTCTGATGCCGATAACAGTGTTGTTTCGAAAATTAGTCATCTTCTTTCTAAACTTTCTTAAATGGTTGTGCTCAGACCTCATTATCATCCATTAATATTGACTGATTCATCAGTGATCAATAAGATCAAACTTCTCAAAGACGATTCTTCCTATGGTCCTTATGGCCTTCCATCAGTTGTGTTAAAAAAATGCATTGAACACTTATCCTAGCCTCTCACTTCCATCTTCAAATTGTTTGTTACAACTGGAGTCTTTCCTAAGCTTTGGAAAGCTTCTTTCATAATACCTGTTCACAAGAAAGGACCAAAGAATGATATCACTAACTATAGACCCATTGCAAAACTGTCATGTATACCAAAACTTTACCCTTTTCTTTCACTGCAAAGCAATTTTTTCAACCAGGCAACACGGTTTCCTTAAAGCCAGGTCTACAACCACTAACCTTACAGAGTTTGTTTCTTCTACAATGTGTGCTCTTGAAGAAGGTAAAAAAGTCGATGCCATCGCTACCGATTTTAGTAAAGCCTTTGACAAAATATTCCATTATTTAATCTCATTTTAGCTTAACAAGCTCGGCTTTCCACATCTGGTAATTTTATGGATTCATTCTTATTTAGCTTATTGTCAATATAGGGTTATATTCAGGTCATGTTTATCTAAATCAATAAGTGTAACCTCTGGTGTCCCTCAAGGAAGCTATCAAGGGCTGCTTATTTTTGTTTTGACCACAAATGATGATATGAGAATACATTTAGATGCCACCGTTTCGCGTCGTTGTATCAGAGAGGCAAGGTATCCAATGGAGAACGTTTGAAAGCCTTAAGCTACGATTAGACGGTCAACGATAATGGTCAACGCGTTGACTCTCAAATTGACGTCAAATTCCATCTCAAAGTTGTCTTGTCGTGTGATCGTCAACACGGAATACTGTCCATGCGTTGACGGCTGCGTTGACACCTACGTTCACTTTGTTTTTACCTTCAACGCAATGACTTTTTTCGTTGAAAGTGTTATCACCCTGAGCAAATATTAGGACACATTGACGCAAAGCGTTGACCATAATCCCAACGTTGACATGGCATACTTTTCTGCCACGTCAACGTAGTCTGCGTTGTCATTCGTGTGATCGTCAATGTGTTTTGCGTTGACATGGTCAACGTTGACGGTCCATTGGCAGTGTGTTGATGACTTTTTTGGTGACGTCAGAGAATCAATGCGTTGACCCAACATGGACCGTCTAATCATAGCTTTACTCGTTTGGACTCTGCCAATGAGACCAGTTTATGTTTAATGGCGTATTTCTTTAGAGCTGGGAGCAGGTCGTACAGTAAAACTACCTAGGTAGTTCTTTTTATCAGCTAGTGGTTATATGGACCTTGGCTTTTAAAGCAGAATAAGTATAGCTCGGGCTGCTTTCGGTATCCTGTTTTCAGTTTGGAATTCAGTATTAAAATCTTCTAACACACTAAGTTGAGATTCTTCGAATCCTTGTTCTTATATCACAACGGAATCTGCAAAGTTTCGGCAACGTTCTCAAAGAAATTGCAAGTTTTTGTGAATTGCTATACATTATAAAGATTTATTGGCCACAAATTTTTTACAAATAGAAAGGAAATGTGGCAAAGATTAAACTAAGAGCTAGTTCCGTCGTTCCAGTCCTTAGTAAGTGCTTCCTTCTTAAGTCTTTAAATGTTAAGGAACCTTATACCAACACGGAGAACCTTTTAATCCACAACTTTCCAAAAACTAAACAACTGTCCAAATGGTGGTTACCACAACTAACCACCAAATAAATTCTGTAATATTTCCAAAAAATAAACATTATGATGAACGTGTTTTTGCTTAGAATACGCAAAGCATATAATTATCTTTTTCTACAACTTTATATAGAAATCAAATTATTTTCAAAGAGCTAAGATCTTGCGCCGCTCTTACATGTGTATGTGCTTTTTTTTTAACATATGATTAAAGTATTTATTTAAGTTTTAAATAAAATCGATAGATGTCGCGGGTACAGATACAAAAAAAAACAAACAAACAAAAGGTGGTTACCCTGACTAACCACCCAACCTATAACAATTTAGAAGCTTCATTTGAAAAATAAAATTAAATCTGCTCTTTAAGAGAATGCTTAAAATAGCTCCAGAGATAAAAAATATTCTGTATGAAGTTTCTCAAATGTATTATTCTGTATTTTTAAAGTTGTTTAATGCGAGTATCTATACATCTCAATAAAAAGACTGAAAACAATATCTCATGCATTTTTCTCTCTTAAACTATTTTCTTTCTCTACCAGAATGTAAAACCGATCGAAGAACTTGTGCAGTCCAAATAAATTTACTATAACTTCTGGATTAAAAGTTTTTCCCTTCAGCTGCTATGTTGAGATATTTTGAAACTCTGTGCCTCCTGTTACAAAGAAAGATACTTTACCTATACCTACTCTATGCAACAAAATATCCACTCTCTCTTAAATCACAGAACTTTAAGCAATTACTAACTTTAATTCTACATTTAAAGCACTTTTAGTTGTGTCATTAAATTTGTCACCCAACAACTACGACGACTACGAGTACTACGACGACGACGACACAATTTGCATCAATCAAGAACGACGCTCTGTTCGCTTTCGCAAGTGACACAACCGATGTTGATGTGTTTGACGGGGGAGTTGTGTGCAAAATAAAATACTCAAACGAAGGAAATGGAAATGGATGGTATGCACGACGAGACGCGACGTCAGCGACGAACGTTCCATTACGAAGCACTAAGCAATTAGGAAAATTAAATAAATAACCACCTGGACTCAAGGCTGTAATCGCGACTTCGACGAGGACGACGAAGTATGTTCCCTTCAGGATAATATAGTAACTGCACCGCTGAGAAGTATTCTTCACCATCCAGGGAATTCCTTTTTACTCTGCTACTGGCGAAGTTGTGTCATAAAAATGCTCCCATGGCATAGACCGCGGCGCTTGCAACGACCGACACTATACTTGAGGCCCTGCCTGCTGCACCCAATTATGTCAGAATAGCCAGCGCAACTAGTATTTCGTTCGTTCGTTCATTTGGTGTTTCTAAGTTAAATGTTCCCCCTGGAATGCACATTTAGGTTTCTAATGATGTCACGAATAGTTTGTTGGTCCTTAGTATATAGTAACGAAAAAAATTCACACGCTAGAAAATGTCATTCCAATCAAACTGTATTTATGTTCCACATACAATACATGCCTAGCATCTAGCTATGGCGGGCGATCTCTCTGTCTCTCTTGATGGTAAATTTCTAAGTGACAAAAAAAAAATAAATATTTTTTCAAGTGGAAATACTTGTGTTTGCTTCATCCAATAAAATTTTACATTTTCATTTTGGAAATGTATATCAACTTATGAGAGGCTCTTGAGTTGAGAGTGTAGTTTTCTTTTGAAATAAATCCAAGGCATTTTCTCAAGTGCCCCAATGACCTTAAATGTCAATAGCACTTCGAGTTTACGGAATTACTTTTTTTCAATAATCCCAGGAGCGAAACGTGAACTACGAATCTCCTCTAACTAAATCAGGGAAGGTTTTTTTTTTTTATTATTATTTTTTGCTAAAATGCATGCCATTTTTTCAGTGTTATACTCTGAAATTTAACATGGAGGTTATTAATCCTGAAAATAAATTACACGCGAGTTAAGTGGAGGATTAACTTTAACATTTTTGGTGAGACAATTCTGCGCTATCTCTCGATTTCAAAAATGAAAAGGCAATTACCATAGTATCCTAATTGAAAATCGATAGATTTTTGACACGCATCTGTCAGAAATATCTGTTCGGAGTTAACTTATCAAAATTGTTGAGTTAACTCAGACTTAACTCGTAATATAAATTGACAAACAAAACATGTTTCACGTTAAAACTCTATCTTAATCCTGAATCTAGGACGATATTGCACTGAAAAACTGGGACTTACTGTAACTTTATAAATCTGTAAAGGAAATGTCCAGAAAAAGCGTCAGAAGCAATTAAGTCAAAAAACGAAACCACTTTTCGGTTCTTCTTTTATTCGTTTATCTCCATTCGTAAAAAGGCGGTCGTCGTGTGCTTGATGGGCATTATTGCAGAATATTTTTTAGACTTCCATAAGAACTTCCCTCGATTGTTTTTGCTCTGAGATAATTCTTATTCGCGAACATGGAGGAATGTAATAGTATCCATAGGGTTAATCAATTAATTTAGAGTGATTTTGGCCCACTCGATACGGTTTTATGTCCGCAAATCATATTCGGTGGAAACTACAAGTCACCATGAAATTCTTGTGGGCTTCTGGTCCATTTATTATGCACATACATATATGTATAACTCACTTAATGTGGGTCAGAATTCCACATTGGCCTTGTGCTCTCAAATTTGTTTCTTTAAACAAAAAATAGGTTTAATTCGATAGTTAAGGTTTTTGAATGAAATAAAAAACCACTTGAGTGAGCTACCAACAATTTATTATAGGCTGGAGTTATAGCAATTTCACAACACGTCTTTAGAGCCATTATGCAACACGGATTGCGCTACCGAAGTCACATGATCAGGTCCATCCCAATGCAGGTTATAATGTTTGAATATTACATTTGAGTTACAGGCTTCATTCGATTATCTATTGTATTCTCTATATTTTCAACATATATACAATTTACAAAATTCGCTCAAATTTTGAAAAAAAAATTAAAAATAAAAAAGAAAAAATTTAATTACCTTTCCTTTTTTTTGTTTTAATAAGCTAAGTGGAATTTTAAAATTTTTATTTCATAGTTTAAAGTAGCTTCAAGTTTTATAAATAAGTTAAAAAATAGAGTAAACAGTTAAAATATTTTTTTTTAAATAATTAATTTAATTTTGAAAATTTTACAATATACATTTTAAAATCATGTATTTAATTTTTAAAATCATATAGGTACTTAATATTCAAAAACTTCGGTTTTTCAACTTTACTTGACTGAAATTTTTATTTATTTAGAATTTTAAAAGTTTATTAAATAATTTAAAAATAACCGCGTAATTTTAATAAAATGACTTCAAATTATGAAAAAAATATTAAAAAATAAGTTAAAATTTCTTTGAAAACAATAAATATAACTAAAAAAAATTAATTTTTCAATAAAATCTTGAGAGTTTTAAAAAAACTATTAGAGATTTGCAAAAACAAAATCTATATTATATAAAAATGGATCGTGGTGGGTTCGGATGTTTAAAACTTGAAAACGACTGGCGTAGGTCTAGGAAAAAAGAAAAGTCCGAAAATTCTCAACAGGTGGCGCTGTAGGCGCAAATTTCGTTTTTCAGTACAATTCAATTAGGTACCGTTCAACATGCCGCGCTGGAGGTGGTTAAGAAATGGCTTTTGGGATATTCTTCTTCAACTTATGTTGTTTGTAGGGTGAAATGGGGAAAAAATATCCGATTTTAGAAATTCTTTCGGTGTTTGAAAGGTTGTTTTTTTTTTGGTGGATAGCCTTAGAGGTTATTTCAGAAAGTTGGATGAAAAGTAGCATTTGTTTTCAAAATTTCTTTTTGTGCGTGAAAGGTTATGTTAAAAATTGCTATTTATAGACTGAAATGGGATAAAAACAAAGAAGTGTTTTTTTATTACAAAAATTCCCTCTGTGTCGACAAAGTTATAAAGGTTGGACTTAGAGTATCATGTTCTTACATATTAAGCCATTCATAACGTGAAGTAGGTTAAAACCCATAAAGTAGAATTCGATTATACAAAAATTATCTTAAATATTTGTTTATATTTTCTTTCGTAATTTGTATGCGAAGCTAAGGTTTGTCTACCCGTGCGAAGCTGGGCGGGCCAGCTTGTTTTTTATGTATAATATAAATGTAAATAAAAATAAAAGATATTAAAAAATTTGTAAGTTATTAATATTTTTTATAATTTTATTTAATTTTAAAATTTTTTTAAATTTTCACAACATTAAATTATTTAAAAAAAATAATTCAGCGACGCGTTTCGGTTTTTATAAACCATCATCGGAATTTTTTAAATACAAATTATAAAAAAATCCTCGACACAATTTAAATAAAAAAAAAAATTAGAAACAGAATTTTAACTTAAACATTTTTTTTTTTGTTAATTTTATAAAATAGTTAAAAACAATATTTCAAAATAATTTTTCTCAAGCGTTTATTTATAAATATTAAAAATCTATTAAAATTATTTAAACTGTCAAACATTATATATCAATTTTTAAGAATCACATTCGAAAATTTTATTAAAGAATTTAAAAAAAATTAAATTAAAAAAGTTAAATCGCTTAAGTATTAATTTTTATTTAAATTCACACGAATTTTCCTAAATTTGTGGACCTTTGGGCTTTGATATACGCTTATGATGAAGAAGTTTTTTACATCGATTCTGAAAATTCTATAAGGTAGTGAAAAAATTCCTTTCCAATTGACGTAGATCTGGCAAAATAACTAAATAACTTATTCCCATTCCTGCTGGTATGCAACATTTTCGAACCTAAGTATTATGACGAGGAATGGTACCCAACTTTGTCGTTTTCTCCATTTTGTCATGATCCTGGGTATTTGTTTTCTCAACTTGCAGAGTAGATATTTTGATCGAATTGATTGGAGCTGGGTCACATCTTCATATATACACAGGTATGTAAATGCCATTGTAATACTAAAGTGAACTTATTATAATGCAGATAGTCAAACGTATTCATCTACAATATAACATTTGTCGGATGTATAAATTAAAAATCATATTGCTCTTCTTCAAGTGAGGCCTTCATAGCTAATCCCTTCCTGGCCAATTCGTCAGCCAGCTTATTTTACTCGTGACATACATACATATGTGTTCAAATTCAGGCTAGGGAGATCATTGGCATTACTGAACCAATTTTGAGGAAGAGATAGCCCAATTAATGGATTTAAAAGCTGCTTGGACTGTCTCTGAGCATTCCTGAGTATTCCAGTTTTTCTATTTTGCATACTTCCCTTACAATTATTGCATTGAACCATCGTAACAATATACCTAGCTGTGTTGATGTTGAAGTCCCAGCTTAGTTTATTCAGTAAAAATTTTGAATTTTCTCATACTTCTAATCGAAGAAAGCAAAAGAAAAGTGCAATTTACCTAGAGGAATTACTTAGATGGGCTTTGCATTTTAAAACTATTACTGCACTTAAAACCACTGTCTGCTTCCATGTTTCAGTCAGTTACTTCATTCGTGTGGCTCTAAATAACTAAAATCGCAACTGGATTATGTACTTTTAAATGTGATTTTAGCTACGAGTATGTACTTTGTACAAACAAACATAGGTATATAATATATACGAATTCCCAACGGCTGGAATCAATTGTACAACAAGCCAAAGACATATCTCTTACACTCACAAAAGTGAACACCCATTTCATGTAACTGAATGCCTTTGGGACTGATTTTGCTGCTATCCGTCCGTCGCGTCGGTCGTCTTACCGTAAGGACATGTACTTTTTTTTTTACATTCTCCTATTTCCTGGTAATTCCTTGCAGTCTTAGTTATTCTGAGAGCTGATTCGACTCTATTATAAGGTTTCTTTAGAACTGGAAAAATACTAATATCTAAGTATACTACAGTCGCGAGCAAAAAAAAATGGAATCACCCCATTTCGCCTTCTAAAAACATTTATGGTGTCGTTTTAAAGTTGGAACTTTAAACTTTGATTTGATGACAAAAACGTAAAAAATCGTTTGGATAGTTTTCAACTTATCCGTCATAATAACGAATTAAAAAAATTATACCAATTAAAATGATCACGATTAGGCAACATTTTTGCGTTATATACGCGCCTGTTATTGGTTTTTGCTTATTGGTATACTGTTAAAAGTGAATTGTAAGATATCTCGTTTCATTAGGTCTCCTTATCTTGGAAGGGAATGAATACAACGCGTGTAGAAGTTGCTCAAGTTGTCACACTACTGCGACAAGGAATGAGCCAACGTTCTGTGCTCCGTCAGCTCCATCCAAGCCAATCCTGTATATAAAAAATCTACAGAAGATTCAGGAAAAGTGGAGAGTTTCAGGGAAAGGGGAGAGTTTCTGGAAAAGTGGATAGTTTGAGGAAAAGTGGATAGTTTTAGGCATAGTGGTGTTTCAGGAAAAGTGGATAGTTTCAAGATAAGGGGAGAGTTTCAGGAAAAGTCGAGAGTTTGAGGAAAAGTGGATAGTTTGAGGCAAAGTGGAGAGTTTGAGGAAAAGTGGGGAGTGTGAGGCAACGTGGATAGTTTCAGGAAAAAGTGGAGCGTTTGAGGAAACGTGGAGAGTTTGTGTGAAGTCCAGTATCTGAAAGTCGCCAGTGAATCACTGAGAGAAATGTCAGATTCAAAGCCATGACTTCTCTCCAAAACCGTCATTTGACTGGCGCCCAACAACAGCTCAGACAGGTACGAGGAAGAACCGTTAATAAATGGACAGTTAGGAGTTAACTAAAGAAGCAGAGCTTACCCCGAAGCGTCCTTCCATGGGACCAAAATTAACTACAAATTATCGACAACCTTGACTACGATTTGCTAACACGCATTACGATTAGAACGTTGAGCAATGGTGGCGAGTTATGTGCTGGGATGAGCGCATGGTTCATGCTTTTTTACGAAACCATAATCATTCATGTATGTCAATTAGATTGAGAGGAATTATTGTCTTTGCGAAAAGCAACAGGGCGATTCCATTTTTTTTTGCTCGTGAATGTATATTCCACAAAGAATAGGAAGAAAGTTGAGAAAACGCGAAACCAGTCATAATTTTTTTTTTTTTAATGGATCTCTTCTTGTACCTTTAATTAGCGATAGGATACAACCAAAACTTCCAACCAACGCAATCGGTAAATGTTCACTTTTTCACTAGCCGCGATGATATTGCTTATATTTAGATCGCCCCCGGGCTACTACATTAAACTTAAAGCTCGATCATATTATCATGTATTTGAAATTTATTCCCACGATGAATAAAAATGATTTCATTGTTCATATCAGCAGTGCAATCAAGGTTGCTATTAATGCAACTCGCCTTCCAATACACATCACGAACTGATTTATTTCTATCATAGCTACTCTAATAACAAATTGTTACAAAATATTTTTCTTACGATATTTTTATACACATTTAGAATAAAAAAAACGATTTAATTTGCATATTAATTTATCTATTATTTATAGTTGTAGCTATTGTTTATTGAAACTAATATTTAATTTTTCTTTATTTTTTCAGGTGAGTGCAAGCATCTTTTATACTGCGACAACTGTAGGTATACAAAATAAACAAATTATATACACTGTGATTCGCATACGGTGTGACAAAAAGCTAAGGCTTGTAAATTATGTTGAGAAAACAAAAAAATCGTTTTGGAGGGGCGTCTATTCCCCCCCGTTTAGCCAGAAGAGGCAATTTTCTAAAATAAATTGACTTACAAAAATATTAAAAAACAACAGTTACACAAACAATTCCATAATACACCTTTTTGTAAAGTCAAAAATCTCTTATTTTATTGTGTTTTTAAATAAAGTTGGTTAAGAGAATAGTTTTTGAAGAATTAATTTTCAAACTCAAAATTTCGAAAAAAAAATTGAAAAAAATTTTTTCAAACTAATTTTGTTAAAAATTTTACGTTATTTAGTAGAATTTTTGTTTTTAGTATTCAATGGTTTTATAAATTTTTAGTAAAAAATCAAAAACTGGATGCTAAAATCTCTTCTATTTCATTAGAAAATTGAAAATAACCGAAATAAAATTTAATTAATTTGACTCCAATCCGTTGCCGCCAGACTTAGCACGCACTAAAGGGGTTGTGACTCCCCCTAAAATGATATACACAGCACGAGCGATTAGGTACATTGGAGGGGATTGGAAAGGAGATACCGATGCATATTAATTTTAAATGTCTGAAGATCACAATGGGAGGGGAAAACAGGGCTGGGTAGAGCATTCCACATTCGTGTAGTGCGACTAAGGAAAGAATCTCTGTACTTAACAGTATATTTGTCCGAAGTTAGGCTCAAGGGTAAACTGATGAGCATTCCTAGAAGCGCGAGTATTACGGTTGAATTGTTTAATCCAATAGGCTCAAGTGGGTTTTTGGGGCACCTGCCCAAATATGGTAGTTGTATTCAAGTTTTTGATGAATAACTTGAATTTTCTATTCTCAACAACGTAAATTTGTATTCAGCTTAGGTACTTAGCGGCCTTAGTTACAAAAAAATACCGTAAGATGGCTATGACTGGCACCTCCCATTCAAAATCATTTGTTAATTTGGTTTTTCTCGAAAAAAAGTTCTGCTGATATTGATTAATCTTTTTATGGTATACATATGTTTTAAAAAAAAAATTGATGCAAACAAATATGTACAAACATTTAAAAAAAAAATACATTTTGGATTTTTTTTAAAAAAAAAGTTTCTTCTTTTTTTTTTCAAAAACGAATAGAAGATTTCTTTTAAATCTAATTTTTAACTGTATATTTATGTATAAAATAAAGTGACTAGATATGCAAATTTATAAAAGTTTTGTTTACAAAAGTACCATTTACGAGGGCCCTAAACTCGCCACACAGTGACCTGTTTTGACTTTTTTAATTGCAAAAATCATAACTCAGAACGAATAAAAATTTTGTTCCAATTTTGTGTTTATTGAAAGGAATTTCAAAGTCTACTAAGCTGGTGAGTTTAAAAAAAAAAAAATATTTACTTAAAGTGTTATGCATAATTTGTCAAATTTGAACATTTTTCTGATTTATTTCTTTTTTTTTGAAAAATTTTAGTATGCAGTATTATTTAAAAATTTCAGATAACGTGTTGACAAAATTGGTCGAGTCGTTTTCGAGTAATTTTGAAAAAAGTGTTAGAAACGTCATAGACACTAAAAAATTTATTTACTTTTCGATTTTTTTGTGATTGAAAACATTTTTTTTTTGTAATATTTAGAATGCAGTATTGCCAAAAATAATAAGAAGTACAAATGTGCAAGTTGAGAAAAAAGTCCTTCTAACTATTAAGGGGATATACGGGAAGAATCCAAAAATCAGTCCCTAGCGAGTAAGGGATAGAGATAAAATTCTGTAAAAAGACTACTACTATACTTGAAGAAAAACAAAATAAAACGGACTGACTTCTTCAATTAAAGTCTCTAGCACAGTTCTATGCATCTTTAATGCCGCCGCCGGCCGCACAGTGGGGCAAGATAGGTCGTTTTGTGATAATAATTATTTTCACTAGGAATTGAGTGTTGTTTTGCAACCTTTTGTGATTTTAAGATGAAAGCGAAGTGTTATCTTGAATTTAAGTTAGTTTTGTATAAAAAAATACTATTTTTAAACTCGAAACAGGCACGAAAGAT
Source organism: Leucozona laternaria (assembly GCA_932273885.2). Taxonomy (NCBI): domain Eukaryota; kingdom Metazoa; phylum Arthropoda; class Insecta; order Diptera; family Syrphidae; genus Leucozona; species Leucozona laternaria. The sequence continues at coordinate 49,821,365 of OW026366.1, forward strand.
TTTTTAAATAAATAAAGCGAAGATGATATTTTGCAGAATTATTCTTGGATATAGCCTTAAAAAAAATTGTATAGAAAGGGGGATTCAGCTCCCCTAGCTTAGACAGGAGGGGCAATTTTGTGAGAAGTTGACTCAAAGCTTAAAAAAAAACATTAAAAATTAACAATAGGTTGTACCTACAGTAATCCGCTATAGCTTTTAGGAAAGCTAATACTGTATTTTTTAATTTGTTTTTTTCATACCAGTTGATAAAGTGTATAGTTTTTTAAAAAATAAATTTTAAAGTTAAAATTTTGAAAAAATCGTAGTTTTTTATTTTGAAGTTGATTTTTTTTTTTCAAAATTTTGCTTTTATAAGTGGTATGTTTTTACTAAATATTCAATGTTCTTACAAATTTTAAGCAAGATTTCGAAAACCAAGTGCAAAAATCTTTATTAGTTTTTGAGTTATCCGAGAAAAACTTTTTACCAAAAAAAAATCCAAAAATCTCATGTTTTAATGTTTTTGATAAAATAAAAATAACTTACATTTATTAATTTTATTTGGTTCAAACAACATAACTTCACTTAATTGAGTTATAAATAAAAATTAAAGAAATAATAATATATCCAACTGTTATTTTAACTTCTTTATGTATTTTAAATCATTTTTAACTTAAAAATTTACAAATTTAGTAAAATTTTTTTTTACAAACACTTTTTTTTTGTTTTTAATAAAAGACGTCTTAAAACAACCCAATGAAGTTATTATAAGCGTTTTTTTTTTATTTTTTTCCTCTTTAAACAATAACTCATGCGGTGAAGGGTTAAAAAATTCATAAAAAATATTTTCGGCATTTTTCTTTTTTTGATTTATATTGAGCAAATATCTGTTCATCCGGCAACACTCACAGACCTGGTTCAAAAATGCCGAAACGGAAGATATTGCTCTAAGTTTCATGTGAGACCTTAGAAAAAAGCAAATTTTTGTAACCTTGCCATTATATACTAAAACAAGTTTTCCAATTTTTTTCTTCTTAAAATAAAAACTACACACCTTCATCAATATCAGAAATATCACATGACATTTTTTTCACTACTCTTTATAAGAAAAGAAAATTAAGAAAACAAATCTCTCAAAAATCTGTTTTTTTTTATTTGCTTTCTCGCACCAACTTGATCAACTTTAACAGCGTGGTTAAGTTAGCATAAGTGACTTACCAAAAAAAGTTCTTCCATGTCTCATCAAAAATACCGTATTAATTGAGAAAAACAACATTTTTTTCCCGTTGCTTAAAGATTTTGAGATGGACTTTACATCACGACTCTCTATAGAGCTGCCCCACTGTGCGGCGCCAAATCGCAGCTCCCTGGCAGCCAAGCAACATCACCAAAACGACCGATCACTACGACTATTGAGCTAAACGTGCAATAAATCGATTGTTGAACGACTTGTGTGGTACGAATGCCCATCTTGCTGGAACCATAGCTCACCCAAGTCAAAATGCTCAGTTTCTGGGCATAAAAAAAAACGGGTATCAGAAGCGCTCTCCATTGACTGTTAGATTTCTTCCATCGTCGTAGAAAAATGAGTAACTTTTTAATATTTCTTAGCCCAATTTTCAAGCGCAAATTGATCTATTTCGTACTGCGGAAATATGATACTGGGTTTCTGTCAATTTGGTGAGTGGTTAAGAACTGTAAGTGGCAATAATATATGATTCAAAATGAAACCAACAGATGGCCCACCCTAGAAATGTGCAACACGATGCTGTTTTGTTTCAATTTTATATACTCGCTCATGTTTGTGGTAGGTGGCATAAAATAAAGGCTCCCCCATTGTTTATGTTTCTTGGCAAACGTTTGTACCTACTACAGAATTATTACCGTTATCTTAAAAGTAAACTCGAACTTTAAACCTTCTAAAACCATTTACAAATTCACCTCTTACCATCTTATCTCATTAAATAACCTTCTTTTCATGGTCCAAAATAATTCTCAAACAAGTTTTCAAAACCTAAAGTTGCTGCAGTATATTTCTGTTGATGCTATGCAGCTAGATCACCTGCTCCAGTGCCAGTTGCCTGCAAAAAAAAAATTATAAAAATATCAACCCCCAGTCCCCAGACAGTCTTCCGCCGCATATAGTCACCATGAACCAACAAACTAAACAAAAGGACTGCACATTATGAGCTGGGAACTTACTGATAACAAGAGTGTATCCAACAGCTTTACACAGTGTAGCACTGTGTAGTGTAGCCCTAGTGTTCTTCCAACCTCGTAATAGGTATACCTACCTGTATAGAAATACAACAACACCTCTTTGGTTTGCAACAGCGGATACATTGCGTCAGCAAATGTTTCCTGCTCCATATCACATCCGCATTGCAAAGCCCCCCCCTAACGTCACTCTGGCCCACGCACAAACCCTTGTACAATGTGCACACATCCACATTACACAACCGACACACACGTAGACTAGGTATAGGCTTGCAATCACAAAAATCCCAACCCCAATACCAATCCCAACATCACTGGGAAATTTGTGTTAAGTTTGTGTGTTTTCTGTATGCATTCGGGATGTATAATGGCGGCTCCAGAATGTCAACTCCCTATAGAGAAAAAGAAAGATTTTTAGCTTGGCAGTGAACTTTTGTGACGCTTGTTTCTATACGTACAACCTCATTCCCCTTAAAAAAGTCGAAATGGTGTGGTACACTCTCCCATAAAACAAGTTGGTTGCGTTTTACGAGAGGCGACAGGGGTTTTATTTCCCTACTTTGTCGATTCTATATACCTAAAGCAAGTGCTTCATGATTTCATTCGAATTTAACTACTAGGAGAATCCTGAATCAGAGGGCATTATTCACGAACAACATAGGGTGTTTAGATATCTGACGCTGTAATTGTAATTTTTGTCATGTTTGACAATTGAACTCTTTCTTCTCTCTAAAAGTCAACACAAACATGCCAATTACATAATGCTCTTATTGTCGTTTGTTCCATCGATAAACGACTTTTGTCGGTCATCGGAAATTCAAGATATCTTAAGCTGTTGTTGTAATCCCTGAATTAAATACAGAAAGCTTTCGATAGCAATTTAAGAGCTCCTAGATTTTTTGATGCGATCGACATTTGTTGCCTCGAACGATACTCGTAATAAGTCGGCCATTGTTCAATTGAGCGAAAGATTGATATCGTTCTTGCAGGAAAAGTCGATGAAGCCAAAGAACTACAACAAAATAAAGCTTTACAGATATGTATTTTTCGATGACAATTTGAACGCGACCAACTCTTTGATGCTATATCGACTTTTGTGGCATCGAACGTTGAACGATACTCTTAATATGGCGACCATATTCAAATTGAGCTAAAGCTATCGTTCTTCGAGGAAAAGTTGATGAAGCCAATTTAACAGGCAACGCCAAACAACATAAAGCTTTACAGTCAGATTTCGACAATAATTTCAACCTGACCAATTTTTTGAGGCGATCGACTTTTGTCGCATCGAATTTTAAACGATACTTGCATTAAGGCAGTTGCATTCAAATTGAGGTATACCTTGATATCGTAATAGCAGGAAAAGTTGATGCAGCCATTTGACAGACATTTTTTCAATATTTCTATTCCATAAATTATTCATTCAAAGGTTAAAATTAGTATCACAAAAACACCATTTTAATGGAACACCCTGTACTCCCTTAACCTATTCATCCCATTCCAGACCATTTGTGTTACTGCGTTGTGTTGTGTTTTAAGCTTTCAAAATCTGAAGCTGAGAGTGACGATGACGCCGCTTCTCTCCGCCTTGCCGCCATCTACCCAATAGAAGATTTGTTTTATAATAAAATGTGTTGACGTTTATTTGAATTTGCTTTGACGTTTATTTGACATTTTGGGTTTAATTTTGTTCGCGCAAACATGTCACAGGCTACAGTTGTAGCGATGCTTAGACAAATGGTCTACGGCCGGCCGGCGGCGGCGCAGCGTTGATTGTTTCTTAAGGGGGGTAGCTAGTTGTTGGCTATATATGTATAATTTGCTGACATTGATTTTAACGATCTTGCTGACATTTTCATTGTACTGTCACTTGTGCAATGGAACTTGGAATGAGGGGTTAAGATAGAATTTAAATAATTTTGAATGATTTTCTTTTTAAATCTCGCATGAAGGAAATGAAGAACAAAATATAAATAAACAGACAATCATTGACTCATCCGTTTAGTGCTACAATTCGTTTTAGGTACTTGTGATTGGTGATGGTTGGTAGGTTAATGTGGAAAAGTGATGATGCTGTAAAACAGTGTCCCTCGAAATGCGATGGACCGATTGCGCTCCAAACAAACACCTTGCTCTGTTCCCAGGTCGATACCTTTACTGTGACCACGATTAGAAACTCTGCGATTAATTGATAAAAATGTACCTCTATGTTGTTCTAGGCCAACCAACTCGAGCCTTAAGCCTTGAGGATTCCATTTGAGAGACTGCTTTGCTTAGCTGCGTTGTCATCTGGATTTCTAACTGCATGACCCATCTATAGCTGCACTTCATCTGTTCGATTTCAACATCCAACCTTGTTTGTATAATACATACGTACTTAATGGGCTCCCGGGCGTTGGAGGGTTCGGGCTCCTCGACCCACGGGCACGCTGGTTCCAATCATCCAAACAAAGCAATCTGGCATCATCAATGGCTTTCTTCGCCTGTTCTTTAATCTCCATCGATAATGTAGAAATCGTCCACACACCCTAGTAGCTGGAAGAATTTGTTGAAGATAGTACCGTGTAAACGCCTACCCTACGCTCTATATGTTCCAGAACGCGATTGAAGAAGTCACATGTTAGCGCATCACTATACTTCGAAAGAGCTTCTCCTTACTTTCACATTACACAGTGCATTTTCTAACGCCACATGACACAACTGAATTTATGGTCTATTGTTGATCTGTTTCGTCTGAAGCCACACTTATACTTGCCGATGAAGTGATCCAGGACGTTTTAAGACGCTCCACAGGACGTCCTATAGTATCTTGTAGGTGACGCTTAGCAAAGATTTGTCTCGATAGTTCTGTCAAGACATATGATTGCCATTTTTCTTCATGGGGCATACTTGATTGATGATTTGATGCATGGGCCCTACCAACACATCACCCCCATATTTGAAGAACTCTACCGGTGAGCAATCAATTTCTGCGGCCTTGTTGTTCGTAATCAATTTTGTATAACTAAGTCTACCCCTTCTATACGGGGTGGTGGAAATGGATATTCACTGGCTGGAAGGTGGATTATCTTCTTGCCCTATCCCTGGCACTACAAAATGCTGGCAGTGCTGCTCGAATACATCTACTCTTCCCTCTTTTGCCTTCGCTGTTTCAAAGAGGCTGCTTCCCGGTCTTGAAACCAGCAGCCAGTTGCTTGGCTTTTTTTTATAAAAAAAATTTTAGGTGTTTTTTTGATCTCTTTCTCTTTCAGCAAGGAGGCCTCGGCCATCTTCTCTTTGCGAGTCATCTTTCTCCTGGTTGTACGGTACCTCTTCGTTCGGTCCTCTTATTTTATATAGCAGCATTTTCCTATGTGCATATTCTGTCGTGTCACCTTTTTCCGGTGTATGCGTTCATAATCATACCACGACAAGTTCTTTCTCTAGGGTTGTTGGTGGCCTAAAGCCTTAGATGGTTTTGGATATCAATTTGATGATACTGGGAACATTGTTTGTTGACGCCTCTGCGAGGTGATTGTTTAGTTGCTTTCAGTAGACTTAGGCAACTCCATTTGTGCTAAGTCCAAGCGTTTACCGATTTATTTTCGTTCGACAGACGAGCCCTGAATTTCGGCGCAACAAGGAAATGGTCAGAGTCAACGTTTGCCCCGCGATATCCCCGATCAGTACATTTGCTGATTTGGTTGGTGGTTTGACTGTCTGATGACGTACGGTTCCTTTGTGGAGCCTAAGCTTGGAAACGTCGAGCTGCTGGGGAAACCCTTATCTGATGTAGTTTCGTAGAGGGTGTGCTTACCACCTAATTCCTCAAGTATATCTTCGTTTCCGACTTAATTATTAAAGTCGCGGGGCACTTTTGTGACATCACCCCGGTGCGGGCGGGTTCTGGGGTGGAAAGAGGCGTGGGATTCTTTAATTATCTTACACAGCCCAGGAGGTCTTAAACCTCCTTGACAGGTTCTTCAGCTTCATCGGTAGGAGGCTATTTTCTGGAAAGTGGCCAGGGATATCACTTCAAATTAATGACTTTGCTTCTAGACCGATTCCCCAGGATGAAGAATTCGCATTTGTTTTTATCAAAACAGATCCTATATCCAACGTATCCCTGCATCACTGTCATAGCTGCCTTACACTGCATAGGAGCAGAATTAAGCTATTGAGTAGCTTCGGGAGAGTGTTCCCAAGTTCCAAGGACATAATCTCAAGTCGATTGCCGTTGATGTTCCGCGTCTTGTTGCTTTTTGATGGTTGTCAAATATAGCTTGTCGTGTTTCTCTCATAAACTCTTTATGAACTTTGCAAAATGCCAAACAGGTGGAAATCACACGAATCGAGGTCATTGCATTCAAATTGAGTCGTGGCACGTGGTACTTTAAGTCAGGCTGGCACTTTGAGAGTTGCCATCTGGCATTGCCAGTAGCCCGTGGCTTGATCGTTAGTGTTTAGGATTTTCACGCTGAAGATCTTGTGGATCGAATCGCAGCTTATGCCACCTTAAAACAGAAAAGTAAATGCCTCGCGCGAGGAATTGACAAATCCTCCTCTCATCTAAATCGTTTCTATTCACCATACTGCGATGTTTATCCGTTTTCTTGTAAATAAATAAATTTATCAGCGCCATAGCTTGTGGAGAGCTAGATCCTAGTGGCTTACAATTCTCCACCATTCCTGTGTGCGTATTGTTTGTTTGTACAAATAGTTTGCTTATTGAATTTCTCATTCAAAGTTTCATTCAGAGTCGCCGGAAGGCGTCAGTAAACTTAGGCTTCAAGCATAAAGATTTCGTTGGGATATTCTCCCTTAGACTTGTCTGATTTTTCTTCCTTATTGCTGCAAAAAATTTAAAGTGTCTTCGCTGCTGATTGATTCATCAGCAGGAGAGTCACTCTGCAATATTTGCAAAAACCTTCGAGTTGCTATAAAGCCTTCTTCCAATTGGTCTACTCGCTTTTTGCAACAGTTAATGGTTCCAAGAGTTTTTAAAGAGGTTTTAAAGAGTGCTACTCTTCTTGACTATATCGGGTGCATAATATTGTTAAAAAATAATCACATCACAAAAATTTGAGAAACCAAATGATTGTTGATTTATTCATGTAGGAAGTTTCAAAAGGATTCAAATATCAACATTATTTTTGCAAAAAGTTTGTTACCCACAAAACAAAGACTAACCTAACAAAACAAAACAAAACAAAACAAAACAAAACAAAACAAGGACCTTCATATGTATCTATGCATAATGTATGTTATTTAGCTCTGGCGAGTAGTAGGTAGGTTGGTACGTATTTGTTTTTTTAACCAACAGAAAAACAGTTTTCGTTGTAGATATCATTTTTCCATAGTTTAAGTTGCTAATGATTCATCTTTCGTTTGCTTAAAAATGTTGGCAGGATATTCCTACACATCGCATCGGCTTGGGCATGATACTTGGCTTGGTAAGTTTAACCCTTCAATCAAAAAATATTACAGCAGTGAAAAACACAGTAGTACACCGCCACCCATTGAGTTAGTTTATTAAAAAACTTTTTTAGACAACATAGTACACCAACCATCAGGCATCAAGCTTCAACCATCAGGCATCAGCAGCCAGAGATAGCAAAAGATATCCCAGCCCAAGATATATGAAAAAGGATATACGAGAATATAAGCACTTTGCACATGATTGCCGTTGATGATGAGAACTGGGAAATGGAATAACATCATAGTTTGTAGCCAGGAACAAATATACCCAAACAGCAAACAGAACATCATTATGATGTGCCATGTTACACCCCGAATCAGAGAAGACGGTTTCATATTAAGCATCGCCATCGCCCCATCGCAGGAGCAGCAAAAGGATCCTGTGGAATGAAAAAAACATGTCCCATGTATTTTAATGTTTGAGAAAGAACAGCAAGGGGTAGATAGGATGCTGCCGAGGCTGCCGAGGACAACACCATGTTAGAGTCCTCCTCGATATGTGCTGGGTACGATAGTTTTCCTATTCCATTCGCAGTTATTTTTCTTTTGACTTTTTGATTTGATGTTTTGAAATGGTGTAGTTGCTACCATCTATCTGTACTTAGTTTCATCATTGCCAGGATCTCAAAACACATATCCACACATAGAACATACACACTGCATTTACACGCTTTGTAAAGTGACGTTTTGGTGCGCTGGCTGTGCTGCTGGTAGGATTGAACCTGCAAGGAAGAAAATTTTGTTCGTGATTTTTGTTTTTTTTTTTTTTTTGTTTTTTCGCAGTCTTTCATTTCCGTCCTCTTGACTTTTGTCTGCGAAGTGCTCGTTTTCATTTTTTTTTTTTAAAACGTCGAATTGCTGATGAAGGAATAGATCCAAATATGTGCTATGTTATGAGAAAGTTGTTTTAACATTAGATTTGTGTTCTATTTCAGAGAGAAAGGATCTCATAGCCTTCCTTCGTTTTTTTCCCAGTGTTCAGTTCAGGGATTTGAACTTGTTCGAAGGATATTTTTCTTGAAAAAAAAAGAACACAAGGACGAACTCAAAAAAAAAATAGTTACCTAATATGCTTGTTTCGTGTAAACAGCATAGACAAAACTTTTATTTAATCATTGTTTGTCGGGAAGTTTGTGAAAAAGGCAAATAAGAACAAACATTGAAAAGAGGTGTTGGCAAACAAATTGCTTCGTTTGGGGTAGAAAGTCGTGTGAGCGAAAGTCTCCGAACTTGAGAACTTTTTCATAAATTTAACAAAGAAAAGGAGTTTTTTGTTTGCAAAAAAAAAAAAAAAAAAAAAAAAACTAAATCAACATAGAAGCAATAATATTGGAAAGTGAGCGAAATTATTTCCGTTAGAATGTAGAGTTTGAGAAATTTAAAGCTTCCTTTGAATAATCATTATTATGAGGAAAGAATAGATTTTTAAAATAAATTGTTGTATTAGAAGTAGGTATATATTTTTTTTTTTTAAAGAAGTTGATGATTTCTCGGCATATCAGATTCAAAGAAAAGGGAGAGATTGACAAAGCGAACATTTGAACCAAATTTACACTTATCCTATATTACTCACGGATAGTGCAGGTTTTTGTTACTAAAAGAATTGTAATAATCGTTTCAGTAGTTCCAGTTATTACCCCTGACAAACAAACAACTTGTATGTTTTTATGTACAGAGTGTCACGAAAGTAACGGTACGTTTGAATATTTCTTCAAGTTAGATATTCAAAATTATTGTCTTCTGACCCACCTGAACAGGTGTTATAAATCCATTAATTAATATTTTTTTTGACTTGTGGACAAACTTATGTCAAAATTGACATTGTGAAACCAATTTTCATTAATTTTCGTCTGGTTTTTGTCCGCAAATGTCCAACAAAAGTACCACTGTGCAGACAGAAGATCGAAGATCTTTTCCTAAAAAAGAAAAAAATTAGTTTTTAAAGATATATTTTTAAAATACCTTACATTTTTAGATTTACGAATTCAAATATGCCAACCAAAAACGAATCGAATTGAATATGTCAAAATAATTGAGTTTTGCCCTCTTACAAAATTATATTTACTTTTCCTCAAAATTCAAAAAATGCGGTTTTTCGTACTTATCTCTTAAGAAATGAGAATTTTGTAAAATATGATTTTTTCTATAAAATAGCTCATGATATTCTTTTTCGCACGAGCTATCGTTAAGAAGATATTGCGTTCTATGCGAATTTTGTCCAACCGATTAGTCTATTTTGACTGGACAAGGATGCTTGCACTCGATGCAATATCTACCATCTGCCATTCGATATCACAGGCGCTAATACCTAAGTATCGGGTTTTTCAATAAGAGCGCTACAAAAGTTTTTTTAAATAAATCAAAAACGGTTTTGGATATCAACGAAATTCTTTATTCCTGTGAAAGTTCGTTCAATGGCATTTTGTACGGAACTCGATTTCTTTTGCATGGCCACCACGGGCACGCTTGCAGAAGTCCAGACGCTGAACCCAATTTTCGACGGTTTTCAAGCATAAATCGGCCGATAGTGCTGCAATTTCACTTTCGATATTCGTACGAAGTTCATCAATCGTCGCTGGCTTGTTGGCATAGACCATAGACTTGGCGTAGCCCCACAGGAAATAGTCTAACGGCGTCAAATCGCACGACGGCGACGAGGCGGCCAAGCGACTGGACCATTTCGTGAGATAAAACGTTCTCCAAACTTGGTTTCCAATAAATTGATTGTGACATTCACTGTGTGGCTTGTGGCGCCGCCGTCCCGTTGAAAACACATGTCCTCCAAGTCCATATCATCCAATTGGGGCCAAAAATATTCGGTTATCATTGAACGGTAGCGATCCCCATTCACAGTTACGTGCCGGCCTTGATCATCACGGAAGAAGTACGGCCCAATGACGCCGCCGGCCCATAAACCTCACCAAACCGTAATTTTTTCTGGATGCAATGATGACTCATGGAGTACGTGTGGATTGCTGCCTGACCAATACCGTATATTTTGTTTATTGACGAAGCCATTCAGCCCGAAATGAGCCTCATCGCTGGAGATGATTTTTCGATGAAAATCCGAATCATTTTCGAGTTGTTGCTCAGCCCAATTCACGAACATACGACGCTTCTGGTGGTCAAGCGGCTTCAGTTCTTGCGTCAATTTAATCTTGTAAGGATGTAGGCCAAGATCTTTTCGCAAAATTCGCCACAACGACGTGACAGAGATGTCCAACGCTTGAGAAGGACGTGTGAGAGACACATTTGGGCTTTCTGCAACTGAAGCCTCAGCGGCAGCAATATTCTCGACACTACGGGCACTTCTTTGTCTCACTGGCACGGGAATATTTTGTACTGTGCCTGTGGATTCAAATTTTTCCACTAAACACTCACTTGTTGATCTGGTAGGACGATTATGACGACCATAAATTGGACGTAGCGCTCTTAACGTTGAGGCCACTGACTCCGAATTTCGGTAGTAAATTTTAATAATTTCGGCTCGTTGTTGGCTCGTATATCTGTCCATCATGAAATGGCAAACCTCACTGAAAATAAATGTCAAAAGAGCGGCAAGAAATATGGCGTCGTTTGCTGTCCCTGTTGCTCTACTTTTGTAGCGTCCCTGTTGAAAAACCCTTTATTTATATGTTCACCTTTTTTTTTGGTTCTACGCACCTCCACAAAATTTTCTGTCGGCTCGTTTTACACAGTTTAATAAAATAAATAATTTATTTCGACATCCCAGCCCTCGGCTTACACCAATTTGTGTAAATTATAAAATAAAAATAAAATTTCACTGTCCAAAAGTATAGTGTCATTAATTTTCCGGTTTCGAAATTAAAGCTAAATAAAACACACAGCGATACATTTTTGATGAAAATTTTATTTCATTATCAAGTTTGGACTTTGCCATTAAGTGTGAAAAACAATATCGCCTCGGGAAGATTCGCAGCATGCGATTCTTTTGAGGTAATTTTAAACCAATTTTTCGCACATTTCGGGCGGTACCTCGGCCATAAGTAATGTTGGTTTTTAATGCGTCCAGAGTTCGGGGATTGCTTGCGTAGTCGGTCGATTATGTCGGCCATAATCATCTCGTAATGCGCGAAAAGTGGATACGTTTGATTCACCACTTTTGTAGTAAGTTTAAATAATTTTAACGCGTTGTTCGATTGTTCAGTGATCCATTTTCGTAAATGACAAACATTCAACTAATATTATGACACTTCAAATGACAGCTGAGTTTGACAGGTGCCAAATGCCAGCGCTACCAACTTGAAACCACGAAATGAATGACCCTGTACATAAAAGTGGAAAATATTACAGGCTCTCGAGAATTCACAAAGATAAACAAAATAAATTCAATTATACGAATAAATTGAACAACCAATTTAGTTATAGTTGAACTTACAGTATGTTTTCTGAATTTGATGTGTTTGTTTGCTTCCATTTAAAACCATTAGATACTTCTGATTCATTATGCAAAATACCGCACTACATTACATATACCATTTCTGGGTTTTTCTTCCTTGCCATCCTTACAAACTTCCTAACAAAAATATCTTAAGTTTGATTTAGTATACTCTCATGGCAAAATGTAATCGCTTGGAATGTAAAATTGGCCCTTCTAGTAGTTGCTGCTCGTTGTATAGACTTTCATTCATCGTGGTTGTCTTTTAACTTTATAAAATACCTACGACGACGATAGAGGACGGCAACGATAGGGTCGGGTCGATTCCAAGAACCAAATTACCCTTAATCCCAAAAACACATCTCTATATACAGACCCAGAGTATAGCCATCCGAACACACAAGCATCGGCACTCATATCAACTGCAAAAGATGCTGCTGTTTTGTGTTTATTTGTATGTATGTCGAATATAAGCAATTAATAATTATTGTGAATTGTGCAAATTTTAAGGTTCATACGGGTATCAGATGCTTAACAAAATTAAATTGTACACTTTCTCAGTCTTCTATGTTTTTAGGTATATATTGTGTACAATATGCTGTATCGCTCCAAGGTAGGAAGGTTCAATTGGATCGGCTTGAAGTATATGTGTACGATTAACTACCTATATAAGGTTTTCCGAATATTACAAATAATACCTGCAGGGAGATTGTAGAATTATTTTGGAAATTTATTCGGAAAAGGTTGCACTTAAATTCATTGGAATTAATATCAGGAGATATGTACCTAATAATATTCAGGTCAATAAATGATATATTAATTCAAAGAAATGTGTTTTCCTAGGAATTGTTTTAACTTTTAATCTTCCTTTGCTTGCTTATAATGCGGGTTTTAAGTTTACGAAAGCTGAAAAACATATTAGCTTCTAAGGCAATTAACTGTTAAGTGCTTAGACAACTTAAATATCCTTTAGTGTTCGCCGAAACTTCATATCTGTTTGTCTTCACATTACTTCTTCAATTCGGCTAAATCTGGATATAAACTGTCCTGTGTGTCATCATCAAGAGTTCATTTAAATATAATCAATCAAATCAAATTTGTATAAAAGTGAAATTGAAGTGAAATATGAGGTAACATATAGCCGGTAAAAAAATATCTGTCGACAAATCTGTGTCGTTTAAAACAGTGTTCTAGCTCTGATATTACTGATATCTGATAGTAGAGTTTTTTGGTGATTTGTAAAAAATACGAAATACTATATTTCGTCTTCGGTGCCAACGCTCGTCTTAAACTACACCCCTTTTATCAGCTAATTACATAAAGCCAATTTGCTTCCAGCACAGTTTGTTGTTAATTCGACGCTGCCAGAAAATGATCTGACTCCTCCTGTACTTAAGAACGTAAACAATTTCATGTGACCAATTTTCTTTCGTACTCGTACAGTTTCAAGAGTGTTAAAGAATCTCGATGTACACAAATCCGTTGGCCCAGATAGTGTCCCTCCCATTGTTCTAAAGAGGTGTTCTACTACACCACTGCGCAATCTGGTTTTCCATCTGTCCTACTCTACTGGTCTCTTTCGTAGAAATTACCTTTTAGACCGATCAATACAAGTATTGGACGGTTTTAAGTCTGAAACTAATCCGTTTTGTCTCCGACTCTCTTCCTAATATTCATAATTGATCTCTTGTCTGAAACTTCTAATCCATTAATCTGTTTTGCTGGCGACAGTCTGAAACTCATCTAATAAATGATGGTGTGCCCCAGGGCTCCGTTTTCTCTCTAACTCTCTTCTTAATATTCATAAATGAACCCAGAGTAAATTCTTGCTTAACCTCAGTTATTTAATTTTGTTATAAATTATTTTAACTAATGATAAAGAGTGTGTAACTGTTTTGCTGACGACAATTACCTCAGCTTTTTATATTCGTTTCTAGATTCACATCCTTGTCCTTCGGATATGGAATTTCAACGACAGCGTATGATAACCTCATTTAATTCTGGTCTCGACAGCATTGTGCAATGGGGAACTAAAAATCTCATAGAATTTAATGCTTCAAAAACACAATGCTGAATTCTGTCGTTAAAGCGGAACTCGCCCCCAATGCCGCTATCCACGATCGACACTTGCATCGAGGAAACTGAAAAACTTTCATAAAACAAACATACCTAGCAATTGGAACTCTCGAGCACCGCTGCAATGTTGCATGTCTTTTATTATGTTATCGCTATTTTTATAAACAGCGTTCTAGTGAAATAGCCAGTCGCATTCCTCCCCTAAAACAATTCAACCGTCATACTCGTACATCAAGGAATGCGCATCAGTTTACCCTTGAGCCCAAACTTCGGACGTGTTGTTAAGTACAGAGATTCTTTCTTTAGTCGTACTACACGAATGTGGAATGCTTTACCCGGCTCAATTTGTTCTTGCCATTGTGGTGTTCAGACATTTGAAACCAATTTGCATCGGTGTCGCCTTTCAATTCTTCTCTAACTTTCTTAAACGCTCGCAGTGTGCATTATCATCATAACATAAGTCACAACCCCTTGAGTGCGCGTAAAATATAAAGAAAAAGCTGACAGTGCTGTGTGTTTGTGTGTATGTTTGAGCTGTGTGAAGCCAGAACCACAAACTCAAAATTTATGGCAAGAGCAGACGGGGGGGGGGGGGGGGGGGGGGGTTACAGGTTCGTTTGGCCACGTTTGTCCAGGCAACAAAATCGTGTGTCCACCCTCAGGTAAAAGTAATTAAGCTTTTCTTTTTTATAGCAACACCCACAAGATAAAAAAAACCCGTCTGATGTCCACAATCGATCACTTCGAAGGATGGGACCAAGTGTGTTCGTTTGTATCCACATGCTTGTTTATGATTGTCCACCAACAAAATTCGTTGGTCCACCCTCAGTTCAAAAGTTATTCAACATTTCTTTATTATAGCAACTTTCACAAATTAAAAAAGTCGTCTATCTCCTCTAATTCGTAACATAGAATGATCTGCCCAATGGGTTAGTTTCTCTACCGCTGAAATTTGATTGTCCACAAAAAAAAAAATCGTTTGTCTATACCTTTAGTTCAAAAAAATATTCAACTTTTTAATTTTATAGCAACACAAAAATTTGAAAAATCACTTATCATAATCGGACCAATCGCAATCATTTATGTTAGTTCAGAAAAAAAAAAAACAAAAATATCGACCACCTTAAGTTCAAAAATTATTTAACACTAGCTGTTACCCACCCGCTTCGCTGGGCGTAAAATTATCCTTAGCAATACCTCGTTTGGTATGATTAAACAAATTAGTTTTAAAATTTTGTAGTCAATATTTAATCGCGATTTGGTTTAATTTCATTTCCACCCAATTCATTTCAGCCTGAACGCATTAGTTGATTATTTATATTTAGTTTTTTCCTAGTTTTGTACATTCCCCGGACGCGTTTTTTGTAGGAGGATATATAACAATACCTGCCATACAATTTTATTTAGCCGTACTCAGAGAATTCATTGTTTTACACAGAAAAGACCCCTCTCAAGAGACTTACAAATTTCCGTTATCTGGGATTTTCTGTTCAAGCTTTTTCTGAGGACAAAAATTCACAGTACAGCAAAATGTCATTCTGAAAGTAAAAAAAACAAATATTGTACAGAGCTTGTCATTCAGATTAGAAGTACGGAAAACTGTCAATTTAATCGTTGCTCTTCTTTCTCTAAGTTTCTATGCAAAAAGTAAAGGATCGGACCTATGCACAACTCACAGGCATTCGGAATTCGAAGAAAAGCCACGAAGCAAAAGTAGTCGTGTAATGGGACTTTCCATTGGTAAATTCCGATTTCAATTAAAAAATTAATGTTTTTCGGTGGCGAATGGAATACGATTCTGTGTAAATATTTTAAAAAATCTTCCCCCCTTGATGCATTTTAGAAGAAAAAAATGAGCTTGATGAAGTTACCGATTCATTTGAAACCGCTTCCCTTTATTATGAACGATTATTGGTTACATATTTTGGACACAACAAACAATAAACGCTTTGGAAACTGACTGCTGTAAATTATGTTGGTGTTAGTATATGGAAAGGCAAAAATGGCCAAAATCGGCATTTTGACAGTTCCAAATCAAAATAAATTGATTTATTTTACCTATGGAAAAGTCCATAAGAATCTTTCATTTATAATTTTTGAATTAAATTTGTTTTTAAAGAAAACAAATCAAAGGATAAACTTACAGGTAAATAAATAATTGACGTTTGTAAACTACAAGTTGAGGCAGTTTAATTTTTCCAGTTGCACAACTCATACCTTTTTTGTCTTCATTAAATATCAAACCAATGTTTCGAGATTTCAGATATTTTGCTCCGTCAGAAAGAGATTTCTTCAGTATTTTGATATTTTGAGATTACTGCAATCTCAGTATAGCGTTCTCTGCTTTCACGTCCAACAGATGGTGGTGTTTTTAAAACCTATGAATGCAACCATGAAATTATATATAACGTTCACATATGAGCTTATATTCCAAGCCAACCTCTGTTTCCAAATTTTTTGATCCACCCTCTGTAAACGTTAATAAAACAACTTCACTGGAAGCGAATTTTGAAAGAAGGCGAATCGTTAAAATATTAATCCACTTTTCTAATCCAAACTGTTTATGTTGGAGCTTTTTCAAATTGAATTATACTCTCTTCGTTTGGTTTCTTTGAAATCCTGCATATATATTGGCCTGGTTCTTTTGATTCGTATGTTTTTGTTTCTTATAATGTCCTTCATTTTGCTGGAAAATAAAGTATTTCCAAACTTTTATAGAGAAATAATATAAAGCTATGCACACACCGACGCGATGCCGGTGGCGATCATGATAACAACATGGATGCCACATTGTGATTCAATGGAACGGCACACATCTACGCGATATGTGGATTGCGGTCACGTCCCACTGCTGCGTCTAGTTACGCGACTTTAATTGAACGCAGCAAGCAACACTTGCTCGCCATATCGCACCATATTTCTATTGAAGTTGAACCTGGCAGACTGTTTTGTGAAAACTCTGCTTCTCATTCTCAAATAGGTAACGGAAATGTGATATACAAAGTTCTTTTTTTTATTTATTTTGTTTGTGATGCAATGCTAAAAATTAAGCCTTTTATGTTTTGTATAGGTATACATAAGATTCGGTTTCTTGTGTCTAAACTTCAATGTTTAACGTTTGTTTATCGCAATATCGCGTTGATGTGAGCAGATTTTTGATAGCATCTTTATCGCGCGATACATGTTATCGTGATCGCCACCGCCCTCGCTTGGGTTTGCGCATAGCTTGAAACTCTTCGACTTCGAACTTGATGTGAAATAAAAATTCTATCTCAAATTGAGATTCAGATGACATTTTAGATTCTATAGTTCTACAAGTAAGTATACATACATACATAGGTACATACAGTACTCTTTCCTTAGGCACATACAAACATTGTTCTGAAAAAACATTGAACTTTAAACGGATAGTTATACCTACGTTTTCGCTCCCCCTAGGTAATTATAGATACGTACCTATAGAATATTTGAACTGAATTCTGAAATTTTTGAAAATTACGAAAATTTCAAAAAGTTTTATATTTTATTTCCTCAATTTTTTGACAGTAAATTGAGAACTTTTTCTGATAAATAAAGTTCCTGTATTGCTTATATATCAGAATAGCGGGTGTTGTTTTATGCACAACATATCCCGCCGTTTTTTTTTCTTAAAAAAAAGTTTATATAAACACGCGCGTATTCAAATGCAATGGGGTGTCAAAATTTCAAAGCAATCGGTCAAGAACTTTGAGAGATTAGCGATTAGGAACAAACCAACATTTACATTTTTATTTATATAGATTTCTTTTTTTATAGCAGCTTATTACTAAATACCTCAACATCATGAAAAATCTTATAGCTTCCCATTGAGTCTAATCATAAAATAGACAATACCAATTAATTTAGTAGGTTAAAAATACATATCGAAAACATCCTTAGAAGTGTTTTTTTTTCTCCACAAACAACTGGTTTGGCCCCACTGTGTACCTTTGGATTCGGTTATTAGGGTAAATGTTTGCCTGTGTTGCCTGTCAGGATACGGAAAAATAAGAGTTTTGTTAAATTGAACAAGGCCAATCTGACTCTTAAACGAAAAATATAGAGATCAATTATTTTCGAAGCGATGCACGTCGGTCGATTGGTTATTTGACGTTATTTGGGGCCAGATCTGCATAACATCTTTCATTTTATTAAGCTGCTTTTTCCTTTAATTCTGGAATTACCTATTAAGATAGGGGCAGTATATATGACTAAATATTCCCACAGCTGTCTACAAATACTTCCGTTTATTAAATAAAATTATAATAAATCACCCACAGTCTCCCATAGTTGAAAAAAAAAAAATAAATATACATAATATTTTATTCACAAATCGTATGTTCAGGCACAAAATATCTGCCTGTATGTCTACTTGGCAGACATCCGGGCTTCCGGCTTAGTTTGTTTTATAAGCTATTTTCCCCTCTCTTCCATTCAATTAAACCAATGATAACAAAAAATACAAACAAAAATGCGTAAATACTGCACTCACCAACATCGCCCCCTTCCCCCAAACAATCTTGAAAATGATAGAATAAAAAAAAAAAACAAATTCAAATTGAAGCAAATTGGAACAATGACGTGTAATTAAGAACTTCATACACGTCCCACGGCCGGCGCGATGCGCGTAACAACATGGCTTTGCCTCGACAACGCTGACAGTTCAAAATAAACGGGGAGTGCCTTGCCTGAGAGTGCTGACTGCTGAGTGTTATCCAGCGCGCACTCAATTGCGTACGACCAACCAACCAACGATGGCGGTCGAAGTATATGTTGCATTTCTGAATGGATTTACTGCAACTGACTGACTGACTGAGAACGACGACAAAAAGTCGGTCGAGCATCAAACTATAGATATGCACAATTGGGCCTCGACTAAGCATCCTCGAAGGACGGACACGACGACGATCGAAAATGTAATTTCGTAGTCGCCTCTGGGCTGCTGAGTAGTTTATTATTCCAAATGCATTCTCAGCTGAATGACACATCAGCCGGGGCTATAGGGGAGCCGTCGTCGGCGTCGCGTCGGTCGAAGAGAACTGACGATTGTGACTGGGCCTGGTGTGAGATAAGATAATTCAAACACTTAATAAAGTTTGACTGACACATTTTGACAAACAAACATACAAACACGAACGCATAGTTCACAATGGGAGTGATGGCAAGAATGTTTGATTATGTTGACCCATTTATCCATGGATCACTCTATTTTCCATCTACCAGGCACCAGCACCATCAGGATACAATAAACAATACCTCTGTGGGAAGTAGGTAGAAAAAAAGAGATAAAAACAAAAAAAAACGATATTTTTCACATTCATTGATGGACATAGCTGCTTGCTCTAGCCAGCGTTGCCATTTAATTGAAAATTTAATTAGATTTTTCGAAGGACATAAGGTTCGTTTACTTCCCAAAACTACCAATTTTAGTTTTTTTTAGGAACTTTGCCAGAAATTTGGACTACAACTGGTAGAAATGGGCATAATTTTGGGAAATAAATGAACAAGGGTATTTTTAACAAAAAAAAAATCCATGGATGCAACAATTTTAACCAACAAATCCTGGTTACATTAATTAATATTCAATTGGGATGATCTAGACAGATCTTAGGGATCAATAAGGTTGAATTTTTAGACCATAATAATAAATAATAATTCTTTAAAAAATATCACACCTGGCAACACTGTATCTGAATTGCCCCTCACTCACACATTACTTTTGAATGCGCAGTGCAATGTGTCAAAAAAAGTATCAACCATATCAATCACAGTAACATGATTGTGTCAATGTCATGAGCTCTTACTATGGGGTTGGGGCGGCTTTGGGGCGATTTTAACTTCAAAGACACATGCAGTAGATTATTATTATTATTTTTTTTTTTTTTTTTTTTTTTTTATATTATTTTGGCGTAATTCCCATAAAATGTACTCTCTCAAGCAAGCTGAATGAATATGTAATTTTCAAGTGGCCTCTTCTAGAAATGACGTGCATTGTGTTGAGTGGACCTTTTTTTTTTTTTTGTTGGTTTGTCATAGAGCGGTTGAAAGATTTGATTAAAGGCCCTGAGGCAGACAAAAAAAAAATAACTATGTGGACAATGCTGTTTGGAATAAAATAAAAAAGAAAAATGGAATTCTTAAATGGCATTGCATTTGTTCGTTTTTGATGTAATCAAGAATTGAAAAATGTCAGTCAAGAAATTGTTGCATGAACTTAACAGCAAGTTGAGAGATTACATTGTAGGAGTATATTTCTTGTTTTTAGCTTAAATGTTTTTGCTTTTTAATTTCGAAGCGAACCCTTGAAAGTATAAACCTCCTTAAACCAAGATAAAAGAATTATTAAATTATGAATTCATCTTAATATTTGTTGAAAATAATATGTGTGAATGGCTTATCTGGAAAGTTTATTATGGTTTTTATTTAGCAGCCCTCAATTATAATTTCCTGTTGCAAACGTACGTTTTTGATAAAATAAAAAATACACAACTGGATCTTATGACATTGAAAAATTCGTTCTTTAAATTGATAACTAGTTTTGATAAATAGTTTTGAGTAAAAAAAAATATGCCATATAACGGGTGTTTTTTTTTTTTAGAGTCCGAGAACTTTAAGTTGAAATAAAACATAGAAAAATATTCTTAATCTCCATGAAATTGGCTTTATTTGACAGATAATTTTATGGTGTTAATGTTTAAATATGCAGACATGCGACTTAACATTATGGCCCAGAGAAAAACATAAAGGCGTCAAATCGCACCAAAGTGTTGGGCGCCATTTAACAGGTCAATTTCCTGAAATTAATCGTTCGTCAAATGTTTCTTTCAGTAAATTAATTGTATCGCGCTCTGGGTGGCATGTGGCGCCGCTGCCGCCATCCTGCTGCCGCCATCCTGCTGAAACCACATGCCTTCAACTTTAATGCCAAATGATGCACGAAAAAGTTTGATATCATGTCTCTGCACCGCTCACTATCTACTATAATTTTCTGACCATAATCATTTTTGAAGACATTGGACCAGCGTTCGAACAATAACTCCACTCGGAGTTATTTTACTCAAATTAAAAAAAAAAAAAAAAGAAAATAATTCTACTCCCCTTTTTACTTCCTCTATAGGGCAAGTATTGGTTTCGTGTAAAAAAAAAATTTCGAGGTTTAATCGAAACTAACACCACAATAATCGAGAAGTGCGAAAAAGTGGGTTTCCTCATGCCGTCCGTCGGTCTGTGCGTCTCTGCGTCTGTACCTCTGTGCGTCTGTGCGTTGGTGCGTCCACTCTTGAGCTACATCCTAAACAGGTGGACTGATTTGCATGAAATTTGGTATAGAGCATTTTTATGTCATTCCCGAAAGGGGAAATTTGAATTTTTGTTTTAGCTCATCTAGAACGGGTAGCTGCCATACAAATATTTTGGTTTCTTCAAATTTTCTCGAAAACGGCTCTAACGATTTTGATTAAACTTCATTCCTGTAATAACAAAGCCAATTGTAAGAAAACTGCATTTCAGGTTTTTCTCAAAAAATTCACATTACGGAATTAGGAATTCCAGTTTTTTTTGAGAAAATGATCTTATTTTTGGGTTATTCAGGTATATCTTTGCCATGTTTGGACCGATTTTGTTATAATTTTGCAATCTGATGCTTCTCAATAGTTTAAATAAAAATAAAAATTTAAGAATTTTTAAAAACAAAAAAAAAAATAAACAAAAAATCATTTTTTTAGTGCTTTTGACTCTCTCAATATTTTCTCTTTAAATGTATACATAGGTACATCATGCATCTTCAATGTGGGGTTACACACAATACTTAACGACAGCAGCAAGTTCGTGCGATCAAGTCGTGCATATTTTTTGAGATCTATTCCTTTTTTTCCAGACTAAAAAAATTCTTTAGCCAAACCACATGAAAGTAAATGACAGCACTTTGTAAAGCCCGAACTATTAACCACACTACTCTCGTGTAGTGTGTTGGGGTGTAAAGTGAGTGTGGCGCTGTCATTCCAATGTAGTTCATAGATTTCGACACAACACACCACACGAGACATATCTGGTTCCGGCTTTATTCAATTTTCTAATTTATTTTAGTTTTTTCTTTGTTATAAATACCTACAGTTTTTGAAAACATGAGTTTTTCTTTCGTCTTGAAATTTACTCGTGAAATATTTGATTCACTTTACAAATCTTCTCAGAAATTTAATTATTGCGGTTCGAACCCTGTATTGGACCAATGATTCCACCTGCCCATAAAGCGCACCCAACGGTGAGTTTTTCTGGATGTAATGCTGTTTCGACAATATCTTGTGGATTATCATCGCTCCAAATGCGGTACTATTTAACTTAAACCTTGAAAACTTCGTAGCATGGGTAGTGTTTTTTTTCTTGTGTTTCGAACGTCATTTATCGGAAAACTTGAAAACTTTTTATTTCCGTGCAATTCTTACTTAACAGTCAATACATGCGTAAGTTTGAGTTTAATATAATGGCTAGTTTGTAAGCAGAAAACTAACAGCTTGTTTTTATATATATCTACATAGAGATAGAAGATAATCAATTTATGTTCAGTCAAACAGACGCTTACCAAGCTGAAATCTCAATTTATATCAGATTAAGATTACTATTTATGACGTAAATAAAATACTAACCAACTGTAAAAGCTCCCAATAAACCTATAAGAGACAATCTATACAAATAGTTAATATTAATCAAAAAAAAGTATTGGTCCTAAAACCGAACTCCCAAATCTATTGGAATAAGCACTATAAGAGATAATAGTTGGGCAAGCCACAAAAGCCATTATGATATGCAAGAGACTTGCAGGTAAATCATGGGGTTGCAAACCAAACATCCTCAGGTGGTTGAACACCATGATGGCAAGACCCATCATTACCTATGGTGCAGTGACATGGCACAAAAGCACCGAATTAATAACTACTACTAAAGCGCTAGATAAAATACAAAGGCTAGCATGTATATGTATCACTGGAGCAATGAGAACTTGCCCTACAGCAGCTATGGAGGTCATCCTTCATTTGTCCCCTCTACAGGAGGTCATTAAAAGTCCTGTACAGGGAGCTATCATGAGATTTTCCAAAGAGGGAACTGGGACTGGCAGGTGTATAAGTCTCAGAACTAGAGACTTTATGCCAAAAAGTCTACAGTAACTAACTTCGTGAAAAACTTTCAAAAGGAGTTAAGTTGTAAAAAAGATTGGGTTGGTGAAACAGTTAACTACACTTACAAAGGAAACGCCATCAAGTGGTACACTGATGGATCGAGAGCGATGGAAGGGCCTGGGATAGGAATCTTTGAGCCCAGAACCAAACTTTCTATACCGATGGGACAACTTACCTGCATCTTCCAAGCAGAAGTGCATGCTATAGGAAAATGCGCAGATCGTAACCTCGAAAGTAAGTAACGTTACCAGAACATTGCCATTGTGGTCCTACGTCATCAACTCCAAAATAGTGTGCGATTGTGTGGGCAATCTAAATGAACTTGGCAAAAATACCAATGTCACACTTCATTGGGTACCTGCGGTCCAATTTTTCGAAGACTTTTTCCAACATTTGCGGCCGTATATCGGTAATAACGCCGCGAATGTTGTCCTCCAAGTGGTCAATCGTTTAAGGCTTATATCGGCGTAGACTAGCGAATTCACATATCCCACAGAAAATAGTCCCGCAACGTTAAATCGCACGATCTTGGAGCCTTGGAGGCCAATTCACGGGTCCGTTACGTGGAACTAGGCGGTTACCAAATGTTTCCTTCCATAAATCAATTGTGGCACGAGCTGTGTGACATGTTGCGCCGTCTTGTTAAAACCACAGCTCCTGCACATCATGGTTGTTCAATTAATGAACGAAAAAAGTCAGTAATCATGGCTCTATAGCGGTCACCATTGACTCTAACGTTCTGGCCAGCATCGTTTTTAAAGAAGTACGGACCAATTATTCCACCAGCCCATAAAGCATACCAAACTATCAGTTTTTCTGGATTTAACGGCGTCTCAACAAAGGCTTGAGGATTGTCTATACTCCAAATGCGGCAGTTTAGCTTATTGACGTAGCCATTCAACCAAAAATACGCTTCATCACTGAACAAAATTTTCTTGTGGTTATTGGGATCAACGGCAATCTTGTTTTGGGCCCATTTGGGCACAATTTGGAGGCGTTGTTCAGGCGTCAGTCTATTCATGTTAAAATGTCCAACCAAACTAAAAATAAATCACTTGACAGCTGACAAAATGGCCGCCAGTTAAAATAGTGTTGCCAACTTAATGTTCTATACCACTAAAAAAACACCCTTTATTGGCTGTGGTTTTAGAAAATGTCTGAATGCTCCCCATCAAAATTAAGCTTTGTCGGTATTTTGTCGAAGAAAAAGTCTAATTTTTCTTGACTCTTGGTCCTATATTTGTCAAAACAATTAATATGGAAATATGGCCATCACATCAAAGAAACTCAGCACTGAATAAAGAATCAGTTCTCCGAAGATCCCGTCTGATTTGTCCCGAGAGACATTTTATTTATTCTACTCCTTTGTACTATCATCACACTTTGTTGCGATTATAGGCGACCTTTTTGGTGTTGTTATTCTCACTAAAATATGCGTTAACGGCAAAAAACAAAATTGTCACTTAAACAAAGTGCTGCAAATTTCCACCAGCTGAAGATTATATTGATGCGGTTGTGGGCAAATATACATAAAACTAAATATTCTAATACCTAATAATTATTATTCCGTTTGCTCAACACAAAATATAAAAACAAAAGCACTCACCTAAATCCATACTCAAACCCTAATTACTATGTGGCTCTGGCTGCTGCGTAAACCTTCTCCAAGGTCAGAGATCTCTGACATTGTTGACAGTCCTCAATGAGTCTTCCATTAATTCCCATTGTGTCCATTCACAAGGCGAAACACTTCCGAGAGAGGAGCAGAAGAAGTTGTAGAAGAGCCATCTTCATAATGGTTTGTTTTATCCCACTTTTATCCTCCGAAAAGATTAATTTTCAAATTCAATATTATCATCTCTCTAAACAAAGCATCCTACCTTCTACATACTCGTACAACGTACATGTTGTTTATGTTTGTATGTAAATGTGAGTGTGAGTGGTGTTTTGGGTGAGCCTCCTTTGATCTACTAATTACTTCTCATCTAAAGAATCCTTTTTCCCACTTAAGCTCTGCTTCACGTTATTTTTTTTTTTTTTTTTTTGTCATGTTCCACTCCATCTTCATTCATCTTGTTTATTTGTTTTTTTTTTTTTTTGAACATCCTTGGTCCAGAGGATATAAATAAATGAAACAGCTTCTCGTGCCTTGTCCATCAAATTGCTTTCTCCGCAAGTTTTTCGATATAATTTATTCCAATCCCCCGAAAGTGAGAGTGGTGGTGAATCGGGGGAGTATATGGGAGAACAAAGACGAAGATTAAAGTAATAATACCTCCCAATCCCAACAGTTCTATACTAATACAAAACGTAAGTAAGTGAAGATGAAAGAAAAATTAAATACGCGCGCCCATCCGTCCGTCGGCGACCAAAGACCGACGCGACGCGACGACCGACAACGTCGTCCGCACGTCCATGCGTCAATTCCTTTAGGGAGTAATTACTCCTTGAACTTTGTTCAAACTAATACGTCATTCTCTTACAACGGAGGGCAATATTTTTCTGCTGATGGTGCCGCCGCCGCCGCTGGTGTTGAAGCGATGGACGGCCGGCCGGCGAGGCGGCGACGATAGCAATGGTTACCTCACCCAAATTAGCGCGCGTTTCGAGCGTTTAATTCATTAATTAATTAAACTAATGAGAAATTGTGTTGAACTCGTAGTCTCTATTAGTTGCCTCTATCTGACAAGTGACTCGTTATTGTGTTTTGTTGTTGTTGCTGTTGATGTTGTTGTTTTTGTTTTTGTTTTTCATTGAACTTTTGGCAACTAAACGAGCCAAACAAATGTATTTGCAACAATAGAACTAAACGCCCGGCGATGACAAATGACATTCGCACGAAGCACTGTTTTTGGCATTTTTGTTTTTTTTTTTTTCTTGCGTACTTGCATGAATTTCTTAGGGCGACTAACGGGTTTTAAACAAAAAAAAAAAAATACAAAAATTGGAGTTTTGACATCTTGACTTGCACTAAGAGCTTTATTTTTAGTATTAAAGCATTTCTATAAAAATCTGGACCAGGCCTTGAATGTAACATTACGGAGGGTGGCACGGGGGTTTAGGGAAAGGGGATGACATTAATTTATTTGTAAATTTCTCGAAAACTTGTCAGTTTTTTTTTTGAAAATGTAAACATTTTTGTTTTGAATATTGTACTCCAGAACAGTTTAACTGATTTTAATCAATTTTTTTCAGAAGCTTCTAAAAACTAAACTAAAAAATATTTAATTTTGGATTTTTATAAATATTTTTTTTTTTAAATTTAAAAGTTTTTGATTTAAATAAAAAAATCATAGTTTTTTATTTATATACCTATGCATGTAAATGATTCGAAAAAAATCGCAGAATATCTAAGTGCAAAAACGTATGTTTTAAAAACGCTATGGAATACCTTATTTTAATAATACAAAATTTTCGTGGGTGCTAAAATTAGTACGATTAAGTAAGTATCAATTATACCAAAATCTTTTCTTACGGTAGGTAAGTAGCTCCCATAGGACCATTTGTTTTGGTTTTCGACTGACTCCATTTAAATAATTTTACAAATCAAAATTTGGATTTTAATACAAAATTTCGATTTTTATAAATAATTTGGATATCTATAAAAAATTTGGATTTTAAAAGCAAATTAGGATATTATACAACATTTGGATTTTTATTCAAAACTTGGTTTTTATACAAAATTTTGATTTCTATACGAAATTTGGATTTATACAAAACTTGTATATTTATAAATTTCGATTTCTATTCAAAATTTAGATTTTTATACAAAATTGGGATATTTATACAAAATTTCAATTTTGTACAAAATTTCGATTTTTATACAAAATTTCGATTTTTATACAAAATTTTGATTTTTATACAAAATTTTGATTTTTATACAAAATTTTGATTTTTATACAAAATTTCGATATTTATACAAAAATATCGATCTCTATACAAAAATATCGATTTTTATAAAAAAATTGGATTTTTATATAAAATTTCGATTTTTATAAATAATTTGGATATCTATACAAAATTTCGATTTTAATACCAAATTAGGATTTTAAACCAAATTTGGATTTTAATACCAAATTTGGATTTTAATACCAAATTTTAATTTTTATACCTACCAAAATTTGGATTGTTATACTAAATTTAGATTTTTGTATAAAATTTTCATTTTTTTTTTTAAATTGGAGTTTTATACAAAATTTGGACTTTCATACAAAATTTTAACTTATATACAAAATTTCCAATTTTTATTTTAATTCGATATTTCATAAAAAAAGAATTGCTGATTTCTGTTGTAATTATGTATATATTTAATTCTTAAGGCGTAGAAACCTTTACATACCAAAACATTTTTTTTTCTTAATTTTCGAATAATTTTATATTATCAAAGTCCAAAGACTAAAAAAACAAAATGTTTCTCATAAATTTAGATTTATATAATTAATTCATAATAAATAACTTTATGTATTAAAGAAGTCAGCTAAAACCACTATTTTATCTCGTACGTACTTCGTTGTCATATAGCTGTTCATAATATATTTATGTGATTTGCTTGAAATTTGGAACAGAGATATTTGGTGGCACATAATTTTTGTAGGACTCCTTAGTGGTGTACTAAAATATTCAATTTTTGGTCATTTAGAACAGAGTACCACCCTTATAAAAAATAATTTTTTTGAAAATTTTATTTTTTAATAATAGATACCTATTTGTTTTTTCCAATTTTTTTTTTTTCAAATTTTATTTTTTTCAAATTTTATTTTTATCAATTTTTTTTTTTGAAAACTGCTTTGAAAATTTTGATGCCAACCACTTTTCACTATTCACTTTTACTTTGCAAATTTTGTTTCACCAAACTCAAATTTGCAAAGTGAAAAGTTCTTTTCTGCAAATTGAAAAGTTTTGATAGTTTGCAAAGTATTTGTTCTTTTCGTTTCACCAAAAAAACAAACTTTGCAAATTATATTTAGAATTTTGAAAAGCTTTTCAGTAATATGGAAAGAGAAATTTTAATTTGCAAATAAGCGTTTGTTGTGAAAAGTTGAAGTAATAATACACAAATGAACCGTTTTGAAGAATTTTTGGAAAATGAAGAAATAAATAGAAGTGACCAAACAGTAGTGAATTTAAGAATTAACTTTGATATCAAATTGATATTCGACAAAAGAGAGTTCTCGATTAATAAAAACAACCATCAAATTTGATTTGCCTAAAACTGGACACAAACATCAATTCAACAATCAAAGGAATACGTGCTTCGGTCCCTTGCAACAAATTTTGTGTACACCACTTTGGGTTGAGAATGGAGCCTAATGTCACGGTGTTGCATTTATGCACGAAATAGTGTCGAATGTAATCATAGATGAATTTCTCTCCCAAACACCAATTGCTGAACACGAAATTCTTCCGAAATAGCCTTGCAATTCTTTTCTCATGGAGGATTTCTTTGTGTAGCTGGATGAAGAACATATTGTCAACAGGCATGGAAAGCATGATTAAAAACAATGATGGTTTGTGACCCAGATTGGTCTTTATATGCTGTAAACATAAGCTGGCCAGGTAGGGTGCATGATGCAAGAGTGGTAAGGCATTTTTTTTTGGCAGCCAATTTCAATGCGGGACATTGAACAGTCCTTAATGAAGTGATTTTAGGAGAGGCTTATGCTTTGAGTAAATGGTTAATAACACCACTAAGGACAAATCCGGAAGATCCAGTGGGACAGAGATTTAACAAGGCTCATGCAAGGACCAGACAAGTTATTAAAATCTGTTTTGGTATGAAATGAATATATACTTCGCGACTTAGGACAACAAGGTTCTAACTTAAATTTTTGTCAAAATTGAGTTATGTATTGAATCGTACTAAAAAAGCTTGGCTCTTTTGTGATTGCCACTATCCGTATCTTTCTATCTCTGACGCTTTGTAAAATAATAAAAAAAAAGTAGGGAACAGGGTTCTATCTACAAATATTCCATTCCATCCTAAGTTCACAAGGTTTTAACTATAGCCAGATGGAACCTTGTGTACTAAAGGAAATCAAACAGAGTAGTAAAGGGTCCGCCAAATAACTTTTTTTTCTTTCTGAAAATGGCGCAAGACATCGAGTGTAGCTTCGGCTGTGTGGCACGTAGCGCCGCACAGTGGTGCGAGAGCGGAAAAAAGTCTTTTGAAAAAGTCATGCCTATCGTTTTAAACTTTATGTTTAAGTACTCTTAGATAACCCGAGCGTATGATTTAAAAGTATTTTTTAACATATATATTGTATGTTCTGATTTACAAGCCCTCAAAGTTGAAAAATAATTTTACTCAAATCGCGAACCGTATTTTCAACAAATTTTGAGATGTTTTTTTCCGAAGTTCCTGTGGATAAATTTTCTAGCTTCTTAAATAATTTAATTGGTCTATTTTCGATTATCTAAAAATAAAAAAAAATATTGATTATTTATAAGGATACCTTCTATGAGTAGCCTGAAGCTTTATTACTAAGAAAAAATGCTTTTTTTTAAAACTTTTTGATTTAAAAAAACAGCTCCAAAAGATACCAAGAAAGTAAGTATGCCACCATATGCTCCATACATTCATGTTAAAGCACAGAAAAAATCAGCTGCAGATACGTGCAGATGTGGAAGTTATGCTCAAAAATGTTTCACTTAATCGGATTTAAAAAAACTCCGTCTTGACGGTGGTGTTTACCAAAAAGTTTGATTACTTCGGTATTAATTGTCAGAATGAACTGGTTAAGCAAATTATTTTAAGAAAAAATGTCAAACTTTATTTTAAAAATAAAACAAAATTAATACATTGACCCAGGGCTGAGAATTTCGATTTTTGCGAAACCATTTATTTCTGCCTGGAAAATTTTTCAACTTTCAACTCAATTTTCTTGAAAACGAAAAATAATATAGTTTTATGATATTTTGAATTATATGATAGAGCTTAATACAAACTAAAGAAAAGGATTAGGGATAATCCTTTATTTTTTTTTAATCTTTCGCTAAAAGTAGGGCAGGTAAAATAAAAAAAGTGTTTTTTTTTAAGTTTTATTGCTTTGTTTTTGTTGTGTATGCTCAGAAGAAGAAAATTCAGCAGGAGTTTCGTGAAAAACTGGGCATCATTGTTGATCTTGTAAGACAAGGTACGGGGACAAGTAATGACGGCAACACCTCCAGAAGATTTTTTGCATATCCAACCATGACTTCAGAAATCACTGAATCCCTAATTCGGCGGTTTGCTGTTATCCTTGAAGTAATAACGTCGAATGAAAAATTAGACTTAAAAAAATATGCAGCTTACACGTGGGAAACTGCCGAACTGTTTGTTGAGAAATATAAATGGTACAATATGCCAGCAACCGTACATAAGGTTTTGATCCATGGAGAAGAAATAATTAAAATCTGTGCATTTCCTGTTGGATAGCTCTCAGAGGAAGACCAAGAATGCCGAAATAAGGATTATAAAGCCTACCGCAGGTTTCATTTGAGAAAATGCAGCCGAATTGCGACGAATGAAGATGTGATGCATCGTATACTCATATCCTCAGATCCAATAATAACAGGTTTAAGGCCACAGGTAAAAAAGAAAATACTTCCGATCAGCGCAGACGCTAAAAACTTCATTTTAGCATTATAAAATCACTACTTCATAATTGTTTTTTTATTTATTTTTTGTATGTATTTATCTATTTATTTTATAACATACATAGTTAATAATAATATTTTATTCAAAATAAAAAATTAAGATTTTACTAAAAAAAACTTTTTTTTAAATAACATTAACATCAAAACCCTCAAATTTTATAAAAATGTCAATAACTTTTTTACTAATAATTTTTTCTTAGCCAAATTTTGACCAAGCACGTATAAGACTAATTTTCACATGTGTGTCAAATTTCATTAAAATTCGTAAAACAGTTCAGATTTTACAGACTTTTTTCCGCTCTCCCATACAAACATCAAAACACTCAAATCTTAGAAAAAAAAGTCAATAACTTTTTACTAATGATTTTTTCTTAGCCAAATTTTGACAAAATGTGTATAAGACTAATTTTAAAATGCGAATAAAATTTCATCTTAATCCATTCAACAGTTCAGATGTTACAGATTTTTTTTCCGCTCTCTCATACCAACATCAAAACCCTCAAATTTTAGAAAAATGTCAATAACTTTGTTTCTAATTATTTTTTTTCAACCAAATTTTGACCAAATATGTACAAGACTAACCTCAACACGTTTGCCAAATTTCATTTAAATCCGTTGAACCGTTCAGATAAAACAGACTTTTTTCCGCTCTCCCATACAAACCGAACCACTGTGCGCCGTCCTGTTGAAACCAAATGTTGCCAATATCCTCCTCTTCAATTTTTGTGAACAAAAATTCGTTCAACATGGCCCGATAACGATCGCCATTGACTGTAACGGCCACTCCTTGCTCATTTTCGAAAAATGGCCCAATTATGCCTCTGGACCAAAATCCGCACCAAACAGTGACTCGTTTTGGGTGTATCGGCTTTTCAATGTATGCGTGCGGGTTTTCTGTGCCCCAAATGCGACAATTTTGCTTGTTTACTACCCGCCAAGATCAAAATGAGCTTCATCTGAAAAGATGATTTTTTTTGGCAAAATCGGCATATTCTCTAAGTCGATCGCAGGCCCACTTAGCGAAACGTATACACAACCATATTCGTTCAGCGGAAGGGTAAAACTAATTATCTGTCAAATCAGACATGAGCTGAATAAGCACTAGTTGAAAAAAAACGTTAGATGACGGACCCTTTATAACATCGGCAGGTTTGTATTCAAGGGCAACCAAAAGTACCATTCTTGGGAAGTTTCCACAGTGACCAGAATCTCAATGGAATTTAAATAAAAGCGTTCGGGAATTAGAATGAAGTCAACATTTTTTTTTTATCCTGCTAATCCGTCTTTAAACGTCCATAAGAGTAATTAAGCACAACCCAGTCGTGTGCTTCATATATGTATATTTTTCTTCTTCTTTTTTTTGCAAACAAAATATGAAAAGAATAAAAGTTTTTGTTTTGGCAAACAGTTACGTTTGGTTCTCTTTGTTTTCAGCGATGACACATGAAGCATAAAATTAATATATTCTCCGGGACTAGCAATTGCTCATTCGGCAAAACCATACAGGCAAGCAGGGTGATTAGGGACCGGGATTGGCTCTCAGAGCTCGGCTGCGGCATTTATGTAGTAAAAAAAAGAAAAAAAAAACATCATCAGGGCGAAACCGACCGTGTATAAACCGTCCTTCTTTAATAAGGCTAAGTGGTTTTACACCTCTTGATCTCCACCTCGAGTAATTTGTATCCCCAAGAGGATGCTTGGTGCATTACAAATAACAATTGTAAAAAGCGCTAGGTATTGTCATCATCTAAAATATATTTAAAAAAAAAGGAGAAGAGAAGCAGAATACCAAGCCCGTCAAGTCCGTCAGGGATGACATTTGTTTTAAGGTCTCTTGAGAAGGGCACAACCCACAGTCAATTTAAATTGAAATTAATTGAAATGATTAAAACGACGCGACGACGAAAAAAAAAGACCTTCGAATCTATTTTTTTTTTTGTGGGGCGTAAAATGACGTTTATCTACTACCTGAGGGAGTAAAACTAACTACATACATGCTCTTACCTTTGAATAACTTGGGGTCCGGGCTGGAATTGTGTGGAAAACGTTTGTGTCAACGCGAGTCCTTTTGTCCACATATCAAGAAGATATATGACTTTCCAGATTAAGGGCGGTAAACTTTGTGCTTTTTTAGTTTTTTTGTCTTCTATGAGGGACAAGTTTTGTCCAGACATGTAAAAAACAAAAATTACATTTTTTGTGTCGTCCAGAACGAGAGTCCTAATAGTTGTTGTTTTGGCTTAAATGACTGCAAAACTTTTATGAAGTGGATAGCGTGACAAGTCGTGATAATTTGTTAGCGATTAGCAATTTAAGAACAAAAGTGACATTTAATTCTTGTTGGTTGCTAACAAAATGGTTGTTTAACAAAGTTTTTGTGTAGCTAAACATAAGAATAGGAATTAGAGAAGCCAGCAAAAGTTTTAAAATCATACATTACTTACTTATCGTTGGTTTAGTGCTAATACCTCGTAACTCAGAAATGGTACATTTTTCAGGAGATACTGGCTCAGGCGTGGAACTTTTTTGAACTCCGAGGTATTGACTTGGCATTACTAACTTGGTTACGAGATATTAAAAAAAAGAGGTATTGTAATTTATTGGCTTTCGCGAGTTATTTTCCTGAGCTCCAAGGTATTGGCTTTGCATATATCTGACTGGGTTACGAGATATTTCAACAAAAAGAGGTTTTATAATTTATCGGCTATCGCGAGTTATTTTCCTGAGCTCCAAGGTATTGGCTTTGCATATCTGACTGGGTTACGAGATATTTCAGCAAAAAAGGCTATTGTTATATATCGGATTGTTCGAGGTGTCTCCCAGTTCCAAGGTATGACTATTATAATTAACTGGCCTACGAAATATTTCGACATCAAAAAGTAGCTTGATTATGGCTTAAGAGATATTGTAAAAATTATCGACCGACGAGGTATTTTTGTGAGTTCCGAGGTATTGACTTCCCATAATTTACTGGGTCACGAGATACTTCAGCTACAGGAAGGGCTTCTAACGTAGTTATGGTTTAAAAGGTATTGTAATTTATCGGCTTATGCGGGGAATTTTTCCAAGTTCCGAGGTATTGACTTGGCACAATTAAAATTGAAAAGAAGGATATGACTCTGGGATAGGAGATACTACTGAAAAATAAACAAGTTTCTCTTAGGACATGTGGTATTCTATTTTCGGCGACTCTATCAGATCCGGAACTTTTATCGTTGCTCAGATAGATCTTGCTTAAAACGTTCCATGTGGTTGTTAATCAAATAATTAGAAAGGTAGTACTCGAATTCCCCAGGGTAGTCATTTAGGGCCTGTATTTTTAATTATAATTTTGATTACTTATTAATGACTTACCTTATGTGTTCGTATTTCAACATATTCTAGGTTGGCTCTATTACAATTGAAACTTGTAATAAGTCCGTCCACTGCCGCGCGTCACTCACTTCTGATCTTTGTCGATGTTTCACTACGACTAAACCAATCCAATAATTAATGAGGTTCGTTCGCCAATGATTTCGGAAGAACTGGAAATGGCTCTTGCTAAAATGGAAACCATAACGCTCCTGAGAATGATGACATACCGGTAGATTTTTTTTTTTTTTTTTGTAATTTTGCCTTGCAATCTAAACATTTTGTCTGTTCCCAAATTTTTTGCTCTTAATCAAGCTAATTGTCAATCTTTGGGGAGTGAGAATAAAATGCTTTTAGAGAGAAGGAAAATGTCAAATTGTCGAAAACGGGTTGAGCACTATTTTGCAATAAATCGGACCGAACGTCAAAAATTATGCGAAAC
This sequence comes from Leucozona laternaria, assembly GCA_932273885.2. Classification (NCBI taxonomy): domain Eukaryota; kingdom Metazoa; phylum Arthropoda; class Insecta; order Diptera; family Syrphidae; genus Leucozona; species Leucozona laternaria. The sequence goes on from OW026366.1 coordinate 49,856,115, forward strand.
TAGAGTTGTCGTAGATCAGTCATAAATCTTAGTCAACATTTTCAAGAATCACAACTCAAGAAAATAAATGTCTTCAAAAAAAAAAAAAAAACGTACTCATACGAAGTTAATTAATATTAAAAAAAGGTTTGAACTAAAAATGACTATGGTCTGAAACTGTTTGAAGCTATGTACGGAACAAAGCAATTTTATAATCTTGGAGTATTTATATCAATACTTAACTTTTGTTTACAATTTTGTGTATGACACTCTAAGTCTAAATGAATCAACGATTCAGATTCTTGACTACGTACCAGATCATTCCATTGTCAGCTAAAGATAACGAAAGAAAAAAGGCGTATGCCTGTTTTGTTGATTTCAAAGCAGCCGTTGACACTATAGACCGAATAAAATGGTTCACTTTGGTATATCTAAGAAAATCATGTCAATCTATGAAAGTTATTTGCGGCGAACTAACACGACGCGGTTAAGAATAGTTACAGAGGCGTCAGATTAGATTGAAACAATGGCAGGTGTTCCTCAGGGTTGTATTTTGAGTCCAATATTCTTTCCTCTTTTAATTTATGATATTTGTGACAGTTTGCTTGGTAGTGTCTGTCTTGCATGTGTTCAAGCTTTCTATTATAATTAGATACCTACGAATTGCCATGAATTCTACAATACGTATTACGATTAACGTCTATTTAGCTTACCGAATTCTACTCCACATGTATGCTTCCACATTTAGATAATAATTTTCTTCTTCTCTTAACACACCTCTAACTAAATTTTGTCTTTTTCTTTGCAGGTGAGTTCAAAAAATTACAACACTTGTTGGCACTGTTAAGGTAAACCTATAAAACATAGAATATTAGAAAGACAATTATTATGTTACTTCTGTTTATGAGAGTCGGTAGACATCGATCAACATTTGCACCTAAGACGAGTACAACGGCATCCAACAAATAAGCTCACTATAATTGCACCAATACGAAACGCGTTTGGGAGTTGTGAGGTCACTTGAAATTTGAATTGATTTAAATGATAATGGCTTATTAATTTCTTCAAAGAAAATCAAAGGGTGTTTTTTTAGACGTGTAGTTTTCAAGAAGAAATGAAACGCATATAATCAAATGTTATGGCCAAGAATTTAGCTTTATTATAAAGATAAGGGTTTGTCATTATATTTTAAAAATGATTTCCGGCAAGTGGGAGCCGCGGCTGGCCCGAATAAATTCAAGCCGAAAGGCCCAATTTTCGACAGTTCCAATTGTTGCGCCCGATGGCGGATGTACTCATTCGGGTCTTCTTCGATACTCTGCTCCACAGCAGCAATAGCCTCATCGGTGCGCACTGTACGGCGTCTCTGAGGATGCGCATTATCCACTAGAGTAAACGTGGTGCGAAACAGATCCATTATTGCTCGAATTTATGCGATTATGTCGACCGAATATTAGACGCAGCGCGCGATGCGTCGTGCGAACCGAACGATTATTTTGGTAATAAATTTGCACGATTTACAAACGTTTTTCAGGAGTTAGTCTGTTAATTATGAAATGGGAAACCAAACTGAGCATAAATCAAGTGACAGGTGTCTAAAAGACCAACTCCGAAAAAAGTATTGCCAGATTGGAAACCACACGTATAAAAAAAACACCCTTTTACCTTTTGGTTTATCTTTCATAACTCAGTAACTGGGAGGAGAAGTTACTCGTTCTAAAAAGTTAACGTTCTAAAATACACCAATCCAGAGCCGCGAGTTTTTAACAGCAGGGGGGGGGGGGTAAAGGTCTTCCTTTCCTAGTCTTTCGTTAATATTTTTAAAACTTAGGGCATAAACGGAAAAGAATACCTCCAACAAAATGATCCAAAAAATGTTTTATACATATTTTCGCTAGGACTAATACTAAGGGCGATGCGGAGGGTAGAGATGATAGCAAATCTAAAAAAAAAAAATTATATTATTTTACAAAATTATCTTATGCCTCATAATAATCATCAAAACCTCATAATAAATGCCTTTAAAATCCAACTGGCCGTCTAAATTTATTTCAAAATACTTACTAAGAAAAAACATTTAAACAAATGGATAGTTACATAGGAGGTTTATGTATACCTACTTAATATAATTAGTTTCTTACTCTGTCATCAAATCAACAAAATGCTAATTTTATAGCTTTGTTGACGCAACTTAAATTGAAAACGCATATTTGTTTTTCTTTAAAATACTCAACCCTAAACCCTTTTCAACTTCAGTGAGCTCATAGTCACCCTTGTTTTTGTATACATATCCCCCCATTCAATTCCTCTTAAATTAGAATTAAAACTCTCCCTAAGATTGAATAAAAAATAAACACACAAACGAGTCATCAATATCTTTTGCAATAAATATAGAAGCCACTTGCCGAGACAAAAAGAAAATAAAAACAAAAAAAAAAAAAATATCTTAAAAGAAAAACTTTTGTATGGCACTTAAAACCACATTCAGACACCGATGATGCCCCGCACATCGAGCTACAACGTTGTCTTTCGTTAAACTTTTCCTAATTGAGGAAACATCTGTGAGGCCCTAGAACATCACCATTTATTTGTATGTATGTTTTCTTTTATTTTTGTTTGTTGCTGCCTCTTCCGCTTGGCTTTGCCTTATTTGTTCAAACTATTAAAGTACCATAAAAGGACAAATAAATGGCCATGGCCACTCTTGTTTTCTCCGCTTGCCTATGCCGACTCCGAATACGCCGGCCGGCCGCCACCAACGCCGCAACTCCCGGTTCTTTGAGTGCCCATCATATGACAAACACCATATACCAATTGCAGGACGACATTGTGGCCAAGACAATATTGAACTTCGGAAGTGTCAAAGTTTTCTTTTTTTTTGTTTTCCTTTTACTTCTATACCCGACCCCAACCCGGCAGCTATACTCAAAAAAAATGTCGGGACAAATTCGATTTTTCGCTCCCGCCTTTATCCATTTCCAACCAACCCTTGAATCTCCCAGAACGGAAGGGTGTTGAATGTCGAGAAGGACGACGTGTGATTTTCTTTTCTTTCTTTTTTTTTTCTTCATTTTCCAGCAGTCTGGTGTCATTTTTTCTTTCTTTTTGTTTTCCTTTGCTGTATTAGCCATCAATAGAGAAACTTTAATGGAAGTTTGATGCTGCTATCCGTAACGAAATCCTGTCTTTTGAAAATCCAAAGAATGTCCTAGATGATAACGGTTATGGCCTTCCAACCAAAAATAGAAAAAGGGTTCTGACAGAATATAGACAAAAAAAAAAAAAAAAACCAAAAATCAAAGATTAAAAAGAAGACGTATAGACCAAGATCGATTTTTGCCAAAGGGAATAAGATTCCTTCTTAGAGAGAGGAGTCAGATAATTTCGTGTGCAAATCATCCTTCATGTTAATGTGTAGCCTTAATGTCAACAACCAAAATTTAAGTTTAACTTTCGTGTAGGGATGAGCAAAAAATCACGACCTGTGATTTTCGACCTGTGAGTCAAAAATCACAATCACTACCTGTGAGCGACTCTTTAATAAACCTGTGACTGCCCTAAATGTGATTGAAAATTACAACTGTTGTAAAATCACAACAAAAAGAAACGATTCACAAATCACGACAATTGGACAATGAACTTTATGAACAATGAGTAAAATGAATCAGAACGAGAACTGTAGTCGTGATTTAGTTGTTATTTTAGCAACTGAACGAAATCATAATACAGAAAAACAAAATCTCAGGACTCATGATGAAAATATGAAGAACAGATTAATTCTTTTATTTTTAGTTTAGGATCTAGAAGGTAGAACTGAATTGTGAACTGAGGTCCTGGCCTGGTTGTTATTTTGTACACAAGGAAAAGTGAAACTAAAATTTTGACATTGCAAATTTTCGGGTTTCCACTGGAGCTAGAGAGCTGGGCGAGACACTAGGGTGGCGTACTCCGTTTTTCGACCCACCGTAATAAAATTTTGACAGTGCAAATATTCGGATTTCCACTGGAGCTAGAGAATGTGCTGGGCGAGGCACATAGGTAATTTCCACCTCCTAAATCGATTGGCGTACTCCGTTTTGCGATCCACCGTATGTATGTATTGGAAATTTTGGGCATTCGATATTTTAGACATTCGAGATTTTGCTATTCGATAATTCTGAATTCGGGACTTGAGGTTTTTAGCATTTTTGTATTCATGGTTATGTCCTACGAGGTACTTTTAATTACTTATTTGTTGTCCTCATTTAATTACTTTATATTTTACAGAGAATTTTTTTTTTTGGCCTCCAAAGATATTCCAAACTTTCCAATCACAATCACAGGTTAAACTCACAGTGATTCAGAAATCACAGTCACAGTTATAAATACATGTGATTGGAAAATCACAGTTTAGCTCATCTCTACTTTCGTGTGTTTCTTGTTTGTAGTACGCAAAGGAGAATCCCTGTCCATTGATTGAATGCTCAAGTAGGAGGACGCATGATGCATAGGAAAATGTGTTTTAAATGAAACCATGAATTCAATGATGGAAGCAGCATCGAGTAAGCTTGTTGTAGCGAAGAGTTTCATGCTACACTACCTTTATCATTTTATAGTCTATAGAAGGCATAGTGTTTCCAATCAAATATGATAATTTGTAAATAATTAACGTTGCCTCTACCTTCTTCTATAATGAATATCGAAGAACAAAAACAGAAATTGCACAGTAGAGCTATCAGCCAGCGAGAATTGTATTGATACAATTCACATTCACCATAGACACATGACGCCATCGAAAAACTATCAAAATTTGATAATTTTGTTCATGCTTACATAATTCGTGGGGCCTAGTAACTGCTTAATAGTGTTGCCTGGGGCGTTGTACCTGCTGATCTACCAGAGCGAAAGACTGCTTTGTGGGGGCTACCTGGCGCTTAATACCTGCTGAATAATGCCACCAGGGACGTAGGTACTGCTGATCTATCAGAGCAAAGCCCAGATCAGTGGAGTTCCACCTGGTTATAATACCTGCTGAATAGTATCACCATGCAGGGTGCAGTTGCAGGTGCTGATTACAAGATCGAAAGTCTGCTGTGTTCAGTTTCGTCAGGGCCTTGTACCTGCTGAATAGTTCCACCAGGAGCTTCGGTACCTGCTGATCTAGCAGATTGAAATGCTGATGTGTTGGGTGTCACCAGGAGCCCAGTCTGAATATTGCCACCAGGGGCGAAGTTCCTGCTGATCTGTCAGAGCGAAAGCCTGCTGTGTTGAGGCCCATCCGGGGCGAAGTAACTCATTTTCTACCACAACAAAAGTCTGCCGTGTGGAGTGCCACTAGGGATGTAGTAGCCCCTTTGCTATTGTAGTAGAAGCCTTTCGTTTTCGACCAGGAGTTAGGTCGCTATTCAAACGGAAATTCGCTGGCTTGGGATCACTACCTGATTCCAGTTGAAGAACATGAGCTTAAAGACTCCTTGCGGAGGGCAATCCCACATGTAAATTTCCTAAAATGGATAGGGATCTTGATAGTCTGGTCCTATATTAACAGGCAAACGGTGTTGTCGGGGATGCTAGCCCCAAAATAATTGGATAACGTGAATCCTTAATCTTCAAATGAGCTGGGCTATGGGTTGTCGGAAACATTTGACTGTGGTCGAATATTGAATCAATACTTACTTACAACATGTAAATTATACTATTAAACGGGTTAAGGCTGATATAACTCATGCTGTTTTAGCTTTAAACAACAAAAATAATATGAATACCTTAAATTTGTGTGCAAAAGAGTCTCGTAGTGAAACTAATCCCCGGGATCTATAACGACAATTGGTCTGCGTAAGACCAACGAATTCGTTGCGCTCCCCAGGATTCAGGTCAGATAATTAAAAGGGGAAGGAAAAGGAAGGGGACTAAGTGGAAATTTAGAGGACTTCCGGAACTATCTCAAAATCTGAATAAATTTTACGATGATTCTAAGTGGCTTAATCGAGACGTCACCCAGCTCATGGAAAAAGTATTCTCCGAAAAGAGTTTTTTTAGTCTGGGGAATTAACAAAGGAACTGAGGCGAGCGCTCCTCCCCCTTATCACCCTGGAAAACCTCTGCACAAGCCTGATGTGCTAATGCCCATTCTCCTCATGTGGGTTCCCATTTAGTTGAGGAAAGATAGTTGATAAATCTGGCCATACACTCCTCGAAACTCGGCAAATGTCAGTTGTTGATTAGCTGTCACTTGCGGCTTTGAGAAAGCTCGTGTAAAGTCAATTCTTTTCAAGCTCTATTGGCATTAGTACACGGGGTACTGTTTGGCACTTTTCCACTGCCGATGATCTGACATTGGTCCAGTGTGCACCGCTGAAGTGTGGTGGAGAAAATTCAACAAGAGCTTTACGGTCTTAACAGAGCCGCCTGCCGTTGACCTGATCAATGAGCTGAAAATACAACGGCTGAGATGGCTGGGACACGTGGATTGTATAAACACCCACGCAGCAGCCCAACGAGTCTTCGAATTTACTCCTGAATCCTCTCCTGACTACTCCCGCATGTACTGCAGAGGAATACCCCACTTTAAATGGCGTAGACAAGAGGAGAACGACCTCCAGCAACTCAGTTTGGGTAACTGGAAGCATAGCAAGGAACCGAGCTGGCTGGAAGGATTTGAAAGTTGAAGCCATAGTTCATCCTGGACTGGTTGGTCCTTAAATGTTACATTTGTTTCACGGAGCAATCTGAACTTGCTGCGTTTCCGATTAACCAGTTTCGACTTTGTCATCTGGGTTAAAAATATTGATGATCCTCAGGCGATAAAAGAGACTCCACTAAAGTTCCTTTATATGACGTAAGGCTTTTGGTTGACTTCTGATTTTCTGAAAAATTCAAATGGCTTATAGGAAGAACTGTATGGAATAGTTTCCTCTATCTCCCAAGAAAAAGTTCCCCTGAAAAATACATTTTAGCTGGAGTAGGTTGGATTAGTACCCAGAGCTCCCATTAACTAAGTTAACACCCAGCCACTAGCCAAAATAATTTTGAATTACTTAATACTTTTGTATTTTCCTTACGGCATGCACGTAAAGTCAGAATTCTCTTAATTCAAGCAATAAATTTTGTTTCATTTTGAGAACATTGAGAATAAGTAAATTTGGGACTCAGTTCTTAAGTCCCATTCTTGAGGTTTTGTTTTACGGAAGGTCTGGTTAAAAATTTGGTTCTTCATTAGAAAATTGTAACTGAGTTGAAGTGTAGTTTATTCATAAAGTGGTAAGTGTCACATCCGTAACAAAAATATGCGTTTTTTTTTTTAAGACATAAATTTTAAATATTTTATGGTCTACCGTCAGCCAAAATTTTATTGAGTTTCAAATTAATGCTTAACCAGAATTTATAGCTTAAAGTCGATGTCACACACGTAACATTTTTTTCATACGAAATTCAGTTTTTCACACATTTTGAGTTTTGTGATTTATATATACGGAATTTAAGGTGGAGGAATTTTGTTCTAAAATTTCCCAATCCACATTCGAATATCCAATTCAATTATAAAACTGTTCTATATACCCGTAACAATTCCAAATTTAAATTTTGCAGTTTTTTTTATAGTTTTTTTTTCCCAATTCTTGACTGAAACTGTCGAGATCCAGTTAAATATTTAAAAACTGGATGAGAAAAAAAAAAGATTTGAAGACTCATACGCAAAGCACCAGTACGTCACAACCGTAACATATATTACTACAATAATTCAATTATAAAATCATTTAACATTCTGATCACTCGTAAAACACTTACTTTGTCAAACTAGTAACATTAACCGGTCACACGCGTAAAAATTTCAAACTAAAACTAGCACTAGTCAAACTCGTAACATTAACCCGTCACAACTGTAATACTTTCAATCTAAAATTTTGTATAGTTTTCCACAGTTTCGTTGCATAATTCTAAACTCGTGAAAGTCAACTGTCAGTCAGTATTTTAAAACGAATGAGACATTCGAAAATCATCAATTCTTTTACGTCACTCACGTAACTCAACTGAATGTATCGTATAACTTAACCACGTTTTTTTTTTAATTCAGTACCTAGACTTATTTAATTTTTTGAAGAATATCGTGATATATATGTAGTTTTCAAGTTTTGTATTAATTGTGAATAATTTCTGTGAATAATTTATATAAACTCATGAATTTAAGTGTCACAACCGTAACACACCCATACAACATTTGAAACTAAAGTATCTGTTAATGTATTCCAAATAAATTTATTTCATTTAGAAAATTTATTTCAAAACAATTTCTACATTAAGACTAGATGTCATTTAGCCATTTGAATTCAAATTCTATTTAGTATAAAACAAAAAAAAAATGCTCTAATATTTTATTTCCACATGAGTTGGATGAGAAAGCAGAAAATTCATCCAACACGGGTGCTTCGATGATTCCAAAAAAAAAAAAAAAATTGCATTACACATAATTCGTTTCGGTAATTCACTGCCAACAGCAGAAACAGCTGAGCAGAGTTGCCAGCGCAGTTTATATTCGAACTATTCACCCACTCCAAAATAATTGCATATTTCATTCATTGCTTAATCCTTTATGAAATCGCTTTGTGAAGATCATTTTTAGAAATTCTGGCAACCCTGTAAGGACTTAGAAAGCAGAAAAGAGCATAGTGATATGGGGCGCGTCAGCAAAAAAAAAAAAAATAATAAAAAAAACTATGTAGTCATGTTGTACATGTGTGAGCCCTTGCTTTTGCGATTTAGGGTGATATGTTCGCACTAGAGTGTGTCATGTTATGAAAAAGACCGAGAGAGTTGGTGGTGTAATGCTGGGAGGGTGTTCAGCAATTCAGAGAACATGTGGGTGTGATGTGATATGATACGCTAGAATGAGTTTTATGTAGTTTTGCATGGAAGCAAAGGAAATTCCATTAAATTTGCCTGACTAGCTTTTAACATGGTGTCTCTGTGCTTTGCTTATGGTTCTTGAGCCTTTTCTAGATATAAGTATAATATATCCTACGCATACCGAGGAGCCCAAACCTACTTACTACACTGTGTTCAATGGCAAACAACACCCACACCATAAATTAGTAATTGAAAAAGTTTGGACTTTTTGGATCGACTTAATGTACACCATCATTCTTCGTCGTCCTGAGATGTCATGATGTGTGTTGTGTAATTACGCCATAACATCGCTGAACAATTTTTGAATTAGAAGAACTTATATTTCTCCCCTGCGAATAGCTTTTTTTTTTTTTTTTGTGTGTGTGGTGTTTAATTAGATTTGAAAATATCAATTTTTCAAAACATAAAAGTTAATTGAATCGAAAATTGCCAATTACCAAGTAGAGGCTAAAGGAAGGGCTGTAGATAAGATTTTATTTTGATTGTATCAATTTTAAAGGTGGTGGTTGGAAAGTCGGAGGCATATGGAAGATCACCCAACGGATCTGGCGTGCGAAACTTGAGACAATAAGCTGGGAACCGAGCTGCTTGGAGATGCTTGTTGGTCGAGGTCCAGGTCCACATCGAAGTGTAGTTCCATCTTCAATCTATTAATAGAAAATTTAGTGAATTTGCAAACATATTTTATTTTAGTTGACACTACAGTACGAGTTGCTCTTTGGCTTTAAGCAATCGCCAACCTTCTCAGTCCCTATAAGTCCCTGCCTTCAATTTTGTGTATTAAGCCGACAGCCTTTGTGAGGTTATAGCGAACATGTTGTTAAATCAATATCTGTCAAATTTGTTGTGAATTGTGCAGTAGTAGTAGGCAATATGGCTGAACAGCTTGTACAAATCATCAAATATTCTTTTCAAAATCAGTGCTCCGTTCGAGAAACTCAACGCTCGTTACGTGATTTGTATCCTCGCTACAACCGTTCTGCCTACTGAGTCCACTATTCAACGTTTACTGGCCCAATTCTTGTAAACCCATTCGATTAGTTATAATTAAGGACGCCTGGAAAAAAACGCTTGCGTGATTGAGAGTGTACTGGAAATTTCGAGAGAATCAATTTCTCGTCGCTCACAAAAACTAAGCTTTCCTGCTATTTCCACTTGGCGAATTTTGCGTCGGGACTTAAGTCTCCGCCTATGTTAAATCTAACTGACTCACGAGCTAAAGGTGAATGGTTATAGACAATGACTTGTGTTCGCTGACTGGAACAGTTGGTAGTTCACTAAAATTTTACCAAACAAATCATAACTTTTCAGCGACCATGCCCATTTTTGGATGAATTGATGTGTGACGAAGCAATATTGTCGGATTTGGGACGATACCAATTCACACAAGATATCCCAGTACAAAATGGATTCCGAGATAGTCACTCTTTGGTATGGGTTTCGTTGTGATAGAATTATCCATCCATATGGCGAGCGCTACAAATTGATGACAAGATACCTCGTATGGCCTAAACTCGATGACATGCCGTTCAAAGAACAAAGAACACACATGTCATAATGGACGATCTCCACAAGCGAGATTTGAGTGCATGGCTATCTGCCGCGGTGGAGACCTGAACTGGCAAACGAGATTGCCAAAATTAATGGCTCTCTCTTGTCTGTGCGAATAAACCGCAAACAATTGATCCTCTCAAAGCCAACAGAACGAACGCCATCGAGCAAAGTTTCTCAGATATATGCTACAAAGTCATCGAACAAAAAATTGTACCAAGACGGTTGGTTGTTAGAATCTTTTCGAGCATAATCTGACGTCTTTTTGATAACTTTGCGACCGTTCCCAAACCAAAACTATAGGTACTTGCCACGATAAAATTCCTCTCTAATAAACCTGTGAAAAGTTGCTCTGTTATCGATTAAAAGGTGGGGTTTATAAAATCATGGGTTTTATCAAAGAATTTAAGATACAAATTTTTATTTGATCGATGGAAGTCTTTCTAGGCATGGATAAGAAGAAGAACCAATCTGATCATTAGTTATCCACGCCATGTTTAAAAAAGACGCATATTACGGTAGTTGTTACGTTGGTAGGTATAGTGTGGGAAAAATCATCTGAGGCCTACAATTCCTCGCATGAGCAAGTATATCTTGGAAGAACCCCATGTAATGGTTAGTGTGTCATACTTTCCATTATCCTATTGGCTGGGATCGAATCCTAGCCAACAGAAAAAACTTAGATCCAGTTTATCAACGGTTGGTTAAACCAGAGAAACCTAACTTTAGACGTAAATCAACTCACAGTTAACTAAGGTGGAAGTTTTGCGGGGAGAATGTAAGCATAACCACTAAACAAACTCGGTGGATAAATTATTATCAAAAACATCTGTTCAGTAAATTTTGAGTTAACTCACTAAATTTAATGAGTTAACTCAGTTTTAACTAAGGGGTACTGCTTCTTGCAAGAAAGTGGTTTACTTTTAGAGTATCTCCCGCATAAAGAATTGTCTTTTATCTGAAATGTTTGGATTCGGCAGAAAATTGTATCTCCCATACATTCCTCCTGACAATACGCACACTGGAAGGTAAGTCCCTTGGGCTTGATTCTCCATGAGATGTCACCCCATCGATTTATTTCATTTTTATTTGGCCAATATGTCAGTTTTCCTGTCGATACAAAGCTAAGAAAAGATTGATTTTTAATAAAGCAATCTTTTTATTGAGGTCCACCTTGAAGCTTGAACCCTGAAGGGACATATCTAGTTTTTAGCAAAAGATAAGTAACAATTTTCAAGATCAGCTTATTGCGATAGATTTTTATTGGATGAAGAGCTTCCATATTGAGTACATTCTATAACGGTGGGTTGCCTAATACCCTTAAAGAAGAAGTCAAGATTAGAGTAAAAAAGATATAGAGATAGTAAAGGCCGGATAGTCAAACGCTCACATACATGATTCTTCAGTGGTAAATGATCCTATGCACATTTGGATCAAAAGAAGGAAAATATAATCTTCCAGAAGGACCTTAGCTACACAACAACTACAATTTTTGTCTTAGAGCTACACATGTATATATAAAAGTGCAGGAATGCTATATGCACACTGTGCGAAATAAAACTCAACTGCAGTTTCAAAACTTCACTTTGAAGTTTAACAAGAAAATGAGTTCTTTTTTATTTGTTGCATTTTGATATTCTGGTAGCAATAAATTGCTTTTGGAATCCTTTCAGTCAGTGTGTAATGTGCACATCGCAGAGCTTTCATTTTGCTTATAAATATAAGAAAAGAAGACCTTCTAGCCCCGTCTGTCTATGTTATGATTACTTCTCGTCAATGTGTCGACAGTCGACACCCCTCCAGCTTTTCTAGACTTTAATAAAAGATATGATGTAAACTTCATATCTATACAAAAACAACCCTCAACCTCATCTCAAAAAGAGAGTGTTTCCGAACGACAAGTGGCCGGCGCGGTAGGCAGTGACAGAAATGTATAAGGAATAGTAGGGTGATATAGGAAAAAGTATGAAAAGTGTTTTTGTATATCGACTGAGATAAATATTAAAATGCCAAAAGGGAAATGAACACCCACACAAACAGACCATTAATACGTGATGTCGGACCGTTATTAGAAAACCTTATATATTGAGACTTACTAAATGAGACAGAAAAGGACTCCGACAACCACATATCCCTATAAATGATGATGATGATGATGATGTGTACTGTGATATCCTTTTTGTATAACGACAAAAAAAAAAAAAAACACCAAAGCAACACCAAGAATCTTCTGACACACAAATCCCTTCAAACAATGAGAGTAGGTACCAACCAACCACAAACAAAAAAAAAAGGATACGGAAACGTGCTGTCATGACACAAGCATTGAACTAGCCTTTAAGGATATCCTCCTCGAAGTCCGAAATTAAATTGACCGAGAGTGCTTAAGGATATTAAGGGAATATGTTTTCATTTCAACCCTTACTATTTTTTCTTTAAACACATTCACTCAAATCATAAAGTTTTTTGTTGTTGTTGTTATAGTATACCTATAGTATAAAGAGTCCTTATTTTGGTCCTTGTGTGGGTGTTTTGTTGATGACAGTTTTTGTTCAGGTTGTTTTTTTTTTATCGGTCACACTCCTCATATCCTTTTGCTGCTAAATGTTAACATGATGAAAAGTGTTGTGTACACTTTGGCATATTGCTTAAGTGCTAATGAAGCATGAAGTATTCAAAAGGGTGTTCCTCATCAGATATTGCGCTGTGGATGTGGCTGTTTGTATGGGTGTTTTATTTTCTATCTCTCTCTATCTCTTTCATTTATCAAAATTATTCAGACCTTAGAAAATTTTTCAAACCGACGCGACGGCGACGAAAGAAGAGGCTTACGTCATGAAGATTTTGTCGTCCTCGATGAATATTTATACACGTGCGGAACAAGATGGCAGCACCAGCATCAGCAGCAATAGTGTGGAGTGGAGGTTGGTAATAATTATACGATGATTATGTTTGCATTAAGTTAGAAGAACCGAGAACGAGAGCCAGTTCAAGTAAGGGGCCAGTGTATGCAGACATAGTAATTAATGCGAGGGTAGATTTAAGATGCAAAATGAGCATGGATTTTGCGGTCAGATTTTTAGATTTAATTTTTTTTTTATTTAATACGTAAGGGTTTTTGTTTAAGAACAAAGTAGTAGGTACCTATATTCATAACAACTAAGCCCTTTGCCTCATGTTTATATAAATCATCATAAATATTTGGGTAAATTGGCAGTTTGTGCGGTGGTTGAAAGTTTGACAAGAGCACCCAAAGGGGACATTTTGTTGAAGTATGTATTTATATTTAGACTAAAGTATTTAAAATTGCGTGTAATGGTTATGTTTGTACTTATCAAGAATTAAATCAAAAATGGTGTGAATAATAAAGATACTTAAAACGTTGAATAATTTGGGTTGTTACATTAAGTCTGTCAAAGATATAAATATATATACACACATAAACATAAAATTCCCTTTATAGAAAATTTATCCTCAAAAGTCACAGCTTAATCGAATCACATAGAGCAAAAATCAGGTAAAATTAACCAGAAATTAACCAATTATCAGGTTGCTATTTTTCAACACGGTAGATAATGTTAAATAATAAGATTCCGTTTTTCAATGATGAGTTAAACCATAAAAAGTTAGCTCGGGCATTAATTAATTTTCAATTAACTCAAAGAGCGGAGAATGCATGTTGAATGATTGAGCATAAACTTGGAGGACAAAACATCAAAAGCATTCTGTCAATGTTAAGACATTAAATTTTGTGAGTTAACTCGGGTTTGATAGTTCGGGTTGATAGCTTTAAATTTACAAAGTGTCATGTAGATTTAACAATTAACTTGTGTTGATTCAACACGATATTAAAATCTGGTAACTTACAAAGGGCTCGGCCACTTAATGAGCGACAGGTAAAAATGAAAATATATGGAATTGTATGATTGCGGCCAGGTAGTTATTGAGCGACAAGCGATATTTCTGAGCGACCTCGCTCAGCTTTCAAATCTGTTCTTTTGTATTGACGCTCAGGAACCATGAAAATTCGAACAACAATTAACTGTATAGCTTAACAGGTGACTGACAAGACATGCTGTCAAATCAACACTGTTTTCAATCTATATGAAGTTTCAATTCACACATCTTTCATACATCAGTTAGACGATTTTAGAACATTAGTACGATGTTATTTTTAAATGAACGAGCACGGCGTTAAGTTAGATCAAAATTAGCTTAAGTTCGTCGGGTAAACAATTATAATAAAAACAACTCTATGAAACTTTAAGTCAACAAGTACATGTATAGTAAAAATGAAATTTACGAGATGCAGTTTCGAAATAGCTCGGCTATCAAACGCTCTATAAATTAGCCAATTTGTTTTATTTTTAGTACATAATTGAATATTCTGTGAATAATTTATAAAGTCGTGAGTATCAAAGTTGTGATGTAAAGGGTTTTCCAATAAGAGGTGTTATTTTTATATTCAAAAGAAAAATGGCATTTTTTGAGATAAATGATCGGATGTTTATTTCATTATAAAGAGGAAGGTATGCCGTTAATAATGGAACACAACATCAGCCAAATGGCCGCCACGACCACGCTTACAGGACCATATCCTTTTCATGAAATTTTCCATAACCAAATCGCAAAGTGGCTGCCCTATGTCCTCGATAGCCTCACGATCTTTGAGGTCCTGAATCGACGCTGGGCTGTTGGCGTAGACCTAATCTTTCACGTGGCCCCAAAGGAAGAAGTCGCAAGGTGTTAAATCACAAGATCTCGGTGGCCAATTGTGATCACCTCTTCGAGAGATAACACGGTCCGGAAACTTTTCCCGTAAAAGATCGATGGTTTCATTGCTTGTGTGGCACGTAGCGCCGTCTTGTTGAAAGTAAACGTTGTCCAGATCAATACCATCCAATTCCGGCCATAAAAAATCATTAATCATCTCTCGATAGCGCAATCCATTGACCGTAACTGCTCCAGCCTCATTTTCGAAAAAGTAAGGTCCAATGACCCCGCCGGACCATAAACCGCACCAAACAGTCACGCGTTGAGGATGGAGACGCTTTTCAACAATAATTCTTGGGTTTTCCGAGCCCCAGATGCGACAGTTTTGCTTGTTGACGTAGCCTCCGAGGTGGAAATGGGCCTCATCAGTCAAGATGGTTTTTCGATGAAATTCCGGATCATTTTCATGCATTTCAAGGACCCAATCAGCAAAGACACGACGTTGTTGATGATCAGCCGGCTTGAGTTCTTGTGTTAACTGAACTTTCTAAGCCTTAAGACCCAAGTCCTTATGCAAAATACGGTGTAATGACGTTTGTGGAATGCCTGATTCCAAAGAACGACGAGGAATGGACAAACCTGGGTTTTCTTCAACACTTTGGGCTACAATAGCAATATTCTCAGTTGTTCTTGAGCGACGTGCACGGGTTTTATTCTTCACATCACTAACTTGTCCCAACAGCTCGAATTTGTCCACCAATTTCTGTATTGCGGTCCGACAAGGTGCTTCACGACGACCCAAAAATGTTTTAGTTTTACGAACCGTCTCTGCCACATTTTCACCATTTATATAGTGAATTTTAATAATTTCAATGCGTTGTTGAAGCGTGTATCGTTCCATTTTTATTAATGGCGTAGTTTCTACTTGTCAAATGTCAAAAAATGACAGCTTCAAAAGTGACAACTACCGAAATAGCGGGCTATTCAAAATAACACCTCTTATTAGAAAACCCTTTACCTTGAGTTCACAAATTGAGGTATGCTCGTCATACTCCAGGATCTAACTTATGGAGGTACATTTAAACTTTAGTTTAAAGGTCTTTCTTTATTGAGTCTCCAATATGAATCTTGATTCGGCTTATAAATTGCTTATCAACGGCTCTCAACCGGGTTATCAACAGGTTTTCAGAGGCTTATCATCGACTTCTAACCGGCTTCTAAACGGGTATTAACCGGCTTATCAAATGTAAACGGCTACTAACCGGTTTATCGATGACATTTAACCGGCTTATAAACGGCATTTAATCGGCCTATCAACGTCTATTTACCGGATTATTAACGAATTTCAACCTTATCAACAACTTTAAACTGACCTTGTATCGGCTTGTCAAAGGTTTATTCGGCTTATTAACAGATTTAAAGCGACCTATCAACGACTTTAAACCGGATAATAAATGGCTTATAACCTGCTCATTGACCGCTATTAACTCGACTTATAAAACGATTTTAAACCGGCTTATAAATGGCTTCTTTATCCCGTTTATCAACAGCTTTAAATTGGCTTATTAACGACTTTGAACTGGCTTTACTTATTTCTATACAAACCGAGTCCCCATACCTTTCAGGTGGGAGGAAGTCTTCTTTTTTTTTTATGCTTTTCTTTTCTTTTTTCAAGACACAATAACACCTATTTTTTGAATGTATAAGTAATAAGTAAGTAATAAGTAGTATTGTTGTACAAAGTTTTTAAAATCATATCCGTTAGGTGATGCCCTCATTCCTCTTACAATTAATATGCCATTTCTGGCGTTTCTCATGACTCTTACTAGCATAGCTGCGAATATGGTGCCAATTTCTGCTCTGATGTTGGCCTTAAAATCCTTGGACCGTTGACATAAACGTGTGATTTAAAGAATATCAAACAAAATTCGCAAAGGATCAAATCGCAAAAGCCGGCTGGCCCACTCCAAAAAATGCTACGGAAAGAAGATCCCTCAAATAAAATATCCATCAATGATACCCTTGGAAGTGTGAGCCGTCCTGTTGAAACAAAATTTCCCTTAAGTTTGATAGTCTAATAGTTTAAGCAGAATGCCTTGGGAATTGTAAGGTTGCAGCTCTCACTGTGATCTGATGGGCCTACGGACTCCATTTCTTCGGCTTCAGACTCGTGATTTGTCTAAACTTATTGACCCATGTAACAATTGATTTCCATTCCGGGACAAGGTAAAAGTGTAATGCTTTATTACCTAATGCTTCAAACTCTAATTACTAATTTTGTACATAGTTATAATTTTTTTCTTTTTTAGGTAAGTGCAATCTCCACTCCACTCCAAGACAAAACAAAAAAAAAACTACTTTCACTTCTTTAAAATGCTCAAAAGGCTCTAAAGTAATTAATTGATTGTTGTTAATCCATTCGAGTTATTCAATCCTAATGACTTTATCTGATCCTAAGTGCCACTGGTGCATTTCATCCAACCATAAGTCCATCTCAATATTCTCCCCATATATTCCTACTCGTAACTATCTTGTACCTGTGTATGTGAATTGGTTAAAGTGCATTAAAGTCTTACCGCAACAGCTTAGTGCCGCATGATTTATTACATTAACATGACACTTTACCGAAAACTCAAGGTGTATCTTAACTCCAAATAGGACACGAGCACCACACAGCAGAAAGACAGATTCGATTTCCCTCAGGGCAGGGTTGCAACAAAAAAAAAAAATTAAAAATCTGTATACATATGCCGAACAATTTTTGCGCCAGACGCATCAGGCCACACAACGTCATACGTCAACAGCAAGCTTCTAAGCTTCTGTGAGACTGAGAGCAATGCTAAATGCAATTTCCAATTCTTGACAAATGAAAGGACGAAATTTGTAAAAAAAAAAAAAAAAAAATAATAAAAAGGAGCAAAAGAGAAACTTGCTAAAGGAAAGAAAATTCCATCAGCAGCCCTTCTGACGACAACGACTACGAACTCTACGATGTCGTTGAAGTTCTTCCTTTGGTTGCAGCAATACGTCATGCTCTCTCCAGGAGGCAGCAAACAGAGAACGAACGAGTATATGTGCCTGAAGGCTGAAGGGATGATGGGGCTTTAACGATGTGTATTCACTGAATGATAACCTTCACCTTCCGCTGCCGCTGTACCCGCCGCCGCCACCGCCACCAGTATCCGCGTTTCGGAAAATAAAACGGATTCTGCTTCGAGAATTTCTAATCTATTGCATTCTGGTATCCAGTGCGATTTCTTCGTCTACTTTTTATTTGTAATGGGACGGGCGGAGGGAGGGGTGGGGAAGAGCTGATCTCCGCTCCCGTCATCATCATATCGTCTTCATGGAATTTTACCTTCTTTTTGAATTTTGGTATGTTGTTGTTCTCCTGATGCTGTTATGCTACTGCCTGTCCTTTTGGGTTATGTATTATGTTCTGGCTGGATTGTTGCATGCAACACAGAAGCTGATGTTGTCCGTACTTGGAGTTATGTATGTTATATTCCCTCTCTCTGCTTCTTTTATACTATACGTTGGGACACATTGGCAGTGGGAGAAAAAGTTCAATGGCCGTTTTTCCTTTTCCGTCTTCTATACCTATCCAATTCGCAACTTGTTTTCCTTTCCCGTATAGGTTCCCTAGATTTCATGTAGGTAGGAATAGGAACGCTATAAGCCTGGTCGTCATTCTGTATACAAGCATTTCTCTGCAAAAATATCTTGCGAGATAAATAATCGAGAATCTGAATGCCATCTGTTTCTTCTCGCAGGAAAAAAACTCAGCTCGGGTTGAGGGATTTAGAAAAAGGTTACAAATAGTCACGAGACTCATGTACATAGTTTGTGTAGAGGTTGGTACAATCACTGCCCGGCCGGACGAGTGATGGTCGTTTCTGGGTTGGTGGCGCGCGCGCGGCCGGCGGTTACTTGGTGCTGTTTCATTCTACACAACCTACCTAAGGCTAAGCTCAAGCCATAACTTAAGAAAAGACTACGAAAACCAAAACGACGATGACTACGACGACTAAGAAGAAGTTGAGAGTCTCTTTCCGTATAGCTGCTAAAATGAGACCAACAACAGCAACCAGTACCATTCTGATTGGCATTTTATTTATTTATCCGTAGGTACCTATCTCTACTTCTTCCCTTTTTTACTTTGCTTTGCTTTCTTCTACGCTGTGACTGTGAGTTCTTTTCCTTGAATCATCCTTTATAAGGGCTTTATCTATTTATTTCCGGGATTTTTATAAGAAAAACTAAGAAAAAAAAAAAAAAAAAATAGTTCTCCACCAGGTGGGATCATTTTTTTTTTTTTTTTTTTTGTGGATAATTTAAAAGAAAAACTTTTCAGTAAAACTGTCTAAATTTTTATTGAAATTACAATGCAAATTGTTTTGATATTGTTTGCGCAAATGCATCCTGGGGAAAGGTAGATTGTCGAGATTGTTGGTGACAGCAAATTGGAATAAGATTGCAATACTTAAGCTGAATTTCTTTTTGCGTTTTTTTTTTTTTGTTTGTTGTGTGTTTTACGTTCTGGCAAGTGATTTTAGTTTGTGATTGCTGAAATAGTTCTTTTGAACCTGGGTATGGGAAGTTCGAAAATTGTTTTAGTTGGCAATTTTACTTTTATTGAACTTAGTGTCTTATAGCCACTTTTTTCGCTCTTTTAGGAAGACTTTGGATGATTAATTTGGAATAATAATAAAACCTTATCGATCAAGAGAAAAGATGGACAAGTGGTCATAGCTTCAATCTTAGCCCTTGAAAGCTCTTATTTTGATACCATAACTCGTTGGAGTTACGGATTAAAATTAATTGATATAAAGGTTTTGCGGATGTGCCCCTAGTCAATCATCTTCCATCTAATTAGTCCGACAGAAATATGAGAAGCTAGGAAATTCGTTAGCTGGTTCAGAGACGCATACTAAATATTTGAACACTCAGGGTGATCGTTCAGTAACATGTTTGCATGTGAAGTTCCAGTGGGCTTCCATCTGCTCTCTCCACATGACATTAGGTCTGCAATGTAGGTTATCTGCCCATGAAACCAGAGCTCATAATTGAATTACTTGCTTAAGGTGGCGCTACAGTCCGGAGTGTACCATAACCTCAACCAAGAAGCTTCTTCCAACAACCTCGGTCACTTGCTAACTGTCTCCAGGTTCGCACGCCAAATTAGATGAGGTCCTCTTCTAATTGCGTGCACCACCTCAAATGCGGTCTTGCTCTACTGTGCCGGCCATCCCTTAGAGTTGGATAGATAGACTTCGGTGTGTCCATTCGCTCTAAATGACCCATCATTCTCAGTCGTTGTATTTTTAATTTCTTCAGCCCGTACAGTTTGCTGTTGTGCCTTCTCCTTCACTCCGCGTTTACGCAGACGGGACCGAAAATCACCCAGAGAATCTTTCTCTCAAAATACCCTAAAGCCTCTGCCGATATAGCAGGACCGGAATTGATTTCAACAATTAATGGCTTTGATGTATTTTATTTGATGTGGGTTATTGTTCCTGTATGTTGTATAAATTAGTTCAATCATTAGATGACGGATCTTAGAACATTCACTCAATGGGATTACCATCCGCTTCCGAAACGATTTACATTGTGCCATACAAGGCAGCTTATTGGCGAGTTATCGAGTGAAACGACAGTTGATTCATCATCCAGCCACTCCACCTTGTTCTTGTACTTCTCTAAGAAACCCGTAGTACGCTGGTTCGCGGTCTTATGGATTTGATTATACAACTGGAGAGTTTATAACGAAATTTTCACAATTAGCTGCTTAAGCGAATTGTCGCTCAAAAAATGGCCAACTATCGCTTGAACTTGTCGCTAACTGGCTCTGTTCACTCACTTGCTCACTGCGTGGCCGAGCCACGTGTTCATCAGGAACCTTCGATTTACACTTCGGAAGGTTTGATAAGGTCGTCAGAAGTTAGGAACGACTGTTTTCTTTTCCTGCTGGCCCCCACAACTACGACTCTGAGTTTTCTGTGGAATGTACAGCTTCCTCGCTTGTTCTTCTATTGAGCAATGTCCATAATGAATTGCAACGATTCTGGCTATGTCTTTCCTGGGTCTGGCTATCAAGTAAGTTGTTTCGGATTTATTATAAGTGATCAAAACCTTCCTTGATATAATGCAGTTTGTTAAACTTTCTCAACTATTATTGGATTGAATAAGAAGAATTGAGAATATATTTCCTTCATAACTCCAATGGTCACAAATCAAATTTGTGATTTGATGTGACCGTACTTTCCATTCTTTAAGTCTACATTCTAGATATCTCTTTAGTTTATGAATCAAGATCTGAGAGGAGTTGCAAATCGGTTAGGGCAACCGTCAGGGACAATCGGTAGCCTCCCTATGCTGCCAAGTTAGCTGTTCTTTGAACCTTCTAAAGTACATATCATTGTTATAGCTTTTGTTAAGAGCAGACCACCACTTCATCAAACCATACCTGAAGATCGGTCGTACCACGGCTGTGGAAATCCACAGTGTCATTTTCGAGCGGCGGTATAACTTTTCACCGAATGTCTTACCACAGACATAGAAGACTATGCAGGCCCTCTTTCTTCAATATTCAGTTTCCAGTTTAATTTTCAGTCGAGAATTGCGCTCGAATGTCTTGCAAAGGGAGTGACCTGTAAAAATGTTTTCTATTATTCTGGAGTTATCAGTTCCTACACTTAGAGAAAAACATCAGCTAAAAATTTAACAGATTAATGTCTTGTTAAATTTACAAGATGCACTTTCCCATATCTAGTTGCAGACAATTTAGAAAACTACACGATTCCAATAACATTGTATTTGTGGGTTCTATTCAATTTAAGTTGAATTAAGAAGATATCATGTTGTTTTAACATGAAATTCTTGTAAATACAAACATTTTAAATATTTTGACATGACCGCTGTGTGATGGATGAGTGTTTTTTTTTTTAATTTTCTTTTGGAATCTTCATATGACTTCTCATTGCACATTAACTATACATTGGCGTTCTCAGTGTTACGGGTGTGACTCTGAGGCTCAAGTTTGTATAAATAATTAACAGAATATTCCATATCTCTTTAAAAAAAAAAACTTGATTAATCTATAGAGGCCTTGATGGTAAACTAATTACAATGACAATATATAATGATCCCTTTTCGTTGCGTTACAATTGTGACCTTAGAAAAACTGGTGATTTGCGAATAAGTAATCTATTGTCAATGTGACTAATATTTTCTTCAAATATTTACATGAAAGTTGATAATAAGTTCTATTTTCAAAATGAGAAACAAAATTATGAAAAAAATATCCAAAATATAAGATTGAAATTGTTACGGGTGTGACAGGTTTATGTTACGAGTGTAACTTAGTTTAATTTTATAACGGGTGATTTTTTGGCTGGTTTGGTTTTGGCAACACTGGTTTTGACAGCTGACGTGTGTTTAGTACCTTGTGTCACTGTCAAACAGCTTCAGTTTGGTTTGCAATTTAACCATGGATCGTCTTACAAATGAACAACGCTTGCAAATTATTGAATTTTACTATCAAAATTCGTGCTCGGTTCGAAATGTTCATCGCGCGCTGCTTGTGTTCAGCGATGAGGCTCATTTTTGGTTGAATGGGTACGTAAATAAGCAAAATTGCCGCATTTGGAGTGAAGATCAGCCAGAAGCATTGCAACAGCTACCAATGCATCCCGAAAAAGCCACTGTTTGGTGCGGTTTATGGGCCGGCGGCATTATTGGGCCATATTTCTTCAAAGATGATGCGAATCGCAGCGTTACTGTCAATGGTGAACGCTACCGAGCGATGATAACAAACTTTTTTTTGCCCGAAATGGAAGTTCTTGACTTGCATGATTGGTGAACAGTTAATTTCACGTTTCGGGCCGGTCAATTGGCCGCCTAGATCGTGCGATTTGACACCATTAGATTATTTTTTGTGGGGGTATGTCAAGGCTAATGTCTATAGGGACAAGCCCGCTTCGATTGACGCACTGGAAGCCAACATCCATGCATTCATTCGTGAGATACCGGCCGATATGTGTGAAAGAGTATGCCAAAATTGGACTCAGCGGATGGGCTACCTGAGACGCAGCCGCGGTCAACATTTGCATGAAATTATCTTTAAACATTAAATTGCGAATTTTTTGTGTTTTTTTTGTAAAAAAAGTTCTAAACCTCTTAAAAAATCACCCATTACATGAAAAGAATATAGTAAACAATATTCTAGTGGAAAATTATTGTCGCACGAAGTGGGGAATATCATCACTCTCCTTGTGGAGTAAAGTTTTTGTCACTGGAAATGATATATTGCAATGGGATTTTTTTAAGTGTGGAAGACATGTACTTAAAGTAGAATGAATTCCCAAGTAGGGTAGAAATCAGTTGAAAATCATAAAGATTAAGATTTAAAATGGAAACTTGTTACGACTGTGAAACTGAATTTTTATTATTAGGTTAGGTAAGCATAAATCAAACTTGGTCTGACGGTAGATCGCAATATTGTTCATACTTCTTTTAGTAATCACTGAAGCAAATTTTGTTATCGTATCGATAAATTACATACAATTTTTCGTTACGTGTGTGACACTTACCACGTTATGAATAAACTGTGCACTAAAACATGTTGTATTTACTACTGATTAAAAAAAATGTCACTAAAACGTGCTTTGAGTTTAGTTCATGGCTCTCAAATCGGCAAACAATAGAATTGAAAACTCAGGGTTTCCAACGTCTGCTAACAAAAAACGACTTCTGGAGCAGTTTGTTTTTCTGAGGTTTTAATGAAGCTTTAGATTACTACATAAAATGGGCTCTACTTAAAATGTTTTCATTCCATTATGGTCAGATAATTTTGCACGACGTAAACGATCGGAATATTAGTCTGGAATGAGAACACTTCACGAGCATGACGTCAAGCTCTTCGTTCTTGTTTCTGTTTGTATAAAAGTTGCTTTTCTTTACCCATATCTACCTATCAAAAGTATTGTAACCCCCATTAGTTAGTTTTATTTGTTTTTACTTTTAAAAGCCAAATAATAGAAAATTTAATAGCTTTATTTTGTCACTAAAACTTTCACCAAACTAGCTCCTGAATCTATCCGGATTTATAATGCCATTATATCTTATATGCCCATCAACTTCATAGTCTTAAATCTTTCTATTTTTTTTCAACCGAATAACTTAACCTAACGCCCGAACCACCCGTTCCTACCTTCCTTCCTTCATCTGTAATGATGAGATATTCTCGATAAAAATTTGTCGCCATCAGTTTATAGAATTTTTTTTTTCTTACACACATCCTCTCAGGACAAACTTTTCTAAGAATGTATCCCTAAAAAAATAAAAAAAAAAAAACTTTAAACGGTTTTCGTTTTAAAAGTGCTTACTGATCCAAAACAAAACCTGCCACCCCATTCACTACGAAGTTTATCTTCTTGTAAAACCCAAATCTCGATGACAACGAAATCGAGAGAGAGAGAGAGAGAGAGAGAGAGAGAGAGAGAAGAGCCCAAGGAAGGGAAATATTTTCGTCGATTTATTTTTTTATGCAAGACAGACAGGATGTTCTATGACGTGTTAAGGTTGTTGGATTAACCCAAGAAGAAAATAATGATAAAAAAGTACACCCACTATGTCGAATGTACTTGATCATTATTGAGTTATTTAGATATTTTCAAGAAAAAAAATAATATAATCGGTTAAGTATTTTCGACCTAAATAAATAATTTAAGTCTTATGTACCAAGTTAACAGAAAAAAACATCAGTTCTTAGGCTGTAGGTGGAAGAACAACAGATTAACAGTATTATGAGACCTACATTATTCGCCAATATAATCAACATATTTATCCATACACCTGAATCCGTGAGTGGGAGTCAGATAAACTCTCGAATTGTTAATGATTTCTAAATCTGTGAATATGCGCTGCATGGAAATGTTTCTCTTTCAAATCCAAACCAAAAGTGCTGTCGATCGAAAACAATCCATTAGTTTCCTTCACAGGTGCCCTAAAACAAATATATGTATGATAAGGCCCAGCCTACCCGGGAGTAAAATTCTGGGGATTGATTATTTTATAAAATTTCTTAAATATTCATTATTTATTTTTAATGGGAAAACAAATTGAAAACGGTTAATATTCTGCTGACGGATTCGGTAATCGAGGTGATCAAAGGTTCCCCATCTCATCCCCCTTTTACCCTATTTATTTCTTTGTGCATTGTAAGATGCATTTCAACAAAGACTTATGTATGCTCCTCGGGTCCAGAATTTACCAAAGACGCAACTTACTATAGTGAATTTGCAGTTATGTAATACATTGTTAATTTTTCTTGCAGCAAATTTGAATGAGAGATTGCACTAAATTACAGTCTTAGATAGCAAACGCCACTAAATTACAGTCTGAGATACTTAATTATAGTCCGAACTAGCAGACGTCGTTAAATTACAGTCTGAGATAGTAGATGCCACTCAAATACAGTCGGAATTAAAAAAACTTACTAAAATAGAGTCTAGGATAAAAGAAGTAACTTAATTACAGTCTGAAATAGCAGTAGTCACTTTATTACAGTATGAAATAAAACAAATCATAAATTACAGGCTGAGTTAGCAGAAATCACTAAAGTACAGTGTGAGATACCAGACACCTCAAAATTACAGTCTCAAATAGAACACATCATAAATTACAGTATGAGATAGCAGACGTCACTTAATTTCAGTCGAGATACCAAACGTCACTTTATTAAAGTAATAGAATACATCATAAATTACAGGGTGAAATAGCAGACATCACTACAGTACATTCTGAGATACCAGACGCTTCTAAATTACAGTCTGAAATAGAACATATGATAAATTAGAGTTTAAGATAACAGACTTCACTATATTTCAGTCAGATAATAGACGTCACTAAATGACAGTCTGAAATGGAAAAAAAATATATAAATTACAGTCTGCGATTACCGCCATAACATAGCTACAATCTGAGATATCAAACTTTACTAAATAACTATCTTATATAGCAGAGCCGATGTCACTACCTAACAACATGCTTTAAATCTGAGTTTCCGACCTTATTTTGGAACCTACGCCTTTTGAAACGTTAAATCTCACTATAAGCACAGGAAACGGAGACTTTTACTTCTAAAAAAACAGCTGACAGCTGAATTTTGATGCAGTTCTTTATTTTTTGTATATTTATTTTGACCACAGCTTTTAAATTGCTGGAGTGAAAAGGGTTTTTTTTGGAAGAAATCTCAAGGCAAAATTTGTAGCTTATGAAATTGCACACTAAAAAGATCATACCTACTATTTTTTTTCAGCGCAAAAGATTTATTAAAAAAAAAAATCGTTCGCCGAATATTTTTAGCCCAGCCTTAACTTTTTTGTACATAAAACACACAGTTTTTCAGTAATTCACTTGGTGTTTTTTAATACTTAAGGAATTTTTTGTATAATCAGCTTTCATAACAGAAAACATATTATAAATCTAAGCACAACAAAGGCTAAAAAAAATAAATATTAAAATATTTGCGGAAAAATAAGTGTAGAAACCTCCTATTCCGCACACATTTCCTGCACATGTCAAAACCACTTATGGTATCTTCGAAATAAATGTACAGCGGGTAACTTACGATCTTCCAGGAGGGAAATATAACAGTGGGGCATATTTGCAGCACTTACTCTACATTAAAAAAAAAAAACAAAAAAAAACTGATATTGTAACTTTTTGGCGACACTTTTTCTCCCAATCTACTGTTCTTACGAAAAAATGTGTTATAATCTTTTTTGTGTATAATTTCATTAGCTACAATTTTTATAAACATATTTTTTCCCAACAATAGGTTGTTTTCGAAATATTTACAACATAATGAATTTCACCCGCTTTAGTTTAGTTTAAAAGTTTGGTATCGATGCCAAATGATGTGCTATTCTTTAGAGTCGTTGGTAAAGGTAATCGGCTTTGCCTTTAATTCAGTAAAAACGTCGATGGCTGGTAACTGGGGATACAATATATAGTGCAGGTATAAATAAAAACAGTACATTTTCAGTTTCTATCAAAACAAAGAAGTAGCCAAAATAATTTCTAAAATTCATATTTTCACGAATCCATAACTTGCCTTTATTCTTTATCGTCATTAAAACAAAGGACAAAAAATGAACTGCCAAACTTTTGGGGGAAATAATGTGTTTTCGTATTAAAAGACATTATGATGATAGAATATGTATCTGTTCGCTATATTATATGCGAACAAGTAGACAACTATACCATACCACCCTTTTCTTAAAGGTTATATGAAATTTTTTTCTTTTGTATAATGACGAAAGTCAACGACCTAACCAGATTAGTTCGTTCACCGCCTGGCAGTCTCACCTTCCATATACGTTGCGTTGAGTTGAATAGAATTATTACTTAGATAAAAACCATTTTCTGGGTGCAAAACATAAAGTCTACAATATCTAAATGGTGTTTGTTTGTGTTCCTCTTCGGCGGGCTTAATGAGAGAACATCAATTAGACGAAGCAACAAACCTTATGGCCTTCTTCTTGTTCTTCATATTGTATCATTTTTTTTTTCGTCACGGTCGATGTGAGGAAAATGTTTATAGGGACGTACATATGTAGGGATAATCATGCATCGACCCTAATAGCCCGTAACCATCATTATTACAAGTGCGATAGTTTTTTTTTTTTGCACTTCGAAGTAAGAAAAACTGTTCGTCCGACGTCAATGTGAACCAATTTTTTTTTTTACTTTTTCTGTCATCGAAGAAACTAGCAAGTCACACTATGAGCTTCTCCTGAGCCTATCTAAACTATCTTTACACTATATTGACAGTTCGTTGACCTACGGACAAGACCATCGCCGGCAAAGTGGTAACTAGTACATCATTGAAACCGACTCTGTCCGAACAGCTTTTTCCGGTTTGCTGGTCGAGGAAATGAAAAAAAACCGAGTTATAAAGAAAAACACTTCTTTCCATGTTTCGTGTCTTGTATGTTTTTTTTTTTTTTTTTTTTTTTTTTATATTATTATTTTATTTCTGGTAGTGCAATTTCGTAACCAGAGTACCTACCTAGTCGAGATGTATTCGTTTCTGGAAATGGTCGTGAACTTGACAGACAAAAGTGGGCATAGCAGAAAAACCACACGAAGAAGAAGATGAAGAAGGAAAAACCATATCAAATTATCAACGGCAAGAGGTCGTCCAGGTCGGTCGTGGCTTAGCTCAGGCGAGGCGAACGCGAAGGCTAGGCGGAGGATGGTTGTTTTTTGTTGGTGTCTTTTATGAAGCGTCTTCTTATAGAGGTCTAGGTAAACGGACGATTTGCTATAGGTGTGCCATCATAATCTTTGTGATGAAGTTTCTTGTAATTTTTTTTTTTTTTTAATTTCTCTGTATTGTGTGTGGTGAATTATCATGATAGGGTTATGTTTTCGCTCGGATTGGTAGGTAATTTTGTTAACAAACGTTCTCTTAATTCAAGCGATTACAAAAGCACACAGGCTTAATGCTTGTGTAGTACATCATCACAATTATAATCAGGCAACCACATCGCCAACACATCATCCTGGATTTGGCTGCATTGGATGATAAACGACATGGTTTAGTTAATTGGTCTGCAGTGTCAAACTTGTTTTAATACTCCTGGGAATTCTTATTGGGGATACAAAAAATTTCGTTGGACTTGGGAATACATATTATTTATGCTTTTAAGATGTTTCTGAGACTTTTTCTAGCAAAACTAATCAGTTAAGAGAAGCGGAATGAAATTCCATTAAGATTAGGAGATTATTTCTAGTAGGTAACTTTTTTTTTTTCTGCTTGATAAAAATGGATTAGGGTATTTCTTAATAGGTGATGGAGATTTGACCAACCGTAAGAGCTTATGATGGATTTGTGCACTTTAAATCTCTTACGGGTGTTTTTTTAACATTTTTGTTTTAAAAGTAAAACCAGACAGTACAAAGTATATGTTATGTAAGATTTGATCTTTTTAGAAATTATGTAGATAATTGAAAAATTACTTTTTACATTTCTTTCAAAATAAAGTACTAATGGCTTTGTTGCGTGAAGAAATTCCGAACTGTTACTAAGCATGTCAATCAATCGGAAGAAATTTAAAAAGCTGGTTAAAAGGTCAAATTTGTGCCGCTGGACATTGGTAATGGGAATCTTTAAAGAACTGAGGGAGTTCATCGTCACCGATCCGATGACAGCTCAGATACAGGGCATGCAAATTGTTTTTTATGTTGCAAATATCTCGAAAACGATATTTGTTTTAGAGAAACTTATAGCTGAGACAATTTGACACACAAATGGTCATGAGAATTTTGTTCGTATCATTTACCGTTAGAAAGTTATAGCAATTCAAAAAATTGCAAATATCACAGAATGAACCAAATTCAGCACTTTCTTTCACACCACCTTAGAGCTTGGGTACTATGTAGGTCCTTTTATTTCTATTATATGTCCAGTAGGCCATGAGTAGACCAGGGTAGTACTGCATCCTTTACTAAAAGCTGGAGCTTAAGAACTTACTGTCATAATTTGGTGCTTCAAAACCTCCATCATTGCTCAAGCTGTGTGAGCGGTTGCTCCGTCCTGCTAAAACCAACAATGGTTGAAATACAAATCAACTGCTTACGGCAAAAAAACATTATGTAGACATTTCACCGCCGGCCGTTTGCAAACATTGTGGCACATGCACATTATGACCTTAATGTTGACCCACCTTGTTAGGTTCCGGAATCCTAGAATTTTTACCAATATGGGGGTTTACAGTAATTTATAATTTACAGACATAGGTAAATGGTGTTTTTTTTTTTTAGAGGAATAGAACTTTTAGTAGGCAACACTATTTTAACTGGCGGCCATTTTGTCAGCTGTCAAGTGATTTATTTTTAGTTTGGTTTGGCATTTCAATATGAATAGACTGACGCCCGAACAACGCTTCCAAATTGTGCCCAAATGGGCCCAAAACAAGATTGCCGTTGATCCCAATTTTCATAAGCGAATTTTGGTTAGCGATGAAGCTCACTTTCGGTTGGATGGATACGTCAATAAACAAAACTGCCGTACTTGGAGTGATGATAATCCTCAAGTGAATGTTGAAACACCGTTTGGTGTGCTTTATGGTTTGGTGGAATAATTGCTCCGTACTTCTTTAAAAACGATGCTGGCCAGAACGTTACAGTCAATGGTGACCGCTATAGAGCCATGATTACTGACTTTTTCGTTCATCAATTGAACAACCATGATGTGCAGGAGCTGTGGTTTCAACAAGACGGCGCAACAAGTCAAACAGCTCGGGCCACAATTAATTTATTGAAGGAAACGTTTGGTAACCCCGTAGTTTCATGTAACGGACCCGTGAATTGACCAAGATCGTGCGATTTATCGCCGCTTGACTATTTTCTGTGGGTATATGTGTAGTCGCTAGTCTACGCCGATAAGCCCAAAACGTTTGACCACTTGGAGGACAACATTCGCCGCGTTATCGCCGATATACGACCACAAACGTTGGAAAAAGTCATCGAAAATTGAAACTCCAGATTAGACTATGTCCGACTATGACAGCCGTGGCGGTCATATGCCAGAAATCATATTTAAATTATAATGCCAGAAGATTATCTATCGAATAAAGTAAATTTCATGTCAATTTAAAAAAAATCATCTTTGTTTCATTCCATTTCAAAGTTCTATAAATCTAAAAAAAAACACCCAAAACATTTTTGTATTCATAAATTCATTAAAAGTATTACTTATTTTGTAATTATTAAACTTTTTTGAACATAAATAGTACAATTTTTCCTCCAATCAATTTCTTCTTCTAAAATTTTATTTTCTATAATTTTTGTATATTTCATCAAAATATTAAAAACTAACAACAAAAAGTCATCCCGCAATCAAAACAAATTATTATATTCGTTATTTATATTTAGAAACCTGACGCATTTGGCGCGGCTGTTTCTAGCGTTGACGTATCTCACCTGCTTTTTTCTACCTTTTCACCGCACTTCA
Source organism: Leucozona laternaria (assembly GCA_932273885.2). Lineage (NCBI taxonomy): Eukaryota > Metazoa > Arthropoda > Insecta > Diptera > Syrphidae > Leucozona > Leucozona laternaria. The sequence continues at coordinate 49,887,262 of OW026366.1, forward strand.
TATTTTTGTCTGATTTAATAAAACTGTATATCTATGAGTCTGTGTGTGTGCTGAGTGGGAAAAAATTAAGAAATATTCTATAAGATAAATATCGTGCAGATATGCTATTCCCCACTACGACACATCATAGCTGTGATATGCCTAGAAAATCTTGGCACAAGGCCTAGTTTTTCAATTTTCCGCATCTACCTATACCTACTGTTCGTGTGTGTATATACATACATCTCGCAGAAGAATTTTTTCTAGAAAACTTAATAATGACAGTGTGATGAAGAACTGAATGAAAAGTCCTCGATATCTATGGATCGAGGTGTGTTGGTCGGTTTACTGAAAGCAATTTGTGGTGGACACGAATTGAAGTCTATTTGCTGTGCTGCTATCTCCTCAAAAATATCCTCGATTGAATGCCAAAAATTGTTCGATAATACTGACGATAATAAGCAGTGACGAATGATGAATGGATTTGTAGATGTCCGTTGTCCGTCGGTGCCTTCAAAACTCATCCAAATAAATTATATTTAATAGCTCTAATCATTATTGGGAAACGGGGCGTGTTCTCTGAACGTTGTCATTTCGAATGGGTGGGGGGGGGGGGGGGGGGGGTGGTTCAACTCGTTCCTTCAGAAATGCTTGATAGGGGATTAATTAATTTTATCCGAACTTGATGGGAGGAGTGGGTGATTTTTGTGTTTATTTTGATATAGACATTCTTGGGGATAAGATTGACATTTTAGGGGAACAATAACAGATCAGCTGACGAGGGTGCGGTCTTAATAACAAATATAAAAACATGACGTTTTTACAAAGTGGTATCCTAATTCGGAGTTAGAAACAATAAGCTTCCTGGGGTTGGTAGTTGGCAGTGTTATAGCTGTCAAAATTTAATAAATTAAGTCTAGCACTCACAACTGGAAATGTGAAAAATTAAAGGGGTCCAAAATTGTTTTCAGGCTAGTTCAATCAATTCTGATTATCTGTCTATGGATGAGGGGAGGGGGAGGGGGAGGGGGGGAGACAGAATATGGAGTAGTAAGATGTGAATTTTCCCAAAGTTACTTTAGTAACTGTGGGATAGATGTAAAATTCACATCGAAGATCTTTTTTTTAAACTATGCACTAAAAGAAAAACGATACTCTTTGGTCTTAGAGAGTCTATATACGGCATGAATTGAGTTTGAATACAAGACGTTTATTCCTTATAAAGAGTATCAGAGTATCTTGGTTCATGACATTCTTCTTTAAATATAAAGAATTTAGGACAGCAGGTTCTGACGAAGAGAGTTCTGACGGTCAGTTTTTCATCGTTATATCGTGTGTCTGACCAAAAAAGGCTCAAAGCGCGCTTTTAAAGTCTGTATAATTTGCGGTTTCGCAGCAGACAAAATAACTTTACTTTATAGCTCTTCACAGGGAGTAATCGAATGAACGCTACATCACAAAAGTGAAAAAAATCACAAATCGTGAAAAGTAGGTACATAGTGTCATATGGATGAAGTTAACACCGCCATTTTGGATTTTCAAGAAAAAAGTTATGCTGTTATGTGCTAAATTTATGCTGCCTTGTGCCGTAAATATTATTAAATTGTGCTGTTTTCTGCTCAGTTTTTGCTTGCATACACCGAAAAGATAAATAAAAAATTCGCATATTTGCAACTTTTACAGCTTTTACTTTAAATTTTTTTTTTCGTACACATAATTTGCACAAAACAGCACAATTTTGATTTCTAAGAAAATCAAAATTTTACAAAAAAATATATGCGTAAAATTTGCAAATTTGCGAATTTTAAAAATGTTTACTGCACATGGCAGCACATTACAACACAACTTTTTTTTGAAATAACGAATTTTCATAAAATTATTTTGAATTTTTTTTTTTAACCAAAAATATTTTTTTTTTTTTATTTTTTTTTGGTTTACAATATTTTTTAAACTTACAAGCGTCTGTATAGAAAATTGAAAAATAACGTTCTATGAGATGTACTAATAATAGTAAAAGGTAAAATTTAATCATTTTAAATGGTAGATCTTACTTACTTCGATACACAAAAAATTTTGTATCAAAATCGTGGGAGTCATTTTTGAGCAAAAAAAGATTTTCCTTAACGGTTTTTAAACATTTGTAAGGGTAATACCTGTCTTTATTTTTGGTTATTGATTAATTTTTGTTTAAAATCTTCTATATAATGTTAAAAAACTAATGTTTGCCAGTTTTTAATAAAAATCGACTGAGTCGTTTTTGAAATATTGAGTTTTTCAAAAACAAATTTCAAAGTTTCTTTAAAAATGCAAAAAAAATGTTTTTGTTGAACATTTTGGAACGCAGTATTATTTAAAATGTATCAATCTTTCTTCATCAAAATCAGTTAACCGTTTTCAAGAAAAGCAAAAAGAAAAATATTTGGTTCTTTAGGAGTTACCATTAATAACCATTTTTCGGAACCATTTTTTTTTAATTAAACGGCAGCTTATAACTATTAAAATTTATCGATTTAAAAAAAATAATAATCTGTGGAGCCGATTTTGAGAGAAATAAGAGTGTCCTTTCTGACCAAAAAATTTTGTATGACAGGATTCATTGATAGGTACTGTTATTTGTGGCCCTAAAAAGATGAAAAAAAAAACTTTACGAGGGAATGTCCAAAAAACGCTATTTACCAAGTTTAAGGAAATCCGACCCATCCGACAGACTGACGGGCATATTCGGGCGACCAACTTTTTTCGTTTCCCTATCATCGTAATGCCAAATTTGATCAAAATCTCGAGTTCAATTTTTGTTTACGAATCCATAATGTCCCATATATTACCTACATATATAATTCAAGTAAAAAATCTTATGGGACAGGGGGAGTCTATCACCCCCCCCCCCCCCCTACCATAACCGGGAAAAAAATTACTTAAAATAGAAAACAAAATATTAAAAACAACAGTAACAGCTACAATGCCATATTTAGACCTGTTTGTAAAGCCAGAAATCTCTTCTTTTATTTTCTATGTAATTTTAATAATTTTAAAATTTTGAGTTTGAAAATATTTTTTTTTAATTACTTTTTTTCTGTTTTAAGTAATTTTTTTTCTGTTTTAAGTAATTTGTTTTCTGTTTTAAGTATTTTTTTTTTTTTTTAGAAAATTGCCCTTCCCGGCTAACCGGGAGGAATATACACGCAAAACGCACTGACTGTGCCAAAATCTCTATTTTTATAAAACAATTTTTTAATAAAAATTACTTAGGTTTTTAGGATTCATATTGTAAAATGCCAAACCTTAAACTGAACAAATCATAAATTGGATGACATTCAAGTTTGACAGCTGTCAAAATTACAAAATAATGCTTTTCCGAACCACTTTTATAGCATTGATACCTTAAAATTTCCATTGTAAACACTTTAATGCCTGGTATTCACTTACACGTTTTAACTGACAAATGACGTATTTTGACACGTCTTGTCAAACATATTTCTTCATCAGTACGTACTACAACTGATATGTTTTTGAAGATACCAAATATTTTCTTAAGTTGTTTCGTCTTTCGTCATTTTGACAAATAAGTTGAGAGGTGTAGGAATAAACACCCCTCACCTCATCTGTCAAAAAGATGGAAGACGAAACAATAGAAAAAAGGAATCGTTTAATCAGGCTCTTTGCCTTTTTTAATTTTTCAGTAGAACACAATTTTAATTTTTCTCAAAACCATTGAAGTACTAAAACATTTTTTTTTCTTTTTTATTTCAGGTAAGCTGTTGATTTGAAAAGTGTCTTGTTGAGTCTAGTAAGTAAGTAAAAATAATAATTAACAAAAAAGAAAATACTGCAAATTTCTCCTGATAAAGCTCTAAGTTACAATGTATCTGATGCACGTTTCTTTGTTGATCCCATAACCTTTGTAAGATTGGGGATGATAATCTTCTCGGTTTCCTGTAAAAAAAAAAGGATAGAATTGAATGCACTCAATATGATTTATAATATTGCTACAAAAATGTGCAACAGTGTACAGAAGTGTATACACTATAATACATTATGTATCTTTTCGTCGCCGCAACTATCAGATATAATATACAAATTGATTATTTCAGATTCATGTTCATGCTGCGTGTGTGCACTTGAACAAAACACTTAGATGTAGCATTTTCCTTGAGCGAAATGTCAGAGGAAAATAGGAATTCTGGTGTCCACAGATCCGTGTCGTCGTGCGTCGTCGTCGTCGTTACGGTCGGTAATATCCATTTGGTGTTCAACTCATACCACCATCAGAAGTTCACGATATACTTCAATGCATAGCCTAGAAATTAATATTGCAAAATTCTTCTCCGGAGATAATATAGTCCTCCTGTCGTGGTTAGTGCCTTCCATATATCAAGTCTTATGGTATGACGGACGATTAAGTGAAACATGGCATGTTGAACAAAAATAGAGTGGATATAGGTATGGGTACCTGTGTAGGTATCATCGTTACTTACCTTCGACGACTTGGGCAAAGAAGGGAGGATTAATAAGTGTCTCTTTACCACCACACGTTCGAGCGATGTATGAGGATGCTAGAGGATATGTTAATCTATAAGTGTATACCTTCCTAACGTAGTTTTCAAGCTGTTTTCGGAAGCTTATATACCTATGCTCATTTTTTAAGTTTCTTGTGAACACAGAGAAGAACACGGTGGCTATATTTGCATGAAAATAAAATCAATGTATTTCAAAATACGCTACGCATGCAATGGAATATGACAGGATTTTTAATACGAAGCCATTCATCTGAAGTTCATATATGATTTCCTGTAAATCAAAATAATCTTTAAACTTCTGAAAGTTCATGATTTGACTTCTTGAAATTGAAATGCTGAATTTTAAAGACGAGACTAGAGACATGCCAATTTTAAACAGTTATAACAGTTTGGTTAACGGGCTTTGCGCGACTTAAAACAAAAACGGCGGAGGGCATTCGCCCTGCGGGGCTGCATTAACAGCACTTTTGTAAACCAAAACTGTTATAATTGGCATGTCTAGAGTCACTTCCAAATTTTAAAGCGTAGGTGTCGGAAAAAAAAGTAAATTTATTTCCCACAGTTCACTTTCAATAGCTCTTTACACAGACAGACAGTGTAGGTATCAACACCTTGGTCTATAGGCTTTTGTTTGAGGCCTTACAATGTCGAACATTCCTGATATTCTCTATAAAATGAAACTAAAAAGAAGCAAAGTTAAACCTAACTGCATTTCTATTGTTACCGATTTTTCAATAGGTATAGATAAATATAAAACGGGCTTTTGAATTTTTCATTTTTTTCTGCTCTTTCTTTTTCTCTTACTCCCTCTCTCTTTCTCTTGCTCTATTTCATTTATTAAATGAATACTTTTTGTCTGTGAATAACAGCACAGTACAAAACCATGTCTATTATATTCAATTTCAATTTAACTATCCCCACACGCATACCATCACACCCCTAACGTAGGAATGAGAAATCAATTTATCAAAAGAGAATGAGATTACAGATAACAAAAAAAATAAAATCAAAATTCAATTATAGAATGGCGACATACAAACAAGACACACACATAACAAAAAAATATATAACACCATTATGATTGCAACCATCAGAATATCATCATTGCAATTGCAACAGTACTTCATGGTTTAGAAGGACTCCAGGAAAACATTGTGGGAGTAACAAACTCAAGGCCGTAGTCAAAAAGTGGAGATAGGGATATCACACAAATGAAAAGTTTCTTCGCATCACAAGAAATCAACATATATCTCTTTGAATGACGCCAAGCTTAGCACTCAGAATCGTGCCTATGCTTATTTACACACGCTCCAGCTATCAGTCTTTAGTAAATGCTTCTCACAAAGGTTTTTATAAGTGTCAAGTTGCTTGTTAGTTGCTGCTTTAAAGAAGGGTTAAAGAAGAAATATTGGTTTGTTTTATTTTTTTTTTAAACCTTGTCAAACTGCCCAAAAAGCTTAGCACTCACAATCGTGCCTTTACACACGCTCCAGCTATCAGTCTTTAGTAAATGCTTCTCACAAAGGTTTTTATAAGTGTCAAGTTCCTTGTTAGTTGCTGGTTTAAAGAAGGGTTAAAGAAGAAATATTGGTTTGTTTTATTTTTTTTTTAAACCTTGTCAAACTGCCCAAAAAGCTTAGCACTCACAATCGTGCCTAGGCTTATCTACACAGGCTCCAGCTATCAGTCCTTAGTAAATACTCCTTACGAAGGCTTAGTGTCAAGGAACCTTAACCTAGTTTCTACATGGTTTATAAAGATGTATACTTTATAAACCATGTAGAAACTAGTCACATACCATTAAAACAAACACTTTTAGAGCCGTTTGCTGATACGAAACTTAAATATTTATGTTCAACTAACAAAGTTTATTATGTTCTACATTTTCCTCAGTGTTAACTTTCACATAAGCTCTTATTTTGAATTTGAGCGATGATAACGGGTTATGTTGACTTTGAGGGCACCGGTCGACTAAAAGGGTCAAATCGGACGAACTCGGCGGCCAGTTCACGTCACCTTTGGGTGAGATAACCATGCCCTCAAAGCCCTCGAGCAGAATGTTCATTGTGGCAACAGCTGTGTAGCACGTAGCGCCTTACTGTTGTAACCACTTGTCGTTCACATCCATATCATCCAATTCGGTCAACAGAATTTGGTTATCATCGATCGGTAACGCTCTCCGTTGATGGTGATAGCAATTGTCGTTTTCGAAGATCTATGGAAGCCAAACAACACAACATAACACTAAACAGTGACTTTATGCGGATGTATTGCCACTTGGTGAACCTTTTGTAGATTGGCATCATCCCAAATTCGGCAATTTCGTTTTTTTTTTTTGACGTGCCCATTCATCCAAATATATAGGCTTAATTGAAATCGGGGTGCGCTTCCAACTGCTCCAAAACCAAGTCAACGAACTCACGTAGTTGTCTATGGTAGCTTTCATTCAGCTCGTGGGTAAGGTAAATTTTGTACGGATATAGGCCCAAGTCCCGACGTGAAATACGCCAAGTTTAAACAGCAGAAAGGCCAAGTTCTTGCGAGTGACGAGACATTGATTGTTCGGTTTTTGTTTTTGCGATGATGTTTTCGGCAGATCTTGCGTTTCGTCGACGAACTAGTGTTTACTGAACCGATCGACTTGAATTTGGACAGCAAATGTTGAATAGTCGACTGGGAAGGACGCGCATCCTTGCCACAAGAAAACACCTATTTTGATAATAAAGTTTTATCATTTGCACGTGTTGCTTAATATATACACTGCCATGAACTGTCAGAATCTACCCTGCCCAATTGTGATTGAATGTTTTCTGACTACGGCCTTGGACATATACCACCCACCATAGACGTGTGGACCTAAACTGTGTAAAGGTATAGTTTAGTTATTAAGTAAATGGTGGTGGGTGGTGAGGTAATGATAATAAATTCTAAAAAAGAATACCAATGCGAGAGAGACAGCAAATAAAAATTAGAAATATGAAAAAATAAAACAAAACGCACAACTTTCCTCCTCCGAGTCAAATAAAAGGACTTTTAATCAAAAATGTTATATCAGGCCAAAGCACTCATATTCCTCTTTAGGGTTGTTTTAAATATTTTTTTTTTATAAAGTTTAATTGTGAACAAACATGGATATAGGATATATTCTTCTCTTTTGTATCTTTGTATATGAGAACGGATGAATAGTTCTTTATGATGGATGGCCGGGTGACTAGTGACTACTGTATGGATTGGATACAACTCATTTATGCAGCCGATTTAATTCAATTTAAGAGCAATACACTTTTATAGACCCGGGATCCGGGATTTCAATTGAAATTCAATTTAAAAAATCTCTGATAAAAGTCAGATGCTAGTGTTTAATCAACAAGAGTTGGTAGGTATAGGTGGGTAATAGTTTTGAATAGGAGTTTAAAATGGATGAGTTTTGATTGAACAATTCCTATATACACGACAAATTCTTATTCAATATAGGAAATATTGGAGACATAATTTTTTTTTTTACGTCACTATGTTAGCTTATTTGATATTCAATTTTGTATTTGATGTTCATATGTTTGGTGCATCAAAACAAAGACAAACGGGCATTGACCAGACAAGAAATAAAGTATCCGAAATATAATGGGTGTTTTTTTTTTAATGGAATAAAACTTTAAGTTGGCAACACTATTTTAACTGGCGGCCATTTTGTCAGCTGTCAAGTGATTTATTTTTAGTTTGATTTGGCATTTCAACATGAATAGACTGACAACTGAACAACTCTTTCAAATTGTGCCCAAGTGGGCTCAAAACAAGATTGCCGTTGATCCCAATTTTCATAAGCGAATTTTGGTTAGCGATGAAGCTCACTTTTGGTCGAATGGATACGTCAATAAACAAAACTGCCGTACTTGGAGTGATGATAATCCTCAAGTGAATGTTGAAACACCGTTTGGTGTGCTTTATGGTTTGGTGGAATAATTGCTCCGTACTTCTTTAAAAACGATGCTGGCCAGAACGTTACAGTCAATGGTGACCGCTATAGAGCCATGATTACTGACTTTTTCGTTCATCAATTGAACAACCATGATGTGCAGGAGCTGTGGTTTCAACAAGACGGCGCAACAAGTCAAACAGCTCGGGCCACAATTAATTTATTGAAGGAAACGTTTGGTAACCCCGTAGTTTCATGTAACGGACCCGTGAATTGGCCTCCAAGATCGTGCAATTTAACGCCGCTTGACTATTCTCTGTGGGGATATGTGAAGTCGCTAGTTTACGCCGATAAGCCCGACACGATTGACCACTTGGAGGATAACATTCGCCGCGTTAATGCCGATATACAGCCACAAATGTTGGAAAAAGTCAACGAAAATTGGACCTCCAGATTAGACTACGTCCGAGCCAGCCGTGGCGTGGCGGTCATATGCCAGATTATAATGCCAGAAGATAATCTTTGGATTAAAGTAAATTTCATGTAAATTTAAAAAAATCATCTTTGTTTTATTCCATTTCAAAGTTCTATACCCCTAAAAAAAAACACCCCTCCGTTTTGGATCCGCGCACGTTGATGTTTACACATATTAACCGTGAGTCCCGCCCTCACACAATTTTTTTTAGACCTGTGGTTTGAAATGAAACGCATATAATGTTATGGCCAAGAATTTAGCTTTATTATAAAGATAGGGGTTTGCCATTATGTTTTAAAAATGATTTCGGGCAAGTCGCGTGAACCGAACCGTTATTTTGGTAGTAAATTTGCACGATTTGCAAACGTTGTTTCATTATGAAATGGCAATCCAAACTGAGCATAAATCAAGTGACAGCTGTCAAAAAGACCAACTCCGAAAAAAAGTATTGCCAGATTGAAAACCACACGTCTAAAAAAAAACACCCTTTACAATGAAAACCATGAATCAACCGAAATCAACACTTTTGGAAATTCGAATTCTTGCGCTCTGAATGCCTCTTGTTTTGCCGCATGTGCCGGACTCATTGTTAAACCAGAGGTTTCTTGCTAGTGTTTGTTTATTGTGTAAGTCCCAGCTTCTGGGCAGTGTTGCCACTGATTCTTGATACTTGATGGCAGAAGGTTCACTTAAAATTTTTTTTACTTCGAAAGGCTTTAGCAATTTATCAGAAAGGCCTCTTGGGCGCCATTTCATCCATGCAGATCCTTTTTTTTTCTGTTCCCAAAGCCAGTTCCTTATGTTGCTTATGTTTGTTTTTATTGCTCCAGTAAAACATAGTCATAAATATTATCCAAAGCACATTAAAAATTCCAACAACAACATGTCTTTAGTTTAACTCTGCCCCCCAGGGAAAATACATTATTATGTACCTACCAGTACTTCCATAATATTTCTAAACTAAAAGTCTAACCTTTCCTTTCTCTTCAATGCATCACTTAAAATTTTACTATCGACCAGCCGTCATTTTGGAAAATAGCTAACTCAATTTTATACTCAACTAATCCCTCTGGAGTTCAAATGAGCACATGTTTTCACAGCATGTATGTGTAGATATACATGACGTGTTGTCATCATCATAATCATCAGCAATTCACCATCTCCACTCAACATACATAGGTGGATTGAGCTCTCTACATGAAAACCCTAATCCCCCGTCGTCGTTGGGCTTATTGTAGAAAATCTAAAAATAACATATAGTTAAATGCAAATATATAGATACTCATGCCTTTGAAAAGATACAACATGAGTAGCACTATTGCATTCTTCTAGCTATATATCCTCAGCTGCGTCACAAATCACGCCTTGCTGACTGATGGATTTGTTCGTCGGTTGATCAATCGTTGTTTGGAACATGGTTCCGATAAATTTCGACTTGAATTCGATCACAAATCACAATGCAGTAGGAAACAAAATAAAAAAAAAAAAAACAAAAAAAACAGAAAGAACATGTAAGAAAAAGAACAACAAGGAGAAAAAGAAGCAATTCTAACTGTATCTTCTGAAAGTCAACTCAAGTTAATTCCACACCACCTGGGGATATACCTTACCTACCTACAAGAAAATGCCAAAGATACCTGCCTGTGCTTCCTGAGGAGATGATGAGGTAAGCTTATATAAATACACAGATACAAATGCACCCAACTGGAGTTCCGTCATTCCAACCACACACAAAAAAGATCAAGCTGTTAAAACAGGTCTTGATAAACCCATACCTACCACAACAACAAGTTGCCGCAACTTATTTGTATCGCACCAGCATCAGCAGCATCAAGTTTGTGATGATATTCTGTGTGCTTGCTATATGTAGGTACCTACCTAGCTTATCTTGAATCCACGGTGCTAAATCTGATCTCTTGTGGCAAGTAACACATTCCACTGGCCGCTGGAACTGGAAGTCCATCAATTATAACTCCAATTCAAGCCATTGACTTTTGTGCCGATTATCGCACGAGACAGAGTGAGAACCAGTTTTTTTTTTCTTTCTTTCTTTCTTTCTTCTTATTGTATTCCAGTCCATTCGTGCTGCTCTTCCAGTCTCAGTTGTTTATCTTCTTCTTTATATGTAAAACCAAGCCTCTTCCAGTGAAGCTCGAGCTACTTTAAGTTCGTTCACCGGGCGCATGCGTGACGTCGGTCCTCGCTCGTGGATGGATTTTCTTCTTCTTCTTCTTCTTCTTCTTCTTCTTCTTCATCTCTTCTTTTTATTTAAAGCTACAACTTGTTGTAGTGGTGGTGTATTTCTTTTGCGCAGTTAGTGGCAAAATTGAGGCCAATTCACATTAAAATTCACTCCTCGATACTCTTCGTTCTTCGAGAAGAGCTTGTAGCTTGTAGTGTTTGATGAAAAATCAACAACACCAACTGCGCATGCTTTCAGCAGAAGCTTGTCTCCTAGAAACCTCCTCGTTTCTCTAATTAGTCATTTTGGAATAAAGTATTGCTTCTATCAAGATTTTTGTATAGTGAAACTTGATTGGTAGTAATGTTAAGGCCACCCGTCACCTGACGTATTTATCTAGATAATGAAAAAAATTTATATAAAACAATCGTGACCGTCAATCATTATATGACATAAAACAGAACAGTAACAACAACAGCATCGTGAACAATTCCCTGACTAAAAGAGAGGAAGACTAGAAGCTCCCAATGTAATTAAGAACTGTCACACAGTGTCAACCTGTCAAACTCTGAGCTTGTGCTCGATTTGTAGCAAAAGTATCTACCTAAATGTATCTCGTTCTCGTTCTCGTTCTCGCTCTCACACCGATTGATGATTGATAGAGAGTTGATTAATTGTGAAAATTTCTTGGCGATCTATGATTATGATTTAGAGAAAAGAATCGTATAGCCTGATATTATAATAGGATGAGATTATTGAACCTTTGGTGCGGTGCTGTGTGGTGCGGCATGGCTGGGTCTGTGGCGTGCTGTTGCTGTTGAATTGAGTTATTAGTATAGATTCTATCTTTTATTATAATTTTGCTTCTTCCTCTTTGCTATGATTCTTCTTTGGATACAGATATACCTACATACATACATATACCTACATAGATACCTATTATACAATAAATGAGGATGGGAAGGTCAATTACCTTTGCTATCAAATGAATGTGAGTTCGAGAGAATGGAATTAGATTGGTTGATGATTGCAGATGTTACATTCTATAGATATAGATGGTGAGGGGTTATTATCTAGCAAATAATGCTATGCCTGCGGAATAAAAAAAAAAATTGACGAATGTTTTGATTGATGTTGTGCTGTGAAGTAAAGGTAGTCTAAAAAAGATAACTCAGAAGTAGGTATAGGTTTTAGCTAAGGGCGATTGCTAAAAATAAAACTTTGAATTTAAGCCATTCTTTCAATACCTCGTAGGTCGAAAATCTCATGTTTTTTTTTTTATTTATCCTTCCGCTGAATGAATATGGTTGTGTATACGCTTCGCTAAGTGGACCTGCGATCGACTTAGAGAATATGCCGATTTTGCCAAAAAAAATCATCTTTTCAGATGAAGCTCATTTTGATCTTGGCGGGTAGTAAACAAGCAAAATTGTCACATTTGGGGCACAGAAAACCCGCACGCATACATTGAAAAGCCGATACACCCAAAACGAGTCACTGTTGGGTGCTGATTTTGGTCCAGAGGCATAATTGGGCCATTTTTCGAAAATGAGCAAGGAGTGGCCGTTACAGTCAATGGCGATCGTTATCGGGCCATGTTGAACGAATTTTTGTTCACAAAAATTGAAGAGGAGGATATTGGCAACATTTGGTTTCAACAGAACGGCGCTACGTGCCACACAGCCGAAGCTACACTCGATGTTTTGCGCCATTTTCAAAAAAAAAAAAGAGAGTTATTTGGCGGCCCCTTTACTAATCACTAATTTCCAATTTACCGACTTGTATACTTTTCACGTCGGGCTAAACCTAAAAAACATTTCACACCAAAAACAATTCAAAAGTCATAAAGAACACTCAACCAAAAACCAGAAAAAAAACCCCTCAATGAAGAACAAACGTTTTATCCATAAGCTTCGCCACGTTTGCACATTCATCAAGGCACAAAAAAAAAAAAAGAAAAAAAAAAAACAAGTCGCTGATGTATACTTTCTATGGCTTTCCTATACAGCGACAATTGCAGCCACCGCGCTAATAAATTTAAAATAATTCAAGCGATTAGTTTAAATGGCAGAAAACACAACTTAAAATTACCATCAACCTGAGTGTATATGAGTATATGTATAAGAATATAAATATAGTAGATAGTCTTAGTCTGACAATTTTCACTTGATATAGTCCTTGCTAGCATTCAAGCACCCTACACACATATTTATGTACGTACATATATCAAAAAACAATGCCACCAACCACCATGAAAAGACAACCAACACCCTCCATCAATCATCATCGTATAGGGAGTGTATTCTTGGTTGTGTATATTTTCAGTAAGTGGAATTTTTAAAAAGTTAAGTGAAATCAAAATGAATAAAAGATCCATATTGTGCGATGAAAGATGATGTCAATGCCATGTTCAATAATTTTGTTGATATTTAGGGGTTGGTAAAGTTAACAAACGAATTTAATACAAAAACTTTATTATTTCCTTTGTTCGTAACTCTTTTTTTTTAAACAAAATTCTAGGTACCTTTATTAGGCTTAAGGTCAATTTTGTATAAAGATAGAAGTGACGTTTCGTACGATGTTACAACCCTTTTGGCACCTACCGAAGTTTTGTGGCGGTTTCGACTCGCACATATCCTTTTGTTCTTCTTCTTTAGCGGCATGACGCTATTTCACGATTTCAAATGGCTTCTTCGAATGTTCTATATAAACAACAAATCATAGGAGTTACTTTTTAAGCTCTTTCAAATGAGATATCAATCAAGTCTGTGCCACTTGTTCATATATCCGGTGCAATGGCGTGCGAAAGAAATTTATCTCAAACGTGATGAGATGACTCACCACTTTAAACAGTAAGGTGAAAGTTATAAAACAAAAACATAATGTGCGCGTAACCTTCGATTGGCGATTGAGGCATATATTTTTTGTCAAATCGTGTTTTCATAAATAATAATTATTCAAGGTCAAATGTCGAAAATTTCGCTTTTTTCGCGTATAACTTTTAAACGGTAAACGCTATCGAAAAGTACTGTATAAAGAACTTGTAGATTATTCAATTCTGTGCAAAAAAGGTTAAAACACTTTTATTCCTCCGATTTACGGTTTGAAAGATATCGCCATTAAAAAAAAAAAAAAAAACAGTAAATTGACCAAAAAAATCGAAAAAAAAACTGACTCCCTACAAGAAAATAACAAAATTTCTTATTCCCAAAAGATATCATTATTTCAACAAATTGGCAAAAAAAAAAAAAAAAAAAATAGGTACCGTTTTTTTTTTAATCTTTACTTTGGCGAAGTTGTCGAAAAACAATAAATGAAATTGAGCACTTTTATAGATTACTAGTGGGCTCACCCGGCCTCGCACGGGTAGACAAACCTTACCTTCACATACAAATTACAAAAGAAAATATAAATGAATATTAAAGCTAATTTTTGTATAATCGAATTCTACTTTATGGGTTTTAACCTACTTCACGTTATGAATAGCTTAATATTTAAAAAAAAAAATGATATTCTAAGTCTAACCTTTATTACTGTCCCAACACAGAAAGATTTTTTTGTAATCGAAAACTAATGTTTTGTTTTTATCCCATTTCACTCTATAAATAGCAATTTTTTTTAGATAACCTTTCAAACACAATCAGATGCCACTTTTCATTTTACCCCATTTCACCCTGTAAATGCTAATTTCCTGAAAAAAATCTCTAAGGCCATTCACTAAAAACAATCTTTCAAATCGGATATTTTTTTTATTTTTACCCCCTTTCACCCTATAAATAACAAAATTTAAAAAAAATATCTCTAAAGCTATTTCCTAAGAAATACCTTTCCAATAAAAGACGAATTTCTCAAATCGGACTTTTTTTTATTTTTACCCGATTTCACCCTACAAATAACAAAAGTTGAAAAATGCGGACAGTTTTTTTTTTTTTTATTTTTACCCCATTTCTCCATACAAGTTTTAGAATTTTGAAAAAGAATATCCCAAAAGCCATTTTCTAACCGCCTACAGTGTCACATGTTGAACAGTAATTAAATTGAACTGAAAAAAGAAATGTGCACCTACAGCGCCACCTGTTGAGAATTTTCTAAATTTTCTTTCTTCTTAAACCTTCGCGGAGCAATTACAAACAAAACCCGTAGCAGGAAGTGTATAATTTGGTCCAGTCGTTTTAATGTTTAAGCATCCGAACACACCACGATCCATTTTTATATAAATATATAGGGTGTAAGGCGGGAATTCGTCAACTTTAAATTGTGATTTTCGAAATAAATACTAGCGGGTTGAGGTAAGCAGGAGAGGTAACATTCAAAGCGCAGGATTTGCGGAATTGTTAGTCGCCATGAGTCACTGGTCGGGGTTTGAAAAATATTCTTTCAAAAAAATAAGACTATTTTTTTTCGGTACGAGCGATAAATTACAAAATATAACGATTATGATAATTAATCGCTTAACAATCGAACAACTCGTTGAAATTATTAAAACTGACTATACAAAAGTGGTGATTCAAACGTAGCCACTTTTCGTGCATTTCGCGATGATTATGGTCGTCATAATCAACCGACTACGGAAGCAATCGGTAAAATTGTGAAGAAATTTTGAAGAGAGTAGAAGCGTTACTGATGTCGTGAGGCCTGCTCATCATCGTAATGCACGCTCAGTCGAAAATATTGCTGCTGCAAGTGCAAGTGTTGCTGATGATCCGAATTTATCGATTTCCCAGCGTTGTTCGCTGCAATTGACGATATGTGGTTCCAAAAAGACGGGGCAACAAGTCACACAACACGACCAATTATGGCTTTATTGCGTGAGAAGTTCCCTGGTCGTGTAATTTTACGTTTTGGCGACGTCAATTGGCCACCAAGATCGTTTTTCACACTCAATGGGCAAAGTCGAAACTTTATAATGAAATAAAATTTTCATCAAAAATGTATCGCTGTATATGTTTTATTTAGCTTTACTTTCGAAACCGAAAAATTAATGACTATACATATTTCAAAAAAGTGAAGTTTCGAAAATATAGGTTTTTTTTTTTTATATACAACTCTTAACGGGTAATTTTTATCGAATTTTGTGTTCATAAAATGTTAAGGTTATTTCATTTTTAATAAGAAACCATTAAAATTTTTTTTTTTTAGTAGCGATAATTCAAAGGATATTGTTATTTAAGAAAAAAATGGGTAAAAATTAAAAAAAAAAATACTGGTTTTTTGCTCTTTACTTTTAAATGTCGAAGTTTGGTTGAAAACTAATTGAAAACCTTCTCATTTTATAGATTGAAATATTTACTAAAAACAATTATATAATAGGTTTTTCCATATGAGTAATCAGTTACAAGATATTGCGACTTCAAAAATGGTCAAATGGTGAAGTTGAATGCGAAAAATCGATATTTTCGACACTTTTTCACTTTGAAGAATAACTTTTTATGAAAACATTGCAATGAAATTTCTTTATGCCAAAATAAAGAAAGTTTTGTTTAAATATCTTCACCTGGAATAACAAAAAAAAAAATAAAAAAAAAATACCTTTGACAAATAATGTCGTTCCAACGTTTAATGCGACAAAAGCGCTAGTATCAACAGAATGATTGCATTTTAATATCTATCTCGGAACTTTGAGTTGTTATAATTCCATAAACACAACAGTCGACATCTGATGCAGCATTACAGCTTAAGATAACTTGAATTTCCGATGATCGACTTTCGACAAAAGTCGTTTATCGTTCATTCAAACGACATTCGCAATAAAAGGCAATATCTACTGAATATTATTGTCGAAAAAATTGTACCTTCGGTCGTCGTTGGTGAGAAGAATAAATAAACAAATGCATACTGTGGGTAATGTTTATGATAATAAATTCACAGTTAGCTAATTAAAGAAAAATTGCATAAAGTCGTTGTTATTTGCGGCGTTGTTCGACTGCAACTTTCACCTGTTTCTTGCAATATTTTTTGACTGCTTGTATACATTTTCAATAAAATAGAAGAATTTTTTTTTTACAATTTTTCTCAATACATTTTTAATGAGGTTACTTAAAGATGGTGCAAACAATTTTTTTTTTTATTATAGGCAGATACATAAGGAAATCATAATCGTTAATCAATTACTATTTTCCTTTCAAATTTTGCATCACAACTTGCTGTATATTACACTAAGTCCTATTTTAATACTATTTCAGTTTTTTTTTTTTTTTTATTTATAAATAAAATAACCTTTAATTAGGTAAACTCATAAACCAATCATAATTATTGAATTTGAAAATATTTTTCTTCGTTATGATTCGAAAAGAAAAGCCTCATATCATATGTATAGGTATATTGTATGCGTCTACGACCATATACATAGTTGTTGTTTTTATTATAAATTTTCACCACAAAATTTCGCCACCCATTTTATGTGTCGTGCGCTAGAAAATCGCCTGTTGCATTTCACTTTGTTCGCTCATGCATCGTTGTTGTTTAAGTGCTTTTCTTTCTCTTTCTCCTCTCTCTCTTTGTCTATGCACCAATTCATTTCCGTGAGAAATCAACACACATAATTTTTTTCGAACTGTGACTGGGGCTCTCTGTTTCTGTATAACACTTTGCAGAAAACTGCAAACATGAATAAATTGATATCAAAGAAGAAAGTTGGAAAAGAGGGAAAATTTGAAACATGAAAAATCTTTGATGGCTCTGGGAATGGAAATTGATATCAAAAAAAGAGAACCTAGCACAGTGCCATTGAGTAAGAACAAGAAGTGTGGTGAATTTGACTATGAAAACGCGACCAACCACTAGACAACAAATTATATTATAATGCTGTTCTCAATGTGATTAGTTCTCTTTTCATATCATCCGGTTCATTCTGCCACCCATATCACCATCAGCCATCACTGCACCCACCCAATTTTCCCAGCGCTCTCTCTCTCTCTCTTAATCTCACTAAGTTCTCTTTTTTCGTCTGGAAAACCTATTTTCATAATTTCACCACCATTCTTGGATGTTGGGGTAAAAGAATGGAAAACAACTGATAATTACTCATATTGATGGTGGACAACAACACTGTTCTCATTTCCATGACACAATCATATCCTCGCCTCACCTCGCATAAATGGTTGCATGTTTGGTTAGAGAGTCTGGAAAGTCGCATGTTTTCTGTTTTCTGTTTTCTGTTTGTTGAACATTCATTTCATGCTGTTGAATGTTTTTCACCAATTCCAATGTGGGAGTGTAATGGCTTTATGGGTGGTGGTGGTAGGGTAGCGAAAATGTATGATCTATTCACCGAAGAAGTACTAATTATAATTTTATGACAAGGTATTGCCAGAGTAGAAGCTAGTTATAAAGAGTTATAATTATTCATATAGAGAAAAAGCTTATTGAAATAGATTTAGTAGAAACACCTCTGTATGTATGTGTGTGTGTGTGTGTGTGTGTGTATGTTTGGTGTCTGAACTGAATACAAAAGATGACTTATTGCCTTTGGTTTGAAAATAAATAAATATATTTTTTTTTTTAAATATTTTCAAACTTATTTCATGTTGGACTTATTATGACAAAATGGATATTAAAGAGAAAAGTAAAAGACCTTGAAATGAGTCTTTTTTATTTGTTTTTATTATATGTATTTGAAGAACCCAGAGGTGATTTAGGGAATTTTGAAGATTATTAATCAAGTTGTTGATTCTTTTTTTATATACACAATCATTTTTTTTTATTTTTATATATAATTTTATAGCACCTGGTGTGATAGTAAAGATGTTTTCGGGTGATAGATCATTTTAAGGTGTTTTAA
This sequence comes from Leucozona laternaria, assembly GCA_932273885.2. Lineage (NCBI taxonomy): Eukaryota > Metazoa > Arthropoda > Insecta > Diptera > Syrphidae > Leucozona > Leucozona laternaria. Next base: position 49,906,108 of record OW026366.1, read on the forward strand.
AATAATCAAAAAATTGACAAATACCGTTGGAATTTGTGTCAAAAATTTTTAAGATTTTTTTTTTTTCAATGACAAGTCAAATTGGAGCGAGTGGGGAAAGGTCATCATAATATGGGAGGTGGGACTTTTTAAACTCCTATTATGAGGGTGTCAAGTATCTTGAGATGTTACCTGTTTTCGTTTAGCACCAATTTTAGCCCAAAGCTCATTTATAAAAACAAAATGGGAATAAAAATGGTAGAAATTGGTAGTTTTAGAAGTAGGTAAACGAATAGATCTATTTTTTCTATGTAGAAGTAAATTCAGTGAGATAAGTGTTTTTATTTTTTTTTTGTGTTAATGTAGGTTTTGAAGTTTTCTAGCTTTGGAAAGTAGTAAGAGCAATTGGGCTCGCGTTAATATTTTTAGCACAAATATTTTACCAAACATTTGTTTTTGGGCTAATTTCTTAGATGGGGTGTTCCATTTTTCGAGCCAAAGGGATTGCCCATTTAACAATGTAACCTCAGCCATCAAGAGTGTACACGAACGAGCTTGGAATCAAATGAAAGGTAACGTTAAGTTTGTTATATGAGTGAAATATTTTCAAAATCTTTCATCAGGAAGTCGAGATATTTGAGCTTGAAGTTGCCAATAGCAAAATTAAAATTTCAGTGGCTTTTTCCAAATAATTGTGCATAACGTGCAAAATAAATGATGTACAAAAATTATATATATATCAAATAAAAGGTACCGATTTTAAAATAGTAACACAAATATTTCGCTATGTTTAGTAACATTTTGAGATATTAAGTGTTTACTTCTTGAAAAGCAACTTGTTTTGCGCGGCCTTTGGCACACCGTTCATTCATTGATGACATATATTTTTTTTAGCACTAGTGAAAAGGTTATTTTATTACCTTTAAGTACATTAATCAAATAAATTTCTACTTATACACTAAACATTCTTCAAAAGGCACATAATTATGGCCAAGGAAAAGTGTTTTTTTTTTTTTTTTTTTTTAGTTATATTTATTAAGCGCGCACTAAAGGGGTTGTGACTACCCTTAAAATGATAAACACAGCACGAGCGATTAGGTAGATTGGAAGGGATTGAAAAAGAGATACCGATGCACATTGGTTTTAAATGTCTGAAGATCATAATGGGAGGGGAAAACCGGGCTGGGTAGAGCATTCCACATTCGTGTAGTGCGACTAAGGAAAGAATCTCTGTACTTAACCGTACGTCCGAAGTTGGGCTCAAGGGTAAACTGATGAGCATTCCTAGAAGCGCGACTATTACGGTTGAATTGTTTAAGGGGAGGAATGCAACTGGCTATTTCACTAGAAGACTGCTTATAGAAATAGCGGTAAAATGATGATAGACATGAAACATTGCGACGGTGCTCAAGAGATGTAAATGTTTCCATTATAGTTCTTTCACCTATCATTTTTAGAGCTCTCTTTTGTATTCTATCCAATAGGCTCAAGTGGGTTTTTGGAGCACCTGCCCAAATATGGGAGTTGTGCTCAAGTTTCGGACGAATAAAGGCTTTGTAAAAAAAAAAATAGAGACAACTGCATCGCAAGAACTTGCTCTTGTGGTTAAAAACTGCATGTAGCCATTCACATTGAAGATGCATTATGTTATGACGTCTTTAACAACAAATTATTGAAAGAGTTAAAAGTACCTACTAAAAAAAAATATTGTCTGTTTGCTTAGTTTTTTGTTTAAAAAAAAAATGTACATATTTCGAAAATTTTTAAATGCAATATTGTTTGAGCTATTGAGGAGCACCAGATTGCACAATTATAACAAAATCGGTCAAACTATGGAAAAGATATAGGCGAATAACCCAAAAATAAGACAATTTCTTCAAATAAACGTAGAATGCCGTTATGTGAATTTCTTGCCAAAAACCTAAAACGCAGTTTTCGTACAATTACTTTGTTCATTCCAGGTATGAAGTTTAATCGAAATTGTAAGATCCATTTTTGAGAAAAATTGAAAAAAAAAAACCAAAATCATTGTATGGCAGCTACCCCTTCTAAGTGAGCTAAAACAAAAATTTGAATTTCCCCTCTAGGGAATCACATAAAAATGCTCTGTAGATACCAAATTTCTTTCAAATCGGACCACCCGTTTAGGCTGTAGCTCAAATTACAGTAGACGCACAGTCGCACAGACCGACGGACGGCATGACGAAACTCACTTTTTCGGACTTTTCGATAATCCTAGTGTTAGTTTTGATTACAATCTCGACCTTTTTTTTTATACGAAACCGATATACATATACATATGTACTTGCCGTAATAGGGTAAGTATAAAAAAGGAAATGGCAGCAAACCCTTCCATACAATTTTTTTCTTTTCTCGGCCCAACCTACACCTCTAGCCTTTTGTCGCATCTTGTACAAAACACCCTGTACAGGTAAAGTGGTTATATCAATCATCAACCGTTTTCTTGGTTGCGGTCATCTTCGCTATATCCCGAATCAAAACCGTGTTTTTGAATTTCGATAAGAAAATTGTGTTTGACAATTTTGTGTTACAAAATTCTAATTTTTATCTGGTCATTAAATTGTTCTTTCAGCAATAGCTACCCTAAAAGCTGAAATTTGGTCATTTCCGTCTGGCTAAAAAAATCTCACTTATTCTGTGTATAAGCTATCATATGCAAAGTTTGAACAAATATTTTGTAGAACTAATTCTTCTTGCGACAGATGACTTAGGCTGTTTCTTTTTTTTTTTCAATTTTATCAATAACACGAGTTTTATTCGTGTAAATCGGAACTAACTTCAATTCAAGCTCCCTCTCTGGTACCCTAACAAGCTCAACAAAAAAAACCTTCCCCAATGAAATATATATGTATATAAAAAAAAAAACTAAATGTCCTAGACTATGAAACAACAACAACCCGAGTATTCTCTCAAAACAGTTTATAAGCTCCGGTCTCTATAATAGGCGTCTTTTTTTCCAATCACAAAGCTAACTGATAGATTTAAAAGAACGACATCGGGGATTAGGTACGTCATCACGGAACAAATTTGACGTTTCCATACAAACTATCGATAACAACAGTATGCAATTAACGTGCGCCGGTAACACAGTTTTCTCTGCGCTTAAGTAAACCCCCAAATAATGATTGGGCTGTGCTTAGTCAGTAGGGGATTAACTGTTCTTGCATTCAACATGTACCTAAATTATTTAGCACTGACCTGTTTTTTTTTTTCGTCCAGTTCCTTCGGGGATTGGAAAAACTCCAGTTCCGTCACTGATTGATATGGATTTGAACATAGACAAGCCGTCTTACATATCCTATACCTACATATACACTGGTGGACATGGAAATAGGACACTTTTTTTTTAATTAGTATTTTTTATTAAAGTTTATGGAAGAGTTAATGTTTAAATATACAAATATTTTTTTGCTATTTTTAAAAAAAAAAACCTATTTTTCTGATGGATAATAATCCGTCTATTGAAGTATTGCAGTCATTTCTATATGTAAATAGATACAAATACCACAATTAATACAAAGTAGCTTGGACATATAATTAGCACATAACCTGCAAAAGTAAATTTACCTTCAAATGTCAACATGAAAGTTAATATTTAGTTGGAAATCCCTTGTTTGCAATCACAGCTTGACATCTTCATGGCAAACTTTCGACCAATTTCCTCCATCGTTTAATTGGTATTGCATACCAAGCACTTTTGATGTTTTCCTATAATTCTTCAAAGTTTTTTGGATTTTTACCTTCGATTTGGCGTTCAATGTCATTCCCCAGATTCTCAATCGGGTTGAGATCGTGAGACTGAGCCGACCACTGCAAAACATCCACAAGATTATCCTCTAAACACAATTTCACCAAGCGAGAAGTATGCTTCGGATCGTTGTCGGGCATAAAATGCCATGTCAAAGGCAAATTGTCATCAGCGTAGAGAATCATGTGATCTTCCAATATGTTCTTATACACATTTTGATCCATTTTTGAATTAATCTTTACAATTGGACCCACTCCGTGCCAAGAGAAAGCTCCCCACACCATAACATTTTCCCCTCCGTGTTTTATTGTTTTGTGGGTGTATTGTTGGTTAGGTGGACGCCAAACATATTTTTTTCCGTCCGACCCAAATCTACAGAACGTGATGGATTCATTACCCCAAAGCACGTTTTCCCAAAAATTCAAAGGTTTTCTAAGGTGTTCTTTAGCAAACTGGAGTCTCTATTTTAAGTTCTTTTTAGAAACAAATGGTTTTTGGTGGGATATGCAGCCCCTTAGTTGATTTTCATTCAACCGTCGCCGTCGGTCGTCTTATTGTTCTAGAAGAAAGAGAAATAACATACTGTGACTCAACATCTACTTTTACTTGCTTCGAAGTTTTGAATGGGTCTCCAGTTGAAGCTCTGTGTATTAAATGATCTTCTCTAACGGTGGTCTTTCTTGCACGTGGTGCTCTCGGGACGTTTTTTTTTAGTTCCAAATATCTCAAAATGGTGAATTGCATTATAAATATGCTTTCTGGAAGAGTTTAAAAAATCCGATATTTCTGTGACCGTTCTCCATTGCGCTTTCGTCTCGGTTTATCAAAAACCCTTTTTTCACTTAAAAAAATTTACTGCTCCGATTAATGTTATTAAAAATTTAAGTATTGAGAAAACTCTGATTAAAACTTCCACGGTGCTAATTATGTGACCAATTAATGATATTACGCAAACTGTCTGTCTATTAATTCAAATATTGTTAAAAAAAACATACAAATTCTAACGGTTTTTTTTTCTCCACTTCTTATAAGTTAAAGCAAAGAAGAAATCCCGTTGCCTTAAGACAAGAGTTTAGGTTCGTATGCAATTCAGTAAATCAGAGGTGAAGTGTGCTTTTTATGTGTCCATTACGGTATATGCAGTGAAAAGCCACATGAACAGCTCCATCAAATGCAGGTTTTATTTGTTCATCAATATTATATTGAACTGGCTCGCAATTATAAATACTAGTCCACCTAAGTTACCTATTTGTTCTTCATAAAGATAAAAAATGTAACCACCTTTAAATAGTTTATTACAAGTTCTGTTTGATGAACTTTGACCATCTAGCCTATTTATTTTATTTCTTCTCTCACTATGTTGATGTGTTCATTTAAAAAAATATTTGCCCTTATTTTTCTTCTTTTTTTTTACGACATACCTATAAAAAAACCGTTTGGCTACAAAAAATCTCACTTATTCTATATATGCTATCAAAAAGTCCATATAATTGAGAAATTATCCTGCACAAACATCATTTATTTATATGAAGTTATGTATGAATGGGCCTTTTCTCAGGTCGCCCTTTATAACAGACCAAAAAACCATACTAAAAAACACTAATATAACATCCAAAATGATAAACATTTACTTCGCAATAAGAAACGGCTATAGGGCTAGAGGTAGACCATCATCAGTATGTTTATTTCTATTTTTATAAATTTCATATACTTACCTATACCTTTAGTACGACCTACCTACCACTGGCATTTAGATTAGAACCATAAAATGTTTACGATCCTATACCATCTGATATACATACCTATGTATGTGTATAACAACTAGAATACCTACATACATGCTCATACACATTTATAAACAAAAATGTAGATATATTCTTTTGCACTCGGAAATATTTTTATATTTATTTTTATTTTTATTATTTAATAAAAACTGCACCTACGATTTATAATATATACCAACCCAACTCCCCCTTCGCTGTCGGAAAAAGAATATTGGAAGGAAAATATAAATATTCCGTCCCCACCTGTGTCTAAAAAGAAAATCGTGACTAGCTACATTCTTCTAACCAACATGATGTGATAAATGTACCTATACAATATAAATAAATTCACCACACCATCGTGCGCAGAACCCCCAAAAAATAAAAAAAAAAACATTCAAACATAATAGAAACACAAACAGAGCTCAATTTCAACTTTCCAAATAATCTAAAGCTGGTCACACTCTCTCTCTCTCATATAAATCTTCTGCATATATAAATTTTCATATAAACAAAATCGCTCTTCGAAGAGAATCAAAAACACACCACACAAAGTATTAAAAAAAAAATAAAACAAAAAAAAAAAATCCAATGGAAGTCGAGGAATGAAATGTGATTAGATAAATATCATACTTCCAACGAGTCGACCACGACGACGAGGAGAACACCATCGCAGCGCGACAGTTCGCGATGGAACTTTGAAGATTGTGGATCGTACAAAAAAATTATTTATCTTCATTCGTATATACAAAACAAAGAATAAAATAAATAAATACAAATAAAATTAAAAATAAATAGTATCATCACGGATATTATATCTGTTGTTATCTAAAATACAATTTCAATAAAAATAAGTAAAAAAAAAAAAAAAAAAAAAAAAACAAGTAAAGACAAGAAAAATATTCTTCTCCTAGCTTCAAATCGGTTTCGGTCGTATTTTTCATTTTTTTTATCTTCGTTTCCTTCTTCTGTATCCTGACAGATTTATGTCAACCAAACCCAAGGCTCAGAATCTCAGAATCAGAATCAGAATTTGTGCCTCGAATTATTATACAAACAAACAAAAACTAAACGATTTTATCATCAAATCAATTTAGCTGGACAAGGTCCTTCGCGGCATGCTTCAAATCCTAAATAATACAAAATAAAAAAAAAAAAATATATAAACGTCAATTTGTTTCAAGGATTTGCGTCTGTCAAAAGTGTGTATATTTACTCCATCGTCATCCTCCATCACCATCCTCCATCACCATCTCCAACAACAAAACCAACCACCACCACTACCACGGACAAACACCACTTGTGGAGTGGAAACAGGTGTGTTTACTTTACCGAGAGTGCTGAGGATTTAAAATTAATTTGCCTAGGTTGTTGTATCGGACGACGAATTCGCTCCTCTCCGTTCCGCGCCGCCGACGACGACAACGACGACGTGCATTCGAATAATTTAATTGGATTTAGGATCATCAAGGATTTTTTTTTTTTTTTTTCAATTTCAATTTAATTTTATTTTCCCTGTGGTGGGGTTTTTTTTCCTGCTTTTGATATATTCACACACATGGTTTGGGAGATTATTGTGTGATGACATAATTAAATATAAAAAAATAAATATATATTCTATACATTTTTATCATCGATGTGAATTATTGTGTCAAAAAAAAATTTTTAAAAATTATTTATTATAAGTGCTGTGATACGCGAGAGAATATAAATAAAAGAAAGCAAATAAAAAAGATATTAAAAAAAAAAATAGAAAACAAAATATAAATCTATGAATTTTCTTTAAAATTAATAAAAAAAATATTTAAAAGTTTTAATAATCAAAAAAAAATTAAAATAAATAAATAATACATCCTGGGTGCAATAAAATTTTTCATCTTAAATTTAAATTTGTTCGGGTTTTTCTTCAGAAAATATTTTTAATTGTGTGTATTTAATATAAAATATAAAAATATTATATGAATATTATATTCAATGCTTCAGAAAAAATAGTGCTTTAATCAGCCAATCGCAAAAAAGTTTTTCTTTTTTTTTTCTTAAAATTTTTGTTTGTTGCTGTTATAAAGTAAAAAAATTTTATTTGTGTTGAGCTTTATATAAAATATATAAAAAAAAATCAAGTGTTTATTATTATAAATATTAAATTAAACACACCCCAACAAAATAAATTCTAAATAAAAATGGTAGTTTTAGAAACTGCCTCCGCCCTATTGGGTGGCCCTTACGCACAAGGGGCACCAGCTTTAAAAATGGTACAAAAACGTTATATTGGATTACATCAATGGTTGGGACCACTTAGAACCAAAGAACTAAAGGAACACATTGTAAGTTTTCACATTCTTTTTTTTTTTTTTATCAATTTATGGCTTAAGAGTTAAGAAAAATAAAACGGATTGTTGTTTTTTTCTTCTCCAAATTAATCGTTGTTGTATATTTTTTTTGAAAGTCGTGAGAAAAAATTGCAATAACAAAAAAAAAACCGTAATAAGACTGGAATTTTGATTTGCCTGTAGATATCATTTAAAAGGGGGTTTTCTTCGAAATTAGATTTTTTTTTTCATTCTCAAAAGACTTCGAATCTCGCTTATAGTCGGGTAAATGAGTGAAACTGTTAAGTCCGCTTTGACAAATTTAACTAAAGAGCAAAAAAAAAAAACAAATGTTGCATTAGGCTTCATATTATAGGTAATTAGGTATATGATTCAGGATTTTTCTACATTTATGTATTTACATTCAATTCGAAAAAAAAGTCATTAAAGCAATTTGTGCTTCGTGCAGAATGTGTTTCATACAAAAATGCCATCAAAATCTCAATTTTAGCCAAAACTATAGCCATGCATTTAGTCAACGAACTTTTTAGATTTAAAGCTTGTTTCATAAGTTTTAAGAACAAAAAAAATCCGATACTATTTAGGGCCTGTGTCACAATTTGTGAGTTAAGTTCTGATCAGTTATCCGACACATAAATACTATCATCATCATCATCGGCTCGACAACCGGAGTCCGGTCCTGGCCTCCTTCAACAAGTCTCTCCACCCATCCCGGTCTCGAGCCGCCGCCATCCAGTTGCGCACCCCAAGGCTCCGGGCGTCCTGGTCTACGCCATCTCTCCAGCGCAAGCATGGTCTACCACGCTGTCGTCTACCATAGAATGTACCACAATGAACTTTCCGAGCAGGTTCATCTTCGCTCATGCGAGCTTGGTGCCCTGCCCACCGGAGTCTACCGAGCTTAATTTTTGTCACGATATCTGCTTCAAGGTAGATTGCGTACAATTCATGATTGTACCGTCTCCGGAATCGTCCTTCCTCACATATGCTGCCAACAATTCTCCTTAAGACTTTTCTCTCGAACGCGGCTAATAATTCGGAGTGCCTTTTTGCTAAGCACCCAAGTCTGGGATCCATATGTGAGTACTGGCAGGACCATGGTCCTGTACAGCAGCAGTTTTGAAGTTATGGTGGGATTTCTGGATTTGAAGAACTTTGACAGACTATAGTAGGCTCTGTTGGATTTGAGAAGCCGCCCGCGTATTTCTTCTTCTATATTGTTATCGGCTGCTACTATTGACCCAAGGTATTTAAAGGATTGCACCACTTCAAATTCGTGCTCCGCTACCTTGATTGTTTGACCAACTGTTCCTTTCGCATTCGACGCCACCATTTACTTTGGTTTACCTTCACTAATGTGCAGCCCCAGATTTTGTGCCGCCAGCCAGCTCGATCTGGATGAAGGAATCATGTCATATACAGCTTGCTCGGTTCTTCCGATGATGTCGATGTCGTTTGTGTAAGCTGGCTTTGTAAATTTCTACCCTGGCTATGCTATCATAGGCGGCCTTAAAGTCTATAAACAGATGGTATGTTGGGATGTTAAATTCTAGACATTTTTCCTTCGCCTGCCTAAGGGTAAAGATCTGATCAGTTATTGATTTGATTGGAATGAAACCACACTGATATTGTCCAATGATGGTTTTAGCGTATGGGGTTATCCGGTCTTGTAGGATAGAGGGGAAGTACTGTTCTGCTTAAATTGTTTTACATTTTTAAAGGAAAAACTCCCAAAAAAAAAAAACAATCTGGCTTCGTTTTCAAAATAAATTAAATGCACGACTGTGGATGGCCAGAACCTTACTTTTGTTGGTCAAAGCTTTAGCTTGACTATCGAAGATGTATTATAATTGCTCAATAATCCTATGAAGATTTTTTTTTTCAAAAAAAAAAGTGTAAAAAGGCAAAAATAAAACCTCAAATTGTTGGTTTTACACGAAAGCAATATTCGCCCAATAGGTACAACAAGCAAAAGGGGCCCAACGAACTAACTTAAAAAAGAGTTAACTCTCAGTGAATGAACTTCAGTTCATTATGAACTAAGTCCCAAATGAACTAACTCTCAATCCTTTTGATAATAGATGTATCAAAAATATAAATTCTGAAAGAAATAATTATAATGTTTTAAAATTCTTTAATCGAGCAGTATTTGTGACGAAAGAGGAATGATTATAGCTGCCTCCGCGCTCCTCCCCTCTCCACACCAACCTTGGAGTAGAATTGAAACAATTTATGTTACCAATAGTATTTTTCAATTTTTTTTTCTTTCTATTTGGATGTGATAACGTTTTATATTAGATTTGTACATTATTACACTCTTGAAAGTCAGAAAAGACCCATAAAATAGTCATCCGAATGCCCGCCAGTTAGAACACAACTGTTAAACAGTGAAAAATCTACCCTAAACATTTCTGCCAATGCAACGTTTCCTTTACCTCTGGTTCGTATCTTTACTCCTTTACAATTGGTTTTTACTCCTTTACAATGAACCAACCAATTTTAACCAATTTGTTGCTTTGCCGATAAAAAGAAAATTATGAGTTAGTTCATTTCGACTAGTGGGAGTTAGCTCATTTGGGAATAAGTTCGTAAAGAAAATTGACTGGGATTATTACTCAAATAAACAAAAACGAAAAGATTCCTGAAAGAAAGGCAAAATAGTAATATTCCGTAGCTCGAAACACAAAGTGACATAAGCCAAAATAGCCTGAGGTATTACTATTACTTAACAATTTTCTAACTTTTAAAGTCTTTACTAAAATTATGTTAGTTTTCAAGAATTTATAACTAGTGAGTGAGCCTAATTTATAAATAAACTCCACGCCTAAAACTTTTACAGTTCGTGCAAAAAAGTAAGAAAACATCCCTTTTTCAAATTTGATATTGTCAAAGTGACATATGGAGTTAGTATGATACTTAAAGGATGAATAAGGAATGTTTGGTGATATTTATTAACTTTAATAAAATGTTAAAATATAAACTACGATGCCAACTTGTTTAAAACTCCCGTAACTCCCGTAAACTGTTACCCTCACCCCCCAGAACTTACTACTTTTGTAATGAAGCCATTACTATTGTTTGTTTCATTCGAGACCTTGGGATTGTTTGTGACAGTGAGCTTAACTTTTGCTCTCTTTTCGATCAAATAATTAACAAGGCCAATTCTTCTCTCGGCTTCATAAAACGTTGGTCTAAAGAATTCTCGAACCCTTACGTCACGAAGTCCCTTTGGTAACCATATAAGATCGATAACTCCCGAAGAATTGAAGCTGTGCAACGTAGATTTCTTCGGTTTGCCCTCCGCGGCCTTTCGTGGGCCGACAAATATCATCTTGCCCCCCTATGAAGATCGATTAAAATTGATAAACTTACAAACTCTTAAAAAACGTAGAGAAGTCGCTGATATAATCTTCGAGCACCAACTTTTAATGAGGACAATCGATTCACCTATTCTGTTGGAAATGATACCGATCCATACTAATCCACGAAACCTCAGATCTGCTCCACTCTTCCGCCCACCTCACCACCGTACAAACTACCGCTTCTTTGAACCGATTTCAAGAATGTTGCGTTTGGCAAATACTTCACAGTACACCCTTGACTTTCACATCAGAAGGTATATCCTCTCTCAGAAACTCTCCCTACAACTCCTAAAAAAATCACTTCCATATCCATGCTTCCTCACGAAGAAGCTCGCTCTATCCCCTGTCTTTTTCTCACTTATTAGTTTAAGATTTCTTTTTAAGTGTTTTCTTTAAAAAACTGGTTGGTGGGCCTTCGGGCCCAAATCAAATAAAATAAATAAAAATTAAAAAAAAAAAAACAAAACAAAAAAAAACAACGAAAAACGCACCATAGAATTAAGTTTAGTTTTAATGACAATAATTTCGCTTGTATGAAGCTTAATAAATAAATAAATAAATAGAAAAAAAATTTCTTTTTAAAATAAAGCTTCATAGTAAAATAGCTTTGATATCGTACTTAATTGTCTTAAATTTTGCGCCAATAACTTTAAGAATTTTCATCAAACACACTTTAAAAATAAATTGTGAATGTTATAAAATTTACTTTTAAAATCACTTTACTAGACAAATAAATATTTCGACTAACATAATTTCACCTATGTAAGATAATGTCACTTCGCTGACTTAATTCTATATGGACCTACATACATAGCTTGACATTTGACCTCCATTTTAAGACGTCAATCTTTAAGATCGGACTATTAAAACATAAGTTGTTAGCTTTTCATCGAATCAATAAGCTTAATATTTGGAACAGACTGTGATTGGAACTCTAAGTTAAGCTGTTTAGTGTTAACTGAAAAACATAGGCTAGAATTTAGCTCTTATGGGATAGAAAATCTTGCCCTAACTTCCCTAGCAAGGGTGTTTGAGTATTTTACCCAGTGTTGTTCGTCTAGTTGGCAAAAACTTGCAATTTTTTCTGTCGGGTTATCGAATCGAAAAAGGTTCGATCCGTTGAGCATAAATAAATAAGTTATGTTCGAGACACTACTTACCTACTGGGAAAGTTTGGAATAAAGTTTACAATATATACGTAGATTGTTCTGCGAAGAACAGCAGGTTTTAGCTTTAGTTATCAATGAAACAATCTTAAGTTCTCATATTTTTTCGTTTGGAAGCATTAATTTTAATTTTTGTTTAATTTTTTGGAATCAGCTATAGATAGAAACTTCAAAAATATTATAGCTTAATAAAGACGAGAATTACCTTAGAAACAGCACAGTTTTTTTTTTTTGTTAATTGTAAATGTATCTATACAGGGCAGACAAAACTCATTTATAAATAAAATGTGTTTAGGCTAGGCATCAGCCACGCATAAATCTATTAATTCATCCTTAACTGTACTTAAAATATCTATATACCCAGGTACCTACATAAATTTCTGACTGTCGCGTTAATTTGCCATTGGCTTTCCCAAATCAAACATACCTACACCTATACCTTGCGTGTAACTTAAAAGCTTCCGAAGCACATTAACACATATAATTTATATGTACAAAAAAAAAAATGCAATAAAAAAAAAAAATAACCACATCAACTAAACCAAATAGCAACGTGTCGTTCGTTGTTGTTGCTGTCCCGTTTCAAGTTTCCATAAAAATGTCTTTTAATGGAGGTACCTATACAAAAACAGCGATATTATAACGACTTGAATAGCACGTGAACTTACATACAAAATACCTCGCCTCATAGGTACCTATATACATATATGCACGCAGTTTCGTACCATTTTGATGGAAGTTTATCGTTTCATTTAACAACTCCTATATACACATTAACAGTTAAAACATGCGAATAAAAAATAATAAAAAAAAAAATAAACATACTCACACGTAAAATCTTTATAGAAATGTACCTACAGACGTATATTTTTTTTTTTTTTTATATAAATGTAGGTACTTTTTTTTGGCGAATTTTGTTTTATTGATATGGGCAAAAGTCGTGTAATGTAAGTGGTTTTATGATGCTGTACGTTAACAAATATTTAAAATCGCGGTTTTTATAATGTTCTTACTGGGTTTTTATACAATTTAAGAATTTCTTTTTCTTTTTTATGGAAACCAGAATCAATTTAACAATTTAAGTCAACATCAGTCAGAATTTTCAAAGCTTTAAAACATTTATTTTACCCAAGGTTTTGAGAGATGTTCTTGATGTGTAGTCTAAAGAATTTAGGTAAATCGAATAAAAAACAATTTAACTTAAGCGTAGCTCCTTTCAATGTCAAACTGAGACACATCAAAATAATATGCTTTTCCTCAATTTTAAGAAAGTAAGTCTTAGTTAGAATATCAACACGATTTTATGTTATTTGATGGATTATCCCAACTCATTAATAAATCAGTAAAATTATTGAATTTAGGAGTGGGAGTCAGGCTGACTCCCGCAATATTCACGACTACCGATACCAAATCTGTAAATCCACGGACCATTCGCTCTCCAAACAAATATTTTCATGTTTATATTCGCACCAAAAGTCTGTTTTGTGGATCGAAAAGAATACATGAGTTTGCTACGCAAGGATCTCAAAACCTCTTACTCTCCGGGAGTAAAATGTTGCGATTTACAAAATTTGCATTTAAGTATATCCGCACTAAGTTCTCCTTAGTTACTATATACTCTGATAGTTAACTAAATAGACGAGACTAGAGACATGCCAATTTATAACAGTTATAACAGTTGTTTGCCATTAAAGGTGGTCCTACTTGAAAATAAAAAAAAAAAAACTCTGGGTGCCTGAAGTATGCCCACCGGTGGAGGACGATGGCCCTGAGGGGCGGAATAAACAGTTATTTTATAAACCAAAACTCTTATAATTGGCATGTCTAAAGTCACTTCCTAACTAAATATCAACTCACTTATTAAACCCGCTCATTATAATTAAATTACATGCTTGAGAGTATTTTTCTATTAACCTTCTAAGCTAGGTATGTAAAAAACAACATTTTTCCTCTCTCATATATTTTAAACTTCCCACGCATAAAAATAAAAAAAAATATTCAAACTACATAATTTAAAATGTTTTGGATAAAATTATACAGAATTATATTCACATACAGTTATTTCCTAATAAATTAATATTTCATGCAGAAAGTTCTTGTTGTTGTTGTTGATCGTTTTCGTAGATAAATTTTTGTTATTAAAATTCTCTATATATTATGTATACAGTCGCACCTGTATGTGTGAGTGTGTGTGTTTGTTTTCTTCGGCTCTATCTCTTCAATATAGAGAATACATATAATTTTAAGTAAATCACCTTATCCCCTGGGTGCGGTTTGTTTAAAAACAAAAAAAAAAACTGACTAGTTTCGTATGCCAAAAGTAAACCACAATCCGATTAGTTCCTCATTTCGTATATATAATATACAAAATATAACCACCTCCTCCGGTTAAAGATGCAAGAAAAAAACCAACAGGCTGCAAGAATATGCAACTGTATTTTATTTTATAGTCTGGGAGTTAAAAGTGATCATTTATGACTATAGACATGCCAATTTATAACAGTTATAACAGTTATAAAATTATAAAAGTGGGAGTGTGTTAACGCGCTTCGTGCGATATAAAAAAAAACTGGGTACGTGAAGTATGCCCACCGGCAGAGGGCCCTGGCGCTGCGGGGCTGCATAAACAGTACTTATATAAACCAAAACTGTAATAATTGACATGTCTAGAGTGACTTATATTAAATATTAATTCAAGGGCACATGATAGAAAAAATTAAGTCTGAAGCTTAAGATATACAACGTTCATGAAACAATTTAAACCTCAACAAAAGAAACATTAAACTGCTTATTTTATACCAAAAACTAATCACAAAAATTTACTAAATTTTAAAATAAGTAAAAATGGTAACTTTAGTACCCTACTATATTTCTTAATATAAGCTTCGCTTATTCCAAAAAAAAAAGAAGGTTAAATTACCTTATTCTATATTGTATTTATTATAAATATCGAAAGATTCAATCCAGGAATTAATCACAGTCCATAGCTGCCGCGATAGGTAACTTTAGGACCCTATGCATTTATTAAAACCATGTATACATCTTTAGGACTATGTACATCGTTAAGGAAGTTATACATCTTTAATGAAATTATACATCTTTTATGACCCTTATACATATTTTAGGACCTTGTCCATTTTTAGGACCTTAGAAATATTTTTTGGTAAAATTATCTTATCCTTTATTATATTATAAATATCGAGACATTCAATCCAGGAATTAATCACAGTTTATGGCTGCCGCGATTGGTAACTTTAGGACCCTATACATTTATTAAAACCATGTATACATCTTTAGGACTATGTACATACATCTTTAAGGAAATTATATACCTTTAATGAAATTATTCATCTATTAAGACCCTATACATATCTTGGGACCTTATCCATCTTTAGGACCCTATAGATCTGTGAAATTATATTATCCTATATTATATTATAAATATCAAGACATTCAATCCAGAAATTAATCAGAGTTAATGGCTGCCGCGATTGGTAACTTTAGGACCCTTATTATTAAAATCCTGTATACATCTTTAGAACTATATACATCTTTAGAACTATATACATCTTTAAGGAAATTATACATCTTTTAAGGCCCTATGCATATATTTTGGGTCCCTAAGCCTCTTTAGGACCCTACATCTTTCGACATGAGCAACCAAACTTCCGGAAAACGTATAGCAATTTTATCACTTAAAAACAGTAAAATCAATTTAAAGTCATATAACATTCATATTTGTGGTTTGTTTCTGCTTTTGCCCCACTGTCTTTCGTCAAAATATTCTTAATTTTAAATTAAAACAACAAAAATGTGAGCCTATTTGTATTCATCAGAAA
Organism: Leucozona laternaria; assembly: GCA_932273885.2. NCBI lineage: Eukaryota > Metazoa > Arthropoda > Insecta > Diptera > Syrphidae > Leucozona > Leucozona laternaria. The sequence continues at coordinate 49,922,316 of OW026366.1, forward strand.
TATTTAAATTGATTTTTTGTTTTCTTTGTGACAAAAAAAAAAAACTATCCAAAATGCATCTTTACCGCTACAACTATGATGCCTTGCAGTGTTGAAAGGGATGGCTTACATTGTTTTCCTACAATTACCCATTTACTGAAAACGAGTAGGTATCCTTTTTGGCAGACATTTTGTTTGTTGTTTTTTTTTTTATCATATTTTTGGCCATCTTCAATTTTACCGTAGGTCGTCTATTTGTCAATGTAATTTTTGTTGTACCTACTTTGTAATGCCCACTATACATTAAAAACTACCCCGTCTCTTTCACCCCGCACTTTAATGTTTCCCAGGTCCCCCCGGCTTGATGACGTTTGAACAGATTCTTGAAATCAGCGAACCGAAAATGTATATTTAACCAACCGGAGAGATCTAGGAAACTAGCTTAAGCGCTCCTGGCCACCCTTCTTTAGTTACATTTTTACGTGCTCGCTGGGCGTAGTACCTTACCTATGTCTATGATCTGTGATTTTATCTTGAACATTAAAAGACTAAGGGGACGAGATGAAGCTCTATAATAGGTATCTAGATACAATTTGTAGTGCAGTGCGGTGCGGCGGCGGTCTTGTTTTATGGTCACACAGATACGACAACACTACTCTAATCACTCAACCAAAACTGAATGAAGATGGAATGGGGGTTCAACGAATCCACTTGTTGTTGTCATTCCCATCATCAATAGAGTCGGTCGGAAGAAGTATCGCCGCCGGAGCCGCTGGTGCTGGCTGCCGCGCGCTGTCATCCATACAACTTGCTGGGCAGGTACATATAATATTCCAGATGCGACACACTTTACAATGAAAGCCCTGTTCTTAACATGAGTTTTCTTTCTTTCTTCATATTTTTTTTTTTTTTCTTGAATACATTTTTTTTCTGCTGTCCCATCATGATTCCTATTTTTTGTCATTGTCATTGGAATTATGTCCATTGGCTTCGTGTTCGTTGTGTCGCCATTCAATGCGTGAAATAAGTTACTTTTTGTTGAGGTGAGAATTCTGAGGTCATCGACTGTTCCAGGGCATGATTTTTCCTTCTTTTCTTTTTGTATTTCTCTGGAACAAAAAAAAAAACCCAAAATGAGGCCACAATGGCTTTATAATGATAATGATGAAGAAGGTGCAGATGATAATGATGATGTTTGTGATTTTTTTTTGTTATGTCTCTTTAGAAGACATTGTGAATGCGACAGGCTTAGGGAATACCTATATATAGTGCTGTTCGTTCTTCATTACTTGATGTGACATTTTTTTTTGTTGTTGTTTCATTTCATCGATAACAGATATACTCGTACGAACACGACGAACCTATTCCCATTTGGTGTTTTGAAAGTTTAATTGAAAAAGTTATTCAAATGAATTTGCATCTGACCTAAATTAAAGTCACGTACTAAACATGAATTCAACATGAGCCTTGAGTGAGATTTATACATAAATGACAATAACCTACGTTCGTCGTAAAAGTGTAATGGAAATAGATGGATTTGTGTACCTATACCTGCCTGCATATCTCTGCAGATGTTCATTAAAAGAATGTATGTATGTAGGAAAAAGGAAAACTTTTTAATACCTGGCATTTTCTTTTTGATTGGTTGTAAAAAAAATAATATTAAAACTAGAAGACTTTTGCAGATAGAAAAATTAGAATTATTAAAAATTAGTTATTAAAATTAAAGATTTTAAATACAAATATTTGTCGAGTGTCGTTCGTTTATCGATAAACGACTTTCGTATCGAAAGACGATTATCGTAAATTCAAGATAAATCTTAAGCTATTGTTGCATCAGATGTAATCTGCTTTGTTTTTCACAAGTTATTACGACACAATAAAGCTCTCCAGATACATTTCGATAACAATTTGAACGCGATCATAATTATCGATGCGATCGACTTTTGTCGCATCGAATGTTGAACGACATTCAAGCGCAACGAACGCATCGTTGCCACAAGAGATTTTGATAGTAAAGTTTTATCATTTGGCCGTGCTGTTCAATCTTGTAACTTGCCATGGTGATTTGGCATCAGTAACTGAATAATATGCAACAGATTTGACAGATGTCACTAAAACAATATGGCTGCCATATGCCGCAAAAATCTACCCGATTCAAGTGAAAAACCCTGTATTTTCAAAATCTTCGAAAAAAGTCGATATAGCTTATTTTTAAGAATTTAATAAAGGTTGTTTTATTTTAGACGTGTGGTATTAAATCTGGCAATACTTTTTTCGGAGTTGGTCTTTTTGACAGTTGTGAATTGATTTATGCTCGGTTTGGTTTGCCATTTCATTATTAATAGACTAACTCCTGAAGAACGTTTGCAAATCGTGCAAATTCATTACCAAAATAATGGTTCGCCCAATATTCGATCGCCATAATCGCAAAATCGCCTAAATTCGAGCAACCATGGATCGGTTTCGCACCACGTTTACTCTAGTGGATAATGCGCATCCTCAGAGACGCCGCCGTACAGTGCCCACCGAAGACGCTATTGCTGCTGTGGAGCAGAGTAGCGAAAAAGACCCGAAAGAGTCCACCCGCCTTCGCGCGCAACAATTGGAGCTGTCGAAAATTGGGCCTCTCAGCTGGAATTTATTAGAGCCAGCCGCGGCGGTCACTTGCCCGAAATCATTTTTAATACATAATGGCAAACCCTTATAATAAAGCTAAATTCATACTAAAGGGCAGTGTGCGGAAAAATCAAATTGATTTTTTTTTTATTTCAAAATGAAAAAGTTGATGAAAAATTTCAGACTTTTGAAAAAAAAAATTTCAAATTTGTTTTTTTTCAACTCTCCTCCATAAATAAATCGTGTTGGAGAGGGGTTAGGGTAAGTACTTTTGAATTTTGGCAGAAAAATTGCAATTTTAATTTAAACAAAAATCATTTAAAACCTGCGAAAAAAGAAGCTTAGAACTTGAGTTCTAAAGGTCTTAATTTCAAGGTTCATACATAGACTTGAAATGCAGACTAAATCACCCCTATCATGGTATCCGTTCGGAACGGAATTTTATCCGATTCATACAAAATTGATTTTGTAAAAGTGAAATGTTTCATTAAATTAAAATTAAAACTTTTCTATATTATTACTTGTAACTTACTAGCACTCGGCTACCTACAAAGGTAAAAGATTAGCCAATAAAAAAACTATTAGGCCTTTTTCGGAGAAAATTCCGTTCCGATTGGATACCATGATAGGGGTCAATAACGAGTTAACTTACCAAATTTGGAGAGTTTACTCAAGATTAACTGAATAGATGCGTTTGTTGATGTTTTATTCACCGAGTTTGTTTAGTCGTTCCGCGTGCGCAATCTCCAGATCTCCACAGAAAAACTGCTTCCTCAGTTAAATGTGGGTTAATTTTCTTCTAGAATTAGTTAATTCTGGCTTAACTAACCACTGAGAAGCTATTGCTCTTTCGAAATCAAGCTAAATATTCAAAATTCATAATTTTCGAGCAATTTTTTTTTTACCCGACAAAATCAAAAGCCGCGCAGTCAAAATGATGCCATGAGGAGCAGAGTGGAAGCAGTATGACCTTTTTCGAAGTCCTTATACCCGTTGATTGAAGTAGTAAAAGCAGTAGAACAAAATCTGATTTGATCGTATAAACACAAGTTTTCGACTTTTTAAAAATAGGTGTCAAAATCAGTTATCAAAATCAAGGCCTGAAATTTAGTGTTCTTTCTAGGACATGCTTAAGATGCTAAAAAGAAAGCTTTACACCTAATCACTAGCTTAGTCGGAAGTTTTTCGAAGTTGAAGTCTCATTTTGACTGGTTGACTTTGGATAGTAGAAAGAGGGAGATTGTGATAAGATGAAACTCAGTGTTGATTGTGAAGTGTTTTTCGGGCATTGCAATAATTTAATACCTGGGCATTGAAATCATTCAATGCGTTTCTCTTTAGAAAAGTTTTATAAAAAAAAAAGTGAAATTGGTCAAAATCATTGCCAATGTATGTGAGTGTGGCTTTTAAAAACATCAGCTGTCGATTATCAAACCTTAACTATGTTTTTTTATTTTCTCTATCAGCGAAATGTCATGCATGAAATTTTCTCCATCACCAAAATGTCATGTTTGAAATGTAAAAAAAAAAAAAAAAAAAACTTTCCCAACACTTCGCCAAACGGGGGAACCACTCCTAGCGCTATCAAACTCACAAATTGAAAACACCTTTTAAGGTTTTATCATTTATTTGTTTACCTAACAAATCGAAACATTTACTGTCACTTATAATTGACTACAATTTAAGTTTGTGTTGAAATGTATATAGACCTCTTCGAATGCAACCCAATTCCACTCAAGATTTTCACTCATAAATAAAAAAATATTAACAATTTAAACAAAATAAATAAATAATGTGTAATTTTTACGTCAACCTACATCGATATTTTCTTGGCTAAAAGGTAAACAGAAATAAAATTAAAAAAAAAAATCAACTACTCAAAAGCTTCAGCTCCAATCTCAATGCCATTATTGTTTACGGACAAGATAATTTACTGAGTAACTGTAGTTTAACGCAACTAAACGACCATAATGCTGCCCTAACCAAGTCTCTGATACTAAATAAGTTTATTTAGTAATAAAACTGTCACGGTTTATTTTTCGTATCGAATGATTTAACGAGTGTCTTGTGAATAACACTTTAAAAAAGGTTAGAATTAATTAAAAAAAGTTGTTGAATTATAAATTAAAACAACAAAAAAAAAAAAAACTGTATCAGAATTTATAAATTAAATAATCGACATTGATACATAGTGTTTATTCTATTTGTTTTTTAGTTACTTTTTATTTTAAATTTAATTATTGATGCATTTATTTTGTTTATTCTTCCGAGTTTCCTGAGTGAAAGTTGTTTTATTTTTGTTGTTCTTGAACTTAACTTATAACTTAAAGTGTATCATCTCTTTTATTTAGTTTAAGTTAACCATTAAACTTTTAATGTATCTGCTCAATATTCAGGAAGTTAAAAGTTAAATGTTAAGGACACACTTGATAAAATCAAACTAATTTATCACTTACTTTATTGTATTAAAAAAAAAAATTAAAACTTATGTATGAATTTTATCAGCCGAAACTTATAAAGGGTTTTCCAATAAGAGGTGTTATTTTGAATAGCCCGCTATTTCGGTAGCTGTCACTTTTGAAGCTGTCATTTTTTGACATTTGACAAGTAGAAACTACGCCATTAATAAAAATGGAACGATACACGCTTTAACAACGCATTGAAATTATTAAAATTCACTATAAAAATGGTGAAAATTTGGCAGAGACGGTTCGTAAAACTAAAACATTTTTGGGTCGTCGTGAAGCACCTTGTCGGACCGCAATACAGAAATTGGTGGACAAATTCGAGCTGTTGGGACAAGTTAGTGATGTGAAGAATAAAACCCGTGCACGTCGCTCTAGAACAACTGAGAATATTGCTGTTGTAGCCCAAAGTGTTGAAGAAAACCCAGGTTTGTCCATTCCTCGTCGTTCTTTGGAATTAGGCATTCCACAAACGTCATTACACCGTATTTTGCATAAAGACTTGGGTCTTAAGGCTTGTAAAGTTCAGTTAACACAAGAACTCAAGCCGGCTGATCATCAACAACGTCGTGTCTTTGCTGATTGGGTCCTTGAAATGCATGAAAATAATCCGGAATTTCATCGAAAAATCATCTTGACTGATGAGGCCCATTTCCACCTCGGAGGCTACGTCAACAAGCAAAACTGTCGCATCTGGGGCTCGGAAAACCCAAGAGTTATTGTTGAAAAGCCTCTCCATCCTCAACGCGTGACTGTTTGGTGCTGTTTATGGTCCGGCGGGGTCATTGGACCTTACTTTTTCGAAAATGAGGCTGGAGCAACAGTTACGGTCAATGGATTGCGCTATCGAGAGATGATTAATGATTTGTTATGGCCGGAATTGGATGGTATTGATCTGGACAACGTTTACTTTCAACAAGACGGCGCTACGTGCCACACAAGCAATGAAACCATCGATCTTTTACGGGAAAAGTTTCCGGACCGTGTTATCTCTCGAAGAGGTGATCACAATTGGTCACCGAGATCTTGTGATTTAACACCTTGCGACTTCTTCCTTTGGGGCCACGTGAAAGATTAGGTCTACGCCAACAGCCCAGCGTCGATTCAAGACCTCAAAGATGGAATTCGTGAGGCTATCGAGGACATAGGGCAGCCACTTTGCGATTTGGTTATGGAAAATTTCATGAAAAGGACATGGTCCTGTAACCGTGGTCGTGGCGGCCATTTGGCTGATGTTGTGTTTCATTATTAACGACATACCTTCCTCTTTATAATGAAATAAACATCCGATCATTTATCTCAAAAAATGGCATTTTTCTTTGAATATCAAAATAACACCTCTTATTGGAAAACCCTTTAGTAGTGTTTTATTTTGAAGTTTTTGAATATATTTCATGAGTACAATTTAGTTATTTTAACACCAAACATCTGTCAGTTAACTAATCACTATCAGAACTATGCAATACATCGTGAAACAAGCACTTAGGTCCATTTTTTCAGTGCCAGATTAATGTTAATCCCAAGCTTAACATTTATCACATTTGCTGAGTTAACTCAAGATTAACTGAACAGATGCATTTAATGTTTTATCCGCCGATTTTATTAAGTCGTTACGCATGCATTTTCCATCGAATCCTGAGTTAAATGTGGGTTAATTTAGTTCTGGACTTAGCTAATTCTGGTTTAACTTACCACTGACAAAACTGGGTCTTAATTTATTAAGGACCTGTTTCACAATGTCTATGAGAAAAGTTCTGATTACTCACGTGAGAAATAAATATTGGCACAGAGTCATAAGTCCACAGAAAAAAAAATGACAGTTATCTTTTACCTACTGTGCAAATATTTACGTGTTGAGTAACTAATCAGAGCTTTACTTAGACATTGTTGAACGAGAGTTAGTTAACTCTATAAGTAAATTAACCCACAGTTAACTGAGCTAGCAGTTTTTTGGTGGAGAATACATGCGGAACAACTAAACAAACTCGGCGGATAAAAGCATCTTTTAGTTAATCCTGAGTTAGCACACCAAATGATGATGAGTTAACTCAGGTTTAACTTTAATCTCGCACTTAAATTCTGGACCTATGTGTATGAAAAAAATAGTTTTAGTAGTACTGTGGACATCTTGGCAGTGTGTGTTGTGTTGGGATGTTTTTTTTGAAAGTACCTGAAGTAATCAGAGATTTAATGACTGCATTTAATTTAAGAAGTGCATTTAGTAAAGTCACAGTCAATTGATTAAAATTTTGGAATATATGTTTAAACTTTGACTCAGAACTTTAACTTAAAAAAAATTACGGTCAGCAGTCATTTTCAATATTCTGATATGGCAGTAAACTAAAGCAGTAAATTTGACTGCAGTAATTTTTTTTTTAACTTTAAACACTCTTTAAGCTAATTAATAGTGATCTAGATGTTAGTAAACTTTGAAAGTCTCAGTAAAACTTCAGACTGCAGTCATTTTTGTAAGTTAATTGACTGCTTTTAAGTTTTTTTTGATTAATATAAATTAAATAGATACAATGTTTTGTTATTAAATCAAAATCATTTTATTTTATTTACTCTTAAATCTAAGTTCAATACTGCATTCAGACAAGTTACAGTTGATTTTGATTAAAACTGCAGTCAGCAGTACTTTTCAATGTTCTGAAATGCAGTCAAAATTTATCTGCAGTTTTATTTCCATTATTGTTTTTAATGACTTATTTATCCACACTATTTCTTTGATGTTGTTTACTGTGTAAAAAATTATCTGCGCTGCGTATACACTTACCAATTAAAAAAAACGCACCGATTCTTGTTTTATTTTTGTATGCAGGAGAGCAAATTTGTTTGATGCGCAGTAAAATAAAATAATGCACTTCAATAAAGTAAATAATATTAAATAACTTTAATTTTTTAATGCTCCATTCCATCAGTTAACTGGACTTCATAAAAGCAATAAAAAATAATATTGAAAAATAAGAGAATAATAAAACAGCGCCAGCGTAAAATCGTAAATAATAATATGTGTTACCAAACTGACTGTGGTTATTCGATTAGTACATCTTTAAATCTGCATAAATTGCATGCATATAGCTACATTCATTATTAATCAGTACATAAATCTACAAACCTAAATTGTTTTTTTTTTTTATTTTTTTTTATCTTAGATTGTGTCATATTATTTAAACAAGCTATTAGAATTAGAACATGAATGACAACAATATACTTCGGTTAAGTTGAAAGCAATCAATTTTAAGCGAAGTGTTTGCGTGCGAGAAAAGTAGCTACATAAAGTGAAGCGATATTTGGTCCAATAAATCCCAGTTTCCTGCATCCCTCTCGCAGGCTTCTCGCATAAACAAATTCTTATGATTACTTTTCCAAGCGAGTCTTTGCGAGAAATTCAGTTTTTTGTAAATATTTTGAAAGATGTATGTTTTTTTTATGAAATTCTAAACAAACAAAAATTTAGTAATTTTTTTTCGTAAGAACAATAGATTTTGAGGAAAACATAGGCAAATTTAACAATTTGATTTTTTTTCCACACTAAAGTACTGCGCACGTTCCGCACGTTTTTTCTCAAAATCTATTGCTCTTACGAAAAAAAGTGCCAGACTCTTTTTTGTGTAGAATTTTATAAACTTAAATTTTTGGCTTGAGATTTCTTCAAAAAACCCAATAGTTTTCAACATGATTACCTACAAAAAATATAATATTAAGGGTGTTTTTTTTTAGAGGTATAGAACTTTGAAATTTAGTTTATTGGAAGGATAATCTTTTGGCATTATAATTTAAATATGATTTCTGGCATATAACCGCCACGGCTAGCTCGGACGTAGTCTTATCTGGAGGTCCAATTTTCGATGACTTTTTGTAACATTTGTGGCCGTATATCGGCAATAACGCGGCGAATGTTGTCCTCCAAGTGGTCAATCGTTTCGGGCTTATCGGCGTAGACTAGCGACTTCACATATCCCCACAGAAAATAGTCAAGCGGTGTTAAATCGGTAGATCTTGGAGGCCAATTCACGTAACGTGAAACTATGCGGTTACCAAGCGTTTTCTTCAATAAATCAATTGTGGCACGAGCTGTGGGACATGTTGCTCCGTCTTGTTGAAACCACAGCTCCTGCACATCATTGTTGTTCAATTGATGAACGAAAAAGTCAGTAATCGTGGCTCTATAGCGGTCACCATTGCCTGTAACGTTCTGGCCAGAAACGATTTTTAAAGAAGCACAGACCAATTATTCCACCAAACCATAAAGCACACCAAACAGTCAGTTTTTGTGGATGTAACGGTGTCTCAACATACTCTTGAGGATTATCATCACTCCAAGTACGGCAGTTTTGTTTATTGACGTATCCATTCAACCAAAAGTGAGCTTCATCGCTAACCAAAATTCGCTTATGAAAATTGGGATCAACGGCAATCTTGATTTGAGCCCACTTGGGCACAATTTAAAAGAGTTGTTCAGTTGTCAGTCTGTTCATGTTGAAATGCCAAATCAAACTAAAAATAAATTACTTGACAGCTGACAAAATGGCCGCCAGTTAAAATAGTGTTGCCAACTTAAAGTTCTATACCTTAAAAAAAAAACACCCCTTACTTCCAAAAATTAATGTAAATCATAAAACTGCTATTGATACACTCGACTTATAAATTGTTTTTTTCTTAAAAAAATCGAATTTGAGTCTGTCAAAATTATGATATAAAATATTTTTCTTTATAACCTCTTAAATAAAAAAAAAATTCCAATTTTATAATTTTACAACTTATCTACATATATTTTTTTTTAAGATATTATTTGTATTCGAGCATAAACCTCGCCATATCCAGTCATCAATAAATAGGTTTTTCCATTTGTGAAATAAAATGTAATTTTATAGAATCCTGGTTGCATATGTCCTGGCATTTTGTCATTTGACAGAACACACATATTAAAATTATAGGCACCTTTCTTCAATGGTGTGTCAAAATCGTTCTCATATACAGGCATATTACTGCATTTGCTTAAATCAGATTGCAACGATTTAACATAGACAACCGTCATGAATTGATAAAATGAAGTAGTTGGAATTGCATACGGAGTCTCTCGATAATGACTGCCTCCCAATTGACTTCGATATAATTTCAGTGTGACCTTTGTTGGTATAGGTTTGAAAGAAATATTATTTTTGAATCATCAACAAGACAAGACAACAAATTAGTTTCTATTATTGAATTTTTAAAGATATTCACCGAATATGTATCGTCAATATCCACGCCAAGAACCATTGATCCATTAAGAGCGTGATCCCCAGATTTTGAACGTATTATGCGCAAATTAAAATTGGCTACTTCAGTAGTCGACGTATTGTATTCGAAACGCAAAAAATTGAAATCCCAATCCTTCAAACAAATTTTAATAATTTAATAAATTAACCTAATTTTCGGTACAGGTTAATACTTTACCGATAAAGCTTGGTCAGCAACTACAGACCACCAAATACTCATACAGGACACTAAACAAATACAAAAATTAGACCGATGCATTTTTTGAAAGCCTTTGGAATCAATTGACACCGATGGAGTGGTTTAATTTATATTAATTCTGCACGTTCTTCATTGCATGTCGGCTAAGTAGTGTAATTTTTTTTATAATGGATTGTATCAAGATCAACTAACAACAATAACTAAATAACATGAATTACATGAAAGTGTCCCCTGGTAGTAATTTGTGTGTACTGTACAGTGTAAATTATGTAAGTGTCAACTGTGTGTATTTTTTTTTTTTTAATTGAAACTTTGCGATTGGCGAGAACATTTTTGTGGTCGAGTTTTTTTATATTTTTGTACAGAAATTTGGTTCAAAATGCCAGACATAAATATAGGTAGCCAAATTTGATTCAAAGGGTTTTTCAATAGGGTGGATGTTGAAATTGAATAAAACAAACTGTTTGTGAGGTATTAACAGAGTTCTATTTTTATTTGAATGGCCCATGTATTCTATTATGTATATAGAATATGAAATCGTTTAAATGCCCTCCTCGGCTTTTAATGGTGGCACAGATCCGAATAGTCCAATTTTCAATGACTCTTTCGCATAGATCCGGCTGAATTTGAGCGCTGGCCTTTGTTATGTTCACCTTCATCGATCATCGGTCGATTGTGGTTTATTCGGATAGACCTGCGACTTCAGGAAACCCCACAGTAAAAATTCGAACAGGATCAAATCGCACGATCTTGGTGGCCAATTTGAGAAATAAAAATATTGACCTAATCAAATGAATTGGAGTGTAAGAGTGACGTGTTTTTTTCTTAATTTGGTAGCCATGCATTTTTCTGTGACCAAAGTTTTATGGCTGTCTGAATTTAAATCTTTAAAACCCCAAATGTGGGATATTCACCATGAATTTTGTTTGTACTAAATTCATTTAAAAAAAAAACATATGGTTGACGAATTTTTAAAGCTAATTGATCTTTTATCACTAATTACTGACAAATGGCATACTTTTTTCGCGAATATCCCACACATGCTGTGCTAAGATCCCACAGCCAAAGTGCCTGTATAAATGAATGACTGATTAGTTATCGGGCAGTTTTCTATTATTTTCTTTAAAATTTTTGATCAAAGCTTTTAAAATTCGAATTAAGAAGAAAAAAGCAATATAGATACGACAAAAATGAAAGATCGAAAAAACTTTTTTGTCGAATATCCCACAAATGAAGTGCTTAAAATCACTGATGATCTTGAAAACCTTTAACCATTGATTAACAAATTTCCTATGGCTAACCAATTTCTGAAACTTGCTGACCTTTTAGATGGCATACTTTTTGCGAATATCCCACACATGCGGTGCTAATATCCCACAGGCAAGTTTTATTCTTGTTTGAATTGAGGTAAGCAAATCCATTGGAATTTTTTTTTATTTTTGAAAAAGTGCCTCTATAAATGAATGACCGGTTATAGTTATCGGGTGATTTAAAGTTTTCTATTATTTTCTTTAAAATTTTCGATAAAACCTTTTAAACTTCAAATTAAGAAGAAAAAAAGCAAAATATATACGCCAAAAATAAAAGATCTAAAAAAAAAACATTTAACACAATAAAGAAACTTTGTCCCAGAAATTCTTGCCATTTCTGTTTCCTTCCTTTTTTTTTCTTTCTTAAATTCACTTTGTACCCGACGACAACATTCGAAAGACTTTCGATATCATTTTGTGAAAGTTTTTCTCTACTGGTACACACATTACCCCCAATAACCCCACCGTTTCTATTGGTTTTTTTTTTGGAATTGCGAATACACCATTTTCCATTTGATTTGAAAAGTCATCTTCTTCTATATCCTAAGTGAGTTTTATTTTTGGGAAGAAAAAAGAGCCATCATCATCATCAACAGCACCAACAACAACAACAACAACACGAAGTGAAAAGGATACAATTCGGAGGACCAAACTAAAGAAATTTGATTCTCTAATCCACTTTTGATGGACCCTGAAGTGTGGATTGTGAATTAGCTTCGGACGGCCGAGAGTGCCCCATAGAGAAAAACTTTTCTCCACAAGGCAAATCCTACCATCGAATCCCCTTCCCCTCATGACCATTTCTGACTCAATATACAATTGCAAAATAAATCCAATAATCCACTTGTTAAGGTTCGTTTTCCTTGAAGAGTGTGTCCTTAGTCTCACAAGGACATATCACACATTGTTATCTTTTCCATAAGATAAACCCAATATAGATATATTTGAACGACATTTGTCGGGGTTAGGGTTGGTTTTGAGGAATTAGTTTTGGGGATATATGCAGTGTGAAAATATGGCTCACCACTATACACACACATATGAAATTATAGATACATAATATTGGCTAAAATAACTTTGTCCACACTCATCAGTGGAATGGGGAGGGGCAGGGAGGTTTCGGGTTTGTTCGGATTATTTTGTTTTTCTTAAGTTTGCTATATATATACACGATATATTAAAAAAGAAGAAGACCACCACTCAGACCTCTCGCATCTTCATTACACAGAAACAGTGCCTTGAGTTGGAAAATGGACACAAGATGTTGAAGTTCAAGCTAAATTCATTTTCAGAAAACAAAACAAAAGGAGCAAAAACAACAGACATTATAAGTTTTGGTGTGAAACATAAAACACACACACCATCGCATATTCGACTTTTGTTTCTTGGAAAAAAGGGTGGGTGGGGAGGTGGTGTCGGCCTTGTCCAAATGTTCGTCCTTTGGAAATTAAATCTTTACTAATAGTTTTTGCTGTCGTTGTTGGAATTCTTATTCTGCTTGTTGTTGGTCTTAGAAAATGTTTTAGTAATTGGTGTCGCACAGATTGCTGTTAAATGTGTGGTTTTATATGTTGGGAAAGGGTGATATGTGAAGTTCTTAAATAAATCGACAATGCAGGGAATGGGGCTGAAGTTTTTCTAATAATTTAAAAACAGTGTTTTATTAGAGATTCTTTTTTTCTTTAGAATAATGGCGTTGGTCCCTTTTTTGCGAGTGTCGTTTGTTTATCGATAAACGACTTTTGTCGCATAGTCGATCATCGAAAATTTGAAATGTTTTTAGTTGTTGTTGCCTAAGATATCGTCAAAGCTTTAAATGTTGAGAAGGTTTTAGAAACATATTTAAATGCCCCTTGCCCCCCTGCTCACCAAGTTTTTGACGTTGGGCGCCAGACGACATCATGTACAATAAGGGCATTTTTTTTTAAGTTTATAAAGCAAAAAAAACAGTCTTTCAAGATTACACATAAAGGCTAATGATAAGATACGTGAAAGTGCAAATGAATTCGTGGCCATTTAGCCGCGTGTCTTGTACAAAATTAACTTTAACTTGTGAGTGTCGCACGAGCTGAATTTTCTTTCGCTCTTCAAGGATGTTATTGTTTTGTTTTTTCAGCTGGATAATAAACAATATTTTATTGCTATACCAAGAACCCGCCTACTTCGCTGCCCACCCACTTATATAACGCAGAAGTTTTTGATAGATCCTAACTTTTTCTCTCAATTCTCTTTTTGCAAATAAAAATTGCCTGCTTGATCGATTGCCATGATAACCATCATCCACCTGTGGGAGAATGCCGATATTATATTTACAACTTCCAAAATCGAGCGATATGGTTAGCTTAAGAAGCTTATAACTTTGGTTTTAATAGTCTGATCTTCAAGTTTGAAATTTTAAAATAAAGGTCAAACGTCAGGCTACAACATAAAAGTAAAATCAAGTTTACAGTGGACTCAATCAACTCTCTTAAATATGGCTTCCCTCCTCTCTCGTCATTAATACTTTTTGATCAGACTTGTAGCTTGACGTTGACATTTAACCTTTATTTTCCAAATAAAATATGTACAAATAAAAATCTCAGTGAATATTTTTAAACATAAAGTATACATAAGTAAAACTGTCTAAGAAATTCATTGTTAGTCTAAGCATAAAACGATTTTCATGGTCAAATGTCGAAAATATCGGTTTTTCGTATACAACTTTTAAACTTAAAATATGCGAAAAACCGATGTAAATCACATTTTACGTTGAATAACTTTTTATGCAAAATACGTTTTGACAATTGACTTTGTAGACCAAATAAGAATTATTGTGTTTAAAGACCCTCTCTTGGATTTTTTCCTCAGATCACCCTTTTTTTGTACATTTTTCCAAGGCTATGCAATTAGGCTTGACAGTCCCAAAGCCTTTAATATCAATATCCTAAAGCTCGGCGGCTGGAAACGACTGATTCTATAAAAGTCAATCGTTTAGTTTCGACAAGGAAGGTATATTTTCAATTGAGGATTGACTGTCACTTCTAATGACAATTTATTTTGCATAAGAATTTGAACTTATTTTCTCCATAACTTTCAAATTATAACCCCACTTAAATAACTTCCCGATAGCCTTGGAATTTTTTCCAGAAATCCATAAAATATTAGAAAGGGACGATTGAACTTAATTTTTGTCTGAAGAGGTTCATTTTGATCAAACAAAATACAAACTTTTCAAATCTAGAGTACCTCCTACCCAAAAATATTTTATGAGACAGAATAGTATTCATCTCGCATCACACTGTGCTTTGTGCAGTTACATCAAGCTTCTGTACCTATTTTGCTTTCGTGCCGATTCTGTGTTGTACAAAAATGTTTCAAATTAACATGCAATTGGAAATCATTAATCAACACAAGTTATGTCACAAAAATAACCATAACATACAGTGGTGCAAAAATTATAAGGCTACCAAAAAAAAAAAAAAAATTCAACGAAAGTACATCATAACACGAGATATTGTACTTTTGGGAAATGGGACAACAATTATCGTTTTGTTGTAAAAAAAATTCCGACAAACCTGAATTTAAGTAGAAAACTTTATTTTAATGTCTTTTTGCTGATTTTTTCGAGTCAAAAGTACAAAAATTATTTCTTTTGTAAATAAAGGTTGCTTTTTTTAGACGTGTGGTTTTTTAAGAAGAAATAAAATGAATATAATTTTATTTTAAGGCCAAGAATTTAGCTTTATTATAAAGGTAAGGGTTTGCCATTATGTTTTAAAAATGATTTCAGGCAAGTGACCGCCCCGGCTGGCTCGAATAAATTCCAGCCGAGAGGCCCAATTTTCGAGAACTTTTTGCAGCAATTGGGGCCGTATGTCAGCAATAACGCGCTGAATATTCTCTTCCAAGGCGTCAATCGTCTCGGGCTTATCTGCGTCGATAAGCGACTTCACATAACCCCACGAAAAATGGTCCAGCGGTGTTAAATCGCATGATCTTGGAGGTCACGCCACAGGCCCACGACGCGATATAATGCGGTCACCAAAAGTTTCCTTCAATAAATTGATTGTTTCGTTAGCTGTATGGCATGTAGCGCCGTCTTGTTGGAACGAAAGCTCGTCCACATCAACATCCTCCAATTCAGGCACGAAAAAGTCATTAATCATGGCTCTATAGCGTTCCCCATTCAGTGTAACATTATGGCCGGCTTCATTTTTGAAGAAATATGGACCAATGATTTCCTCCGCCCATAGAGCACACCTAACAGTGACTTTTTGAGGATGTAACGGCGCGGCGTCTCAACAATGGTTTAAGGATTATCTACACTCCAAATGCGGTAGTTTTGCTTATTAACGTACCCATTCAACCAAAAATCTCGTTTCGAGCCCATTTTGCACAATTTGCATGCGTTGTTCAGGAGTAAGTCTATTCATTATATGAAATGGCAAACCAAAATGAGCATAAATCAAGTGACAGCTGTCAAAAAGACCAATTCCAAAAAAAAGTATTGCCAAATTGAAAACTACTCGTCTAAAAAAACACCCACACACATATCTCGAAAACGATCAGTTTTTTTTTTTAAAGAAAAGTTGGGAGACAAATTGTAGCTTATAATTTTTTTAGAAATAGAATTTGAGAAAAATGTGGGTAAATGTTGCCACATCAGTTGAGTACTTTATTTTAAATGTACTTTTATTCACATCAGAACAATGGAAGTTAGATATTGTGCGAGTTAGCGAACGTTTTTTCTCAAAATCTACTGCTCTAACAAAAAAAGGATATTGATGATTTTTGTGTAGAATTTTACAAGATAACATTTTTACCCTAATATTTCTTTCAAAAGAATTGAAAGTTTTCGAGAAATTTACGAAAATCTAAATGTTGTTCCTTTTACTCAAAAAAAAACAAAACAATAACGTTGGGTACTTTTTAGGAAATGCCTAAAACTAATTGTCAGAATTTTTTTCGAAGTGAAAATCTAATTTTTCTGAGCTATTTATGAAGTACAAATTTCATAAATGAAAAGTAAAAAAAAGTTAATGTAAACTACCCATACGGTTGACACCCACTGTAAATAAATAATTTAATACCAGAAAGATTTTTTTTTAAACTAAACAAAAGCTACTTTTATGTAATCCATGTAATTTCACGTAATGTTGTAAGTTGATTTTGATAAAACCCATTTAAAGGAAATCTAACAAATATGAAATATTTAGCGGACATGCATATTATATTAATGTAAAATTGATATAAATTAAAACATCACTGTCAATAGGTTCACAAAAGCTCATTTAAAATGAAAGGGTTCGGTCTTTTTGTATGGTTTTCGTCATGTTTGACAATTTGGCCTATATTTGCTGCATACAGTGTTACGGTAAAGTATTACCTATACCCACAAACAAATCAATACTAATTACTATCTTTCAAGGATTGGGATTTCGATTTTGTCCGTTTTGAGTATAATACTACGGATCCTGCAATAGCCGACTTTAACCTTCGGATAGTACGTTCAAGATCTGGGGTTTACGCTCTTAATGGAACATTTTCCATTGGCATTGATATAGACGATACATTTTCGGTTAATATATTTCAAATTTCAATAGAAACTATAATTTTTTTGACAAAAAAATATTTCTTTCATACACACAGACCTCACTTAAAGTATTGCGAAGTGAATCGAGAAGCAGTAAATATCGAGAGACTCCGTATTCAATTGCAGAAACTCATTTTTATGAATTCATGACAAATATTTTTGTTAAATTGATGCAAAGTCAATTTAGTAAGTGTAGTAATATGCCTGTGCACGAGGACAAATTCGACTCACCATTGAAGAAAAATACATATATACTAAATATGTGTGCGTTATCGAATGAAAATATGCCGGGACATTTCCATCCAGGATTGTATAAAGTTGTTGTTCTTTTTTCACATGACGATTTCCAGTTATGGATATGTGGATACTTTGATGTTCAAAGTAAAGCCATGATATAAAAAAAAAAAATAATGTGATATGATATATGTATAGTAAAATTTGCACTAGGGTCTTTAACTAGAATAAATATATAATAGCAGATCAACCATAAGGCGTTTTTCTTTTTTCGCTAAGAGCAGATCCTGAGCACTCTGATTAAAGTAAATTATAATATAAAGGAAGGGTGTTATTTTTAGAGGTAAAGAACTTTGAAATGGAATAAAACAAAGATGATTTTTTTTAAATTGACATGAAATTTAGTTTATTCGAAAGATAATCTTCTGGCAATATAATTTAAATATGATTTCTGGCATATGACCCCCACGACTGGCTCGGACGTAGTCTATTCTGGAGGTCAAATTTTCGATGATTTTTTGCAACATTTGTGGCCGTATATCGGCAATAACGCGGCGAATGTTGTCCTCCAAGTGGTCAATCGTTTCGGGCTTATCGGCGTAGACTAGCGACTTCACATATCCCAACAGAAAATAGTCAAGCGGCGTTAAATCGCACTTTCTTGGAGGCTTATTCACGGTTCCGTAACGTGAAACTATGCGGTTACCAAACGTTTTCTTCAATAAATCAATTGTGGCACGAGCTGTGGGACATGTTGCTCTGTCTTCTTGAAACCATAGCTCCTGCACATCATGGTTGTTTAATTGATGAACGAAAAAGTCAGTAATCATGGCTCTATAGCGGTCACCATTGACTGTAACGTTCTGGCCAGGATCGTTTTTAAAGACGTACGGACCAATTATTCCACCAAACTATAAACTATAAAGCACACCAAACAGTCAGGTTTTGTGGATGTAACAGTGCCTCAACATTCACTTGAGGAATATCATCACTCCAAATATGACAGTTTTGTTTATTGGCGTATCCATGCAACCAAAAGTGAGCTTCATAGCTAAACAAAATTCGCTTATTAAAATTGGGATCAACGGCAATCTTGTTTTGAGCCAATGTGGAAGCGTTTTTCAGTTGTCCGCCTATTCATGTTGAAATGCCAAATTAAACTAAAAATAAATCACTTGACAGCTGACAAAATGGCTGCCAGCTAAAATAGTGTTGCCAACTTAAAGTTGTATACCTCTAAAAAAACACTTTTATAATGTATGATGAAACACACTGGAGCGCTGGGTAGGTATTCATATCTTTCAAATTACATGGACATTGTATGAGATTGGCTGCATTCAATGTTTTACTCAGTTTGCTCGGTCATTTTATTCTGAGCTCATGGAGCTCTGAAGGAAAAATGAAACACTAATTCGATGCTCTGAGCGCTCTGAACTTTGCAAGACAATTTTCTTTTTTCAAAAAAAATACAATTAATCCACAATGTTGGCCTTTTTATTCTGAAGAAATTACGAAAAGATAAAATAATTGATATCGAGTGCTTAGAAGGTATTGTCATGTCGAAGGTCTCGGCATCGAATTCTAGCCTATGCCACCTCAGTGGTACTTGTCCCTTTTTGGAAATTAACAAATTCTTCAAGTGTCTCTCTTGTCTGTAAACAGTGCTCCTCAACTAAGATGTTCAGACTTGTTCAAAACTGTAGGTCCTCTTGATACCTGCCGGTAACACGCACACGGGAATGTTTGATCTTCCAATACCCGTTGCCATAGAGCATGACTGGCTGGATATGTAAACTAGTTCTGAAGAATGTGTACATGGTTTTTCGAGCATGAAGCCATGATCACTTATATTTTTACGAGCATCTGCTCTAAGCTCGTGCTCCGTTTTATTCATACTACCCATTAGTTCGCATACGCTAGTAGTTGAAATGATAAAAAAAAGACATAGAGATAGAGATCAAGTCGATATCTGACAGATCTGTGGAAGTTATTGCTTTCCGTGTTCACGCTTCTTTTGTGCACAATTTCTCAATTTCCTTTCCGAAACTGTGTGCATGTTTGGAAGAGTTCGGAAGAGCTGTTCCTTCGATGCGTATTGCATTACGTGTTTTGTTATGTCACGCGACACAGCTGGATTATTTTTCCCTAGATGGATGGATCCCGAGATTGACTATCACCTCATAGAGCTTTTCATGATTAATGCTATCATATGTGACTGTGAAGTCGATTGAAAAGTGGTGGGTCTCCACTTGAAATGGTCCATTTGTCCAGCAGGAAGCCACACTGGTACTCGCCGATTAATTGTTGCATAATTGCTGAAGGCAATCACATAGTAGAATTGTTAGGACATAGGGTGGCTTTTTTTGGAGCATCTGATAGTCTAGTCATCAGAAGTCCTTCCTTTAACCCATACTTGCTTGATGATCTGATACATACACCCTACCAACACATCACTTCCATATTTGAAGAGTTCTACTGGTGAGTCATCGAGAATTACCGGCATCGTCGCGTGATGCCGGCCTTCTCGTTCTTAAGATTTTTTTTCTAGTAAATCTCCTGTTATGTCTAGTGACACTAAATACTTCACTAGAAATGTCAAAAGTTAAGGTAATTGAAAAGTCAATCTATTCTTGTAACGAACATTCGCCTTTATCTTTCAAAATCCTTAGTCTACTTCTTCTATACCAGGTGGTGAAACTTGGTCTTCCTTGATTGGAGGTGGGTTCTCATATTCCCCATCACGAGCTTACCATGACAAGCATTTAGTAGCATCTGGAAATGCTGTGTATACTCATCTTCTATTCCCTGTGCTTCGGTGCCTAGGCTGTTTCCAAACGCCTGCGTCCCGTTATTAAAACCATCAGCTAGATGTTGGAATTTGTTTAAAAGCTCCACGTTTTGTTTCGGCCAGGAGACTATTGTATGTCCTCTACTTTTTACGCAGGATACTGTTTCGATACTCTTTCCTCGCTGTACTTGTTCTACGCTGCAGCTTTTTTCGCTTGGGCGTCTTCTGTCACCTTCTTTTGCTGCAATCAAACATCATCATACCATTGGTTCTTTCTCTGGGGAGGCTTGTTTTGGCTACCTGATGTGATGATGTCGCTGAACTGAGACCACGGCTTTCTAACGGGTTTTTTAGGTGAGTGCTCAGCGTAGAGCTTCTGGCTTAGCTCTTTGTTGACTCTATAGGAACTCCGGAGGTGATGTGTTGTTAGCTGGTAGGTTGCATGAAACTCTACCAACTACCAACACATTAGTGAAGTGCATGCAACCCTTCAAGCTATCAACGAGCTCCCAACCAACCAACAACACCTCCGTATTTTGAGAGCTCCGCTGGTGAGCCTTAAGAACCAGCCAGCAGCCTTGTTGTTCTAAAGTTTTTTTTTTTAAGCTAAGCCTAACTCTTCTTATACTTATCTTAATGGAGTTTGATTATTTTAATCACATCCGAGTTGCCATAAATGGTATTATTTAAAGAAGCAAGTTTCAAAATACATAATAGGCAAAGCAATTTCTACTTCTTTATCATTCAAAACCTTTTATTTGTTAATAGTAAAATAGAAAAGGCTTCCTTACCTCATTCAAAATTCAAAATCGACGATCTATCTTTATCTTTTTTCCTGCAAATATTTTTTCCATAAGATAACATAATCCCTAACTCATGGCACCTTTACTTTGACTCGTGCCATAAAGTAAAAAGCCATTGTCAAACCACATCAAAGAAAAAAAAAAAAAAAAACCCACATAATGCGACATGAACCTTTTTATAAGCTCAAGATACAATAACATAGATATGTTTTACTCATCTCATATAGACACACATAATAATATTCTACCTGTTCTCCTTTTGTGGCAGAAAATACAAAAAAAACAATTACCTGATACAAGTGGTCGGTCAGCAATTATTGTTGTTTCACCATTATTTTCCTCTTTTGTAGTGAATTTTTTTGTTCTTCTTCTCAAACTCGAGCATGTTCAAAGTCCTTTCTAGCTACGAAAGGTACATAAGTAGTTGCGGAATGAATAGAGAAGTAGAAGAGTGTAGGTATTTTTTTTTTTTTTTTTGTATAGGTACCAGATCGAAAAACGTAGGATAAATATAAGTAAGGCAAATGGAACTACAGCATTAAAGAGTAAACTAGGTCAACAAATGCAAATTGACAACTATAATTGGACATTCCTACCATAGAGATGAGATAGAGCATAGAATAAGTCCGCCTCACAGTCACACAACCCAATGACAAGAGGAGAGGAAAATTCGAATCTCTAAACTCAAAATGTGCAAAATAGTTTCCTGGGCAAGACAACATGATGATGGATAGAGCTCTCTCTATATCAAAGCTGCTTTTTAAACGAAGGATGTACGCGCTCTGACTAAGGTTCATCCACCATCGGCATATGGAAACAGTTATCCGTGTTTTTTTGATGCCCAGCCCATAGCTTATGAGGAAAACATCATTTTTGATACAAAGCTATAGGGTAGTCTATACAACCAAGCAACGACCACCAACCGACACCGACACCGACGACGCACCCTTTTCTCTCTTTCTCTGTCAAAAAGTATCTTCAGATCATTATTCATTCATCTGAGTTGTATGTTTTTTCAGTAGTAACTTTCAGTAGGCCTTTTATCTTTATCTTTATGTATTTTTTTTTTTTTTTATTATTATAGACCATCCGTTGAGGAAGGCAAAACGTATCTACTGGCAAAGTTTTTGTTTAATGTCTGTGGTTGGTTTGACGGCATGGCATCTGTCTGATTTTCTTTGTAGATACCCTTTGTTTTATATAACTAAGCTCCATGTCTCTCTTCCCTTCTTGATTCGGGTTAGGTGAACTTTACCGTGTTTAAAACATTATTCCTCCCCCAGCCCATTTTCCATTGTATACATAGGTACTACCTTAAAATTTGAAGTTAATCAACAAATTGCTGGGAAAGTAATTAAAACAATTTCGAAAGGACCATTCATAAAAAAGATAAATATCTATGAAAAAAAAAAAAACACTTATCTTTCTAAGGGTCTTTTAAAGCATTTCAAATTAGATACAAGCTGATCATTTTATTTTTAATCGATAAATCATACAAATTGAAAAATTCTGCCTTATAAATTTTTGATAGAAAAATAAAAACAAATTGATGAACACAATGACGAGCCTGTATGAGCAGGGTTATTAGAAATTGATTGAGTTATCGCGTATAAGAAGAAACAACATCAGCCTGGTAGCGCACCACCAACTGAATGGATAGAATAAATCCTAAAGTGCATATTAAAAGTCCATTAAGAGCATGTGCCTTCACATAAATTTTTTTTTTTTTTATATTGATTGTTCAAATATAGCTCAGATTTTCCATAGTCACATTATACATAAAAAAAAAACTATCGAAATATTGAGAGAACAAAAATAGAAAATAAAAAGTATCTATCGAAGCTTTATTGCGGAAAATCCTCTTGATTGGATCAATTGTAATAGGAGACTTTATATTTATGTGCCACACACTCGACTATGCGAATAATGCTCTCCCCTCTTAAAAAAAAAAAAAAAAAATAATAAAAAAAACTTAATTCGATTTACTATACGAAATGAAAAAAAAAAAACTTCGATTTGGCTTATTACATATGCTGGTATGCCAAAATGGGAATGGATGAAGAAAGATACACCAATTGACTTACTGACTTTTAGCCTGAGGCAAATGATGATGTAGATAGCTCGTATTGCCTGTCGTCGAGGGGTCAATAACATTTTTTTTTTTTTTTTTTGGTTAGAATTTTTTTTTCTTTTCTTATTTTGTTAGGTTAGATATTATTAACTTTGTATTCCTCGTGCGGTGTCTCTTTCAAAGATGGAAAACGTGATTGGATGTGTTGTGTAAGTGTAGAGAGATAGATATAGGCTGGACAAAAAAATTTTGTTGTGGTTTTTTGGGTTGAAATTGGCATCGGTTTGTTTGTCACGTAACAGATGTTTCTTCATTTATTATGAATTTTCATCTATGTAGGAATTTTTTTTGTTTTCCTTACAATTCTTTCTGAGTTGGGTTCGAAGTTTTGAAAATTGAGTGATAAAGTGTTGGATGAAAAACATTAATTTCAATCACTTGTATTAGTTTCACTGTATTCATTAATGTTGAATTTATGGGCTGACTGGATAGAAAGGTTTTAAATTTGAACATTTGTCGGAAAAAAAAAATTATTTTTGAATTTTAATTTTTTGCAAACACTTCTGGTTTTGAATCAAATTGTTGTGAAAGACAACATTCGTGAAGTGTAGTCTATAGAAAATTCCCTCTATCAATTTTTTGTAATAATAATATTATTTATATATTTTACCGTGAATAGTTCTAAACAATATAAATAATATCAAAAATATAAATAAAATACGAATAAAACATAATGTCTATTAACAACCGAGAAAACCTTATAAGTAATATTTGGAATATATTTTGATAACATTCGTAAAGTGTAAGCAGAAGAAAATACCCTCCACTAACTATTAATATTATATCTAAAAACAACCTCTTAAACCTTAAAAGATATAACTGAAAGATATTTTAGTGTGATAACATTTGTGCAGATGTAAGAATAAGAACTCCATCAAATATTATTATCTATTCCTATATATTTTAGCGTGGCTACTCCTCATAATCATGAACAAATTAAAACCTACTATAAACCACTGAGAGATATTTTGGTTTCATTCGTGCAGTGTAGTTGACAGAAAACTCCCTCCATTTTTGGTGTAACGTATTTTAACGCGGATAGTAAAAAAAATGATGTCTATAAACTGCAGCGAAAACGTAAATTTTTTAGCTGAAAGTTATTCTGATAACATTCGTCAAGTGTAGAAAAAATGAAAATGCACAATGCATAAATACAATGCAGCCTTGTCAAGTGTTACTTTAGATTTAAAACATCGTATGTTGATTTGTTGACAACAATAAATTAATTTGAGATGCGCCACCCTTCTGCGCAAAGCCTACAAAAATGCACAAAGGGGTCACACTCTCACGGCTAAGTCTTGTGTTCAAGGCAGACATAGTTTTACAATATAGGCTAGTAAGTACCAACACAAACCAGAAAAGAGAGTAATAAAAGTTTGATTATAAAGCTTTAGGTTGTTTGGTGAGCAACGGGCAGTGGAGGAGAAGATTCACTAATGAAATGTGAGGTTTGTAGAAATCCAACGATTGATGTAACTTGGTCATTTAGAGCGAATGAGGTATGAGAAGTGGAAGTATCACTACCTTAAACAAAGAAGAAGGTAAACTCCGCAATGCGTTGATGTTTTCGAAAAAGGAAGATTCAACGAGGAATCTTGCTTGTCGTCCGACGTTGAGGGCCAAGATGGTCTTCATTTCGATCATTAAATGTTGAACCTATACTAAACGCAGAAAGAAAAAAAATTCTCTTCCCAGTTATCCAGTTTAAGATCTCCTTTCTACGGCAGCTTTAAAATTATTCCTTTTGCCACTCGTTGGGGAAGCGATCAGAGTGAAGTTTGAAGCTGTCTGTATGAGTGATGGGTATTGGTGTAGTAGTTCGCTAGATGGTGTTGTCGTGCTCATAAGACTTTTGGACGAGTAACTTGAAGTCCTTTTGATGGATATTGTTCTTCAATGCTGACATAAAGATTTCTTCTCGACTGGGGAACGAGTCGTTGCGGTTGCAATAAAAACACAATCAATCGATATATCAGCTGGTTTTCACTCGAAATTAGCATAGACTCATATGAATCTTCGACCAACATTTAGCTAGATCACTGAAATAGGCTGGATTCGAACTCAGACCTCATGTCTGATAGTCCAATGCTTTAATCATTTTTTTCCGGAAAAGTGTCTATCATTTTAGCCATTAAATTTCGTCGAAAAATTGTAGGTCTCCTCCATTCGCGCCTTCTTACAGCTTGTGTACAGGAATTGTTGAAAATAGAATGACATAACCACATTTGTGTGTGCCGTGGTATGTCGTGGAGCGATCCGTATGTATTTCATATGCGCAGAGCCATATTTGGCTCGTTTGATGTGTTGTGTCGGAATACCGCACTGCGTCGCAAATATTTATATTTGTGTGTGGAAACAATGATCGTTGAAAAAGACAAGTTAAATAGCGCAGAAAAAATTAAAGTTTTCTACACAGAATGCTTGATTAGTGTGCACATTTTGTGACACAACACAACAAAAAATTACACTCCACTCGACTCCACAGCACACCACACAAGACAAGTGTGGTTCCGGTTCCGACACTCGATGCAGGAAAGGCAGCATCCCGCAGTGAATATTGCTTTTAGTATACTTCTTCAGCGTTTAATAACGGGCTGCCATTCCCACGTCATATGCAACTTTGTTTGTGTCTTGTCTTGTAGTTTTTTTCTGAAGGTATCAATCTAACAAATAGAAAAAGAAACAATTTTAATTATTTTATAAAAAAAAAAAAAAAAACGTACAGACATTTTGATCCGCCAACCTCGCCCCCACTTGAATCATTATTTGTAAAGGGTCCGCCATCTAACGTTTTTTTTTCAACTAGTGCTTATTTCGTGAATGGTAACACTTAGCTCATGTCTGATTTGACAGCTATTTAGTTTTATCCTTCCGCTGAACGAATATGGTTGTGTATACGCTAAGTGGGCCTGCGATCGACTTAGAGAAGATGCCTATTTTGCCAAAAAAATTATCTTTTGAGATGAAGCTTATTTTGATCTTGGCGGGTAGTAAACAAGCAAAATTGTCGCATTTGGGGCACAGAAAACCCGCACGCATACATTGAAAAGCCGATACACCCAAAACGAGTCGCTGTTTGGTGCGGATTTTTGTCCAGAGGCATAATTGCGCCATTTTTCGAAAATGAGCAAGGAGTGGCCGTTACAGTCAATGGCGATCGTGATCGGGCCATGTTGAACGAATTTTTGTTCACAAAAATTGAAGAAGAGGATATTGGCAACATTTGGTTTCAACAGGACGGCGCTACGTGCCACACAGCCGAAGCCACACTCGAGTTTTGCGCCATTTTCAAAAAAAAAAGAAGTTATTTGGCGGACCCTTTATCTTTAAAGTTTTGTATATTCATTTAAAAAAAAACTTATTCATCCTTTTCAAAAAAAAAAAAAAAAAACATTTGACCTCTTTCTGTAGGTATATATCTACATACATCCTTCAGCATCAGCATAAAATTTGAACTTCTTATTTTCCTATCTTCTGCTGACTGCATTTTTGTTATCTCACCTAAATCGATGGATATACAACAATTTCCATCGTCTATAAGGGGAATAAAAACATAGAAACATGTCAGTGTGATGATTTATTCATACGCCATCACCTCTATCGCGTTACATCCCTACGAATATATATAGCAAAGGTACATGTCTCTACACGAGTTTAATCCTCACCAAAAACACCATCATAATAAGGACAACCACCCTTCACCAGCCCCCCACCCACTCCTCCACCCCCTCCATCTACCCCTATAACACATTGGATATTCCCAGTATTGGGAAGATGAAGGATATAGGAAACAAATCCCATTCAATTTTCATTCGTCGCAACTCGTAAAAAATGTAATATTTTAACCCTTCATCAGTTTTTTTGACATTTGATAAATTCCCCGGACACCTTTAAAATTGCATTCTTTTCGTTCTCTAATACACCAGCCAATAGATGTCAGGTTTGCTTCTAGTATACAATTCACATCACTACCCCTGTGTGCCTGTGCATGTCCATCCATATCATTCGTCCATGTTCTTATAAGCATTGCTCTAGATACTTTTGGAGGTACTTAAATTCCTATCACTCTTTGTATTAGAAAAGAAAAGACGTTACGAAGTTATACCTATACCCAACACTCAAAGCAGTTCGTTCATGTTGTATAATAATATATAGCGACAGGTACACAATTGAAAAGAGTTTTATACTTAAAAAAAAAAGATATGTAAGTACATAGATACAAAAGTATCTTCTTTAAGTGGATGGAAAAATAAAATAAAAAAAAAAAAAAATCGATTGAAAAACCATTTCCTATATTCGATAAGGACGATTTTTTTTTTTTTTTTTTAGAATAAAAGAAGCAAAAGAGACTTTTGTAGAGAAGAAAAACATCTGTACAGCAATATGATAAGCAGCTTCATGGATGTATTTCAAGGATACCTTACTCTTCTGGGGCGAAAGACCAACCAATTTAGTCTCTGTGAAGTAACTCCTACCTACATACCTATTTTATAGACAAAATTTTGTCTTATCGAAGAAGAACCCCAAACCCAAGGACCTTTTCGTCGCCTCGTATACTCTCATTCTCTCCCTGTCCCTCTCAATCTGTCTGTGGATTGTATTTTAGGTACTGAGTATATGTATATCACCCAGAGAAAACCATAAAAAACTCGATTTTTTTTATAACATTATCCATCTTATACCATTATAAACCGCAAGGATGC
Source organism: Leucozona laternaria (assembly GCA_932273885.2). NCBI lineage: Eukaryota > Metazoa > Arthropoda > Insecta > Diptera > Syrphidae > Leucozona > Leucozona laternaria. Next base: position 49,950,383 of record OW026366.1, read on the forward strand.
GGATAATAGTTTGGTTTTCGGATGTTTTTTTTTTTTTTTTTTTATATTCTATCTGAATGATATGCCGTTCGTTGTAATGTATGTTAGAGTTGGGAATCGGTTATAGGAAGATGGTGCACTGTGCTGTGCACATGCCATGATGGTAATATGCTGAAAATTTGCGATTACAATCATCCTTTTTGACAGATTACATTACAAAATAAACGGTCCTTCCATATACGTACATTGTATATACGTAAATATAAATTTCATTATTAAAATAAGGAAAAAGGATCTAAGTACAACATATGGGAAAAATGGCAGGATCTTACGACGTGATATGGTGGTTTGTTTTTATGACAGTTTAAAATTGAAACTATAGGTGACGATAAGTGGCGATAGAACGCCATTAGAATAGGATAGCACCGCCTTCAAGAAGAAATTGCTTACATTCAGTTTTTTTTTTTCAACTTCAGGTTACTATTTCATGTGTGCGTAGTTAAAAAATAATTCTGCAAGAGTTTGTGAATCAAGTAGAAAATGGATTATTATTATAAACAATTTAAATCAAACTATTAATTAGCTAAGAAACCGAGGAATATTTGATATTGTTTTTTTTTTTTTTTTTTTTTTTTTAAGTTATAACGTATTCCGTATCGTTATTGTAAATGCGTAGGAGTGTCGTGCTGAATATCTGGGAATCGAATCCTATCCAATGCGACAAACCATAAGAATTTGCTTTCAGGGGCATCAACTACCCTTTGTGAGAATTGACAAATCCTCATAGAGTATTTTTCGGTCTCACGTTTGATCTTCGAATTTTTCAAAAAAATTGTAGGTCCTCTCCATTCCTGCTTACAACACCCAGGCAGAAAGAGTTGATCGATTCTAGGAACAAAATCCCAGCGTATGTCATACAAAAAAAGAATTGTTTTTCTTGAAATTGACAAATCCTCGAAGAGTATTTTTTTTTTTCAGAAAAAGTGCTTCTCACTTTAGCCCTTCCGATTTGGCAGACAATAATTGTAGGTTCTCTTTGTAATTTAATATGACCTGGTTCTCGACAAGCTATCACGCAACAAATTTTTGCTTGTATGTTTTAAGTTAAAAATTGTCTCAGTTTCAGACTTTGAAAGAAGTCAGTTTTTGATTTCTTTTATGAATATGCATTTTTGAGCAATGGGGTACACCACGGGCTTAAACTCCAGCCAGCACGGTATCTTTGGTAGCTTCCTCCGGTAGCATACACCAAGATGGTCAAGATCGTTCTCCATTTGTGTGTGCCACTTGAGGTGAGGTCTTCCCTCTTCTGCATAATCCATTAAGGGTAGATTCTTAGACCTATCGGGTTGGAGCGTCGCTGTCCTTACGCTACACGTGTTTCAGCCATCACAGCCGCTTTTTGACCAGGTAGACGTTGCTGTATTAACTCATAGATATCTTCCCGGCAACTAAATAGACTGCACCGAATATCACCCGAAGAATCTTCCTCTCAAACTAGCAAAACAAATTTTAATCCGTTCTTGACAAGTTCCATGGTTCTGCCTGATATACATCATAACCGGGATGATCCAGCTCTTGTGCAGGGCCTACTTGGTTCTTCTACAATGCCTTTTTAGCCCAAAGATACTGCGATTGGCAAGAGTGATTCTTCATTTGATCCCTGCGCCTGCGCTATGGCTATTTGGCGAGGTAATAGTTGAATACAGGTTGAGGAAAACCCTTAGCTACTTCGAAGCCACATCTATCTGTCTCTAATGTTCCAGCTCGCTTCGGTTCACCCTGATTTATTTAAAAAAAAAAAAAAACATGAATTTTTAAATATGTTCATAAAATGTTAAAGCAAATTTATACATCTATCAAATATACCCTTCTTCGACCTAAATGTCAGATTTTGTAGCAGCATAAAAGAGTTTCCATTCAGATAAACTGTTTAAAAAAAAAACCTGCCCGATTAACATTTGCCAGAAAATCTTCTCATCAAATCATTTCCTCAAGTAGTATCCGGTTATTTTGTATCTAAAATAACCAACAACAAACTAAATGTTAATTCAAACAACGAAATAATGTGTGATTAACAGTACATCTAAAAAAAATTACCTTACCAAATAGAAAGGATACAAAGAGTCAATTAAAAAAAAGGAAAGATTCCAACATCAGCCTGCTCCGAAAAAAAAAACCGAATCAGATAAAAAAGGACCTCGCAAACAAAAGAACACAGACTTACGATTACGGTTGGTTAGCTTTGTTCCATTTTTGGTCTTTTTCTTTTTTTTGTCATGCTGCTTAGGTTTTTTTTTTTTTTGTTTCGAGACTGCAAAAAAAAGAAGAAGTACATCGTTGTACAAGGATAATATCCATTGAGCACTTTTTGATGGCCGAGATAGAGAGAGAGGAAATTTCACGCAATTAACGATATGAACACACAAAATTTCTGCAACATTTTAGCGTTTTTTTTTTTTTTCTTACTCCTTTTATTTTAATTATTCATTTTATATCTGCTTTGTTCAGCAATTAGGATGTCCTTTTTTAAGTGTTAGGGTTTTTCTTGTCAGTTTTCTTACCAAGTGCAATAAATGGAAATAGTATGTATAGCTTTTAATGAAATTAAAAATGTATAAGTTGACTATAGATCTTTTAACACCCTATTGGACGTTAAGTTGAACTGGAGCCAGAGATGTTTAAAATCTGTTTTTTGTTTCAGGGTTCTCTCAATTTACAGCAATTTAAATGTTCTTGTTGAGCCATATCTTTTACAAATATTCAAAAAATAAAAAAATTTAAACTAAGGGTTTTTCATATGACTGTAGGATATGATGGTTTGGCTGATGGTGGCCACTAACTCGATGACTCAATCACCGGATTGCCGCTCCAGTGCCTGCTTTTGTAACATAATTCGTTAAGCCTGTGGGGTCAATCGTATCTCAATGCATCCAGTGTGTTCCCTTGAATAGGTAAAAGGGGAGGAAACTGGAAGTGAATAAGTGGAAAATAAGAAACGAGGTGCATCCAGGTCTTCCGGTATGGGACCAAAGCATGGACCTTGTCAAGGACCTTGTGTAGGTATAGATTCAACAACGAACTTTAAGGGCTTTACAGCGATGTCTACATGGTCAAAAAGCTGAAAATACAGCGGCTAAGATGTCTGGGACACGTGGATCCTAAAGACATCAGTCCGAAGAGTCTTTGAATATACTCCTGCATGGCAGAGAAAGATTCCACCTTAGATATCACGCACAGTATGAGAACGAACTCAACCAACTTGCTGTGCGTAACTTGAGGCAGCTAGCGAATGACCGCACTGGCTGGAAGGCCTTGTTGATTAAAGTCCTAGTGCATTCTCGATTGTGCAAACCATCTCAAGTAAGTAAGTGCCTCCTTGAATCATCCTGAACTCTGCGTGTATTGTAGGATGTTCCTAAACGGCTTTATCGATATATCGCCATGTTCGCTGAAAAAAAAATTACCCAAGTGACATTCACAAAGGAAGTGTGATGAGCCCTCTTCCTCCTCACCCTCTTGGCATCCTCTGCGGAAGTTTGATGTGCTGACGACCATTCTTTTGATATGGGTGACTATGACTCCTTATAATTCTAACCAAGAAGGACTTCTAAGGCCTGGTTAGCTTATGTCAAAAGTCTGTTTTATTTTTTGGAAAAAGCAGCCATAGATTTCTCGAAATCCGACAGCTGTCAATTGTACACCATCTGTCATAAGCTGCTTTATTATTTATATTGCTCCAGTATCATTAGTACCCGAGAATGCCAGGCAGTTCCTTATTTGGTTTAATCGAATGGAAAATAATTGGCTGGGCGAAATAAGGAACTGCTTATACTCGATTCTATCGACTGAACTCGATTGTATGAAGCTTCGTGCTAACCCCCCAAGATTCGATTCGATTTGGCTCTGTTCAAGTAATGTTCACTTCTGTGCCATTTCGTCTGGTATTTTGTTTTCGTATATATCAGGGAATAACTGAGTTTGTTGCGATCAGTAATCTTAAATCGGTGTGGCAATGATCCAACAGTCAGGTTACTTGTTTTGATGTTAACTTCAGTGAGGCTACAACTGCGTACTCTGCTTAACGTGAGGTTTTCGATAGAGCCAGACATCTTCCTTCCTTCGATGGGGATTCCACGGATATAAGTCAAGGTAGGTCTTTAAAACCAACCCTGAGGGACAGCGCAGTTGAGGAAGATCGTGACTTAGATGCGCACTTAAGTGGAAGACGACATCAATTAAGTGCGAAACTGGAGACAGCTAGCCAGGGAACAAACTATTAAATAAGTTAATTATATCTTTTGTACGAGAAACCAAGGATTTGGCAATCATCTGAAAGCGCATTTTTGTACAATCACTTGATTGGATTCGCTAACCGCACCTAAAACCATGTACATTGTGCCAGCCTATCCAGCTCCTTGACTGCTTCTGGAACGATCCAATCTTGTCGTGTGATCCTCCGGCTACTGCATCATGCACTCCCGCAATAAAGCGTGGTCTGCTTACAGAAAAAATCGTCCCAAAGTAATTGAAGGTTTTTTTAGAGCCATTTTGTCGTGTTGAAAGTTCGTTTTATATAGTTCATTGAGCCCTCGATCTTGCCAAAGCAGGACAGCTACAAAACGGCTTCCTATCGCCCGTGGCGTAAGGGTTAGTTTTCTTAGGACTGTTACTCTAGACATTGAATCCCAGTTTTTAAGACCTAAGAACAGACTTTTCACTGGTACTGTCTCTTACGAGGAATGGAAAAAACCATCCAAGAGTATCTTTTGTCATGAAAAATTGACTCGCCTACACCGTTTGGATTTGGCAGAAAATTGAAGGTCCCCTCCATTTCTGCGGATAACTCGCACACAGGAATGGTTTACAGTTGTAACTCAGTAAGCCTTCGTTCTACACGAGCTGTCGCGTCATAAAATGTATTAATTATTACTTTACCAGCTAGACCCCATAGCTTTAACCCAGGGTATTGTGAGGGATGTTGAGCTTTGCCCTGAGTTCTCCAATCGAGCAGTGTCCAATTCCATGCAACGAATTTTTTTCCGGGATTTAGGATAGATGGGCCGAATCGTTCTACCTTTTTCATCTTCATATAGATAAGGTTAGATTTAAAGTGAGAATGTATTGCCATTGATAACTTCTCGGAGAATGTTGACATTTTCCGCAAGTTAGCTACGAATGGCTGATACTTGCCTGGTCCAAAATTTTCAAAAGCTTAATAACCTAAAGGTAGCAATGCACGTTTGAGCCAATTTGTCTGGGAGCAAATTTTGGTGAATTGATTTCCAACTTACTGAATATACAAATGGCTCGGCCGAGCACAATCATGCGATACATTGTGGCTCGCTCGTTTCTGACCAACCATGCAAAACTTCAACCCTGATGCTTACAACCAATAAGTATCTTTTTGAATCATCTATCCATCTGAGAATTTGCATGAAACAAAACCTATCTATGATTTCTATGCAAAACTGCAGTAAGACATATGCACGTAATTTTAAAACCCTCCGATCCTATATCGCTAAAAATTCTTCCAAATTTTGTAACCAAGGTTAAAGAACAGACCTTGTACGGCGTCACTATCGAAAACCTTTGTTTGCTTTATATGATTTATGTCCCTGACACCGTTCATGACTAGGTATCTCCCAATTCTCTAAGCTGTAAGTTCTCTATCTCTGAACAAGCAGCCACACTGTATACATTATATACATTCATTATATTTTATAAACCCAGCCAGTAGTCAACGCTGCTGTGTCAAAAAACTAAAACGGAAATGGAGCGGCTCCGCATAACCAACCAAAAACCACCTCTCAATTGTATATTGTAACCACCCTGTGTGCTCCCCTTTTCGTCTTGTCGGTATAGACGGGTGGGTAACCCAACTCGGACTCAATTAGAACGGACGAGCAAAATTATGTTTGCCACTAATATAATCAGTTTTTGCCTTCCCAAACATCCTTCTGTGATGCTTCTTATGGTGATGGTGGTGCTACCCGATCCGCTACTACGACTGTCATTGCTTATGCTGCAACCACCGAACGAACGAACGAACGACAGGGCGGGAGTGTGCCTTTTATTGGGTCTGGCCAGTTTCATTATAATGGGAAGGAGTGAAGATTATGCTGGTAATGATACATATTAATGATGTAACAAACCGAGGACTAGAGTAAGCCCCAGCCAAATGAGAAGCTGTGTGGCAAAAATTATCAGCTACCAGCTAGTAGAGTGCTGGGGTCACAAAAGACTCTTTTGTCGTTCTCGCGTGTTCTGATCAGATGCCATACCGGCCGTCTACCGTGCCGTGCCGAAAGCTGCATTCCAAAAACTTTTGTAAATTGCTTTGGGTTTAAATTTCCATTCGTGTATATCTATCTACCTATCTACCTAGGTATCTACCAGAAAGATATCGAGAATCCTCCTTTTGCTCTCTTCGTAAATTTTTGGTAGATTCTATGCGGATTTGGGTGTCTGTTTTATAATGTGGTTGCCATAAGTTTCTACTTAAGTTTTTTTTTTTTCTTTGGTTTTTTCTGTTTGAATATTTAAGCGCTTTGATTTAAATTTAGTTTTTTTTTTATCTTATTTAACCTTTTTACCGTTGATTGTTAATTAATTTTTGTTCTTTTTCTTTTATCTATTTTCAGGTAGGTGACTATGTACGTTTGTATCTATAGATGCTTTAGAGCTAAGCTTGGTAATGTAGACGCCTACGAATACTATAATTTTATTTGTTTGTTTAACTCTAGTAACTAATGAGAATTAAAGAAAACAAAAAAAACTGTTTGTTTAGCCTGTAATCCTGAATTTTTAAAGTGATCCGTTAATAAAAAAAAAAATAAATTAAATTAATTGATGGTCAGACACAGCTCGTGTAGAAATAATACAAACAAAAAATCGAAATAAAAATTTTTAGACCGTCACGATTATGTGAAGGGTGTTTTTTTTTTTAGAGGTATAAAACTTTGAAATGGAATAAAACAAAGATGATTTTTTTTTAATTGACATGAAATTTACTTTATTCGCAAGATAATCTTCTGGCATTATAATTTAAATATGATTTCTGGCATATGACCGCCACGATTATCTCGGACGTAGTCTAATCTGGAGGTCCAATTTTCGATGACTTTTTCCAACATTTGTAGCCGTATATCGGCAATAACGCGGCGAATGTTGTCGGCGTAGACTAGCGATTTCACATATCCCCACAGAAAATAGTCAAGCGGCGTTAAATCGCACTTTCTTGGAGGCTTTTTCACGGTTCCGTAACGTGAAACTATGCGGTTACCAAACGTTTTCAATAATAAATCAATTGTGGCACGAGCTGTGTGACATGTTGCGCCGTCTTGTTGAAACCACAGCTCCTGCACATCATGGTTGTTCAATTATGAACGAAAAAGTCAGGAATGATGGCTCTATGGCGGTCACCATTGACTGTAACGTTCTGGCCAGCATCGTTTTTAAAGGAGTACGGACCAATTATTCCACCAAACCATAAAGCACACCAAACAGTCAGTTTTTGTGGATGTAACGGTGTCTCAACATACACTTGAGGATTATCATCACCAATTCATCCATTCAACCAAAAGTGAGCTTCATCGCTAAAAAAAATTTGCTTATTAAAATTGGGATCAACGGCAATCTTGTTTTGGGCCCATTTGGGCACAATTTGAAAGAGTTGTTCAGTTGTCAGTCTATTCATGTTGAAATGCCAAATCAAACTAAAAATAAATCACTTGACAGCTGTCCAAATGGCCGCTAGTTAAAATAGTGTTGCCAATTTAAAGTTCTATACCTCTAAAAAAAAACACCCTTTACACATTTAACATGCATTGTTTTCCATAGCGATATCTTCTAAACGATCCGTCTAAGAAAGAATAGTGCCAAAACTCTTTTTGTATAGAACTGCATGATCTACAAGTTTTGCATAAGTGACTTCGATACAGATTACCGTTTAAAAGTTGTATGTCAAAAACCAATATTTTCAAAATTATTTTGACATTGACTAACTTTTTATGCAAACATGATCTGGCAATAAACTTTTGAATGATTATTGCGTGTAAAATTCTTGATCTATATTTTGTTTGCACATCGACCTCAAGTTCGCATTACCACTTAAAAATGTTAAGGTTCCAATAATTTTATTAACTGTCGTAAATTTCTCGTAAAAGAAAAAGAATTTTCGAGCTTGTTTTTTTTTCTTTTTGATTAATTAACTCCTGGTTGTGTGGCTTGAGGCTGGACTGTCAAGTTAGCAAATAGTGAAATGAACTTAAATAAGGAGATTATGAATAACTGTCGTAAATTTGTTGTAAAATTAACGAGAAAGAAACAAACTTGTCGCGCCATTATATCCTTAAGAGATTAAAAAAAAGACGTGAAAATTTGTATCCTTCAATAACTGTCGTAAAACCGTCGAGAAAGTCACAAAATTGCAGCGCCATTTTTTTCTTAAGAGTTTTTTCTTAATGAAAAAAGAAAATTTTATCTTTCACTATAATTTTACTACAAATTTACGACAATTATTCACACACATTCATTTGAAGGGTGGTATTGGTTCATTGACTGTCAAGTTATTACCAGGGGATATACAGGGTGTCCGCCGGGAAGGTATACTACTTTGTTTTGCCGCCATTTTGGTAAGACTAATGTCTTTTGGAAAGACTAATGTCTTGACAGTTCATATTTGGCAGTCGTGAAGTTGTAGACACGTGGCAAATTTATTATGGAAAAATATTCGATAAACCGACGTGTTTTAATCGTTAAAACATTTTATCAACAAACTTTGGCCACAATTTTGCACAAGGATTTGCATTTGTTTCCATTTAAGATTCAGTTGACACAAGAGCTTCTTCCACAAGACCATTTACGCCGCCGTACATATGCCAATAGGATGTTACAACTAGCCCATGAAAACCCCGATTTTCATGAAAAAATCATAATGAGTGACGAGGCATATTTTCATTTGAATGGATATGTGAATAAACAGACTAGTCGGTTCTGGGCAATGGAAAACGCTCAAATTATTCATCAGTCACCTTTGCATCCATTAAAAGTTACAGTCTGGTGTGCAATTTGGTCATTGGAACTTACTTGAAAATGAAAACGGCGTAACGGTAACTGTGATTGGGGAGCGATATGATGATGATTGAAAACTTTTTAACGCCACAACTGCATGCTTTGGGCTTGTTTAACATGTGGTATCAACAAGACGGTGCCACATCGCATACAGCCAGGTTTACAATGGAAAAACTGCGAGACCTCTTTCCACAACAAGTTATTTCAAGAAATGGTGATGTTGATTGGCCTCCACGTACGCCTGATTTGACTGCTCTGGACTTCTTTTTGTGGGGATAACTGAAAAGCAAGGTTTATGCAAACAAACCAGAAACGCTTAAGCAACTCAAACAAAATATTCTTAATGAAATTAATGAAATACCGCGTGAAATGTGTGAGAATGTAATGAAAAATGTGCTCAAAAGGGCTCGCATTTGTATTCCATACATAATTGCCTACATTAAATAAAACATTTATCAATATAAGATCCATTCTCTGTCATTTAATCAAAAATTATAAACAAACAAAGTAGTATACCTTCCCGGCGGACACCCTGTACAAAAAAAAAAAAAAACAAGCGCTACACTTTTTTGAATGTAGAAGAAGAACGTAAACAAGAGTAAATGTATTAGTTGAGTGAGTTAAATAAGATAATATTATTTACATGACAATTTTAAGAAAATTTTACGACAATTATTCTAATAATTAAACCTTTAAAAGCTTGGAATGGTTAATGGTAAAATCGACGAACATCAACTCAACAAAAATGCTCATCAATTAACCTTCGATCCCAGCTTTGAATTTACTTTCAAATATTGAGATTATTTCTCTAGCCGCACACCACGAATGTGTCACACTTTGTTTTATAGTAAAACTCATCGAAAAATGAGGTGTAAGTAAACGACAAAATTAGTATAAGGCTGAAAGTTTTCATTTTATTTTTTATAAAAGTCTTAAACATAAAGAACACATTTGACAACTCCCCCCCCCCCTCCCCCCACTCCCTCGCACACCAATCCCTTTCAAATGTTATTTTTATTTTTAAATCGATTTATTTCCATTCCTATTGCTCGGAGAGAAAAAGTCCAAAATTGTTGGCTTTAAATTTTGAACATTATACATTGTCATACCTGTGTCTACTGAGTGTCTCAAAAATCAGTAAAATTACCTAATATTTTGTGGCAGACTAGCCATGTCAGTTCTTGAACTCTTATTTTGTTAGCTTCTCTATTCAATTAAGTCATAAAATTTTTAAATTTGTTATGGCAATAAGATTTTTCATGAATGTAATATTTAAATTGCTTTAACTTCGTGCAGACTTTCAACAAAAAAAATTCACCCCTCAAAACTTACAACTTGCACGCAATCCTTTTCAAAAAAAAAAAAAAAAAAAATCCAATGAAATTCATGTTTGCTGTAATATCATAAAATATTCGTACACACACTCGCAGACTGTTAATAACCACACACAATACATAATACGAACCATGCGTGTCCTGTGCCTTAATAAAACAAATAACACACAACAAAATCATCGAAGCACGTCATGTTATTTAAAATTAATTGAATTCCAATTGTATACCTACCACAAACTATTGTACCTACTCATAGGTATATAAAGATAGGCTTTGATGGTAAGTTAGGTATGTGGATGTCGAAAGTCATTAAAGAAAATCACTTGGAAATGACTATTATTTTTTTTTTTTTTTGCATAAGACTCCTCAAAACCAATCCAACATATTTCTGTCTACATATATACATACATATCTATTATCAAAGTGGCGGTTTTCAATGTTCAGACCCACTCTTCTGACGTGAATCAGAGCAGGGAGGATTTTTTTTTGATCCACCATCATCATTTGTTGGCCGTCGTGGCGTAATTGTAATTCAAACTATTCCTATGCAACTGCTCAATCACGGAATCACGAACTTTTTTTTTTTTTAAATGAAAAAATTGAATTGCATTACAAATCGATACTAGACGAAAATCTAATTCTGAAGAAATACTTCGCCAATGAACGAATAAAACGACCGAAAAGACGAAGGTTTATCCTTCGTAGTCTCGTTACAATTTACACTCTGTCTTACTCGTGTACTGTCAATTTTTTTTTCTTATTTTCAAAGGTTATGCACGTTCGATGCGATAAAAGTCGATTGCATGAAATATTTAGAGACACATTATAGTTAGTATCAAAGCTAACTGGTTAGCTTTTTATTGTAATCCCGTTTGAAATCATAGCCGATGACATCTGACTCGATGACAACAACTCAGAATATCTTAAATTTTCGATAATCGACAAAAGTCGTTTATCGATACACGACATTTGTCAAAAGACGATCATCGAAAATTCAACATACTTTGAGCTAGTTGTTGAATCAGAGATCATCAGCTATATTTTAACAAGGAATTATGCAGATAATAATGGATAACAATTTGAAAGCGCTTAGCTTTTTCATTCGATCGACATTTGTCGCATTGAACATAAAACGACAATCTCAATTAAGGCCTTAGTTTTTTTAAACTTGTATTTAATTATTTTTTCTAATTTTCATTATGTCTTGAAAGTGCTTAATTACGGTACTCCAGGAGACGAGTCTTGCATAATGGTTTTTTGATTGAAGATTTCTTAAAAATTCAATAGTATTTCAGTGTAAGCTTATCTAAGGATTCACGATAGCGATATTGGAAGAAATGTAGTTCGGAACGTCATAAATTGATGTTTCAAAATCTGCATCGTTGTCCGAGCTCTGTTGCTCAGAACCATTTCATCAACTTGCGGCAAAAAAATCTCGTTTAACATCTGTCACATTGAACGCCATTTTCAAAAACTATACCACAGTGACATTGTGTGTGGCCCCAACTTGTATATTTGTGAATTATCATCAACATGAGCAATATTTGGTGGCTGTTCAAATTGAAATTATTTTGAAATGGAGTAGATTAATTAATTTTGACATTTGCTGTTGTGACATTTATGCTTCTGGCTAATTTTTGAAATACGGTTTTAATGGGTTTTTTCATTTCAGAACAATTAGGTAAAGGTCTTCTTCTTAAAAAAGATAAAATTCTTATGTATCTGATTCCAAAATCAATAACATATTGAACGACCAATCGAAAATGCCATTATATTACTAGAATTGCTTTTTTCCAGAACGAGTTTTTGAGAGGTTTTTAGTCCCTTGACATCGTAGCAATCCTTCGGTGGAATTTAAAAATTTATGATATGACAGATGAGGCATGATGATGAGACAGATGACGTATGTAAAATATTTTGTTCCAAATGTCACTTGAAATCAATAAAATCGTCTTTTTTAAAAGCTTTTTATATCCACTAACATCGTAGGAATCCTTCAATAAATTTGACAATGTAGGACCTGACAGATTATTTCGTTCCAAATGTCACTTGAAATCATTAAATTCTTCTTTTTATAAACATTTTAATCCCTCGACATCGTTGATATTCTTCGATGAAATTTGACAGTTTAGAACTTGACGTATTTTGATGTTGAAATTGCCATTTTTCGGAGATTTTTTACAATTTTCGTATTTTTTTGAGCTTTTTTCATTCACCGACATCATAGCCATTCTTTGATGAAATTTGATAATTAATGACTACATATGTAATACAAACAATATTTTGACGTTTGTAGAGTATTTTGTTCCAAATATCAACGCAAATCACTCAAATTGTTCTTTTTCGGACGAAAAAAATGTCACAAAAAGGTTTTTTTTTAGGAGCGATTACTAGTTGATCCTAAAAATTTAGATTTTTTAAGAGATTTTCTCATCGACATCGTCATCCATGGATGGACTTTGACAGTTTATAGCTTGGCATATAGGAGACAAATCGCATTTTGACGTTTACAGAGTGACTTTGTTCCAAATGTCACCGCAAATTGCAAAATTTGGACAAAACATAAATTGTAATTTTAAAAGGTTTTTTGATAAAATCTCAGATGTTCTTCCGTAGAATCACAGATAAAGAACCAACTATGTATATTTTGACGTTTGCAGAGCTTTTGACAATGTTCATCTCGCTCCCACTAAATGGCGAAAATGAGGCGCCGAATGAATGAGGCAGCTTTTTCGCACCATCAAGTAGTTTCGAGATGTGGTACTGAGACAGTTTGTGGCGTACCAGGGCATATCGATTTTATGTTGTGTATTTTATAAATAGAAGACAAACGAACTCATTAAATTTACACAAAAAAAAAAACCATTTAAGGCAAAAAAAATGTTTTACATCAGGAAAAAATAAATCTGTCTTCAAACAAATGATACAGAGTGTAGGTACCTATACTATAGTAATACGCCATTATTTTATTATATTTTTCCCTCCCATCCCTTCGAACCCTGCCCAACAGGATTTTGTTTGCATTGTGCAGAGTTGATTTCCTTTTCTTGTTCTCTTATTTGCCCGCCTCCTTCACTGCGATGTAGGTATCACAGATTTGACATGAAACCGCAAATAACACTCATTTGGCCATCCTTTTGTTGGGGCGAATTCGCAACAACTAATTGAAGGAAATAAATTGCGTTAGGGAACTCAATTACAGAGTAAAGGGCTTGGAGGCAAATTAAGTGGTTACTAGGCAATCAAAAAGGCTGACTTTGAAAAGGATCTCTAGGATGTATTTTTTTTTTAGATTTCCTTACCAACATCAAGGAACAAAAAAAAAGTACCTACACAGAATTTTCCTTCCAATTTTTTTTTAGATGTGGAATTAGCGTTTCTAGTGAAAATTTCAAAACTCAGTCAGCGAAACCTAAAAAGATATACCACGCAACGGTTTTGACAATTATTTTTCTCTGCAAAAATTAAAAAAAAAAAAAAATGTCAAGGCAGTTTTTGTGTGCTTTGGTGTATTTTCCATCGAACCATACGCTGGTGTTTGGAATTTTTTCTGTCCATATCTACTTTTGAAAACCAACGCTGAGAATGAATGATTGTTGTTGTTTTTGGTATCAAAAAAAAAAATGTAAATCCATATCGATAGGTGGGTGCAGTTGGTACGCCTGTTTCTTAGTACCAACATCGTTGAAAAGGCAGGTATACACAGACGAAATGCGCTCAGCACACGCTAACCAATTCAACGAGAATTCATTCATGTGTTTGCCTATTACCCGTCAGATACATTTTTGTCTTTTGCACCGAAAACTGTGTTTTTGCAGTTGTTGTTGTTTTTGAGAGTCAAATCAGCAAGCGAAGCGAATCTTTGGAGTCCCGCACAGGACTACCATCACCAACCGCAACCACCCAAAAGTTTATATATCATGATATCTATATTCCTTTTAGTTTGAGTACAATTGCAGAAATACCTACATATATGAGGTATAGTTATAAACCAACGCTGCTGCTGGTGTTCCGTATTTGCTGCTTGGTTTACTTTATTAGGACGACGAAAACAAACTACCCTCGTGTATACCTACGACAAAAAGACAAGGGAAAAAAAAAAATTTTTTGTCTAACTGCTACATGAGCAGAATTTTGACTTTGTCCTCCTACTTTTTTGTGATTTTTTTTATTTTTTTATTTTTCTGTTCAAACATTTCAACCAACCATTTTTGTATTATCTACCTCTAGACCATTTTGTTTGCAACAACCTGCAAACAGTTGATAAGGATAATAAAAAAAAAAAAATAAGGGGTTGAATAAGTTTATTTTTTTTCTTTATTATTCAAACAACTATGTAAAACAAAAAAGATTGTTCTTTTTTTTGCTGCGGTTCTGGATACCTAACCTTTAAATGAAAAATTGTTGAATTTAACGTTTAAGAGCCTTGAAAGTATATTTATGTTGAAAATTATGAAGAATTCAGGCCCGTTCGCTCATACAAATCAAACATAATTATTCTTAGAGCCGACATCTAATTTTTGGAATGGATGTTAAGCCACAATATGATTATGAGGGTTTGTTTATAGATGTATGAATCGAATACAAAACAAACTTGGAAAAATTGGAAGTTTTCGCCTAGTTAATTTTAGGCCCTGGACAGTTTTCAGTAGTAAAATTGTAGACGAGGAAAAACTAATCAAATAATATAGCTGAACTTTTGCGTATAGCTTCATTTTGATGTTTTTAAGAAGCTGTAGCAAAATTCGTATTTATCGATATGTGCGGTGCTTTCAAGTTTGACAGGGGGTTAAAGGCCCCAAAAATTGTTTTTCACTAGCTGAATATTGGCGAAGAGCTTCATTTTGATGTTCTTAAGAAGTTTCAACAAAATTTGTATCGATAGGAGTGGTGCTTACAAGTTTTCAAGGGATAGGCTCACAAAACAGTATTTAATGAATATGGCTGAATTTTGGTGTATAGTTTTATTTTGATGTTTTTAAGAAGCTGTAACGAAATTTGTTTTGATACAAGCGGTGCTTACAAGTTTGACAGGGGGTAAAAGGCCCCCAAAGCAGTTTTTCATGAGCTGAATTTTGGCGAAGAGCTTCATTTTGATGTTTTAAGAAGGTTCAACAAAATTTGTATCGATAGGAGTGGTGCTTACAAGTTTTCAAGGGATAGGCTCACAAAACAGTTTTTAATGAGTATGGCTGAATTTTGACGTATAGTTTTATTTTGATGTTTTTAAGAAGTTGTAACAAAATTCGTATCGATGTGAGTGGTGCTTACAAGTTTTACAGGGGGGTCAAAAAACGCTTAAAAAGTTTTTCATGAATATAAGTACAATTTGGCATATCAACGATCATTTTTGTACCGACTTCTCCATCATCGCATTGTTAGATTTGATAAAAATCTCGATTTTTTTGCACGAAACTTGCCCATATGTAGGTATACCTATAAAAAATATAGCTCTTAAATTGTTTCTGTTTTTAGCAACTAACCAAAGTAATTTCCCTCAAGCTCCATGACACTTACAATTCTAGACTCTCTGTAGGTATTCTGATGTTAGTTTCTGGAAACTCAACGTTATTTTTTGTAAATACCTACCCATGTACATACATACATATGTACCCATAAAATGAAACAACTTAATCTTATAAGATAAGCTGGGTGAGTGATGTAAATTAAATAGCCACAGCTAATTAAATAATAATAATAACCCATCATCACCATTAAATTCCACACCATTTGAAGCCGTGGCAGGGGCGAAAGTTGTTTCAACAACCAACGCCAAGAATTATATACTTAATCGGCTTAAAGCTTAGAAAGCAGTTCAATGAACCTGAAAAAAAAACGAATTACTAAAAAATCCATCCAAACTCCAAAAACATTAAAAACATACAAAAAATTATGGAATGGCTCACATAAATAATAATACGGGCCTAATGAAAATTGTTGTTGTTTTTTTTTTTTATTGTTTGTTCTCTTTGCTTCAATAATTTGCATGTAAATTAGAAGCTTTTTTGTCATTAGTTACTGTCGAAAAGACAACACCTCTACACTCAGAAAAAATATATCGCCTTTAGGTAGGTTACTCCAAACACTTATACCTGGTTTTTACATATATTACGAAAAGGTACATGGAAAGTAAAATTCAACAAGGGACAATATTGTTAGTAATTTTTAAATCAGATTTGACACTTATTGAAATGCTAGTTTTTGATCAACAAAAACTGGCCTTTAATTGTTCATACCATGTTATGGTTATTTTTGTAGTTATTTAGGGGCTATTTCCGATAAGATAGCAAAATTTGTCCAAGTAGTTCTCACCACCAAGGGCCTTACGAGTATTTGACAAGTTTTCTTTGTCTAGATTCAACCTACTGAAAACTTTCCAGGGCCTTGATCTTGTTGCCCCTATTCAAGGAGGGCACTGATCGTGTATCGCGAAAAGTAGTTTTTACCACCAAAGCCCTTACGAGTATTTGACTAGTTATCTTTGTCTAGATTCAACCTACTGAAAACTTTCCAGGGCTCTTATTATCGTTATCGTGTATCGCGGAAACTGAAATTTTCGTCGTTTTACATTTTGTTGACATGCGGATTTTCTTAACGATTAGGCGGAGGAAAAAAAAAATGTTAACACCTTTTTTGTATAAAATTGCATTATCTACAAATTTTGCCAAAGTAGCGAGCTAAATTTGAACTTTCTAAGTATTTGGTGCGATAGGTATAGAATGATATCCATTTTTTTTCAGTGTAAAATCTTAATCAAAATAAATAATTCCAGCAATGCGTATACCTAAATAAAAAAACAAATAATAATGAACAAAATTGATTATTACGTTGATGATAGGCCAACCAAAAGAAAAAGGTGAAAAGCAAAACACAAACGTGCTTCGTCGTCGTTGTCTTCTCTAAGAGTGTGACCGAATTTGGGCTCAAAGATCAATGACACCAATCAAAAAAAAAAAAAAAAAAAAAATAAATGTCAAACCCTCATTTTTGTTTTGATATTACTTTTTACAACTCTTTGTTGTTTTTCTTTTTTGCATTTTAATTTTCTTCATGTTTATAACTTTCCAGTCTATTTATGTATATTGTGTGGTGTTTGTTTGTATATAGGTATACAGATAGGTAGGTACCTGATGATTTTTCATAGAAACCTTTACCTTTTCCTCGATAATGGAGTTAAATTTCGCGCAAATTTAATTATCAATTATTTTACCTATAAAATATAAAGAAGAATGGTTTTGCAAGACCTATCTATAGGTATTTAAGTATCACGCTTCATGAACCACCTTCAGCCCCTATACTACCATCAGAGGCAGCATGTTTAGTGACCTATGTATATAGACACTCACAAATTCATCATAGCTAAAGGTCCTGTACACACTCTGACACTCAAGCGATAAACAACGTACAAACCAACACACATCACGATAATTACAAATTCAAAAACCGATGATGGCGGGTCGGGACATTAAAATCAACTAATTGGATATTGTGAGCATCAGGCAGGTTTTAGTTCAGCAACGAAGTTAATAGAAAAACATCTATGGATGAAAGTAATATGAAACGAGATGAAGAATTCTTAATAAAATTCATACAGAAAATAGTCTAGCCAGGGCTGTCGATCTGTATTTACCTACTAAGGGAGTAGACGTAGTACTAATGCCACAAGTGCGTCAGGCAGAATAGGTAATAAACATACTTTTAACTACTTATTGCGCTTACAATTCTCTTCCCTTTATAATCTTGTGGTACTTAGACAAAATCCGAAATAACGGGTGATTTTTTAGCTGGTTTGGTTTTGGCAACACTGGTTTTGACAGCTGACGTGTGTTTAGTACCTTGTGTCACTGTCAAACAGCTTCAGTTTGGTTTGCAATTTAACCATGGATCGTCTTACAAATGAACAACGCTTGCAAATTATTGAATTTTACTATCAAAATTCGTGCTCGGTTCGAAATGTTCATCGTGCGCTGCTTGTGTTCAGCGATGAGGCTCAGTTTTGGTTGAATGGTAAATAAGCAAAATTGCCGCATTTGGAGTGAAGATCAGCCAGAAGCATTGCAACAGCTACCAATGCATCCCGAAAAAGCCACTGTTTGGTGCGGTTTATGGGCCGGCGGCATTATTGGACCTATTTCTTCAAAGATGATGCGAATCGAAGCGTCACTGTCAATGGTGAGCGCTACCGAGCGATGATAACAAACTTTTTTTTGCCCGAAATGGAAGTTCTTGACTTGCATGAAATGTGGTTTCAACAAGACGGTGCCACATGCCACACAGCACGCGAAACAATGGCGCAATTGCGAGGCGAGTTTGGTGAACAGTTAATTTCACGTTTCGGGCCGGTCAATTGGCCGCCTAGATCGTGCGATTTGACACCATTAGATTATTTTTTGTGGGGGTATGTCAAGGCTAATGTCTATAGGGACAAGCCCGCTTCGATTGACGCACTGGAAGCCAACATCCATGCATTCATTCGTGAGATACCGGCCGATATGTGTGAAAGAGTATGCCAAAATTGGACTCAGCGGATGGGCTACCTGAGACGCAGCCGCGGTCAACATTTGCATGAAATTATCTTTAAACATTAAATTGCAAGGTTCAAACTATCGATTCAAATAAATATTTCATTCATTTTTTCGAATTTTTTGTGTTTTTTTTTTTAAAAAAAGTTCTAAGCCTCTTAAAAAATCACCCAATTTTTTTTGGTTTTGCTCCGAAATTCAGGTGAATAATTTTTCCAAAATTCTATCTTTTTCCATATAGCCCATGAAAATTCGAGGAAAAGGACAAATTCTCCGACAGAGCTAAATTTTGTTGGTGAGCTTTGTATTTACCTGTTTAGCATATTGTCTAATGTGGCCTAAATTGGAACAACAGGTTTAAGTACATATCACTTTTTGAAGAAATCTCACCTCAAAATGTTGTCTTATAAAATTCTAAATAAAAAAGATTCTAATACTTTTCTTCGTAACACTTCTTAACGTTCCAAATTGACAGCCCTGGTTATGGTCATAGCTAACGCAGAGTCATAATTACATTATACTCTTACAAAGCGGACGGCAGACCCACAACATCGTCAATGGTTATAAGATCTCTTTGAACTATGGAAACAATATTTTCTCCCCCATGGATAGATTCATGTTCAGTACATATAATTAACATTTAATGCATTTTTGATTTAATTTACTACGAACATGCTGTTTTATGATGGCAAAGGGAATAAACAAAAAAGAAGCGTTAAATTTTTACCCATGATTGATTGTGAAGACAAAAGTGTAATTTTGCGAAAAAGATCGCTTCTTAGATTTCATTAGGTACTGAAAAAAGTTTCATGTTTTTTTTTTCTTTGAAATGTCAGCAACTACTGTTAAATTGGAAACTTCCTTATATAAATTTTATATCAATCGGCTTGGAAGAAAAATGACAAAACTCAAACAAATAAATATTTTAGTTATCATTTCAATTTTGTGTGAAAAAAAAACTATCCGCTGCAAAAATATCGGACTCTAATTAAAGATAAGACCGCAATAGACGAAACTGCAATAAAACGTGCGCCCGTCGGTGTGGTGCAGTTCCGTTGCCGCAGCGTTATAGTGTAGTGCAGTTCCACCCAGTGCGGTCTTACGCGGTTGCCTTTGCAAATAAAAATAAAGTCAAACAGCGGATTTATAAAAGGTTACTTTAATATCCAGTCCTTGGTTCTGGATTAGTGGATCAAGAAAATTAAATATCATAATTCAAAAAATCCTAATCGAACAAGGTCCGAATAAAATGAAATTTAATAAGGCCCCACAAAATTAAAAAAAAGACCCCTAAGTTTTTATGATTTGCGTTGTCGCTTTGTTTGCATATTTCCTAAAACTTCTAACATTTTTGTGGGGCTTTATTGTATTTACTCAAATAAGTCGCCGATAAAAAAAATTAAATAATGCCCCCATGAGAAATAAGACTTTTAAATTTGATGTTTTTCGTGCTTTTATTTGGGGCTTTTATTTGGGGTCTTATTTAGTTTTGTATGTGGGGCGTCATGTTGGAATTTAATTCATCATAAAATAAAGCCCCCTAAACAAAAATTGAATAAGGTCACAACTTAATTTAAAAAAAAAGACCCCTAAATAAGATGATTTTAGTTATTGTTGTTTTGTATGCAGATATTCGGGACCTTATTTAATTTTATATAGAATTTTAACTAATAATAAAATATGAAAAAAATCTTCCTCCTTATAGGTATGTCCAATGAATCGTTTGCCTATGAATCGAGTACGGAGAAAAAAGAAAGAAATCGCTAGTTGATTCAAATGCAATAGTCAAACCATAAAACCTACGTTGGGTTGGACATGATCACGTGACTCTGAAGACGCTTGGTCTATGTTCAACTCTCAGCTGAGGCAAACAAATTTTCAAATTAAAATTGAACAAAGCACCACTTAAAAGGAGTCTGATGATCGCTCTGGCAGCCGTGAAATAGCTACAACTCCAGCCTATAATGACTTGGTGGTAGCTCACTCAGGTGGTTGTTGTTTCATTCAAACAAAAAAGAATGCCACAAATATAAACAAAATAAGATCTAAAAATTTTATTTTGTTCGTTCTTGTTCATTTTTTGGGACCTTATAAGGGGTTCAAATTCATAATCAAATACGGACCACAAAAAATTTAAATGAGATCCCAAAAAATAGAAAAAAAAATCGTGTGAGTGCCGGGACTCACGGTTAATATGTGTAAACATCAACGTGCGCGGATCCAAAACGTACTTGTTTTTACTTGAAGGGGATCTTAAGATTTTTTTTACTGGACGCATTCGTCCTAGTATGCAGATCGTAACGTTGCACACGAACGTTCACGTTTTTTTTTTCACTCTACCGCCAGCATAGATGTTAACACATCGAAAAACCTTAAATTTTATGATTTGCGGTGTTTTGCATATTTTTGCTTTGTGGGGCCTTATTTAATTTTTCTTGGGGCGTTATTTCCAGGGGCCTAGTTTTACGGGAGTAATAGAAGTATTTTTCTTCGACTTTGTTCGCCATTATTATTTTGAGCAAGACCATGCCACTCTGTTGTAATTTAAAAACTCTTCGTAATCCTAACTAGACAGCCAATCCTTCTGTTATTGCAGTTAAAGAAAACGGAGTTATCTTATTACATTGCTATCTTAGCTTAACATGAACAAAATACGCTGAATTTCTGTATAAGATTTGACTTCTCTCCATCAGCGATTATATATCAATTTTCCTTGCAATGTTTACTGCAACTAGCAAAGAGATTAAAAAGAAAGAATAGCTTCTTTAAGCTCATCTCTATCTACTATATAATTTTTTTTTTTTGTTTCAACAAACTGAACAACAACAACAAATAGTGCTTAGTCTTCTACTTGGCTAATGTATTTCAGTAGTATATAGAATTTGTATTAAAAAATCTTCATATAAAACCTGATTTAATATTTTTTGTTTCCAACTAATTTCACTTAAGAAACGAATAAAATATCATAAACTTACGCGCAATACTGCTATTTTACTGTTAATTTCATACCAAATTCGATCATAAATATCAGAGTTAACTGTTATTCTAAACCGTATACCTATTTTTTATTTTTCGTTCGCTTAAAATTTAATGCGCGGATTCCAGAACCACTAGCATTAATATAGGTATATTAATTAATTTATTCTTTTAAATGAACAGTATTTTACGGATATACGAAACACTCATATTAGAAAAAGTTGCTTAAACACCTCGTCTTTTCCTTCAATTTCCCTTCAAAATTAAACGTTTATAAGAAATTCGCATAGGAGAAAACGCAATTATAGGAAACTCTTGCTTATGCCTAAATATTAATTTAAAGGCTAAAGGCTAACCTAACAACTAAATTCACAATTTTTTGTACAAAAGTGGAAGCCTTAGCGGATATATAATATGGAGTGCTTGTTTTTATTCGAATGCGAACCTTTCATAGGGGTCGCTGTTCAAAGTTCGGTCACTGAGTTTTCTGCACATTGGAGGAAAAAACTAAAAAAAAGAAAATAGGTATTGAAATCTTTAAAGTAATAAGTTTTTCAAGAATTACTTCAAATTAGAACAATTTAGAGGGAAAATAAGCAAATTATGACTTAATTGATAGCAGCTGCACTTTATCTGTACCGAAAGTAAAATAGCGCCCCCTATCATGGCCCCTACAATGCATTAGGCATAGAAACGAGCAATCCATATTATATATCCTCTAAGGTGGAAGCACAAAACTTGAAAAGTGTAAAACAGAATCATGTTCTACTTAGAAATGCTTGTGTGCGAACAATTTGTAGGTATTTGATCTGTCAATTAAGTTTGAAGTGAAATATCAAACACAAGATGCTTTTTCGCACACAGTCATATCTAGCGCATATTTAAGTTATTCACTTTTCCACTTTTTGCAAAAAGTTTTGAATGTTTTTAAGCCTTAAAAATGTATGGTAATGGCATTTGGTAATTAACCTTTGTAAAAGCTGTTTTTGTTATGCATATAGGTAAATTTTTCAACCTTAAACGACAGTTTTTAACTTTCCAATAGAATTACAGCTTACAGCAACTGTTTGGAAAGCGCCTGAGTATCTATTCTCTCAATATTTTGACATTTACATTTGTTGAGTTGTTACATGGATTTTCCTGTTTTTTTTTTTTTTTTTCTATAAATAAAAAATTTCTTTTTTTATATATCCTTGTTTTTAATATAAGAAAATATCTTTCTTAAATCCATTTGTTTGAACATTTAAAAAACTCAGATATAACAAAGAAATTTCATAGATTTTCAGAGTTTCTTTTAACCGTGTTGTACTGTAGATAATGCTACCTTTTTTTCTTCTTCACAGTTGTTTATAGGTAGGAAACTACAAAGCATTATAGGTTCCTGCCTACTTATGTATCTAGGTAGGTATGTAGGTATATTATGTAGGTACCTTGTTAAAATAGTATAGATAGGTATCAACATGGTTTCAAATGAAGTGTTAATATGCCTTTATGTATCTACCAGTTCCCATATAAATGTTCTCTCTATCCTCAAAAAGATAGGAACATCTATAGGTAAAAGTTAACATTAGGTAGGTATTTCTCGTTTTTCTTACTTCTATCTATACGAAAACTTACCTACATTTATCTACCTTACCTACCTACCCACATATCGTTTTAACACCGTTCATTAAAAATCATTCCGAAGCCTGACATAAAAAAAGAAAAACTTCAACTAAAAACAAGGTTCAACTCTTAACGGGATTATGCAAACTTCCCAAAGAAAACCATCCATCCAAACACTAAAATAGTAATGAACTGATGAAGATCAAAACCATAAGAAACCACACAGCACACAGAGATAACTTACATACCTAACCTGGAAAGAAAAAAATATTCTAAATGCGTAGGTAGGTATACCGAACAAAAACCTGGTCAAGACTCAAGATGTGGCCAAGAATATATACAAAAAAAAACCTACGTATTCGTCCATTCCTAACTAAATACACTCATCACGTATTGACGGAAGCGTATACCTACCCATTACGAAGTAGAAGAATCCCGTTATGTAATCGGTCAACATAACGGTAAAACAAATACCTAGTTTCTTGGTGTGTAGATATGTGTGTGCACATACAACAGGTTACACATAAAAACCGTTTTAAAAATAAAAACATGGAAGACCAAAGATTTTTTTTTTCTTCTTAAAACGGGATTCTCCTTTGAATTTCAGTTCTTTTGCTAAATGCATTCATACTTTTTCTTTTACTCTCTTTATCTCTATTCCTATGTAACTGAAGACTGAACTGTGCTTGAGTTTTATTTGGGTACCTACAATCATTGAATTCAAAGCGTTTGATGATTATGGTGGGTCATTGAAATGCGCAACACATTTTTTAAGCGATTGCTTTGCGTCACATATATATTAAGTTTATTATATGCAAAAAACACTCATACATTTAAACAGCAAAAAAAAAAAAAAAAAAAAAAAAAAATGTATCCTGTTCGTAAAGATAAATTAAACAATAAATTTAAACTTGATAAAAAAAAATACTTCACATTGACCAAAGAGGAAATGAGTTAATATGTATATTTATGCATATTTATACATATTAACTTTAGAACATTGAATGTACAGTAGACGCAAAGTGTGTCAAAAACAACGATTCATAATTCAAAGTTTTATCCAAAATTTGCGAGATTTGCGCAAATCGCAAATCCAACTGACGTAAAGAATATTTTGACATTTGACAGTTCAAAAATTGAGTTCCTTTTGCATTTTTATTTCTCAGTTATTGGTTCTTTTTTATAGGTAGTCTCCGATTGATTTTTAGAATAGAATATTCAGAATAAGAATATTGAACAGGGTGGGCCAAAAGTCCCCTTTTCCATGCAAACAAATAATAATTTTTTTTATTTATAGATATTTTCAGATTATTTAGTAGGTATTATTTTTTCTTATTCAATCCATCCTGTACTTTAAAATCTAGTTTTTCAGTGCGAAATTAAAGTTAAACCCGAGTTAACTCATCAAATTTGGTGAGTTAACTCAAGATTAACTGAACATATGCTTTTGATGTTTTATCCACCCGAATTTTTTTTTTAAGTATTTCCGCATATGTATCCTCCACTGAAAAACTGCTTCTTCAGTTAACTGATGGTTAGTTTACGTCTAAAATTAGCTAACTCTGGTTTAATTTACCACTGACAAAATTGGGCCTAGTGCTCAAAATAAGATAATCCCGGACAATTAAGAAAAAAAATAGTTTTAAAGCTCTACTAAAGTGTTCTTAGTTTTAAACAATTTTTAACTAGTATCATCCTTAGCCTGTTTTTTTTAATAAACGCCAGCTGAACACACCTAAAACAGTGACAGTTTGTGCAAAAAAAAGTAAACAAACATACCATTTTCACATTTAGTATTTTCAAAATGACATATATGGAATTTTTATGTTATAAAAAAGATAAAATTGCCATTTGATGATTTTAACTTTAATAAAATGTTTAAAATATAGTTCGATGCTAACTCATTTAAAATTTGGAAAAATCGTCTTGTGAACTTAGCCTTAGCACGATACTAAATCGTTTAAAATTTTGCGCTATTGTGTTCGATTTTTTGATTCAAGTGATTGGATTTTATTTCTTGCCAACTATAAAGGTCATTCTATCCCAATGTATGGAAATTCAGTATAGACTGAGTGTGTTGTGTTGTGTTGTGTTTTCCGTAATCACTTCAGTTGTAGGTTGCCGTTTGCTTGCCGCTATAATAGTATCGAAGTTTGAATGAGGTACTACATTCTACACTCTGAGTGACAAACTTCAATCGCTTTTGTGTGAAGAGATCTTAAAAAAAAAAAAAAAAAAAAAATCAAACACATACACACGCAACCAAAGTTATAGCGGTAAAATTCAGGAAACTGGAATTGGAAAGAATCCAATGACAATGACAAAAGTAAACAAAAGAAAACACCAAAAAAGTTGTAAAGTTTGTTACTACTTCTCTGCTGTGAGCTGTTTCTTCGCCTTGGTTGAGGTGCTGGTGCTGGGTAATAATAATGACTTGATTTTACCGTTGTTTTGCAACGCGCAATGTTCCCGCTTCGCTATATCTATAGAGGCCTACCTACCTACTATGCTGCCTATGTTTTGTTGTGAAGTTTGTTTATTTCGTTAACTTCTTCGCTTTTTGTTTAAGTGGGACACGGCACACAGGTAGGTAGTAGGTATGTAGGTATAGGGAATGTGTTGAGGTCTTGTGGTTGTTTTTAATTTTTTATTTGTTAGTGCTGTTGCTCTTAGCTTTTTCGACTTTTAATTGAATTTGCCAGCATCAGCAAAATTTTATACCTTATGCATGAGAAAGGAGTATGGGTATTCTGGTATTCTAGGATGAGACGTGGATTTTTCTTCATCGTCGATTTGCTTATTTTTTTTTTTTTTTATTGATTGTGGTGCTGATGGTTGTAGGTATACTTGCGCTTGATGGTTTTTTTTTTGTTTTTTTTTTTTTTTTTTTGTTTACCATTGTTGTTGAAGTTTAATTAAGGTTCAACGGATGAAGAAGAGTGTTTTCTTTTAAGCGCTGGCTGGCTGGCAAGGAAATTGAAATTGACAATGAATTTGTTCGTAAGGTGGGAGCCATTGTTTGTAACTGCTGCAAACTTGAAGAAAAATTGTTTTTTTTTTTTAACTGACAAGTTATCTACATACATACACCTACATACATAGGTACCTTAACCTACATGCCAATGATGGAAACATGTTAGGTAGAAGGTAAAGGTAGGTATTATGGTAAAAGTTAGTCTATAGAAGTGAAGTGACTTGAAGAAAATAAGCTTTTGTTTCATAAAATTAAACAAAAGGAAGATGGAAATGAGCTTTGTTTGTTTTAAAAATGATTAGTACCTAGGTATTTGATTAAGGGCGAAGGTAAATAGCCAGGTTTAAGTTCCTTCGATATTAACTGTTTAAGAGTTGTTGGTTTGATACCTTAGTGGGAGTAAGCATGGAAGAAATAGGGATCTTAGAACTTGATTTCTGGATTTTTGAAAAAAAAAAATTCATGAACGGTCAGCTAGTTCCAGTAGTTGATCAGCAATAGATAACATTTCATGCTAAAATGATAAAATATTTCTGTGCAAAATGTAGGTAATGCAGTTTCGTCGAAATTTAAAGAATCGCTCCTCAAAAGTCTGAAAATTGAGAGATTCAGACTAATTAGATTTATGTGTATCTATGAAAAGGAATTTTCTTCTTCCCTTTTTGGAAGCAGTCAAGCAACTTTTTTTTATATCAATAATAATTTATCATTTTATGAAACAGTGACTATTATTTTGAGTTTCGTTTGTTAATCGATAAATGACTTTTGTCGAAGGTTGGATATCTAAAGCTGTTGTTGCCTCAGATGTCAAAAGTCAAAAGATATATGTTTTCATAAGGGATTACAACAATATAAAGCCATAAAGATACAAATTTGGAGGCATTTAACTTTTTCGTACGATCGACTTTTGTCGCATGGAACATTGAACGACCATCACAATAAGAGGTAGGTAATTTCCTTATTTCAGCGGTGAAATGATTTTTTGTTTAAATACGGGGCCAGTTTCACAGTCGACACTTACCGGAATAAGAGGCACTTAAGTTTCCCATATGAGGAATTTAAGCTACATTTCATAGCCAGTAAGTGGAACTCAAGTTACCATCATCGGATACTTAAGTGCCACTTATTCAGGTAACAGTGCGCTGTGATATTGGGAATCAATCTTTCCCATTCCCCATTTAAGTATCACTTTTCTGTCTGTGAAACTGGCCCTAAGTCAACATCGTTGGCTTGTGATTTGTTTATATTGTGTCTGATCTTCTTTTGCGGCTCCGAAATCTTAGAACTTTAAATGTGTGGGATTTGCAAAACAGAAGTACACCATCGTATTGTCATAAAAGTTCAACTACACCCTTATTGCGGTTGTCAATCATCAATTGATATTTGATAAATATTGAAATTTGGTACATTACAATTCAATTTATTAAAAAATTGAATCACTATTCTGTGATAAATATTAATTTTCTTGGAAGTCTCAATGATCAAAGCCTTTACCAACTAATTATCGCTTTTAAATATTTATCAACTATCAATTGACAGCCGTAATATATGAAATAGTTGTAGTAATTGATACCTCAAATGAAGTTCTACCAATCTCTATGACAAATTCATACAAAAAAATCTATAGCTGACTAGTTAATGAAGCTCGTTGACCAGACAGTGGCCATTTCTTGACCCTTCAGACTTTATATTTCTTTTTTTTTTAATCCTACAACCTCTAATGTCATTGAACAACTTTTACAATTTATTACAAATTGTTAAATGTTAATAACTGACCAATAACTGAAACTAATTGACTTCAAGACGATATTTATCTCCCATTGAATGTACTGCTTGACCAACCTACTAGGCTGATTTTAGGCAACTCATGCTGTTTTAATCCGCTTGAGTAACTTGGTTGAATCAATCCAACCCACTCTGTTGAAATTAACCATCTAGTCTGAATCTACTAGGTTGAATTTAACCAATGGAAGCATTGCGTGGGTTTGAGTTCCACTCCTGGCAGCACTCTTTCCTAAATACCTCTTGTTTCAACTGAACGTCATCTGTGGGATATCATAAGATATATGTTGTTTACACCTTATTCCTCAGTCAACTGTTCAAAAAAAAAATTCCTTACTATCCTTCTATTTCCTCTTACTAACGCCGTGAAATTCATGTTTCAGTTAAAATTGTTATCATTGTCATTAACTTTTTATAATGCAATGTTATAACTAGCCAACCCACTTATTTGAATTTAACCAAGTTTCTCTGTTGAAATTATTCACTAAGCCAACCTAATAGCTTTAATTTAACAAACATAATATACTCGGTTGTAATCAGCCTACTCACATGGTTGAATTCAGTCAATCTACCCTGTTAAAATTGTCCAATTAGGCAACCTTCTACTAGATTGAATTTAGCCAACTATACTTTGTCCAACAAAAATAGGCAGTACACGTCTTATGGGAAAGCTTTTTCAAAATCAGTAGCGTGCCATATTTTTGCGCCATACTAAATTGAAATAACTCCTCCACAAAAAGTGTTTGCCCGCCCGTGAATTTCCAATAGCATCCGACACAGATCCAACGTCCTATTCAAGGCACATCTGAGTGTGCACTGAATTGCTGTGGGCAATGGCGATTAGCTGCTGCTTGATGTTCATTCAGAGTTACCCTTGTCCATTTGGTAATTCGTTTAGCTTTTCTTCCTTGAGTTTCTGTTAAGGTGCCTTTGATTTTCGAACTTTAAGAAAAAGCTTTTAATGATGAGTGTTATCGTGTACACTACGACAACCCTGTGAAAGCTTTAATGAAGGACAGAATTTATGCAATCCACTGAAGCCAGAATGAGAGGCAAACGTCCTATCTTGCCTACACTGCCAATTTTTGTTGGACAGAGTACAACACTTGTTAGAATTTAAAAAACCTACTCTGTAGAAATTACCTTTCCAATTAGCTGCGATTTTTGTTTGAATTTGGCAAAACTACTCTGTTGTATGAATTTATCCAATCTACTTCCGCAGCCCTTAAAAATGTTCAAAAGAAAAAATGTTTAAAAGCTTCTACGGAACGTAGCCATCTCGTATCGATGGATCCAAACTATTCAGTGGAAGAGATCCCACTTCTGTTTTATCCTACGTTATATAAATTTTTGCATCAATCAGAATACATCGGACTCTATTTATCAATATGTGTAGAACTATGACGTTCTATGTGACATTCGTCAATATTATTTTAACAAAATCAACACAATGTAATAGCATATCTGTCTATAGGTATTTCATCAATTTCATACAGTAATCAAAAATAACAAATAATAAAAAAAAATAAAACTCCTAAAAAAACATTACCTATTGGTTCAATGCATATATTTTTCATTAGTTTACCTCGAATCCAATTTATTATTATTATTTTTTTTTTTTTTTTAAATAATCAAAATATTCCAATCCAAGCAAACTGTGTGGTAGAATTGTAGTGAAATACCAAGTTTGTGGTATAGCTATATTGGAAAAATAATGAAATATGACAGCGCAAACATAACGCAATTATCGCTCAACAAAAAAAAAAAAACCTTCTTATTGGTTGGTCACACGTAGGTATAGGTGTTATTACTATACAACCACATTAGAAAAACTGCAACATTATTAATCATCATCAATCAATGTCCAAGCTTGTCATCAATGTCCTTTTGTGTTAAGTTCAATCGGTTGTTATATTTTTTCCACTCAACTATACGATATCCTTCGTCCTTTTTGGATGTATTGTCATACATACACAACACATACATACATTCTTGTATCAATTCATTATATTTGGGTTAAGGGTAGGTATATATCTACTAAACCCTTAAAAAGTGAAATGAAATATGAAAAAACATTACCACATTGGCCAAATTAACAATGCTTTATCTTGCACAAGGGTCTTGCGAGAAGGAGGCTACAACCACGATGACGACGAGTGAAAGATAAGCAATAATAATAAATTATGGAGGCAATGCGTCCGTTGCCGCCGCCGGCCGCCACCGTTGGCCAACCACATTATATTTTGACTGACACGGGTTCAGGCACAGTGACAGGAAAAAAAAAAAAAAAAAAAAAAAAAAAAAAAGAAGTAATATCCATCCAATAGATATGGGTACCGCTACCTACCTACCTACAATCCTACATCTGTTGGGTTCTTCGTTCTTGGCACAGGCCAAGAACACTGTGTTTAGTGTTGTATGAATATCACACCCTTATAATGGAGAACGCTCCATCATTATTTTGTTTGGAAACAGTTTGGCGCAAAATTGATATGCTGTTGAGTGACATGACATGACGCACCCTTTACACATGTATTGTGCATAATATAGAATGTGTTTGTATAGGCTGTTCAAACAAAACTGTATGAAATTATGCGATTAGATAGATTCTGATAAAAAAAATATACTAAAAAAAATAGTAGGTTTACCCAAGACAAGAATGGTTGGATGAACTTGATATCGGAAATGGACATTTGCTTTTCTATGAATAATGTGTATCCTAACGTTATCAAAAAAAATCCAGTAACTCGAAAATGGATTTTGAACAATAGTCCGTCCGTCAAGGTGAAAAGTTGAAGACTTGTCAGTTGGATAATAATTTTTTGAGCTTGCTCCAATTGCTATCTTTGAGCCCTATATCTACTGGACATATTATACATTGTTCATACCTACACTGTTAATTTTAACTAAAGATTCGTTCACATCTAAAAATCATACTCTTGCCTAATTGAAAACATCTGTGTATGTATAACGTGTAGGTATTATATTGAACTCATGGTCTCGCTATCGCAAATTTTACGCGTTTTTAATTATCTACGTTTTCTTCTACCGTACGCACTACGCATTAATTCCTAACTATGGGTGATTCCATATAAACCGGCCTTCAACTAAAAATTCACAAACTATGACTTTAAATTGAAAAAAAAAAAAAAAAATTGAGATAAATTATTAAAACAGCTTCAATGTTCTATTTCCAGAGCGGAAATATCATTAAATTAATTTGTTATTACTTATTTTGCAGTCAGAACCACTTAAAGCATTATAATGCTATCAGAAGTAATTTTTTGTAAGGATAAGCTGAAAACCCTGTGTTTACAATTTTATTGTTTTTCGACTCAAGAGCCGTTAACTTTTTTCCATTATCTTAACTCAAAGCACGTTTTGGTGTAATTTGGTTATTCAGTAGTAAATATAAACTAAAATTATGCGAATTTGAACCATAAAGTAGTATTTGTGTCACACACGTCATAAAATTATGTGTAGGTTTGTATTACAAATAAATTTTGTATCACACTGATAATTTATGGAAGTCAGAAAAATATTGTAAACTTATATTATTGAATTTCAAAACTATACTGAAAATGAATTTATAGTAAAGATTGTGTCACAGATGTAACAGGTTGGCATATCAAAAATAAATCTTTCTCACTTCCAAATCATTTTGATTAATGTTGTAAGAATTATACCACACATAACTTCATTGAATTTTAAAATATTAGATACTGAGTCTAAATGTAGATATAGTTTAATGATTGTGTCACACCCGTAACAGGTTGTCATTTAAAATTTTAAACTTATCTGTATTTTAACTCATTTTGAGTACCTCTTGTTGTTCAAATCTAAACACACATAATTTAATTGAGTTTCATTTAATTTGTTTAAGTCTGTGTCACACCAGTAACAGTTTGGCATTTTCAAAATTCATCCTTTTGTTTTTCAACTAATCTTAAGTAAATGTTGGAATTTAATCACACCTAATTTTATTGAAATTGAAAATGATACTGAGCCCGAGTTTATAGTTTAAAGATTGTGTCACACCCGTAACAGGTTGGCATTTCAGAAATTCATCTTTCCCATTTTCAATTCATGTTGATTAATGTCGTTGGAATCATACCATACATACATATTTTCATTGAATTTGAAAATAATAGGGACTGAGCCTTAATGTATAGTTCAATGCTTGAGTCACACCCGTAACAGGTTGGCATTTACAAATTTAATTTTCTGTGTTTTTGTACTCATTTTGAGTACTTTGTGTTTTTTTTCAAGTTGAAGCACACATAATATAATGGAATTTCATTTAATTTGCTTAAGTCTGTGTCACACCCGTAACAGTTTGGCATTTCACAAATTCATCCTTTTGTTTTTCAACCAATTTTAAATAAATATTAGAATTTAATCAAACGTAATTTCATTGAATTTGAAAATGATATTGAGTCCGAGTTGATAGTTGAAATATTGTGTCATACACGTTACAATTTCAATTTAAAATTTAAGATTGATTTTAGTAGTTTTCTATATCAATGATTTATCATTAGAATATCGTTTATTATATTACTGTTCATGCGTAAAACTCATACTTGGTCACGCCCGTAACAAACCTGTCACCGCCACCGTAACAATTTCAAACTAAAATTTTGATTTTATTTTTCATAGTTCTATTTCTCATAACTAATTTAGTTGTGGAACTTTCATAAGTTCAATTTTCAATCTAAAAAAAAAAGAACGAGTCAAAGTCTTCATGCAATATTTTAAGCCACATTGAACACAACCTTACTCATCCACGTATTTTTAAAATTGAGTGCCTTATCAATTTGATTCAATTTTCTATTTAGTAAACTCAAATTTTTGTTATTAAATTAGAATATTCTGGAATTAATTTGTAAAGTCATGTGTTTTGTGTCACACCCGTTACAATAAAAAATGTTCTTACACATACCTCTGTCATTTTGATTTTATTTAAAAAAAAAAACACAAATTGTTCCGTTTTGTGCTCAAATTGTGCTACTATCCCGAATGGCAAATTTGCAGCTTTAACGTCCGAAAATAAATTTAGCTAAACGTTTTGGTCTAAAAATGGAGCCAACATTTGGTTCTGTTTCTTTTTTTTTTTGTAATTTATTCATACCTAGTTTTTTGCTTAACTTAAATCAGTTTGTATGAACATTTTTTTAAATTAGTTGTACACATGATTCAAACATTCAACAAAAATCAAGGACTTAATATTTTGTTAGGTATACTGGCCTCAATTTCTATTTTATACAAAGCTTAATTTGTGTGTACATATACTGAATGCACCCGCCAACTCAGGCCAGACCAAGCCCAACGAACTTGTTCAAATAAATTAATGTATTAATTAATCATAAACCAATAAAGAAAAAGTAAATGCCGACATTAAGGACTGCACGCTACCTGATGAAAATATGTGTGCAGGTACAAATACCTTATCCCTCCCCTAAAGTTAGTTAGGTAGGTACCTACTATGTCTATAACTGAATGTCGACACATACCGAGCAGAAACGTTCACAGTTTTTGTGACAAATTTTCCTCATAAACCATAATTATCCGGTCAATAAATGTCAAAGTTTATCCTTTCACACCCCTTAACAAATAATATCAAAATTGTTTTGCCTTATAATATTTTCTTTCCACAACACACACACATACACAAACACATACATGCATTCACCTAATGATGATGGTGAAGTATGTTAAGGTAAAGTGAGGTCCTGATGACCTTAATGATAACGATGAGTTATGTAATTGGCCGTCCGGTAAAATTTATTAAATATCCCAGCAACACCAACGTGTATAGGCAAAGGCATAGTACATAAATACACATAACTGGAACTGGACCTTTGTTAGGTTATTGAGGGTCTTTTTGGGCAATTTTTTTTTTTTTTGAGTAGAGGACGAATTTGAGTTAATTATTTAGCAAGATTTGTTGGATGTCTAATGAAAAGCACAATTAAATACACTTTGTTGGCAATAAAGTCACCAGAGAGTTCATGGCTTGGTGTGACTTTATTTTCAATTATATTCCATTGGGGAATTTAGTTTGTTTCTTATAACGTGTTGGGCATTTATTTCAATTAGTCATGTTTCTTTGGGTTATGCATGGTTTTTTTTGTAATGTGTTTTGAATGTTATGAAAAAATCTCATAAAAATGTCCTGGATACCTATAAAGGTAGCTTAATCTTTAGTAGTTTAACGTGAGTCATTTTAACTCTCAGTCGCACTTTTATATAAAACCAATTTTAATTAGAAATCTTGTGTTTTTTCCACAAGTTATGGCAAGAACATAAATAATTATAATTTGCGTTGTTGATAAAAAAATATGGTGGTAAGCATATATAACCACCATTTCTGTATGAATGAAAAGAGATTAAAATGTCAAATTAATTAAAATTACTATCAATATTTGAGTTTGAGTATTTAAACAAACTTAAAGCAATTGCAAATTCTTGTCAATTTAATTGTTGCTTAGTTATGGTGATTTATATAGACTGACTAATAGAAGAACTATTGCTTTGATTTGTTTTTATTTGCCTAGTCTTTATGCCTTGGAACCATTCTTGCTGCAAGTAGAATCGGAATAACGCCTTTTGAC
Organism: Leucozona laternaria; assembly: GCA_932273885.2. Taxonomy (NCBI): domain Eukaryota; kingdom Metazoa; phylum Arthropoda; class Insecta; order Diptera; family Syrphidae; genus Leucozona; species Leucozona laternaria. The sequence goes on from OW026366.1 coordinate 49,985,241, forward strand.
ATTCCCTCGAGCTACCAGTCCATACATAAATCATGAAGAATCTATCAGCAGACGACTTGAACCCAAAAGAACATCTATTGTGAAGGTGGTTACCGCAGCAAACCACCATTTAATTCTATAATATTCCCGAAATTAGACATATTTGAACGTGTTTATCATTGGAACTCATAGAGCATATAAGAAAGAACAAGGGAATGCTCAAATTGTATTGGAAATCTTCAATTTACATATAAATAGAATACTCACAAAAAATGGTTAAAGTATTTAAATTTCAAATTACTTCACATATATGTAGCTAAAATCTTCCGCCAATCTTACCAATATTTTCACACATATTAATTTAAGTTTTAATAGATGGTGCCGGTACGCATACAAAGACAAAATCAAAAGTTGGTTAGCTGAAGTAACCACCCAACCTGAAACTGTTAAAACCATCTGATATGCTTTGGAAGAAAATAAACGTATCAAAGTTTGTATCTCAGTGCCAACATTTTACGCCTCCGCATTGATCGGAATATAGGATTTGAGGATTGTTGATTTTGGAAGGAAGTCTTTAAAGATTCGGAATTTTGGTAATTTTAGTTCAAAGACTGTTCCTGAGGACATTAAATCGAATTGGTTTGTTATGTTATGCTCTTATTAATTTTTAGTCAAACAATTAAAAAACCAGATGCTTAAACCTGTTATAAAAGTTGTTTTTTTTTAGACGTATGGTTTTCAATCTGGCAATACTTTTTTCGGAGTTGGTCTTTTTGACAGCTGTCACTTGATTTATGCTCAGTTTGGCTTGCACATTTCATAATAAAAAGACTTACTTCTGAACAACGTTTGCAAATCGTGCAAATTTATTACCAACATAATCGTTCGGTTCGCGCGACGCATCGTGTGCTGCGTCCAATATTCGGTCGACATAATCGCAAAATCGCATAAATTCGAGCAACCATGGATCGGTTTCTCACCACGTTTACTCTAGTGGATAATGCGCATCCTCAAAGACGCTATTGCTGCTGTGGAGCAGATAGTATCGAAGAAGACCCGAATGACTCCATCCGCCATCGCGCGCAACAATTGGTACTGTCGAAAATTGGGCCTCTCGGCTGGAATTTATTCGAGCGGCGGCCACTTGCCCGAAATCATTTTAAAAACATAATGGCAAACCCTTATCTTTATAATAAAGCTAAATTCTTGGCCATAACATTAAATTATATGCGTTTTATATCTTCTTGAAAACCACACGTCTTAAAAAAACACTCTTTAGTTTCTGAGAAAATACACCCCATTTACACGCCCTAACTTTTTGTCGCCTCTTATGCGAACCACGCTGTACATATAATACCCTTATTTTTAATCAGATTTACATAAATTATTTTCACTTAGGTGCTTCCAAAATTAGTACATTCTGTCAAATTATAGAAGATTGCTATACGCACTCTTATCAACCGTCAATTCTTACGCCATTCTTCTACCCTTCTAATATAATATATATTTATCAAGAGATGACAAAGGTCAAACCAACGAAAAACCGACCCAAAATAGTCAATTCATACCCAAAAACTGTTGAGTTAATACTTTAAATGACTTAGATAATGACAGAATAGAGTAAAAGCTGATTTCCATTAAACTCAAATTCAAAAAGATTGTTGATTAAAATCGCACTAAAAAAAAAAAATCTTCAACCATAACTCGTCTTTCTTAAAAAAAAGAAAAAAATTGTTACACCATTTGTTTGCTACAATTTTATATTCCCCACAAAATATGTCACATAACAACTTAAATGAATTATATTATTCATATCGTGATCATCTACACTTGAAACCATCAGACGACGAAACACTACCACCAATACCACCAGATTCATTGCTAAGAATCACTCGCATCACATCAAAGTTACAATGACATCTTTCTACACACTCTGCAGCTTGTAGATACTACTTAAACAGATACAATCACTATATACTATACTTGCGTACAGCAGCTGTTAAATTTATCGTCTTTGCAGATAAAAGATATGACAAAGAAGAGATAAAAATTTGTTTGGTTACATTGAGCATAAGAATGAAAATAAGGATAACTCCTCAGTTCTCTCGTTGTTGCTAGCTGTGTGTTGCAGCATATGTTTTGCAGTACAACAAGGATATGTTCCATAAAAAATGCACAAGGCAAAGATATAAGATTATATAATTCAATTTTTTTTTTTTTTATCTTAGAGTGTACTTAGGATGATACGCAGCTACTGTATACCTATACTTCTCTAGCTCTATACCAGCTTGTTGAAAAAATGATATTTTATTTTATTTTTTTTTTATTTCATTCCATTACACCCTTTGGTGGTAATGTAGTTTTATGTTTCCAAGGATATGCAATAATGTTCAAAGGAACAAACAAAAAAATTCCTTGCTGTGGTTTTATTTTTATGTCTTATACGAATGGCATCCCATCCGTTCCAACACACCACAAGTCGTTTGTCTCTCTAGCTTCTATATGCTCCCTGCTGCTGTGCGAGTGTGATATCATGAATGGATTTAGTGGCTCTGTTTAATCCCTTAATGGATGCGCTATCTAAAGATGATTATATTGTTGTTGTTGTTGTTGTTAGTGGAATCCTTTCAAAGATATTGCCATCAGAGTCAAGCAAACACACATAAGTGTTTCCTTTCCTGTATGCATATGCATAGTAGATACAAATAAATACAAGTTGGCTGTTTTGATAAATGTGTGTGTTGGGGGGCGCAGGATGAAATAAGCGTTGAATAATAATTTGCGTAATTTTTCAAAGGAAAATGCGTGTCAAATTGTGAATAAATAAATCCTTCTTATGTGTGAATGTTTATTTAGTTGATAAGGAGTTTCTACACAAACATACACACACACACACTTAGCCTCATAGACGAGAGTTTTTTATTGGGTAGGTACCTACCTTGAAGCATAGCTAAATATTTTTTTTGAAGTGGGTGGGACTCTTTTAACCATCACGGTAGTAAAATCGATGAAAATTATTTTCTGGAAAAGAGTTGAGGAAACGAGGGGCTGTGGCATAATAGAGTCATTCTGAAAAATGTATTTTCTGAATCATTTTTGTTGATACAGTTACGAAATTCCTGGTGTTGCTTCGAAAATCAAAAATATTAAATATTCCAACATATTCTATCATGTTAGAATTTTCAAAAAAAAAAAAAAAACGGTAACAGTGCAGATGTTTTAATGGGAGGCTTTCCAGATCTTTGAATAATTCAAATCATTGGCTAAAGTGCGATTAACTTAGGCATTATTCTAAAAACTTATACATGCCTACTTACTTACAGGGTTCCCGACCCCTAAAGAGTCTCAGCCTAAGAAACTGCAGCGTTCCATCCTCTTCTAACCCGGAGACGCTGCTGCCTGGATGATGCAGCCTGATTTAAATTTAATACTATGGTTGTGGTGCCATTAAGTTAAGACATTCTTTTCATAGAGACTCTCTTGGCCAGGCAGCTTTCCGTCCTCTTTGATTCAGGACACGCTGCAACCGATGTGGTATTCGTGATGGCTTTGTCTCTAAACCTAAAGCTCGGTGTTCATTGTCTCATCAGACGTGGGTGCTGGAATACTTCGAGACTGTCTTGACTGGGGTGTTTTCCATCCTCTTCGATTCCGGGAAAGCTGCTGTAGCATCCTTGAAGGCTTGGTCTCTTTACCGGAAGTTTGATCTACAATGAACCTGGGGGCTGGGAGACTTCACTAGAGCACTGTTGCCCATTCGATCGATGTGACCTAGCCAATGAAGCCGATAACTTTTTGGACTTCATCCAAACTTTGGTACAACTCATAGAATTCGCGGCTGTATCTTCGAAAAAGCTCAGTATCAGAGCTTTCCCCCTTCTGCTTTCGTGCTTTCCAGCACTCTCGGTGCTCCGTAAAGCAGAAATGAAAGTTCATTTCAGGGTTTTGTAGAGCGTGCACTTCACCTTACAAGTGTGAGTAATTTTAAAGCCATTTGTTTGGCCAAGACGAAATATCAGCGGTTTCTTAGGGTAATTCTCCACGGTTATTCTCTCAAGACTATGGTAACTCCAGGCATGCTAAGGGGTACGACGTAGAATGTCGCAATTTATATCCATTCGGCAGCTCGAAATGATTGCACGTTAAGCCCGTTGGACATGTGTCGTGAGTCAAATAGCATATAATCAATCTAGTTGGTGATTCGACCATCTGGCCAAGTTACTTTGTGGATCCTAAGCCTTGAGAACCTATAGTGCTACTTATAACGGTAGATCTACTGCAAAGTCTATTAGCCAGAAGCCGTTATCTGTTGTTTCGTGAAGGCTACATATAATCTGCCGATTTCAGCATTGAATTGAAGTCACCGAGCAGAAGTTTAATATCGTACCCCCGGCAGATTCCGCCAGGAGGTCATAGAACTCCTCTTTCTTCGGTTGGGGGAAAATACCAGACTTTTGTTCTGGAAAGTGGCTTTGATGCGGAACATAACTAGCGACCTCATCACGTAAAACAAAAACGATCGCACGATATCGTTTTGGAGGTAGTTATCTTTATTTTTCATTTCAGATATGATAGAGATAGCAATAGTGGAAACAATATCGTCCGATCGATTTCGTTTTACGTAATGAGGGCCCCAGGCGATTGAAACGAAACAAAAGCTTCTCAATAATCGGCAATTCGGCTTTCGTAGAAAAAGTTGAACCAATATTTACATCGTTTTAGAGAAAGTTAGATTTTTGTACTTGATATAGTTTTTTCGATAGAGTTTTAGCACCAGATTTTTTTTTATCGAAAATGCATGCAGCATTTGCTATCGATGAAGCTCTTCTTTGATGAATTGGAAATAATCTTTCGGACCGCTTAATACAAGTCGTATTGGACGGTTTCAAGTCTGGAATTCACAAAACAAATGCTAGCATGCCTCAGGGGTCCGTTTTATCTACCACTATCTTTTTCATATTCATTTTATTAACGATCTCCTGTCTGAAACTTCTAGAACCCTTTAAATTCTTTTGCAAATTAAAGAATGCTCAGCTCTTCATATTAGTTTCATGATTCAAAATCTTGAAATTCGGACGTGGAATTTCAACGGCAGCGTATGATAAACTCATTCAAAGCTGTACATAGTGTCCCTCGGATGTCTGGCATAGAATCCAAGCCTATGGCAACACCAAAAATTTCTTTTTCAGGGGGCTGCCTGTTGTCATGATTAAGAGCCTCTTATTTTAGCCGTTTGAATTCGGCAAAAAATTGTAGGGGACCTCCAATCATGCAAACAAACAACACGTACACAAGAATGGTTGAGAGTTATAACTTATAAGTCACGAGGCCCTGGTTCTCCACGAGCTGTTGCGCTACCAATTTTGTGTATATCTAGTTAAGGCGCTCCTTCAACACAATTGAGACTCTAAGACAGAATTCAGAAAAGAGCTTTGTAATTGATAGTTGACTGTACTAATAATGGAAACATTTGCGTATCTTGAGTTTGTTCAAACAGTGCTGGATGGAAATATTCAGCTGCATCCTTCTGGGAATACCCATAGCCTATCAGTAAACCCTTAAGCCCGATTTCGGACGTTCTGTTAGTGTATAAATTCTTTCTTTAGCCGTACTACACGAATGTGAAATGCTTTGTCTAGCTCTATATTCATGATATGTTCAAGAATTGAAAAATGTCGGTCATCCCCCTGTTCGCTGTTATGTTCGAATTTCTCGCACTGTGTTAATAATTTTTAGGGTAGTCAAAACCGCTAGAAGAGTATAAACTCAAAAAAATGCACTTTGAGATCTGCTAACCTGTTGGGAAAATATTGTTCCTGAATCTTATACAATATCTGATTTGTTTGTTTAACCAAATCTTACATCTTGGTTTACCTATTACGAACCGAATGATATAATTATTCAATTAACCATGTAGGTATTTATGAGACGACTTGTATTTGGTCCATAAAATTCCAGTTAAATTAGCTAAAAAGTAAAAAAAAAAAAAAATCAATAATAAATCAGCTTTCTAATACCTATTGCATCATTAACAAATTTCTTCATTAAAATCTACATTTATTTATGTATCGGTATTAACTCGCAACTACTAATAGAGTACATAACTCACCAAACCACAAGACCCAATTTCGATTACATAAAAATCGGTCTAGCTATAGTGAAAAACTGAAAATAAACCACACCCCAGCCAGGACCTGTCTAAAATTTATTTCACTTTGCGCACTTACTTTAAATATGAGACAAAAAATTATGCAATAAGCAAAGTACGAAAGTTTATAAAATATCAAATTTCACGCCTGTGTGTCAAATTGAAAACAACAAAAAAATTAAGGTTAAAACAACAATTACACCTGTGTGTGATGGGCGAATAGTAGGTAATTATAATTTTGATAAAACAACCAGCAGCCGTTTGAAGATACTCGTACATACATATAGGTACATAGTTCCAAAGGAAATGAATTTTAATTTATTTTTATCCTTACCACACAATGTCACAAAATGAAAACCGATATTAACTAAACACCCGGCGGCATTTTAGATATTTTTTTCTGCACAAGTTCAAAAAGAAAAAAAATATCCGTGTGCGCAGCCCCTAAACATCAAAGCTTGTCCAACAGGTATTTTTTTTTTTTTTTTTTGATTTGAGTTTTTTCTTTACCGGCACGCGTACTTCGTATAATTCTTATCTTTTGTTGACAGACATACTGCAGAGCGCAATGCATAATAAGATTTTATAAATAAAAAAGGCAATCTGCGGCATTAATATTATAGAGAGGTATAACTTACCTACAATACTTCAAATAAAAAAAACTGAGATAAATGAATCTCAACTGTCAGAAGCATGACATTCATTTAAGTGTGTCATCTCTGTCGAGTTCCTATAATAATGTTCCTGTTGTTTAAATATTTATAACGCGAGCAATGCAATATATTATATTATTCCATGCGGAACAACGCACGTGAAGCGACTACTATCATATTGACAGACAGTTTAGGTACAGTGGGGCAAAATTGCTTCAACCTTGAGTTAAATCAAGTTTTTCTATATTTCTGACAATTTTTGTTTTAAGTAGTTGCAATATCTTGCAATTTATCGCTCGGATGGGAAAAAGTGTTAAAATCTTTTTTGTAGACAATCAAATGGTACAAGTTTTGCCCTTACCATTTATGTAAACGTTAAAACAGAAAAACCAATATTTTCTACATTTGACCTTGAATAACCTTTTAGGCGCACACGACCTTGCAATAGACTTTGTAGATTTGTTTTGTTCTGAACTCTTGTAAATCAAACAAAATCGAGTAATAGTCCTTCCGCCATATCCACAAACAAATTTCCTCAAATTCTTTTTTAACTCTAAATTAACAAAACGGAAACAACCTGTTTGTTTTATTTTGGTTAAATATTTTTCAACAAGTTTAAAAGCCTACTTTTGACCTCTGCTGCTCTGTTTGAAAGATTTATAATAATAGTTTTTACAAAATAATGCTTCGTTAAACTTTCTACGCAATCTTTGATCTAGCAATATTGAATGAAAATGAAAGGAACAGGGTGTTTCCGTTTTATGTTTAGTAAAATGTTTATATACATTAAATAAATATCAATGTTTGGTTGGCTATTTCTTATAGATCCAAGAACCACCGAATCCATTTTGCTGCTTTTTTTTCAGAGTTTGTGTAGGTTTTTTGGAATCCCGCCTTCTACCACGCCCACTTTTCAATGTACTGATTTTTCTCCTTTTTTCAACATTCTAAGAGAGTAACAGTTTTTTTTTTTAGTTTAGACCTCTGGAGCCTTAAAGCCTTAATCATTTGTATTTTTTTGGAGATCCGCCTACTACCACGCCCACTTTTTTCTTAGTTTAGTTGCCTGTTTACATAACATCTCTTGAAAATGCTATATTTTAAAGAGTCAGCGTGTACTGCCACAGCCATATGTCTTGTATCTAAGTTTTTAGCTCAATTGAACCTATGTATCGCTTAAATGAATTTTAAAATTTCTTTCCAAATTGTTATAAACGTGGCCCCATTGTGGAGCACAGTAACTACCTCAAAACCGGGCATAGGGTGTTTGTGATGCAAAATGGGGTTGAGATGCTGTCACCATATACATGTATTAACACATAAATACTCTAAGTGCAGAGACATGATAACAAGTTTATGTTGTTGTTGATTTTAATAAAAAAAAAATCGTTTTCTCTTGACTCATTGGATATGTGTGAAAACGTGACATTTTGTGCATCGCATGAATTTTTCATAAATTGCAAAGCGATACGATATGGTGGAAGATATAGAGAAATTGGTTGTTTGCTTGCATACACTTTTAGGTTGACAGAAAATTTGATGGAATTTCACTAAAACTTCAGAGATGATAAAAACTTTGTTACAAAAAAAAAAACAACATTTTTAAGAGTTGCGCAACATCTTGAAATTTAAAATGATGATGTTACCAGTTTTTGGGACATTTTTGTATGAAGGTGTAAAAATAGGTTAGTTAATGTTTTTGAACATATCCACTCTTGTAATTTTATATAATGCTTTACGTATTTCAAGTAAAAATACGTTCATCCATAAAGTCTATTTTTGGAAATATTACAAAATTTATTTGGTGGTTACTTGTGGTAACCACTTTTATAATCGAATTTTTTCAGTGGTCTGTTGCGAATTTCTCGATGATTTCTCAAAGAGCTTTTAGTCCCCTTAGAGTCAAAGGAAATAGTGTTTGAATACACTTTCATTGAGATAATGTAACCTTTCATTAGTTCAACGAATTTTTCGCTGAGTCAACGAAAAGTCAAATTATTTCTAAGAATTTCATAATTTTTCAAAGAATATTTTTTTCAGTGTATCTGCCTATGTAGATTGTCAAAGAAAGTTTAAAGCGATCAAAAAATCAGGTATTGAAAATTAAAAAAAAAACAAATATTAGGTATTGTTGTGAACGAATGCAATCTTTTGTGAATGTAATCTTTAATGACTTCAATAAAATTAATTTGCATTCTTTGCATTGCTTTTGCCCTCCATAAACCTTACCTGCTCCGGCTCCATTAAACTTTGCCTCCAGTTATATGACAACATCTCACAATGTAAAATTGACTGCTCTAAATTTAATGGGGAACAAAATGACTACAATCTTTTCGATGTCAAATGAATGGTGATTATATTATGAAGAAGACGTTTCAAATTGAAGTCCATCAATGCAATCTTTAAATTGAATTCAATGAATGAATGAAAAGATTGCATTCTTGTACGCGGGTAGATTTTTGCGGCCTGTGGCGGCCATGTTGTTTTGGTGACATCTGTCAAATCTGTTGTTTATTATTCAGTAACATGGCAAGTTACAAGACTGAAAAGCAAGTCGAAATGATAACACTTTAATATCAAAATCTTTTGAGGGACAATACGTGCGTAGCACCTATTATACGGTTTACCTGGTTGTCCTTCCAATTTGATTGTTCAAAATTTGCTGGCCAAATTTGAATTGACCGATTCACTTAACAATCAGCCAACACCCTTGCGTCAATTAAACACAAGATCAACCGAAAATATTTTCGCTGTCTGCGAGAGTAGTAGTTCTTCGAAAACGACGAAGTCATTGCCATCAGCATCATTAACGGATAGCGTTACCAATCGATGATCACCAATATTTTCTGGCTTCAATTTGATAATATGGATGTGAACGACATGTGGTTCCAACAGAACGGCGCTAAGTGCCACAAAGCGAACGCCAAAATAGACATTCTGCATAAACAATTTGAGGGTAAGGGTAACTGTCGCGGAGGTGACGTGAATTGGCCACCAAGATCATGCGATTTGACCCCGCTAGAGTTTTTCTTGCAGGGTTTCCTGAAGTTTCAGGTCTATGCGAATAATCCAAAACCGACCGAAGCCCTTAAGGTAAACATAACACAGGCCATCGTTTAAATTCAGCCGCATCTATGCGGAAGAGTCATTGGAAAATTCAAATTTTCTTAAAGTTAGTTAAAATATTAAAAATACATTGATAAAAGTTGTCATTTTTCATCTCTTTTTGTTTCTACAGTCAAGGTGGTTACCAGTGCTAACCGCCACCGTTTTTCTTCTTCAAAAACTTAAATCATAAGTATTTTTTGTATTGTATTTTTTTTTTTAATTTTTGCAAAACACAGAGTTAAAATTTAGTCCCAAGCTTGCAAAAATGAAACTACCAAACAAAATGTTCAGCATGACCTTCCAAACATTATATTACATTCTACAGCTTTCAAGACAAAAAAAACCTAAACTTTGTACATTGTTAATTGATAAAATAAATGTAAAGTTGTTGTCAGGCTCTAAAAATACAAGACCAGAGATTGAAGACATTCAATTCTTAAACTCAATCATCAATCAATGACCATGTAAGTGTATACATAAATTGTTATATTTGTTTTTATTATTTAATTAGTACATATACAAAAAATTCCTATTTTACCTTAATGTAAATTCAATATAAAATTTCAAGAAGAACATCTTTTCTTCGAATGTATAGGTATAACTAATTAACAAAATCCAAAACGTGTTTTATTTTATTTTTTCAGATAAAAATCTTATTCTGTCAAAGACGCAGTCAATCTGAATTCTAATTGTTTCTTCTCGTGAATTTCATATGGCCTTCATAGTGGCCATGACATTATGTTGCCTTTTATGTTATAAGACAACCGAAAAATCACTTAAAAATAAAACTCTATTCCGCTGATGGAAGTGGTTAACCAGCTCATTATAATTCTTACTAAGCTTTTTGGGTGATATCGCTCGATATACCAACCTACGCATCATCGACGACATTGTTAACCTATAGAGATCATAATTTCTCACAGAAAACAACTTCACCATAACAACAACAGGCTTTTCAAGAAGTGAATTTCTCAATCGATATTATAGATCTTTCGATTGTGGTGCTATAAATTGCCATGATTTAAATGTCGCTCCGAGCTTTCAAGAAACACAGACATTTGCATATTTATTTATTTGGATCAAAACTTGTTTCTTAATCGGATTTCTTGATGACACACTACAAAAAAAAATCAAATCAGTTTATTTGTAATCTAATTTTTTTCAAAAAGACAAACACAAAACAAATGAAATAACAAATTCGTTAGTTGTTGTGTTTCGATTAAAAAAATTTACAATCAAACGACTAAATTATGAGTGAAAGGCAGAGTTTGACTTTTTAATTGAATTTTAATTTAATTTTAAAAAATTAAAATATTTAAAACTGATGTCCATGATTTATATTTAGAATACAAACAAAAAAAAACTTTTAAATTAAACGAATTTTTTGTTTTTGAAATGTTCAATCAAAAATGTTAAGAATACTTGGTTTTTTGTTAATATTTTAATGAATTTATATTCCATCAATACTTGCATTCTAAATCAAGTTCTCTCAATTTGGCTAAAGCGTCATTGTTTTTTTTTTTTTTTTTTTTTTTTTGAAGATCATTATTTGTCCAATTTTAAAAATGAATATGTCATCCGTGATCTCTGTCTCGGCATATTTTATTTTATATTTTTTTTTGTTGGTGTTGATATATTAGTATAGGTAGTTTTACTGGTTTTACTTAAAAAACGTGTTAAATATTTTTTTTGTTGAGGTTGATATATCTGTCTTCTGAATTTCTTCTTTATTTTTTAATTGAGTAACGTTGAAAAAGAAGACATTGTAGTGTTTACATGAAAAAACAACGTGTTTACACGTTTGTTATTTTTTTTTTTTTTTTAGAGACAACTTATGGATTGTGTATTTACTTCTTTTTATTGACACCACAGGTTTTATAATTATTGTTTTTGATCAATGACAATGAATATATACAAGAATTCCTAGAAACCAGTTGCTAAAATATTCGAAGATTAATATGGTCGACTTGTTTATAAGTTTTTACTTTGTTTGCGCCAACAATAAGATGACAAAGACAACAGAAAATTCGCCTTACTTAATTTATCTTGAGTTTCAGTTAAAATATCTAAACCAATAATAAAAGAATTGTAAAAGAATGCAATTTTAAAAAAATCATTCATTGAACTCAATTAAAAGATTGCATTCATTGATGACTTTGAGACATCAATTCCTAAATATTCATTCATTGTTTTTCATTCATTGCATTTTGTTTGCAATTGACCATAAAAGTAGGTCAGATGTTTTCATCTAACTGGGAAAAAAGTTAAATAAAACCGGAACACGTAAGTGTTATGGAGTGCTTAATCAACACAAAGAATGCAATAAAAAAAGCAGAAGAATTTAAAAGCGTTCCTAAAAGATTGCATTCAATTGATTGCTGTAAAATTAAATGGGGGGAAAATGATTGCAATCTTTTTGATGTCAAATTTAAAATAGAAGCCTCAAATTTAAAGTCGAAGTCTCAAAGTAAAGTCAATGAATTCAATCTTTTTAAGATTGCTTTCATAAAAGATTTCAGTCTTTAACAACCCTGCATGTTAATAGTTTTTTAAAGTTTCAATGCTTGATTTTTTGACCGGTTTAAGCTTTCTTCGACAATCTACATAGATAGGTACACTGAAAAAAATATTCTTTACATAATGATAAAATGTCTTACATTAAATTAATAAATTGACTTTTCATTGAATAAGCGAAAAAACTCGTTGAACCAATGAAAAAAGTGCATTTAAATCATTCGTTGTTCTCAATGAATGTTTATTCTAAATACTATTTCCCCAAAACTTCATAATTTAATCCACAAATTTCATAGAAATAGATAGGTATCTTCGGTGAAATGCGTTAAACTGTGGAATTCACTTTGACACATTTTACAGGAGAGCGTCTCCATATTAGGACTGATTTTCTTAAGGATTCTGCTCCAAATACTACTACTACATTTACTTTTGCACAAAATTGATTACATAAATCTGTGCAGGATATGTTTCAAAATTTCAATTTCGCCTAAAAATGGACCGAAGATATTTTAGTATTATTGTTTTACGTTGCCTCAATTAAAAATTTCATTGAATAGTGAATACTTTACACTGTTCTATATTTAAAAACTGATTGTGAGTCAATGAAAAATTAATTTTTTTATGAATTTAAATTTTGTTAATTCAAGTGGTGGTTAGCACAGGTAACCACCCTTAATTTTAAGTTCTAAAAAGATAGGACAAAGAGTGCTATACTACAAAATGTTAGGTACCGTAGTTCAATAAGTATAACAAATACAAATTCTTCTCGCTTTATAGGCGGATTTCTAGAACAACTGTTTTCTTTGTTTTATTTTCTGTAGCCTAGTCTATAATCATTTGAACCATTCTGGCTGCAGCTGTAACGAGGCCTACTTTCCAACTACGATTCTACCTAAAACTAACTGTTAGTTCCTTTAAAATCATGTAAAAACCAACAACAGGCCACTCAAACCTTGAAAAAAATGTACTGTTGTAGCGGTGGTTATCAGAACTAATCACCGAATAAATACAGTTATGTTTTCAAAAATAATATATTACTTGTTATACATTAAGGTCCAGTTTAGAGTGCGAGGTTAACGTTGAACCCGAGTTAATTCATTAAATTTGGTGAGTTAACTTCGGATTAACAGAACAGATGCATTTGATGTTTTAGCCACCGAGTTTTTTCAATCGTACCGCATGCGTCCTCTACCGACTGCTTCTTCATTTAACTGTGGGTTAATTTACTTCTAGAGTTATTTTACTCTGGTTTAACTCACCACGACAAACTGGAACTAGAACTTTCAAAACGTTTTCACAAAAACTTGGTGTAAAGTTTAGATATTCAGCCATTCTAACCATTTTTATTTGCACATATGATTGACATATTCATTTAAATTTTAAATGAAATCAATAGATGGCACTTGTACAAAAAAAAATATTAATCGAAAAGTGGTTATCATAACCACCCAACATAGAATTGATTTTAGTTTTAAATCCCAACCACAGATGGCACTGGTACAACAACAAAAATAATCGAAAGGTGGTTATCATATATAACCACCCAACCTTAAAGAGTTTACGAAAAAAGTCATTAAGTCAACGAATAGATCTTTAGTAAACATCACTTTTGCATTAATTCTGCCCAGTTTTTAGTGCGAGATTAAAGTTAAACCCGAGTTAACTCGCCAATTTTGGTGATTTAAATCTGGTTTAGATAAATAAATGATTTTGATGTTTTATGCTCAAAGTTTTTTTTTTTAGATCTATCCGCATGCATTTTGCTCTTGCTCTGAAAAACTGCGCTTCCTGCGTTGACAGTCGATTAATTTGTGTGCAGAGTTAGTTAACTCTGAGCTAAAGTCACCATCGAAAAACTGGGCCTTAATGAAATAGGTGAATAGACTCTTTTTCTTAACGAAAGTTTGTTGTATTGAACAGCTTTAATATCTTATGAATTACTGTTCATTGAGGCAAGGAAGTTCAGCATCGACTGAAAAATGAAAAATTTATTGATTACATTTAATTAATCGTTATATTCACGAAGAAGTCTGGTTCAGGGTTCTTAGTGGCAACACTCTATAAACTTTGAAACATTATGTTATTTCCACATGATAACTAAGACGATTTATCATACTTCTTTAGCATTTTAATTGGATCTCTTCTCAAACTCAAAGGACTATTCTCGGTTTTTCCGCTCTATAATCCAAAGTCTTTCATCTATTTTTTTTTTTTAAATAAAAACCAGTACCAGTACCTGTGATAAGTAAATAGATCCCATAAACTCATCACAATAGCAGCATCTCATCGTACTTTCAATGCTTGCAAACTCAGCATCAGCAGATGAAAGGTGCGATAGATAGAGATAGATAGATTGAAGCAAACCCAGAAATTTGATATTCATTAGTTTTATGGTAATAACGCCGCACGTGTTCTCTCTCTTTTCCTCTCCATCCTGTCCGAATTTCCCTAATGAATGAATATGATTTCATGTGTGATGATCCGGGGGTGGTGGGTGGTGGGTGTGTGTCTGTATATTATTATTATGCATATTTATATTCATGAAGGGGTTGTTGTTTCTTTCGCTCGAAGCTTCGACGCTTTTCGTCAAATAGATACACAACACTTTTTTTTTTGTAATGCATACATATGTACATACATGCAGACGATATACTTTCACTTCAATAAACTTCTGTCCTGTGTGCATTATTAATATGATTTGGCTTTGGTTTTAAACGAAAAATTCAACCCTCTAACTGTTGATGGTAAAAATGGTGATTCATAAAACAAATGTTGTAATAATTGTAAAATTCAGGGTAATCATGTTCAGGACGACAAACTACTGAAATATTTATTTGAATTTAAAATTAAACAGATCTGTCAGGTTGAAAGTATAATTTTTTTTATTATTATTATAACATTTTCGTTGATTTTATTACTCTTTGGCGACTTAACGTATAGGTATACGTGCAAAGACGATGCAAACAGCAGGTCCGTGTATCGCGCCCCTTGAGAGTTTTTTTTTAAATTTTATTTCGGAAGACACTAAAGTAAAATTCAGCACTAGCTAGTAGGACTGGCAGAAATAGTCCAAAATGTAGGGAAAATTTACCAAATTTATGGGAAAAAAATTAAATTACCGAGCATCTGGGCTTATATCTATATATGTACGTATATATAAAAATGGTGTTTTCGGATGCTTAAAACTTAAAAACGACTGGACCAAATTAGATACTTCTTTCTAATTGCTACTTCTTGTTTGCAATTGCTACACAAAGGTTTAGGAAAAAATAAAAGTCGGGAAATTCTCATCAGGTGGCGCTGTAGGCGCATATTTCGTTTTTCAATTCAATTCAAATTACCGTCAAACAGGTGGCGCTGTAAGCGGTTGGGAAATAGCTTTAGGGATATTCTTTTTCAAATGTTGATAAAGGGTGAAATGGGGCAAAAATAAAAAAAAATCCGATTAAAGAAACTCTTTTTTTTTTAAGTTTTTGTTAGGAAATCGCTTTAGAGAAATTGTTTTTCAAATTTTGTTTTTTATAGGGTGAGATAGGGTAAAATTAAAAAAATATCGGATTTTTAGGAAATGGCTTCAGGGATATTCTTTTCAAAATGTTAATATATTTAGGGTGAAACGGGGTAAACACGAACAATTGTCTAAATGATATAAAAAAGAAAAGTGGCTTCTGATTTCAAAAATTCTTTCTGTGTTGGGAAAGTAATAAAGGTTGGACTAAGAGGATCATGTTTATACATAAATTTATTCGATTACCAAAATAAGCTTGAATATTTATTTATATTTTCTTTTGTAATTTGTAAGCGAAGCTTAGGTTTGTCTACCCGTGCGAAGCCGGACGGGCCAACTAGTCGGCATATACAATTTGCAGCAATGTTCCTGCTTAACTACCTGAACACAATACAATGCTCCAACTGGAACTGGAGCTGGAACACCTACCAAAAATTGTCACACGTGCTTTTTTCACGGGCCCACAATGCAGCTGTACAACATTTTGTATATTTTAAACAAACAAAAAAAATTGAAAATGGGGTTGCACAGGCTTAATTTGAATTCTGGTAATTTTTTCTTTTAATTTAGAGTTTTTTTCGCGACACAAATTAGCAATCGGGCACGGCACGGTGAACTTATGCAGCTGTGGCTGCAGCTCCGGTTGAAGCTACGTTGCGTTGTGTTCGCAACATTGAATTTGTTTTTATTCAAAATTTTGACAGCTAGTCCGGCTACAGTTCCAATTGTAGCTCCGTCTCCATTGTATTCAGGCAGTGAGTAAGTGAAAATAAATCACCTGTCACCTGTCAAATGTACTGTCACTAGAAACAGTGTTGCCAATTGAGAAATAAAAAAAATTCTTTTATAATGAATGTTGACTAACAGGGGGAAGTTGCACCCATATTGTAATGTATCCGCGCCTGGCCTTGGCAAACATTTTTTTTTTGTTTTTTTCTCTTTTATTTAAGAGTGCGCGTACAAAGAAAACACAACCGATACGCTGCGATGCTGTGCGCCTTTTCCCAGGTGCTTCGTCGTTGTCGTTCTGAGCAAAATTTATTTAATGTTACTCAAATGTACATCGTATCGTGTAATAATAATAATTATTATTATTATTTACGCTGATGACAGCATTCCAAATTAGAATATTTTCTCGCATCAGTGCGTGAAAATGTTCATTTTCTGCGCGTGTGTTTTTTTTTTAACATGCAAAAGATTAGTTCGGGTTTGGGAAGTTTTATAAATTTTTAGAAAAAGAAAACAACCGATGCTATGCTTCGCAGCTTTCGAAAGTAAAAAAGGTGAATTTTTCATTTAATTTTAGAATTTGGGAAAATTTTATTATGATTTTATCATTTCGACTTGGCACGATACGGAGTGTCGATAAAATTAATAAATAAATAATTCTACAATGTACAAATACCTGCTCACTGTAAAGGTACATTTAAACCTACTCCAGACCAAATGGTATAGCTAAGTGGCAATTCATTAGGAACAAGTTTACTGAAGTGTGAGTAAATGAATAAAAAAGAAGGGTGGTTAATTAAAATCAGTCACCTGAGTTTTCTTTCAAGATTACGTACAGGGGAAGAAATTTAATTATGTTAACATTAAAATAAAATCGACTTGAATAAAAAAAAAGTCTGCACGTTCGTCAGTTGAGTTCTTAAGCTGTAGGTATTTCTTTAAATTTTACGATTGCGACAGAACAGTTGCTATTGTACCTACCCATTAAGTTTGACTCCGCTTACTTTGAATAAAAAAGTGTGGCTGGGAAATTCAGTAATTTTAAATTTCTATTTCTAGAAAATCATAAACAAATCATAATATATGTTGCTTTGTGACTGAGTTCATATCAAGCTGAAACTATTCAATATTTATTTGAATTCTTTTGTAATAATTTTGAAAGGCACTTAAATATAAGCAAAATGAGTAGAGAAGATAGAGTCAAAATTTTACATTCAAAATTAAGCGAAGCAAAGCAAGCAGGGGTCTGCTAGTTTAGAATTTAATCAAAATAAATATTGAAAATTAAGTTGTGGCCTTCTTTAATGATTAGAAAGTCAAATCTTGTTGTTAGTTGAACTGAACTTAATAAAAATTGCGTATTGACAAGGCCCTCACCAGTTAACTGATAAATCCAAGTGAGATCGCCGCGCCGCTCGAAACTCCAAATTTTGTGTATTTAAGCCCATTAAAAGCTGTTTTGAATTATGTATTGCAAATGTTTTAAGGTTTTATATACTTAAAAAAAGCTAGCGAGCTTAATCTTTGTAACAGTTTATTTTTTTTTTTTATTGTGGACTTATTAAACGGGTTCGGCTACCCTTAACATGTTTAAACACACTGAAAGCATAAGGAAAATAAGGAAGGATAGAAAGGATTTAAAAGGAGATAACTTACCCACCCATGGACATTGGTTTTGATGTTCTGAATATTAAAATGTAAAGGGTTTTTCAATAAGGGTGTTTAGATGTTGAAATGGAATAAAACAAGCTATGTATGAGGTATTAAGGACGTTATTTTTTTTATTTGAAAGGTCCATGTATGGAATTATGTATGGAGTATGACATCGTTCAAATGCCTATGTCGGCTTCTCAAATATCTTAGATAGATATCTCCATATCTTCGTCAAAATGTATTACTTCTTCAATAAATGCAATTTTTTTTGCTTATGTGCTATCGCATATCAGATATTTTTACTTGCGAATATAGGTACTACATATATGGCAAGTTATGTATTCGTACAAAAAATCGAACTCGAGATTTTGATGAAACTTGACATTACGATGATAGCGAAGACGAAAAAAGTGGGTCTCGCAAAAACGTCCGTCTGTCTGTCGGTTCGACTACGGCCTAAACGGATGCGTCGATTTTCTTTAAACTTGGTACCTAGCGTTTTTGGACATTCCCCCCACCCGTTTTTTTCTCTTTTTTTTAGGACCAAAACTAACAGTAGCTGACATACAAAATTTCTTGGCCAAAAAGGAAAAACTTATATTTCTCAAAACCAACGCTACCGAATTTGTTTTTAAGAACTTGCAATTTCGATGTTCAGACATTTAAAACCAATGTGCATCGATATCTCCTTTCAAATCCTCTCCCACCGTTTGGGATATCAATGAAATTCTTTATTCCTGCGAAAGTACGTTCGATGCCATTATTTATGGAACTCGATTTCTTTTGCATGGCCACCACGGGCACGCTTGCAGAAGTCCAGACGCTGAGCCCACTTTTCGACGGTTTTCAAGCATAAATCGGTCGATACTGCTGCAATTTCACGTTCGATATTCGTACGAAGTTCATCAATCGTCGCTGGCTTGTTGGCATAGACCGTAGACTTGACGTAGCCCCACAGGAAATAGTCTAACGTTGTTGCTCAGCCCAATTCACGAACATACTACGATTTTGGTGGTCAAGCGGCTTCAGTTCTTGCGTCAATTTAATCTTGTAAGGATGTAGGCCAAGATCTTATCGCAAAATTCGCCACAACGACGTCACAGAGATGCCCAACGCTTGAGAACGACGTGTGAGAGACACATTTGGACAACTGAAGCCTCGACATTACGGGCACTTCTTTGTCTCACTGGCACGGGAACATTTTCTACTGTGCCTGTGGATTCAAATTTTTAAACTAGACGCCCAATTGTTGATCTGCTAGGACGATTATGACGACCATAAATTGGACGTTGCGCTCGTAACGTTGAGGCCACTGACTCCGAATTTCGGTAATAAACTGAAGATAAATGTCAAAAGAGCGGCAAGAAATATGGCGTCGTTTGCTGTCCCTGGTGCTCTACTTTTGTAGCGTCCCTGTTAAAAAACCCTTTCTATACTGTCTCCTAAATTACAATCTTTATGACAGAAACAACGTATTTCCATGATGCACTTAGTTATGAAGAAATATCTTTAATCTTCAAAGCAAGATGCGAAGTTCTGAAATTAAACGGCAGCCCTTACAATGGTAGTTTTGACCAATTTTTTTTCGCTAAGTAACTTGAAATCAAAAAAAGATTTTTTCGCAAAGACGTTCATTTTTTTGGAAAAAATACTCTTACTTTACAAGAAACTATCTACATCCTAAACGAATACGACTGGAAAACGTTAATCAAGTTTTTGAAAGAACTTTACAAGTATCGATTTTTTTTAATGACAGAATACACCTGAATCTTAAGTTTTTCTTTTTATATTTTTCACAATCAAAACAACAATTGTTGAAAAACGTTCAGAAATTTGTCAATCTGGCTGACGGCATAGCCATAGCTTATAAATTCAAATTATTGTATAAAATTGTTAAGAACTGAATGTAAATAAATGAATGAAATACTTACTTACTTATTCCTCTTTATATTTTTGTGTAATTTTTTAACAAATTACAAATAAGATTTGTTATTTGTACTTAACTTGGCGATTTCAAATACTTCTGTCAAAATCCCAAAATGTAAAAAAAAATAAACAATATATAGGTATAGATGGAGAGACAGGTCAGGAAAGTAAACAATCCGAAATTATAGTACCAGCTCCTACTCATTTAATTTTCTCCCAAAATGAAAGGTTCTGCAAATTTTCAAATACATAAAAATAAAATCCATATACGATACAAATTGCCAATTAAATTTTTATTTACGAACACATTATTTGCTGCCCCAAAGTCACTTAAACGTTTATTGTGAAAGAGAAATATATAACTGTATAAAGTTACTAAAAATAAGACAACAACGAACAAATTAGGAAACAAAAAAAAAATGTGAAAAATAAAAGTCTTTGTTTTTGTTTGGTTTTTATTTTTGTTTTTGTATGAAAGAGGAATATAACTTTTAACGATTAATGCTTCGATAAATTTCACACAAAACAACTTTTATCCATTATCGTTGTTGTTCAATTGGTTTTCGGATGTTGAAATAGATGATGGTGGTAAAAAAGATTGAAGATTATCAGAGAGGGTTTTTATACAGACACATCATCATCATGCAAGCTACATAAACATACTTATATGCGGGTAAACAAGTGAAAATGCGGAAGGATTTGTATAGTTTCTCTTATTTTTTTCTTTTGGAATTTAATACAATTTTTGCAGAGATTGGAATTGATGAAACATTGTTCATGTCATGCGGGTATGCAAAAGTTTTAGTAAATTAACATAAAAATATCAAATTTGATAAACAGAGCAAAATCATTAATCTAATCATCAGTCCTGTCATACAAAATAATAAAGATTTGCGTTATTTTTTTGAGGAAAACATTGGTGGTTAGTATTGGTAACCACCTTAACTGTATAGATAAAAAGAGATGATAAATTACAACTTTTATTATTTTTATTAGTATAAATATTTATTAAATATTAGTTGGTTGATGGATGGCTAAATTGACGCAGTTCTAAAAGAGCTATTGGTTAATTTTATTTGTATTAGCCCTACAACCGTTCTTTCAACACGTATTTATATTGAGTCCTAAGCTTCTTGACATTTGTTTGAGCTACAAGTTCTGAATCTAACTTGATCTGCCTTAAAAATCATCTAGACACGAAATAGAGACTTCTAAGGAAAACTTCTATTGTAAAGGTGGTTACCACAACTAACCACCTAATAATTTCTGTAATATCAACAAGAACAAAACATTATCATAAGCGTGTTTTTACTTGAAATATATAAAGCATATCAACAAAATAGTAAGGATATGTTCAAATAGTTTAGAAAAACTTCAGCTTAATTTTATGTAGAACCCTCACAAAAATCGGTTTGAGCAAACTTTTAAATTTCAATTTACTCGGCATTTAGCTAAGATCTTGCGCCCTTTTTTCAATGTTTTGTTTCACAAAGGATTGACACATTCATTTAAGTTCAAAATCAAATCAATGGCTGGTGCGGGGCACATAAATTAAACAATCAATAAGGTGGTTAGTATAACTAACCACCCAATCTGATAAATTTAAAAAGACACAGACAATCTTTTCAAATTTTTTTAGAAACAATGTTGTTTTTGACAATTCCTCCTTATTCTCTAATGGCTATTAGGTCATACCTATTTTAATTCTCTCAGGTTTGCAATATAAAAAATCTAAGTGAGATTTATATAAATAGTTTTAGTTCCAGATTTCAGTGTTTATTTTGCATTAAAAATCACATACATATATTATACATACCTATAATTCACCCAGATTGTTTTTTTAAGGAAAAACATTCACATCATGTTATACCTACTACTGCTTGGAGTTCTGGGATAGTTTCTAATTTGATTGTTCAAATATTTGAACAACTAAATGTCTCATCATAATGATATGCAATATGACAACGTCAAATTTATCCCCATCAACTCGAGTTGACAAATCTTTTGCTTTTCTCAAAGAGTAGGTCGCATTAATGAAGCAAACAAAATCTAAACTACCCATTTTACCATTCAAAAATTCTTTGAAAAAAAAAAAAAATTATATATAACTGTTTATCTAACCCAATCCATAAATTATTAAAAAAAAAAAAAATCCAAGATTTTTTTCCATAAACAAAAGGAGAAAAAGACAACTTCTGTGTTTTTTTGCAATTTATATTTACGATGACATGGATTCCTGTTGTTTGTTTAGTTCTTCTCATTCATATTTTCGTTTTATATATGTATATAATTTGTGTTTTTGTGTTCTCTCCATCGTCCATCGTCATCATCATCCCCAATCGTATACTCTTTAATATCATCGCATATCCTTGCAGAAGAAGAAGAATCCTCAAACTTATGACACACATCCTACTTGACATCTCATTAATAATAATCATATGCTCAGTTTAGTTGTTTTCTCATTTTTTTTTTTTTTTTTATATTTTCTTCTCTTATAGCATTTTCCATTATTTGTTCGTTCTGATACATAAATATAAACACCACGTATATACTATAATATCACATCATCGTTATGTCCCCATTTATGCTTATACGCTCATCAAAAACAAAGACGAGGAAAGCCCCAAACTCCTTGCTCAGGGACGTCAGCAAAGAGCACCCACTATTATGACATGCTATGCCTCTCCGCCTCCATCTCCAAGCAACCCCTAGATTCTTTTCTATTTTCTTTAAAAAAAAAAAAAAAAAAAAAAAGAAAAAAGATACACAAAAAACATTTATTTCAAAAAACAACACAAAACGCACTGAAGCCAGAGAATCTCTTTTGTTTTGATTTCATTTTCATAAAAAAAAAAATCCATTTGGTCTTCTTCTTCTTCTTCGGTGAAGGAAGAATTTTTAATTACCCACAAGCATTTTGATAGCCAGCGGTGAGTGTACAGTGATGGTGGTGGGAGTGGGGAAGTTGTGACAAAAACAGGCTGCGCGATTGTTGGGGGTGAACTAAGGTGGTTGCTAAAGCTACAGCTACTTTTTTTTATGTATAATAAAACAATTTTTTTTTTTTTTTTGTAATTTCACTCAGAATTTCCTAAATATATAAAAATGTGTTTTGTTTTTGTGCCTATTCTCACCCTTGCCTCTTGTCCTTGTGTGAATAAATACCATATGGTGGGCGTGTGTGTGTTGGGTATTGGGGTTGTGGGAGATGAAGGGGAAGACCATATAGGTGGTGATGATGATGACGATACGCGCGTTGATGATGCAAGATAAATGTTAATTTTGTGTGTTTATTATTTTTTTGTAATTTATTGCGTGCCTTTCATCAGGTATTGTAGGTGGTGTTTTTTCGGTTGTTCGTAATTTTTTTTTTGTTATTGTTTTCTGCCTATCTAATGCCTATATCTTATCCTGAGTGTTAAAATTATTTGGATGAGATGAGAAAATTTTTGAACCAAACATATGATGATTTAATGTAGGTATATCGTATATGTAAGCAGGGTGGTTCCAATTTATAACCCTCTCTAGACATTTCTAGGAAAGATCAAGATAAGAAAATAATTGTAATGAAAGGGGTTTTTATTTAAACTCTTTTTTTTACTTCCTCTATATTGGGAAGGTGTTGGTCTCGTGAGCAAACAAAATTACGAGGATTTATTAAATTTTATGTGTCTTTATCATCAAAATGGATAAAGAAGTTCAAGAAAGTATTTTTCGCCATTCCTTCGGTTTGTGCTTCGGTTCGTCCACTGTACAATTATACATCGAGCTTAAGTCTAAAAGGGGAAACCCACTTGCTTCAAACTTGGAACTGATCGTTTCTATCTGATTCCCTAGAGAAAAAAATAGAATTTTTGTTTTAGCTCATCTTTATAAAGGGTCCGCCATCTAACGTTTTTTTTCAACTAGTGCTTATTTCGTGAATGGTATCACTTAGCTCATGTCTGATTTGACAGATAATTATAGTTTTATCCTTCCGCTGAACGAATATGGTTGTGTATACGCGGGTAGTAAACAAGCAAAATTGTCGCATTTGGGGCACAGAAAACCCGCACGCATACATTGAAAAGCCGATACACCCAAAACGAGTCACTGTTTGGTGCGGATTTGGGCCATTTTTCGAAAATGAGCAAGGAGTGGCCGTTACAGTCAATGGTGATCGTAATCGGGCCATGTTGAACGAATTTTTGTTCACAAAAATTGAAGAGGAGGATATTGGCAACATTTGGTTTCAACAGGATGGCGCTACGTGCCACACAGCCGAAGCTACACTCGATGTTTTGCGCCATTTCCAAAAAAAAAAGTTATTTGGCGCACCCACAAGAAGTTGTCATAAATAAAATGATTTTTTTTCTCGAAAACCCCTCCCATAATTATTATTTTGTATCTATGTTATTTAAAGCAATTGCAATAAAACTGCATTTCAGGTTTTTGCCAAAAAGTTCACATAGCGGAAATAGTATTTTGACGTTTATTTTTGGTTATTTTTTGGTTATTCGAGAATATCTCGGGAATGATTTGATCGATTTTGTTTTAATATTTGCTATCCGGTAGGAATTTTTAAGTCGAAAATTTTACATAGCGGAATAGGGTTTTGACGTTTTGTTCTTTTTTGGTTATTTTTGGCTTATACCTCATTACTGATTTAAGAGATTCTATTTTAATTTTTGCAGTCGTATCTGTATTATTTAAAGTTTTTGCCAAAACTTATAGCAGAGATATTATTTTGACGTTTATTTTTGGTTACATTTCGGTTATTCGAGAATATCTCGGGAATGATTTGATCGATTTTGGCTTTATTTTTGCTATCCGGTAGGAATTTTTGAAACGAAAATTGTACATAGCGGCAATGGGTTTTAACTATTTTTTGGTTATTTTTGGGATATTCGGGAATATCTCATTAATGATTTTATCTATTCTGCTCAATTTTTGCAGTCCCGTTGAAACTTCCAAATAGTTTGGATAATATTGCTTTCTAAACTTTAACAAATAATTTTTTTTTACAAACCATTAGTCAATTTCTAGCCACATTATAGTTTTGAAAACCATGTTCTGCAAATCCAGTTGTTCATTATTTTATTTTTTGCAACTTCAAAGTAGAAGATCTCAAAAACCTGAGCTTAAACCAATATCACAAAATTAGTCTTATTTCTGCGGCAAAAATTGTGCTGATTTGGTGTAAATATTTTTTTAAGTCTGACCATTTACAATTATTTAAGAAGTTTGTTTCGGTTTGATTGGAATCACCCTGTATAAAGTATAAGAAAATACAAGAGTATGAGCTATTTTGCTTCCTTTTGTTTACAAAATGTCTTATATTCATGTAATTAATGCGACTACAATCTACATTCTACATAAATGGGTATGGTATTTGGTATTAAACATTGAATAGGGGAGATCGTAGTGAGATTGATAGCCTTAAAGGATTGAATTATATCGGATTTTCTTTTATACATGTATGTAGTATGTATTGTATATACATATATTTTTTTTTAATCTAGCCGAAAATATATATATTTCGTTTTGAGGCTTTCATGTAGATAAGGCTCTTGGAAAACAATATTTTGCTACAAGTGATTAGGGATAAACGTTTAGTAAGGTATGTGAACTTCCCACAGTTTTGCATAGCTAAAAGCATAATGAAAATTCAAATTTGATTTGTTGTATTTCTTCCTTGAACATGAACTGAACAAATTTTGTATTTTTTAATATTCATTAACCGCATTCTAAAATCTTTAAAATTTAAATAGGTACCCAACCCTCCTATCAAAAAAGAAGTTCCTAGAATTTACTACCTTCTTCAGTTAATGACGTAACATTATTGAATAATTAAAACCTAAAGAAGCCATGCATCAGCAATATTGATGTCTTTTATCATTATTTTAAATATAAATAACATGCTCTGATTAAATTATTATGGTTTCAAAATTAAATGGCGGCAATCTTGGTTTGCTCGCACTATGCGCGGTGTTCATTTTTATTTTCTGCTCCTCCGCATATTTACGCCGCTCGCCGGCCGGGCCAACGTAGGAATGTAATTATATTGGCATCTATAGGATACCTATACATCATTTGGAGTCTGCCTGCTTTTATTTTTGGCCTTTTGATTACACTTTTTCTATAATAGCTTGTGCGCTCATTATGGGGTCGTAGTGTTGATGGTTTTTATGATGCTAATGCCAAGATGGTAGATATTCCATGCATACATATATTTTTTTTTTTTTTAATGAAAAAGTCTTGATTATGGTAATTATTTCATCAGGATTTTTTTTTTTTTTCTTAACTATACACATTTTCCCTCAAACACTACTCAATCAGAGGAAATGTCAATCTTTTGAAAGTTAATTGGATTTGTTCCTCCATCACTTTCATCATGAATGTTGTTTGTATAAGAAGTCTTAAAGTTTTTTAAATGTTACTTACATAAAAAAAAATAAAATTTAAAACCATCTTGATAAAAAAAAAAAACAAACTAATGTTCTATTTTTTGTTTCTTTTCTCTTTTCAGGTAAGTGATACGCAATGGTCCATGTCAAGACTACTATAGTTGATGGCAAAAGATGTCTATTCTCAATCAATAACCCAAACGAAAACGAAAAAAAAATGTTTTCTGTCAATCAAACGTAATACCTACATATTTGTAACAATATTTTTTTTTGTCTGTCTAACAAGCAAAACCACCACTTTAAACATTGTCTGGGTAATCGAAAACATAAAAAAACATAAATTTACGTACACTGTACAGTACATACAATCATACTATACTTTTGTCAGGATGTGATGCTCCGAACCTGCCAGTATTTTTGAATAATCTAATTTTGGATATTTATGGTTTATTTACTTTAGGCTGGTTCTTATGAATGAGTGGAATTTTTTGTATTTATTTTTTTATTTTGTTAAAAAATACACTGGTGGTTAATATAATAGGGACACATCATCTTGACAAAATAAAAGGAGACTTGTCCTCAAAAATAGAGCAGACAAATTTGGCAAACAAATATGAAACTTTGAAAAGTTGTAGAGCTCTGTTTTGATGCCCAAATGTTGATGTTTGAATTTATCGCCTCATATCTCGCTATAGTATTTAGTATATAGAATAACATACCACGTGATGGTAAAGACAAAAAAAAAATCAAATGTAAAAACAGCAGAAATTCCTTCTTTTGAATGAATCTGAAGATCGCTAAATCGAAAGTAAAAATTTCGTTTGTTAGTGAATCTGAAGGTATTTTGAAATGATTTTTCAAAAATTTAAAAAGCATGGTGATGTCTTTGTTTTTAATTTTAGTGTTTAATATTTTTTTTTTATTAAATTTTTTTTAAAATCATAATTTTTTTTACGCTTTTTTTTGTAGTTCGTATTTTAGTTCGTTGTTGTTGAAGACCACTGCATAATTTCGATGGACTAGAGACTCCCTCCCTAGGTATTATATATAATGTAATATATGTAAGAAGACTTAATTTTTCATACAAAAGCCAACATATTCCAAACTATTTTGCCTACAATATTTTGTTTTTTTTTTATAATTTCTTGTTTTTTTCTTGTTTTAGTTAAAAAAAATGTCCTGAAATCGTAAATAAAAATAAAAAAAAAATAAAATTTATCACGTTTAGAGTTTCAAAATCCCGATACAGCAATGTTTTTCTTTTAAGCCTATCATTTCACAGTTCCAAGTTTTAAGGGTACAAAGTTTTGTTGAAATTTTTCCAGATATCATAGTAAAAAAAATTAACAGTAAAAAAAAAAAAAAAAACATCACGTCTGTAGATGTAGTCATTCTATTTATGACATAATTTATTTTTTTCAAACACCATTTGGTGTGACGTAGATCCTCCAACAAAAACAAAAAATTAATTTTTAATAAAAAAAAAATATTAAATACTAAAATTAAAAAAAAAAAGACATCACGTTTAGAAAAATTTACGCCTAATACAATGCTTTTTAATTTTTGAAAAATCATTTCAAAATACCTTCACAACGAAATTTTTACTTTCGATGTAGCGATCTTCAGTTTCATTCTTTTGATCATTATCGTTAGCTCTAATTGGTTCCAAAACCAATGCGAAATAAATGCATTACAAAATAAAAAAAAATATAATAAAATACAATACAATACAATACAATACAATACAATACAATACAATACAATACAATACAATACAATACAATACAATACAATACAATACAATACAAAACAATACAATACAATACAATACAAAACAATACAATACAATACAATACAATACAATACAATACAATACAATACAATACAATACAATACAATACAATACAATACAATACAATACAATACAATACAATACAATACAATACAATACAATACAATACAATACAATACAATACAATACAATACAATACAATACAATACAATACAATACAATACAATACAATACAATACAATACAATACAATACAATACAATACAATACAATACAATACAATACAATACAATACAATACAATACAAAACAATTCAATACAATACAATACAATACAATACAATACAATACAATACAATACAATACAATACAATACAATACAATACAATATAATAAAATACAATACAATACAATACAATACAATAAAATACAATACAATACAATACAATACAATACAAATACAATACAATACAATACAATACAATACAATACAATACAATAAAGAGCAATGCAATTCTTATGTGTTTTTTTTAAGCTAATTGTTTTATATTTAGCTAAATGTTATTTTGAAATATTCATACAAATTGTGCCAATCAGTCCCACCCTCTGTGGCATGAGCATCATTCAGCATCGCTTCCCAAAATACTTCTTCAAGTTTCTGCAAGAATCAGACACCTTCCCAAAAAGTGGAACAAAGTCTCCTCTCTACGGTTACATTTCTCGTAGATGGCTTCTGTGCGGTAAATAGTTCCGAATAAGAACAAGCACCAGTTATACCAGAGTTGTCACTTTGTCAGCCCTGATTCTCCACGAACTGTTGCGCCAAAAAGTATTTTTTTTTTTTTTGTAACCTATTCTAATGGCCGCCAGTGTATCTCTCATGTCTATAATGGATTTGGATATGATGCCTTTAACAATTCATGAGATTTCCTTTAGGTAAATTAATTGCAGGGTTGTTGAAAGATATTCGCATCCGTCGCAAATTTTTGGTTTCCCATAAACCAACTTTAAGAGAAAACAATTTTTTTTTTAGGACAGACCTTTCAAATATGTTACATGCGCTGAGTTATTGAAAAAAAAAAAATATATATTAATTGTCATTGCCCCATAACCAAACCTCGTTGACCTTTAGTATATAGCGCTCATGCCAGTATACTATTTAAAACCCTAATGCCCACCGTAGAATTTGTTCATCAACAACAACACAAATTGTTTTAAATCACATTGAAACCTAATGCCCATGCAATAATTAATTGAATCACTTCTTTCATCAAAATATTTATTAATTAGATAAAATAAATTCACTCAATGATTGATGAATGAATTCAAAAACACCGCCGCTGCCATACAATTTTATCCTGCAAAATCAATATTGATGTCCTGTCCATGATGCGCCGAGCCGGTGATAACGAGTATAATTGGAGGACTCTTTAAGCATCCGTTTACTCATTTGTAAAATGTATAATTTATAAGTGTTAATTGTTTGTATGTCACATCAATCGTCAAACCGGATGTTAATATGTATATGTTTATATTTTAATATCGAGAATCATATAATAATGATTTATAAAGGAAATTGGTTGATTGCTTTGCAATAATAATGATATAAAAATATATATATGCTGTGCAATGTGGGTATGCATAGATATACCTACAGGCCAAAAGGATTGGATTTATGAGAACGACAGTGAATGTTATTGAGCATTCGAGAAGATAATTTTAAATCATTGATTGAATTCAATGATGAATTACTAGCCATTTATATAAAAAAGAAATACACATTTATGCAATTCATTTCCTTGATGAATGAA
This sequence comes from Leucozona laternaria, assembly GCA_932273885.2. Taxonomy (NCBI): domain Eukaryota; kingdom Metazoa; phylum Arthropoda; class Insecta; order Diptera; family Syrphidae; genus Leucozona; species Leucozona laternaria. Next base: position 50,015,446 of record OW026366.1, read on the forward strand.
AAATAAAATTAAAAAAATCTCTCAGATAACGCGCCTGACGCCAACAGAAAAAGATGAAATATTTTGGTATACATATGTATATAAAAATGGAATATTGGATTAAAAAAACATCTGCCATTTAAAAAAAAAATCAAATTTTAAATATAAATAGGTACATATTTTTTTAAATCTCAATGAAATTTTAAATGAAATAAGAGATATTAAAAAAATTTAAAAAATGGCATCGCCATCATTTCGACAAAAACGTTGAACTCTTTGGTATAAATTGCTGCAAGGCTTTGATCTTATTTTTCTTTTTCTATAATCTCACGCCAATTTCATACGCAACTTGCCTATCTCTTGACAGCCTTTTTGATTCCACTTCGAATTAATTCGTTTAGGTGTTCCGTGGTGGTGTGTAAACATCCATCCACACAAAGTTTCTTCAACTGTTTTACTTTTAATGGCGATTCGGATAAGGTGTGACAAAAAGCTAGATCATGTAGGTTGGATCGAGACAAGAAAAAAATCGTATACCTAAGAGGGGGGCGCTCTATTCGCCCCCGTTTAGACAGGAGGGACAATTTTCTAAACAAATGACTTAAAAAATTACCTGCAATGCCATGGTATACCTTTCTGTAAAGCCAGAAATCTCCTCTTTTATTGTTTTTTTTTAAATAAAGTTATTTTAGAGAATCGTTTTTGAAAAATTAATTTTTAAAATCAAAATTTTGAAAAAAAAAATTAAAAAAAAATTTCAAACTATTTTTTTTTTAAATTATACGCAATTAAACACTAATTTTGTTTTCAAAATTCAATACTCTTATTAGTTTTTAGTCAAAAACAGAAAACCGGACGCCTAAATATAACTAAATCTACTTTACTAGCTACGTATAGTGGAAATAGGATCTTAAGATTAACTTAAGCAACGCATTGGAGTCAAATTAAGGAAATTTTATTTCTGTTGTTTTCAATTTTCTTAATAAGTAGACGAGATTTTAGCATTCGGTTTTTGGTGTTTGACTTAAAATTTATAGGAGCATTGAATATTAAAAACAAAAATACTACTTAATAACGTAGGAATTTAAACAAAATTAGTTTGAACATTTTTTTTCAAAATTTTGTTTTTGAAAATGAATTTTTCAAAAACTATTCTCTAAAATAACTTTATTTAAAAACACAATAAAAGAAGATTTATAGCTTTACAAGATTTGTAGCTTTACAAAAAAGTATATTATGGCATTGTAAGTATAACCGTTGTTTTTTAATAACCTTCTCTCTGTTTTAAGTCATTTTTTTTTAGAAAATTGCCCTCCTGGCTAAACGCGGGGGAATAGACACCCCCTCCAATACGATTTTTTTCTTGTCTCAATCCAACCTACACGCTCTAGCTACTGTCACACCTTATGCGAATCATATATCATGATTTTACTCCTGATTGGTAATATTGATGCAATATGGTGTTGATACTTTTTTCAAAAATCAAAAATATGCAAGTCAAAACCCCTTTAATGTGTGCATTCGAGTAATTATAATAAAAACCCTCCTTACGTGCGCTTAGAAAGTAGAAAAAATCTAGTCCATTAGTTCATAGTCAAGATGTCGTGAACCCTGCAAGGTGTTGACGTCCGAAAACTCGATGGCAAACGAAAATATCGCACCCAATGAAATATTTAATTCCCATAGGAATCATGACTAATTAACTATTCTTGACTACACAGGGTGTTATTTTTAGAGGTAAAGAACAAAGATGATTTTTTTTTAAATTGACATGAAATTTACTTTATTCGAAAGATAATCTTCTGACATTATAATTTAAATATGATTTCTGGCATATGACCGCTATGACTGGATCGGACGTAGTCTAATCTGGAGGTCCGATTTTCGATGACTTTTTCAAACATTTGTGTCCCTATACGGCAATAACGCGGCGAATGTTGTCCTCCAAGTGGTCAATCGTTTCGGGCTTATCGGCGTGTACTAGCGACTTCACATATCCCCACAGTCAGTTTTGACGGTGTCTTAACAAACAATTGAGGATTATCCTCACCCCAAATACGGCAGTTTGGTTTATCCAGTTAGTTTGGACGTATTCATTCAACGAAAAATGAGCTTCATCGCTGAACAAATTTTTTTCCGAAAATCGGAATCAACAGCAATCTCGTTTTAAGTTCATTCACCGAATGTACGCCGCCACGCCGGCCGGCCGGCCATGCTCGGTGGTCGTCGTCGATTCATGATGAAATGCCAAACCAAACTAAAAATAAATCATTTGACAGCTGACAAAATGGCCGCCAGTTAAAATAGTGTTGCCAACTTAAAGTTCTATACCTAAAAAATACACCCGTTATATAAGAAATGGCGGTCTTTCTAATTCAGCAAGGGCTGCAAGGCACTAGAGTTAGAAGGAATAAAAGAGTATAGGAAACATTTGTTTCATTGGCAAAGCGCATGCATTTCAAATAAAGGTTTTTCTTTTCTCATATGAAATTAAACGGTTGGCGAAAGCCCAATTGACGATGGAGTATTTTTTTTTTTTTAGTTTAAAATGCTTCCATGAATGGGGGTTAGATATTGCCACCCGCCTTCTTATCTGTATCAACAAAGTTGTTGAAAATGAAGTTTTCAAAGCTCTTTTATTAAAGAAACCTACTTTTACAGCTGTAAATTAATTTAATAAATATTAATATTATTTATTTCATAGTATTAAAAATAATCAAGGTGGTTAACTCAGATAACCACCTTTTTATGTATATGCCATGAACAATCTAACTTCTTCATGAGGCTGTTAAATAAACAACGAACTTTCGTTGATTGAGTGAAATTATTTCACAAGTCAACATAAAATTCATTCGTTCATTGACGACTAATTTTTTCATAGAGATAATGAAATTTATTTCATCAATGCCCGCAGTCTTCGAATTGTGAGTTCAAGCTGAGTTAATTAAATGTGGACACATAAATTAATCTACTGTTAACTCAGAAAAGAATGCAAGCAGTATGAACTAAACAATTAGGAGCACAAAACATCAAAAGCATGTTTAGTTAATCCAGAGTGATTTCGGTTTAACTTTAATCTTGCACTAAGAAACTGGGCCTAAAAAATATAAAACTTATTGATTAACTAATGATTTATTCGTTCATTGAACGAGTTCATTCGATAACTCTTAAAGTTGGGTGGTTACTTACAATAACCACCTTTCGTTTATTTATGGAATTTTAAAAATTGAAATAAAATGAACATGTCAATCCTATTTGAAAAATAAAAACATTTGTAAAAGCGGGGCAAGATCTAATAGCTATATGCTAATTAAGTTTTAAAACGGGGTAAGTTAAAGTGAATTTTACAGAATTTATTAGGTGGTTAGTTGTGATAACCACACGGACAAAGGTAATTTTTTTTCGGTTTTAGTCGTTTGTTGTTCATTTCTACATGATTTGTATGGAATTTGAAGTTAGTTTAAGGTTCCTTGACCCTTAAAAACCTATTGTAGGAAGCATTTACAAAGGACTGGTAGCTCGAGCGTGTAGATCTAAAAAATAGATCTAAAAGACATATAGATAGAGCTAATACAAAAATTAAAAATTCTTTCAGGATCTCTGTCTACATATAAAGCAATCGTTGTAGATAACAATTTTTTTAATATAAAATTGGTTTTATGGAAAATTTGTGACGGGAATTGTTAAAACAAAAATAGAAACATCGTGATTTCATGTCTTTCGTCAATTAAATATGTACACACATAACATGTTATAATTTCTTTAAAAATTCAGTGATTCTATAAAAGTTTCTTATTTTAAGTTAACGGTCCTAATGCTCATTCAAAGCCTTATCAGTTATGCAAGATTGTGTGATTCATCCCCAAAACATGCGAGATAATTTTGCGGTTTTGTTGTATAAAATTTGATTTTGCGTTTTATTCAAATTTGTGTGGTTGTTGCGATATAAAATTTAATATTTAATCAGAACATCCAAGTGTTGAATTAAGAAAAGCGTCTTAAAGTTTACAAAAAAAAAAATATCCTGAAATGTTGAAGCAAATCTAAGATAAAGAAATAATATAATTTAATGAAAGCAACTCAAAAAAAGGAATGAAATATGAATTTATATTTTAAATAGGTTTATACAAATTGGTTCGGCGGAACATCACCCCGGAAGCTTGGGTTCGAATCTAGCCTCATCTACACAAAGTTTTTTTTTATCGTCTTTTAAAGGAAGGAAGAAATTCTCTAAGTGTCTCACATGCCCATGCCGTTTGGTTTCGGCAAAAATTGTAGGTCTTCTATCTGTTCTTCTGCCGAGTAACAGCAACCAATTTACTAACTTTTGCAAAATTTTAAACACTTTTTCAATAATGTCGTGCTACATCTATTTTTACTTGCTCTAAGTATTGGTTTCGTTCAAAAAAAAAAAAAAGGTTTTGAGGTTGTAATCCAAATTAACACTAGGATAATCGAGAAGTCCAAAAAAGTAAGCTTCGTCATGCCTTCCGTCCGTCGGTCTGTGCTTCTGTGAGTACACTGTAATTTTAGCTTGAGCCTAAACTGGTTAACCTATTTGCTTCAAATTTGGTACAGACCATTTTTGTGTGATTCCCTAGAGGCGAAATTCGAATTTTTGTTTTAGCTCATCTAGAACGGGTAGCTGCCATACAAACATTTTTTTTTTCAAATTTTCTCTAAAACGGCTCTAACGATTTTGATTAAAATTCGTACCTGTAATAACTTCCTCAATTGTAAGAAGACTGCGTTTCAGTTTTTTGTCAAAAAATTCAAATAATGGAATTAGGTATTCAACGTTTTTTGAGACAATGGTCTGATGTTTAGGTTATTCGCCATGGTTAGAGCGAATGCGTTACAATTTTACAATCTGATGCTCCAAAATAATTTTAACAATAGTGCTTTTAAAATTTTTTAAAAACATTTTTTATAAACAAAAAATTCAAACAATATAACATTTGAAAATTTAAGAAATGATTTTTTGTTCAGACAAAAAATTAAATTGAAAATCTAATTTCAGCACCTTTTACCTTTTTTTAAAAAAAATATTTTCTCGTTCATTATTTAACCATTAACATATGTAGGTACATCTTCAATGAGTAGCAACATTAAAGTTTTTAATTGCTTTTTTTTTTTCTTTCTTTAGCAAAAAATCAATAAAAATAAAGCATACGCTATACATAAACATAGAATGAGTAATACACTTATCGCAATCTACTCATCTATACAGTTTAAATACAAATAAAAAAAAAACAATCAAGATGAAAAATGTAAAAAGGCACTTAATATAAACGAAAACCCAATTTTATGGTTTTTTAATTGAATTTTAAATTCTAAGAACCAGCAACAAAAAAATTAATAAAATTGTTTCAGGCTGAAACAATTACGTAATTTTACAGCCTCAAAACACAAGTTTTCGGGTTTGGTTTCTGCATTTTCATATCAGTATTTCTCATTATAAAGGGTGTTCTTTTTAGAGTTATAGAACTTTAAGTTGGCAACACTATTTTAACTGGCGGTCATTTTGTCAGTGGTCAAGTGATTTATTTTTAGTTTGGTTTGGCATTTCAACATGAATAGACTGACGCCTGAACAACGCTTCCAAATTGTGCCCAAATGGGCCCAAAACAAGATTGCCGTTGATCCTTATTTTCATAAGCGAATTTTGTTTAGCGATGAAGCTCCCATTTGGTTGAATGGATACGTCAATAAGCAAAACTGCCGTATTTGGAGTGAGGATAATCCTCAATTGTACGTTGAGACACCGTTACGTCCACAAAACTGACTGTTTGGTGTGCTTTGTGATTTGGTGGAATAATTGGTCCGTACTTCTTTAAAAACGATGGTGACCGCCGCTATAGAGCCATGATTACTGACTTTTTCGTTCATCAATTAAACAACCATGATGTGCAGGAAATGTGATTCCAACAAGACACAGCTCGTGCCACAATTGATTTATCGGAGGAAACGTTTGGTTACCGCATAGTTTCACGTTACGGACCCGTGAATTGGCCTCCAAGATCGTGCGATTTAACGCCGCTTGACTTTTTTTTGTGGGGATATGTGAAGTCGCTAGTCTACGCCGATAACCCCGAAACGATTGATCACTTGGATGACAACATTCGCGGCGTTATTGCCGATTTACGGCCACAAATGTTGGAAAAAGTCATCCAAAATTGGACCTCTAGATTATACTACGTCCGAGCCAGTCGTAGCGGTCATATGCCAGAAATCATATTTAAATTATAATATCCGAAGATTATCTTTCGAATAAAGTAAATTTCATGTCAATTTAAAAAAAAATAGTCTTTGTTCTATACCTCTAAAAAAAACACCCTTAACTTACCTCCATAAATCAATATTTTAATTTTAAACAATTATATATGAAAGTTAATTTTTTTTAAATGAAGGTTTCTTGAGAATAAATTGTTCTTCTTATGTATATAATTTACATTTTCCATAAAAATCCATTTGCAAACATTTAAAATAATTCAATTTTTTCATACTTGTTCGCACACTGCCAAAGACGAAGATTTGATTTATACAAAACCTTCCTGCTCAATTGTGATTTGAGCTTTAATATTTTTATCCCGCTTTATTCCCACCATAATTCCAACATAGTTGTATAGGAAGAAGCAGCTTCCGACACAACAATTATATTTATGAGAAATTCAAGTAGCAATTTATCTGATTGCTGCTCTGCCCACTCACTCAAGTAAGCGCAGGCAAATTATATTATTATACTGTCGTCTGGAATATTAAAAAAAAAACAAAAAAAAAAAAATTCTCTCAAACTCGACAAAAAAAAAAAAAATTATTATCTTTCTGTGTAGACATAAATTCCATTTCCACAAGTTTATTACTCTCTTTATAGATACTTTTGCCTCTATTCACAGATTTATTGCTAAAAATTTCAAACTTTTTGCTCCACCCCTATCTTTATCCCTAAATTTACACAAAGGACGACGACTCGCTTATTTAAATCGAAACCCGAAAGTCCCCATTACTCTCATCATATACTCATACTTTGTGAGTCCTCCTCCTTGTGATATTGCTTAATTGTTGGCATAGATTTTCTATATATACCTATACCGATGGGAATAAAGTATCATTCCCTGGGTGGGCTCACTCACTCATACTGATAGGGATGGGGCTTCATAGAGTGTATGGTGTTCAAGTGCTCTTTGTGGTCTTCACATGTACATCTTGAGTGATGTTGTACATGACATTTTTGTGAATGACACCTCAAATTAATTGTCTATTGTTGCGCGCTACTCGACGAAAATTTATAATTCATGATGCATTTGATTACTCATGATGAGTTGAGTAAATATTCATATGTATATACAAGCAAGCATCTACATCATCAGGTTCATCATTTACGCTAATTCAGATTTAAATCGAATTAAATCTGCCAACTATACGTATACTCTGTAATAAAGAACCAGAAGCAAAACAACAAAAATGTTTCATCGCAAAAGCGATGACAACACAACAACATTAATATGAGTAATTCGTTTAAATAAAATGTAGATACATTATTTTGATGATTTTATACATATTTTGTTAAAAAGAATATAGATACACTGAGAAAAAAAACTATTTACTATAATCAATCCAAAAGCACAGCAATTAATCACTTTGAAAATGTTTTAATTCTGGTTGAAGATGATTTATGTAGGATGATTTATTAGAAATTTAAAAATCTAGAAGTCGGTGACTACATATATATATGTAGCTCATTTTTCACTTTTAAATGTTTAAACATTTAGATTGAGCTTGATTTTTGTTTGAAGTTCCGTCAATCTTTCGTAAAAAAGAAAGGAAGTGGGTAGACAAATTGATGAACATCCTAATTTTCTACTTGCTCAAAGGGCAAGTATTGGTTTAGCGTACCAAAAATTCTAGATTTTAATCGAATTTAAATTTACCATAATGTGGAAGTCCAAAAGAGTCGTTTTCGTCATACCGTCCGTCAGGCTGTGCGTCTCTGCATCCACTATACATCGAGCTAGACCCTAAACGGTTGGACCTATTTGCTTCAAATTTCGAACAGAGGATTTTTATGTGATTTCATAATAGCGGAAAATCGAATTTTTATTTTAGCTCACCTAGAACGGGTAGCTGCCGCCAGACAACAATTTTGTTTGTTTTAAATTATCTCGAAAATAACTCCAACGACTTTGATCAAACTTCGAACCACCGATATCGAAAGTGATTAAAGTAAAACTAAGTTTCAAGTTTTTTGGAAAATAAATCAAATAAGAGAATTAGAATTTTGAAGATTTTTTGAAAATTGTCTAGGTTTTAGTTTATTCTCTTATATCTTGTTAATGGATAAACCAATTTTCTTAAAATTAATTAGCACTAATAATATTGCAGTTCAAAATTTTACAAATATTTTTTTTTAACAAAATAGGAATCAAAGAAAAAAATAATTTTTAGTAGGTAGGTACTCTAGCAACTGCACTAGTGCGAAAGAAGATTTGTACCATAAAATGTACGCTTTCTAGTACAGGAGGAGTTCTAACTCCATCTGGAAGCGTCGCACAGTGGCCCGTATTGACTTTTTTGGTTGCAAAAATCATATCTCTTAAACGAATAAAGATATTGCCAAAATTTTTTTGAAGGTTTTGAAGGAAATTTCCAAGGCTATAAAGTTTGTGAGATTTAAGAAAAAAATATTTACAGGGTGTTTCAGAATCTGCTGCTGAAATAAGAAGTTTTTGTTAACGTGGTTAACATAATTGGTGTTTAATACTAAAAAGGTCGAAAGTCAATTTATGAGGTAATTTGAGGGTAATTAAAGTGAAACAGTGGGGAAAAAAGAAAACAAACCAATTTGAGTGAAACAGTGGGGAAAAAATCAGTTTTTGTTTTATTTTTATTAATTGATTTTTTATTTTTTTTTTTTTTTATTAGAGAGTAAATTTATAAAGTATTTTATTGATAGATTAGAATTCAAAAAGTAGAAAAACAAAATAAAAAGAACAAAAATTTACATACAAACATTAAACTTCTTGGAAACTATCATCTAAGTCCGGGGTACTGCGTAATAAACTTATATTTTAAATAGGTCTTCATTCTGCCGAATTCTTCAAAGTTTGCACGTATTTTGATATCTGTATTTCTTGTAGACTTTATTATCGGACTCCTGGGTTTCTCCTGACAATTCTCCAAGTGGTAGTGATTGGTATTCGATGATATTTTGACTATGAACCAAAATTTTATGAAGAGTAGGTGTGAGTTGATTTTCAGGGTACTTTTTTGTGTACTCTCCAAGTTTAACTGTATTCACTACTTCCCTGCTATTCAAAACATTAAGTATTATTTTGATTCTGGATCTCTTTAAAGTGTTTTACAACATCCAACCATACTTTGTCGACGATAACTCTTCCCATTTGTTAAGCTTAGTTCTCAAAGCTAGGGGCGGGCTCCTCAATATTAACGCCAAAGCTTTTAAAAAAGTCGGTATTTGCACAATTTGCAACCTAGATGAAGTGGAAAATACGTACCATTTTATTGGCAGATGTCCAGTTTTCAAGAACTCTAGACTCATATGTTTCGGTAAAAGTGTGCTTTCTTGTGAAGAGCTCTATGAAATTTTAAACGGCAAAAACTTTCCATCTCTTTTCAATTTTTTAAATTATTGTTTGAAATATAGAGATTTATTACTAAATGAATTTTGTTAATCAGAAATATTATATTAAATAATGAAAAAATAGGAATACGAAATAAAAGAAATAACGATGAATGTACTACTTAAATAATTGTATAATATTATTTATATAAATATATTAAGCCAACCTGACAGACAACATTAAATGTTATGTCTATAATACTGTAATATTTACATTTCATATTAAGATTTTTCGCAATATTTTGTACTACTTGTATACATAATTAATTTTTAATAAAATCTTTATCTATCTATCTATCTATCTTTAAAGTGTTTACATCATTGCTATTTCCAATTCCTTGCTTTGGTTTATCTACATCAAGTCCAAGCTCATTTGTCCGGTTTTGATATGGAGAGGTGAAGAAAGCCATTCCTCATTTTTGTTTATGAAAAAAAATCTCGATCTATTGGCTGAGACCCATTTTTTTATCAATGTTGTAATAAAAGCTTTTTAATTTTGCTTCATTTTCCGGTAAATTTTAAACGGATAGTTGGTATTCACTTACTACGGCAAAAAAGAACTCTTCAAGACTCTCATCTTTGACAAAAAGTTCAAACAAAATATTGTATGGTATATCCATTTTAAATAATTTTTCCTTATACAACTGCTCCTTCAAGTTTTCAATGATAATTTCATCCCAATGTTTCATCTTTTTATACCATAAAACTAAATACCTGCATTAAAAATATTCAATTTATGAAATCCTTATAATGTAATCTGCTTTACCTGTAAGCTTTTTTAAAAAAAAATCTAATCCAGTTAAAAACTCTTATCCATCAAACTACCTGACAGTAATTAATCATACCCGAAATCAGTAACATTCATACTTTAAAGTTTTATTTGGGGTCAAAAGAAATAAGCTATAAAACCGTTTTAAAAAACTTAGGTAGGTTTTTCTTTCTAAATTTCAAAACCATTTTATTTCAAACCAACACTCATACCTGCAAAACAGAGAAAAAAATTTTCCATGATTTTTTTTCTGCACCTGACAAAAAAAACTCAGAAAAAATTACTGACTTCATTAAATCAAATCGCTCTAGCTCAGCTCTATGCAACTTTATGCAGCTGAGTTTTTGGTTCTATATGAAGAGATATATAAGGATTTACCATCCGTCGAGCTTGGCTTGATTATGTTTGAACCTTTTTTTTCTACTCAGTGTAAAGTAGAAAAAGCGTACAAAAATGGGAGTTTCAAAAAACATTAAATTTAGCAGTTTAAAAAAATTTATCATTTTTTTTTTTCATTTCTGATTATAGCAATTAACACATTTATCAAGTAAAAATAACAAAAAAAAATTTTATTTACACATTTTTCCTATTTTGTACACTCAAAATTAAAAAAAAAATTCAAAAACAATTGTTTTTTTCTAACCATAAAAATGTATCAACTTTGACTCGCTCTACAAGTCAAACCATTCGTACAAATAAAATTATTTTTTCGATTACTAGAGCTTCCAAAAAAGTAAAAGTTTTGCATTATAAACCCACCCGAAAAATGAATTTCGCAAGCACTTTTGCCTAAACGGGCCACTGTGCGTCGAATTAACAGCAAACTGTGCTGCAAGCAAATTGGCTTTGTCTAGTGAGCTGACAAAAGGAGTATCATTGAAGACGAGCGTTGGAACCGAGAACGAAGTGGTATTTCGTTTGTTTTTTACAAATAACCAAAAATGTCCTTTGGGACATTGTAGTATTTTTTGCCGTAATTTTTGATCATATGCAAATTTGGTTCGTCAAATGTGAACGTTGAAGGTCTTTCTAGCTTGTTGAAACTTTTTCCGGTTTTTTTTTTTTTTGCTCATAGGGTTGGCTTTATAACAACGAAAGCTTACTTCTCTGACCCTAATAACCTCTTTACAGCTCGAATCAAACCATGAATTTTCTTTGGGTTTTATTAATTTTACCCAATTCGGGATAAAATTTCTAATTCCACAAATAATTAACTTTGTAACCATATCTGCGCTGGAATCTACAATCTAATGGTCCGATTGGTCTAAAGGCGATAATACACTAATACTGTATTTATCAGGGTCAGAAGTAATTAACAAGTCTAGAGTGTTGGCGGATTGACTTGCAACGTCAGGAATTCGAGTGGGCTCGTCAACAAGCTTAGTTAGGTTGTTTAACTCAGCAAAAATCTCGACATACCTTCCTTCGGGTGTTGTCTGAATCGAATAGCGTAGCCACGAAGAATTATGTACATTAAAATCGCCCGTAATAACGATTTCACTTTGCGGAAAGTTGGAAATAATTCTCTTGATGGAGTCGGATATTGCAAAAAGTATATGAAACAAGTATGGATGATGCGCTTATGGACGGTAAATTTAAACCACATGAAATTAAAGTTGGTACTCAAACATTAACCATATTGTTGCTGAAGCTGATAAGCAACATCATTTCGAACATACACGGCCAGACCATGATGTGAGAAATATAGAGGCACTAAGCTATAACCGTGTAGACTGAATTCCGCGTGATCAGTATTTTCCCCTACCTGGGCTTCGCTTAGTGCCAAAACAGCTTGAATGTTTTTCCCAGTATGGACATATGCAGCACAAAAATTCTGCCTAAGTCCCCGAATGTTGCTGTAATCAACCCTAAATTCACCCACCATTACGAAAAAAACAGACATAAAAAGCCAAATCAGACAGGTTGTCTAATTTCACAATTTATCGTCATAAATGTGATTGCGTCTTGATAAACCTATACTTCATTTCATGTCTTCAATGCTCTTAACCTTGAATCATTTTCGTTCGAAACAGTTGTACATTTTGTTAGATTTTAGTACTGGTAGTCTGGTGAATGTTTCTGCATGAAAATATTTTATTAATTTAATTTAGATTGTTATTGGTTGGCATATTTTTGTTTTAATATAATCACTTCTCCCGGAGATAGAGAGCGTTAAAATTTTCAAAAATTGTCTTCAATCAGATCTATACTTAATTGACTGGTCCAAGAAGTACGAAAAGTAGGTAGGTATTAGGGTGGTTCAGATTGGGATTTTTTTTTCTGGGAAGGAAAAAGAACAAAACTTTTTATCTTTTCAAAAACTAGCTCAAGTGTTGAGCTCTACTGAAAAAAATTCCCAAAAATTAAAGTTGTGATTTTAAGTAGCTTTTACTAGTTTTTTGTATAGTAATATAAAGAATGGCTCTCTTTTTTCTGGATCCATGTTCTGTAACTCTCGCATCGATAAAATCAGTCGAGGAACAATGAAAATTGAAACAAATCATGTATGAGTTTTGGTCCATTTTTCATCGTTTCTCGACTGATTTTATCGATGCGAGAGTTACAGAACATGGGTCCTGGAATCTTGGGTTAGTGTATGTGAAAATATATGGAAGATACAGAGTTCAAAATTACTCTTAATAAAAATTATAAAGCTCGTCCATAGCTTGAAAATTCACAACTTTGTTTCTTAATATTTCACACATTGATCCATCTAAAATTGAATTTAATCCAGCTTGATAGTAAAATATACTTCTGTTTTTTTTTTTCAAGTGCGAGTGTCAATAGGCGGAAATTATTTTTTGCGATCATTTTCAATATTATCCTTTAAAGTTATCATATCTTTATATCTCAAAATGGTTTGAGTGTTTCAAATTTTATCGAACTCAATTCCAAAAAGTAAAAAAAATGGGACAGGGAAAATACTCTACTTATATGGTCAAATTGCTTGAAATACAAAACCTAAATTTAGATTACACAGGTAGTGTAGTTGTAATTTTTTCAAAGTTTAACATTTTTTTTTCAAAATTTTCCTGGGCTATTAAGATAAGCGATTTCATTTAGTTCTATAGATAAACTCACAATAGAGCTTCATTTATTCAAGTTATGAATAATTGTAACAAATTTCGTTAATTTTTGGTCAAGATTTGCCTAAAGGGAAATGTTATATGACGTTACTTGATATTCGAACAAGTGTGCATCATAACCGCTTGTTAAAATTTTTAGTGATACCAATATATAATTCTAATCTTTGAAGTTTCAACACTCTTAACCTAAAAAAAAAATAAAGAATACTGCTTGAAAATGACTGTGATCCACTGTGTGTACGTTAGATTGGGTTTTTTTAAACTTCCTTCTGATTAGTTGGGTTTTCGGCAGATGTTATGTTTTCTTGAAAATCTATTTTGCTCAAATTTAAATTTATGAATAGAATTGGTAGGTTAGGTGGGTCTACTCTAAGTATTCAAAAAATATAGCTCGGCTGTAAATGTTGTGCTTCAGCCGCGCCGCCCGAATATCTGGAAAACGAATGATCGAACAAAAAAATTGTGAGAATTTTTCTGATATTACATTTAGGTATTCATCTTTTCTTTTGTACATAAAGTTTTTTTTTTCTTCAAAATACTCGTACTTTCAGAGTTAAAGCGTTGGAAAAATATGCCCTTTTCTGTTTAAAAAAAAAAAATGTTATAATGGGTGATTTTTTAAGAGGTTTAGAACTTTTTTAAAAAAAAAAACACAAAAAATTCGAAAAAATGAATGAAATATTTATTTGAATCGATAGTTTGAACCTTGCAATTTAATGTTTAAAGATAATTTCATGCAAATGTTGACCGCGGCTGCGTCTCAGGTAGCCCATCCGCTGAGTCCAATTTTGGCATACTCTTTCACACATATCGGCCGGTATCTCACGAATGAATGCATGGATGTTGGCTTCCAGTGCGTCAATCGAAGCGGGCTTGTCCCTATAGACATTAGCCTTGACATACCCCCACTAAAAATAATCTAATGGTGTCAAATCGCACGATCTAGGCGGCCAATTGACCGGCCCGAAACGTGAAATTAACTGTTCACCAAACTCGCCTCGCAATTGCGCCATTGTTTCGCGTGCTGTGTGGCATGTGGCACCGTCTTGTTGAAACCACATATCATGCAAGTCAAGAACTTCCATTTCGGGCAAAAAAAAGTTTGTTATCATCGCTCGGTAGCGTTCACCATTGACAGTAACGCTGCGATTCGCATCATCTTTGAAGAAATAGGCCCAATAATGCCGCCGGCCCATAAACCGCACCAAACAGTGGCTTTTTCGGGATGCATTGGTAGCTGTTGCAATGCTTCTGGCTGATCTTCACTCAAAATGCGGCAATGTTGCTTATTTACGTACCCATTCAACCAAAAATGAGCCTCATCGCTGAACACAAGCAGCGCGCGATGAACATTTCGAACCGAGCACGAATTTTGATAGTAAAATTCAATAATTTGCAAGCGTTGTTCATTTGTAAGACGATCCATGGTTAAATTGCAAACCAAACTGAAGCTGTTTGACAGTGACACAAGGTACTAAACACACGTCAGCTGTCAAAACCAGTGTTGCCAAAACCAAACCAGCTAAAAAATCACCCGTTACCATCAGTCGTTCTCGTGATATTGGTTAAAGATTGATTTTCAAAATAGTGGTTATAGTACAACCCTCAACAACCCGCTCTAATTTTTTGAATACTCATAGACGACTTTTCTATACCAATTTTAATCATAAAATTAAAATTAAGTGCAGTATAGATATTTCAAAAAAAAACCCTGCCTACAGCTTAACTAGTCAGAAGTTTAGAAATCCAATCTGGCGTATACACAGTGAATCACAGCCACAGAATATTGATAGAAGACACCTACCAATTCCAATCATAATATCAAAAGTTAAGATTGTCTGTAATTTGTTTCTTGTCAAACTACAAATTGAATGAACTTAAATGTAAACCTACTTTTTTTTAAATTTCCTTGACCTTTTACCTTGCTATACCTAAGAAAACCCAGTTTGAACTTTTTCCTCAAAGTTTTCTCCAAGTGTAACTATTGTCCATCCGTATAGACACATACCATCATTTCGGATGCAACAATAGCAACAAAATCAAGCTAAGATATATGCAAATGTATGTATCTACCATAGCTCCTGATGAATTATTCTCATTGTCAAAAGGGTATGGTGCGAGAATAATCAAATCAGATTTACATCCCAACATATTTTTGTG
Source organism: Leucozona laternaria (assembly GCA_932273885.2). Taxonomy (NCBI): domain Eukaryota; kingdom Metazoa; phylum Arthropoda; class Insecta; order Diptera; family Syrphidae; genus Leucozona; species Leucozona laternaria. The sequence continues at coordinate 50,031,080 of OW026366.1, forward strand.
TGTCAAATGGGTGGACGGTGAACGAACAACGAACATTTATACTCTCTACGTGATTCATCTTGTGCTGTCTGCTTAAATCATATTTAAATGTGACAATTAATAGTTTCACACATATTTAAGTCGACAGTGTACTCAGATTTAATTGAACTTAATTGCCATTATATGCAGTTTTGTCGTACCTACTACAAGGCACACAGAATAAAGTGTATAGCGATAATTTAATTAAATTATATACATTTGTCCACCTCATTGTGCATCAATGTCTTATTATATTATCATTTTGTCGGTGTCGGAGGAGGTGGAGTGCTGTTTTTGTCAATTTATTTTCGGGGTGGGTGAATTAAGGGTGGTGCGGGCGGGGTGAGATGTTGACTTGAGCAATCCTTGAAGACGCAGTTGTTGTTGAAATTAATTGGACATGCAATTTTAAGTTGTTGGGTTCAAGTGATCACTCTTGATGTGTCTGATGGAGACGGGGAGAGAGATACATACATATAAATGGTACCTACAATTGATTTCTTGTTTTTTTTTTTTTTTTTTAATTAGTGTATTCCAATTTAATTAATTAGATTGACATTAATTTTTGATTAGACACGTAGGTAGGTAGGTACTTAAATGAAATTCCAAAAAAAAAATATATATATATCTGGTGATGAGGTTGACTTTGGTGACATGTAGAGGTGATTAAATTCTATTTTAAGTATCAAAGCTCCGCTTCCAAACGATTGCATAATAAAATCAAGGTGTACTAGATCGAAAGATATGCATAGTATATTTAGGAAAAAATCCATTTGTTGAAGTGTATGGAAAAATATAATTTAGAGTGAGAGGAAGAACTGTTTTTGGGAACAATCGCTTAGAAGGGTCCTTGGAGATCTTTGAGGTGCCTAAACGGGTGCAAACAGAACCCTCTACCATACGATTTTGTTTCTTATTTCGACCCGACGCTGTAGCCTTTTGCCCCATCTAATGTATTGCGAAAAAAAAAATAAACAAAGTCACATAAATGTTTAAGCTTCAAACACATTATCACGCAGTTCTTTTGTGGCAAAATGTAAAAGCACCACCAATAAATCCAATTTTATTACATTTCTGTACTGATTTGATATCCCGCCCATAATACAACCCTCTGTTGCTGTTAATCAAATAAAATAATCATTAACCATGAACACCGCATATAGAGAGGGAGAGAGAGAAAAGAACAAAAAAGTTATACATATATCAGATCAGCCCATATAATGATCAACAATTAATCTCACCCTAAAGTTTGTGGGCCTTATAACCTATACCTACTATCTATCTGTATACTTTTGATTTTCTTTAAGAGAGCAGCAATATTCTTCCTTCAGCTTACCTCTACCCCATCACGACCACCCAAGAATGCGCCGCACATCTTTCCTGTTTTTATAGGCTATCACCCTTAAGAAAGAAATCCCATCCATCACCGATTAAATAAACTTGTACGCACATATACACACAAACACACATCATAACACATCTAGGACATCCAACGGATGACGACGTCAAAAATGAAAGAAAAATTAAGGCACATAAAGAATGGGATCTTTTTCATCCTCAAGCCAGGCACGTCATTCATCATACCAACCAAAGAAATAATTCATGGAACCAAAACGAACACCCAACGAACAAAATAAAAAAAATAAATAAATAAATAAATCTATCGTCGAAGAGTCCTTGATGAAAGGAGCAGCGCAACGCAACGCAACTTTTGTCCTGACAAGCTAAAAAAAAAGAATAAAATCTGAAAAAAAGAGAAGAATTGATAGAACACACATGAGCATCATAAGAACGAATGAACAACAACACAAAAAATCCTGTAATAAATTATGATTTATCGATTTCTATATCTAGATGATTTAATATTATATGAAATATATAAGTTTTGCGGTACTTTCCGTAGACGCAGGATTTCATTTTATATTCTGACACCTTTTTTTTTTTTTTTATTTAAGTAAGCAATTTCGTACCTTTACTCCTTTTGTGTGTGTGTGTCTTGAACTTTAACAGATAAATCAAAAAAGCAAATATTCAAAACTCTAGGCCTTTTTTATTAATTTAACAATATGTTACTATCTACATGGTTTGCGTGTAGATATATTGAAATTGTTTACCGTTCGGATAGGTAACCAACGTTTAAACTCACGTTTTTTTTTTTTTTTTTAAATAAATTGTGTACCAGGAAGGATGCAATTGACTGATGATGGAGCGGGGGGGAGGGAAGAATCGAGACGGGGTTTGCAGAGCAATATTAAAATATTCAATACGTCAGGAAAGGAAGCCACCGAGTGCTTTTAGTTACACATTTTTATTTTATTCATAAGGAACAAAATATTTTAATAATTAAAAAAACGGATGTGTTTTCATCAAACATTTAATCACTGTTGCCAGATGAATTTAAAGTCAAGGAAACAATCCTCGTTTAAAATCTCGTTCATTAGGTAAATGTGTTAATAAGTTAAAGTATTGATAGTACACTTTTTCGATAAAAAAGGGTGTTTTTTTAGACGTGTGGTTTTCAAGAAGAACTAAAACGCATATAATTTAATGTTATGGCCAAGAATTTAGCTTTATTTTAAAGATAAGGTTTAGCCATTATGTTTTAAAAATGATTTCGGGCAAGTGGCAGCCGCGGCTGGCTCCAATAAATTCTAGCCGAGAGGCCCAATTTTCGAGAACTTTTTGCAGCAATTAGGGCCGTATGTCAGCAATAACGCGCCGAATATTCTCTTTCAAGGCGTCAATCGTCTCGGACTTATTTGCGTAGACAAGCGACTTTACATAACCCCACAAAAAATAGTCCAGTAGTGTTAAATCGCACGGTCTTGGAGGCCACGCCACAGGCCCACGACCAAAAGTTTCCTTTAATAAATTGATTGTTTCGTTGGCTGTATGGCATGTAGCGCCGTCTTGTTTGAACCAAAGTTCGTCCACATCAACATCTTTCAATTCAGGCAAGAAAAAGTCATTAATCATGGCTCTATATACCGTTCCACATTGACTGTAACATTATGGCCGGCTTCATTTTTGAAGAAATATGGACCAATGATTCCCTCTGCCCATAGATCACACCAAACAGTGACTTTTTGAGGATGTAATGGCGCGGGGTCTCAACAATGGCTTGAGGATTATCTGCACTCCAAATGCGGTAGTTTTGCTTATTGACGTACCCATTCAACCAAAAATGACCTTCATCGCTGAAAAAAATATTCTTGTGAAAATCGGGATCAACAACGATCTCGTTTCGAGCCCATTTTGCACAATTTGCATGCGTTTTTCAGGAGTGAGTCTATTCATTACGAAATGGCAAACCAAACTGAGCATGAATCAAGTGACAGCTGTCAAAAAGACCAACTCCGAAAAAAGTATTGCCAGATTGAAAACCACATGTCTAAAAAAAACACCATTTAGTACACTTTTGAAGCAATAGATAGTGTATTTGACTATCAAGCTGGAAGTTTGGGTTTGAATACTGCATATTAATTTACAGTGTAACTTTGCATTTGAAGTGGTCTTGTAGATAGGTACACTAAAAATGCACTATAGGTACACTAAAGAAACACTAAAGGTTCACTAAAAATGAACTAAATGCACAATTTGAGGTACACTAAAGTTATATTAAAGGTATACTTAAAGTACACTAAGAGAACACTAGAGGTGGATTAAAAATACATTAATATTACACTTCAAGTACACTTAAGCCCAGTTTCACAGTCGACACTTACCGAAATAAGTGGCACTTAAGTTTCCCATATTAGGAATTTAAGCTAAATTTCATACCTAGCGTAAGTGTAACTTAAGTCACCAGCATCGGAGACTTACTTAAGTGCCACTTATTCAGGTAACAGTGAACAGTGATATTGGGAACTAATCTTTCACATTCCCCACTTAAGTGTCATTTTTTTGACTGTGAAACTGGCCCTTAAGGTACACTTAAAGTAAACGAATGGTACACTTAAGGTACGCTACAGGTTTATATCACAAAACAAACTGCCTACAATCAAATTAGACCAAAATGAGTGTATGTATATGTATATGTATGTATTTATGTATACAGTTGACTCCGCCTATATGAAATTTCGCTTAAATGAAACTTTCGTTTATATGCCAAAAGAAATTTATCACGGTTTTTTTTTGCAGGGCTTTTTCACAAAAATTATTACGGATAACTGCACTCCGCTTATGTATTTAAAAACTCCCTTCAATTGAAACATTTTTTTCTCCCCCAAATAAATATTTTGTTCTGAAACAACTCCGCTTAAGTGAAACACTGAACGCATTCATAAATTTTTGAAGTTTGAACACACACGTAAAAAATGACATTTTAAGTTTCATTCCATTTTCATAGTTCCAATCCTTTCAACTATCACAATTATTAAAAGTTGTTTTGTTTGTTGTTCGAGGTTATTTGTGTTTTAGTTTTATATCTTTGGAAATATTTCACATCACATCGTTTAAAGGGTAAATAAAGTTGCAGTTATACAAAGTTTGGTTAAAGTTTTGGTAAATCCGAAGTTCGTATGTATGAAAACTCTGCTTAATTGCAACAAATTTTCTGCATTTTTTGTGTTGCAAATAAGTGGAGTCGACTGTATAAATATTTTCATAATCATACTCTTGAAAGTTTTTTGTTTTTTTTTTAAGAACAAATCATACTCTTTCGCAATATTCTTCTATACATTCTTTCACCCATTCATATCTTTAAGGGCACTTTTGAAGAATTTCTGCAGTTGAAATATGCCAGGCACCTTAAAAATTTTCAAAACTCTATCCTTGAATATCATCATCAACATCATCTTTATCGCATCGGACTGCTTCGCGACACAAGTACCCCTTAGCAATTTATAAACCTACTCTATTCTAGAGAATCTGACTGACACCCTGCCTGCGCCTTTTCAGATACCTATATACACAAAAAGATTTGTCGGTTAAAGTATTTGCAGCACTTGAGAACAAAATAAAAAAAAAACTAAAACTTTTCAACAATAAAAGAGCTAGAAAAGTGTATAAATAAGATGAGCTTTGTTTTAAATCATACATACCTCTCTGCCTATGTACATAAAATCTTCTTCTTCCTACACAAGGACTAGAAAGAGAAATAACTTTTTTTAAGGGGCATTGTTTTGCAATCTCAAGGGTAGTAGAAAAGTGTTTGTTGCTAAGGTTTTTCAAACCCAGTTCATACATTATACAACTACATAGAAACTATATACTATACAGGGTGTTTAGTTATATCTTCTAGAATTATATTGGTTTATTAAAATGAAAAGGGTGTTTTTTTTAGAGATTGGCAACACTATTTTAACTGGCGGCCATTTTCTCAACTCTCAAGTGATTTTATTTTAGTTTGTTTTGGCATTTCAACATGAATTCAACTGACGCCTGAACAACGCATGCAAATTGTGGAGATTTATTTCGAAAAGAGATTGCTGTTGATCCCAATTTCCACAAGAAAGTTTTGTTCAGTGTGAAGTGGTTGAATGGCTACCTCAATAATCTAAACTGCCGCATTAGGAGTATAGAATATAGTCAAGCCTTTGTTGAAACGCCGATAAATCCAGAAAAACTGACAGTTTGGTATGCTTTATGGACTGGTGGAATCAGTGGTCCTTACTTCTTTAATAACGATGCCGGCCAGAGGGTTACAGTCAATGGTGACCGCTATAGAGCCATGATTACTGACTTTTTCGTTCATCAATTGAACAACCATGAAGTGCAGGAGCTGTGGTTTCAACAAGACGGTGCAACATGTCACACAGCTCGTGCCACAGTTGATTTATTGAAGGAAACGTTTGGTAACAGCATAGTTTCACGTTACGGACCCGTGAATGGGCCTCCAAGATCGTGCGATTTAACGCCGCTTGACTATTTTCTGTGGGAATATGTGAAGTCGCTAGTCTACGCCGATAAGCTCGAAACGATTGACCACTTGGAGGACAACATTCGCCGCGTTATTGCCGATATATGGCTACAAATGTTGGAAAAAGTCATCGAAGATTGGACCTCCAGATTAGGCTACGTCCGAGCCAGTCGTGGCGGTCATATGCCAGAAATCATATTTAAATTATGACGCCAGAAGATTATCTTTCGAATAAAGTAAATTTCATGTCAATTTAAAAAAAAAATCGTCTCTGTTTTATTCCATTTCAAAAAAAAACACCCTTTATAAACTTCATATGAATGCAGCAAAAAAAAAACCCCAACAAAACAGAAAACATTTCCTTGAAAAAATTGAAATTGTCATAACTAATAAACGAGTAATTGAATCAACCTAACTACTTTCCGATAGGCGAATGTTGATAGATGGTAAAAAACAATCGATATGGTTTCATAATAAAGCCTATAACTTTGGTTTTTATGATCGGGTCTTTATGGTTCCGGTATTAAAATAAAGGTAAAATGTAACACTATACATTTGTCTGTCTTAAAAGCTGTGAAAACCCACAATCAATTCGATATAATGTAACATTATACATTTGTAAATAAATTCAGTCTTAAAAGCTGTGAAAATTCCCAATCAATTCGGTTTTTTTGATCAAAAAATTTCAAAAATTTCAAAAGTAATGATGTATTCCTCTACCTTCATCTACAAAATAAAGAAATCAAAGCAGTCCAACAATTAAATTGATGTAGCGGAGACACTTCGCCCTGATTGTCTACGAATTAGGGCGAATATATTTCCTCATACATACATATTTTTTGAGCTGAAATTGTAAACAGCCATGCACGATTATATCTCTCATACTAATTGTGTTGCTTTAATATCCTTGAAAAGACACTTTATAGTATAATTTTATTCCTACCTCATTTGTTCTCATCCTCATTGGCGTGAAATTTATAACAACTATTTACAAAAAAAAATAAGCATTGAAAATACCATAAAGCAAAAGAAAAATAGGGACAAAGTTTCAGCAGCATGATAAATCTTTGTCGCGCCATTTTGAATAAACTTAACACTTCATTTCTTTGCGCGCCCTGTCTAAATTTATAAAAAAAAAAGAATGGAAAAAAAACACCAACAACGATGAAAAGAAACGTATTTATTTACTAAACGATCCTTTGGTTCGACTAACAATATTGCATCATTCATTTACACTCTTCTCTACAGGACTTTTAAGTATTCGAAAACCTTCTTCTAACGTATACTCATCTTTCATTATAAAAATAGTATATATGCTAGCTAGCTAGCAAAATAAGCAGCAACATTCTCCATCAAGACAACACTAATAGACCTTCTCCCCCCACCCACCTACATATCTTCCTTGAATTTCGCAAACTCAGCGCCATCTATTCATCTTCTTCCCACTTTAGAATGTCACTTTATTCTTAGTTGGTTGGTTAATGATGTAAATTTCTGTTGACAGTTTTCATCTACACCATCGCATCGTTGGTTTTGCTGCTTCTTTCTTTCAAAGAGGACTTAGGTATGTAGATATATAAAATTTACAGACTTAGAAATAAGAGAAAAAGGACGAAATACAAAAAGAAATAATGTACAAAATACGTCCCTACCTCCTTTATGCATCAATATGTTTTTTTTGTTTTATTTTGTTTACAATTTGTCGTCCGTCCGTCGTCGTTTTTCTTTCAAAATATGAGTAAATTCGTCATCATCTATTTCTTAAATCTACATACATCACCAAAACAAAGTCTGATGTAAACTTATAATGCAGATGGACGTTTGAAAAGCTCACAAATGAGGAGTTTTCATCAGTGCACGACGAGGTTTCACTCTTAGCTTACACGCTATTTAAGCCTTGAGGTGGTTCATTCACATGTAGGTATAAAGCGCATCGCATTCATATTGCTGATGCTTATGCTATTTTGTTACGTCGCGTCAGATGAAAATCCTTACAAGGATGCTTGTTGTCAACAACATCCATTTTAAGGGTGAGTTTTGAATGTAATTAGCTGTGAATAGATTTTGAAAGTGTGCTGCAGAATGAATAAAGTAGTCTTGAGAGTTATGTACCCAGACCCACTGTACATAATAAGATAAATAACTGAATACTGAGTCTTAAGATGTATTATATCTACTTTAGTTATGATTTATGATATGAATTGTATTAATAGCTAGTTGCTAGTTTGTGCAGAGGTACCTACCTAAATTGGATTAAATTAATTTGAAGCAATGATGGTGTTATTCCGAATTGTTAAACTGCGACGCTCAGTGAAAGTTTTTTCCATAAACTATTAACAGAAAAGAGAATACTTATTTTATTTTTTGTATCATTTATAACAATAACTGAAAATGACATGTCGTGACCAGGGATCGAGGAAAAAAAAAACACCCAAAAAACATAGAAAACATAGAACAGCAAAATTTAAATTTTCATTTCACAATTGAGTAGTAGAAATTAAAAAAACAAATTCCCGAAAGTGCTAACTTAGCACAAAAAAAAAACATAGAACAAATTGAGCTATCAAATCGAAATTGCCACAGCTACATATGTCTTTATGGAATAATTAACGTCGAATTATAAAACAGTTACAAATATAAAACATTTTCGATATATAGCAAACACAAAACAGAAAAAAAATATCAAGTTTACAAAGCAGCAAAAAAACATAGAATCAAAAATATCGAAAAAATAAATGCCAAATTGTGAAACGGTACAAAAATATAATACATGAAGTTTAAAACCCTTGTAGAGGTACTGCTGGCTAACATCATATCAAGTTCGGAATGCAAAAAATAACATAGAAAAAATATCGAATAACATCAAATTGGGAAACAGTAAAAAAAATATTATACATGAGGTTTAAGACCTTTTTCATTGTGCTGCTTGCTTATTTCATATCAAATTTACAATACAGCAAAAAACATAGAAAAAATATCGAATAATTAACATCAAATTGGGAAACAGTAACAAAAATATATGATGTTAAAGTACTTTTTCAATGTGCTGCTTGCTAACTTTATATCAAGGAAGCACTAAACATAGACAACAGTTTAAAATTGTCAAAATCAATTCCTTTTGCTCCTGGATAATCTGTGGATAGGTGGTTAGGAAGCGTGACCATTGACCATGGCCATTTTCATATTCAAAAGTAGTCAAGATACACAGAACTTGATTTAAAAACAAAATGAAAGGACAGAATTTGGGCTTCATAAAACGTATAGTACTCTGCTGTAAGTAGTGTTGCCGTTATGTTTTTTTTTTAAATATTTGTTTTAAGTTTGTGTATTTTGTTTTTTTTACAAAATTGCCCATCCCGCCTAACAGGACAGAAAAAGACTCCCGTCTGATAGTAAAATATCCTTAAATAGTCATTCATTACTCAAAAATTCTGAGTCACATAAACCTTTTCTAATATTTTAAGCCAGGATTTTTAATGAAATTCAATACGGAAAACAAAATGTACGGAAAACTCTTGGCTTAATAATTTCATACATTGTAAAAATCGTCTTTCAATGGTGATATGGATTGATTTAACGAGGAGCTGCTAACAAACTGGTAAACCAATCGATTTTTGGCACAGTAATTAAAAACAGTGCTGCCAAGATAAGGGAAAAGTATGTTGGGATAAATCATTAGCGCGGGCATTTTAAATTACGAATTTTGGTGGTTTTCATTGGTAACCACCTTTACTGTAGGAGTAAAAAGAGATTAAATATCAACCTGTATTAATATTTCAGCAAAGTAAAGTTAAATTCAGTGTTTATGAAAGTTAGATATTTTTGGAACAAGTGATTCATTAGCATTTTTAAAATTGGCGTTTACAATTCTTGTAAATTTTATTGTAGTTAGCTGATAAGGGGTACTTTATAGACGGATTTCTAGAATAGTTATTGGTTTGTTTTATTTCTATTAGGCTAGTCTACCTACATATGTAAATATATGTGCCATAAAACCGGGCCTACGCTTGTTAACTTATATGCTCAAACTACACATAAGTTCTTGGTAAATGCTTCGGAAGAAAAGTTTTTAGTATAAGTGAACTTACCCTTATTATAAGTTCCTTATAAATTATGGAGAAACTAACAACAGATCACTAAAACTTGAAAAAAAAAACAGTTTTGTAGGGTGGTTACCACAACTAACCACCATCTAAATTCTGTAATATTTATAAAAAAAATGTATTATGATGCCATTGTTTTTACTGGTAATAAAGCATACATAAAATAGTAAGGGAATTATCGAATAGTTTAAGGAAATTGGAACTAACCTTTATTTACCAATAAAATTTATATACAACACTCAAAATAAATGGTTACAGCACATTTTGAATTTCAAATAACTTGGCGACTACCGCTACTTCTTTCAATATTTCTTCAGATAGAACTGACATTTTCATCCAAGTTTTAAATCGAATGTAAATATGGTGCGGATTCAAACACAAAAAATAATCAAAAAGTGGTTACTTTAAGGTACCACCTTGGCCGAAAGGGTTAATTTTATGGATTTAACTGTTTAAATGGATTCAAACCACTTTCAAAATAGACGGCTGATTTATACAAACAAAAAATCAAAAAGTGGTTAGCTTTAGTAACCACCCAACCTTAACAAGAGTTAATTTGATTAAGTTCAGTGTTTAAACGGATTTCATTATTAATGCATGAAGACCCCAACTCAAAGAATTTACATGTTAAATTAATTTTCCTTTAAATATACATATATGTATCCTTTTATACGATAAAGCACTGCACATCCAATTCTTAACCAAACTTTACCCTTTTGAGTCAAACAAATAAAAAAATCCCAACATCCTATTTGGTCAAAGCAAAAATAACTAACATATGTATATAGAAACCTATACCTATATGAATGTTTAGAATAGACTATAGGTCATAGCTTTGAACTTGTATATCTAATCTTTAACTCAACAAAAAAGAAAAATACTTAATCCTGTGGCTTAACAGAAAATACGTCGGTGTACACCTTCGCAAATAGAAAAGGTACTTACACAAAGAACTTTTTAATAAATACCTATGGCATAGCATCGTCATCCTTTATTATCTTCTTTTCCTACCTATGTACATACCAATGTGCATACATACATATGCATAAGGTTAGGTATGTACCATAAAGTAGAAATAGGATGTTTATGTGTCTCTTCTAGCGGTATTCCGTCAAAATAAATAAAATCCGTAAAAAAGTCTTTGGGAAACGAAAGTTCAAAAAATTATAAATCACAGCAACCAGGCTGGCAAGGCATCAGCATCAGCTTTAGCTTCAGCATAAGCAGAAGCAGAAGCAGTTAAAGGAAATTCCATTCGTGTGATATCCATCCTATCAAGTTTGTCCTTTTACTTAGGGTTTTATATTTATTTTATTTTATTTTTTTTACATTTTCACTAGCTGAGCAGAGCATTACAGCTCTGACTCTGGTGGGTCCTGATTTTGAGTGAAATGTGAGAATGTTCACATGTTCTCACACACCCACCGGCAAACTTGTACTTTTTCTTTTTTTCTGGCTTAGGTGTAGGTGCCTCCTATACGGATAGTAGGTACTTTATCCTTTTGGCTCTTGGTTTATTTTTACGGTTTTGAGATTTTCTAAACTTTTTGTACCTATGTAGGTTAAGAGCAACGATACATATACACTATACACCTATACCTACTACCGATTCTGCCGTCGTCGATTGTCGTTGTCAGAATTCTACGACCCACAAAAATGGAAATATAAACTTTAAAGGAAGTAGATATGAGAGATGTGATAAAAGGACAACCGTACGTTGTATATATATTTACTTACATCCCGAACATAATACGCCCTGTTATAATTTCCGCAAAAAAAAAAAAAAGGACTAAATATCATTCCATATACCTATACACATAGTTCGGCTAAGGATATGGATAGATATAGAAGTTGAGTTGGTTGGTATTTGGCAAGTCATATAGGGTTCCGACCCAATCTCTTACAATGACTATCTATTTAAACAAATGCGCATACATACGTACATATCTGGTAGCAACAACTTCTCCCAAGGTCCAGATATAAGGGCTTCCTTCCTTCCTTGTCCGGAAAAACGCCCTCTATTTCTCAATTCAAACATTTTCCAGCTTTATGTACATATATCTATGCATGTACCCATATACCTATCCCGCCTTGGGGCATCATGTAGGTTAGGTATAGGTATGGTTATAAAAACTTTTTTAACCGGGCGTGAGCTCGTTTTTGCGGGAAAAATGATGAAAAATTGTTTGATTTTATTTTCGGGTTGATTTCTTTCTCATCCTGTCCTAAAGATATACACCAGACCACCGAAGAAGAAGCATTCAACCATATTGTGTGCTTCTATATAGCTTTACATCTTCTATAAAGGCTAAAGCAAAAACTGTTGAAAGGTTACTTTCTGTGATTTTATTTCGATTTTTTTTTTATGGAAGTATATTAGGAGGGTGCTTAGGATTTCGTTTTCTTTTTTTTTTTTTTTTTTAGTATGATTTTGTCTGTGCAACCCTCCATCGTTTCAATGTTTTTGGTTAGAAAAAAAAAATCTTAAGCTTTTAAAGATGACGTTTTTGAGGGGTGATTTTTTTTTGTTTTGATTTCCCCCGAGATTTTGCGGACCGTATGGTAACGTTTATTTTATTTTTTTTTTGTTGTTCCTTCTACAACCCCTCCTTATTTTTTTTTTTTTTTTTTTTACTGAAATTGTTTTGTTTTCACCCTGACAAAATTTGTCTTGTTGTTGTTATTATTATTATAAGGGCGGATGAAAGTGGAATAGGTAGATTGTAGGTCGGTAGGTACACAGGGAAGAAAAAGTTGTTGTATATCTGCTACTAAATGCCGATACAAATTAGGAGCTTAGTGTGGAAAGTATATTTTAAGGATGTAATTTAACGATGTAATCGAGTGGAAAGTGATGGAAATTAGGAATTTGAATATTTCATATTTTATTTAAATATAAACCTTCTAACATAAATATAGGTACAGTAGGTATAGTTAAGAGCAACAAGAAGGAAAACAGAAAAGTCCCCATGGGTATGTAGGTAGGTAAGGTATAGCTTTAGGTATTGACAAAAATCTTTCTATAGAAATGTTTGTGTGTGTCATATTCAGAGAAGAAATATTCAAATCATTCGGATTTAGATGGTTCGACGAGAATTTTAATTTATTCAAAACACAAGAATCCAAAGGAGTAGAGAGATCAAATTTGGGAGTATACAGGAGTGATATAATGGGGTGAGAGATTAATATAGAATATAGAAGGATTATCTTGATTATTTTTTGTTGTAAACAAAGGAACTGGGGAAAATTATATTGACACTGCAATGTTAGGTATGTTCTTAACCCAGAAACACTAGAGGACAACACTAAGTCGTAGTGAGTTTGTTGCTTTGTTCAAGGCGTTGCAGTGTTCCCTTTTGACTGATAACTCTTCCTAAACCTTCCGCCTTCTAATGGGAACAATCTCTGAAAATTTCATTCGAATCTTAGGTTCTGTTTCCGAGAAATCGATATAAGAACATTCATACCTAAAGGTTGTTTTTTTTCAATCTAGCAATACTTTTTTCATAGTTGGTCTTTTTGACAGCTGTCACTTGATTTATGCTCAGTTTCATAATTAATAGACTTACTCCTGAACAACGTCTGCAAATTGTGCAAATTTATTACCAAAATAATGGTTCGGTTCGCGCGACGCATCGCGCGCTGTGTCCAATTTTCGGTCGACATAATCGCAAAATCGCATAAATTCGAGCAACCATGGATCGCTTTCGCACCACGTTTACTCTAGTGGATAATGCGCATCCTCAGACATGCCATGCCGTACAGTGCGCACCGAAGACGCTATTGCTGCTGTGGAGCAAAGTATCGAAGAAGACCCGAATGAGTCCATCCGCCTTCGCGCGCAACAATTGGAGCTGTCGAAAATTGGGCCTCTCGGCTGGAATTTATTCGAGCCAGCCGTGGCGGCCACTTGCCGGAAATCATTTTTAAAGCGTAATGGGAAATCCTTATCTTTATAATAAAGCTTAATTATTGGCCATAACATTGATTTATATGCGTTTTTTTTGTCATATTGAAAATCACACGTCTAAAAAATAACACCCTTTATATAAGAAGGCGTGGCAGAGCGCGAGCAAAATTAGCAAAATTAAACATGTCTTGCCTTAGGTTTAAGGTAGCTTATTTACAATTTTTAATTTTCAACGTTGGACATTGAAAAAGGAGAAATATAAAATAAATGTGGGCGGGGCAATGGGTGGATTTTATAAATACCACTTCGTAAACCTGCTCTCCGCTAATAAAAACAACCTTCGAAAATTCCATCCAAATCGCTGCAGTCCTTTTCAAAAAAAAACAATAATATATGTATTGAAAATTCAAATATCAGAATTGGGCGTGGCAGAAGGCGATAAAACTGATACATGCCATACCTTAGGCACAAGATAGCTTTTTTATAATTTTTACTATTTAAGGACGTTGGATCAGGAGACAAACATAAAAGTACTCCTGAAAGAGGGCGGTTTTTACTGAAACCATTTCCTTAACCTTCTTTCCGCTAATAAAAAACTAAGGGGCATATTCATAGTCACTTTTAAACTCCAGTTTATCTTAGACTGGAGTTTATTCAATGTTATTTAGATAGGAAAAACCCAGGTCGAAGATAAACTGGAGTTTAAAAGTGACTGAAATGCCAGCCGTTTCCTAGAAACCAAAATAAGAAAATTCATATAGAAGATAAATGGGCGTGGCGAGGGAGGAAAAAAAGAAAAAAAAAACCTTCAAAAGATGGCGTTGTCTCTAGTGGTGGCACCAGAGTTTTGCATTTTTTTCTTCAAGAAAGATGTTTAAGAAGACATTAAAGGTGTCAGTTAGGTCCTTGCGGACATTGATAGAGTTGTCTTTGTTCTCCATCGTCATGACAAACTAACGAGTCTGACAGCGTGCCGAAACTAATCGTTGCTCGCCTCTTTCGGCCTTAAATCAATGAAAAAGTGATGGTTGTCAATTTGAAGTTTTTTTTTCCCAAGATCTTGATCGATGGTGGACTTTTTTGGCTTTAACCGACACTGATTTAGATCTTTCAGGTTGTTGACGAACGGCTTCAGGGTTCACACAAGGTGGGCAGAAAAGATCTTGTAGGAGACGTTTAGGAAACTGATGCCTCTGTTGTTGAGGCAGTTCAGAGAGTAGCTTTTCTTGACTATCGAGGAGACAATGCTGAGGTACCATTCATTGGACATGCTTTCCTTGGAC
Source organism: Leucozona laternaria (assembly GCA_932273885.2). Taxonomy (NCBI): domain Eukaryota; kingdom Metazoa; phylum Arthropoda; class Insecta; order Diptera; family Syrphidae; genus Leucozona; species Leucozona laternaria. The sequence goes on from OW026366.1 coordinate 50,046,254, forward strand.
GACCATTTTTTACAGATGAGATGGTCCATACTAGGTCATTCATCACCTGCCGGCAGCATGAGGCCGTAAGCTTCGATTGTGTTGGACTTAAATTGAATATCTTCACTTCATGGGGATCGGCTGAACGGAATTGTTTATCTATATCTTCTAGGTTGAGTGTCGAAATCCGCCTGACAGTGGAATTCGATTGATTATCGCCGTTATACAGATTTCAGAAATGATGTTTCCATATCCTGACTATCTATTGCGATTCTTCTTCGATATGCCCTTCATCGTCCTTGCATGTTTCGGTTAGCGGCTTGTAAATTTGAGAGATTCTTTTTTACCTTTTTGGGTTAAACTTCCGAACTTCATTTCCTTTTTCATACTCCCTTATCGTTCTGACAAGCCAGTGATCCTCTCTCCTCTTCTGCATGTAGAGCTTGCGTGCAGCACTGCCGCTTTGTATGGATCTTGTTAAGATGCATGTGCTACCGGCACTCGTAGTCAAACCAGGGGATTTCTTGTGGTGATCCTGTAACACCCAATATGTCACTGGCGGTATTTTTAATAGCATCTTGGATGAATGTTGCCACTGGTTTTCAGTGCCCGGCTTAGGACTTCGAAACTTCATCGGAATGGACCTATAGCGATCTCCTGCGATTGCAATTTTCCGACGTATTTCCCTGTTTTAGCTTTGAGCACTATATCCGCAGCGATACCTTAACTACAACGGGGTAGCGCCCTGCCAATGTTAACTCAGAAAGTTCAGACACCAATCATACTGGGGGAGTGTCATGCGTCAATGGCAATCTGGTTGACAGTTGATTGATCCCTTGTGAATTTTGAGATGTGCGAACTGCGTATCTAGTCGCCCCATAGCGAATTCTATCAGCCTGATTCCTCTGTTGTATTGGAGATGGTGTCGTGCAGATTGTGTTTTCCGATTGTATCCCCAAAGATGTATAACTCTCTCCCTAGGTAGGCGTTAAAATCACTATTGACAATGTTAATGTCATAGCTAGGGCACTGCTCACGCTAAGATATTTTTTCAAGGAGCTCGTAGAACATGTCTTAGGTGTCAACATCTCTTCTCTGTGCAGTCATTCGGGCATATCAGGCTTATTCTGGACGATTTCGGCCTTATTTTGAATTGTAGTTATTGCTTTTAACTCAATACTTCTTGCCAAAGCCTCCTTCCACATACAAATTTCGATGTCTCCATAATGCTTTTCCCTGTAAACTAAATCACAAGTTATGTAGTTTAATATTACTTAATCTAATCAACGCCTTATAAATAAAATTTACACTGTACCAGCCCAAAAACAAATAGGTATCCAAATTTGTATCTTATGCATTATAGCTTTAGCAACAACATTAGCAAAAGTATAAATTTTTATACTCGTATAACAGATGTGGTCACTTAACGTTGAATAAATTGGATCGAACATACATCTCCCTGTTGCCTGTTGTTGTTGCTCTTGTTGATGAGATGATTATATGAAAATGATGATGACCTGGAAAGTGGATAATATCAAAAGCAGCAGTAGTAGTTGCGTTATAGAAATGGAAATTTCTTCACTCCACATTTAACAACAACCTGAAACCATCACAAAAACCGTAGATACGTGCGTCGTCGTCGTCGTACTCTATAGTATCCATTAGTAGCGAAGCAAGCGATCTCTTTCAATCAACTTGTTTGCTGTGCCTCTGAGACGTCATATAAAAGCAACATCATCCATGTAGCTTGTTCAACCTAGGTATACATCATCCCACAGATCCTCCCCTAACATGATGTATATAGAGGTATAAAACGCTTGTAATCATCTACGCGGCACAATTCTCTCAGATGCTGGCTGGCTGATGATGATGATGAACTTTAATGAAAGTTGATTGAGCTTGATTAACTTTTATTAGTTTTGTCCGAGAAAACTGAGCAGACGAACAGCTATACAGATGATGAGATGTATCTATGCTATAGAAGGTTTAGTATAAGTACTCGTAGAGTAGTTACATTCAGATACAATTAAGTTTGCTTGGAGATACGAATGTACATACATATATCTCATGGAGCATTATATTACCCTAGATAATAGGAAAATTCACTTAAATACACACGAGAGTCCAGCATAATGTCATGATGTCACCAACCTAAGCCCTTTGAGGCCACCATAACCCTCTTCATCGAATATCACAGTGAACTGTATACACGCTCTTGTCTGGTTCGTCAAGTTAATTAATAAAATTGAAGTCGTCGCTTCCTCGCTCGCATTTTGCGTTCTGATTTTGATGGCTATCTCATCTCCAGTCTCCACATCACGAAGAGTTTATTATGTGTGCGCACTGTTTTTCAAATCATTCAAAATCAGAGAATGCGAAAGGGGTTGGCACTTTACTTAATTTACTGTTAAATGATTTGATGGACTGAGAATAGAGATTGTAGGTAGGTAGGAAGGTAGGTACCCTGTAACTAAATGTTTTGATTTAAGTTCTGTGATAGTTTTAGATTTCGTCTGAATTTGAGTTGTGAGTAGAGAGACGTGTTAATGATGTCGATTTGAAATTGTTAAGTGAAGTAAATTTTTGTAATTGAAAGGTCCGGTCTGGTCTCTGCTTTGTTAGAGCTGTTATATCTGTAATATATTGGACTGACGATGTCCAAAATGTTCCCCCCTATTTTGAAGTACCTTCCACATTATTTGTGAAAATGAAAAATAATTGCTAAACGATTAATTTGTATCGGCTAACTTGGGTTCAAAGAAATATTTATTATAGACTTTTTTCTTCTAAAATGCAATAGAAAGGTGCGTAGGGAAGATCCCTTATTCTTAATGACTATGTGTTGACTCTCCTTTAAGTTGAACCACCTCAAAAATTTGTGTTCGATTAAGTTCCTTTCAAGTAAAGTTAGAGTGACGTTTAACCACTTTAAACAAACAAATAAGTTGGTGGTGTGACAGCTCGTGGAGAACTAGCAACGAACAACTCCCATCCATTCCTGTGGGCGTGTTATTAGTCGGGAGGAATGGAACATTTGGCAGTTGCTCCCAAGAATCAGTGCCTCTGAAAAAACATTTTGGTTTCTAAGGTGGAATAGGTTTGGATCCTGTTCCCAGACCTCCAACGTGACATGAATTTCCAAAGTAAGTAATGGTGAGTACACTACGGTGTACTAATACTACGTTGTTATTTTTAATGAAATAATAACAGTTACTTCTTTTACTCTCAGCATTCGCAAATATTCAAAAGGCACTTGTTTACATTCAGTATCAAGTAGTGTTGGGACTCTTGCAGCAGGAAATCAAGACAAAACTGAGATAGGTCGATAAATATTAAGATTTTCTGTCGATTTTAAATCACATTGGGGGAAGTTTTAAGTCTTAAAAGAAGATGGACCGTGACAGACGCATTGGTTTTGAATTGAAATGAAACTCAGCACGATTGAGTAAGACATTTATTTTATTTTGTTTAGTTTTTTACGACAAGGGTGACCAAAGCTTCCATAGTTTTAACTAATGTGTCAATCAAATGACACCCTCCGAAGTCCGTGCACTCCCGAAGCCTTTTTCCTAACTTTTTTGATGCACTCTTTGCAGCATTGTAACCGGAATTTTAGTCCAGACATTGTTGTAATAAATACGAAATGAGTTTATTCCCAAATGATTCATAAAGTGATATGTGTCACACCTGTAACAAAAATTTAAATTCATTATGTTTTATAACTACAAGAACAAATTTCTGATGAAACTTGTTATAAGTGGTGGAAGTGGGGAAACAATATTCCGATCAACCTTCCAACAAAATACCATTGAATTTTCAATTTAAGCTGATAACGAACTTATACTTTAAAGTCAATAATACACTGGTAACATTTTGACGTTTCCAATTTTTACTCACCTATCTATGACTGTCATTTCCTATTTTAATATCGTTTATTATATTATTTTTCATGCTTTAAACTCACACGCTGGTCACAGCCGTTACACTTACCTGTCACTTACGTAACAATTTAAAACTGATATTTTGTATAGATTTTCATAGTATTTTGTTACAATGATTTTTCACTTGAATATCGTTTTTATATTAATTTTCATTTGCAAAAATCATAGTTAGTCACAGTCGCAACACTTACCTGTCACATCCGTAAGAATTTCAAACTAGAATTTAAGATATATTTTAATAGCTTTCTATGACAATGATTTCCCATTTGAATATCGTTTGTTTTTTTCTTTTAATGTATACAACTTTTACATGGTCACACCCGTAACACTAACTTGTCACATTTGTCACAAATTCGAGCTTAAATTTTAGATAGATTTTCATAGTTTCCTATGACAGTGATTTTTCATTAGAAAGTTTTTTACCACATTACTGTTCACTGTAAAACTGAAAGTTAGTCACATTATGTCTGTCACGTTTATGACTATTTCTAACCAACATTTTTGTATAGATTTTCATAGTTTTGTTTCTTATTTCCCGACTGGAACTGAAGATCAACTGTATGCGATATTTTACACCACATGATTTTTGGAGGACATGATCTTTAGAGGACCCATTCCCAATCAACATTTTTCTTATGTCTCATACTCGTAACGCAACTGAAATAAATCCTTATTGTTTAAATTCAGCATACTTATTTGTTAACACGACATCATTTAGTCAAAATTAATCCGAGTTTTTATTATTGATTTGGAATAATATATAATATTATAATAATTTACGAAATCATGATTATCGATGTCACAGCACACGTAACGAAATGTAAACACTGTGTCGATTGCCATCTACGAAACAACCGGATAGAGATTTGTTGTTCCATTGCAAATCAGAATTAATTGTGACATATTCCGCTTAAAAACATCAGTTTTTTCTTTTCAAACATTTGACCAGATAACAACTTAAATAAAAATATCGCCGCCATTTGATAACGTATTTTGGCTAATTATATTAAATTCAAAATTTTCTCCTTTGTGTTGACGATAAGAAAATTATGATAAACTCATTCATCATGCTTTTATTAAAACCAACAAATGCGCATTTGAATTCTTATTCTTATCAAATAAAAAAACTCTTGGTCAATGACATATTATAAGTCCGGTGGCCTTCAGATTTTCAGATGCGATGCTTTTTAACAAACTTCAAATTTCGTAAGAATAAAATTTTACTTCGATAAATTCACTTCGTTTATTTCAACAAAAAATAAAATCCTTTGTCAAATAAAAAAGACTCCTTCATTAGGCTGAAGGAACAAGGACTCTTTATTTACACGTTTGCCTAAAAGATTTATGTAGTCTTACTTACGAGTACAAGGATCAGACTACCTACTGTTTTAGAGACAATGTACAAACAGAACATTCTATTATTTGTCGACAGTCTGCTTCTTCTTCTGTACGATGACAAATTGTCTGCGGCTTATTGAATGTTTAATGCATACAACAAGGGGAGTAAGTATCTATGTAGGAACAATGGAATCACAAATTCCTTCTTACAAAAGCTTACTTTTAACTCGCTGTAAAAATATATAAAAAGTAAACTCAAACAGTTCTACATAAAAATCGTATAAGAAAACAACATTTTTTCACATTTTTTTTTTTTTTTTATTCAAAATTTAATCGATCTGTCAAATATTGTTACGCACAATTTGATTGAATTACTCACTTAATCTTTTAACATTGACAGGCGACCATACAAATTGACAACAACTGCGATGGCATTTGATTTGGAAGGGGAATGGAAATACATCAGAGGGGTCGAAGAGTGTCTGTGTAATGTGTATTTTGAATGAATGAATTTGCATTTGGAATGCTCAATGCAAAATGACAAAGAATCAAGGAATCTGTTCGAAAGACTTAAAAAAAAAAACCTTTTAGGGATGAATAAAATTCTAACAGGAAACATGTATACATCAGAGGACTTTTTTGTCTATGCCCTTTGTGTTGATGGATTAAGGGAATTCCTTGTAAAAGGAAAACATTCTTTAAATATTTTCATTCGAAAAAGATAGGGTAGAGTTCAGACCAGGAATTTAAGATTGACATATATGAAATTCATTAGATTGAGGACTTCGATCCTTGGAGGATTAGATAAAACACTATTTAAAGACCCTCTATAGCGTGAATGATGCCATTAGTTGTTTTGATGAAGGAATTGCATACGCCTGTGGGATTATCGATTATGGCACTAACTTTTCAATATTGCCAGACTTTTATGCGTTTTTTTTTTTCTTTTGAAACCTTAATTCCTTTAATTGAATTTTGTCACGCTGTTTTTTGTCGCACACAATATCTTAATACATAGAATTGTAGGAAATTCAATGCTTTATAAAAAACATTAAGACTACTTTTTGCCTCAGATGAACTTTGAGCTAGATAAACCACGGTAAAAACCCTTTTTGCTTCAAAAAGTTCGCAAATTTTTCGAAAGTAACTTTTTAATGAAAAGAGTTTAAAAAAAAAAAATTATGAAGACAATTTTTTTTAGAAAATATTCTCAGCTATAAAACTGTCGTCAAAATAGTATTAACAAGTTTTAATTTTTCCAAAATACTTTGGCTACTTTGTTGTCAAATCAATCGATTCAAATTAAATTCCTATAAGCTCAAAAAATATTCTATTAGGTAACTTTCAGTCTAAACAATAAGAGCTTATGTACATATATTCTTTATCTGTGTACATTATCATATTTGCAAAAATTCAATTTTATTTATCTCATAGAATTAAACCCTGAACGAAATTTATTAATAAAATGTTTGTAAATTGGCAAATATTCAAAATAAATTTTTACCATTCGCTGTGCAATCATAATAAAATCGATTATGTTTGCAATACATACACACACACACATTCATACATACATACATACATATGTATAGATGCAATAACATGCGTCACATATATCTATTAAATCGCATTCACGACATCAATATTCACCCTAAAAACTAAAAATGCATCTTTACAAAAATGGAAGCGTTAAGTGCTCGGGAATTTGTTTAATCGAATTGATAGGGTTTTGGTATATAATTTGTGTATTTTGATGGTTGCTATATTAAGAAACGAAGCCAATATTTAGGTATGGAAATAATTGTCAAATAGTATCTAGTTGAAAATATGCATTAATAATTTCTCATTCTAATAAAAAAAAAAGCGGTGCATAAAGTTAGCACTGATATTTTCGACTTTCTTAAAACAAAAACGACTAATTTGTTTGTCCGGGATAATCTTAAAAACCACTGATCCGTTTTTAAATATTCTTTTTGAGTTTGAAAGGTTATACTAATAGGATGGTTTATGAGCTAAAAAGTTTTAGAAAGTTTGCTAGCTATTGAATGAAATTGGTTAAAAATGCTAAAATACTTCTATTTAACTTTTGCTTTAGGGCTAAATGTTTTTCATTGAATTACTTAAATAAATAAACGATTACAAAAACAGATATTTCATCAGCCGGCGTATGAGGGATAATTATTGATTTGTTTGGCCCCAGAAAAGAAGATGAAGAAGGAAAAAAAAAAGACAAATATTAATCTATATCTACCTTGGGCGTATAAGAAAGAGAAAAGAGAAATAAAAGGAACATAATATTGCTATGAACTTCGAAACCTCCAAACTGATGGAGCTCAAATTTTCAGACAGTCTACGATATAGTAGTTTGGTCAATATCGCTCCAGCAGTCTGTCAGTAACCTAATTTTGACTGAGACAACGTGTAATGGACGAGACTAGAGACATGCCAATTTATAAGAGTTATAACAGTTTTTCGCCATTAAAAGTGGGCGTGCGTTAACGTACTTCGCGCGACTTGAAAAAATATTCTGGGTGCCTGAAGTATGCCCACCGGCAGAGGGCCCTGGCCCTGCGGAGCTGCATAATCAGTACTTTTACAAACCAAAACTGATATAATTGGAATGTCTAGAGTCACTTCCTTTTTTTTATAGACGTTGCACAACACGCCGCACAGTGAGGCAAAGTACCAAAAGAGCGATTTTCTTAACGTGAATCTGGCTACACCAAGGATTTGTGCCGAAACTCAGGTACAACCCTTAAATAGAGACCCAAAGTCAAACTATTTTAAATTTTGTATGAATATCAGTTAACTTGTCGCGAATGTTAAGTCAAGGCGAGTGGAAGTAAATGTATATTTTTTAACATTTGTAAAGCCGATTTTCTGAATAAAAAAAACATCATCTTTTTATTTATTTATTTATTAACAAACCGTTAAATACTAACGTTACATATTTTTATAATGATGTAATATGTATAAAAAAATTCTTATAAAATAATTAAATTCTTAATGTATATTATGTGTTATAAAACAAAGCTTTAAATTTTATACATTTAAAATTATCATTTACAGAAAAGATTAGGAAGTAAAATTTACTAAAAATTGCAATCAATTGATTAAGAAGGCTATATATGCATCATATTAAGATCTACTTAATAATAGGATCAAAGGCTGTTGTCTTCTTAAACTTGACTGACTTAAACTAAAATTTATCTTGAACAGAACTGCTGGAGATGTTATTGAACCATTTAGCATTTAGCCATGAAACAAAATTGAAGATATTCCCTATGTTTAGAGATTAATTTAAGGTCTATCAATTTTAATCTATGAAAATAAGGAGGTAGAATAAGTCTTTGCGACCATGGGAGAAGTCGAAGGTAGAAACGCAAAAATCTTCTCTGCACCGCTTATAATCTAGTCATATGGACAGAGTAGTAAGGGGCCCATATGACACATCCGTATTCGAGAATTGGTCTCACAAGAGATACGTTAAGAAGCTTTAAAACGTAGAAAAACGTTTTACAAATCCTAAGACCCTATTAGCTTTTTTTTATTTTAAAATTAAAGTGATCATTAAATGTCAGTTTTGCATCCAGAATTATTCCAAGATCACAGAAAAAACAGACAATTCATCCAAGGGAGACAAATCAAACATGTAGCTATGTGTAATTGTGTCTTTTTTACGTGAAAAACACATAGTTTTGCATTTGTTAATATTTAAAAACAGACGATTTAAATTGCAACATTCTCTAAATCTGTCAAAGTCATCTTGTAAAAGTATACAGTCAGTGGACGATTTTATTCTTTTGTAAAGTTTAATGCCATCAGCATAAATAAGAACAGAAGAATTTCTGATGATAGATTATGTCATTTATAAATAAAATAAATAAAACTGGGCCCAGAGCTACCCTGAGGAACTCCTGAGTTAAGGGTTATAATGTATAAATTTTGAACGTTTCTTATCCCATTCATTATCGTTATTGTAAATTTCATCAAAATTGGTTAAGTAGTACAGTTTTTATGGAGTTCTTTTTTCGAATTCCTCTGTAAAATGTACCACTGTACGCCGCCAGGTAGGTACTCTCTATCACCAACAGACTGAAAAATTACTAAACCGACTTTGCTTAGATTTTTAGAGTTTGTTACTATTGGCGGCGAAAAGATTCGTAAAATCCACCCACTGCCAAGCCACGTCCACATTTTTTTCTATTTTGTCCGTATTCAACTTTTGTTCCAAAACCATCCTTGAAACAAATTTATAGTTCACACTTCGTACATTAAAAGGAAAAAAAATAAGAAGTTCAAAGTATTTAAAATCAATCTTGTGACGTAGAGTGTAACATCATCTGTTCAATACAAGTGCAGTAAAAATGCAATACACAAGACACAACTCCAACGCAACGCCATAAGCATCAAGCGCAATTTTCTTTTTACGATATTTTTGTTATTTTAGTTCTGGTAAAATAGAAGGTTTTTTTTTTTTATTTATCATTACATTAATTATTTAAATGTTTTAATTTCTTGGTAATTTTTGTTTTGTATTTTTTTATCCAGCCCTTCTTTTGCTGTTTTTCTTTGTTGTTGTTGTTCCTGCAGTTAATGTTGCTTTCCACCATCTCATATAGTAACATTAACGTCGCAAGGAAGTTTATTAAGTCATAAAATTAGAATAAAAAGAAACGTGCTGAGAATTTAATTCTGTATAGACTCTTTTTTTTATTGGTTTGGTTTTATTTTGTGCCATTCTTTGCTTTGTGTTGTGCGAAATAAAAGTGTCGTTGACTTGAATTTATCATTCGATTCCATTTAAGTCGTTTGAATGGTTTGTTGTCAATTTAAGTGCTGCACAGAGCATATTTTACTGTTTGAGAGTCTCCCTAAAGTACATACATATATATATATATATTTGTGTACTCTAAACTAAAAAAAAAATAAATCTCTATTTTAATATAGAGCATTAAAGTGACGGGAATTGATGTATAAGATTTCTTCAGCATGGTACATAAGGCTATGGTTAGAGTGGATGCGAATTCAGAATAACAATTGTTCTGACATAAGTAAGCATCAGAATTAGTTCTGACATTCTAGGTTCTTTTGAAAGAGGTTACAGTTCAAACGTTTCCAACGTCAAAAGCGTCAAAAATTACAAATCGTTCAAATCAATTGGATTTTGGTCAAAAGAATTCGTCAGAATTGATGGGCCGACTTTTGACAAATGAACTGCTTCTCTGTATTTAAACATAATGGCGCATATTCAAAGTCACTTTTAAACTCCAGTTTATCTTAGACTTGGGTTTATTCAATGTTATTTAGAAAGGATAAACCCAGGTCTAAGATAAACTGGAATTTAAAAGTGACTATGAATATGCCCCAATATGCACAACTGGATCGCACGAACTTGGTAGGTTTGAATTATGATATGTATGTATATCCTCAGAAAAAAAAATTTGGAAAAAAAGTTTTTTTGTTGATAAAAAAAAAAACTTTTGTTCAATTTTTAAATGCAATATTATATATGCTACTTAGAAATAGCATATTGATAAATTATAATTAAATCAGTCCAGCCATTAAGGAGATATTCGAAAATAACCGAAAAATAACCAAAAAACGGCAAATCCCTGTTTCCGTTTGGCGATTTTATTGGAAAAATGAAACGCAGTTTTAAAGAGAACACTTTAACCATGATACTTAGCTATGAAGTTTCATCAAAATCGATGAAGCTGTTTTCAAGAAAATTAAAAACAAAAATCACTGTATGGCAGCTATCCAATCATTCTAGTTTTTTTTCCGGATTAAGTCCAACAATGTCAATCGTAAATACAAAATTGTCATTATTCAATGTAACAGATTGTAGCAAAATCAATCCAGCCATTAACGAGATATTCCAAAATAACCCTAAAATAACCAAAACAAGTCGAAACCCTATTTCCGTTTTTTTTTTCTTTGGAAAAACCTAAAACGCAGTTTTATAACGGGCGTTTTTTTAGAAGTGTGGTTTTCAATCTGGCAATACTTTTTTCGAAATTGGTCTTTTTGACAGCTGTCACTTGATTTATGCTCAGTTTGGTTTGCCATTTAATAATGAATAGACTGATGCCTGAACAACTCTTCCAAAATGTGGCCAAATGGGCCCAAAACGAGATGGCCAACGATCCCGATTTTCACAAGAACATTTTGTTCAGCGATGAAGCTCATTTTTGCATGAATTGGTACGTTAATATGCAAAATTGTTGTATGTGGAATGATCATTATCCACAAGGCATTGTTGAGACGCCGCGCCGCGCCGTTACATCCTCAAAAAGTCACTGTTTGGTGTGCTCTATGGGTAGAGGGAATCATTGGTTCATATTTCTTCAAAAATGAAGCCGACCATAATGTTACAGTCAATGGGGAACGCTATAGAGCCATGATTAATGACTTTTTCGTACCTGAATTGGGGGTTGTTGATGTGGACGACCTTTGGTTCCAACAAGACGGCGCTACATGTCATGCAGCAAGCGAAATAATCAATTTATTGAAGGAAACTTTTGGTAAGCTCATTATCTCGCGTCGTGGGCCTGTGGCGTGGCCTCCAATATCGTGCGATTTAACACCGCTGTACTATTTTTTTTGGGATTATGTGAAGTCGCTTGTCTACGCAGATAAGCCCGAGACGATTGACGCCTTGGAAGAGAATATTCGGCGCGTTATTGCTCACATACGGCCCCAATTGCTGCAAAAAGTTCTCGAAAATTGGGCCTTACGGCTGGAATTTATTCGAGCCAGCCGCGGCGGCCACTTGCCCAAGATCATTTTTAAAACATAATGGCAAACCCTTATCTTTATAGTAAAGCAAAATTCTTGGCCATAACATTAAATTATATGCGTTTTATTTCTTCTTGAAAGCCACACGTCTTAAAAAAAACACCATTTAGAAAACACTAAATTTTATAGGTACGTAGTTTCATCAAATTCGTTACAGCTGTTTTGGAGAAAATCAAAAAAGTCATTGTATGGCATCTACTCGCTCTAGATATTTTTCCAAATTAAGTCGAAAAATATTGTTCGTAGAGAAAAAGTCAAATTTTGAAAAAGTTGAAAATCAGCGAGGTATTTAACGAATACCAATTTACCTTAAATTTAAGATGACGGCCAACGCAAATGTGCTAGGAGCTCGAAAAGTGCACCTTAAACTTCTTATGAATCTCTCTAACCATAACACAAAAACAAACCCTTTATAACTATTTCCATATCAAATGCACATTCCGACTGGACCTGATAATATACCAAATTTAGACGTACCAAGGGTAAAATTTTTTAGGTCCTCAAAATGTGTGAAGACGATTATCGTTTTAACTCATATGCTCTAAATATCAAAACCCTGTAAAAGAAAATAATTTACATTTTCGAAGGACAAACAAATCTAAACAATCAAGCCGAAGCCCTTACCCTCCCCCTCGCCGCTATGCTTTCCAAACAGACCATCGTCTGATATTTTCTGCCCATAAAATCTATCAAAGTCCATAGACCCTCAAGTGAGATGAGAGAGTGTGATATTTGATGATTATAACTTCAGAAATTAAATCGTCTGCATTAATGGTATGAAAATTTACGACAAGTAGTCTAGGATCCATTAGCGCATCACGTCGTGTCGTTATAGTCGTTGTCGTCATCATCGGCATGAGAGTTGTTGCTCGTCTGTTGCACGATTATAATGTAACTATAGACTCATTCCATATACATAGATATATGTAGCTGTGCAAAGTAATAGTGTCCTCGTTATTAATACCAACGTCATTTATTACTTTAACTCGTCTCTAAGCGACGAATAAACAAAAATTAAGCTCTCAAAGAACATTAAAACAATTATGTTGGAAAATGTTATTTGATAGCCAAGTTTTGAGACGTGAATGCAGAGCATTATGTCATTTATCACCATGATGGTGGGTTTTTTTTCGAGATATATACCTACTCCTATATTATATCTCTTCGGAACATATTGTGGTGTGTATATATATATTTTATGCTATTGACGACGCGACGACGACAGCGAAAGACGCACGGACGGACGGCATTGCAATATGATATAATCTGAAATGGTTTATATCTTATATGTGACACAAAACAACCACGCATTTTTGTTTTATTTCGATATAAGGATTCTTTTTTTTTTATTTACAATGGCAGTATAGTACGTGGGTACTTTTTATGTGATATTATATATTTTAACGATGAAAGATGACACAAGATAAAAAAATAAAATCAACCATTTAAGTCGTAAGATTTTGTGCGCTTTCGCGAATTTACTGTTGCAAGTTTATTGAGCTCGGAATGGTGGCATTAAGAAAGGATGTGGGATTTGAAATTGTTCAAAATATATGTAGGTACTTGGATAACCGGAATCGATTTGGTAATCAAAGAATTTTTAATTTCCGTCTCAACCATCTATTGGCATAGGTTCTCACAATATTTAACTCGATTGGTACCATCAAGCACTTTAATATCGATTTCCAGTCCACGTATGGTGTATAATTTCTGGAGACAATCTATATACAGCATTCCTTCCAAACTCGGCCGTTTGTAATAAATAAACATGCCTGGCTGTAGGTCTAATACCTCGTAACCTAGATTTTGATGCAGTTTTATAGAAAATATTGATCCGCATATCTGGTGGAGGAAATTTTGAAAGACCTGTTAAAATATTTAACAATTATAGTGGAAAATTTGAAACCTCATATATCTGAAGACCATAATTTACTGAAATATCTCGAAACCCCTCATAACATTTTCCTTTTTTCCAACATAAATAAATTATGCCAAGAAAATAATTCGAAACCCAGACAAACAGCTCGTGAGTCCATAAGTGACAATACCTCTTAAGCCATAGGTACCTAAGCAAGGCGAAAATTTCTGCTGAAATATCTCTTAAACCAAAAAAAAACTCGTAAATTGATAAACTACAATATCTCTTAAACCATATCTAAGCTATTGTTTGCTGAAATATCTCGTTAGCTAGACTGCTTTCTCCAACAAAGTTTTTCGAACTTTTTTCCAAAGTAAATTATAAAAAAAAAAAAGTTTGAAACCGAAAAAAACTACCTTGAAAGTCGATGAATTATAATACCTCCTAAGCAATACCCTAGTAAAACCAACTTTTTTTGCTGAAATATCTCGTAGCAAAGGTACTTATTTAACCTTTTCAAATGTAAATTATGACAAGCAAATATCTCGGAACCCAAAAATATAAATCTTTTAAGTCGATAAACTACAATAACTCCTAAACATTAACAGAGCAAGACCCAATCAATTTTGAAAGAAAACTAGATATATTGGAACCCCGAAAAAAACTCGCAAACTGGCGATAAATAACAATATCTCTTAAACCATAGGCGACATTGAAATATCTCGTAATTGCAAGGCCCAATTTAAGTTATAAGAGGAGAACATCTCGGAATAACAGTAACTCTTACTCCACCACAACAAACCAACAATAATTGTCTAGTTCCTCGTGACGTACAATATATTTTTTTTAAACTGCACTCTTTATAGTTAGTTAATAATGACCTACCCAGCGGCATCAATAGATAAAGCTTCGTATAAGAACTGGTCAATTTCTAGCCGTTCGGATTCGACAACAAACTGTATGTCCCGACCTCCAAGTCACTCAAACATGGTTTTTGTGCCTCTTCAAATATTGCAATTTCTAGGTTACGAGGTATTAGAACTAAAGTGACGCATTTCCACCAAGTTCCGAAAATACCTCACCGATATCTTTGATGGCGGCCATGCGACTACCGTGTTCTTCTGAGCAACCAATTTTCTAATTGTTTGATTGACAAGAAAGCAGGACGTTCTTAATTTGTTTTTTATTATATTTATTACTTGGCACTTTATTTCAACTCAATCACTAATTCTATTTTTTCTTTCTTCTCATTTCAGGTAAGTTTCATGATGACGAATGAGTCTAAAATCAAAACAAAAAAATTGGGTAAACAAAATTCTCATGGCATATCTACCCTTTTTTTGGGTACATAAATTCAAACTATAAAAAAAAAGTTAAAAAGCTTTTACTGCTCGAAACCTATATCATAAACTCTTCTTTTACCTTAGTAAAACACTAAAAAAATAAAAAAGAACAACCATTTAATTATATCCGGGAAAAAACTTTCACTTTCAAATTAAATTACCGAAAATAAAATCGCGTTTAAGTACTTTGTTTTTTTTTTTGGAATCCTTTTTCGGAAAATTATATTTATGTAGCTACTGTACATATACTGATACTCGTATATATATTTTTAATTTTTTTTTTTTTCAACTCAATAAAAGTGAAATATAACACAGTCGGTGTGCAACGGGGCGGAGCATTTATTTATTCGTCTTCTTCTTCCTTCACCCCGACAAACAGGTGTGATTTCTTCCGCAATATAATTGCTGGGAGGGAAATAAAATTCTGGAAAATGGTTTCACAAAAAAATAAAATCCCCGACTTGGTCGCACGAACTTTCTCTTATATTTAGTTCAAGTAATTAGACAAAAATGTAAAAGGACTGAAATTATTTTTTTAATTTGCTACACAAAAATCCCAAACAATAATTTTGAGTCAACAAAAGGAATTTCAAAATGAACAAGCTTTTTGTTAACAGACAGCAAGCATTCCAGCCATACCAAACATTCGACACATACCAAACAAACCAAACATTCCAGACATACCAGACACAGTCGAGACATACCAGGCACAGTCGCGACATACCAGACATACCAAAGATTTCAGACATAACAGACACAGTCGAGAGATAACAGACATACCATATATATCAGACATACCAAATATTTCAGACATGCCAGACACCGTCGAGACATATCAAACATTCCAAAAATACCAGAGACAGTCGAGATATACCAGACATACCGCACTATCCAGAAATATCATTCATACCAGACCGACCAGGCATTCCAGACATAGGAGACATTACGAACATACCACACATACTATCCAGAATATCAGTCATACTAGACAGACCAGGCATACCAACTATACCAAACATTCGAGACATTCCAGATATATATCAGACATACCAAACATTCCAGACATACCAGGCACAGTCGCGACATACCACACATACCAAACATTTCAGACATAACAGACACAGTCGAGAGATAACAGACATACCAGATATATCAGACATACCAGATATATTCCAGATATATATCAGACATACCAAACATTCCAGACATACCGGACACAGTCGAGACATGAAACATTCCAAACATACCAGAGACAGTCGAGATATAGCAGACATACCGCACTGTCCAGAAATATCATTCATACCAGACATACCAATCATTCCAGACATAGCAGACATTACGAACATACTAGACAGGCAAAAAGCAGAATTGCGGATCGTGATGTTAGGTCTGATTAAAATCTCGTGTTCGATCTATTTTAACGAACCCAAAACTTGCCCCTTAGAACCTATATGTTACAAGTACAAAGATTATAGGTACATAATAAAAAAGTCCAATGGCATTTAAAAGTGTTACAGTTGATATGGTTATTTAAATTTTTTGTAAAAGCGAAACCAAACTATCGCAACGATACGCATAATAAGCTTAAAGGGTTTTAAGAGGCCAAGCGTTCAGTGTGTACTTTATTTTTTTTTTTAAACTTCATCCCGGTCGCGACTCCTTTCAAACCTGAACTATAGAGTTGCAGTCATGTGTTAATACATTTAACTTGGGACAAATTTCAAAAAACTTCGTCCTTGCATGTGAGAAATATCCTTTGCGAATGAGTCTGGGAGGCTTGGCTTGAGTGGCAGTGCGAAAAAATGCATAAATTTGTTGGCTTTTATGTACTTAGGTATTTTGTATGTCAGTTTGCGTTAAGTGTTTTTTTTTTTTTTTTTTTTTGTTAACAAGCAAAGGTTATGTGTTTAATTAAGAGGAGGAAGACTTTTAGTTTAAATTACTTTTTTTTGATATTAAATTAAAATACAGGTGTAGAGATCTTAAATTAGCGAAGGCGAAGGGTGACACTTATTGTGATTTATTGTGGTGGCTAAAAGGCTATTAAATACTCACACCATAGAAAACGTTAATAAAATTCTGAATATTGCCATTGAAAAATGAAAATAAGTGACGAATGGTTTTTTTAACCATCGAGAAATTGATTAAAAGTTTTGATGCATTAAAAGGCTTTGAAGTAATGAGTGGTATCTACATATTTCACACACAAAGTTTGTTGAGGTCGCTCTGCAATTTTAAACACCACCTTAAGTGGTGTCTTTTTCTGCTTCATAGTCCGTCAGATCCGAAGACTCGTAGCGCTGGTCCTTGAGAAGGTCCATGCTCCAGTGCCATTCAACAGCTTTGAAAAGTTTGGCTACGGAGACATCCGCACCAGGAGCCTTAAGTCTAAATATCGCTTATTGTAGGTCGGTAAGACGAAAATGTCGACCATTGTTGTCCAAGTTGAATGGAGTGTTCTTACTTTAAGCCGAATGTTGGCTTTCTTCCCCTGTTTGGAATCGAGAAAGGTACGTTGTAGCCCTGGGAAGATCGTTTCACCCTTCGTAGTAATTTCGACATCATCCCTGCCGCTACAACCCTCAATCGATCACTCGCATTCCTCGCTCTATTTTCCTGTAGATCTCCCAGGACAGCTCTGGTTCTAGTCTGCAGTATTGATTGTTAGGCCTTGTTCTTGTCTTCATGGGCCGCATTCTTCATCAGTGTTGGCACTTCAGATGTCATGTTGGCAGTGTGGTCCAACGGTCTACTACATTTGATACTGGGTGGCCGGCTTGCTGAAAGATTTAGGAAGCACGAATAACTCTCACTGTTAGCAAAGGTTCTGTTCGTCTCTTGGAAACTTGGGATTGACTCAGCGTGCGTCGGGACGTTGTGTGATTAAGTCCGAGTCGGGTCGTCAAATTTGTTCACTACTTGCCCTGGACATTGCGGCGTTATGAATATCCGCATCCGCACTTAAGATACTACCAAGTAGTGGTCCGAACCTTTGCTGGCCCAGAGAAACGCACGAACATCGAGGATACTGGGAGCATTGCTAGTTGGCGGTTCGGTGATCTTGTGACCCATAGGTCCCATTCTGTTTGTTGAGGTGCTGGAATTAAGTGCTACACAGTCTATCAGCCTGAGTCTTTATACCGGAATTGTTGTTGTGCAGACTGTTTTCTCCGAATATCGAACCGAAGATGCTATCCTTCTCTATTTATGCGTTCAAGTTGCCAAGAATAATCTTGAAGTCGTAATTCGGGAACATATCAATTTCATACTTGTTCTCGATAAAATTGTAGAATTTTTTTCTTGGTTGAGTTATCTTTTTGTTCCGTGGTGACGTTGGCACGGATCAAAGTGATGAATTTGGCTTAGGCGCTTTCTTACATTCCGAAGGCACAAGACTTCTCGCCTTCTTATCACAAAACTCGAACCAAAGAGCAGCTGACCGTGCTCCTTGCAACACTCCCCGAATTAGATATCGAACGATTTCATTCGTCGTATGCCCTCTCCATCTCATCGCTCTTCCTGTATGACTGTTTCTTGGGCCTTCAATCTCAACAGCTTCACTAAATGTTGGCCTGCATACCACATGATATCCGATGCTCGTTGTTGTTGCAGACCCGAAAGTTTTGTCCGTGCTAGGGGAGTCACCCCGAGCCACGAAACCTACCCTGGAAGACCATCAGACTCTAAATATACCGCCAAGGGTGGCGAGCCGGGTGAACTGCTGCTTAAACCGCTGAGCGGCAAATATTTCGTGGTAGCCAATATCACGTGTTCACTAAGTAGTTGGGCCTTATTGGTACTGCAGACATCTATATAGGTAATTCTTCTGACGGCATCTCATCTGGAAAGTGCCTTGATGGAGAAACAGAGTGCGCAAAGTATGTTCTTTCTAACCAGACAAAACTCTTCGGCTCAACCCTCTTTCGTTGCAGGGTGATTAGAAGTGAAATCCTACTCCACTTCGGCAAGTCTTTTATGAATGTCCCTATTGCAGAAGCTAGTTCCCCGATCACATATGTAGCTTTATGTAGTAGTCGCTGTAACCCTTACCGCCTCGTCAAGGCTAACCCTATGGGGGGCAGCAAGTTACGACGTTACCCTAATTAAACATCATGTTAAATCAAAATTAAAATTGCCTGCTTAGTCAGTTGCAAACCATCATCAAACCTGGCTTAGGGAAGCTTATAACTCCGTTTCTAATTCCCGGATTTTCAAGGTTAAAGTCCATAACTTAAGGTGAAGTTAAAGGCTACAATTGTAGGGGGTAGGATGGTCAAACAATTTAAAACTAAATCCGCCTTCCAATTGCCAACGATCATCCATCAGTAGGACCATCCCGATATATCGACTTTGACTATGCCAGTTTATAACTTTCGTTTTAGCTGTTGAAGCTTCAAGATTAAGATCTTTAACTAAACGTCAAATGTTAGGCTACAATAATTGTTCAAACAAGTTATTGGTGGGAAGGGGGCGAAATTAATTTCATACTAGAATATTGATTGAGTCCGCCGTCAAAATGCAAACCATCATCCACTAGTGGGAGCATCCAAAATAAATTGTTCGATCTTGAAGGTTTTTTACCTGAACGTCAAATGGGAGGCCATATTTGTGTATTGAGGGGGGAAAAAGGTTTTTGTGGGAAAAAATGTCATACCAGCGGATTGTTTAAGTCTGCCGTCAATTTCTCTTTTTTTTTCTCTTTTCAAAATGCAAAATGTGATGAAAAATTAAAGAACTTTGAAAAAATGAAAATATTCTACAAAAATTCATGCCCCTACTCATCTCTACAAAATTGTAGACTCTCGTTAAACTCCTTGTTTCATGATTTCAAATTGAAATGAAATCTCGATTGCGAAAGTCTTTTAGCAACCACAATTCGAACAAAATCATAAACCTATAGTAATTGTATTTATATGAGAACTTCTGATATACCAATACCTAAATAGCTTCTTCCTATTGGCAACCCTCACACACTGCATGTTTAATTGATTTGTGTGGTTCTGTTCGTTCCATTTGTGTGTTTTCATTTACTATATACACATATAGGTACCGCTTCAAAAAAAAACTCAATATTCCATTAACAGTACCAGTAAATTAATAATTCATATAACAGACTCTCCCGGTGGAACAGCAAAAAAAAATCGTTTCCTTCCGGAAATTTCAGCTTATTGTGTACACAATTTCCACCTCAACCAACAAGAAAATACAACAAAAACAGCAGCAGCAAAAAAAAAAAACAAACTCTAAAATATTCAATTACAACAGGGATCACTGCATTGAATGATTGCCACATTGGGATAAAAATCGAAAGCAAAGGATGACATGGCTGAAGCTGGAGGTGAAGCTGGGCTGTAGTTGGAGTTGGAGGGAAGTTTGATGTGGGATCCTTCCATGGTTTAATTCATTCAGTTTTACACTCAATAAAAAGAAGGAGGAGTGTTAGAAAAATTAAAAGATAAAAAAAAACAACTTGAACTCTCTTTTATCATAGGACCTTCCTAGTGAATTATAAAAAGGTCTTGTTGCTGTTATTTTTCTCTGTCTGTGCATGTGTTTGTGTGTCCATTAAAAAAAAAATCCCTCCAATAGGACCATCAACAAAAAACCAAAAAAAAAAAAGGAAGAAGATAGACAGACACTGACTTTCCTTCACTCTGTGTGTATGCCAAAAACCTCAACCAAAAGAGCCGGAAGGACTATAAGAGAAAACAACATTTTAAGTGTGAGCCAGGGTTACTACCCCCTGCCCCAGACCCAGACCATCAGATAGACTGTGAACACAGGGACGAGAAGAGGAGGAAATAGGACAACAGGAAACAAAAATCGCGTCTACACTGTTTCCAACTTATAAATATTCATTTAAAATATATTTTCATTTTATTTTCTGTGTTTTTTTTTCGGGATTCTCTGTTATTCTCTTCTGTTTTTTTTTTCTACTTTTTTTTCTAGTCGCCTTTTTTGAATTGTTTTCCATAAATGAATAGAAAAGATGAAGGTGAAACAACAGTTATATCTCCCACGAGAGGTATGAATGAATGAATATCCTCCTCAGAGCGTGTCTACAGAGACAGATACCAAATAACCTGCGAGCAACCTCAGCACAAAAAACAAGAAGTTTAAATTCTATAGATTTTTGGTCCTGTCCCTGTGACTTGTTGTCCTTGTGAGGGAAATTTTGTTTCAAATTGAAAAAAAAGTTCATGCAAGGTGTTGCGTTACAGGAGCTTGGTTTATGATGCTTTATGTCATGGTAACTTTGCTGCAAAAAATATTTATCCAGTGGCGATGAAATGCACAATAACCTCAAAAAGTAAATTACTACCTATCTACTACATTGGTAGATCTACCTACCATGCATGTTGAAAACTCAACAAAAAAGCTATTTTTTTTTTTTTTTCATATAAAAGATACGACCGTGTCGCCGCCGTCGTCGTCGTCGTCGACAATAGACCATCCAGAGCAGAAAGAAAGATGAATCCTGCTGCGGTTGTGGTCAGTTGGTGGGGCTGGGGGGTTAAATTGTTGCTACAGATGGCGACACCTTCCTTCCGTTCATCTATTCATCTTCCGGCAGGTTAAGTCTGTCTGTCTGTCTATGTTTGTATTTTATTATTTCGCAGTTAAATAAAATGTCCTCAATATCCTTTTTCCAAGCAAGTTTTACATTAAGAGTAAAGCAATAGGCTATGTAACCATGGAAAAAAAACGCCCTTTTAATAGTAGTTACTAAAAGGACAACTTTTATATACAAAAGCGAGGGTGGAATTTTTTTAAATTAAGGAAAAACTTGTTTTTGAAAGGTTAACCTTAATGTCTCCTTAGAGAGACTTTGAACATGAGAAATCAACCAAAATGGTTCAATAAGACAGTTGGAATTTGTCCTGTTTTCACAAAAAAAAATCGTAACCAGATTTCGCGTATTCACCTACAGTTGATAGCTTTGTTAGATACCAAATTATTCTTAACTTTCAAATAAGGCCCACTTTAAAAAATAAATTCTTAATGGATCTTTACCAACTTTTGCATTATGAAATGT
This sequence comes from Leucozona laternaria, assembly GCA_932273885.2. Taxonomy (NCBI): domain Eukaryota; kingdom Metazoa; phylum Arthropoda; class Insecta; order Diptera; family Syrphidae; genus Leucozona; species Leucozona laternaria. The sequence goes on from OW026366.1 coordinate 50,068,550, forward strand.
ACAATCAAATTGATGTGGGGTACAAAACTCCCTCTGGTATGAAATACAACTTAGTACCCCCAATAATTTGTATATACTAATGTAGGCTGACATTTCACCCTAATTTAAAGACCTTAACCTTGAAGATCAGACCATTAGAAGTCAAGTAATAGTCTTTGTAAAATTACCATATCGACAGTGTTCAAAAGTTTAACTTTGAAGTTTTCCTATTTTTGTCTCTTAATTTCTACTAAATCCAAAATAGGAAGACAGAAAAAGTCAAATTATCAATTCTTGTTTTTATCCTTTGAGGAAATAAATTAAAGTAGGAAACTGAAGAAATGTACAAACTAAGGTTAAAATTACAATAATTCAAAATAATAAAACAAAGACTCAAACAAAATAGTAAGGAAGGTAGGAATAAAAAAAGTTTTTCTTGTCTCCTATTTTTGTGGCTTCATTCAATGAGTAATGGCCATTTGGGTAGCTGTCTAACTTGACTATAAACCTATAATACTACTCGATGTGTGCACCTTACCTATGCACTCTGCGGTCTTGAGGTTATTTTGGTTTTCTTTCGATAGTACCTACTTAATAGCAGAGGAAGGTATACCTACAAAATACATACCTTCAAAAATGTGTGGCAGGATGAATTTCTAAAGCACACTATACTAACGTTTGATGTGGTTTAGTCTCCACTCAACTCAAAAGGGGGGGGGGGGGGGGGGGTAGATGGGTACATGTGTGGGTTTGTAGTAAAAGGGTTTTTTATTTATTTATTTTTTTTTCTCTAAGTCTTTCACCGTTCTCATTGTCAGCTTTTGCCTTAAGGGAGCTTTTTATCCTGCGCGGGTCAGCTTATACGTATACTTGTTTTAGTGTCAACACGGTTCGTATACGATAAAACAGCATGAAGAATGTATGTTTAAAGCTGAGAGAAAGAATGGTATAGCTTAATACATATTTCCTTTTCTATTCTCATTCCCTTGTGTGTACTTTAAGGTAAATTGCTTTTTTATTTTATTTTATGAGTTTTGGCATTTTTCCTCTTCTTGTTTTTTTATGGATGGGTACTCACTTTTCCACCACTTAGTGTAAAATGCTTACAACAAAAAGGGAAAATACTGTGTTGTGGTGCTATCGGACCTGGTAACAGAATATTTTGACGAAAAGAAAGTACCTTCTATGTACCTACCTTCCTTCTTAAAAAAAAAAACAAATGTCTGGTAGAAAAGATGTCACATGTTTTTTTAAGACAGTAATCTTTGATTTGGTAAAACAAATCGTTTCGGAAATGTTGTATATTTCTTTGTTGTTGGCAAACAAGACCACTAAACAAAATCGTAGAATAATACTCCTTTATTATAAATTGTCTATTGGGAAAAGGTGGTTAGAAGTGGTAACCACCTTGAATGTAAGAATAAAGTCAGATGAAAACTAACAACCTTTTTTAATTTTAATACCAAATTTTATTTTAATACTTTAACAAACTAAAAGAAAAGATAATTTGAATTTTACGAAAATAGGAAATCTTGGAAATATATGACGTTATTCCTTGGAGAGGACAAAGAGGAACTCTGGAAGTTCTTTTAGTTCGAAGTGTTTTTAATCTTGCAATTGCTAATTCTTCTCAATTCAAATCTTGTTGGTTTACGGTGCCTGCTCTATAGACAGAGTTCTATAGAAGAACTATTGGTTTGTTTTATTTTTTATTCGCTCATTTTTATGCCCTAGAAGTATTATTGTTGCACTTAGAACCGGACCTACGCCTTACTAGGTAGTAAATGAGCTGCTGACAAGCCTGGAAGCGGAGAGGTACAGAGTGATTGCCTATGCGGATGATGTTGCTATTGCCGTAACGGGAAAGCTTCTAAGCACCTTAAAATAACTCTTACAAAACTCTTTAAACAAGTTAACAAACTGAACAGATCGCTGTGGACTGGGCGTCATATCATAAGACAGATCTTGTCCTCTTCTCATATGAGAAGTCCCCACTTATACCCTCCGTCTATCAAAGGAATTCCACTTAAATCAAATAATTGGGCCTTATCTTAGATAGTAGTAGTATAAGTAGTAGTAGTAGTAATGATGTTTATTTTCAATTCATTTGTTAAAACATACATTAATACATTTCTATGAAATAATATGATAACATACATTAATACATTTCTATGAAATAATATGATTTAATTTACGACTTATTAGCATTGCAGCTAATTTTAACGAAATATAGTTAATATTGAGTAATATCCAAAAACATAAATTTTACAACAATGACTCTCGTCGTCTGTCGCGATCAAATACTTTTACCTCCCTAGATTTGATATATTAACATGTTTAAGCTTAAAACCAATTTATTTATATAATAATAATTGCGTTTTGTTTAATTTTTTTTTTTTTTTTGTTTTATTAATAATTAAATTCATCAATCAGCTCCTGACGATATTTTAGGGCTATTTGTAAATATGTTACAAGGGGACTCCATGACATTTCTCCATTCAGTATGCTGATCATCATATTCTCACTCAAAGTAGCGCTCTCGAAACAATTTCTTCTTATCCCTCTGAATATTGGACAGATTCCCATAAAATGCATGAATGTCTCGGCTTCAGACATATTGCAGAGCGAGCAGTTTATATTTTCAGCTGTTGTTCTCGACGTACCATTAAGTTTTATTAAGCCTCCCCTTGCTTTGAAGATCCACCGTGTCGTTGAAGTTTTCCACTCGTTCCCCACATAGGTTCTTCCAGAACCGTAGCTAAGCAGGTGATAAATACCATGTGATCTTGTGCGGAGAGCTCTCTGTTGAGCCTCTTGGTTGTCATCTACGATAATTTTGTCAGCTGCATTTCCAACAAAGATGTTAAAAAGATGCCTGTTTGAAGCTAAATCTTCTATATTTTCATAGTCAGCACGACTGAGGCTGTTTTCCCAGCACTGATACCAATATATCTTTTTCTATATTACAATCCTTGCTAAGATTTTTGGTAGTCTGTTGTTGTCATACGAATTTAAAACTTTTCCAACGTAGTTCATATGGCATCGCATCGTGAACTCAAAAATCGGTTTCATTTCACATTCTAGTGTAAGCATATAATTTGGGGATATTCTTGGTAACCCAAGTATTTTTTTAAAAAAGTATCTCTGTGAATTTTCCACCTCTTCATAATAAGTATGTCCCCACACTTGTGCACCATATGATATTACAGCTCTAGAAACGGCGTTGAATAGTTCAATCTTTGAACTAAGTTTGAAATGCTTACTCGTAATGAATTCATTCCAATTTAGGTTCAGGCTCTGTCTAGCCAACTTTGCTCTTTCTTTGAAATGTTCGGTCAGGCATAAGCCGGGCGTCAACCATATCCCAAGGTATTTGTATTTACTGACAATCTCTATAGTTTGGTTTTTCAGCTTCCAGGATTCTTGAGAGCTTAACCTTCCACCTCTTCTTCTGAAAACAACAATTTTGGACTTCTGAAGATTGATAAAAAGGTTCCAGCGAAGGCAGTACTCATCGATTTTATTTATCATTCCCTGGAGAATCTCTGGATTATCCGCAAGTAACACAATATCGTCTGCGTACATGAGTAGGCGTATCTTCATACCATTCACCTCTAAGCCCCCACCAATAAAATCATGTAGGTCGTTAAGGTATAGGGCAAAGAGAAGCGGGCTCAGAAGACATCCTTGCTTTACGCCCATTGAGGTTTCAAACCATTCCGAGAGCTTTTCTCCATCCCATACCGCAGACTCCGTACCTTCATATAAGTCTTTTATTATTTTTATTATTTTCTCCGATATTCCTGTTTTTTGAAGTTTGTAAAGGAGAGCTTTTTTGTCAATATAGTCAAAAGCGGCTTCAAAATCAATAAAAAAACAATAGACTTTTTTATTTTCATTCATCCTTAGCTTGATTATACTGAAAAGATTAAACAGATTATCTGCAGTACTATACTATACTTCCCTAAATCCAGCTTGGAACTCATTTAGGACATGATACTCCTTTTCCCATCTCTGGAGTCGCCGCAGAGGGATTCCTGCAAAGGTTTTAGCTATGCAGTCCATGAACGATATCCCTCTGTAGTTCTGGACCATATTTCGGCCTCCTTTCTTGTGAATAGGAAAGATAATTCACTTTTTAAAGGCTGGTTCTACATTTCCGGTAGTCAGCATCCGATTGAAGATTTTTGCCATGATAAGATGTTAAGTTGGAAGCCCAATATACAAGAAAGAGTCAAAAGGCAACTGTTGCACTCTTCTCATGCAAAAAAGCCGTAGGAAACAAATCGGGTCTTAAACCCACCATTACTCATTGGCTATACACCTCGGTTGTCAGACCGATTCTTACATACGGTGTGACAGTATGGTGGACCGCTTTTGATAAAAAGACAAACTGCGAAAAACTAAGCAGTTTCCAACGTTCAGCCTCCCTTTGTATGGGCGGAGTACTTCGTACAACCCCTTCTGCTGCATTAGATGATATTATGTTCTATTTAGCACCTCTCGATATTTCTATATGCTAAAAAAACAGCTGCACGCACAACCATTCGTCTTACAGCTTCCTCACAGTGGAGAAACTTTTGGCTATAAAAGAAATACTGTCTTGGCTTAAAGAAAACGTGATATCTATAACAGATATCCGCATCTTCTCGGATAGCCAAGCCGCCATTAAATCCCTGTCTTTACCAACTCAATAACAACCCTTAACTGTCGATCATCTCTCATTGAGATGCCACAGCAGTTTAATATTCACCTCTGCTGGGTGCCGTACCATAGGGACATTCCAGGAAATTGCAGGGCTGACGAACTCGCCAGAAGTGGAACAATACTTCATATTTTACCAAATAGGTCAAATATAGGTTTACCCATTGCTACGTGTAAATTTAGGCTGAAGCAAGATGCAATAGAGAAAACAAACCTCAGATAGAACAACATCACCACCTGTGTAGCGACAAAACAGTTATGGCCAAAGCTATAGATCTGAATCGATCCAAGAGTTTAATATCTCTAAGTAGACTGCATATCGGCTCCGTTATAGGTGTCATTACCGGGCACTGCTTGATAGGCAAGCACGCAACGAGGCTTAGAGTATTCTCAAATGATTTCTGTAGAAGCTGAAGGGATGAAGAAGAGGAAGAATCGATTCCTCATCTCCTCTGCACTTGTCGTGCTCTATCCCAACGACGTAAACTCCATCTCGGAGAGTACTACTATAACGATCCTAGTGATCTGGTAAATGTTGACATAATTTATATCGCACGCTTCGTAAGGAGCTCCAAGTGGTTCAACGAATAGGAAGGAAAGTTCCTAGATTCTTGTGGTATCACAATGGACCATCTATGGTCTAAGTGTGTCTAGCTTCCTGCTTGGCAACCAAACCTTAACCTAACCTAACCTAACCTACATATCCTTGGTAAATGCTTCCTACGAAAGTTTTTTAGTTTCAAGGAACATTAACCGAACATTGTAAAAGGTGGTTACGACAGCTAACCACCAAATAAATTCTATGATATTTCCAAAAATATACATTATGGGGAACGTGTTTTTACTTTGAATTCATAAAGCATATACAAAATAACCAGGTTATGCTGAAATAGTATTAAAAATCTTCAAAATCCCTTTTTTACAACTCCATTTGAAACGCTCTCAACAATTGATAACTTTAAGATTTGAAATTTCAAATCATTTGAAATAAAGCTAAGATCTGGCACCGCTATTTTCAATGTTTTTTCACTTAGTATTGACGTATTCATTTAAAAGTTTTAAATCAAGTCGATAGATGGCACTAGTAGGTACACATACAAAAAAAAAACCGAAAGGTGGTTAGCTTAACTAGCCACCCAGCATGAAATAGTTAAGTCTTTAAAATCCAAATATTCAAAGAGTCTGTGATATTTTATCTATATCCGTTTAATATCCCAGCAACAATAAATGGTTCGACTTGTTGTTGTCTTCGCTATAAGTGCTTGTCGATTAATTTATTATCATATTATCACTTATATTGCTCTTGACACTCATAAATATCCCGAGAAATTAAATGAACAAACAAAATTGTCATTTTTAATTTTAATTTCACCGCCAATTACATAAATAACCATAAAATAAAAGTTTTACTCTGTTCTTCTCTGTTGCGAACTTTAGTTTAGTTCATTTTGGTTTAAGCCTATATTTTAACAAATGCTTAGGTTATATAATAATCGTCCTGCATTAAAATGCAATTAAAAATTTTGAAGCACTTTTACCCATAACCAAACATAATAATATTCACTATAAATAGTTATTGTGTCCAGAATGTGTATATAAATAAATTTTGATTGTTTGTTTTTATAGTGCTGTTGTTTTAGACTGTGTACCATATGAGTGTTGTATTGTTTTAGGTATAGATACACTCCGCGTCACTTTACTCTGTTCGAACAAAATTTGTTAGTACAGTGATTATTTTGATTTATCAATTTTTAGCTGAATACGTTTGGTTTAAGGTTTCTGAAAATAACGAAAATTTCATGTTCTTAAAAAAAAAACTTCTTTTGTGAACTTAGTATTAAAAAACACACTTTGGATTTCGAATTTAGTATGTTTCAAAAAGTCTGTTGTACAGACTTCCTAATATTTATATCCCCTGCTCCCAACTATTCCCCTCCCCCTCATTTGGCTCTTTTTATAACAAATCGATCCATGCTACTATTTATAGTCACAGAAAATCCTCTTTAAACATAGCGAAGGAACGCAAGCATGGGTCTGCTAGTCTATTATATGAAAATGAATTTTGGTATATTTGAAGTTAATAGACTTCAACACTTGACTGGTCACCATGAAAATTGGCACATACATGTAGTTTTTTTTATGAAGAAGGTTGTTATGCAATGTGTAGTTTTTTTGTCGCCTTCTGCCACGCCTACATTTTATTTATTTGAATTTTCTCTTTATTTAACGTCTCTAACTTAACTTAAACTTAAATTATGACATACATATGTAGATATGTATTTTTTTTTTTTTGAAATTAGTCCACTGTCGCCCATTTTGTTTGTAGGTAATTTTTACCCTTATTTAACAACCATTAAAGTTGAAATTTTGTAATTAAGCTTTATTGAATCTGATACAAGATATGTGTAACTTTTTTGAAAATCCGTCCACTGTCACGCCCACTTCTTTTATACCCAAGTAACATTTGTCCTCTCATAAAATGCTCCGAAAGCGCTACAAGACTTATTTTAGGGAGCTAAATCCATTCTTGAGGAGTTGTTCTAGATTCTTATAAGATTGTTAAAAGCCTCAAATGGCCTAGTTATGGGAGCCTCTTGATTTTATAGGAAGAGTTCTTTAACTCTTGTTTTAACATCTCTATGAGATCTTTGGATGATGATTAAACGTCAAATTCTAGTCCCATTAGAACGTTTGAGCTCCCGTAAGAAGTGTCGCTCTCAGTAAATATAAATTTTCTGTGAGAGACAGTACTTCTTATGGGAACTAAAAAGCTCTTATGGGACTTAAATTTGACATTAAACTTTCAAACGAAACACATTTGTCTGTGGGGAGTTCCTTTTTATTACAATTGCCAAAAATTATTAAGAAATTTAAATGGGAAAGCAAAAAATCGATAGTTGTGTTAGATTAACATTTTGAAATAATGGAACAAGATTATAACCTAATCATTTTTCGAATGAAGTAACAATCAAAGTTAACTGTATATAGCTTGGTGTTATTTAAATCTTTCCAAAGCTGATGACAGCCGATGCAGCAACAGTATAAGATATACCATAAACATTATTGGATACTCATGGTGATTTCCATTAGTAAAATTAATAAGGTTGTTTCGATCAATTCTATCAAAATAATGCTTTTGAGATCGATTTTTCGGTGCTGAAAATTGTTGTTATAATATTTATGATCAAATTCACTACTACCAGTTCTACAGCCCCGAAATTAGGTAAACAAAGAGAACAAAAAATCGACCAAAGAAACTTGCTCGCAACGAAAACAATCAAACTTTTCTTTGAAATCTAAAATTACATCTGCCACCACCAATCAAATAACCAATCCGATAGAAACATGAACAGAAGCAAGTTTTGTGAACAAAAAGAACGCACTGTACAATTGAACTATAACATCTGTTTGTTTGATATTCAAAGCTGATGTCGTAGCTCCTATTAGAATCTTGAAAAAAACTTATTTATGAATAGTCTCATGGAAGTATTATTATGGGATTATAAAGACTAAAAATGACGTTTAGAGTTTTAATCTCATAACGAGATACTTATGAGACTTAAATAGATTTAGATATAGGATTTAAGTACTTTCAAATTTAAAAAAATGCTTAGCTCTTACAATAAAAATGCTATGAGACGAATTTGAGTTTCATAACAAGAGATTAATTCTTAAGTATAGCAATAGGATATAAAAGAATCTTATGGGAGTTTTTTTTTCAGATTTGAAGAGCTTAACTCCGGGAGTTTGTTAGTTGGGTATACATATATTTGAGATTCATTCCGTATTGAATATCCCTTGAAAGTTAAAATTTTATTTTTATGCCCCTTTTTATAATTTCTTGGCCGAAATTTACTTTAAAAGTTCAAAATAAAAGCCTTGACTTGACTGTATTTGAAAAAAATTGCGAATTCAGACTCAATTAAGTGACACGCTGTGTATGTAAAAATGACTAGTGAATATCTGTGAATCTGGTACCTATATCTATGAGGTTCGAATACGAAAAGTAATAGTCAACATTATCATTACTAAGTACCAAGCAACTTTCCATGGGGGTGTGTACATATGTACATTACATATATGTATGTATATATTTCTGTACACCAACTTAATAGGACTGTGAACAATATTTGTAACGTTGAATAGGACATTGTAGGTACATGTAGTCTACAAACTCTATTTTTCTTATTTTTTGTTTCATTTATTCCTTCACACTCTCTCTATCTCTCTCTCTTTCTAAAAGACCTTTCGTTGAAAAGTTTATTTGAATTTAGTCAGCGTGCGTGGTGGTGGTTCATTCGAATCAACAATATTGTCCTAATCATGCTTCTCATACCAAAAATCACGATAAATTGTAACTCCCTGTTTTAGGTCTAAACGACATGAATGTTTTTGCAAAACACAGTTGGGTATATATGTAGCTTTATACAAAAATTTAATGTTAACCTACGTAGGTACATATGCAAGGACCAGTATAGTGTAGTTGGCATGGCATTAATGTTTAATTAGAATGTTTGCTACAATCATAGCTTGAAATTTTTTTGTTTTTTTTTTTTTTTGTTGCATACAATATTGCACTGCCCCATAACAAAGGCGTGTGTCTGCCGCGAGTCTCCTTTATTTTTGTTTTGTTCATAGTTTTTGAATGAAAACAGTCATTTGTAATGGCACATTCCTAATGCCATAGGTTTTTTGTTTTTAACGCGCGGTCTAAGTTAATTATATATAATTAAAAAAAAAAGAAAATAAATTGCTGCTGAACTTTATCAAACTATAAATTCCATTTTATAGCTTTAAAATCCATTTAAAAAATTATTTATGGTTTTTGAGGGAATTAAGTGACTATTGATTCTCCATTTGTTTTATTTTGAATAAAGGGTAGGCAAATTCCTAATGCTGTTGGTTTTGTTTTTTTCAAAAGACTATACCCAAAAACATTCAATATTTTTCGAGGATTGAAGCTTTTATGAAAAGAGTAAATATTTCGCTCAGTTGTGGAATTTTATTTCATTCAAATAACTGACTTGTCAGTTAATCTGCCATCAACAATTTTTAATCGTCTGCCGGATCGTTTGTTTGGAATGTAGCTCCATCTTGCTGGAACCATAGCTCGCTAAAGTCTAATGCTGGACTTACACGAATGACAAATTGGCAGTTTTTTGTCAGTAAACTGCCAAAAGAATGAATGTATCCATTTTTCTGAGAGTTTTTTGATAGTTTACTGACATAATACTGCCAACTTGTCAATCGTGTAAATCCAGCATTAATCCTCAATTTCTGGCAATAGTACCTAATCGGTTATCAGGCCTTGGTAAAACTCTCAATTGACTGTTACGGTTCTTCCTTCATCGTCTTGGAAGAAAAATAGTTGAATAATGCCGCCACAATTTATTTCGCTGAGCGCACAGGACGAACACGGGAACATAATCGTTTATCAATCAACTAACCAGTCGCACGAATTTTGTTCAACAACTCGAGTAACAGCAGCTGCAGTGAATGCATTATTCGACCAAAATTCCCATTAAAATTCGCACTGTTTCAGCAGCTTTGAAAGTAGTTTTGCAATATTTCCCAACGTTGATCAAGCTAAAATCGATCCATTTTTTACTGAGTTTTTGTCAATTTTTGTGGGCACAAAAGGGATTTAAAAAGAAATCAACAGATGGGCCACCTTAAGAACAAAAAATGGGCGTGGAAGTGGGTGGATTTTCAAAACAATTGTATACACGCCATCTAAAGGGTGTTTTCTTAGACGTGTGGTTTTCAATCTGGCAATACTTTTTTTGAAGTTGGTCTTTTTGACAGCTGTCACTTGATTTATGCTCAGTTTGATTTGCCATTTCATAATTAACACACTTACTCCTGAACAACGTTAATAAATCGTGCAAAATTATTACCAAAATAATGGTTCGGTTGGCGCGACGCATCGCAACCAATATTCGGTCGACATAATCGCAAAATCGCATAAATTCGAGCAACCATGGATTGGTTTCGCACCACGTTTACTCTAGTGGATAATGCGCATCCTCAGAGACGCCGTACAGTGCGCACCGAAGACGCTATTGCTGCTGTGGAGCAGAGTATCGAGGAAGACCCGAATGAGTCCATCCGCTGTTGCGCGTAACAATTGGAGCTGTCGAAAATTGGTCCTCTCGGCTGGAATTTATTCGATCCAGCCGCGGCGGCCACTTTCCCGAAATCATTTTTAAAACATAATGGCAAACCCTTATCTTTATAATAAAGCTAAATTCTTTGCCATAACATTAAATTATATGCGTTTTATTTCTTCTTGAAAATCACACGTCTAAAACAAATACCCTTTACAACTTTCCCGCCGCTAATAAGATTTCAAAATCTGAAATTGTCAACTCAATCGGATTAATAATTCGCGAACACATAGAAGACAAACTCTCAAAGATCAGAATTCTACCGTATTCTCCTTTTTTTTAAACTTATTTTTGTACACATTTTAATTCTTAGTTCCTGTAAAATTGAAAAGCCGCAAAAATTAAGCTACAAGCCAAAAAAAACCAGCAGTAGGAATATCTATGCTTACTTAATTTCAATCGATATTAACACCAAAACGGATTACGCATTGCAGCTGAAATTTTGCAGTGCCAATGCTACAATCAAAGATGACACACTCGTCTGTCTGTCCGTTATGGCCACATCCATATCTAAAAGAGTATAGATTAAAAAAAAAATTTATTTAAAAAGAAACATCCCACAACTCTATACATACCTATGTATATGAAATGAGTCCTCATTAAAATCCATTTGCAATTCATTGTACAGAATAAATAAAATCAAAGAATTGGAACATGTTTCACAAGCCATCATCATCGTTTCGAGGAGAACCAACCAACCAACTTCATATTCACCTCCTCATCTCTTATCGTCAGAAAGGCTGATGTCGGATAGATATAATGTGCGATGTTGGTGCGCGCACTTGTGGCCTCTTTAACTGTGCTATATTATATCATCGATGATGAATATACACTCCGTGTCACTTGTTTTGTATTCTTTTATAGAAATATGTTTCATTTTTTCCGTGGGAGAAATTCCTCAGTTTTGACTAACTTATTTTATTTTCTCAAACAAAGTCAAACAAATTTTTTGAAAAGGTGTTAAAATTTTATAATTCGTTAATGGGAAATCAATTTGAAATATGCAAAAAATAAATAATTATAACGCAAAAAATTAATACCATTTGCCTTATTTGATAGAAAAACGGTGGTGGTTAGTATTTGTAACCACCATGACTGATGTTTAAAAAAGGAATGAAAACCAACAACCTTTAATAATATTATTAATATTTCTTTTGATATTTCTAAGAAAAAAACATTCAATAAATTTATTTAAGTGAAAATCAAAAATGTTGGCTCTCATGTCACTCATTTGGGTGGACAAAGACGAACTTTGCAAGTATACTCCTCCGCAAAATGTTACGTTCCGCATTTATTCTTTTAGTGCGGAAACTGCAAATTCTTCGTAATTTAATTCAAGATGTTTGATGATGGCTGCTTTATTACATGAAGTCTTATTTCTTTTATGTTTACAAGGCTTGTCTGTATACTCTACAACCATTCTTAATGCACGCAGAACTGACCTATACCCTTGTTGACTTAAGCTCGAGCTACTATCCCTTATCAAATGCTTCATACTATAGAATTTTAGGGTTTTAGTGCCCTTAACCTAACTATAAATTCCTAAAAAAACTATGTTGAAACGCACAACAAATCACAAACGCTACTTTTGTAAAGGTGGTTACCAGAACTAACCACCAACTAAATTCTTAATATTTCCCAAAACAAATGTTATGGGGAAAGTATTTTTACTTGAAATTCATAAAGCGTATAGAAAATAACAATGTTACACTCAAATATTATTAGAAAGCTTCAACTTACCTTTTTTTCGAACTCTAACAAAAAATGATAACAGTAAGATGACTTGGCATAATCCTAAGATCTTGTACCACTCTTATCAAGGGGTTTTGCAGCTTCATTTTAGTTTTAAATAAACCCGAAAGATGGCGGTGGTATAGATTAACAAAATAATTAAATTAATTAACCATCCAACCTGAAAGAGTTTACGTGTGTTTAAATTGGAGGAGGTCGATTAGGGGAAACAGCTGCATGTATCTCTTAACGTTTTTCGACAAAAATTCTTTAAACCTATGAGTAGGGACATAGGCCCCAAACCTGGTTTGGAGTGACACATAAGCTTAATACTCATATTCCGCAGTAGGTACTTAGGTTTCCAATGAGGCAGACAAAAATATGACGAAAAAATATTTTTTTTTAAAATACAGTGACAGTCTTAATCCAATGCGGCGAAGTGTACACATAGATACTCTATAGAATCAGTCGGCCAGGTATTGAGAATTTATTTTTGAACAAAAAATTTTAAATCATAACTTTTTCTTTTTTAATCACTGGCATAACTATTTTCTGTCTGTTTGTCCGTCCGTGGAATTTTATTCGTGGAATGATTTAATTGGATACTTATAATTTTACAGTTCGGTCGAAATATTTCTGTTTGTTGAATGAGAATGCTTCTAACAGATATCAACAGGCGACTATATATACCTGGACTGTTTTTTTTATTTTCAAGTCCGTTTGGTTTGGTACTTAAAATATAATAAAATTAAATAAAATAAAAAAGTTTATTCATGAGAATCTTTAATTGTGCCAGAATGACTATTTAAATCATTGTGCAATATTTTTTTTTTTCTCTCTTCAAACGAAAGTTGCTGTATCTTTATGCCGCTAGTAGATAGAAGTGGTTTTATGCAGGATATTATAGAGAGGTTTTTATTCATTGTTATTTTTTTGTATTTATATTAAAATATTTGTTGTTGAATTTTGTGTATCTCGATGTTGCCAATAAATGAAGATAAATTAATTAATAATTATAAAGATGAGATACTGTATTTTTTGAGCACTTTTTGAGGACGCGATGAATTCCCAAATCCGTATATAGCTTGTTGTTGCATAATTAAATAACAGAGTTGGATTCACAAAAATAGGCAGATTGCAGATAGGGCCCTGTGTGGTTAAATGTTGGTTTGGATTTGATTGGAAAAAGTACGTTATGTTTAAAACTCATTACGTTTATTGTTTTTCAAAATTCCGAAATTCTTCAAAAAAATTTTGAATTTAGAATACATCTTTCATTCGCCCCCTTTAAACCCCCTTCTTTTTTCTCAAGTAATTTTTTTTTACCTCACCAAGATTTAGGAGCTAACTTGACGCGACGATGAAAGATTTAGAAGATTTTGAATCTAAGCTTTTTAACGCAGACTCCAGTCATCATCATCATCGGCTCGACAACCGGGGTCCGGTCCTATCCTCCTTCAACAAGTCTCTCCACCTATCCCGGTCTCGAGCCGCCGCCATCCAGTTGCGCACCCCAAGGTTCCGGGCGTCCTGGTCTACGCCATCTCTCCAGCGCAAGCATGGTCTAGCACGCTGTCGTCTACCATAGAATGTACCACAAAGAACTTTCCGAGCAGGTTCATCTTCGCTCATGCGAGCTAGGTGCCCTGCCCACCGGAGTCTACCGAGCTAAATTTTCGTCACGATATCCGCTTCAAGGTAGATTGCGTACAATTCATGATTGTACCGTCTCCGGAATCGTCCTTCCTCACATATGGGGCCAACAATTCTCCTTAAGACTTTTCTCTCGAACGCGGCTAAGGCAGACTCCAGTATTGGGAGAAAAACAAACCGACGGACGCGACGTATGACGGAAATGACGTCACCTCTGTAGCATAGAAAGATTAGAAAATAAGAGAAATGATTTGAACATTTAACAACGATGAGCTTCAACGCAGAGAGCCCGTTATTTGTGCAAAATATTCGAAAACTATCGGTGTTTGCTTTACAAACCCATAACTTATATTCCAATGGTCGGATCTTCAAGGTTAAGGTCTTTATTTAAAGGTCAAATGTCAGAACACGTTCCTCTATACAAGTTATAGTTGTGCCAAATTATTTCATTCTGTACAAGGAGTGTTTGGACCCCCTCATCAATTTTTATTTCGCTTCTCAAAATGCAAAAGTTTGATGAAACATTTCAGATATGCATTTTATCCTTCTTGATTTACCCTTAACAAAAAAAAGATTTATCCCATCAATGTGGTATAAATTCTTATTCGATATTTAAATTGTAAATTCAGGGCTCTTTATAGCTTAGTCCGGCACTTAGAATAACACACCAATATATCCATATAAAATTAATGCAATTTCCTTTAGGTACTCGACAAAAAAAATTAATTATAAAATTGTTTTCCATTATACCTACTTCAAATATGTAGATAGGTATTTATACCGAACAGAAAAAGATGATCAAGGTGGACTTGTTAGAATACCTTTTGGACACTCTTGACGTCTAGAATCGTTTTTTTTTTTTAATTAGATATTTTACACAATATATTCGATATATATACTTCAAAAATAAGCGGACGAGGTTTTTTCTTTTTTTTTTTTCATTTGTTTAGAAAAAAAACCCCATGTGAAAAAATAAATCTGGCAAGTTACCAATTTTGTTTGTTGTCCGATACACCTGAAATTTCAGAATATTGTTGATTGATATTCTGACTTCGGACAGGTACGTAGGTGTAAGAATGACTTTGAACAAAACATAAATGACACAATTTGTTTGAAGTTTCGACACAGTAAAAAATAATTTGCATTTAAATTTTCAGGTAAAAAATGACAAAATAACCTTAAAAACTTTGGAAAAAAAAAACAAACACAGTATTTCGTATGACAATAAATAAATAATTATAATACAATAAATATTTTGAAGGTAAACGTTGGTGGTTATTGTTGGTAACCACCGTCCTTTAAGGAATATAATCAGATGAACATAACAAAATGTATTGACATTATTATCAATATTTATTTTAATATTTAATCAATAATATAAAATCCATGTTAAATAAAATTTTATGAAAATTAAGTCTTGGAAATGTGTCATTTATTTGCATGGACTGGGAGATCAGGCCTTGGCTTGTTGACATACGCTCGAGCTACTAGTCCTTAATACCTTCAATAAGAGTTGTTTTGATGCAGAGAACCTAAACCTAACCATAAATCCTAAGAAGAAATCACTGATAAATACTACTATTGTAAAGGTGGTTAGCATAATGAACCACCTCTTGATACCTTTTTGTTTGTTTACCCTAGACATCTATCGATTTCATTTACAATTTAAATTAATATGGTAATACCATCTGAAAAAAGATAAACCATTCATAAAAGTTGCTGACGCAAGATCATAGTAAAATTTCAACCATATATTTTCAAATTTAAAATATTGTTGTTATTGATTTTAGCGTATTACAAAAACTGTAAAAAAAAAAAGTTTTGTATTTCCTCAATGTATTTCGAGTAAAATCACGTTCATCATAACGTTTGTTTTGGGAAATATTAAAAAATTTATTTAGTGGTTAGTTCTGGTAACCACTTTTAAAAAAGATGCCTTTTCAGTGGTCTGTTGTGCGTTTCTATATAATTTTTAAGGAATTTATAGTTAGGTTTAAGTTTTTTGAAACTCAAAATCTTTCGTACGAAGCATTAAGCAAAAACTGGTAGCTCAAGGGTATGTATGTCAACAAGCGTAGATCTACGTGCAGAAAAAATAGTTGTAGGGTATCTACATACAATCTTAGTAAACATTCAAAAAGAATGTATCTTCATTATTCAAAGCAGCCACGCAAATAGCAAGAATTAATTTACGAAGAATTGCAATTCCAACACTAAAAGCACAGCGGTACGTAAAATATGGCAGTGGATCACTTGCAGAATTTCTCTTTGTCGACGATATATTTCCAAAATTTCTGAACTTCATTGATATGATTTAAATTTGGTAAAAAATCTAAAATAAAACTTGATAAGAATCGTAATGGAAATTGTTATTGTTCAACTCGTTTTATTCCTTCAGTGAGGGTGGTTATCAATGCTAACCACCACAGTTTTACTTTCAAATCATAAATTGTATTTATTTCTTGAGTTATAATTATTATTTTTGGCATATATCTTGCGGAAAAATACAAAATATTTATTTAAAATTGGTATTGTATTAAAGTGTGACTATAGAGTAAACTAATATCTAGAAAACGACTGATCGCTCATTCTGGCAGAAAAGTTAGAATGTGTTTTGCACTAATGCATTATGCATCTCCCTTTCAGAAAGATATCCTGACTCTTAAAAATCAAGCAGATAGTGAGGAACTGAAATAAAAAAGACTTCAAGGCACTTCTATAAGATAAAGAGATATTTTAATAAATAAATAAAACTACTAAAATTCGCTAAAATATCATGTATTTTAGTAATTTATGAATGCATTTTTGACGCCAAATACTTAATGGAATGATCTAAGTCTGCATTCGGATTAAACAAATAAGTTAACAACATCTTTAGTATTTTAAACAAACCAATACATGAAACTATATTGAAAACCCTTTTCCACTTAAAAAGACACACCACCACCTTTGCCATTCTCAACTGATGCCAAGGCAAAAGCTAAAAGACTGTGCAAACAAAACCGCTCAAAAGTAGGTCAACTTAGTTAAGCAATAGCTTGCTTCTTCTTCTTCTCCGTGTTCGTCGTCTTCATTTCATTCACCCATTTATAAAACGACGACGCCCAGTTCTTGCTAAAAGATATGACATCTTTAATATGCAGCAGGTTTTCTGCATCTGCATAAGCACTTGAAAGCTCCATGTGATGTTAGAGGGTGTTTGGGGTGGGGCTCAGGCTAGGATGATAATGGAATAAAGGATACACTATGCCATCAACTTTTGTTCCTTGCACCGCACCGTTACCCACCATACATCAGGTATGTAGGTGATGTGGTATCCATGCAACTTCCAAGCCATCGAGCATTTCATCCTTTTAGCTCGTCGACGCCATTCCACAATCATTTTCCGCGACTTAAACGTTGCATAAATGTGATGCATTTTGCATGCTTGAATGCCCCCTCCCCGTTAGACCCTGTGTTGTATAGCCTGCTGTTAGAAATTATCATAAGCACCCTCTGCAAATGCAAAGCATATTCCTACATACAGTTATTCAATGACAAGGATGTCGCGCGAGTGAAGTGAATATTGTGCTTTCATTTGAATTCTCTTCATTTTTTTTTTTTTTTTTTTTGTATTATACGTTCGGGACAAATTATTTACAAAGCACTATTGACGGTGCAAGTGGATGCTTCTGTTTCTGTTTTTTTTTTTTTTTTTTTTTTTTTTTTTTTTTTTGGGTGGCAGATTATGTTAGCAACAAAAATGTATATTAGTGTTCAAAAAAAAGATTATTAGCACTCAAGCAAGTATGAATAAATATTCAGATAGAAAAAAAAAATAATAATAAAAGGACAATGGAAAAAAGGATTTGGAAAAATCAGTTCCAGAGTGGATTTTTGTTGTTGGCCTTATAAATGTTGCACCTTGTTAAACTTGATGGAATTAATCGAGTGCATGTAACATGTAATCATGTCAGCTTTAAAAGATAGACTAGTTATGTAGGTATGCCGTTAAAAGGATAACTTCGCCTTTATAGGGATTTTTGTTATTTTAGTTTCATCTATCAGTTTCTTCTTGTATCCATTTTGAAAGAACACGAATACTTTTTTCTTGTCGTTTGTCCTTGCCATGGATTGACATATAGTACATATACTGTATTAAAAAAAAAAAAAAACTGCACTTAGCTTTTATTTCGTTTATATAGGAAGTTATACATATACAACTAGGTTCCTACATAAATGTGACTTACTTATATCCATATGAGATATGAAAGCGGAAATATATTTTATATCTAATGGCATTGGGTTTTTTTTTTTAATTTTTTATTAAGCTGACGTGAAAAGATTCTAGCAGTTGAAATGATGTCAGACTGTTTTTAAGATTTGTGACTTTTGCGTTTTTGAAGAAAAATGTTGGTAACCACCGTGGCTGTAAGAATAAAAAGAGATCAAAAATGACAAGCTTTATTATCAATATTTGTTTAAATATTTCAAAAAACTAAATTCAAAGTTAAATTAATCTATATTATAATCAAAAATCTTGGAAACATGTCATTCTATTGTGTGAAAAAAGTGGTGGTTAACACAACTAACCACCAAATGAATTATGTAATATTTATGAAATTAAAAATATGTTGAACGTGTTTTTATTTGGAATGCAACATAAAGCATATACGAAATAACAAGTTTATGCTTAAGTAATATAAAAAAACTTCAACTTACTTTCTTTACTACTTTTTAAAGAACGCCCATAAAATACATGCATAGGAATGTAAAGACAAAATTTCAAATTACTGAGCTTATAGCTAAGATTACTATAATAATTTTACTTATAAATTCAATCGATAGAAAGCGCGGGTACACAGTCAAAAATAGCCAAATGAGTTAAAGAAGCCTTATTAGCCGGAATGAGTTAAAGAGCCTTATTCCGCTAAGTTGCAGCCCATTAATTGCTTCCTACATGTTGTTAAAAATAACAACTTACGTCTTCAAAAAGAATTCTATGTCTTAAATTACCTATTTGAGTCGTACTGAATCTAGCTTAAAACAAAACAATACAAATTTTTGGTCTCTCATAAATAATCAAAAATGCTCTAATGGGATTCCTAATGGCATGCAGTATTTGGGGACCACATCGAGCAACTTAAGTAGCATAGGCAACCTTTTTGCTATTTTTTTTCAATGGGTATACTCTCTCTCCTCTATTTGTTCCCCGCAGTTATTCTTCAATTATTGGTGATAATTCCGTCAACATAGGTTACTGAAGCTCAAGCTACATAGATGTTGATTCAGTCCTAAGTGATATTAACATGGATTTACAGATGGAAGATCTACTACGACAAATCTATCTATGTTTTGTATTCAGATCACTAAAAATCTTGAAAACGGTTTTCAAAAACCGATGTCATATTTACAGACTTTCCGAAGGCGTTTGATAGTGTAAACCATGTAATACTCATACAAAAGATGGACTCCATCGGCTTTTATCCTTTCTTAATGGTAAAACACAGTTAGTCCACACTAGAAATTCATTTTCTAACGCAATTCATTCCGCCTCTGGTGTACCCCAAGGTAGCCACTTGGGTCCCCTTCTATTCCTTTTGTTGGTTAATAACATCCCTAAATCTTTCAGCAACGCCTTTTGTCTAATTTTCAAAATGATATCAAAATGTTCATTTACGTACAATCGTTAGGTAGATGATTGCCTACTACTTTAAAATGACCTTGAGTGTTTATCTGAATGGTGAAATAACTGGTGTTTTTTTTTTTTGAGGTATAGAACTTTAAGTTGGCAACACTTTTTTAACTGGCGGCCATTTTGTCAGCTGTCAAGTGATTTAATTTTAGTTTGGTTTGGCATTGCAAGAATTGAAGCCACAGGATCACCTAGCAATGCGTAGATTCGGTGAATGGGTCCAAAGCAAGATTTCCGTTGATCCCAATTTTCATAAGCGAATTTTGTTTAGCGATGAAGCTCACTTTTGGTTGAAGGGATACGTCAATAAAGAAAACTGCCGTGTTTGGAGTGATGATAATCCTCAAGTGTATGTTGAGCCACCGTTACATCCACAAAACCTGACTGTTTGGTGTGCTTTATGGTTTGGTGGTCCGTACGTCTTTAAAAATGATGCTGGCCAGAACGTAATAGTCAATGGTGACCGCTATAGAGCCATGATTACTGACTTTTTCGTTCATCAAGTGAACAACCATAATGTGCAGGAGCTGTGGTTTCAACAAGACGGCCGGCGCAAAATGTGACACAGCTTGTGCCCCATTTAATTATTGAAGGAAGCGTTTGGCAACAGCATAGTTTCACGTTGCGGACCCGTGAATTGGCCTCCAAGATCGTGAGATTTAACGCCGCTTGACTATTTTCTGTGGGGATATGTGAAGTCGCTAGTCTACGCCTATACCACTTGGAGGACAACATTTGCCGCGTTATTGCCGATATACGGCCTCAAATGTTGGAAAAATTCATCGAAAATTGGACCTCCTGATTAGACTACGCCCGAGCCAGCCGTGGAGGTCATATTCGACGTCCTATTGTATGTATACGCCATATTACCACGTCAAGCGATATTTCCCCTACTATTGTCCTTAGTTGATATATATGCTAGTTATATCTCGTAACCTTTTTCATGAATCGTATCACCGGGTAAAATATGGCCTCAATGAGCCTTTAACTCGATGTATTATAGAGAATCTAATATTTTTTTAATCAGTTTGATGTAAATAAATAAATAAATACATCAGGCGTACCTCAGGGTAGTCGTCGAGGGCCATTTATACTTTACTCGCTTTTGTATGAAAGTCCTTCCCAAGTCCAATGCCAATGTATTGGTTTGCTCCGTGCTTATTTAAGAAATAAAAGAAGCAACCGCCCGCCACAAGATAACACTTCAAGTTGACTCAATACTTTTTTTCTTATAAAACACACAAAAATCCTTTCAAGTTCATGCTCCAACAAACCTATATTGGTGGAACTAACTTCATACCTTTTAATATTTCATTTTATTTGTTGTTGTTTTAAAATCAAGTTCAAACATCGGATGCATAAAACTCAAGAAAAATTGAAAATCTTCTCTTTTTACATCTACAACTGGATGAAATTGAATAACAAAAACGCGGCACCTTAAGTTAAAAACAAGCTTATTGCTATACTTTATCCCAAAACATCTATCTACATACATATCGAAAATCGTTCACTGATGTATTTCTAATGATGCAATATTGATATAAAAGTCTTATGTGTTATGTATGTATATAGCATATCCTTACAGTTATCAAAACAACAACAACAAAAAAGAAAGTAAAATTCAGATATAAAAGGAACATCATCGGAAAACACACACACACACACAAACACAATATACACAATACCCATCCAACCCCAACATGAGAAGGAGAGTAAGGATACTTCGGTATACGAGTGTAGTAGACATGGAATAAATATAAAATATAAAATTACCATTTTTATAGGAAAAATCAGAAATGCATATTTCAGTGAAGCATATTGCCCGATCGTAGGTACAGGGAAAAAATACTAAAAAAAAAAATAAAATAAAACGAATTTCCTTCAACGAAGGTAGATATACATAAAACAAATATATTTTAAGGTAGGATAAGTTCGAAATGTAGCAATAAGGTTCATTGGAGATTCTGCATAACCAGGATATATGGAATAAATGATCAAAGATATTCAAAAAAAAAAAATATTAGTTATCGAAATATAATCGAATTGAAAATTCCTTGTCAACAACAGAAATTTGTTAGATAAACTATGTATTATGTATTTGCAGTCTTTTTACAACTATTATGAGGTTTCGTATTTTTGTATTAAATACACCCTTATGCTGCTGTCCGTGTGAATTGAACATTCGATTCACCCAATCCATTCCATTTAGTTATCTATACCGAGTCGTGTAAACTGCACTATCGATTTGTGTTGAAATCAATGGATAAATAGTTTGGGTTAATTAGTTAAGATATAAATAAATAGTTGAAAAAAAGCTTAATGGATCTTGATGGTTTTCTATTCATTTCACGGACAAAAAAGGATGATGACCGGGTTTAATTGCACTGCCGTAATCAGAGTGGTGAATTGCTCTGTGTTTGTTGTGTTGCTCCTAAACATATACAAAATCCATTATATTTTAGGCTTTCTGCATACAAAGCGCCTCACCATCGTCATCCAGAGTTGTAATGAATCCAGTCAGTTGAAGACTGCAGTTAATAAAGTCCCAGTCAATTAACTAAAACATTTGAGCTTTGAATATAAGTTAACACAAAGAACAAGAGTCAGCTGTTAATTCTATTATTTTGACTTTGCAGTTAACTATCGCATTCATGTGACTGCAGCATTTTTTGGTTTTTTCCCATCTGTATAGACGAAATTATGCTGTCACAATATACAGGGTGATCCGCATACGGTGTGACAAAAAGCTAGAACATGTAGGTTTGGTTGAAAACTGAAAAAAAACGCAAGGGAGATAGGTCTTTTCCAACCCGTTAGTCAATTTTCTAAAAAAAAATTACTTAAAACAGAAAAACAAATATCAAAAAACAACAGTTACACAAACATGCAGAATAACTACAAAAATATCGGTAAAAATTCACTTTGTAGGGTGAAATGGGGTAAAATGTAAAAGACGTATCCGATAAAAAAAAACTCTACCAGCGTTTGAAAGTTTATTCTTAGGTTTCGCTTCAAGGCTATTTTTTTTTTAATTTGCAATTTGTAGGGTGAACTGAGGTAAAAGTAAAAAAAATTGTCCGATTTAAGGAGTTCTTTTTTTATTTGAATTTTGTTATTTGTGAGGAGAAATGGGGTAAAAATAAAAAAATTGTTTGATTTTAGACAATATTTTATTTTGTTTTTTTATGAAATGTTGTATTCGATTTCAGAAATTCGTTTTGTATAACAAAGGTTTGTTCTATGCAATGACTTCAGGATTTTTTTTTTCAAAAAACTGATATTTATAGTGTGATGTGGGGTAAAAACAAAAAAATGGATTTCCGACTGAAAAAATTAAGTTTGTGTTTGAAAGATTATTTTTAAAATTTGATATATAGAGTGAAATGGGATAAACACAAAAAAGTGGTTTTTGATTGCAAAAAAATTCTTTCTGTGTTGGGAAAGTAATAAAGGTATTACTTTGATGATCATATTTTTACGAATTTCGCCATTTATAACGTAAAGTGGGTTAAAACCCAGAAAGTGGTATTCAATTACAAGAAGCAGCTTAAATATTTTGTAATTTTTATGCTAAGCTTAGGTTTGTCTACTCGTGCCAAGCTGGGTGGGCCAGCTAGTATCATACAAAAGGTGATTTATTAAGACCTGTTTTTTTTTTTAATTTGAAATAAAAGACATAAAATGAATTTGGATGGTAGAAACTTTATCATGGCCTGAAAGAATAGTGCCTGGAATTCACTTTTTAAATATTATTTCTTGTAAATGTTGCCCTCGACTACGCCGTACATGGTCCATTCATTCAACATGGCTGATGACACTGATCACTGATATATACTCGCCTACAAATTTGAACAAAATAACTGTATTTTCGGTATTTTCGAGGCTATGTTAATCGTGGGGAAGTTCACTGTATTGATCAGTTCCAAAAGTTATATCATTTTCCAAAGTAAGTTTTGGAGACCGTTGATATTGTTGGATGAAAACTTCTACTTCTACTTCTACTTCTACTTCTACTTCTACTTCTACTTCTACTTCTACTTCTACTTCTACTTCTACTTCTACTTCTACTTCTACTTCTACTTCTACTTCTACTTCTACTTCTACTTCTACTTCTACTTCTACTTCTACTTCTACTTCTACTTCTACTTCTACTTCTACTTCTACTTCTACTTTTACTTCTACTTCTACTTCTACTTCTACTTCTACTTCTACTTCTACTTCTACTTCTTCTTCTTCTTCTGCTTCTACTTCTACTTCTACTTCTACTTCTACTTCTACTTCTTCTTCTACTTCTTCTTCTACTTCTACTTCTACTTCTTCTACTTCAGCTTCGACTTCTTTATCTACTTCTTTTCCTTGTTTCTTCTATTTTTACACCTGCTTCAAATCTCTGCGCCCGGTTCTAATCTTCTTGTCTTATATCTTAAGCATTTCCTTAAAAGTACCCTTAAGTTTGAAATCCTTTCAAAAGCCGCCAGACGTTCAAATTCATATAACTTCTTGAACTTTTTTCCAGCTTCTCATGTCCTGCTCTAAAAGAATGCCATAAACTCATATTAAATCTTCCCCACGAGGATTGTGTCTAACTGCGTATATCTCATTTCTTCTGTTCTTCTTTTGTACTATACCTATACATACTTCTACTCAGTTGTTAGAGTTATTTTCATAATTAAATAATAATTTAAAACCCGTTGGCTTACCCACTCAGTATTTCAATAAATTTATTCAATTCTTGAGGGAATTCCATGTACCAAATATTTAACTTACAAAACAAAAATGTCACATTTAGATTGAAACAAACTGTGGCTGAATTCTATATTCATCGTTTGAATTGTTCTCTCTCTGCCTCTGTCTCGCTCCATTTCTATTTATTTTTGCTTCATTTTCCTAATTAAATAATTAAACATTTATAATGAACTCGCATAAAGAATGTAAGTTCTTTAGAATTTAGCTTACTATCGTCCTTTTTTCATTTGCTATAGGTACGTACTCTCTGCTATGGTTTGCTTGGTTTCTGCACATCTTCTCTTCGTTCTATTTCTTCCCTTAACCTTATGATGATGAAGTCAGATCTCAGATGTCTTACCTTTTTCTCTCTGCAACTTCTATGCTCATAACTAGTTTTATTAATTAAAAGTTATAATCTTTAAATAAAAATGATTCTTCGTAGGAAAATAATGTATTTAAGAAAAGTATACCCGCTATATATAATTTTTTTTTTTTTTCTAATTCCATTTTTTCTTTCTCTCTTTGCAGGTAAGTTTATCAAGAACTCAACACGAATCCAATTGGTTTAAGAGGATTGCATTTTTCGTGATTTCCGCAATGCAGCGAATTTTATATATTTTATATCCTTAAGATGGTTTAAAAATGTATATTCAAGGTTTGATTGGGTTTTAATCATTTTATATTAAATGCAGTTTTGAAAATTTCTATTGGGTACCACAGGCCACTCCCAGTTCACTGTTTTACGTTTTGATGATGAAAATCTCATAACCTTTGTATGATTCGAAAAATATTCCGAATCTTTTTAAGAAAGTCTCGCAAGTCCTTTTATAATATTTTCATAGCTACAGCTGGAATTGTAATACCTATTAAATTGATAAAGAACAATATTTCTTAAACAATAATTAAACAAACCGAACTTCTTTTTGTGGTAAAATATCTCGAAACTTAGGGTCTCGTATACAAAAAAGAAGCATTTTTGTGCTTTTTTACAATGATAATTTTGCCAAGGAAATGATTCTTAAGCTAATAAATTCCAATACCTCTTTAACGCTAAATAAGCAAGACGATTTTTTGTTTGCTGTAAAATCACCTAACCCTTTGCCCTGTCTGTGAAAAAAAAGTATTCGGACTTCTTTCGAACGTAAATTATGACAAGAAAATACCTCGAACCCAGAAAAATACCCCCAAAGCCGAAAAATTACAATACCTCCTAAGGTTTATCTAATCCAGGCAAACTATTTTTGCTGAAATATCTCGTAACTCAGTAGCTTGTCTTCAAAAAATTTATTTAGACTTCTTTCCATTGTTAGTTGGGACAGGAAAATTTCACCTAAGCCCATAAATTAAAATACCTCCTAACCCATAGCCTGACAGGGCAAACTATTTCTGCTGAAATATCTCGTAGCCCAGGAGCTTGTCTTCAAAAGATGTATTTAAACTTTTTTTCGAATGTAAATTAAGAGAAGAAATGCCTATTAAGCCTAAAAATTACAATACCTCCTAAATTATGATTTTAAAAGGCGAACTTTGTTTTGCTGAATTATCTCGTAGCCCAAGGGCCTGTCTACAAAAAATATATTCGGACTTCTTTCGAATTTAAATTGTTACAAGATAACAGCCGGAACTAAAAAAATACCTCGTTAGCCGATAAATTGCAATACCTCCTAAATTAAAATAACTGAGCAAGATAAACTTTTTATTGCTAAAATATCTCGTAGCGTAGGGGTCTGACAAGGCAATACCTCGGAACACAGAAAAATACATCATCAACCAATACCAAGCACGAGAAGTCTAATACCTCCATACGTTCTACATTTATTTCAAATTGCTCTTTAAATAGCATAAGATATCTTACAGCGTCAATAAATGCAGTATCGATTGAGAACTGGTCAACTTCTAGACTTCTATTACCACATCAACAACTGTCTTTTTTAAGAATTGACTTTCCTGGGTCAGAAGGTATTGGAACTACAAGCCTACAATATGTATGAAATAGCGGTTAATTAAAAAATATCTAATTAGTTTATATACAGAGTTAACTCAGTAATGGTTTTTTGTTCGCCCCAACTCGAATCTTTTGCCGACTAAGTGGCTGAAGAATGAGGTCACAATTCAACTAATTTCCTCAAATAAATTAGTAGGTATAAATTTCCTAAAAATACTTGAAGCTGACATTTGTCACTGTCGAAAAATGTGCATAGATAGATACTTCAAAAGGAAATGGAATGATCCATCGAGAGAAGGAAGTCCTCGTAATTCGCTTATGGAAAGGCGAGACATATAAAAGAATCTGCATCATTTATCATTGTCTTCCTCAAGTGTTTCCATTTCTTCTTTGGTTCTCTAAATATCAGCTGTCAATCCTTTTGTCGAAAGATTTACTTACTATTTGTCCAATTAAAATCATCAGGGCTATATATATGTTACCTACCTACAGAAGCACTTAACTTAACTCAACAAAACCGATGGCCACACCTTTTGGCTATAGGTGTATATGTAGGTACATATACCTACTATTAATTTCCACCACCAAGGATTATTGTGGTGGTTGGTTTCAACAGGGTGTGGTGACAATATATAGAAAGAAAAGGGAGTAAATTACAGAACTTAGTGAGTCTCGATGCCAATCCCCAGAAATAAACTAACTAAGACGCACCTAATTTTAGTTTATATTTCCAAACAAGCCAGACGATAGAATACTTATAGATATACTTGGGAAATAGGAAGGAAGAAGCACATGCTCTAGCTAGACTCCTATAGATGTAGAATGGAGAAAGCATTCTTTTGACCCTCTGTTGTCTGTATTTTTCTGGTATGGTAGTTTCATCGTAATGGATACTTTAATTCAGAGAAAACGAATTGGTCGTGCCCCACAACCTCAAACTCCTTCTTAACAAAAAAAAAAAAAAAAAACAAAAAGGGTATTTCTATCTACACCAAAGAAGCCACTTAAACACACCACCAACCCATTAATATTTACAAAAAAAAAGAAGAAGAATCGCAAAAGGGTTAAAATAAGTGACCACAGTGGCGACGACGAACGACGACGGTGGCGGCTTCTGTGACGTCCGAAACTTGTGTACGATTCTAATCATGGGGAGGGATTTTATTTTGTTAAAATAATAGCATTGAAGGAAAGTAAGTATAGAACCGTACTAAAGTAGAATTTTTTATTGAGAATACAAATATAAATGGGTGACAATTTTTTTTTTTCTGAATTCAAAGAGAATGAGAATAAATGTAGAAGAAAGCATTTTAGTGGCAATGGAAAGGCGTTAACGAAAGGGGCGACTATGTCGCTGCTGTCGGTTGCTTTAAGGGTACCTAATTGAAATTTACGTTTGTCCATTTTGGTTATTTTTCAACACTTAAGTCACTTGAAAATTAAAATTTATGATTTTGGATTTACGTAAAATCTTCTTAAATAAACTATCCGCTATAGTTAATAGTTAAAAGAAATTCGTATCCATCTTGAGCCTAATTTGAGGCGGACTGTCAAGTACAGAGATTCATTCTTTAGCCGCACTTCACGAATGTTGATCACTTTACCTAGCTCTAATCTTGATTTCAATTCAAACAAATGTGCATTGGAATCACCTAGATAATATTCTTCAAGTAATGGTTTCGAGTAAAGAAAATGTCAAAGAAAAGTCCAAAACGTGGTTGTTTTGCATACCGTTCGTCCGGCAGTTTCTTGTGCATGAGTGCATCAAGGTATGCATCTAGCTAGAGCCTAATTAATAGACGGATTTGATTTGAGTGTGGTAGACAGCATTTGTTACTTTCACTAGAGCATAAACTCGAATTTTTGTTCTAGCTCAACTGGCCCGGTCAGCTTCCAATCAATGATTTCGGTTTATTCAAATTTTCTCAATAACTACTTCACCGATTTTGATTTAAAGCAGTTTCAATAGTACTACAATTCCTGTTCTTGCCATAAAAAAACGCATAACGGAGATAGGTGTGTTGACGTTTTTTTTGTGGTTATTGTTTGGTTATATCCGAATATCTCGTTAAGGGCTTCATTGAATTTGATATAACTTTGCAATCCGGTACTTCTAAGTAGTTCAAATAATGAACCATTCAAAAACTTATACATTTTTTTTTTATGAATACAAAATTTTTATAAATACAAAAAAAAATTTCGTAATAACGTCATTTAATCGACTCTTTAGTCTTACAATGTATTAATTAAAATAATGTAACACGGTGTTCCAACATCTTGAATGGTATTGAGGTTGAGATGGAGTTTTGGGCTAAAGTAACCGGCCCTATCCGAAGCTAAAGTACCATTTAGATGGTATAATTTCCCTACCTAAATAGATCCGAAGGCACAATTCTGTTGGGAGAGTCCCATGCCCAGGCAGAAGCTAAACCGCAAAAAAGATGGGATAGAGTTCGTTGTTCTAGCCGAAACTAGGGCCGAATTAAAATTGTGGTGTGTCAACGATCTAAGCTGAAGCAAAGCCATAATTAAATTGGGATAGAGTCCTCTGCCCTACCTGAAGCTAAAGCACAAATATTGTTGGGGTATAGTTCCCGCACCAAGCCGAAGCTAAAGCAGAAATAATAGATCCGCCGACCCTAATCGAAAATCAGGAATTAAACTATCGGCGTGACAGCGCGAGAAACTCGTATCTAGTGGGTATTTGGCGCTTCTGCCTTTTGCGCCAGAGAACTGTATGAGTACAACACTGGTTAAGGCAGAAGACGAATTTCCATTCAAATTTCATATATACTTTATGGCACGTAGCCCAACCGTCCTGTTGGAACCACATGTCATCGGTGGCTATATTATCCAGTTTAGGTCACAAAGAGTCACTAACCATCGGCATGTAGCACTAGCAGTTATGGTTACTTCAATGGCAGTTTTGGTTTTGAAAGATGGCGTAAATCTGGGTTGGGGTCGAAATCCCGTAAATCAAAATCCCGCAAGTCGAAATCCCGCGTGTCAAAATCCTGTTTGACAAAATCCCGAAAATCGAAATCCTGCCGCACAAAATCCCGCCATTTCTACTGCAATGCGACAGCGCTGTAATCATATTGGATTCCCATGGGTTTTGTGGTATCATCAGCCAATCAAAATCATTGATGGCGAATTTCAGTAGGTACTATTGTTTTAACCGCTTACTGGCTGAACACAGTAGACGCGCGTTCGAACGCGTATTCTCACGCGCGTGAATATTAAAACTTATTTAACTCCCAGAGTTTTATTCGCGGTTGCGTCTTCATTGTAAGTATTCACTTTATCTTCGTTGTTCTAAGAGCGATTTCAATGAAATTGACGCAGGTTATAGCTGAGGCAGAATTATAAAGGAAAAAAATATTTTCAGCATAGGGTGATGTTATTTTCTTGTTCTTTGAGCGATTTCAATGAAATTGAAATATGAAGACTCCCTTTTTCAGGTGCTCATGCCGCTCACATTACTCCGTTGCTCCGCTTAGGGTATGGTCAGTCGCCAGGCAGGCGCCTATTCCAAGAGTTTTCTTGTTTAACAGTACCTTGCGTGGCCTGCTGCGCGGGTTCTAAGGATATTTTTTTTCGTTTATAATTCTGCCTCAGCTATAATCTGTGTCATTTTCATCAAATTCGCTCAAAGAATAGGAAAGTGACATTTTTTTGGAAACACCCTGTGCTGAAAATATATTTTTCGTTTATAATTCTGCCTCAACTATTACCTGTGTCAATTTCATAACTTCTCTTCAAAAATACGAAAAAGTACTTTTTCGACACATCCCGCCAAATAGCACTAGGGCATTGGCGGGATTCTTGTGGCGGGATTTTGACCTTTTCGGGATGCATTTTATGTAGGTATCATTCGAAATTCGGCAATTTTGCTTGTTCATATGTACATCCATTCATCCAAAAATAGACCTCGTCGCTAGAGATAATTTGTGAAATTTTGATACAGTTCCAACTGCTCCAGATCCCAATCAGCGAACACAGAACACACGTCCTTGTCTATGAGTGTTTACCTTGCACTGCTGTGTCAGTTGGTTTTAATACGTGTAAAGACCCAAGTCAAGTAAAGTAAAGTAAAATTTGGAACCAGTTTCAGCTGCTCCAGAATCCAGTCAGCGAATTTAAGCCACGGCGGCCGATTAAAGACCCAAGTCCTGATGAAATTCACAAAATTGTTTGTATCCAATTTCAATTGTTCCAGATCCCAATCAGCGAACACACGCCATTGTTTATGGTTGTTTATCTTTAGCTGCTGGGTTAGTTGGATTTTATACGCATAAAAACCCGATTCCCGACGCAAAACTCGCGAAGTTGAAATCGCAGAATGGCAAATTTATTGTGAATGACAAGCTATAGACTGACTCTGGTTTCCCGGACACTTTCACTCCCAGCAGCTATGTTTTCAGCAGACTGCGTTTCGGTAACTTATTAACGTTGAAACGTTGAACACGTTGTTCAACGCTTTCATCTTCCATGGTGAATAAGTTGTCATACATTACAAACTGAAACCGTTAGATACAATTTTGACAGATATTGCTTTAACAACATGACCTATTGAAAAACCTTTTGCATAAAAATAGTTGAAAGGGTTTTTGGTCTATGATAACAAACTTGCAGTGTTGGTATTAAACCACCAAGTTTTCAGGCTGAAGATTTAGCAATCACGGCTTCAAACCCTCGTTTTTTTATAAGTTCGTTATCATTTTCCATATCAAACATTAAAACCCATAAAACATGAATTTGGAAAATAGACCAAGTAAATAATTACCTACCATAGTATAAAGGACAACGATATCAAAGCTGATTTGATATGTTTAAGACAGATATTAAAAACTTTATGATGTATAAAATGCCCGCATTGATTACATCTGATGGTCATTAACACATGACTGCTATAGGTCACACACAAAGACCTATCGCACCGCAACCATATCATACATCATACATGCATATGTTACAACTTCATTTTATAGCATAAAAGTAAACGATGCATCACAGGCACACAGTTAAATCGTATGTAGGTTTATAAAATTCAGAGAAAACTCTTTGATAATATTCATATAAAGTATTCATCAAGTGTCACGTCTGAACGAAACTCATCAAACACAGAGATCCTTGGCATCATCATCCTTTTTAGCGCCGCACCACACTGCCTCAACCAAACTTCGCAGCATCACACTCACACAATTTCCCAACATCTGTGGGTATGGAGGTACTCATACATATATCCTGTACAGATAAATATTCATGTAAATTCAACCTCTAGCTACTTCACTTTGGCACTGTACTCTTGTGTGATCCTGATGGTTGTACCCAAAAACCATCCTTATCAATGTGGCATCGACATCAAAAATCATCACAACCACTCACCAAAACCGTATCTCATCCCTACACAGTCAAAATTATAGTACATTTATACGTCAAATTCAGGACCTCATACAAGAAGCGTTGGTGAAAAATAACCTAGCATGTGCGGTCGGGTGGATTTAATCCATCCTGATGCTATAACCATGTATACCTCCTACCTATACTATATGCCCCCGGAAAGCTTAAGCTACCTGGACCGTGTTCGGTTGATTCCATAAGGGCTCTTCTATACATACCTATTTCGATGCATGGCAAAACTGAATTTCATTGCGGTCATCAAACAGGAAGTAGGTACTGGGGACTCCAAAGTACAATCGATATTATATTATGTGTATAGCTATCTCTTTCCTATCTATAGATTTGCCTTTGTATATATGGTCTGGTGTACAGGGATTTGTAAAACCACCGCTCGGGTTTCTCTCAAAGCGAAGATTATGATTTCAATTAATGATTTTACCTCTTCCATCAACAGCAGTAGTAGCAGCCTAGCAGCAGCATCAGAAGTTACTTGAAATTGAGCGACAAAGGGTTGAATGTTGGCCCGGAAATGTGGTTAAATTCCACATCCTCTTTTTGCCGATTGAAACTTCTCTGTCAGTGCCCCCAAAAATATACCACTTTATCCCTTTCTATCTCTCTCTCTCCTCACACCCTACCTTCCTCGCATGAATTTTTGACCGTCTGTGGTTGTAAACATTCGTTAGTTTGCTATTCATCAACAGGAAAGGAGAAAATTACGATGTACGAGTATAAACAACAAAACCACAATCTAATAAACTTCACAAAACACGAAAAGTATACCGTTTTTCACCTGTCGCTGTCATCGCATGGTGGATAAAGTGTCAAATGCCAGAAATAATGTCATCAATTCACTGAAAATAAAAACTGAAACTGAACTGAACTGAAAGCAATCCCACTCGTCCTTCGATGTATAATTGTTTTTTCGTTTGACAGCAAATGATAATAGCAATTTATTGTCGCAAAGTGAGAAACACACAAAACATCCATTTAAAGAAGAGGGATACAAGTAGAACAAAAAAATGTCCTTCTGTCAGTCATCACATGTCACATCCCATGGCCTGTTTTTGTTTTTTTTTTTTTTTTTTAAGTTTCAACTCTCATTCTTTCAATTGTCTGCCACACATAAACAGTTGGTGGAATTTCTATTGTTTCCAATTTTTTTTTTTCGTGCAACAAAGACTTCAACTAGGTATTTGATTTTCGTATACTAAGCGAGTTTTCTTGTCGTTTCATTGTTTGATTTCATAATAAATTATTATATAATGTTCAGTTGACATATTTTTATTTTTGAAATGTTTGATGTGAAAAGATCTATGTCGGCGGTAAAGAAAACTTAAAACGGGATCCTTATTTGAAGCACATTATGTCGAATACATTATGAAAAGAACGTTACGTGACACGTGTACACGTTACGATATGGTTGCATTATGTACGTTGGGTACGTTCAATAACAAAAAAACCGGCACTCGGAAGAACGTTTATCTTAACAGTAAACCCTTGATATTTGTATGTCAATCAAACGTTCGCGAGCACAGTTAAGGGTCTTAAAGCTTCTTCACAGTGGATTTTATAATGAAGAAATTAGTCGCTCCGTCATTCTGATTTCATTCGGATCACTTCAAAGATACATTGTCTATAGCATGCCACTTTTACCGTTGGATAAAAATTTTCCAAGTCAACCTCCCTTGCAGATCTTTCTGGGAGGACATGAATCGATCAATTTTTATACCGAGCGACGCACGGACTAAAAATAGATGCTCGTCAACTGGTTTGCCCTAAACGACGAAATGCTCCCCGAACTTGTTCGTGCTCGCTATATTTTCGTCGTGTAGGGGCTGGTTCGCGAACGGTTCGCTGTTGGCGAAAAATTTCAATTTTGTGTTCGCCGTGTAGGGCCATGTTCGCGAGCAAACCTTAATTTTTTGCATTGAACGTCGTTGAGTGCATATCACGGATTAAACACAATGGCCACAGTCAGCCGCGATTTTATCGATGTTTATTCTTTGAAGAATCTGATCGAAATGAATGTTCGCCAAATGTGTTCGCCGTGTAGGGAATATGGCAAACGAACAAGTTCGGCAAGCATGTTCGTCCAATTTTTATTCGAAGCCAGTTGAAGAAGTGTCGCACGATTCTAGACTCACGTGGTATCACAATACAGGTAGATCAACTTCTGACCTAAGTGTCTGTCTTAGTCCGTCAGTCACTTTGGTTTATATTCAAGGACTTTTTGAGCAAGGCCATTGGTGTCTATCCGGTCTACATGACCCAGCCACCTCAGTCCTTAAAATTATACTTTTTTGGCTCGGTCGATGTTGCTGTACCCATATAGTTCGTTAGTAACGAGTGTTTTTTTCAGACGTGTGGTTTTCAATCTGGCAATACTTTTTTCGGAGTTGGTCTTTTTGACAGCTGTCACTTGATTTATGCTCAGTTTGGTTTGCCATTTCATAATAAAAAGACTTACTCCTTAACAACTCTTCCAAATTGTGCCCAAATGGGCCAAAAACATGATTGCCGTTGATCCCAATTTTCATAAGCTAAATGCCATCAATTTATTGAAGGAAACTTTTGGTGAGCGCATTATCTCACGTCGTGGGTCTTTGGCGTGACCTCCAAGATCGTGCGATTTAACACCGCTGGACTATTTTTTGTGGAGTTATGTGAAGTCGCTTGTCTACGCAGATAAGCCCGAGATTGCCACCTTTGAAGAGAATATTCGGCGCGTTATTGCTCACATACGGCCCCAATTGCTGCAAAAAGCGTTCGAAAATTGGACCTCGGCTGGAATTTATTCGAGCCAGCCGCGGCGGCCACTTGCCCGAAATCATTTTTAAAACATAATGGCAAACCCTTATCTTTATTATAAAGCTTAACTCTTGGCCATAACATTAAATTATATGCGTTTTATTTCTTCTTGAAAACCACACGTCTAAAAAAAACATCAGCGATGCTGGATGGACTGATCCGGAT
This sequence comes from Leucozona laternaria, assembly GCA_932273885.2. Lineage (NCBI taxonomy): Eukaryota > Metazoa > Arthropoda > Insecta > Diptera > Syrphidae > Leucozona > Leucozona laternaria. The sequence goes on from OW026366.1 coordinate 50,103,510, forward strand.
CTACTTCGATACTCTGCTCCACAGCAGCAATATCGTCTTCGGTGCGCACTGTGCGGCGTCTCTGGTGTGAAACCGATCCATGGTTGCTCGAATTTATGAGATTTTGCGATTATGTCGACCGAATATTGGACGCAGCACGCGAAGCGTCGCGTGAACCGAACCATTATTTTGTTAATAAATTTGTACGATTTGCAAACGTTGTTCAGGAGTAAGTCCATTAATTATGAAATGGCAAACCAAACTGAGCATAAATCAAATGACAGCTGTCAAAAAGACCAACTCCGAAAAAAGTTTTGCCAGATTTAAAACCACACGTCTAAAAAAAACACCCTTTATATGACATCAAATTTGGCCTTCATTAATCGTGAAAACCAGCTTCTTCGATTCCGTCTCAATACTCACAAAAGCCTCACTGACATCACGATTCCCAGCTTTCCTGCACATTTTACCTCTTTTACCCTATTTAATATTCGAATTTCAAAATATCCCGACCTTTTGAGGGCCGACAAAAAATTGATGACAATGTTTTGTTATGTCAATACCTTCTTTTTTTAATCTCTTCAACGTTTTGTAGATTATTTCCTGAATAAACAGGATAATATTGATTAAAATCAAAAATTAATCCTATACCTATGCTTCTATGTATAGGTACATTTTGAAACGAAATCCGATTATTTTCTGTATGGTTCCCATACAATTCAAAAACATCAAATAGGCAATAATTAAATCCAAATGAAATTCCCGTTAAATTTATTTTATATGTTGTAGAATCCAATATGCAAAATGGATTAGGTCCTTTACCTGGTGCATAATAATAATTATTCAGCGCCACTTTCTACTCAATCTATACCTATACTGCTATACTCGTATAAAATTCATACTTTATATGCCGCCCACTCACGTGGCATCAATATAATTATTACATCTCTCTCACACACATGTTCAAAAATCTATAGTGGGCCTGCGTATGTTGTTGTTGTTTTTACTCCTACCTATTTTAAATGTTTGAATATTTTATGGAAAGTAGCCTGCAATGAATATAGAATGCATAATGCAAGTGAATCCTTCATCAACTTTGTGAAAAGTAGCTAGGAAAAGCATCAGCAGCAGCAGGAGAACCATCATCACTCATCTATGTTACATCGTCAGCATAAGCATCAGCATCAGTTCAGGAACTGAGAAGCATCAACATCATCATCAAATCAAATTCACGTCGTGCTTATAACCCCTCCACATGAGAGGAATAATAATAATAATAGATCAGGGAGTCCCGGATTATCCTCATTTGCATCATCGAATCTAATCATTTATCCACATCGTCGACATAAAGTATATATCCGTATATGCTCGTATAGGGAGAGGAGTTGGAAAAATTGGGCACGTTGTGTTTTCACTCTGAGTATAGCTGGGCTGATGCGATGGTAGAAGTTGAACCTTTTTTTGGGGTTGAGTCTGTTTTTGATGTAAAGTGAGTTGGAAAACGTGACACAGATGCTAAGAATAGTTTGTGTCGTGTCATTGTCGTGTGTCGTCTGGGCGGAAAAGGTCGATTTCCTGACCATCGTGTGCAGAATATTGCATATTGTCTCCAGTAAAGAACTAACATTCTCTGCTTATACCGAAACATCAGTATTACTGATTGGATTAAGCTAAGGGCCGCTATCATGAGTATATCATATATAGACCCTGACATTCTACAAACACCACGTGCAGCTTTGGATTGGCATAAATGAAAAAAAAGATTGAGGTTTATTTATTTACGTCACCTAAAGTGTTTTTAAAGAGAATAAGCTCTTGTAAGCTTGTTTTATTTTCAAATACACAAGCAAAACAGCTTAAATTGTTGCCATCGGTTTGGTAAGGATGAAGTTTTTGAAATTTTATTCTTTTATCCAGACGGAAGAATGTAAAAAAAAAAAAATAGATGGTTCTTTTTTTTCGTTTAAGAGGTTCATAATAATAATGGGTGATTAATGGGTGATTTTTTAAGAGGTTTAGAACTTTTTTTAAAAAAAAAACACAAAAAATTCAAAAAAATGAATAAAATATTTATTTGAATCGATAGTTTGAACCTTGCAATTTAATGTTTAAAGATAATTTCATGCAAATGTTGACCGCGGCTGCGTCTCAGGTAGCCCATCCGCTGAGTCCAATTTTGGCATACTCTTTCACACATATCGGCCGGTATCTCACGAATGAATGCATGGATGTTGGCTTCCAGTGCGTCAATCGAAGCGGGCTTGTCCCTATAGACATTAGCCTTGACATACCCCCACAAAAAATAATCTAATGGTGTCAAATCGCACGATCTAGGCGGCCAATTGACCGGCCCGAAACGTGAAATTAACTGTTCACCAAACTCGCCTCGCAATTGCGCCATTGTTTCGCGTGCTGTGTGGCATGTGGCACCGTCTTGTTGAAACCACATATCATGCAAGTCAAGAACTTCCATTTCGGGCAAAAAAAAGTTTGTTATCATCGCTCGGTAGCGATTCGCATCATCTTTGAAGAAATATGGCCCAATAATGCCGCCGGCCCATAAACCGCACCAAACAGTGGCTTTTTCGGGATGCATTGGTAGCTGTTGCAATGCTTCTGGCTGATCTTCACGCCAAATGCGGCAATTTTGCTTATTTACGTACCCATTCAACCAAAAATGAGCCTCATCGCTGAACACAATTTTTCGATAAAAAAGCGGATCCTCGGCCAGCTTTCCAAGAGCCCATTCACCAAAAATTCGGCGTTGTGGGAGGTCGGCTGGCTTTAGTTCTTGCACCAGCTGTATCTTAAAAGGCTTTACGCCCAAATCCTTCCGCAAAATTTTCCACGTAGTGCTGTAAAAAAGGCCTAACTGCTGGGAACGGCGCCGAATCGACATTTCGCGGTCTTCTGTCACACTAGCTGATACGGCCGCAATATTTTCTTCACTACGCACAGTACGTAAACGTGTTGGTGGTTTAATGTCCAACAAAGTAAATTTGGTGCGAAATTTGGTCACAATCTTCCGAATAGACTGCTCAGAAGGTCGAGAATGCCGATCATAAAATGGAAGCAGCGCGCGATGAACATTTCGAACCGAGCACGAATTTTGATAGTAAAATTCAATAATTTGCAAGCGTTGTTCATTTGTAAGACGATCCATGGTTAAATTGCAAACCAAACTGAAGCTGTTTGACAGTGACACAAGGTACTAAACACACGTCAGCTGTCAAAACCAGTGTTGCCAAAACCAAACCAGCTAAAAAATCACCCGTTATATACTTTTTATCCTCCTAGCGTTGGGCGCCATCTCGAATTATAAGTAGATTGGTTTTTGTCAAATAACCCGGTCATTTTCAAGTATTGAAGGAAAATGCTTAAAACAAAAATTGTTCGAAATTTAATTCTCTACAACTTTTGTCATGACAGTTTTTTCTCTACGACTGATATTTTTCGACTTAATCCGTAAAATAAGAATACTGCAGTATTATTTACTTTGTTTTAAAGTGAAGTTGAGACTTGAAATCTGTCCACACACTCTTCGTTTGAAATGCTTCACCAAATTCGTGTCAAAAATCATACACATTATAAAATATAAAAACAACAATCTGACACTCCCATCTTGTCGATTAGGTCCATATATTTATTTTTAATAAATAAAGACCTCATACTTTTAACAAGAGTGAAAGACCGGTTTTTTTTGTATTTCATTTAAATGGATGTACATTCGGACTAGATTAATCATCCTATTTTCGGGGTTGCATCCGAGTTTACACCTGCAATATATTTTTTAGTCAATTTAGATCTCCATTCGACCCTTAATTAACTTCGAATTAACTCAGCAGATTTAGTAAGAGCGATTTCCATTATTTCTCATTTTCGATTTTGATAGCTTTTTGATAACTCAAAGTAAAAGTTAATTCTCCACTGCAAAACTACTTCAGGAGTTAAATCGGGGTTAGTTTATTTGCAGGGTTAAGGCCCGTTTTTCTGTGCGAGATTAAACCCAAGTAACATCGTTAGAGCTATTTGAAGCAAAACTGTTTTTCAACAGCTCCAAGATAGTGAAATCGAAAGCTATAGCTCTGTAAGAGATTATTTCACAGCTCCCTACATTGAATTTGAAAATAATGCTCTATAATTGAAAATTTACAACACTTTCAGCTCTATTAAATTTACGACGCTTACAGATTTAAAAATATGCTCCTTAAGGCAGTTTATAAGATCTTGAAACGAGCAAACTCTCAATATCAGCATACTTAGGGACATTGTAGAGCTGCTTACAACACATGCGTAAAATACTAACGCATGTTCTTTCGAAATGTCAAAAATAGCATTAACAGAGCTACACTGAAAGCGGCTTTAGAGTGGAATTACTAATATTCTCACACAACTAATGTGGTGTCATCAACAGAGCTACAATAAAGCACATATAGAGCCGAATAAATACTAATCCTCTTTTGAAACGATTCTAGGTACCACTTATATTAAAGGGTGTTACAAACTAGAATACAAACAAAAATTATTTCAACTGGAAAACTTACAATAGTTGAAAATTAATTAATTCCCTTATCTTTGTTAACTTAAGATTCGAATAAGACATGGAATTCACAATTTTTTTTATTAAAATAAATTAACTATGCTGTTTCCTAAAAAAATTAAATCATAAATAAATAAATTAATTAAGGCGCTTACAAAACCATATACACTTCAATGGCAAGTACTCTTTGAACTAAAAGTTATTTCTATAATTTAGATTTTCTATAATTTAGATTTACATAACATTCTCTAACTTTCAATTCCCAAAACACCCTATTTTCTACAAAGCCCTGAACAAAAAATTGTTTCATTGCTGCAAATAGCTCTACAATAACAGAACAAAACACTCAAAGCGATATTGCAGCTCCATTGAAGAGAAATTCCGTCCATATTAAAAAACATGGCGACAGAAATGAAAATTATTTGATTTATTTGTTTTCTTTCATTTTAATACATTTAATCTTCGCTTTCAATATAAAACACAATATCTGTTGCAATGTAAAAAAAATATTTTATTTCGTGCTTCGATATATTTATTAAACAAATTTTTACATTTTTCAACTTATTTTTTTTTCATATTATATACAGCGTAATATAAAAAATTTGGAAGGCGCGTTATAATTTTGCGAAGTACTTCCAAAACATTTATGAAAAAACTAAGCGCGCACTTAAAATTCACTGGCATTAAACCGAAAAATATTAATTAGATACATTATTTTCCCAATAGGAATAAATATTAACTAGCTTGTTGACTTCACAATAAATGAAGTTTACGCTTCCTACCATTACAAACATATAACTATTATATTTATTTATCATTTGAATTTCACAAACTAATACAAACAAAAAGCTGTCAAAAGTGCTCCTTTTAGGATTTCATATGAACATACTTAAGAGCTTCAAAGCCACCATAGTCACTGATAACAAGCTGATTACGAGCTAAAATGTGCTCTCAAACTCAATGATTTAGCTGTGAGCAAGCCCTACAATTGCTCTAAGGGTGCATCTAGAGCTCTTTCTTAAATAAACGAGCCTTAAGATAAGCTCTGGAAGCGCTGTTAAAGCATTTAAACAGCTAAAATTGTTTCTTGGGAAGTCAGACCGGAGTTAACTAACCAAACTTGGTGAGTTAGTTCTGGTTTTACTGATTAGACGTATTTGATTTAGGCTGAGTATTTTAGTGGTGAGTTAAACCAGAATTAGCTTACTCTAAAAGTAAATCAAACCACAGTGAACTGTGGAAGCAGTTTTTCGGTGGAGAATGCATGCGTACCATGCGTACAACTTGGAGGATAAAACATCGAAAGCATCTGTTCAGTTAATCTTGATTTAACTCACCAAATTTGATGAGTTAACTCGGGTTTTACATTAATCTCGCACTAAAAAACTTGACAAAATTAATGAAAATTGGTTCACTAAATTTCACTGATTTGTGGAAGCTGAATTAAGTGTACACGTGAATTTTTGCCTATTCCAAAACCAGTTTGAATGTGACCGTCGCACAGTGGTGTCTATGTTGCATTTCGGCGACAAAAATCATTTCTCTTCTTCAAATTTTTCAAGAAAATTTTATGAAATTTGGTACACTTAATAATCCAATGCATTCACTGTCACTGCCATTTTTTATAAAACCAGTACAAATTTTACCTTCGCACAGTGGCATCTTAGTTAAATGTTAAGAATTTTGGAGACAAAAATCATTTCCCGTCTCCAATTCTTGATGAAAATAAATAAAATTCGCTCCACTTAATTATTTGGGGACGCTGAAATCAGTGTCAATGCATATTTTAACACCATGAGAATTTTAGCGTCGCACAGTGGTGCATATATTGCATTTTGGTGACAAAAAACATTTCCGCTCTGCGATTCTTGATCAGAATTGATGTAATTTGATAAATTTAATGATCCAATGAATCCACTGTCATTGCTTATTTTTTGTTCAAAATGGAAGCTTTAAAACAACTGTTAAATTACCTTTTTTTTAAACAAATGAAACATTCTTATTATTCTTTGTAGCCACAAAATTCAGCTGACAGTTGACAGCTGCCAAAATCGTTTACAAAGTGACGTTTTACAAATAGGTACCTACAGCCAAATGTCAGAATTTTTAATCTGACGTCAGATTCCAATACAGCCACCCGGAAGAATGACAACCTTCTTAAATCCTATTATTTTATATTATTTCAAGTGGGCTGGATCTTTCAACCGTCAAAAATAGCCAGATTTGCGCTTAAAATAATTTTCAATAAAAAAAAATATCAAAACAATATGACATAAATTACTTCTACATTTTTGGAAACATTGCTAGATAAACTTCTTCAACAGAGATGCTATTTTTCAAAGATTTTTTGTCTTTTTGATAGGGAATTCAATCCTTGAGCTAAAAAAAAAAAAAAAAAAAAAACAATTTTAATTATTTTCTAAAGCAATGTTTTAGGATATTCTGAACCCACCCACCAATATGAATTCTCTTAATTCTTCTGTTTAAGATGAAGATCGTATGAGAGCATCCCAGGACTTTAAAGAGACATGAAATAGAAAGGATACAAAACGTCTCGGTAAATTACATGTCCAAAAGTAGATTAATCAATCAAAAAGGGACACAAAATTTATTATACATAGTAAAATTGGAACATTCCTTTTCTATATTCAATGTATGTATATTGTACAGAGATAGTATACTGTAGGTACTGTGAATGGATCAAGAAAAGGATAAAAAAGGATAATCGAGTTATGAGAGAGTTCTCTATAGAAGTAATCCCTGGAGACATTAACTGATGCAGGTACATATATGTACTCGTAGTAGGAATATGCGGTGGGTCAAAAATAAACATTTTTTTTTGTTCCTTGCCTTAAGGACATGCTTTATTATGACAATATGTTGGATTAATGCGAAGATATTTGTGAGCGTTCTGCTTGCTTGGGTAGGAATTATTTATAATGAAGAAGGCATACATCATTGGAAGAGTATTTTTGAGCAGATTAGTTACTATGGTGACAAAATCTTTCAAAGAAGCTCCTGTGAAGCAGACCGGAAATAATTATTTACCCAAGGCGCACGTAATTCTTATTTTTTTTTCTTTTAAATACTTAAGTCAAATTTTGTTTATAAAGGGTGTTTTTTTTAGACGTGTGGTTTTCAATCTGGCAATACTTTTTTCGAAGTTGGTCTTTTTGTCAGCTGTCACTTGATTTATGCTCAGTTTGGTTTGCCATTTCATAATGAATAGACTTACATACTCCTGAACAACGTTTGCAAATCGTGCAAATTTATTACCAAAATAATGGTTCGGTTCACGCGACGCTGCAGCGTACAATATTCGACATAATCGCAAAATCGCATAAATTCGAGCAACCATGGATCGGTTTCGCACCACGTGTAGAGATAGTGTGAAGATGAGTACGGAGGGGAGTGAATGGGAATTTAAGGTATTGGGAGCCTCCCTGAACCATCTTGAATTCTTTATGAATTTCAGAATGCTTCCCAGTGGCAAGGTTAAGATGCCGCACAGTCCACCAAAAAAGTATTCTGCGAGGTTAGTTGTCCTATTTCTGGCTAGGATGATTTGACTGCTCTTCCACCTCTTCATCTAATTGACACTCACTACATAAGTCAGATTTGCTTTTGCCCATTCTGCTCATTTGAGTTCTCATTGAGTTTTAACCCGTTAGGATTCCAATTTGAAGGGATAGTTGAGGCCTGCTTATTCTGAGATTTTTTTTTCTTAGAGATATTCGGCCAAACATTTCTTGAAACCCGACAAGTGTCCATCAGTGAAAACCATCTGTCGTTTGTTACTTTGAGGCAGCTTGGGTGAATTCTATTCTTTTCTAGCTCCAGTGGCATGAGTACCGATTATTCGATTTGGCTTCGATCCAAAGATGACCCGTTTTTGGCCCTTTTGATTGCTAGTTCGAGACGCTCTTCTAACCTCTAAGCTAATTCAAAATACAGGTTTACAAAGTTCGAAATGAATAAGTTCTAAATCTAAAACACAACTGTTATAAAGTTTTTGTTTATTAGGGGATAGCAAAACTTTCCCAACATTTTTTTTTCCAAGGGCCTCACAAGTATTTCGCATGTTTTTCTCTTCTACATTTTCACTACGGACAACTTTCGAGGACTTTGAGTAAATTTAGCAAAAAATTACAACCTTTTCTGGTGATTTACTGATTTGTTTGAATAGAGTACTGTGGCCAAATTTTCCTTAACGGCTTATGAACCTTTTCCATACTGTTTTTTTTTGGTCTCAAAAAAAAATAAAAAAGTTATAAAGAAAATTGACCTATCCACTTAGGCTGCAGTTGATGGAATTTAAATATCCAAAGAGATGCTCTTATTAGAGAGACAGTACCTACCCCTGTAAAAAAAAGAAAACCCACAAAAATCCAAAGTTCCCATGACTTTCGACTTTGCTATTTTACAGGCTTCTTTGAAAGGTGCAAACTGTAATGGTTTCACCAACTAAAAATAAAATTTTGCATTTGTAAACTCACTTACCCACTAACTTAAGGTGGCGCCACATTCGCTAATAGTGTACCAGGTAAATATTAGGGCCTCAACCAACAAGCTTTTTCCTGGCAGCTAGTTTGCCCAGTTTCGCGCGCAAAGTTGGTTGAGTTCGTCTGAGTTACCTTAGTTACGATCTTCCTCTTCTGCGCCATCTTTTAACTCAGTTAATTGACTGACTGACCCCGCATCAGGGGTGGATGTGGTATAAGGCGAAATTGGCATTTCTTAGTATGGCTGCTGCTTGAACGTTAAAATGGAATAGTTTGTTGAACTTTACACCGAGTTACTTAACATCTCTTTTGGTTGACAGTTGCGTTCGATCGGGTTGGTTTATCTTGATCGTTCTGCAGTTTTTTTATGATGGGCTTTCCCTTTCCGAGTCGGTGGTCGTCTGAAGCAGAGAAGTTCAGATTTGATACAGTTAATTTTTATGACCCATCTCTAATAGAACTCATGTTGTCGTATGTGGGCTTTAACTCTTTGGACAGCTAAGATTGGTGATAGAGATTTGGCGTGTGCGTGCGTCAGCAAACAATGTTTTGGGCATTTTCAGGTTGAAGCTATTTGGATAGGAATGGTCCAAGTTTAGATCCTTGCGCAACTCCGGCCTCGTTGTTGATTAACGATTTCCTATCTGGAAAATGTGCAATGGAGAAAGCTATAAATAATTTTAATTAGTGAACTTGAAAATCTGAGTTGATAAAGTCTATAAATTAGCCTTTCGATCCATATATTATCGAATTCTTTTTGAATGCCGAGAAGGCACCCTAAAGTGACTTGGTTACTGTGTTGAGTGAGAGTAACATTGTTCTGGAGGTAGACTATAAGATTGACGATTTACAATCATAGGTTTAAGAGTCTTGACGTAGTGGCATTTGAAAAATTATACTATCAAATTAAATAAGTCAATAAATTCTTTAATTTTTATTTCATTTGAAAAGTTTTTAAATAGGTTAGTTGTGTCTTAAGATCGAAGATTTATAGATACCTACATTAAGGAACTTGTTGTTGAGTCACCAAATTCCGAACTAACAACCTTGCTTATGTTTAATCAAAAAATATAATAATAATAAAAAATAATATCTGCAATATATGTATACTTTTTAATGGAAGTATAAAGTTTAACTTGTTAAGTTAAGTTTTGGGTCGCATTTCGTATTTAATGAAGCTATTAAATAAATTAACTAAATCTAACAGTAGGCATACCTATATAACTACAGAAAAGTTAAACAATTCCCATTCAAAGCATAAATCTCCCAGTGTGCAGGGTGTTTAATTTTCATCATAAGATATATTTAAGTTCAATATAAAGGGTGTTTTTTTAGACATGTATGGTTTTCAAGAAGAAATAAAACGCATATTATTTAATGTTATGGCCAAGAATTTAGCTTTATTATAAAGATAACGGTTTGCCGTTATGTTTTAAAAATAATTTCGGGCAAATGGCCGCCGCGGCTGTCTCGAATAAATTCCAGCCGAGAGGCTCAATTTTAGACCACTTTTTGCAACAATGGCCCCAATTGTATGTCAGCAATAACGCGCCGAATGTTCTCTTCCAACGCGTCAATCGTCTTGGGCTTATCTGCGTAGATAAGCGACTTCACATAACCTCACGAAAAATGGTCCAGCGGTGTTAAATCGCACGATCTTGGAGGCGACGCCACAGGCCCACGACGCGAGATAATAGGCTCACCAAAAGTTTCCTTCAATAAATTGATTGTTTCGTTGGCTGTATGGCATGTAGCTCCGTCAGGTACGAAAAAGTCATTAATCATGGCTCTTTAGCGTTCCCCATTGACTGTAACATTATGGCCGGCTTCATTTTTGAAGAAATATGGACCAATGATTCCCTCTGCCCATAGAGCACACCAAACAGTGACTTTTTGAGGATGTAACGGCGTCTCAACAATGGCTTGTGCTTTATGTTCACTCCAAATACGACAATTTTGCTTATTAACGTACCCATTCAACCAAAAATGAGCTTCGTCGAATATTTAACGCAGCGCGCGATGCGTCGCGCGCACTGAACCATTATTTTGGTAAAAAATTTGCACGATTTGCAAACGTTGTTCAGGAGTATGTAAGTCTATTCATTATGAAATGGCAAACCAAACTGATCATAAATCAAGTGACAGCTGTCAAAAAGACCAACTCCAAAAAAAGTATTGTCAGATTGAAAACCACACGTCTAAAAAAAACACCCTTTACTAGTTTATGGGTAGGATTTGATTCGTCCCAAGCTATCAAAACAATTTATACCGAAATTATATGTTAGAACAAAGTAACATAATATCTTTTTTTTTTCTTGTTTTTATTACCCAACCAATCAACCAACGATTGATATGGTTTCTTGCTTATCCACAACGTGCGTCTTCGTCGTGGTAGACTTACCAAACATATAGAACACCTTAAGGCAGCACATTTCAATGCATAATTAATGCGTAAGCACACACTTTGTTATACCTACATATACGGAGGGCCATTGAAATTTTGTGCGTATGTCCGTATGAGTATATAAAAATTCTGTAAGTTGGAGCCATTAACCTACTTTGAATAATTCAAGGCATATCGATTAATTTAATTCGTATAATATATATTCCCAATTGAAAACCCTCTACACACCTAATACATCACATACCTATGTGTAGGTACTTATAGCCTTGAAACTCTCACATCAGATTCAAAGATGCTTTCCTTATTTCCTATTTTGTTCTTCAATTTCTCATTTTATCTCTCATATAAGCTAAGCTAGCTACGGTTAATTTTTTTTTTTTTTTTCATTTTTATTCCATTCTTTTAAACTTTTTCCTTGTGATGTTTATACTATAATGCGCATTGATGGCATTAAGGATTTAAAGGTCTCTAGATATAGATATTTTAGAAGAAATAAAGAATCATTATGAAATAATATGTAACATAAGCCGTGGTGGTTTAAAGTAGGAGGGTGGAAAAAAATGTCCTTGAAGTTTCAGGAATGTTTTTTTTTTAATGTTGAATAAGAATCTCAGGAAATCGCATTTAGCAATGTTCGTATATTAAATAAAAGTCATACACACATATCCTTCTATAAACCTATCTTGGGTTAATTCTTGAATTTATATATCGATATATATTTACTTTTTTCCTTTACATACAACCATATGTATAGGTACTTTTCTTTTATTGTTATTGCATTGTAAGACAAAGCGGCTAGGTGGAAATTGAAGTTAGTTCCCTCTTACATAGCTTTAGATTCAACGAAGACACACAAAAGACAACTACTGGTGTGTGTGTGGTGTACGTCTAATAAAGTTTGTTTAATTTTGTGGAACATGTTTAGGTCTTGTGCTTTTGTATTTAACCAAAGATGTGTCATTTGGATAGCTTTAAATAAATATTCACCATCTTTACAAATTTTAATCAACTTAAATAAAGTTGAAATGGAAACTCTAGGAACTTAGCACCTTATATAGGGGATATTCGAAAAAAACCTCAGTAATTTGGTCATAAATAATCAACTATTTTCAGTAATTAAAAGGTAGTTAAAGTTTTGTAAGGTCATTCCCTCATTTGTGGGATATTCAAAAAAAAAAAACTCAAATTCATTGGAAAAATTCTATGCTGAACAATTACTACAACTAGTTCAGCTCTAATTGGGATTAAGTGGCCGTTCAAATAGTTGACTTTTTTCAAATATCCCACAAATGGGGTTTTATAATTTTTTTAAGAACCCCATATGTAGGATATTAGGAAAAATCGAATCTAAAAAATGAAAAACTTATTCAAGGTCGCAGATATTTTTAAGGACCTTAATTGGGGGATATTCGGAAAAAAGATTTCTATTTAAAAGATCAACTATTTGCAGAAATTGGAAAGCCATAGATTTTTTCTAATGATTTTTTAAGTTTATTTTTGCGAATATCCCACAAGTGAGGTGCTTAAGATCTCGAATGACCATGAAAAACTTATTCCATTGATTACAAATTTTGTATGGCTTATCAATTACTGAAACAGGTTGACCATTAAATGACCATATTTTAATGAATTTGTTTAATTATGGATTTTGCGAATATCCCACAAATGAGGTGCTAAAAATCTTATGAACTTGCAAAACTTTGAACTTTGGTTAGGTATTTTTATGACTAACCAATTTATATTGAAACTATTAGTTGATATTTTATGAAGATTTAATGGTTTTTTTAAATGGCGTATTTTGTTCGAATATCCCACAAATTACAATCTGAACGATATTAACAAACATTTTATTAAAATCTTTGGCTGTACAGTTACTGCAAAACTAGTTGCTGTTTTAAATTTAAATTTTTTTATCCGAATATCCCATAATTGGGATGCTAACAATCTCAACGAAGCGACTTTGAAAATTCATATAAACAAATCTATGGCTGTCCGATAACAGAAACTAATTGACCATTTATGAACATGTAGTAAAATTTCAGATGATTATGTATGTATGTATTTTTTGCAAATATCCCACAAATGAGGTCCTTCCAATCTCAACTACCTTAAACTTTAAAAACTTTTAAAAAATCTATGTCTGGACAATTACTGAAACTAGTTCAGATTTAATTAAGATTTAGTGAACTTCCAGATAATAAATATATTAAGGTATGTATTTTTTGCGAATATCCCACAAATGAGGTCCTTACAATCTACACGACCTTTATCTTTAAATACTCGTAAAAAAAACTATGGCTTACTAATTAATGAAACTAGTTGACCTCTTATGAAGATTCATTGTCCTTTCAAATGGTATTTTTTTCGAATATCCCACAAATCAGTTCTATGAGGATTTCGTGGACTTTCTAATAGTAAAATTTTTTCGTATATCCCACATGTGAGGTTCAGAAATATTTAAATTTCCTGCTCCGGAAATTGCTACAAACTAAATCTCTACAATATTTTTTTATGGAAGGATAATGTGGCATAAACAAACTTAATTCAACACATGCAGCTAAAACCTTTGCCTACCCAAAAGCCACACTCGTTAAAAAAATTCCCATCCTGAAAAATGCAAAAAAAAATCCCAAGAATTTCCATACCCAATCTTACAAAATCACAAACCTCGAGAAGAAAAAAAAAATACAAAGATCTAATGTTCCTAATATTGTTGTAACCATGTTTGAGATGTCCTTGTAAAAGCCATTATCATCACCTTTACCCCCCCCCCCCCCTCATATACCCTCATTGATGTCTTGTATGTCGTTCTGGTCTCCTCTAACAAAAAGGCTGGTGCCTCATAAAATGTAACACGAGCAGCATGGTTTGCACAAAAATATCTTCTACAACCCATAAAAGTATATAGATATAGATAAATCTAAAAACCAAAAAAAAAACCACCAGGATCTCATCAAACCCCAAACCAGAAACAAAAATCCTTGCAGGAAAAAAAAAATATATGTTCACAGATTTGTTATTAGAAATAAAAATAAAAAAAAAGAAATTCACATTTTTGTCTCCCTACGGTTTTTTTTTCTTATTTTTTTCCTACATATCGTTGTCATTATTGATGTTGTAAAAAATGTTCATTCGTCTATCTCTATGCGAACATCGTTCAAGACGTCTAGCGAATTGCTCAGGGCTGGACTAAGTTATATGAGAATACCCCCATACATAATTGAACGTTTGATAACTAAAAATCGATCTCGAAAGTTCAGTAAAACTCATCGCTAAAACCTTTTAAGGTTGGGTGGTTAATTAGAGTAACCACCTTTTAACCATAGATTTTTGGATGTGCGCCATCTATCGATTGTTATTTAAAACTTAAATGACTATTTGAATCCTATGTGTGAAAAATATACGTAAGAGTGGCGCACAATCTTAACTATTATGCCAATAATTTGAAATTTAAAATCTTGCTGTTACCATTTTGTATAACAGTTCTACAAAAATTTTAAAAACCTCAAGATGAAATATTCTAACACGTTTTTAGTATAGGTACCATTGTTGTTTTGTTTATCATCTATGTATTCCAAGCAAAAAAAACGTTCACCATAATGCTTATTTTCGGAAATATTACCGAATTTACAGGTGGTTAGTTGTGGTAACCACTGATCAAATAGTAATTTTTCTGGGTTTTAATTATCAGTTGATAGTTTTTACGTGATTTATATATATCTTATAGTTAGGTTAAGGTTCTAAGACACTAAAAACTAAGATATGAATCATTTGCCAAGGACTAGTAGCTCGAGCTTATGAGAACAAGCTTAGGTCCGGTTTCACCTGAAGCAAGTATGGCTCTAGGGCAAGTAGACTAGGCAAATAAAAGAAACTAATAGTTTTTCTAGAACTCCGTCTATAAAAAAGTCACCATCAACCAACTATAGAATTATTTTATGAAGAATTTGCAATTGTAAAACTAAAGAAACTGGCAGTGCAGAGTTCGTCTTTCTTCACACAAGAGAATGACATGTTGCCAAGATTCAAGATTTACATACACCTGAATAAAACTTTGCTTTAAGGTAGTTTCAATATTAAAATAAATGTTTGATAATAATATTAATATAGGCTGTTGATAAGCATCTCTTTTCATTCCTATAGTCACGGTGGTTACTAATGCTAACCACCAACGTTTTTCTTCAAAAAAATCGAGTTGATTTTGTGTGCTATAAATTTTTAATTTTACCATAATTAGTTGCCAAGCACTTAATTTCGTACTAATTTTAATTTTATATTAAAGCTTGACTTAAAAATTAAAATTGATAATTCATAAGCTTGAAAGTTGAGTCCTCCAAATGCATTTTTCTGGGAGCACAGCTTCTACACTTTATCATCTAGCTCGTAATCTATAATTTTGTTGGAAGAAACATTACAGCAAAAATTGTAGCTTATGAAATTCTACACAAAAAAGACTATGACTAATAGTTTTTGAGAAAAACGTACGCAAACGCGTTCAATAGCTAACCCCTGTGACGCGGGGAACTAATAACTGTTATTGAAACGTTTGCGCAAGATTTTCTCAAAATCTATTGCTCTTGCGAAAAAAAGGGTTATAATATTTTTTGTGTAGAATTAAATAAGCTACAATTTTTTTAAACATTATTTTCAAAATAGTTGTTTATTTTTGGTATATTTACAAACAAAACTAAATATTCACTCAAATTAAGGGTAATTTTTTTAAGAAATGTTGAAGTCATGTAAATAAATTTTGTTACCAAAATTCAGCTGTGTTGGGCTTTTTTTTTTAAGGGTTTGAGCTCTTTTGTGTCTAATTTCCCAAAAGGTTAGTATTTCTGAACTCTAAAAAACCTAGGCGTTGTCATATAAATACAATGTTCTAATTTTTCTTATAAGATAATCCGGCACTGGATAGGACATATAATTTAAGGTATAACTGATGCCTTCTATACTCCTCGACTTTCAAACAACAACGATACGACGAACGTCGACAACCTTATTCAAGGGAACATTTTGTGGAAAAGCCATTCTTGTTTCTTCCTTCCTTAATACTTGTGTAACGGCAATTACAGTACATATCTCTCTACCGAAATTCGCTTCCGGGCAATTTTTTTTTCTTTTGGCATATTCTACTAGGTAGGTGATATAGGTAGGTACCTTCTTGTATATAAACTCAACCCCTTGGGCCACACAACCACCTTTTTTCTTTCACAACTCTATAAGTAGCAACCAGTAGACAGAAGAAAGTATTACAACCAGCAGTTTGTTCTTTCGGCATTTCACGTCGCGTCGCCGTCGTCGTCGTCGTTCTATAGTCGTCCTTGTATAGCCCCAAAGGGATACTATATATATGGAATAGATGTATCTATGAGATGGTCTTTCTTTGAGCCACGGTTCACCGCCAGACATGGATTGGGAAGGAAGCTTCTGAAGGATGTGGGCGGGTTGGTTGGTTGGCACAGCACTAAACATAACATCCTTATTCGTAGCAAATTGCAAGGTAAACCAAATGAACAATTCTATTAATATATCGCGCAAAACTTTGGTCTTGGTGGAGATGACTTAAAACAATTTTTTTTGTTTGTCTGTATCTGTAGAAATGTAAATTCCCTTAACCTAATTTGCGACTGAGTGGGATTGTGGTTCGACAAAAAAAAAATATGGTATTTTCCAAGAAAAAGCTGTTGATTGAATGTGTAAATTTTGCACAGAAGTTTTTTTGTTTTTAAAAAAGTAACATTTTTCTTTGTTTTAACAAAAAAAACAACACTGCACTAAAATCCCAAAAGAGTCGTCGATGTCGTCGTCGCGTCGTCTTCAAATTTTGATTCCCATACTCTCAAGAATGTCTAGGAATTTTTTTGTGATAAATATTTACTTTTCTAAAGAGAATGAATATTAATTTAAATAAATGTTTTTGTTCGTTTTGATCGAAGTTTTTGTGTGTTTGGGAAAATGTTTAAAATTGTTTTGGCACTTTTATGAGCAAAGCTGGAGGATGCGAATTCTTCGGCCGTCTGGAGTAAATAGTTTTGGTAAATTTTAAGTTCTGTTTTTTAACTTTGTTTTGTTTTACGAAGACAAATGTTTTTTGTTTGTTTTGACTTCAGTTTTATTTTTTTAAATAATATTTAACTATTGACGTCTTCTGTGATATTTTTTGTTAGACAGTGTTGTCTACCCATTACCATTGGTTACCATTGGTTACCATTGGTTACCATTGGTTACTATTGGTTACCATTGGTAACTACCTGAATTATATGAATAAAAAGGGAGGCAAAATGAGAAATATATTAATATTTTTATCGATATTAAATTTAATATTTATAAATTATAATATTCATATTTTAATATCTTAAGCAAAGTTCGATTCATATTTATAAAAATCAGAAATCATGGGAACATGCCATTGTTTTGCGTGGGCAAAGAGGAACTCTGCTATTGCTGCACTGCCATACTGTCATGCACGTACCGCAGTTCTTTAAGTGTTTCAATTCCAAATTCTTCCCAATTTAATTTTTGTTGGTTGATGAATGCTTCTTTATGGACAGATTTCTAGATGCCCAGTGCTTGGTAAATGGTTCCACGAAAGTTTTTCAAATTTCAATAAGCTCCTCAAAAATCATGTAGAAATGAACAACAGACCACTTAACACAAACAAAAATAACTACTGTAAAGGTGGTTATCATAAGCAACCACCAACAAAATTATTCAGCAGTGCAAATAAACTTTTCAAAAGTTTACAGGCAGCACAGCAAATTTGTACACACAAATAATATCAACAAAAATTAATTATAAAATACGTTGTTATTATTTCAAATAAAAATTTTGTGTAAAAATTTGCTTCGTTGCATATACACTTTTGAAGAATATACGCCATTTGTTTATGCTTTATGTTATCTGAACTAACCTCCCTAACCGAAAGAGTTAATTTGGGGTGTATAAATATGTATTGTAAATCGTATCTCTTAAAACATTAAACAAAAACACACGAAAATCCAAATGGTGTATCATTTCAGTTCAATTTGGTTTCAAAAAAATTTGACGAAAACAGGAAGATTTTATATTTCAAATTACTTGGCATATAATCAAGTTCGTGGGCTACTCTGATATATGTATATGTTTTTTTCACGTAATATTGACTTATTCAATTCATTTTAAATTAAATCGATAGATGGCGTAGGTACACGTACACGAAATAATGAAAAGGTGGTTTTCCTAAACAACCACCCAACCTAAAAGTGATAAAATGGGGAACATAAACTCTTCATCTCATATCTCATAGACGATTGAACAATAAAACCAAAATCTAAATTCCGAATTTTCGTTGCATTTCTGTAGAAGCCTTTTTTATAGTCCAATTTCTAGTAGCACAGAAAAATTAAACAGAGTCCAAAATTCGAAAAAAAAAAACAAAGTGACAAAACTGAATTTTGGTAAAGTGCTTTATTTTAATGTCTTAATCATTAAAAAAAAAGTATCCCAAATTTGGACCAGGACTGAAGTTTGTAGTCGGTGGGAAAGGGGTTGAAATTCAGTTTTATCTTAAAAACTATCCACTTCTTTGAAAAAAATGTTAAGATACAAATTGTAGTTTATTCAATTCTACACAAAACAGATTATGACAATTTTTTTTCATAAAAGTACCAGATTTTAATAATCAGTGCCCAAGCGTTGCAATATCAGTTATTTATTCTATACTATTTCCACACCACCGTTTGCGCATGTTTTCCTAAAAATCCATTGTTCTTGGAAAAAAATTCATAATTTTTTTGTGTTAAATTTGTGAAACTACAATTTGCGACTTCAAAGGACCAACAAATTTACATTTTTCGAGCAAAAAACTAAATTATACCCCTTTCACTTTAGGAAATCAAAAACCCTTATACAAATTTAAGGTCTTTTTCAGGGAATTTTTGAAGCACAGCTAAATTCAGCTTTTTCGGAATTTTTTCGAAGTGAAAAAAGGTATACCCAATCTACCTGGGCCTTATTCGATTTTGTTTGTAATTATTTAGAAGACCAACTAAACGATGACAAAGAAAAAATATTCATATTTATTTAAAAAAAAAAATATAAAAATTGCTTAATCCCATCTTGAAAAGGCGCTTCTCAAATACCAAAAGCCATGTAGTTTCCATGTTTCTTTGAGAATAAGGAGGTAATTTAATTCCTTGCGCGACCATAAGACGAATAAATAACTCTGAATAGAAGCTCTATAGAACGTCTTAGAAAACTTATTTAAAAGATATCTTTTCAAGTTTCGAAATTTCGACTTGAATTTCCAAAGTGAGTATAAATTATTTATTCACACTCTTAACGCGAGAGTTTACTTAGAGTGTCTTCTCTTAATTGTTGTATTCATACCACCTTATACCTACCTAGACCTACCATGACAATCTAACACAGACTTTTCTACTACACTTATTCAAAACACTTGAAACCACTTAACATTAGCTGCATAAAATGGACGTTATTAAATTTTATCAGCGATATTATCTCATTCGCAAAAATGTCCTTTTAGACATAAGTTTTTTGTTTTCAATCTACTCGGCAAATATTTCAAGGTTCATTTAAAATTTTTTAAAGCATATCCCTCCCTTCTGTGATCACTGACTCCCCCCCCCCCCCCTCCTTCCTATGAAACATGACTCACATTTATGTTGTTTTTTTTTTTTCTTTTGAAAAGTTACATTAAAACGTTTTTGCATTTGTACGAGAATATAAACCTACGCTGTAAGATATACCTACCAAAGGCTCACAAAACCAACCCACACAAATGAAGATGTTATGTTGCCAAAAACTCTTGTTCATAATTACTCTGCCAACAAGTGACATTTCAAAAGAAAACTTAATTACATCCATAATAGTACCAAGAAAAAAAAAGGACGTGAAAGAAGAAGGAATCTTATATCTTATATCCCATTGCATCATCATAATACCACACCACCCAACCCAACCCAACCTATATCTCGACATCTCAGCGTCGTCGTTGTTGTGTGTCGTGTTGTTGTTGTTGTTGTATTGTGTTGTGTGTGGTCCTGTTGAGAATTACATCAACAATATAATTACATGTTCTATCCTATTTAATATAATCCAAATAAAAAGCTCGACCACATTATCCTCGCTTTCATAGCCGCCATCATCATCATCATCATTATTATAATCATGGCCTATGTTGTCTTGTGTAGTGTAGTCAAAGACATGCCACACTTTATGGCATAAAATATATATAGATATGTTTTATCTCAGCATCTACTTATTATTTTCTACCCCCAAACACAAATAAAAATATTACCACAGGATCACAAAGGACACAGGTTTCTTTTTTTTAACAAAACAACAACAAAATCAAACCAATCTAAAGACAGTGTTGTCTCCCGTTTCACTGCTCCTCGTCCTTTTTCAGCTGTCAAAAAAAAAAAAAAAACAACCTAAACATGACAAGTTAAATAAAATGACAATGACTAAAATATGTATGTGTATCTATAAGTCCATGGGTGGTGGTAGTCTATGTATGTATGTATGTATGTAGATAGGTTTTTGAACTAAAAGAGGATAAACAAGGACACGATGATTACAATGACTATGATGTTATCATTCTGTCTATTCTGATGTGTATACCGTTTGTTATCCTATGTTTTTTTATTTATAGTCGTGTATATCTAGCAGTCAACATGAGAAGTAAATATCAATCTGTGGGAAGAATGCGCCTGTCACTATGACAGTTAAGACACTTTAACGTCACAAAAGGGTCTTGTTCGGGTTCAGGTTTGGGTTTCGGTTTGGGTTAAGGTTTGGGCTTAGGTTCGGGTTCGGTTTTGTGTTAATGTTCTTCTCACGCCGGATTCGAACTCAAAATAAGAAGAAGAAGAAGAAGATATGTCAAAAAAAAGTCACCCGCGCTATTATGTCATCATCATCATCATCATCACAAACATCCTTAAGCCATATCAACCCACCAATACAAAAGATATTGCAGATGATAACTTAACCCTTCATCACTCTCTGTTTGACATGATAAAATATGAAGAGAGAGAGAATCTTCTTCATCTGACATTCCATTCATTTATGTAGGTACTTTGTATAAATATTCCATAAGGACATGCCGACGACTACGCTATAAGGACGACAAGATGAGAGAGAGAGGCATTGTGATGGTGGAACAGAATATCCATTAAATATTCAATACCTGTGAATGACATATGAATGAGATATTTTGAGTAATTTTTATCCTTAAGGATTTTTATACTTATTCTTTTTGTTCATACTTTTCGATATGACAGAGGCATTCC
Source organism: Leucozona laternaria (assembly GCA_932273885.2). Classification (NCBI taxonomy): domain Eukaryota; kingdom Metazoa; phylum Arthropoda; class Insecta; order Diptera; family Syrphidae; genus Leucozona; species Leucozona laternaria. Next base: position 50,125,230 of record OW026366.1, read on the forward strand.
TATAGTAGAGAATGAGAGTTATAAGATATTGGCCTGCTGCAAAGGATTGAAATTAATCTATTTATCTGGGTATGGGAAGTATTTGAGATTGAGATCCTCTTTTCATTATTCTTTCTTTATGACACAGTGGCGCTGGAAGAGGCAGATAATAGAGGGAGGAGAGTGAATACGTATACAAAGAGCAATCAAAATTTTATGAATTGGGATTTTCTGCGAAGAAACGGCGGCCGGCGCGGAACCCAATTCTAAATATTCATGAAGTGTTAATATTAAATATTTTCTTCATCATCATGACGCTTTATAAAATGACAAAGACGATGGAATTATTATCATTGAGGCGTGTTTTGAATAGATGAATAGATATTATTTAAAAAAAAAAATAACTTAGTGTAAATGAATTCATGGAAGTTGAAACCAAGGTTAATTTTTTTAACTTTTTATAAAAGAGGGAGCATTGCTTGGAATTGCAAATGGTCTTCATTGTACTATCGTCTCAATTAATTGTATGGAACGAGAGGTGGTCTTTCATCAAATTGAAGAGTTGCATTCCAATACGAAAACAGTTTCGAAATATTTAACTCAATACTCCATACTTAATTATTATAAGGGGTTAAAAAGGACGGGTAGATGCGATAAAATTGAATTTAAAAGTCTACCAACGACAGTGGAATATGGCACCGTTCAAATAGCTGCGCAGTTTCGCTGGGCGAGCTTCCTAGAGTTGCAATTTTCGATGACTGACGCTTAAATCAGGCTGAATTATGGTATCAAATGGCTATCGCTGCTTTGCTGGGTGGCGCGCATCCTAGAGGTCCAATTTTCCAAAAGACTGTCGCATACATCAGACGGAATTTGAGAGATAGTACGGGCTATGTTGACTTTGAGGGCACCGGTGACATGCGTCTTATTGACAAAGACATGCGACACATAAAGAAACCTCACAGGAAAAATTCTAACAGGGTCGCATGATCTCGATGGCCAGTTCACGTGCGTAGGTCGTCCCTGCGTGAGGTAACCAACCATGCCCTCAAATAAATCGCTCATGTCGTTCACATCCATATTATACAATTTGGGCCAAAATCAATTTCATCATCGATCGGTAGGGCTCTCCGGTTGTGGTGGAGATGGCAATGCCATGATGCAGTTGGCCATACCTAAACAGTGACAGTGGATGCATTGCCAATTGGTGGACCTCCTGTGGATTGGTATCGTCCCAAATTCGGCAATTTTGCTTGTTAATGGGGGCTATCGTGAATAAAATTTCCCTGGGAATGTTTCCCTCCTTCGAAAATTTGGAACGTAAATAATGGTTGAAATATCCATCGGAATCTTATGGTATCGGGAATAAACTTTCCAGGTGAATTTGACATCATTTCAATAAGCCAAATTTGAGCTTACGAAGAGGAGTTGAAAAGTATTGGCGTTTCAAGTTTTCGAAAATGGGAAAAATTCCCAGTAAAATTTTATTCACGATAGCCCCCAATGTAGCCCTTCATCCAAAAGTGTTCCTCATCACTAAAGATAATTTTTTTGCTGAAATCGGGGTCCTTCAGAACCCAGTCAGCGAACACATGTCGTTGTCCGTCGGTGTCTATAGCAATTTACATTTGACTATTGGTTCATTTGGATTTTGTACCGAAGTAAGCCTAAGCTCCGCGCAAAATTCGCCAAGTTGATGTCTATGAAAGGTCGATTTCGAATTGACTACTTCTGGCTCTCATGCAGCACACTCACGGACATTGGAGACTTTTGTTGGTAGATCATGCGTTTCGTGGACGTACGAGTGTTGGCTGATTGTTCGTTCACTGAACAGCTAAATGGTCCTTAATTTGTGTAAATGGTCCTCAATTCTGAAGATGATTTGGGGTCCTTCAGAACCCAGTCAGTGAAAACATGGCGTTTTCCTTCAGCTCTAGGCAAGTAAGGTTTTGTACACATGTAGCTCCAAGGAATTTACAGCTGCAGGTTCTCCTGCACAATCCCACGGACGCACGTTTGAAAACGAACACGAACGAATTTAGCCGAAAGACGTCGAATAGTCGACTGTGGAATGACGACTATGTAAACCGAAAAATGGCCGCAACGCGCGCATCCTTGCCGCAAGGAGAAGAGATTTTGATAATAAAATAATATCATTTGTACGAGTGCTAGGTTGAGTTAGATGGGGTGATGATATGGCAAGCCACATAACATCTCTTCGACCTCGATGGATCCATTTTGTTCCCCAGGATTCTTCGACCTTGATGGATCCATTTCGCTCCCCAGGATTAAGGCAAGATAGGGATTGCCCATCTGGACCATTCTGAATGGCTTTTAGGATGTTCTTTAAGTAGCAAAATTGAGACATCGCATAGTTCGTCTCTACAAGAGTTGTTTTACGATTCCAAGCTAAACTAGGGCAACAAAGAAAATCAAAAGATCACTCTTCCTTCTCTTCGTCTTAACACCCTCTGCATAAAGAAATTCTGCTCATGTGGGTACCAATCGAGATGTGATCCGTTGGGATTTCAAACAAGATGGCTGTTAAGCTTCATTAAAGTCTGTTTTTTTTTTTTTTTTTTTTTTGTTGATCTGGTATAGTTTCTTCGAAACCAGACAAGGTTCAATTTTTGACCATCTTTCATTTCCCAAGTTTTGCCTAAAAAGTACCATAAATTTAGACCAGAAGCTTGAGTTTTCTCAATTCCGAGTGCGTGAGTTGCAAACTTTTTAACAGTATGACTTGTACAAATATAGGGAAATTCATTCATGCATATTTTGAGCGTAAAAAGAAATCGTAGTCAAACAGAAAATTATTTACACTTGAGGAATTGGGCCTTTGGTATTTACGTTTTGTGGCAAAACTCAGTTTTTGTTATATTTCTCCTAAAATATAATTTTTTTTTTGGGAAAAAAAATGTGAAGACAAAACTTGTAGCTTGTAACATTCTACACAAAAACGTTTTAAAACACTATTTTTCATAAATGAGCAATAGATATTGGAGAAAACGCACGTTTTTTCTCAAAATCTGTTGCTTCAACAAAAAAAAACTCTCAAAATCTTTTGTGTGTAGAATTTCATGAGCTTCATTTTTAACAAAAAAAAAAACAGATAGTTGTTGAAATAGTTACAAACAAAATAAACGTTTACTTTAGTTCTGCTTCAAATGTTTGAATATTTTTAGGAAATAAACCTCTTTATCAAAATTCAGCTTTGTCTGATTTTTTTTTTGAAGTTTGATTGTTTTTATTTTTGTGTAATTTCCCTAGGCTATCAGGAAAATAAAATGCGATGAAATATTTGTAAAATTAAGGTAAATTTTATTTTAAAAGCGCATTAAAGCCGGTCACATTCATTTATATTCTTATATTTGATCAGACACCATTTAGCAGATATTTTCACAAAGTTGTGCTTATAAATGACACAACTATACACATATTTGATTGGTTGTTTCCGAGATCATGTCCCCCACAATCATTTTATTGGAGGTACCCACAGTTCCATGACCCTAATTAAGTAAAATTGGTCACGATGATGGGAACGCAAAGAACTATAGGAGAACGAGAAGCCCCCAAACCGACCGACAATCTAAATTAAAACATCATAATAAAAGTATGAATTTGCAATTTAATTTTCTAGACAATGACCTCTTTGATAAAAAAAAAAAATTCTCTCTCTCATACATCAGTATAATTGACTATGCTTATAATAAACAGTCTAACTTTAGGAGCGTTGTTTCCGACACTTTATCCTATGTATACTGTGTTGGTGACCGCTTTTCTGCCGCATAAACAAAGAGTCGTTTATTATCTGTGAACAAAACAACAAAATTATAATACCCAAAGATAAAAGCTTTCCTAGAAAAAAATGAAAAAAAAAAAATTGCCTTTTACAAACACATGGTGGCGTATACGTAACCTTTTTTGTTAGATCTATTGACCACAATGAAAATTTTACTAGACGAGAAAAAAAAATAGATGCCGTGATAAACAAATTTAAGCTAAGTTAATAAACATACCTAGACGCACCATTCCCAAACACCCTTACTCTCGAATTGTATACACATAATATTTCACACAAAAAAAAAAACTATGGTAACACGTAGTTCACACTTTGGAGGAATAGTGATGGAGTGAGAGAGGGAGAAAAATAATAAATTTTACTTCCGATTTTAGTACGATAAGGGTTATTTATGGGTTAGTAAAAATCTCGAAAACCAGATGGTGCCCTTTTCAGTTAAACAATGAAAATTATTTCATTCATATAGATTCTACGTTTTTAGTAGCAGATGCAGATACACTCCGAACCACGTCGCTTGATACCAATTATTCATTTTTTGTATGAAAGTTGTGAAATTCATTTTTTTGATAAAGTTTAAATTAAAAAATAAAATTTAAATTTTTTTTTGTGTCTTCAATTCTAATAATATTCATAGACTTTTAATAAGCGGTGACAAAAACTTATGCGCTTCTCTTTCGGTTAAGCTTGAACAACAACAACTAACCTTATTTGCAGACACTAAGCTAAATTATAATAATTTAATGCTGATGCATTTTAATTAAGAAATTATATCTCATTTAAAATACAAACTTTCACCAAAAGAAAAGTGTAGGCAGAATAGTAAAAACTTGGGATTTTTTTTTTTTTGTGTTTTCTTATTTCATCATAAAGCGCTCTTTAAAGAGTACAAACAAATCTTAACAATTCGTAGAAATATTTGTATATGGAATAAAACAAAGATGAATTTTTTAAATTGACATGAGATTTACTTTATTCGAAAGATAATCTTCTGGCATTATAATTTAAAAATGATTTCTGGCATATGACCGCCACACGGCTGGCTTGGACGTAGTCTAATCTAGAGGTCCAATTTTCAATTACTTTTTTCCAACATTTGTGGCCGTATATCGCCAATACCGCAGCGAATGTTGTCCTCCAAGTGATCAATCGTTTCGGGGTTATCGGCGTAGACAAGCGACTTCACATATCCCCACCGCACAATATTCACGGGTCCGTAACGTGAAACTATGCGGTTACCAAACGATTCCTTCAATAAATCAATTTTGGCACGAGCTGTGTGACATGTGGCGCCGTCTGGTTGAAACCACAGCTCCTGCACATCATGGTTGTTCAATTGATGAACGAAAAAGCCAGTAATCATGGCTCTATAGCGGTCACCATTGGCTGTAACGTTCTGGCCAGCATCGTCTTTAAAGTAGTACGGACCAATTATTCCACCAAACCATAAAGCACACCAAACAGTCAGTTTTTGTGGATGTAACGGTGGCTCAACACACACTTGAGTATTATCATCACTCCAAATACGGCAGTTTTCTTTATTGACGTATCCCTTCAACCAAAAGTGAGCTTCATCGCTAAACAAAATTCGCTTATGAAAATTGGGATCAACGGCAATCTTGGTTTGGGCCAATTTGGGCACAATTTGGAAGCGTTTTTCAGGCGTCAGGCTATTCATGTTGAAATGCCAAACCAAACTAAAAACAAATCACTTGACAGCTGACAAAATGGACGCCAGTTAAAGTAGTGTTGCCAACTTAAAGTTCTATACCTCTAAATTACTTTTAAGCAAAAGATTCTATAAATACTATCGAAGACTTCTGGGATAAAATTGAATCATATATGTATTTATTAAAAAAAAAAAAAACGATTTAATCTACTCAAAAAAAACTGCAACTACTTGGGACATGATAAATAGAGGAATTTTCCGACTGACCAAAGGGATTTTTCTTAAAAATGCTCTCTCATCACTGATTTCAGATTGTTGAATTTTATTCTTCTTTGTCGAAATTTTAACAGTTAACAAATTGAAAAGAGAATATTTATTTGATTTATGATTTTAAGATTATTGCATTAGTCTTTTTTTTACCGAGAGATCCTATAACTCTGAATTTTTTAAAATGTCAAAATTTCAATTTTAAAATTTAGTTGCTGTTACAGAAATTTTCTATCTCGATGTGAAATACGTATTAAAGTCTAAGCTTACATATAAAAAAATAGATTTGGGTGAAACATTATTTCTTTGAAACCATTATTTTAATACTTTTATTAAACATTTTCTGAGATTTTGTTATTTTTTTAATAATAATGTGTACTCTTTAATACCTAGGAAACTAAGAGCAATATCTTGCAACTCAATTGTAGTCCTCATTACTACGTATATGAAAAGGTAGCTTATGTTTTTATCTTTTACCTTCAATGGAATAACGTCTGTTTATTATGTATACTCTATACTTCTAAACAAAAATTCTAACTTATTAGCATAAAGATCTTAATGCAATTCATTATCGTTAATAACAAGAGTAACACATTAGATGAAAATGAAACATTTGTTCATGCTATAAGATTGTTTGTTTGTTTGTCGAAAAAAAAAAATTGCTTATAAGTTCTTTAGGGGGGTTGAAGAATTTTGAAAAAGCACACAGATGCGTATACTCGTATATGTATTTTTTTTGGTGAAGGAAAAAATATTTCTTTTTAATATCTCTATATTATGTATGTGTATTTCTACGCAGCGTGTTTTGTTTACTTTATTAGAGGAAGAAAAATTATATTTTTACGAATCGGGAGGATTCTAAGAAATTCATGATATTTCAGATTTATGAAAAGGAAATTCGCTTGGTGTGTGCTCGCTCTCATAACAACTACACATGTATTGTAGGTAATGCGTTTAAGGAAAAATGATACAATATATTTTATGGCATGTGAGCAATAAATTCACCTGAGATTAAAAATATGTTGAAAATTATGGTAACATTTCGGAAATTCTGCTCTGGTGCATAACAAGCAAAATGGCTTATTTTATAAAGGGTGTTTATTTTAGACGTGTGGTTTTCAATCTGGCAATCCTTTTTTCGGAGTTGGTCTTTTTGACAGCTGTCACGTGATTTATGCTCAGTTTGGTTTGCTATTTCATAATTAATAGACACTCCTGAACAACGTTTGCAAATCGTGCAAATTAATTACCAAAATAATAGTTCGGTTAGCGTGACGCATCGCACGCTGCGTCCAATATTCGGTCGACATAATCGCAAAATCGCATAAATTCGACCAACCATGGATTGGTTCCGCACCACGTTTACTCTTGTGGATAATGTGCATCCTCAGAGACGCCATACAGTACGCATCGAAGACGCTATTGCTGCTGTGGAGCAGAGTATCGAAGAAGACCCGAATGAGTCCATCCGCCGTTGCGCGCAACAATTGGAGCTGTCAAAAATTGAGCCTCTCGACTGGAATTTATTCGAGCCAGCCGCGGCGGCCACTTGTCCGAAATCATTTTTAAAACATAATGGCAAACGCTTACCTTTATAATAAAGCTTATTTCTTGGCCGTAAAATTAAATTATATGCGTTTTATTTCTTCTTGAAAACCATACGTCTAAAAAAAACACCCTTTATAAGGAATTTTTAATAATTCTTCAAAAAGTCTAAAAAAAATATTTTCTATAGCAAAAATCAGCTCCTTTTGAAATATGTACATAACTTAAAATTACTTCAGGAGCTAGTAGCAAATTGCACAGACAAAACAAAACAACAATTTTCTCAACATTGTCTTTTTCTAATTTCAATTTTCTTTGACTAAACTTTTCATTTAGTTATTTTTACAATTCTCTACCTGATGAACGTAAACTGGGTCTTGTGTTAAATTAACGCTGTGTCTGTTCATTCAAACCTAAACTAACCAGATCATCCATTTTATTTTGAAAAAGGCCATAACACTTCAGAAGTGGGATATTTCCGAAAAAACGTTGATTTTGACAAAAAGCTACACTGACGAAATTGCAAAATCTGCGTATACACCTTAAAAGTTATTGAGATGAATCATCGAGAAAACAATTCATTTAATTTAGAAAATTAAAAAAAGTTTCATAGGTGAGTTGAACTTTCATTGTGACATATGCTAATTCGTCCCTTATTCTTGTGTAAGCAAAACATGCCAAAAGTTAAATTTGACAATGTATCATGTAAAATACACAAGTGTACATAGTTTCAGTAACACTGTGCCATGGTAATTCATCCTGGTTTACGTTCATTAAATAAGAATACTGAGTTAATTAAATTTTGTGTTTATTACATTACATACAGAAGTCGCTTAAACAGTTAACCAAGTTAATTGAACTAGATTGTGAATTGCAATTGTAACAGAATTAAATATATAAGTTTGTGTTAAGCTTTAAAGTCGTCATATCGAATTTTTAAGAAGATTGAGATTGATCAACCGGATTGTAAAAATAATAACCTGATAACTTGTTAATTTTTGTTTAATTTTTTGTAGAATTTTCAAGAAGATTGAGTCGATATAACACAACGTTAAAATCTTGTATCTTGTTAAATATTTAACATGATCAACCGGATTGTAAAAATAATAACCTGATAACTTGTTAATTTGAGTGTTAATTATTCCTATTTCACTAAATATCAAAACTATTAGTAGATTTTATCCAGTTATCATTTAAGTGTGTATTTTTTTAATCTTTCCCAATTAAAAAAAAAAAAAACATTAGAAGAAAGAATACAATTCTCAAGTTAAAAAAAAAAAATCCCTTTCATACGACGTAAGGACATTATAATGTATATTTCTCTAGATATACATCATTTTGCTTTCAAAAGAACTTAATTTCCTCACAGACATTATGCTTCAACTAAGGAAGAAAACTTCAATCTCCGGTGTAATAGGATAGCGGAATAATTATATTTCATTGTTGTTGTTTGTAAAAAGGCCTTTCTGACTTAAGTACTTCCGAGAATCGGACTTTGACTTTAACCTCATTTTTTTGTGAGATTGTCTTTAAAGTTTTTGTATGTATATGTATTTTTATAGTTTTAGACCAACACATTCAAAAGCAGACAGTGAAAGCGTCCATGTAAACCATAAAACAAATAATGAAAAAAAAAAAAAAAAAATGTCCTCTGGTAAAGAATTTTAATTATTTGCTTTTGTGTTTTGTGGTTAAGGCTTATTTTTTTTTTTTTTCATTTTTCATAATATCACCGTTTTATGTTACACTGTTAAAAAAATGTCCTCATGATACAAAATTCTACAAAAAAAAAAAAACACAAATAAAGAAGTGGAAAAAATATCAAATAACAGCTTTAATGACCGTTTGCATAGTCTACCTCCCTATGTAAATTTTGAAAGTTGAACAAGATAGAGGATTAAGGATATTCATCCACCTTTCTCCCACTATATAACTATACACAGGAAGTTTGCCTAGTAATTTTAGAAAATATCGCTACCAGTGAAATAATAATTTATCTATGGCCCTTATTTTTGATATTTGAAGCGTGCTATCAGCAGGAGGGGGAGAGACGGATAAAGTATAATATAGTAATTTATCAATTCCAGGATATTCAGGATGACCTACATAGTATATTTATTCCGTAATTGAATGAGAGCCGTGATTGTTTATTGTTTTTTTTTTTTTTTTTTGAAAGCAGACAGGACTTTGTTTTATGCGTATTTTTTTTTTTTTTTTTTTTTATTTTAACGAATGACATCTCTGATTGGAACTGAATTTTGAGGTTAATTAGTTATAAAATATTGGCATCCTGATTGGTTATATATTTTTTATATTTTTTTGACATGAAATGGTGGTTTGTAGATGGTTTATTGTGAAATTGATCCAAATGTTGGAATTCAATATACAATTGCAATAATAATGGGAGTTCTGCTGGATATTTTGAATCCAATTATCTCGATTCATCGAAGTGGTTAATTTATTGTTAATGATGTTTGAAGCATAAATGCGTTTGTGGTTTCTATGTATGTATGTACGGCATATACGGGGTTGGTTGACATTTTGAGTTGTTATATCAGAGGCAGGTATATAGTTTTAAGATTGGCAGTTGGACCACATATGACAGGAATTAGCATCATTATGAAAACCATAAATGTGCCATCTAACGAGGAGGTTAGTTTATATGACATACACAAGATAATCATCATTAGTCCTTGAAACATATATGCCTTTGATAAGGATCTTAGAGCTACATTTATTTGATATCCATTATTTTTGGTAGAAGGCTGTTTGTTACTAACAGTGATTTTCGGCCATAGGCTAGTATTTAGTTGTAATCATAGCGGGCTTCGAAGGCAACCCTTCTCTACTCCCGCTTTTTCCATTTGAAATCATTCGAGTAAAATATTTTTATCCCAAGCCGCAGTTAAATTTCTATCGAAGGATTTTTTTCAATATTTTCAATGAGAGACTCCTTATTTTGTGAGAAAATTGAGATAGAAGAATTACCATGTTGCACTTGAATTCTCTGATAGATTTTACTTTGGACATTTGGAGACGGATTGCTACGAGCTTTTCGTTGTGTTTATAATTTCTCCTAATTATTGTGTTCCCTCATATTTGGGCTAGCTTGGACCGGCGCGCGAGAACGAAGCATTAATTTTATCAAATGAGCATCTGTTTCGGCCTCACAAGGCCGGGTTCTTTCTAGAGCGATTTTGCATGGCCTTTTGAAGAATATCTGGATATAGCGCCTGTAAACTCCGCCCTTTAATTATTTTTCATATACAAAAGACAAAGGCCGTTAAATCTGAAGAACGTGGGAGTTAAACTTACTCCAGGATTAACGGATATGAGTCTGTCCCTATCCCTTAGCACTACCATTGTGCCTCAGGCAATTTTAGTTTCAGTAGCTTAATCTTGTGAGCAATAGTTGCTAGTTAGAACAATTCGCCGCAAACTCCACGCTGCCATTTAGCGCCAGGGTCCCACCTGTACTTGAGATCGTCCATTCCTCTTTGGGACCAATACATTTTCGTACCCGTACAGTTGCCAGAGTACTTAAAGATCTCGACATTCTGAAATCCGCCGACCCTGATGGTATTTCACCTATTGTCTTGAAAGTGTTTTCTTCCACTTTAACGAAACCACTGCGTAAGCTTTTTTACGTTTCCTATTCCTTAAGCCACTTTCCCTCTGGGTGGACAAAAATCATTTGTGCAGCCAATCCCTAAAAAAGGCCATTCATGTTCTCCTTCAAATTACCGACCAATCGCTCTGACATCCTTTCTTTCCAATGTCATGGAAACGATGATCAATCGTCAGCTTATGAAATATCTTGAACAACTATAGTTTCTCAATGACCGTCAGTACGGCTTTCTTTGCAACAGATCCACTGGTGATTTGATGGCTTTACTCACCGAAAAGTGGATTCAGTCATTCCATCGTTTTGGTGAAAGTAAAATTGTGGCCCTTGATATTTCAAAAGCATTTGATAGAGTTTGGCATTAAGCTCTTTTATCGAAAATGCATGGTTTTGGTATTAACGAATCACTCCTTCGGTGGATTAGTAATTATATTTCTGACCATTCAATCCAAGTTGTTTTGGACGGTTCCAAGTCTGAAGTTCACAAAATTAATGCTGGTGTGCCCCAAGGCTCCGTTTTGTCTCCGACACTGTTTCATATTTTCATAAATGATCTCTTGTCTGAAATTACTAATCCATTTAATTGTTTCGTTGATGACAGCACCCTTAGTTTTTCATACTCCTTTAAAGATACACCTCCCGGTTCTTCAAACGTGGAGCAGCAGCGACAGAATATATTGAGCTCATTAAACTCAGATTTTAACAGCATTGTCAAATAGGGTTTTTATAATCGTGTAGAGTTTAATGCTTCCTAATGGATAGAATCCAAAATAGAGCTTTAAAACTGATAGGTGACAGATCAATTTCGGAAAAATTTGTTTGATTGGAACACCGTCTAAATGTTTCTTGCTTATCTCTGTTTTATCGCTACTTTTTTAAACGTTGCTCTGTTGAAACAGCTAGCTGCATTCCTCCCCTTAATCAATATAATACTAATACCTGCTCTGCTAGGAATGCTCAATCAGTATACCCTTGAGCCTATCTTTGGATGTAACGTCAAGAGATGTAGAGAGAGATATAGAGATTCTTTCTTTAGCCGTACCACACGAATGTGGACTTCCTTACACAACTCTGTTTTTCCTTCCCATTTCAATATCAAAACATTTAAAGCAAATGTCCATCGCTATCTCCTACTCCATTCTCCCTCTATTTCCTAAATTGCTCGCACTGTGTGAAAATATTGTAAGGGTATTCATAACCCCTTGAGTGCGCACCAATTATATAAAAAAAAAAAAAAAAAAAACCAACTGCATGATACATCAAGAGATGCGTACATTTATTAAATAATTCGAAATTTTCTTCAGATACCCCCGTCTGTATGATATATGTAATCGAGCTTGAAGCTCCCTTCGCTTCTTTTTAAACCTACATTGAGTTGAAATGAGCCTTAACCGACTCGAGTCAACTTTTATACTTTTAATATATTAAAAATATTTTAATTTTACAATACCTACATTATAATTTCTTAACTAACGCTTATTATTTTTTCTATTTTCAGGTAAGTTCTAAGAACAAAAAAAAAAAACTTGTTATTACTTTTATTCGACAAAAGGGTATGTATGTATGAGTTTGCTAATTTTGTAAATAGATCAAAATTGTCTTGCTATCAAGCACATTTATTCAACGAATCCTTTTGATTGTTAAGCAACAGTTAGACGGTCGACATAAATGGCCACAACTCCTTGAAGTCACCAAAAATATCGTTAACTTGCTTACAACGAATGAAACGTTAACGAGCGCACAAATGACGCCAGTAGCTTAATGCTGTCCCAAAATGTGTTGCAGTTTAAGCTGTGTTAACGCGTTGACACGTAAAGTTATATCGATTACACGAGTTGACCACATCTGAACACTTAAAGCGTAGTGGGAAAGTGCCAAAATATATCAATTTTCGCGTTTACGATCACACGACTATCAAGGTACAAACTGTCAAATTCGAAGCTGATGTAGACATAAACCTGCTCTTAAAATAAGGATTTAAGGTTCTTCGAGTGACATATGGAACGAAATATTCTTTTCACCACAAAATAGAGATAGTTGCCTATCTGTCAAGCTATTAACATAAATCAGAATTATTTGAGAGTGAGAAAGAAAGATTGAGAAGTTGACGCGACAAAAAATTTACAGGGTTATTAGACGGTCAAACAAAATAAACAACTCGTTGATCTTAAAATTTGTGTCAACCTAAGTGTCAACACAAGTGTCAACGCAAGTATCAACGCAAGTATCAACGCAAGTTTCAACGCAAGTTTCAACGCAAGTGTCAACGCATTGATATTATTTTTCGTAGACAATCACACGCCTTTTGGGAACTTTAGACAGTATTTGACGTCGGAAAGTCAACGTTTGGATTATTTGCGTTAACAGACTTATCCTAGCTTAAGACCATAATTGACTAGAGTAATAAATCATAAATTTTGTGTCTTCACAGTCTTAAAGTCATCAACTTAAAAACTTTCTTATCCATTTTATCAGACTTAATTTTAATAATTTCTTCAAATATAAAGACAACCTTTCAGCCTGTAAATTCCCAATGAAATTAAGATTTATATACCTCCCTTATTCTATCAAAACATCTTAATTGCCATTGTTTATAAGTAAAATAAAAAACATTAAGAAAAATAATTCTGAAATGCCATCGTTAGGTCAAATACACAAAATCGCAAAAATTGAAAAGGAAAAGGAACCCTTGAGAAATAAATAATATTAGCAATTTGTTACGTTTGTCATTTTTCTTTGCAAAAGAATTTCATATATGTGTGTATATAACAACACGTATGGAAACGCAACACAACAAAAAACAGTAATTTAAGTAACCTTTTCATTTCTCAAATTGACACACAAACATATAGTATGTATGTATATGAAAATCGAAGGACTCCCCCGAGTCGGTAAAGTACGTGGATACCTATACGAATATACAACGTACAAGGTCTTTTGTCGACTCTATAATATGCAGAGGCAAACAAAATGCATTATTAATTTGAGTCTCAATACCTCATTCGTCATGTAGCCCATATATGGATAGATCTGTGTTTCATCCTTTGCCAACTAACATATATGTATGTACATAATATAGCAAATATAAAGGGGGAATTATATCGTGTTTTCGTCGTCCTTTTACTCTACGCAAAAGAATTTCAACTTCATCCTTTGCTTCAAGTTTAACAAATGGATAGACCAAATACATATGTAGATACATAAAACAGAATTCAAGAGAATCAAAAATAGAAGAAGTGAAGGGTGTAGGGTGTAGGGTGCTGGGTCTTCCTTTCCAGGACATACAAATAAGAAAACACTCATGCCAAACAACATAGTTCCAACACTGGAGTTTTTTGCAAGAAAAACGGAGTCAGAATTATTTGTCAATTTTTACGTTTCCGTTGCACAGTTGTTCAAGTTGTTCAAGTTGTAAATTCAATAAACTATAAAAAACAAGGATGTTTTAAATTCAATAAACTACAAATAACTCATTTGGTTTTTATGAAACTTTTAGGTATTATAGAAAATGCCATCAGAAATAATCAAAACAGGCGTGTTAGAAAAAGTGAAAAATATAATATATACAAAAAAAAAAAATGTTTTCTTTGATTTATTTTTGTTTCTAATTTTTTTTATTTTGAAATGTTATATGATTAATTATGGTTTTTATAAATACCAGACTGCAAAATTGTAAGAAAATCAGTCGAGCCACTAACAACATTTTCGGGAATAACCAAAAAACAAACTTCAGAACCATATTTCTGTTTTATGAATTTTTTGACCAAAACTCTAAATGCAGTTTTGTTACAATTTTTCGTACATTATATACGAAGCTTAATCCAAATTGTTAAAGCTATTTTCGAGAAAATTAAAAAAAAAAAATAAAACCAAAATCGTTATATGGGAGCTATCCGGTCTAGATGAGCTAAAACAAAAATTCAGATTGTTCCTTTAGAAAATTAATTAAAAAGCTCTTTGAAGCAAATCGCTCTACCCATTTAGCCTCTAGCTCGATACACAGTGGACGTATAGACGTACAACTTGGCGCACAAGTTGTCACCCGACGCAATAGTTGAACACCACCGAATTATTATTTCGCAAAAAAAAATCGAAACAATAATTCCGCGTTGCTTAGACACAAAAAAAACTTTAGCAAGACAGGAATAACTGTACTCCTACTGCATTATGCCAGTGCCGTCAAAATATTAATAAAAGAAAAAATATTTTAAAATACGCGCAAATAGTAGTGGAAAAAATTTTGCCCAAAGGGATGATTCGCTCGAATTTTAATTTTCACACTCACAGTTTGATATTTTCATAATGTCAATTTGTGGTGGGAAAAAAGTCTCGCTCCAGAGAGTGTTGAGAAGTTCAGTATAATTTCGGAGTGGAAGGCCTTCAGTCTTTCCAAGCAAATTATTTCATTGTCAAGTATCAGGTTTTTTTTTCGACTTTCTTTAAATTAAATTCTAGCCATCTTTTCAATACAAACACTCCTATGTGCCTATGTGACCGGCACCAATGCTTCGTCACAACTTCTACAGAACAAAAAATGCATATCACGTTTTGCATTTCATATTATTTTGGGATATACTCGTACGTACATAAAAAGAAAATACTTATAAGTTCTTAACCGACTGGCTTCATCCTGTCACTTAAACATACATCAAGATGAATTCTCGTCCCACTTTAATAACACCAACACGACCATCTCGTCTCCATAAATCTATAGTTTAAGGGACTTATGGAGCTTCTGGACGTTTTCTGCGTTGGTTAAATTATCTTTATATTTATAAAACAAGAAGGAAATATTTTTCTTTGTGTGTTTTCGTTTGTTCATATAAATATCCTTGAAAATCCACAAAACAACACACGTGTTTGTCTTTGATGTGCGTGTTGCTATTCAACCCCATCACCTTCTTAATACAAAAAAAAAATAAAACTAGTTTATATCATGTGTGTCCTATATCATCTCAAAATGTACCCTGGTGGTGCACCCCAGTGTGGTAATATAGTAATACAGGATTTTTTCCATTTGAATTTAAGCACTTGCACATTTTGAATACAAATAGACTCTCTTGCTTATATTCTTCTCTTCCCGAAGAAGTATAGATTTTTTTTTTTTTGTTATTGTCAGATATCGTAGACTTGCAGAATTTAATATGCTTCCAGGACACTATACATACTGCCTCATAGGTGTTATGTGACTTGCATAATATTTCGCTTTCCCATATACATATAGTGTATCCTTTTTCAAGAGTCGGGCTCAGGAGGAGGCTATATATAGAACAAAACTGGAAGGAGAAACCGAGTTAGGAGATGTATATGCGTGTATTTCGTAAATTTTTCTTCATTATTATAATTTCATTTGACGCGCGCCCAGTTATCGATTTCTATTTTATATCGCTAACTTAACGCAAAAAAAAAAAAACACTCGAAGGATTCCTCCCTTAGGTCCTTATAAAAATCGGGACAGCCATAGAAATAGGAAATGCGATACAGCGACACCATACTACTTCTAATTTGTTGAAGCCGTTGCAAAAAAAAATGAATGGTGTTGCTGTGCCATTGTGTCGTCTGTACTATAGAGATATCATCCGTATACTTTCATTTCTTTATCCGGTGGCAAATTATGCGTAAAACATTTTGAAATAGAAAACCAGGACAGAAAAAAGAAAAATTGTCGAACAAAAAAAAAAATTATAAAAAAAATTATCCACACTTCCTCACTACACTGAGAGAAAATAAAATAGATTTATATCAACGTGAAAGTTCAGTAAGGTTTACAAATTATCTTTGACGTTAGCAAGAATGGCAGAATATATTATATAATTTTCCAGTAAAAAAAGAGAACATTTTGAAAAAAAATCAATTTTTTAGTACTTTGACTTTTCTTTCGGATATCCCGTTAATAGCTCGTTTCTGTGTTATTATTACTTTGCCAATTTGTCTTTCTTATTACATAATTCAAATAAAAGTACATTTAAAAAAATATATTTTTTATAGACAAAAGAAATTGAAGAAAAAATCAATTTTTTAGTACTTTTGACATTTCTTCTCTGTATCTAGTTGATAGCTTGATCGATCTTGTTTTAAATTTGTGAACAGGTCTTTTTAAGTTTTTCAAACAATACTTCCTCTACAAATATTTTTTTTTTTTTATAAAATAAAATTAAAGAAAAAATCCATTTTTTAGTACTTTTGACTTTTCTTCCTTATATCTCGTTAATGGCCTGATCGATTTTGTTATTACTTTTCGAGCAGCTCTATTGAAGTATTTTAAACAATACTATATTTATAGAATTTTATAAATAATTTTTTTTTCTCCTAAACAATGAGGATCAAAGAAAAAAAAACATTTTTAGTACTTTTGACTTTTCTTCATTATATCTCGTTGATGGCTTGATCGATTTTTTTTTATTACTTTGCAATCCGGTCTTTTAAATAATACTAATAATTTTAAATCATATTTCATTTAAAATTTTTATAAAATACTTGTTTTTATAAATAAAAAAAAATCAAACAAAAATTACATTTTTTAGTACTTTTTTTACAGGATATCATTAAGCGTAGCAATAGTGAATAGTTACTGTCGTAAAACAATTTTACTATTTTTAAATCAAACATAAGACAAGTTTTATCGAAATAATTTCGAATATAACTGCGTAAAATTTGTACTCGATGTTTTTCTCTGAGTGTATGATACTCCTTTCTACTGAATGGCTCTATGTTTGGAAGCCAAAGAATATTCGAATAGAACTTACTGCAATTTTTTCGAAAAAAGCGAACTTCCATAAAAGAAAAACTCTGTTAAGCGAAAGTCAGTAGGTATAAGTAGTTGTTGGAAAAGTAGTAAAGTGGGACATTTTTATAAGAAGTCAGTAGTAAATATTTATGAAATTCACTGTTAGACAGTTTATTTTTTGTTGTTCATCTATTCTCGGTTGTTAATCATTGTCGGTTCATAGATTTAAAATATGCAATGAGAACTGGAAACGATACGGAAACAAAATTTAATCGTTCCACTGAATTCTTTAACTTCTCGCATTTGAAGATAATGTTGTTTCTTAAATAAATCTTTATATGTATTTAATAGCTTTTGAGGATTGGAATTCAGTTTCGAATTTTCTATTGAATTTGTTGAATTCTAGAAAGTGTTTGCATTATGTCCGTACTTATTACGATGGCAACCCATCATTATCGGTGGCTTTCTTATTCTTAAGCGTGTTTTATAGCTAAGTCTACCTTTTCTATACTGGGTGCTGGAACTGGGTATTCATTGATTTGAGGTGGGTTCTCCACTTGGCCTATCATTCGCTCTACATCGATTTCATTTAACAGCTGTGTGTCGGTAATTAGGTTACTTTTGCTATGTTGAAGTGCCTGCGTCCCGGTCTTAAAACAGTCAGTTTCTTTGCTTGTTTTTATTGCTAGAATCTTCTATCTCTGGATTCTATAGCTGGATGGCTGCGTATGTCTTCCTTTCCTCCCTTCTTCTGGCTCGTTAATATTCACTGGCTGCTCTTGTTTTACGCTGCTGCATTTTTGCTTGTGCATCTTCTGTTACCTTTTTCGGGGGCCCGCATTCTTCTGGGCTGGCCTGGTAGCCTACGGTGCTAAGACGTCCAACGTCAAATTGTTTCATCGTCGAATTTCTCCATTCTTTTTGTTTGATATAGTCGATTTCTAAACTTTGCCGCAACAAGGAAATGGTTGGAGTCGATGTTTGCCATTCGAAATGTACGCACTTCTAAGATGTTGGATACCTGCCGTTCGTCGATTACCACATTGTTGATTTGGTTGGTGGTTCGACCGTCTAGAAAGCGTCAGGTTGCTTTGTGGATCCTTATCCATAAAAACCTAGTGCCACATATCACCGTATTACGTGCTGTTGCAAGGTCTAAATCTTATTAATTTGAAGGCGTTACCTGATGAAGTTTCGTGGAGGCGGTGCTTAGCAACTAATTCCGACTCAAGCATTGAAGTCCCTGAGCACAACTTTGACTGACAACTGCCCGGCTCCGTAGGCTCTGTCAATTAGGTCAGAAAAAAAACTCCTCCTTGAGAAGGTCTTCAGCTTCTTCGGTGTTGTCTTATATTTTGAAAAGTGGCTTTGACGCGTGTCACAACTATCAGATGTATCCTTCATAATTAGATTTTTGACGCATCTGTTTGCAAGGATGTTTAGATTCAAGAACTAATTGCAAATATAGTTCCGAAAATTTCGAATGTTTGAAAACAGCTTCATTTTGATAAATGCCAATTTATTTTCGATGAGTTTTACATCGGGTGACAAGTAGGCTAGGGCTTCCACGTATCTTTTTACATTATTCTGTGAAAGTACTGCGAATTTTCGAGCTACTAGTAAGCAGGTGCATATCTACGACTTGTTTCGTGCGACTCTTTCACAAATATAAACGGTGTTTTTTTTTAGACGTGTGGATTTCAGAAGACATAAAACCCATATTATTTAATATTATGGCTAAGAATTTAGCTTCATTATAAAGATAAGGGTTTGCCATTATGTTTTAAAAATAATTTCGGACAAGTGGCCGCCGCGACTGGCTCGAATAAATTCCAGCCGATAGGCCCAATTTTCCACCACTTTTTGCATCAATTGGGGCCGTATGTCAGCAATTACGCGCCGAATATTCTCTTCCAAGGCGTCAATCGTCTCGGGCTTATCTGCGTAGACAAGCGACTTCACATAACCCACAAAAAATAGTCCAGCTGTGTTAAATCGCACGATCTTGCAGGCCACGCCACAGGCCCACAACGCGAGATAATGCGCTCACCAAAAGTTTCCTTCAAATAAATTGATTGTTTCGTTGGCTGTATGGCATGTAGAGCCGTCTGGTTGGAACCAAAGGTCGTCCACATCAACATCCTGCAATTCAGGTACGAAAAAGTCATTAATCATGGCTCTGTAGCCTCCCCCTCCCCCCCCATTGACTGTAACATTACGGCTGGCTTCATTTTTGAAGAAATATAGACCAATGATTCCCTCTGCCCATAGAACACACCAAACAGTGACTTTTTGAGGATGTAACGGCGTCTCAACAATGGCTTGAAGATTATCTACACTCCAAACGCATAGTATTTTTTCTTATTGACGTAGCCATTCAATCAAAAATGAGCTTCATCGCTGAAAAAAATTTTCTTCTGAAAATCGGGATAAACAACCATCTCGTTTCGAGACCATTTTGCACAATTAACGTGCATTGCTCAGGAGTTAGCCTATTCATTATGAAATGGCAAAAAAACAAAAACCAAACTGAGCATAAATCAAGTGGCAGCTGTCAAAAAGACCAACTCCGAAAAAAGTATTGCCAGATTAAAAACCACACGTCTAAAAAAGAACACCCGTTACATATACAAGGTGGAGCAAAAGTCATAAAGTCATAAGTAGATGTGTTAGCATTTGATCTGGCCTGCTTTAAACAACAATGCTCCAGACCCTATTCAGCGACATGCGGCAAGAAAAAAAACTCGTTTAACAACTGTCTGCAGACAAGACATTTCACATTATGACATTGCTTTTGCCTCATGCGTGATGGTTGGAAGAGAAGGTTATTTTTCTCGAAAACATTGTGGTAAATTTTACATTCAATCGAATTAATTTTGTCTTTCAACACCAACCCCTTTTCCCCCCACATTTAATTTGTAAGACTTCGAAAGCGAGCGATATCATCTTGTCTCCTTTAAAGTTCATATAAATAACGGCCATTTTGCAACGGAGGCAAAATTTTTGTCGATTTTGATTGAATTTACTTGCGAAATGCAAATTTTACATAAGAAAAGTTCAAATTGATACTAAAATCCATCATCCTGTAGAATTTTAAGTTTAACCCCCCTCCATCCCTCCCCTTTAAAGATAACACCCAAAACCACAAAACAGAAGTTACCTTAAAAAAATTACTGTTTCTGTCGCGTCGTTGTGCCAACAAAAAAAAATAATATTCACACATGAAATACTGTTGCGTTCATTCCCTTTAAAAGTGAACTTCGATCGAGACTTTTGAAAACTTTTGTAGAGAATTAAAAATTCTCCAAATGTCTGTTGCTTGCAATGTACATAAATCTAGAAAAGAAGCTCTTGTCGAAAGGTCACTTTGATAAATTGGAACCTCTCTAAAGCACTCCCTTTGTCAATTTACCCCTTTTAAGTTCAATCGTTTTTGTTTTTTTGGTTTATTTTGTTTGTTCTTGTAATTTTGTTTTCCAATTTTCAATCAATTACAATTTATAGTGTTTCTTCTTCACTCTCCACATTCCAGTGACACAAACCATCCAATCAGACAACTTAATGCACTTGTGACACGTAAAAGATTGAAAACTTTACCACACCAAAGTGAATGCAATCACTCCCTGATGCTTGAACAAAACAAAAAAAAAAAAACAAAAATCTCCAAACCTACTTACAGATAGTTTCATTAAAACTTGAAATTCACCTAGGTACATATACTACCTTTAGCTGCTGATGCTGAGCCATGAACCGTGTCTTGTCGTTGTCTTCGGTCTTCCGTAGAGTTGACAACGGGTGGAGAGACACATTTCCCTTAATCAATTTATTTTGGCATCCCTTAATCACATTCGTTCGTGGTATAAAGCTGATTCATCTTATTCTTCAATTCGGGATTTTCGATTTGAACTTCGCCCATTACCTACCTTCCCACAATACAAAATTAACGCAAAACCAGCACTAACAGTAGTAGTAGTAGCAGCAGCAGCAGCACTAAAAGACAAAATGGTGGGCGGAAATAGTTTTCGGAACTAAACTACGATCGATTTCCTTTCAACATGACCAGCTGCTAATTACATTTTAAGTGAGTTTACAATTTCCCTCCATCCGGGGTGGGTCGGTGATGGTGATGGTGGTGTTCGACCTTCCCACTTCTGACACTTCTGTAGTCTTACAGAACCTAATACACCAGTTACGTATCTTTATACCTGGAAAGTCTATATACATTTGTCTTCAGATCGTCCATTTGTTGTCCAATATATCACCCACACAAGAAGTAAAGAATGTTTCCCTCCTGGACAGGACATGCCGGTAGTTTTATTTTTTTTTTTTGTATTGTTGTTGTTGTTTAGGGGTGGCTTCTGAGGTCATTCTCGAAACAAGGATATATTGATGAGACTCGAATAGTGTGAGTAAGCGAGTTACATAGTACCATCTTGCCCGTATATCTTTTTCCCTTAGTATTTCCTATCTCTTTCACTTGAAATGCCATTCGTAATTGAGTTTTTAATTGAAATTATTATAGATCCTTATACCTGTACAAAGTAGATAAAGGATGTGTAGTTAGATATATACATAGGAATATTTATTTAAAGTCTCTGTCTATAACATATTTTTTAATTAAATTTCAAGTTAAAGAAACGAAGGGTGTTAAATCGAAAAAAAAAATGTAGGAAAAGAAGAGAGAACTTACTTCAAATTGAAGTATTGTCAAGTGAGGAAAGTGTTTTTGAAATGGACGCAAAGTAATAAAGGGTGTTTTTTTTTAGACGTGTGGTTTTCAAAAAGAAATAAAACGCATATAATTTAATGTTATGGCCAAGAATTTGGCTTTATTATAAAGATAAGGGTTTGCCATTATGTTTTAAAAATAATTTCGGGCAAGTGGCCGCCGCGGCTGGCTCAAATAAATTCCAGCCGAGAGGCCCAATTTTCGACAGCTCCAATTGTTGCGCGCGATGGCGGATGGACTCATTCGGGTCTTCTTCGATACTCTGCTCCACAGCAGCAATAGCGTCTTCGGTGAGCACTGTACGGCGTCTCTGAGGATGCACACTATCCACTAGAGTAAATGTGGTGCGAAACCGATCCATGGTTGCTCGAATTAATGCGATTTTGCAATTATGTCGACCGAATATTGGGCGCAGCGCGTGATGCATCGCGCGAACAGAACCATTATTCTGGTAATAAATTTGTACGATTTGCAAACGTTGTTCAGGAGTAAGTCTATTAATTATGAAATGCCAATCCAAACTGAGTATAAATCAAGTGACATCTGTCAAAAAGACCAACTCCGAAAATAGTATTGCCAGATTGAAAACTACATGTCTAAAAAAAACACCCTCTATACGATAGGTTGGTAGGAAATGTTGAGTGCATGCACCTGAAAGTCCTTACCTAAGGAATGTAAATTCATCAGAGAAGGACACTTACTATGTTAAATTAATAAGTATGTGTTTGCCTGTAAATGAATTGAAAATCTACAAATAGGAGATGTGATTGAGGTTTTAAAGAAGTTTTTGGACAAATTGAAGCTTTTTTGAGATTAATTTCAATTTAATCATGTAAGGCTGGGCTATCTGTTGGTTTCTTATCATGCTTTTGCACCTTATAAAGAATGGGACATCTGGTGATTTCCTTTTAAGAAGGCTAAGGCTATACAAAAAGCACTGTTGCATATTTTTTTTAACGATCGTTGCTTTATTGAAAAGAGTAAAACTTCCGCCTAATTATGGAATTTTATTTCACTTAAATAACTGACTTGGCCCTCCTGTCCACATCGATTATTTCGGCACCTATTTTGCAAATAGCTTGACCAATATTGTTCTTAAGTGCCTGAATCGTCTGTGGATTGCTTGCATGGTACCGATTTTAAATGACATCCCACAAAATAGGCCAAAGGTGTCAAATCGCAGCTTCATCGCGGCCAAGCAAGATTACCAGAACAAAACTGATAACGCACGATTATTGAACTTAGTGTAGTATAATAAATCGATTGCTGAACGGCGCGGTGTGTCTGGTACGTAGCCTCATCTTGCTGGAACCATAGCTCACCAACGTCTAAATCCTACATTTCTGGTGTTATAGTAACTTGCCACGCCTTTGTTTTTGATATTACTTCCATCGTCATCTTGGACGAAAAATAAAAACAAAATGAGGTTTTCGGGCTAATCCGCACACTTTCAGCAACAGCTTGAATATTCTCAATTGAAAGCACAGGGCAAACACTAGAATACGTTCGGTTCAATCAGCAAACCAGTTTCACGAGATTTGTTTACAAACTTGCGTACAGCAGCTGCAGTTGATGCATGATTTCCAACGAAATTTTCATTCAAAATTCGCTCTGTTTCAGCAACACAGAATCCATTTTGAAACCAACTTGGCATTATTTCCCAATTTTTCGAAAAAAAAATAAATTAATTAAGTGGACAGGAATGGATGGGACCATAGATTTCCTTGCAAATTAAAAGGACTAAGATGAAAGGCACTTCATAACGTTGAAGTTTTTGTGCCTTCGTTGCAAGTTGCTCCCGTACCCCTGAAAAAAATACATTTTAAATGTATTAGGCTGGATTCGAACCCAGACCTTTTGCGTGATATGTCGAGGCACTTTTCGACAACCTAGCAGTTTTGCGTTAGGCGCCATCTGAATTGTAAGGTAAATTGTTTGTCGTTGCATAACTCGCTCATTTTAAAGTTTTGACAAAAAATGCTTATAACCAAAGTTAGTCGAAATTAAATTCTCTACAACTTTGATTATGGCAGTTTTAGCTCTACGATTCATATTTTTCGACTTATTGGGGGAAATCGTGACGTATTAGTACGTCACACTATTGGAAAGTGATAATTTTGTTCCTCTGCGTGTGAAATTCACCAATATTTATTACCATCTCAATCCACTGTTGTTCCTTGCCTCTGAAATAACCCAGTTTATTTGGTGAATAAACAGTACAAAAAAAAAATATTACAATAAATCTAGAACATTCTGGAATATTTTTATATTCGAAACCTTAAAACGTCAACTTTTCACTCGTCACCCTTAGTAATATAGTTTGCTTATCTCACCCGATCAAGTCGTTAATTCTGTAATAAGGATTGCCTGATTTGAGTATACTTATAGTATATATTCAGTTGAGTTTCAAGGTGCTTACGTAATTAACGGAGCGAGCGTATTACTTACTTTCACTTCCTGATATGACAAACGCACGAACACTTATTTGACATAATACCTACAAGTTCCTTTTACTTATGTTCTCGGCGCGCAACCCTCTTATTTTCATATATAGGTGGGTATCATTAGATTTTTTCAAGAATGTCGTAACAATAACGAAACTATATAGCCGTTGAATTGTTGATTAGTTGACACGCTATACAGGAGGGGGTACACTACACTACACGGGACGGGTATCCTTGTGATAAGGATTGAAATGAAAAGTGAACCGGAATATTCAAATAAATTATTTTACATAGTGTTATTTTTGGAGCTGTTACTTTTTTTTTGTTTTTATTCTTAGTTTGCTTTATTGGTCGTTCGTGTTTAAGTTATGCGGCTGTGAATCAAATTGTTTTTTTTTTTTTTTTTTTTTATTGTCACTGCCACGTCAAAGTGCCCGTGACTGGAAAAGCCAACACGATGACGCGACGCGACGAACGGATAAGTTTTATGAGTCAATAGGAGTTAGAATTTGACAATTCATTTATGTACTAAAGTGAGTTGCTTTTCGTTTGTTTTCTGTTTTTTTTTTTACTGTGATTATTTATGGTATTTTTTATGGTGTATAGGTAATTATTTGATTTGAATAAGAACCACTGTATAATCGGAAACTAATTTTGTAGGAATAGAATATTATACGTATTAATCAGACCCCAATGTCTCGGAAACTCACTAGTGTAGTATGACAAATACAGAGTTGGCCCTAGAACACTTCCCTGTGGTACACCGGCTTCAATTTTCTAAAGCTCTGAATAACTCTGCTCGTTGCATACTTCAAAGTCCAAAATGCCAAACCTTTTGAAAGACCTGGACAACAGCTTGAGTTTTCTTTAATCGTGCATTTGGTCCATCGTGAAATTTTTATTTCTTAATTTAATCTGATAGGGTTTGGGATTAGTCTTCATTCTTAAATTAGTACTAGCGTTATTGGTCTGCAAGATGTTACATATCCGACCTTAAGCCAAGCGTTTCCTTACGAAGTAGAAATTGATGGCATTTCTTTCAAAACCTGGGCCCTCATCACGTAAAACAAAAACTATAGGACGATATCGTTTCCACCATTGCTATCTCTATCGTATCTGTAGGGAAAAATAAAGATAGCTATGTTCAAAACGATATCGTTCGATCGTTTTCGTTTTACGTGATGAGGGTCCTGGGCAGTTATTAGATCGTACCCTGATGTTTTTTTTTTTTTTGATAATAACATAATAATTCAAAAGTCCTTATGATACTTTGTGGACAGTTATTTCAATGTGAATTGCGATTAGATGACACGATTTCTACCAAATGATGTTCTTTTCGGCTACTCTACTGTAGCAAACAGTTTTGGCTTTAAGCAGATTTGGCACATTTACGGTTCGATTTGGGAGGAGGTCTGATTTTGAATCTAAGTCATATTTATTGGTCGGTATAGTTTCGTAAGTGGTAGATAAACTGTATGAAATTTAGCTTTGCTTGCAAATTTCCAGGGGCTCCCCAAGGCAGTCATCTAAGACCTCTTCTTTTCAAATTATTCATTAATGATCTTCCTTCTAGAATTTAGTACTTTTACTGTTTTCTGTTTGCAGACTAGCTTAAACTATTTATGTAGCTCTATAAAATTCGAGTGGAACTGTTATCGACTTCAAATTTAGTTGGATGGATCTTGAATCTTGAATATATGAAACTACTCATCCGTTATTCTACAACTCTTCTTCCCAATTTGTTTCTTTGAAAAATTTTAAGTATTGGAAGTCATTTCAGAGAGGGTACTTTTCTCTCCTCTATCTGGTGACGTTAACGGCACATACATTATGTGTTTGATGCATGTGCCGAGAACATAGTAGAATCTGCTTTTAGCACTGCTCACCGTCACCAGGTGGAGAATGTGGAGGTGTCTTAGTTCGCAGTAACCAGTTGAGGTGTCTTCTTAGTTAGCGGTAACCAGTGAGGAGATCCGTTAATAAAGTAAGCTTATACACGATGTAAAACGTTCTTGGTTGTATAGTTTCCAAGAAGTAGTTTGGCATGCCTCAACTTTGGA
Organism: Leucozona laternaria; assembly: GCA_932273885.2. Lineage (NCBI taxonomy): Eukaryota > Metazoa > Arthropoda > Insecta > Diptera > Syrphidae > Leucozona > Leucozona laternaria. The sequence continues at coordinate 50,152,074 of OW026366.1, forward strand.
AGTCGTGACCTTCTCTTTTTTTTTTAATCACATTTTTTCTTGTTTTGCAACCAATTGCGAACCAATTATTTAGGTAATAAATTTGCACGATTTGCAGACGTTGTTCAGGAATAAGTCTATTAATTATGAAATGGGAAACCAAACTGAGCATAAATCAAGTGACAGCTGTCAAAAAGACCAATTCCGAAAAAAAGTATTGCCAGATTGAAAACCCCACGTCTAAAAAAAACACCCTTTTTTATCCCGGAGAAACAGACAGACATAAATTAAAAAAAAAAAAAACGATGTAATTGTTTTCCCTAATTTATTATTTAAGTAAAGATCTATGTAGATGTTAAAATTATAAGTGCTACTTAAATGATGTTAATTTGAATTTTGCTTCCATATTCTTGTCTTCTCTTATATTTATTGCTTCGTTTATTTCACACTGACGAATACAATTCAGCTTTTTATCTTGTCATGTTTCTATAAAATATAAAATAACGTATATATACGTAACTACCAACACCATCCCATAAATTAATATTTAGCCTATACATGTGGGCTTAGAATTTAATGTGTAAGTATATAGTGTGTCATATTTGTTTTGTCATCACATTTACTACATCATCAAAAATCATAAAGACTCGCTAATTGCACGTAATCCTTGGCATTAAAAGTTGTATATTCTTGAAAATATCCTTCTAAAGAAAATAAGTAATTATCAAGTAGAAAGGATTTTAAAAAATATGTCTTGTAAAAAAAAAAAAAAAATTGCTTTAAGATATAAGAAGGACCCAAACAAAACTGGATTTCATGTTGATAAGTATAACATGAGCAAGGATTTTCATAAATTCTTGTGTTTAGAGAAGCAAAATGAGTTTTTGAGTTTCCATAAATATCATTGTTGTTATCTGATGTGCGACTTGGTGGTGCAAAAGGGCTGTCAGTTGTTGTTCAAAAACCATGTCAAGGATAAATTATACGATGTGTCACGTCACACAATAAGCAATCAAGACCAGCCAATGAAGGAATGTACACTGTATACAGGCCAGTCCACCACATATGAACCTATAGAAGAGGAGGCAACACGATATCCCCACAGCACACACGTCAAGTTGCATACACACCCCAAAGACAATGTAATTTGCTTATGTAGGTATCGACTTCCATTCCATATGTCGGTCGCACTAAAGGTCTCCTGATGATGCATCGTGCTTCGTACATCAATGACGTACATAGACTGACAGACAATAATGGCTAATAAGGTATTCATAAAAGCTTTCATGTGTGTGCAACTGGAAACGCAATTAAAATGCTTTTTTCCTGTCAGTTGTTTGTCACTTGCATCGTAATTTTTTTTATTTTTTTTTTTTAAACATACCTACCCATTCATTTGACACTTTCATGTAGGTACTTTAATATGTTTTTTGTTTGTTTTGTATTTTGCAGCATGGAGCTCTCAGTTTTTAGTGTTTTTTTTTTGCAATTAAAATGTTTCGTGTGCACATCTAAATGGTATCAAAAGCTCAGTTGACGCACACAGACCTTTTTTTTTATTGGTTTTCTTGTGGAGATATGTAGGTGGTTTTACATGAATATATTTATACAGTGAAGGATGTTCGATTTCAAAGGATCCATGCAATTGGAAATAACGAACAAGATAAAATGGAATTCCATATATGTACATACGTAGGTAGCTACTATCAAAGAGAATTGTATTGATGATGAATATAAATAGACAATGAAAGTGACAATTATTATTGACTTGACAAACGTTTAATTTAAAGAGGACAATTCATGGTCACCACAGTTCTTTTTCTATATAAATACATATTTTCATATCTATCCTTGCTAATTAATTTCACTTTAGTTTATTTATCTCTGTGGTGGTACTTCTCAATTGGCATGGTGGTTCTTTAAGGCAAGTTGTAGGTACGAATAAGGTCGTCACTTCGTGGGAAATTTTCAAGTTCTTGCTTTTTTAATTTGGTTTGTTTGCAAAATGGATGCTGGTGTGGCTGCTGCATTTGAAACCAATAAATTAAAGTTTTTTGTTTGATATTTCCACAGGGAAACTGTGGTGGCTAATTTTCGATTCCAATAAATTAGTCTATTCACACCCACTACCAAGTGTAAACTTGGTTCGATATTTACCTTGTATTTGTTAGATTGGAAGTTGTAGTGAACAAAAACTCACTGCCTACGTTCTGTAACCGTCGAATCGATAAAATTGGTAGAGAAACGCTGCAAAATTGGTCAAAAATTCAAAAGTCAAAAAATTTTCATCGTTTCTCGACTGAATTTATCAATACGAGAGTTAAAGAACGCAGGGACAAGATCATGCTAATAATAATAACAACAAATAATTACAATACAAAAACAAATTAGAATCCTCGTTTTTGAAGCAAAACGGTGGTGGTTATCATTGGTAACCACCCTGACTGTAGCAATAAAATGTGATAAAAAATAATAACCTCAAACTAAACTAAAGTTTAATAAATATTTATGAAGCACAAACATCTAAGAAACATATCTACTCATTTTATGGTTCCAAATAGGAACTCTGGAAGTGCTCCACTGACTTGTGTTATATACTGCAGGTCTTTAGTGTTTCAACTTGCAATTGCGAATTCTTCTCTTATTAATTGTTGGTTGGTTAATGGTGGTTCCTTTATATGTTTAGTTCTAGAAGAAATATTGGTGTGATTTATTTGTATATGCCTTAGAAGAATTCTGGGCCAACAGTAGTTGACATAAGCTTGAGCTACCACTCATTGGTAAACGCTTCCTATAATATTTTTTTGGTGTACGATTGTGAGGGTGGTTACCACAACTAACCACCCAATGAATTCTGTAATATTTCGTCGGAAAAACTATACCTTACTGTAGGTCCAATTAAATCATAAAAAAAGCCAGACTTAAAAAAAATAATAGTGAGGGTGGTTACCACAACTAACCACCAAATGAATTCCGTTGTATTTCATCAAGGAACCTAAACTTTATTTTAAGTTCCTTATAAATCATGTTAAAACTAAAAACCAGACCTAAAAAAACAATAGTGAGGGTGGTTACCACAACTAACCAGCAGATGAAGTCTGTAATATATCGTAAGGAAAACTAAACCTTACTGTAGGTCCAATTAAAACATGAAAAAACTGAAACCAGACTAAAAAAAGACAATAATAGTGAGGGTGGTTACCACAACTAACCACCAAATTAATTCTGTAATATTTCATCAGAAAAACTAAACCTTACTGTAGGCCCAGTTAAATCATGAACAAACTAAAACCAGGCCTAAAAAAATAATAGTGAGGGTGGTTACCATAACTAACCACCAAATGAATTGTGTAATATTTCATCAAGGAACCTAAACTTTACTGTAAGTTCCTTATTTATCATGTTAAAACTAAAACCAGTATTGTTATATTCATTTAAATTTTAAATCAAACATAAATGTATATGAATTTAGGGAAGTTCTTGATTGTCAGATTGATTCAAAATTCGTATATATCTATCCTTAGTTTAACCAAATTTACACAGCATCAATTTTAATAAAACAAAAAACACTTTAATATTTGCACTTATAAATTTATTCTTGTCTTCACTCGTATATCCGTACCACTAGTTTGAAAAGAGCATTGCTTCTCCATTAAACCTATGTAATCTAATATTTCTGTTACAGGGCCAATTACAATCAAGAGCAAGCAATTTGCTAAATCAACATTGAATGATAATATACTTACTATCGAAGTCCTCTCCTCTCTAATGACCTATAAAAAACAATGACATGGAGCAGTTTGAGAAACGACAAAAGAAATTATCATCCATAAATGTTTAAAAGGCTGCAGCATTCCACTTAAAAACTATCATATATATACCATATATGGATATGTGTAACTACCAACATCATCACAATGTTGAAAGATGTGTATTTTAACAGATTGCACTTGAAAGAAAAACCTTGCTCAAGATAGATACATATGTATATAGAAATAGATAGATATGAAATTTTCCCATGTGGTGTATATATATACAGGTACCTAGAGTCTATACTTGGCGTGAATTTTCTCTTTGGATTTCTTTACAACTTGATCTACCGGATTTTTCCTTGTTTACACACATACCGACCGAGAACTAATTCAGGTCAATATGAGATATACGGACATAAATTAATTTCAACTTTTATTGACATCAATGTTAGCATCATGATTGTACGAGTAAAAGAAGCCAAAAGTGGCATCTCCATTAGAGATGGACCATATGTAGACAATTAATTGTAATTGCTATCAGTATTGCTGAATTTTTTTTACTTGATTCAGAAGAAAATTACTCAGAAGAATGAATAAGGAAAAACAGGTGTGCATTTTCATCTTTTTTTTAATATTAAACACATACCAAAACCACTTAGTCAATAAGAATTTCTATTTTCCAAAATGTTTTCTATTGGCGTTCTCAGCATTTTAAAAAGTTTCTCTAATAAATATAATTTTTGCCGATTAGAAATTCGACTTACAGTAGACCATTATCACATATTAAATTTGCGAAATAATATTGCAACAAATTGGCGCCCAATGTGGGGAGTTTCTCTTCTAAATTTAAATTTCGTCTATAAGAAATTCGACTTACAGTAGACCTGTTAACATTGGTAATTGTAGCTTTAGGACTGTAACTAGATACAAACAAGGAAAAAAATCATGTAAAATTAAACAGAAACTAACCAGTTATCAGGTTGTTGTTTTTCAACACGTCTGATTAAATATTGAAAAAGGTTTAAAATTTGAACGTATCGTTTTAAATCAATGCAAGTTACTTGAAGAATTTATTTAAGCTTTACAGTAACTTATAAAAATAATTATGTGAAACTAACATGACAATCTAGATAAATTAACTTGTTTTATGTAGTTTTAAAATGACAGCACTTGTGAGTGTAATCTACATTACTCATTATTTAATAAACCAAGTTGAATTGTTAGGCTTGCACCTGAATCAAGATGAATTTAACATGACACACTGTAACCTTAACAATGTCATTGTGTGTATTTTACACAATATCTTGTTAACTTAAACATATGTGAATCAGGATGGATAAGCATGAACAAAATAAATAAATAAATTTTCTGGCAAGGCAGCTTGTGCAAAGCCTAGACCTCGTGAGCTCATTAATTGATAAACATTTTTGTGCTTATTTTATGGGTATTTATTATTGCTGCTCGCAAAATATCTAGATCCAAACTGGTGATTTCTTCTTCGATATAAGATTTCAAGGCTTGTGATTTGTGGTGGTAAACGTGAAAAGTTCAAATCTACATCGTTTCCCAAGTTGTGTGAGCGGTTACGTCAAGATCAAATTCAGCCTTTTGCGGCAAAAGAAAAAAGCAGCTCAGCAGTTACCGATAGTCAGCGTCAAGTTTCTTAATTTTCTGTAGCGCTAAATGAGAAAGTACACCTTGTAAATATAACAAGAGGAAGGTAGGTAGGTAAAATGGTGGTACTAAGAACACCTGTTCCCGAAAAACCCAGTTAGCGCTGTTATGCGCCGTTTTGATACCATAACTCGTTTGACCTGATTTGTTTGTTGATATAGGGGTAGTGTTGGAAGTCTAAACAGAATTGCTTAGGGGACTAGGTTATGGTTTTATCACGCAGCCCTAAAAGAGCACTAAGCTCACAACCCGATAGGGTTGAGATCCGAGATTTACCAGATCTACTCGTGGCTGAGCCTGTTCCAAGCAAGGTAATACCTGCTAGGAATATGTCAATGCTTTAAGGCTTGCGCCAGTTATAGAGTAAGTGATTGTCCGAAAAGCTAATTATGTTCGAATTTGTTGATTGATAGGGATTAGGTTTTGGTCTGTGCCCGCGACCTTAGGGGAATGTTAAGCTTACAATGTGTGCCAGGTGTAGTTCCATTGGGGTTGAGAGCCGGCCGTATATCCTATCACTAGATCTTTGTGGTTGGGCTTTTTCAAATTCAAGGCAAACCTACCTAGGTTTTGGCAAAGCTTTAAGCCCTTCACCATTTATAGATTAAGTGGATGTCCGGAAAGTTAGTGACGATTTTTGTATATAAATTTTATATTTGTATTGTTATTACCTAAACTTATGAGGCCAGCAATAGTTTATAGAGAATCGGTTCGAAACAGGAGTCAATAGCGATACAGTCCATGATTTCCGATCCACCGAACCCCGGTAGACCACTGCTAGTCCTTACATTTCGAATGCAAGAGTTGAGGAGAAGATAATGTTTGATCTTTTAGATCCATCTGGTGATGTTTAGGAAAGAGATAAAATCGTTTATCCTTTTGTTTGACTGCACGTTTAAGTTATCGAGAAAAGGGCTTCGAAATGCCAGGAAGCGAGACCTGGCCAGGGCTGGGCAGTTATAGAGAAAAAGTTCGATGGTTTTTTTCTTTAGAGGATAATTGCAGCTACAGCAGAAACTATTAAAAGGTGTGCGTAGCTTAACCGCATGTTCTCCTATTGGCCAATAGCCAGTGGTGATTGCAACGATCCTGGCCGTATCTGTTCTATTTCGCTTTATTAAAGCACTTGATCTGTTTTTGTCATAGGCAGACCATATCTTCCTAAATATCTTGCAGTTTGACAGACCTTACCACCTTTTTTATCGATTCTGAAAAGAAATGGTCATATATACGGCTGTTCTGATATTCGGTCGAATTTGAAAACGGAAATGAAAATTGAATCCGTCCGGATCGAAAACTATTGTTCTGATTTCCAGTCGGATTTACTTTTAAGTTTTACCAACTTCATCAAAAAAACATTTTCGAAATCAGCTGCTATGTATGCAAGACCTGTCAAGAACGAAACTGTAATCCACCAACAAAAGGATAACCGAATTTAAAACGTCAATTCGGCAGATTGTAGATCCGTTCGTTTTGCCCAATCCGCAAAACGTTTTCGCATACGGAATTCGGAACAGCGAAAATTCGAAAACGTGAGGATATAGAATTCGAATGGAAATTAGAACAGCCGTGATATTCTGCCCTTCACGAATCCCAGTAGCAGGTCGACTTCTTTTGCCTGAGAGACGAGAAGGGCTGATCCCTGCCTGGGAGGCTCATCCACTTGCTCATTACCTTGGATATGAGTGAGATTTTAGTAGGTAGTATCACTAAAGCCTGCGATCTCAACTCTGTATTGATTAACTAACTTTGAGGTTACCAAGCAGCTATCATTTGCTTTGATTGCATGCTGGCTATCTATACAGATGGCCACATTGTGAATATTTTGGTTAGATATTGTTTTTTGTTTAAGTATCCTACAGGCTTCTATAATGGCTAGTACCTCAGCATTTCAACATTAATTAGATTATGTAGAAGTGCATTTATATTCTTCGGAATATTGAACGGCTTCCAATACATATAAATATACCGTCTAATATTTTTTCGAACTATTTATGAATATTCTAACATGAGTCAGAAGTGGGATAGAAAAAAACTATTTTTCGCCTGTCCATTTAACTGATTTAGGGAATTTTTACAGGTTTTCAAGACTCGGTAAAATGTCGTTCAAATCGTAGTTATTGAAAATTCAAATATGAATTAATTCTGCTTTTCTGTGGGATATTATTTATTTATCCTATGAAATGTATTCAAATTCAGTTCTTAGAATTCAAATGGTTTTCCATAATTTTATTTATTACCTTTACCATATTATCATCACTTGCCAGCCTTAGCAAAAGACTCGAAATTTAATTTATTAATTAATTATATAAGTCTACCATTGCAATCATCTGACATTTTCCTGCACCACACACCGTGGGTAATACTAATTTGCCGTTTTATTTGATTAAAGCTAATTCAATTAGTATATCACTCACCCCTTTTGCCACTGCGCGACACGGTGCGCTCGGCGGCGACCTAATGTTATTATCATTAAATTAATTATTAATTTTCAGTTTTACGCCTTCAAGTCCTCTGTCTATATGCCTACAATAACAAAAACCATCACAGTGAATAAAAGAATAAATAAATGAATGAAATATCCTGTCCTGATGCTTAATAACTACGTGATGTATCTTACATCCCAATGGTAATTAATTCCAAAGTTGAGTCTCGCTTCTCTCTTCTTGTGTGCGTTTTATACTTTGAAGCTTTATAAGCGGAATTCATTAAACCTAAAACTTAGCCAAATATACAATGGTGGGTGTTTAGGTGGGGTAGGGGGAGTCCTTGCTTGCGTTGGCCTGGCACATGATTATAACCCCGCCGCGCCGCGCCGCCGAACCGTGGTGCGTTCAAGAAATGAAAATAGCTCCATGGTGTACAATCAAACCCCCCTCCGAAAACAGACAATCCTACTTCTACCACCTACTCCTTCCAGCACAATGAACAGACACACAACTTACTATACTCCTATATATGTATGTATGTACACATTGCCTCGTAAAGTGTGCTGATTTAATTTCATTTTGTTGTGGAATATTTATCCAGTGTATCCCTTTTGGGATCAAGAACTTGATCAAACAGAACGCAAACGTGCGCACTCACTCACGCCCATTTACGCTACGTAATTGTCACAAAAGTAAACACACCGAAAATTGTGTGTGTTTGTTTGTTTGTCCTTTTTGTCATTTGTCGCCTGGCGTATAAAGAACTTTTATACTAAATCAGCACCATTGCTGCTTCGTTGTTCAGCATGCTGCTGCTGCTGCTATACAGCTTTCTAGATTCTGTGGAGGGTTATTGTGATGAACGTTTTCTCAAATATTTACAGTTCCTCAACCTTTATCTGTCTGGGGCGTTAAAGGATGACAAAGTTATGCTCTGATCTTTCATATATACATAAAACATACCTAAAGGGAGATGTGGACATTTTTTTTGTTGTTGTATTTTTAATGGTTTGTTTGCATTTTGTTATTTTTCGTTTATTTCATCTAAAAGTGTCGTACTTAATTTAAAAGACTTGAACCTATGTCAAAATATTTAAATCAACGAATTGGGTCTGTTTGTATAGAGTTGCTCATAGGTTAAATATTCTTTCAAACTGTGTAGAAGCTTACGTCTTAATTCGGAAGAATTAAAACAAACATCAACAAAACAATGTGTGAGTGCCGGGTTAATATGTGTAAACGCATCAACGTTTGTCCAAGCGCCTAATTTTGTTACTGAACGTAGTCAAAAAGAAACATGGCCATATTGAATAATTAACACTGCATTACCTATCTGCTGGCATCGCTTAAAAGTCTAGCGTTGAAAGAACGGCAGCGAAATACCCAGTGGCAGAACCGCTGTAACGAAATTTCCAAGCACTAAAATGCTGGTAGTGAAGTGTCAAAACGAACGGTGAAATTTCGGTACCGGCTAAAAGATCCTGCTTCGTAGTTCACTCTCAACTTTAAGGTGACTGCACATAACACATGTATAATCATCACTCTCTGAGCATCGACAAAACCAAAGAACAACTGTCAGTGGAAAGCACTAAAATTATGGTTTCAATTAAATAAATGACACCGTAGCCAAACTCCAAAGGAATTTGGCACTTAGTGGTTTGACAGACAGGGGACGAAATAAAATATCCAGTTAGAACTGACAACTAACTTCCATCGAGTGAAACTTACACAAAGTTCAGTCTTAATTTTATACTGAACGAACCTCAAATGAGTGTCGCTGTAAGATAGCCGGCGAATTATATATTTTGACGTTTATAGAATATTTAGATGCAAGTGTCAGCGGAAAGCACTGAAATTGTGGTTTTAATCCAATGACACCGTAGCTAAGCTTCAAAGGAATTTGACAATTAATGGTTTGACAGATAGGTGAAGAATTAAAATATCCAGTTAGAATTGTCAACGACGCTTATGCAACTCCATCTTTCCATCGAGTTAAACTTACAAAAAGTTCAATCTTTATTTTATACTGAACGAACACCCAATGAATGTCACTTCTCACTTTGTATTTTGAAAGATTGCCGGCGAATTATATATTTTGACGTTTAAATGAAATTGTGGTTTTAATCCAATGACACCGTAGCTAAACTTCAAAGGAATTTGACAATTAATGGTTTAACAGAAAGGTGAAGAATTAAAATATCCAGTTAGAACTGTAAAAGACGCTTATGCAACTCCATCTTTCCATCGAATAAAACTTACAAAAAGTTCAATCTTTATTTTATACTGAACGAACACCCAATGAATGTCACTTTGTATTTTGAAAAATGGCCGGCGAATTATATATTTTGACGTATGTATTTAGAATATTTAGTTGCAGTTGTCAGTGGAAATCACTAAAATCGCAGTTTCAATCGATTGACACCGCAGTCAACCGCCTATGGAATTGGACGCTGCGATTTTGTGTTTTCGCAAGCCCGGAGGGATTTGGTTCAAAAAAAAATCGTCGGGGATTAGGGACGCCATTACAGAAACAAAAGTAGAGTTTCCAGTAAAAACTATCGATAACACGGATGCAATTCACACCGGTAAAACAGTTTTTATCCGTTCTTAGCTAAGCCTGAAGGGAATTAGTTGTTGTTGCATTTAACATGTAAATTGCCTAGTCCCGACGTCATTTTTTTTACCAATTTCTTCAGGGCTTTGCAAAAAAAACACAGCTTGTATCATCTTCCTGCACTCTTTACTCCACTTGATTAAGCGAAGTTATCTGAGAGGAATACGAATGAAAAGTAAATACACTCAAACAATAAAGAAAAGCAGAAAGAAGAGCAATAGGTAACACTGCAATTTGTTGAACTTCAGCAATTTTGTGTACCCCAGCCACCTACGTCCTCGCCTACGTGCTTGAAAATTCCAAGAAGAAATTGCATCGTCTTAAAGCAGTATAATATGTAAACGTAGAATTAAGTATCATATCCTACCATACCTACAACCATTGACTTATATCAATTGTCAATGCCTGCAGCTGACTACAATTATTTTTGTTTTCATTCTAGTGGCGCGTCCGATTTTGCTCGGGCAAATATTAAAAATAAAAGAATAAAATATAAAAATAAGTGTTAAATTGTATCGGTAAATAAATAATAATTAACAAGTGGTTATGATAAAATATTAATCCAATCGTCGGTCTCGCTAAAAACAATTTGCTTTCGGTCGCTGACAAAAAATTATCAGCTGAACGGGACAATGCAGACTTTCGTAACGTAACGTGCTCCTTCGTAAAATGATTTCTCGTAACGTTACACAGAGGAAGATTCACGTTTTTATTTTAGATGTTTACACATCAATAAAAATTTATTTACACACACATAATATTAACATTCCATCAAGTACTTCGAAAAGTTGGTCTGCTTTAAGTTAATATCTTATAAACCAGAAAGGATTGACATGAAAGTTGGGTGGTTAGTTAGGTTAACCACTAAAAGAACAACGTCTGTACGTAACCGTGCGTAAGAGTTCTTCATTCTACCCGTAAAGGAATAACATATTTCCAAAATTTTTGATTTTCATACAAATGAATTTAGTTTCTATTTGCTAAAATGGTTATTGAAGAAATATTGATAATAATATTAAAAAATGTTATTTTCCACCTCTCTTTATTCCTACATTTAGGTGGTTACCATTGATAACCACCGTTTTAGTACCTTCGAAAATGCAAATTCTAATTGTTTTTTCTATTATATTTATTTATTATTTGACACAAAATTTGTATTTAATGCTAGTTATATAATTTTTATGTGTCTGAGGTGCAATTTTTCTGTTTGAGATCAAAGTTTAAACCGAGTTAACTCATTAAATTTGGTGAGTTAATTCAGGATTTAATGAACAGATGCTTTTGATGTTTTATCTACCGAGTTTGATTAGTCGTTCCACATTTATTACCTACCGAAAAACTGCTTCCTCAGTCAACTGTGGGCTAATTTACTTCTCGAGTTAGCAAACCTTGGGTTAACCCACCCCTTAAATTCTGGACCTGAAAGGGTTAACCCGAACAAATGTGAATATGCATTTGTTCAAAATCTTAAATCTCCAAAAGTTCTTCAACGATTAATTTGAAATTTTAACACAACGTTGCCTTCGAACACGCGCGTGTTGGGCGTAAAAGCAACATAACAGTGCTATACTTAGCTTAGATCTCTGCAATGTTAAATACATGAACTAGATTTCTAAGCGAAATTTATCAGTTTAGCTGTCAAAATATGTAGTCACGAAAATTTTATTTAAATTTAATAGGGTGAAATGGGGTAAACATAAAGAATGGGAGTGAACCGATTCTAAAAATTCTTTTTGTTTTTGAAAGGTTACATTTAGTGAATGTACTTTGGGGATCACTCAACGGCTCGATATTTTTCTAAATGTAGCTATTTAAAGGGTGAAATGGGATATAAATATATACACGAAAAATGGTATCCAATTCTTAAAATTCTTTTTGCGGTTGAAATGTTACAGTTAGAGAATGTACTTCGAGGCATAATGTTAGTGCTAGATATTTTTTTAAAAATTTAGCTTTTTATAAGGTGAATTGGGGTAAAGCAAAAAAAAGTACATACCCGATTTTTGAAAAAAATCTCTCTTTTGAATGGATGACTTCGACGATCATTTAATGAGTAGATATTTTTCATTTTTTTCTATTTGTAAGGTGAATTTGGGTGAAGGAGACAAGATACATTTTTAAAACGTGTTTTTAAGGATGCCTTTATGGATAAATAGTTTGCATTTTGTTTTAAAGCTTGAACTTATTAGCTTGGCTTCCAAAAATTATGAAAATGAAATAAAATTCCATTTCTTTCTGTTTTTATTTAGTACCGAATTATTTTTGTGATTTTCAAGTTTCTGAAAAAAAAAAAAATTGATGAAGAAAATTTGTCTGATAACCCAATCGCGTTGGCGGTTGGAGTGATTGCCCTGATAACCCAATCTGGCGCGGGGCGTAAGACACACGTTTGCCATATTCACGATTACCAAATCTAAAGTGTTTTTCAACAAAATTCTTTTTTTATTTGAAAGGCCCACGTATGCCATAATGTATGTATGATCTTGGTGACCAATTCACGTCACCTCCGCAAGACAATTATCCCTACCATAAAATCGTTCATGCAGAAAATCCATTGTGGCGCTCGCTGTATGGCACGTAACGCCGTTCTGTTGGAACCACATAGTTCTCACATCCATATTATTCAATTAGAGCCAACAAAAATTGGTTATCATCGATCGCTATCCGTTGATGCTGATGACATTGACATCGTCGTTTTCGAAAAACTACGGTCTCTCAGAGACAGCGACGATGTTTTCGCTTGATCTTGAGTTTTTATGACGCAAGGGCGTTGGCTGTTTGTTCACTAAATCGTTCGACTCAAATTTGGCCACCAAAATTTGGATAATAGACTTGAAAGGACAACCATGCATGTAAACCGGAGCAACGCACGTATATTTTGTTAATAATTTTTTAACGAATTTTTTGACGAAACTAAGATTTGTCTATCCGTGCAAAGCTGGGGCAGGTAGTAAAAAATAATTTAGTTAGCAAACTGCGGGTGCAAGTATAAATATGAAATTATTGAAAATTTTTACCAACAGATGATGACGGCATAAAAATATCTACACACAAATTTAATTTATCTTGCATCATTTCCCAAATCACGTCGACACTGCTCTGTGCAAGATATCAACAGCAACAGGAATATTTCCACAGGACATATCAACGAATGCTGGAGAACCAGTTGAAATATTTAATTAGACGCTTGTTGGGCATGAGCCATGCAACAGGATATAAAGAATGTGCAGCATAATTGCATATACAACCATAACAAGGGATAAAAGTGTCATTATTATGTCCTTGTTTGACTTTTTTTGTTGTTGTTTTCATTCATATTATGTATATCCTTGGCTTGTATAAATATGTACGCGTAATTAGTCCGTATACATTAAAGTCATATATCCCAAGTGAGAGCGAGTCCATGTCCTTTTGGAGCCAACTATCTGCCAACATACACTACACATACTCGTATACCTCCACAGACAAACTAAAATTATCTTTTACCAGGACATGACATTTTTTGTTCGTTGATGGGAAAGAACCCCCAACTACATTACATACATACTATGCGCTTGGGGTGTACCTATATTGTGTGTATTAGTGATAAAAAAAGACACGACCATACCTATGATATTATGGTCGACAAACATGAAACCATTATCAATATCATCCTTAGAATACAATTTTCTTCTTCTTCGTCGTCTCCTTTATACATTTAAGTGCTATACAGCATTGCCATACATTCTCCGGCTATAATCTACTCAGCTTTTATCACTAAACTTAATGCTCAATTAGGTTATTATAAAAAGAAAAAGGCACAAGCATATCGGATGGGATTAAAGGATATCGTCCTTGTGCGTATTTTATGTGTGTTTGTGGGTGTGTGTGTGTTAGTGTGACTGAGACAGTTTATGTGTGTGGGTGTACACTTTGGCATTTGCTAAATTAATTATACAACAAAGTCAAGTTTCCATTAAGTAATCCCTATTTATATCTGATTTCTGTTTTTTTTTTTTTGGGGTTTGGTTTGGTTTGGGTCTTGGATTATATTGTTCTCCCGGTTTTCTATATAATAATGATTAAGTAATTCTTAATTCATTTAAGCGGAAGTTTCCTTGTTCCTGTTTCTGTTCGAGGCTCCTTTTGAGGACAGGAATGTTTAGATGAAGAGGTGATTTTTTCCTCTCTCTTTTGTTGGGTCTCTTATATTTGACTTTGCACACTGCCTTATTCTTTTGATGAAGCTGTGGCGTTCAGTGCTGGATTATCTATTAATGCACGCCCTAAAGATTACAATCAGAAGAAGATTACGAAAGGGGAGAGAGTACATGTCGCCTGCAAAGCAGTCTTATTATTTTGTTAATGGCGGGCTTGAATCCATTCAATATGACTCTTGTACAGACCGATCAGAAAGGAAGTTTCTAAACGAAGACAAAATATTAAAATATTTACTATGACACAGCAGTCCGGTGTGGAACAACTCCTAATCAACATGCTTCGGTTCCTAGATTGCTTACTTCAAATTGGAGAAGCTGCTTAAGGGGTGTTTAAGTCTGGTGGAGTTTGGGTTCTCAACCAACCAGCTTTTTCCAGGCACCTCGGTCCCTATAGGTATAGCTGTCTCCACTTTCGCACAAAAACCTAATGTGGTGCTACAGTCTGTTGTAGATATAGCGATCTCAACTTACCAGCTTTTTCCGGCCAGATTGGTCCCTAGGCAGCTGTCTTCATTTTCGCACACTAACTTAAGGGTGCGTTACAGTCTGGTGTAGATCAGAGTCTCAGCCACTAAGTTTTTTTCCATCCAGCTCGGTTCCACTATTGCACAACAAATTGGTTGAGTTCTTCTTCCACTGTCGCGGCCAGCCTGAATCGCAGTCTTCTTCTGCTGCGCCGTCCTTCGGGAGCCGATGCAAAGACTCTTCGGGCCGTACAACTTGTGTTCATTCCCTCTAAATGACCCAGCTTCCTCAGTCTTAAGAATTTTATTTTTTCGGCTAGATAAATGTCGCTGTACTGCCCGTAAATTTCGCTGTTGTTTTGCGATGCTATATATGTAAGTCGCATGGCATCCCGTCGCCTTGTCTTAAACCTTTCTTGACATTAAAAGTACCGGTTAGGTCCTTGCCGACTTTAAGGGAGCAATATTGTCATCCTGAACAAACGGATGATTTTGCCAGGGATGACAAATCTAGGCCTTGCTCTATATAAAAAGTCTCAAGATGCTTTCATACGAGGCTTTGAAATATATGAAAAGTTGGTGTATGTCGATTTGAAGTTTCTGTGTTATTCCATGTTCGTTGGTGAACGTTTCTGGAGTAATTAGGTTGTTGGCAAACGGCTTCAGGCATTCATATAATACGGCAGAATAGATCTTGTAAGCGATATTAACAAGCCTGATGCCTATGAGGCCGGTGCAGTTCAGATGGTCTTTATGAGGAAAGGAAAAACAGTGCTAAGGTTTAAAATTCTGCAAAACATGGTCGAAAGAGACCATCCTGCTTAGCATCGAACTTGAATGCGAAAAATTTAAAATCCATTGCATTCTCAAGACCGGACGCAAAACTGATGGAATTGCCTGAGTGGAAAAGACTGAGGGATGCGAAATCTTGCAAAATTTCTATCTCGCTTTTGATAAAAAAAAAAAAACTGGGAGCACTACGATATTTCGCAAATACAAATTTCGAACAAAGAAATCTCTCATTTTTCTTACAACAAAATCTTAAGAACCGAAATCTAGCAGAAAAATAATCCTTATTTTCATAATCTCAAATCTCGCAAATATCAACCGAAATCTCGCAACTTGAAATCTTGCAAATTAATTTCTTGATACCGTTGATTGTTCATAAGTAAATTGTTGGCATAGATGCCTGCTTGCCTCTTAGATGTGCAATTATAAACTGTTTCTTTTTGATCCCAAAGGAACACGCCTATGGTAAAAAGCTGGATTTTGCAATTGCGAGATTTTGCTATGCGATCGGCATCTTCAATAAGAATATTGCGAGATTATGAAAAGTACGATTATTAATCTGATTAAAAAAACAAAAATTGCGAAATTTTGCTTTGCAGAATATTGTTCTGCTCACTTCTAAAACATTTCGCAGAGTAAAACTCGCATTATCAATGTCGCTACTACAAAATCGCAATATTTAAATCTCGCAAACTAAAATCTGGATATTTATGAGACAAAAATGTGAGATTATAATATCTATGTTTGAATTTCCTGTGTATAGGTACATACATACTTATACTTTTTTACCTATTAGGAATGTATGAATACATTTCAATAGAAAAGCGAAATAATGAGAAAATTTTCCATTTGCGAATTTTTTATCTTTAGGTCCAAGATCATGAAAATGCGAGAATGTTATTATGCGATAGTTCGAGGTTTTCAAAAGCAGGATTTAGTGATGTTGGTTTACGGTCAATATTACCTAACGCTCTTGTTGCTCCCACTCTCGAGTTTTGCGACTTAAAAAGTTGCTTAAAAAAGCCCCAAAAATGTGCTGCCAGCAATATGTTTTGGTTATCGCACCGCGGGCAACATATTCCCAAATGAACCCGCTTCGCCTTAGGCCTCTCTACCTTTTTATGCCTGTCCCTGCCAAAATAACGATAACTATCCCTACCTATACAATCTTTCGACCCAAGGATATGGAGAAATTTTAAGAAGAAGGATCTGTGTGCATAAAATAACGGCCTGAGTAAGAGTATTGTTGTTGTATTGGCTTTTAATTGGAATGCGTACTGAATAATGATTAAGGAAGAACAAATTGAGAGAGAGCAATTGGAGAAAATAATATGTATTGTGGGTAAAATGGTGGTGGTGTATGGCCATGGCAATTTATATGCGGATACTGATGGCGATGGTGAATTGTGTGCGGTGGTGTTTAAGTCTGGTCTGGTCTGGGCTGGGTGTTAGCTGTGGGTGATTAAAGTTTTTTTGGATTCAATAGGCATTTGTATTATGCTTGCGTGTATGTGTTGGGTATTTGTATATGTATATAACCACCAGAAAAGCTTAGTATTTAAATATAAATAAATGAAGATAGAATTAATCGAATTTAAGAATGGATATATAATGTTTAAATAATGATGGCAGTATAAAAGCCGCGGGTATATGTATATACGTACGTATAGTAAATAGAAACAGTATGTAATGGAGGATATAGAATTAAGTGTAAATTAGAGATTATAATGTCATTCTGGATTATTTGCCAATCGTTCTTTAAGAAATTAACTGATGGCAGGACATAGCAGATGTTTATTAATTGATATTGTTATTTTCCGGATTCACCATCACAATGGTGATAAATGAGGTTCATTGTTTTTATTTATTAATCTATTACTTTATTTAGTAAAGCCTAGTACACTGCTGATGCGAAACGAAATACCGTATAAGAATTCATATGAAATTTCATCTCAGGCAGACGGGAGTATTGCCATGTCCTAATTCTTAAGATTATAATCTGTTCAATTTGATGAAAAAGAAATAAAGAATTTATCTATCTATCTAAACGTATAATAAATAGACTTAACGAAGTTAAGCCACAAAGGGTATCAGTTCGAAATATGGTCTTATGACGCATAGCACTTATACTACGACATCGAATTTAGTTCCTTGAGTCAACAAAAAGCGCATTTTTCTAGTGCAATAAATCAAAACTAAGGTTTTTAGAGTTCTCACAGAATTTTTGTTTAGTTAAATCAAGCAAAAACGAATATCGAGGGAGCAAAGTGTTCTCTGAGACACAATCACGAAATACAAAAGTCCTCAACTAAAGAGTTTTTCAATCAGCGAAGGTAGATTTTGGCGGCCATGTTGTTTTGGTGACATCTGTCAAATCTGTTGTTTTTTATTCAGTTAGTAATGCCAAATCACCATGGTTAGTAACACGATTAAACAGCACGTCCAAATGATAAAACTTTATTATCAAAATCTCTTATGGCAACGATACGTATGCGTTGCGCCATTTTACGGTTTACATATTTTTTTTTTTTCAATTCGATTATCCAAAGTTTGGTGGCCAAATTTGAGTGACCGATTCAGTAAACAATCAGCCAACGCCCTTGTGTCAATGAAACGCAAGATCAACCAAAAACATCGTCACTGTCTGTGAGAGTCCGTAGTTCTTCGAAAACGACGATTTCATTGCCATCAGCATCAACGGATCCAATAAGTTATTGTCCCAATTCTCCTTTACAAATGTTGTAGTGGTTTATATTGATAAATATAACAAGAGAGACGATAGAGTCATTAATTAGATTTTCCACTTAAAAATTGATGTTAATAAAAAAAAATTGAAATGTCGATTTGGTAGGCTAGGCTTTAAATTATTATTACATGGCTTCTAATGCTTGGATCTTCAAGATTAAAGTATTTTGAAATGAAATGTTTGCTTTGCGAAATAATGCGAGATTTGGAATATGCGAAATTTTGCTTTAAGAGATCAATTTAAAAAAAATGCGGGATTTCTTTAGAAATAAGAATTATTAGTATACCTACATTTGATAATGCGATGAGAATTTTCGGTGACTTCGAGATTTAGAAAATGTAAAATGCTTACTTTGCAAAATTTGTATAATGCGATACATATTTTGAAAGTGCGACATTTTGCTATACGGGATCTATGAAATAAGCGATATTTCGATTATATTGCTCTCTCCTTTTTGTTGGTAAGGTATTCGTCTGTTTATTTCAATGGCAATGAGTTGGGTTGGGTAAAATTGGCTGGAATTTCAAAATTTCGCATATCGATATCTCATATTATCAACAAATTGCATTATCGATTGGTATATCACGATAGCAAAATTTTGCAAAATAAAATCTTTAATATTACAACCTCATATATACGAATCAACGAAGATTTGATAATGCGACATCTTTCTGTTATTGCGTGGTTCAGAAAATGCGAAATTTTTACTTTGCGAAATTGATAATTCCAGATTTTTAAATGTGAAATTTTAACAATGCGAAATTTCACTACACAGAATTTATTTAAAAAAAAAATAATATGAGATTCGGTTCTTAGAACTTTTTTAAGTTTTGCGGTTAATCGTAGGTACCACTTAGCTCTCGAATTGTGTTGGTAAAGAATTCGACTATAAATCTCTCATAGTATATCTACTACATAATCCTCAATGACATGTGGATTGGACAGAATTGTTTGCTTATCAAAATATCTTATATAAATATCTCACATTAGCAACCAAATTACATAATCGAAATTCCACAATTTACAAAATTTCGCAAAGCTCCAATATTGTAATCTCACGTGTGTGAAACAATGGATATTTTTTGTTTAATGCTGTATATACATATGTACGTACGTTTATTGTCTATGTCATATCTTTTTAAATTAAAAATGAATATGCGAATCTTTCCTTCTTTTATTGCGAGATTTAGAAAATGCAAAATTTTTATTTCGCGAAATTCCGATAATGCGATATTTTTAAAGGCAAGTGCTCAACCAAATTCCTTCATTATTTAATTTTTTTTTAACTTCATTCCAACAAAATGAACCCATTGCTATACTCCGCAGAAAAGTCAGTTATTTTCACTTAGCTTTTGACAGAGGCCAAGCAAGCAAGCAAGCATCCAAGCCATCTCAATTGTAAGCCAAATGCCCTTCCCCCAAAAATACATACAGAACGAAATGAAATCAAAATAAAATCTGGCCTTCCCAGAACTTGACCCCAAGATTGTGTTTTTGTTTATTTATTTGTTGCAACCCTCTCCGAAACAGAGTTTTGGGAATGGAGTGAAAAAAAAAATAAACACAAACCAAAGAATCTAATATAGCAGGAATACAAAAAATGAAATACAATATCTCGAATGTCTCCCAGCGCAATTTCAGAATGAGAAAAAAAAAAACACAGGAGAACAACAAACAAGCAATAAGGAATTCAGCATTCCCTTGTGGAATTTGGGTCATGAATTATGACATCTGTTGCTGAAGCATTCGTAAATACCTTAGACGCTGCCGCCTGTTGAAGCTATGTATATATTCGCAGAAGAAAAACCCAAACCAAACCCTAGTCCATTTTCCTCGCAATTCATTTATTTTATTCTTCATGAAATTCAGACATTATGGACTTCCATTTCGATTCTAAATTCTCGGAGCACATTCCTTTCTCTCACTCTGGCAAATATTTAGAATAGAATTCCAAATGGCCTTCTGGGCTTGTTGTATAAGCTAAATACATACCTGCATACACATCAGTTAAATTTCTGAAATTGGTCTTCTATAATAAACAATCCTTTTTAACAAATTTTTTTTTTTGTTTTTCTCTTCCACCATCAGCAACTATTCAGATCACAAAATCCTGGTTTAGCAGCAGCAACAAATGCAGCAGCTGTTGCTGCAGCGGCTGCGGCCGCATCATCGGGCGCGCCCGGAGCACCAAATGGCACACCAATGCAACCGCAACCAATGCCTATGCCATCACAGCAATTTCTGGCCGCACAACAAAATGCCTATGCGGCGCAACAAGCCGCCCCCTATGTTATAAATCCGGGACAGGATGCCACGCCGTATATGGGTCTGATAGCGGCACAAATGCCACAATACTATGGCGTTGCACCATGGGGCATGTATCCGGGCAATCTAATACCACAGCAAGGATCACAGCCACGAAGGCCCTTAACCCCATCGCAACAAGGTGCTGAAAATCAATCTTATCAGGTATGTGTTTCCCACAAAATACTATTTTTTTTTTGTTTTCAATTTTTCTGAAAAATGTACAAAGTATGAGAAAAAAATGTAAAGAATTTTATAACACCATAAAAATGTAAATTTGTAAAAAAAAAAAAATAATGAGCTTTAGACTAACTTTAATATCTATATACACACAGCGAGCACAAAATAATGAAAGATTTAAAAGTTGCTGCTAGAATTGGATTAATTATTGACAAACCTTCCTTCTGAATAGTCTCGTTTTGTTTCCATTTAATTAAAAGCTTGGGGAGTTCTCAGCTAATGAACAACGATTTCAAACATTTTACTAGCACAGGACATAGCTTACCATATTTTAATTAAACTTACTTTGTGCTGACCTACAAATCGAACCCATTTTAAGCTCCCAGTCCCAACCTCCCCCATTGTATTGATGATGATGATAGTGGCTGACGGGCTTGCCTTGTTGGACGTGTGTATCTATTTCCACTCAATGAAAATTGATTTTTATTCATTTCCTCATCATCGGATGGGTTTCGTTTGGTAATCCATTTGTTAAATTAGAAAGAAAGAATAAAACAAAAAAAAAAAATACAGGTAAATAAAAATAGTTGCAGTACCTTTAGCTTCGGCCATTTACACCCATTTTTAAGAATGAGAAAAACACTTCCACGCAGACAATGAACAGTCTTGGATTTATTAGTCAAGGAATTAAGCAGTTTCTTAGATTATAAATCTTAGGGGGCGCCAAATCTTATAGAACTTTATTTAGCTTGAAGGCTAAAGGCCGCGTGTAAATCCATAAACGTCGAAACATTTTGCGACATTGCTTTGTTGAGATGCCAATGTGCAACGCAGCTGATGTTGATTAGACCAAGCAAAATATCCCTGTACTGTTTCTTCATTTGGGTATAAGAATTACTGTCATGGCCAAATTTATAAAATACCGGTTTTTCACATAAATCTTTACCATTTGACTACTTTTAAAGTCGCAATATCTTAAAACTGATGCCCCGTATGGAAAAAAGTGTATTAATATTTTCTGTAGTAAATATAATAATCTATAAAGTGTACACAGAAAATTTACTATTTTTGGACTAATTCGCCGTTTGAGAGTAAATAGCAAAAAACCGGTATTTTAAAAATTATTATATTTCTTAAATTTTAGCTACTAGGAAAAAAACATTTTAATTCGTTCTTCTAAAAAGTCAAATAATCTACAAATATTGAAGAGCAAAAATTCGATAAACTTTACCCATTAAGAGTTATACCTATGCGAAAAACCTGTATTTTTTTGAAATACCATTATCTTGTAAATGATGGCTCGTATGGAAAAAATATTTTCATGTTTTTTTTAGAGAATGTGATAACCTATAAAGTGAGCATATATTTTTTTCAACAAATTCCCCCATTTGAGGACGAAGTTCAAAAAACCGTTATCTTTTAAACCAATTTTATCTTTTAAATAAGTTTGGTATAATAAACACTTGTCAGCTTTTACGAATGTTAAGGATTGGACTGCATCGAAGCGATATAGAATTTGCAACTCTTTACAGGGTATCTTCTTAGTCTGAAATAAAAATTTTAAAACAATAATTTCATATTCAACACTTATTGGTGAGCCCCATCTCTTTCGAAGGGATACCATCCTGAAATCAAGCTTAAACTTTAGCTAAAATTTGTGGTATGAATAAAAGGGAACACCTGTTTACAACTCCACTTTTCGCAGCAGGTTCTCAATCTGGTATGAATAGAATTCTTTAATTGTAGCATTTTTATAGCACCTGCTCAGCTTTTTATATTGAGCACTTGCTCTGAGCACATGCTTCGTTTTGTTTAAATCACCTCATAGTTTTCCTGAGCAGAAAGTTAAAGTCTGCCATACATTTCTTGCTTCAGCTATAGCTTACATTATAGCGCTGTGTACTATTTGTGTACCTTTCATCTTAGTAGTTCTACGAGCTACAGTAACATCATTTTGGTCAGCCAGGACTTTTTGCTGCAGGATTCAAATAAATTAGAGTATAGTGGGCCCGAAAAGGAATAAATTATACCCACTTGATAACGACACATCTTATCGCTTCAATCCGTCACCCTAGCGAAGAATACGTGCAGTCTTTTTTCTTGTGTGCATTCAGGTGTAACTGATTAAAATGTGGTAATATTGTTTGTACTGCAACACCCTGATGGTTGTTTGCTAAGTTAAGTAATTTTCTGATTGAATAACTTTTTAGGGTAAAAAGTACAAAAAAAAAAAAAGTGTTAACGTGTTAATAACAACTGTTACGCAACAAAGGAAATCGAAGCAATAAGCTTTTCTTAACAAAGTTCTGCTAAATGTTTTGATTTTCTTTTGGTTACATTTGTGAAATTGACAAGATTTTATTTCTTGTGAATGAATTTAATTTAAATGTTTCCATTAGAATAGTGTCTTGTTTCAACATGGGGTCTGCAGTTAAATGCTTTTTTTATGATGCGGTTTTCGATTAAATATTACCAACTGTATATTAATGGGCTACGGGCGAACCACTTGAAAATAAAACACATACTTGAATAAAACACATTTTGTAAGACAATGTGTTAAAGTACCCCGTCAGTGTGTTAGACTGTTACGCCGCGCCAGATTTATGAAGATCGAATCTTCGCCTGTTCCACCCATAAAAGAAAAAAATTATATTTTTATCAGGGGTGATGCCTCTTGCGAGGAAAAGACAAACTGCCAAGAGTATCATATTTAATGAAAAAGTGCCTCTCATCTTAGCCTTTGAGAATCGGCATGAAATTATAGGTCCCCTCAATTCCTGCCAACTTACAACACGTACATAGGAATGTTGGACTAGGCCAAATCCAAGTGGAAATGACAGATACAAGGCTACCTCTTGTCTTGAAAAAGTTCTCCTCATGTAAGCCGTAGGAATTCGGCTAGTCAATTCATCAAGGTATCAGCCTTTTTCATTCCTTTATACCCTGCAGCTTTCTATACTCTCTACGATCACGAGCACGTTTCTTACTATCATCCAGACCAAGCATTTTACCATCGGCTTCGGCGATGGCTTAGTCTCTTGCCTGAAGTTGTGGTCTACCTTGTTGCCTGGAACCTGACATTTTGGTACAGCTCATAGAGTTCGCCGTTGTATCTTCTCGCCCTTTCCGCGCACAGCGCCAAATATCCGGCGCCGTCGCAGAATTTTTCTTTCGAAATTGCCCAGTGTCAGTTTTCTCTAACTGCTTATCGTTCAACACTCGGTGCGTGACGTAAAGCAGGTCAGACATTTAAGGGGTTCTGTGGAGTGTGCACTTGGGAGGAGATTTTAATCCTTTTCTTTCACAAAACCGAAGTGGCAGTGGTTTTCTAGGGAAATTCTGTGGTTTTCTAGGGAAATTCTTCACAGGATCACCACTAAGGTATCCTTCAGAGACTTGATGTTTACTCCGATGTTGTTCGGAAGAGCTGCTCCCTAGTTGCACATTGACCACGTTTTTTGTACTGTCACACGACACAGCTGGATCAAATTTTCCTGGGATCCTAAGTTCCACTATCGATCGCCACTTAGAGCTCCTGACTGTGTACTAGATGAAATAGAAATTTGGTCTTTTACAGTATTAGCTTTAGTTTGAGGATCTATTCTACGGTCGATCTGCCGGCCTGGAAGTCAAACTAGTACTTGCGGATTAACTGCCTGAACTCAATGGAGACGGAGCTGCAACTGGAGCTGCAACCGAACTTTAGCTGTCAAAATATTGAATACTCATAATTTCAATGTTGCAAACACAATGCAACGTAGCTGCAAATGGAGCTGCAAGAATTCACCAACTATTAACTTTTGGGTGCAGCATTTTTGACATTTCAAAATTGATGCGAGGCGAACAAGCCAATTTCAACTCGATGAGTGTTTATATGGGGGTTGAAATGAGCTCCAAGCTCCCTTCAATTCCTCAAGTTTACGAAATTCACAAAAGATGCAATCAGCTGACTTACCAAATGACATCAAAACATCAAATTTAAGAAAGCTGTACAGCTGCATTGAGGACACGTTAAAAAAAAGCACGTACGAAACTTTTTGACAGCTATTGCAGCTTCAGTTCCAGTCGAAGCATTCTATTGTGTTCAAGCAGTTAAGTGAAATATTGCTAAATTAAAATAAGGTTTCCAATTAATTTATCGTTTGATGATAAATAGCTGACAAACAAGCTATATTTTCACCTTTTTGACCAGGATGACGTTGATGTACAGCTTGTAGAGCTCATCGTTTAATCTTCTTCTCTTAGAATATCACTTAAAAAACCTTCCTCTCAAAGCAACCCAACAATTTTGCATCAGTTTTTTCCATGTCATTACCATCAGAAAGTATTTGTTTGAATGTAAACATTTTAAAAATGGTTGACGTGCAAAACCACACTGATACATAAATGCTGATCAAATTGCCATAAAAGGTTTTGACCGATCAACCAGTATAGATGACAAGATTTTATATAAGACGTTTAGGGATCTATTATTCTTTATTTGGCACAGTTCAAAGGATCTCCTTTTGTTTGGACAAAGGACACTAAAC
This sequence comes from Leucozona laternaria, assembly GCA_932273885.2. Taxonomy (NCBI): domain Eukaryota; kingdom Metazoa; phylum Arthropoda; class Insecta; order Diptera; family Syrphidae; genus Leucozona; species Leucozona laternaria. The sequence goes on from OW026366.1 coordinate 50,177,733, forward strand.
CCAGGTTCCATTCATCAGGCATTCTTTCATCCGACAAAATTTTACAGATCAATTGGTGTTTGAATGTATGCTCCATACCTAGTCGTAGTAGTGAAACCTAGCACATCAGTGACGGCACTTCTTGGCATTTAATGCTGGTGGCAAGCTCTCTGAGAAACTAAATGACACGTGGTCAGAAAGATTCCTTCCTTTCCAATTTTTGCGTTGAAGTTGCCGGGAATAATAGTGACGTGCGTCGCCGTCGTACTCCGGACAAATATCACCACGTGTTCTAGAGAAGATCGTAGAATGGTACCTCGACGGTTGAGTCTATTTTTTTCTTGTGTGGTGAGTAAGGGAGTAGAACCAGATCAACGTGTTAATGCGGGATGATGACCTGAATCCCGCTTACATTCCGAAAACCTAAAACTTCTTGCCTAAGACTTTCGCTTATATCACAAAATCACAACCAAACAGCCGCTGACCCAGCTCCTTTCAGCACTCACCAAATTAGATATCACACGATTTCATTATTCGTATAACCTCCCCATTACCATCGAACTTCCTGGGTGGGTGTTACGTCAGCTCTTAGACTATCCAGGTTCTCCACTAAATATTCGACTACATGTGGCCTGTTTACGGTCGGCAATTCCACGTGTGGATCCGAAACTCACTGTCGTTATTTTTTTTTTTGAGCGGGTTGTCAACTACTATTGAATCATCCACAGCCACGACTTTTAGTTGTTTCGGAATATCAACAATTTTCCGTTACCGTTATTTTTGTATCTCCAAAGTTGGGGAGCTCAATAGTATTCAGGTCCCATTATGTCGTATTAGCCCATATTAGGTGTTCACCAAGTAGTACGACCTTGCTGGAAGTGGTGATGCCACCCTATGGATTTTATCCTGTGAATTCTTCCGTTAGCGTCTTGAAGAGAGTTCCTTGGTGGGAACACTTTCGTGGGGAGAACAAAAAATTATAAAAGTCTTCAAAATTTCACTTTGAAACAATTTTTTAATTATTTTCATGCTGGATTGCTGGGTAAACAATTACCCGAACACTTCAAATAGCTAACATTCTGTTATCCTCAACTTCTATTCAACGGCTGTAAGAAACCTCGAACAACCTCGTTAATTTTTTTTCAAAACTGCTAGGCCGTCAATTTATTGAAACCTTTTTAAACATCATTTCCTTAAAAAAAATATACTTATTATAAACGAAAAACCATAAAGGAAATCATGAACAGAGCTCGCTCATACATATATATGTAGGTATACCAACTACTTTTGTATTGCCACGAAACGCCAAATATATATTTTCTAAATCAAAGCCTTCCGCGACAATCAAAGCACAAATCACATCCCATTAACGAACACATGCAATGTAATTTTAAAGTATCAACACATGTATACTCTTATCAATAAACACAAAATCTAACATTGTTTTTTGTGTTAAATTTCTGCTGGTTTTTTTGCAATCCAAACAAAACAACACAATCGATAAAATATTCGTTTATTTCTCCCTCACAACATGTCACCAAATTTTTCAATTCTATAAGCAACATCCAATCGCGTTTTTGTACATTTTATATACATTTTTGTGCATATAGTAATATGGATAGAAAATATAATAATATTATTGATTTTGTATTTTGTATATAAATTTATAAATAAACAATTTATATCTTTTTCTTTTCGTTCCATTTTTTTCCCTCATTTAATGCTTTCTCACAAAAAAAAAAAAAAAAAAAACTACTAAAAAAATCCTATAAATGTCACATCATCATTCCTATCTTCGTCATGATGATCCTATCCACGCGCGCGTGTACAGGTTATACCAGCATTTTTTGACCAGAGTGGTTCACTAGTGATGGGACCACGAACAACCACACCAATGCGCCTTGTTAGCCCAGCACCAGTGCTAGTACCACCGGGTGCCGCCAGAGCTGGACCACCCCCACAACAGGGTCCACCACAATTATATCCACCGCAACCACAGGCCGCTCAGCAGAATCTCTATTCACAACAAAATGGTTCAAATGTTGGAGGTAAGAATCAAATTTTAATTCTTTTTTTGTATATTTTGTATGTAAACATTTTTTTTGTAATTAAGTTTCGTTAGGTTCTTTTTTTTTTGTCTTCGTTAAGATTGATTTTTGCATTATTAACATACATTACAAACATAACTCATTATTGTAAGGGTTTTATGATATTTTTATTTGCATGAAATAGAATATCGAACTTAAATTTGTAAAGAACTTGAATTGATCGATTGTTTAGATTTTGTTTAGAAGAGTTAAACAACCTAAATTGCTGTAAAAAATACAAACTTGGTACTTTCATCGCACAGAAAGATTTAAAGTCCCCGAATCCATTGAATCCGTCGAATACGTTGCGGCAACGGATCCGTTGGTGGATATGTGTCATTGAATGTGAACATACGTTGTTTAGACGGGTTGCGGCTGAATCTGACCGATGGAATGTGTACTGTTGGCTTTGAGGGCCGCTGTAGTTTGTGGCTTATTCACATAGACCTGCGACTTCAGAAAACCCCACAAGAAAAAGTTTAACGCGGTCAAATCGAACGATCTCGTTCACATCACCTCCACATGAGGTGAGTATGCCCTCAAATCGCTCGTGCAGAATTTCCAATGTGTCGTGAGCTGTATGGCACGTAGCCCCGTCCTGTTGAAACCACATGTCGTTGGTGTCCATATCATCCAATTCAGGCCAAAAGAAGTTGATAATCATTGACCTATAGCGCTCATCGTTGATGGTGATGACGAACGTCGTTCTCAAAGAAATATGGACCGATGACGCCGCCAGCCCGCTAAATCCAACACTAAACATTGACTTTTTCGGGATGAATTGGACGCTCTTGGATCTCATGTGGATTGATATCGTCCCAAATTCGACAATTTTGTTTGTTGACGTACCCATTCATCCAGAAATGGGTCTAATCACTGAAGATGACCGTTAATGGGCGAAGCGCGCGGAACATTGCCCGAACAGACCACCCATTTTGATAAAACAATTTAATGATTTGCAAGTGTTGTTGAAGGCTATATATCGGTCCATGGTGATTTAGCAAAACAGATTGAATAAATGGCAGTCAATTTGACAGATTAAGCTTCAACAATATGGCCGCTATCAACTGTCAAGGTAGGTAGGTAGAAATGGTGGCCAACGAGCCTCTAGGTTGCTGACCCAATTAGCGCAAAAAGCGCCATTTTGCTACCAAAAATCGTTTGAACCTATGGTTGAGGAATGGGTTTGTGGAACAACAATCTAAAGCCCCGAGTTAGACAGCAAAAGAAAGCCTTTCCAAGTAATTGTATCCTAAAACGGGCTAGGGCAGGGTATTTACAGAGGAAGTGAACTAATGTTTCCTTTTCCTGCTGGTTCGCACAGCTACGACAGTGGGTATTGTAAGGAATACCCAGTTTTGCCACGCTTTCCGCAAGTGAGCCTTCTTTACCCGTTCTTCAATATTTAATTTCCAGTTTAATTTATGGTCGGGAACTACGCCCAGTGCCTACGTTCTGTAACACTCGCATCGAGAAAATCAGTCGAGAAACGATGAAAATTGAAACAAATCGTACGAGTTTTGTTCCATTTTTCATCGTTTCTCGACCACTTTTAACCATGTGAGAGTTACAGAACGTAGGCACAGATCTCGAGCACTGGATGAAAGCGACACAGTTTAGCCGTTGAGTCTGGGTAGAGTGAAAGGTGGTACTTTAGTTTTGGTAGTAAAAAGCATCAGTTCTGTTTTGCTTTGGTTAAAACCAAGGCCACAACTAGTAGCCCAATTATTAACTTTTCTTGAAGCCATTTCCGTGATTTCACTTATCACGGGCGTGAACTCTTTCCTGACACCAGTATTACCAAATCATCGGCACACGCAACAGCCTTCACTCCACACCTCTTCAGCTTGAACTGTCAAAGTTCTGAAGTCCCTATGGGAAGACCCTTTATAAAGAAAATATTTTTCAAAAATGTTTACTTTGTTGAAAAGAGCCCCACCAGTCTCATGAACTTTATTCACAACTTAGCGTACAGCGGCTGCATTTGGTGCATTATTTCGACAGAAATTTTTATTCAAAATTCACACTTTTTGGGCAACACGGCATCTACTTTGGAAGTAACTTTGCAATATTTCCCAATTTTGTTCAAAAGTAAATTGATCCATTTCGTACCGCGGGAATTTAATACTGATGTTTTATTAGAAGGCATTTTAAAGTAAAAGAGATCTTGGAGGGGATTCCTCAGTATAATTCCTCAGCTTTGCTGTCAAAAGCTTGTGGAAAAAAATTTTGGATTCGCTTGCTCACTTTTTGACGGAGAGATCCCATTTTTCTGAACGCGCCTAGTTTTTAAAGAGCATTAAAGCTGTCGTTGTCAAATAATATATGATTCAAAAACAAACCAACAGGTGGCCTACCTAATGTACTTAATGAAATTACATATCCTAAAAATAAGAACAGTTAGCAAGTGTATCCCAAACTTGTAATTTATCTAATGATATTTTTTCTTGTCATATTTTAATCATTTTTTCCTAAAAGAAATCATTTATCTATCACTCTTCAAACAAACAAAAGACATAAAGCCATTAAAAAAATCAATCAAGACTTATGGCACTCATGAAATAACAATTAGATACTTAAAATTGTTTGATAACGAAAACAAAAAGTTAATTAAAATAGTTTCAAATGTTTTTTTTTTTGTTTTGTTTGTTTTAATATCTGGCATAACTTACCAAATCTATGATAACGGTTAAACATGATAAAATTGAAATCAGTAAAATGAAGGTGACGAATGAAATCATGGGTATCTTTTGACATTTTGCTGTCAATTGCATCAGTTCTTCAAAGAGACTTAAAAAATTGAAATGCCAGATCAAGACAAGAACAAAAATTGAACTTAGAGCAGTTAGAGAGCTTTCATTTTCACTTGCTCTTTAGAGCAAGTCTTTTGTTTCATGGTATCACGGTGAGAGAAGTTACAAGCAAGTGTTTTTCTAGCATACTTTCTGTCTAACTGATTTTTACTTGTTTACTGTTTGGCCATCTTTACATTGAGTTTGAGCCTTAACCAGTGAACGAATTTGCTTCAAGTTTGTTACAGAGATTTTTTAAATAATTCACTAGTGGAAAAATTCGATTTTTTGTTTAAGCTTATTTAGAGCGGGCAGATGGCAGATCGAAAGCAAATAACTTGTTTTTTAAATTCTCTTGCCCAATTTGGACTTACTGTTAATTAAAGAAATTCTTTTTTTGCCGCACTACACGAATGTAGAATACTTTAACCTGCCTCTATTTATCTCTATCATTTGTGCATCGGTAAAATCTACTAAATTCTACTCTAATGCCGTAACTCTCGTACTGTGTTTTGAACCTTTTTAAGGGCACTCAAAACCCTTTGAAGCGTACACTACCCTCATTAGGTATACAAACAAATACGTGCGACCTATTCGACTTATTGAAAGTGCATAAATAGCAAACTCCATGACACAACTAGCTCAAAAAAGAATCGATTGCCAAAATGATTCGATCATTTTAATCAATCGATCATTCGATCATTTTCATTCCACTCAATTCATTATTTCATACTGTTCCGATTCGATTTTTGATGTGTAAACATCTATATGTCGGCGGTAGAGTGAAATAATAACATGGACTTTCCTCTGTGCGAGGTTACGATGTACAAAGTTACGTAGCGCGTATTCTCGAAAATGAATTGACATTTGGACACCTGTCAAATTAAAAGTGTTCTAAAGGACCTAGAGAACTGGCGTGACTTCAGGTAATTTCCACCTCCTAAATTGACGTACTCCGTTTTTCGATCTGCCGTAATAAAAATTTTAGTATATTTTGACACTTGTCAAACTAAGTGTTCTAGTGGTCCCAGAACGGCGGCCGTGAGACTGGGGTTATACCCACCTCCTAAATCGATTGGCGTACTCCGTTTTTCGATCCGCCGTACCAAAAATGTTGGCATATTTTGACACCTGTCAAACTAAGACAATTTTTTTATTTCACTTTCGATGAAATTCAATCTGCGAAGTTAAAGAATACTGTACCGATTTGATCGACCCCATTCTGACCCATATTTCTTTTCTCCGATAAATAACTTTTTTTTTTGAAAATAGCGCAAAACATCGACTGTAGCTCCGGCTGTGTGGCACGTAGCGCCGTCCTGTTGAAACCAAATGTTGCCAATATCCTCCTCTTCAATTTTTGTGAACAAAAATTCGTTCAACATGGCCTGATAACGATCGCCATTGACTGTAACGGCCACTCCTTGCTCATTTTCGAAAAATGGCCCAATTATGTCTCTGGACCAAAATCCGCACCAAACAGTGACTCGTTTTGGGTGTATCGGCTTTTCAATGTATGCGTGCGGATTTTCTGTGCCCCAAATGCGATTGCAATTGTTTACTACCCGCCAAGATGAAAATGACCTTCATCTGAAAAGATGACTTTTTTGGGAAAATCGGCTTCTTCTCTAAGTCGATCGCAGGCCCACTTAGCGAAGCGTATACACAACCATATTCGTTCAGCGGAAGGATACAACTAATTATCTGTCAAATGAGACATGAGCTAAGTGTTACCATTCACGAAATAAGCACTAGTTGAAAAAAAAAACGTTAGATGGCGGACCCTTTATTAATAATTCAAAAGATATTGATATCGAAAATCGAGAATCATCGAAATGATTGAGATTGGGATCGATTGAAACGAAAATTTGTGATTTCAATCATCAATACTTTTCGATGGTCGGATCAAAAAAATCGAATCGTTCCTGATTGACACAGATTGACCTTAAACTTGGACCAGGTGTCAAGGGGGTTGAAATTCGGTTTTTTTGTAAATATCTCAGAATCTATCATTTTTTTTTTTAACAAATGTGAAGGCAAAAATTGTAGCTTGTCAAATTCTACACAACAAATTTACACTTATAATTTTTGCGTAAGAGCAATAGATTTTGAGAAAAACGTGCGCTGCGATATTTCTTAAAATCAACACTGATAATTTTTAATTGATTAAAAACAAAATATGAATGACTGTGGCCAAGTTTTTCAGTGTTGACTTAAACCGGAGTGAGCTAACTCTAGAAGTAAATTAACCCACAGTGAACTGCGGCAGCAATTTTTCGGTAGAGAATACATGCGGAACGACTGAACAAACTCGGTGAATAAAACATGAAAATCATTTCTTCAGAATTAATCCTGGAGTGAACTCACCAAATTTGATGAGTTAATTCGGGTTTAACTTTAATCTCGCATTGAAAAACTGGAACTGAAAGTTCCTCTTGCAGAAGATAAGTGATATAATTATTTTTAAAGTGTGCGATCAAATATTATTATTTATTTAACAACACAACAAAAAAAAGGTTACTTTGGGCCTATACGCAACTTTTTTGTTTGACATCCTTTGAAAGTTAATTTACTATCATCTGATGCGCTAATCCGGCAACTATATGTTTTTGCGTATATTTAATGGTTGTTAGACATAATTTACATCCATCATGTAATTATGGGTGAAGAAAGTTCCAGACGCATGAACAAAGTCTTGCCATAATATGGCTTACAAAACTACATTATAGGTATACACAGGCATACACAACACATCCCATGAAGCAGTTGTAGCCTGTAGGTAGGTACCTGTGATTTTTTTTTTCTGTGAATCCACTTTTTCGGTTCAGTGACAGCGCATCGACTAGTGCACTTTCTTCCATGCTCACATGCTCATAAAACTTAACAAGTACAATAATTGCTATTGGTAGATTACTTTAAAGACTATTTATGATCTATAGTATAGGCTTTGGACGAAAGCTCTTCCGTTTTACTTGGCTGCACATCACTCCTGTAAGCAAGCCCCTTCAAAAAATGTTTCTCTTGTGAAGTTTTGCCAATCTCTTTGATTTAAATGAAATGCGTTTTATTTCCCGAATTATTAAAGTTAGCATTTCGCAAAAAAAAAAAAAAAATATTATTAAAACCAAAATATTGCAAATCTTTAAGATCCCAATACCGCGATAGCATGCATTGTATCGCTTCGCCGGCGATTGTATCACACCTCTGCCGAGTCATCGATTGGTATCATCGATTGTAATTAATTTGCTCCTTGCATTAACCTCGTTTTGATTTATCGCACTTTATTATCTGCATAGAACCGTGCGCTTACTACATATATACATATGTAGATCTCTATGTGCGATGACTACAAACGATATATAAACACGATTGTAAATTGTGATTGTGCATAATTAATTGAGCTCTCTTCGTTGCCTGCTCACAGTCTCACACACCATCGACATGAACGTTCCCATTAGGCCTGTTTAAATTGGCAAATCTCAGCACAGCGACTGTGAAACAATTCAGTGGCAGGCGAGGCGCTGCGCTGGCTATCGCTAGTGGGCTAAAAGCCATGGAAATGCATTCCACGGAATCCCTTAATTACAATCGTGCAATGTTGATAATTTAAATTTCATTGCAAACTATAAAATTCTTCGATTGATTGATGAAATAAAAACCGCATCGAATATAAGCCCGCGCGTTCAAAAATGTCTGGTTGCCGCAAATTAAAAAAAAAATAAAACAGATTTTCAACAACAAAAAAAAATATGTGGCTGCTCTTTTCAATCGGCAATGGAATGCTATGGGGCTGGATGGTTTGAATCACTTGCAAAAGCTCCGTCCGTTCGTGGCAAACATAGGCATTTTGTTTTTTTATGATAAGGGATGCGTTGCTCCAACTCTAACGAACCTTATAAACAGGGTGTTATCGACTTATAAATCTATGATATTTAAGGACATTGTTTTTGGAAAAATAAAAACAAAATGGGAGCCCCTATACTTGCCACAGTAGGTACCTAGCCTAGGTTTAAAATATTGCCCCTTAGGCCCAATTTTCAATGCGATATAATCTTACTTAGTTTTGGCGTTGAACCTAAGTTAACTCCTTATGAGACATGTTTTCAGTTGATTCAGATCCCGCATGCCCGCATGAATATTTTTGACAGATGTTGCATTCTACATATCGAAAAAACTATCCAAATCTTAAATCGGGTTTTATTTATTTGCACGATTAAGGACCAGTTGTACATACGGAGTTCATCACCGGACCGGAGATTTTAACCCACTGATTTCGGCGGATTAACACATTTAATCAGGGTTCCAAAACGTGGTTGGATATTGATTCATTTTGAACCCTGATTGGACGTTAGTTATTTCGCCGAAGTTAGTGGATTAGCGTCTTGATCCGAGGATTAACCACGTTTGCACAACTAGTCCTAACTAACTATGATTAAACTAAGTGATGAGTAAAACCATTGAACATGCATTTATCTGCCGTTAACTCAAATAGGAGTCTTTAAATTAATAATGCATTCGGCACGATCTGTTAAACTTGGATGGTAAATATAACAAATTGTGTGAGTGCCGGGACTCACGGCTAATATGTGTAAACATCAACGTGCGCGGATCTAAAACGGACTTGTTTTTGCTTGAAGGGGATCTTAAGATTTTTTTTCACTGAACGCACCCATCCTAGTATGCAGATCGTAACGTTGCACACCGTAACGTTGCATGACGTAACGTTGCACACGAACGTTCACGTTTTTTTTTTTCACTCTACCGCTAGCATAGATGTTTACACATCAAAAACCATTTTTTCAGTAAATCCAAAGTTAGCTCAGCAAATTTGTTGAATTAACTCTGGCTTAAGTATAATCTCGCACTGAAAAATTTGCTCTAAAGTTTTATGTTAGATTTGGCGGAATTGGTTATTTGTAATTCGCGCTTCCTTAAAAAAAAACAACATTTTCGATAGTTATCGATTGTAAAGGGTGTTTTTTTTAGACGTGTGGTTTTCAAGAAGAAATAAAACGCATATAATTTAATGTTATGGCCAAGAATTTAGCTTTATTATAACGATAAGGGTTTGCCATTATGTTTTAAAAATGATTTCGAGCAAGTGGCCGCCGCGGCTGGCTCGAATAAATTCCAGCCGAGAGGTCCAATTTTCGAACACTTTTTGCAGCAATTGGGGCCGTATGTCAGAAATAACGCGCCGAATGTTCTCTTCCAAGGTGTCAATCGTCTCGGGCTTATCTGCGTAGACAAGCGACTTCACATAACCCCACAAAAAATAGTCCAGCGGTGTTAAATCACACCGTCTTGGAGACCACGCCACAGGCCCACGACGCGAAATAATGCGCTCACCAAAAGTTTCCTTCAATAAATTGATTGTTTCGTTGGTTCGTTGGTTGTATGGCATGTAGCGCCGTCTTGTTGGAACCAAAGCTCGTCCACGTCAACATCCTCCAATTCAGGCACGAAAAACTCATTAACGATGGCTCTATATAGGGTTCCCCATTGACTGTAACATTATGGCCGGCTTCATTTTTGAAGAAATATGGACAAACAGTGACTTTTTGAGGATGTACGGGCGTCTCAACAATGGCTTGAGGATTATCTACACTCCCAATGCGGTATTTTTGCTTACTGACGTAGCCATTCAACCAAAAATGAGCCCCATCGCTGAAAAAATTTTCTTGTGAAAATCGGGGTCAACAATAATCTCGTTTCAAGCCCATTTTGCAGAATTTGCAAAAGTTGTTCAGGAGTAAGTCAATTAATTATGAAATGGCAAACCAAACTTGAGCATAAATCAAGTGACAGCTGTCAAAAAGACCATTTCCGAAAAAAGTATTGCCAGATTGAAAACCACACGTGTAAAAAAAAACACCCTTTATATTAATAGTTATTAATTGGATATTTATAGAGTACCTACTTACTCTCTTGCAAACAGCTCTGTCTCTTTCTGTTGGATGGTTGTTTTTGGAAACGAACATCATTTATCATTTTTTGAAAGTTATTTTTTGACAAGCTCTGCGTGATTCTGCTCGAGAATAGTTATTTCACATCCTTTTTTCCACTCTTCATAGTTTTCGAAAATTCTGTCCCCAATTGTTATTTTGTAAAAAAATCACTTAGAATCTTTCATCAAAATATTAAAGTTTATTCGAAAACATCCTGTGTATGTAATGTGGATCCTTTAACATTTTTAATTTTTTTTTTTCTGCATGCAACTTGCTCATTGTTGTGCAGTTTAAATAATTGATATGTGTGCATTGTACAATGTACATTTCATAGGCTCAACTGATGCGCCTATGCATTGCATATTGCAAATTAATTATTTAACATATTTCGACCGAAATTATTTCTTTTTTTACATATGTATGTATACATAGAAGGACAGGATAGAATATTTTTGGATATGGTTGAACTCTAAAATCACTGATTCGGAATATAAAGAATTTTCGATGTGTCAGCGGCGCGTCGGTTTTTGCGGAAAATTGCTAGCTTAATACCTACAGGAAGGATGGGCAAATTTTATTAAAAATATGTATTCGATATATATGATGCGATTATGTATTTATGATTGTATTAAAAAATTCAGTGGCAGGAATGAGAAACATTCCAAGATATTTTGAATATTTCTTTTTTGGAATTTTATAAAGTTTATGTGTATTTTTGTTTCACCTCATATTTGTGGAAATGTCAAAGCAAACAGGATTATTTTTGTTGATGAAGTTCATTTAGTTGATTTAAATAGTTCTGCGTGCTTGAATGTTTTAGTATTTGTACGTGTATCTTTGCTTTCTTTTAACTTTGTCACGATATAGCAGAATTTAATTCTATTGAAAGAGATTTTGTTTTACATAAGACGAAGTACCCAAACACAGTTCATCTAAAAGTATCAAGCTCTTTAAATGTTCGTTTAATTAATAGTTCACAAGCACCGATGTATAAAGTGCGTTGATAAAAGTGTTTCTTCGGTTCTTTCGGTTGGATTTCGGAAATGTTCCATTCCTATCGAAAATGAAAAAAATTTGCAGTAAAATGCATGGAAAAATAGTAACTCCAATCTTCCACCCCAAAAATGACACTAATCTGTAGGGCATATTAGATATATCCCCCTCTCGTTTATGCACAAACTTTTTGTGGCAACTGACCTAGATGTTAATATAAATATGTATTAAGATTTGTATTATAAAAATTACACTTTATAAATGGTGTTTTTTTTAGAGGTATATAACTTTAAGTTGGCAACACTATTTCACCACTATTTGAACTGGCGGCCATTTTGTTAGCTGTCAAGTGATTTATTTTTAGTTTAGTTTGGCATTTCAACATGAATAGACTGACGCCTCAACAACTCTTCCAAATGGTGCCCAAATGGGCCCGAAACATGATTGCCGTTTATCCCAATTTTGTTTAGCGATGAAGCTCACTTTTGGTTGAATGGATACGTCAATAAACAAAACTTCCATATTTGCAGTGATGATAACCCACAAGTGTATGTTGAGACACCGTTTCTATATACGGCCACAAATGTTGGAAAAAGTCATCGAATTATTCATTAGTTTTTTCATTTAATTAGTCATTAAATTATAATGCCAATTAAAAAATTTAAAAAAAAATCATCTTTATTTTATTCCATTTTAAAGTGATATACCTGTAAGAAAAAAACACCCTTTACATCTACATATAAAAATTGAGTACAAACTTCAAATTTTGCATCTGTCAGTTTCAATCAAAGTGATTGCTTTCACTTTTGACGTTGACAGACGCGTACATTTCCCTATATAGTTTGCTGTAACTGAAACTAGAGCTTGAGTTAGAATAGCTGTCAGAAAGTGTTGTATGTGCTATTTTTACGCGCCTACAATGAAGCTGTACAGATTTTTGTGTACTTTAAATACAAACAAATTAAAAGGTTAGCAATTTTTGTTTGCGGTAATTTTTCTTTTAATTTGTAATTTTTCACGACGCCTATCGTCGACTTACCAGCAACTAATTGCAAATACGGACAAAATTGACAATTTGAAGTTGGTCATTTCTTCGTGAATTGTTTGCAATTGAAGGCATAATAGTCAACCAACAATTTTAAGTGGCTTCAGGTAGGCTGTTTTTACAGGATGTTCAACTTGCATTTTACCTCGGTTTGTAAATATCCTAAAACTATGCAATAACTATTGCATTTATTTGTTGAAATATATAATGGATAATTGCTAGTTAACATCAGAACAGAATTTGACCAGAAAGATAGATAATATCTTTGGCCTTGTGCACATTAATCGCTTTGTCATAAAAGCATAAAAGATTCGTCATTTAACGATGATGCATAATGTATATTACGCCTAACATTCTGCACACGAAAATTCTGGTCGTAGATAAAACACTGACAATCTTCAATGAAATTGGCATATGCTTGCAGTGTATTGTCGTCACTTGTACAATTTTTTTAATAAATGTCTACTCGAAACTGCAAGCCTGACAACTACTGATACTGCTGTACCCCAGGCGATTCGTAGCTTGTGTGTTTCGGTTTGTGCGTAAGGCTGTAAACACACCGGATCAGTCAAAACGTGTTTTTCTATCTTATAAAACAAGAATCCATTGATACTGATGACCCGAAACACACTTACCAGGAAAAATGAAAAAATGTTTTTGGTTTTATGACTGGTTGAAGAAAATACATGGCTTTGTATACGGCCAGCGCACACCGAATGAAAACATTTTGTTTTAAACCAACGTCTTTGTTGACTATTACGCGCACTTCCTTGTGGCGCAACCCACACCACATGCGACAAAACAAAAAAAAAAAACAAAGACGAAACCGAAACCGAAAAACATTTTTCGTTCTCGATGCCTGGCACTTTGTATTTCAGTAACAAAATTTTTTGTTGGTTGTTTTCCATTGGCGTTTTATTTATTTGGAAGTCTTTGTTGAAAATTGTGTTTTGTTTGCTTCATTGTGTTTTGGTTGGTGTGTGTTGAAACAAATACGTTTCTTGCCTTATGAAACAAAAACGTTTTGTCCAGTGTATTTTTAGCCTAAGTGCGTCCACTGCAACTTGAGCTAGAGCCTAAACGGGTAATCTGATATTCTTCAAATTTGGTACAGGACATTTTTATGTGATTGCCTAGATAGGAAATTCTTATTTTTGCTTTATTTCATTCGTACCTAGTAAGAAAACTATTTATTAGGTTTTTGGCAAAAAAATCATTTAACGGAAATAGGGTTTTGAGCTGTGGGATCTTAGCACCACATGTGGGATATTTACAAAAAACGTATACCTACCATCTGAAAGGTCTTAGTAACCTAATAAATAAATCAATTACTGAAACTAGCCGATTTTTATGAAGACACTAAGACCTTTCATTGGTATATATTTTTTTGCCACTATTCCATAAATGAGGTGGTAAAAATCTCCACTATCTTGAATAAACTTAAACAAATTATTAAAAAAAAATTATGTCTGACTAATTTCTGATACTAAATAACCTTTTTTGACCAATTACTGACCTTTTGAATGGCATACTATATTTCGAATATCCCACTTATGGGATGATCCCAGGTTTTTTGATAAAATTGTCTTATTTTTTGGTTATTCGCGTATATCTTTTTAATGGCTTGGCTGAATTTGTTGCAATTTTGTAATCCAGTGCTCCTTAATAATTTAAACAATATTTCAATTCCAAATTTTGCAAATAATTATTTTTTTTTAACAAACCCAAATCAAAGAAAAAATTATTTTTTTTCAGTACTTTTGACTTTTTTGACACTTTATTTGTAACGATATATGTGCCATAAAGTTTGTGACACATTGCTACAAAACCAAAGCAAGTTTTATTTAAATTTGGAATACGGACATGGCAATTCTGTCGAATTCCGCCAGTATAAGTTTTTTTTTCTTAATTTCCCAGTCAGACCCCATAGTTGATAGTTCTGTGAACGAAGTAAAAACAACTGAAACAAACAAAAAAACATAGAATTCTCTCTCTCTCTCTATCTCTCTCTCTCTCTCTGTCTCTCTCTCTCTGTCTCTCTCTCTCTCTCTCTCTCTGTCTCTCTCTCTCTCTCTCTCTCTCTCTCTCTCTCTCTCTCTCGTTCTCTCTCTCTCTCTCTCTCTCTCTCTCTCTCTCTCTCTCTCTCTCTCTCTCTCTCTCTTTCTCTCTCTCTTTAATCAACATTTCAATTACCTACACTTCTAAACCATCGATCAATTCAGTTACAATGTAAAATGTTTTCAAAACCAAAAAATCATTAAATAATCGTAGATTGTCATTATTCATAAATCATTTAAAAATTGCAGCAAAAATACTCAAATTCATTATCATTATCACCATCATTATCATAAATTTTAATTTAAAGTTTATTTTCATATTAAATAAATTATATTTATCATTATGTATAAGTATGTACAAACATTCATTTTGTCGTTGTTGTTGTGTGTAACCAATTGAATTAATTTTACTTTTAAGGTGGCGGGTTATTTGCACCCCAAGCATTTAGTGGAGGTCTTGGTACCTTGGGGAGCCCCGCACAGCCTACAGGTACATAAAACAAATTCATTTATTATTAATATTTTCATTTATAAGCTTTTAAAAAAAAAATTAATGTTTTATATTTAACATTGTACATTTTTTTAAAAAAATATTTTTACAAAATTTTATAATTTCGCTTTTCTATGTACATATATCTGCATAACTGGTACCATTCATGTTTACAGCTTCCCAAAATGCATTTGTTATCTGAAATGCGACATTAAAAAGAAAATATTAAACCACATGTCAATAACAATCCCTTCTATTAATAAACGGCAAAGAACGGCGTGATAGAACTAAGACATCTGTCAACTTGGAATGGCTTGTGACATGTGATAGCGAGTTGATAACTTTAACTCTACAAATTTGACGTTTAAGTGACGAATATCTTCTTATCAGACACATGAATGCATTTCATAGAACCGTTTACTACTACAATCATAGTTTTCATAAATGTGGAATGTTGATGAAGTGTTTCCGTGCTTCCAGTTATAAATACTGGAAAGATATCTTTAGGCAGACAAGTTCCCTATCCATGTGCCAGCTAAGGAGCCGATAGTGTTTTTTATTAATAGAGCTGGTATAGTTTAACAAGGATACAAACTATATTATCAGATACAAAATAAGAAGTTCTTGTACCCTGTCATGTATCTACCATCAGTGACTTCATTTAATGTTTAAAGAATTCAGACTTATTTATGTCCTTCTTCTTATCCTCATACTTCTCCTCTTTCTGCAGTTCCTGTGTGTAAATAATTGTAATTGCAAATTATGACGCGCGTATGTGCACACTATTCAGACGTTTATAAATACAACAACACAAATAGCAACAAAAAAAATATCCTGTTTATTTTTCTGCAATTTATGTGGGTGGTTTGTATTTATATGTATGTATTTGCTCTACGTTTCCTATACATTTTATTCGTCCTTCCGCTGACCTGGTTTCTCATTTATTATTCATGTAATCATTACATTAACTATGTAAAGTCGCTTTTATATTGTGCTATAAGGACATCATCGCGATGTGTCGTCCTCAATAGTCTTCTTGTTTTTTTTTTTTTTTTTAAGTACAAGAAAAACAAACTGTTCGCTCGTTATGTTAAACAAAAGTCTGTATACACTTTGTAGCGTCTGAAAGGTTTCTTCATCGTCTGTCCTGTCGTGTCCTTTGATAAAGCCATCATACAGATAAGTTGAATAATAATGGCAGACGCCTGCCTTGCCTTGCCTCGGCTTGGTTGGTGGAAAATTCTTTGGAACCATCATAATAATGAAGAAATGAAGTGCTTCTGATTCAACATTTAGGTACCTACACATGTAATAAAAATGGTTGGTATAGTTTGTAGATTTCTATAGCGGCTTAGGAAGGTACTCTGGTAGAAGGTATATTATGACAAATTATTAAGGATGTACCTTCCTCATTATTTTAATACAAACATGTTTTTTTGTTTGTATTTCTGTAACTAACTGCATTTGTGTTTAAAACTGTTATTTACTCCTCGATGTTCATTTACTTTTCACTATAGGATATAATCTTCTTATGAAAGCTTTAATGTGGAAGTTGGTTGTCTTCGCAGACCCTCTCCCATACCGTCTTCAGACTTACAGTCACAGTTTTATGTAAAACTAATACAAATAAATAAAAGCACATAATTGCAGTTTGTGATTTTGAAAGAAATCAGTGGTGGTTTTCATTGGTAACCACCCAGACTGTAGGAATAAAAAGAGATGCAAATTAACAAGCTTTATTAATATTATACTATCAATATTTAATTAAATATTTTGACAACTGTGAGCAAATTTAAATTCGTTTTTATAAATATTAAAAATCATAGAAATATGTCCTTGGACAAAGAGGAACTCTGAAAGTGTTGCACTGCCATATGTTACGAACCACAGGTTTTTATTGTCTCGCCAATTCTTCTAATTTTAATTACAGTTGTTTGATGGTGGCTGCTTGAGAGATAGAGATTAAGACGAACTATTGGCTTGCGTTATTTTTATAAACTTAGTTTAAATGCTCCAGAACCATTTTTTGCTGCACTTAGAATCCGGCATTTCCTCGAGTTAACAGACCTTGGTAAATACTTTCTACCAAACTCTTCTTTCACTGTCAAGGTATACTTAAACCTAACTCTAAGTTCCCTATAAGCCAACAAGGTTTAAACTAAAAACAAACCACTAAACAACAATATTGAGATGGTGGTTACCACAACTAACCACCAAATTATTTCTGAAATAAACATTATGGTGAATGTATTTTTATTTGGAAAACATAAAGCATATAGAAAATAACAAGGCATGCATAAATAGTATTAGTAAGCTTCGACTTACCATTTTTTTTACAACTTTATTTAGAACGTTCACAAAAAATAGCAACTGCAAGACTTTAAATTCCTAATTAACAAAAATACAGCTAAGATATTGCGCCGCTTTAACTGATTTTTGTTCACAAGGCATTGACTTACTTATTCAAGTTTAAAATCAAATCGATAGATGGCGCAGCTCCACATAAACAGAATAATCAAAAGGTGGTTTACTTAGGTAACCACCCAACGTTAAAGAGTTAAATCATTTTTAGTTGCTCTATAGAGCACATGTTAGTTTCCTGTGGAAAAAAAATGTCGGGGTTTCAAACTTAACATTACGATGATAAAAAAAATCGTTTTCGCCATACCCTCTATCGTGCGTACAGATTCATTATGCATAGACATAGAGTCTTTTAAACGTTTGGACTAATTCACTTCAATTTCAACTCGAATATATTCTCGAAAACGGCTCCATTGATTTTGAATAAACTTTTTAATCATAGTTTTCAAAGTGATAGCAATAAAAATGCGTTTCTAGTTTTTGCTACAAAAATCACATAACAGAAATAATGTTTTGACTTTTGTTTTGGTTATTTTTGGGTTATTCCCGAATTTCTTGTTAATGAGAGAACTAATATGTAAAGTCACAAAATGCCTACTTGGCTATATGCCACTTTTTTTTAAAAATTTTATTAAAAACTGATAATATTTCCCCCTCCCCCTACTCTAAAAATTAAAGTCGTGGTCTCAATTTCTTAGGAAATAGTTAAGACTTAAAAATATAGCTCTCGACCAAAATCTAGCTCTTTTGGAAGTTTTTCGAAGATTAGACATTTTATTTAAGTTTCCTGCACTTATAAGACAGTTTTCGCAATTTCAAAATTATTTTCTTTTCAGGTGTACTGCGTCTTGCCCGAAAGTAACAATTCCAAATTCCAAGCAAGATTTACTCTTGTTATGAAAAAGTCCCTATGATCTTGTAATTCCCCTCCATTTCTGCCGACTAACAACACCCACACAGAAATGGATGAGAGTTGTAAGTCATCCACTAGGCTCTATGGTTCTCCACGAGCTGTCACGCCGGCAATTTATCTTACACAATTATTTCAACCCCATCGACGCAAAATTACATAAATATTGATTTTAGATAAAATTGAAAATTGTTTAAAAACAAACTCTCAATGGTATGCGTCTGCAAATAAAAATGCGACCTTTCATAAAAATGATTGATTTATTTCTAATTCTCTCAAGACATTTTTTTTACCTACTTTTCTATGTGTATGTCGTCTATACCTACACACATAATACTTTATATTCAATTTATATTTAAAATTTGTCTACTAAACCTACATTAGGTATATAGCCTATAAAGGTTTATTCATGCATGTGACACATATAAAAAATATTTGAATAAATCGTTTTTTAATGAAAAAAAAAAAAAACATTTTCAATATAGAATTATGTTAAGCTCATTTTTTTTCCTACGTCAATAGCAAATTTGTATAAATGTATGTTTAGGAGTCTGAGTCGCCCGCCACAAAGGCAATTTTAAATAAATTATTCAACCGTGTATCCTGCTGGAAACAATATAAAATTGATTGCCAAGGACACAAACCAGTCAGCGCGTTCTGATTGACACTTTAACAAGAAAAACATTTTAATAATTTTCAATCAGTAAAAAAGAAAGAAAATACCTATCAACTCCCCTCTCTGATTGATTAATCATCATCAACTTCACCATCTGTCGAAGTGAAATATTCTATGTGAGAAAATCTCACACATATAAAAGCAAGTTGTCAACCCCTAAAAGAGATGGGTGGCTCCTTATACTTATACACATGCTAACTCACTCCACTATAAAACAAATCTCCTATTCTCTTGAACCATCCGCATCTCCATTATTCCTAGGACTGGAGAGGTTTTCCAACTCGTCTCCCTGTCTGGAAGATTGATTGATTGATGTAGGCGAACTTTCGAAAAAGTGCCTCCCACTCTCTTATATAGAAATTTATTATGCAGCCTTAATTCAACTTCAATAAAAAAAAAAAACAATACACACACAAAAAACTAAAACCATCCACGAGAAGCTTTGATAAGGTGATTGATAAATAACCGTATGGTAGGGTGGAAATGCGCATACCTTATAAGGGATAATACCCGTGATCAGCAATTTGTATATAGTATAGATATTCGGAAAAAGTATCATTATAGCCTTATCCTTCCTGTGTCCCGGTGGGGATCATCTAATTTATTCAATAAAAAAAAGGACTTTTCCTTGGCCTTACTGTACTGATTTAAGTAATTAAATTAATTGGAAACAAATCAGTTCCAGTTCCAGTACGGTCTTATGTCAGGAGGTGACATATTAAATTTAAAACTTAGTATTTGAGTGAGGGTGATTATGGATCTGATTTTATGCAGATGGAATTATTCCCCAGTGACGTTTTTATGCGGAAGCTAATGCGAATAAAAGGAACTGAGAGCAAATTGTAATTATATCAAAGTAATGCGTAACCAGACATTTAAATCTCAGAATTCTTATGGTGATATCTATTTTCACTACTTTAGCGGTGACAATTTTCCTGCTAAGACTAATAGTTTTTGTTTCACTTATTTTTCCTTTAGGTACTAACCGAGTTTTCTTCCAAAAAAATATGGTTTTTTTTGCACTTTAAGGTTAGAATATCTCAAAAATCTGGCGGGATAGAATAATTTGGAGGCCCAGATCGCCTACTATGTACCTAAACGATTAGTCGATTGAACGATTATCGCTATCTCTATCATAACTGAGAAAGATGAGAGCGCAATCGTCGAAACGATATTCAGTTAAGTCTTTTGCGATCTGGGCCCAGGGCGCTAATCGCGTAACTTTTAAGATGATAGCCGTCCAATCGATTGTCTTATGGGGTTTTCCATTGGTAAATTCAGATTACAATTTAAAAATTGATTTTTTTCATGGCGAATGAAACACGATTTCAAATTGATTTATTTTTGTCATTGTATTTGTGTAGTTTCGTTTCTCTGTCAATATTTCGATACAAATTTCGTGCTTTTAAGAAGAGAAAGATGAGCTTGATGAAGTTACCGATTCATATTAAACTTTTCCATTTATAATAAAATATTTCTCACTTATTTTCAACACAAATTTCATTCCTGAAAAACCTACCAATCAAACAACACATTTGCCAACTGACAGCTGTAAAATATGTTGCTGGTAGTACAGGGAGGGGTAAATCTGCCGAAAAAATAGAACTGCAAAATTGATTTTAAATCAAAAATATATCAATTTTTTCAAAATCGGCTTTTTGACAGATCCAAATTAAAAATAAATTGATTTATTTTACCAATGGAAAACCCCATTAAACGATGTCGTCAAAGAAATTGCTTCATCCAAAGTCACAATCGCATCATTCTGTCCAGTCTTCCGTGTTCCTTAATTCACAGTTTGGTAACAAACTAAGCCCGTGTGCGATTTAGATTAAAATCGCGTTACATTTTATCCGAAGATTAAATTTTGACACTAATGAGGTGTCCACTGTTAGTGGAAACGTCAAAGTTTAGTATCGATAGAATTTAATCGAAATTTGAACCCAATTACTACACCGGCTAAAAACATCAAAAATTACGAATCGGAAGTTAAATTTTCCCTAGCACCACAAAGGACTAACAAAGAGAAAGAGGATGATGTGACGATCATTCCATGTTGCTTATGTCCACTGAAAGAAATTTCAGATAAAATGACAGAGTGTGTGCAAAATTTATAATAGGTCTGTTTAGTATCTTTTTTCCAGTAAAATGTGTAAAACCTGTGAAAACACCAAAGCGAGAACGAATTTATCGAAAATGGAGAAACTTACAAGAAAGTTAACAAACGCATTGAACCACTTATGTGTACAAAACGTCAAAATTTCACTCCTCGCATCAACAACCACATGTCAAAAGTAGGATTTTGTTAACAATTTGCCTAATAACTACACAAATACGGGAAAGTGTGTTTAAAATACGACTTTTTACCAAATAACAATATATCCCTCTCACCCATTTTGTGTGTGAATTGGATTAGAATTGCGTTTAATTTGATCCATAGTTTTGATTTTTGACATTAATGAGGAGGAAATGTCAAAATTAACGCCCATATTATTCACTCGATTCATCCAGATTAAAAATTTAAATCCAGATGTAAAGCATACAAATTCAATGTAAATACATCTGGATTTAAGTTTTAATCTGGATGTATCTAGTGAATAATATGGCGGTAAATATCGGATACAATTTAATCCAATTCAAACACGGAGTAAAAATCAAAATATACCTATAGCTTCTTGTATTTCGAACATCGGAAACTGATTATCTGCTTTTTATTGCAATTCGTATTGTTACCTATAGTTTTAAAGATAATTATCATCAGTAATCTTTTTACGCCTTTCAAAAGACAAAAACAAATAGAAGATTATTTGCTATTATCTTCTTTGTTTATCTTTACAAAGAAAAAAAGGTTTTTTTTTGTGTAAGGGCAGGTATATCTACACACATACATGGGTATTAAAATTTTTCTTAACGCCTCTATATCCCAGTTACGTACACATATTTACATATTTGCAACCCTATTTAAAAGTGGTCTCCTTTAGCGCGTGCTTATTATTATGCTAAATGGTTTATATAGGTATGTAACAGTCCCTCTACTGTTTCTCTAACATGCACCTGTGTACACATTTCATACTAAGACATCAAACATCTGTCGCCAAAAAAGAACACGACGCGACGACCGCAGCGGCGCCATACGCCATAATTATTTTGGTTTTTTTTTATACCTACCTACTTTTGCCTGTGTTCAATTCAAACAGGATTCTGATTGTTTTATCTCGTTTATTTTTAAGACGGGCGCCTTCTTGATATTAATGGGGTTTTCCATTGGTAAAATAAATCAATTTATTTTTGATTTGGGTCGGTCAAACAGCCGATTTTGACCATCTTTGCGTTCCATTGGGCAAAATAAATTTAATTATTTTTGATTTAAAATCAATTTTGCAGATCTAAATTTTTCGGCAGATTTACCCCTCCCTGTAATACCGCCAACATATTTTACAGCTGTCAGATAGTTTGCTAATGTGTTTTTTGAATTGATTAATTTTTTTCAGGTGTGCAAATTAGATCTGTTTGGTATCTTTTTTCAGCAAAATGTGTAAAACCTGTCAAAACACCAAAGAGAGAACGAATTCCTCAAAAATGGAGAAACTCACAAAAAAGTTAACAAACGCATTGAACCACTTTTATGTACAAAACGTCAAAAGTTCACTCCTCACATCAACAATCACGTGCCAAAAGTCTGGTTTTGTTAACAATTTTAGTTTAATTTAAAAAAAAATCACATAAAATATAAATTTATCAAGTTATTTATTATTTATAAAGTTAATTTTCACATACCAGAAACCACAATTTCAAATTAAAAGCAAAAGATGCTAACAGCTGAGTGTTTTGACAGACTTTACTCTTCTTGCACACAGAAATTTATGTAGGACAAATTCGCAAGAAATTTTTTTCTCTCTCGATGTGCTCTCTCGTTGCAATTTTTTCGAGTTAACAAACAGGAATTTGTAACAAATTGTGCAATTTTGTGAAAATTTGTACAAATTCGCAAGAAATTTCACGTTTCCAAACAGACCTATTTTGTTCAAAATATGTGAGATACATTAGCTCATAATAAATGGAACCAGTTTAAAATTAATCGGTAACTTCATCAAGCTCATCTTTATCTTCTAAAAGTGCATCAAGGGATGAAGTTTTTGTTGAAATATAAACACAGAAACGAAACTACACGAATACAAGGACAAAAATAAATCAATTTGAAAAAGTGTTCCATTTGCCACGAAAAAAATCAATTTTTAAATTGAAATCTGAATTTACCAATGAAAACCCCCATAACACAAGAAGCCTAGGCGGTTGAAATCATTATTTAAAACTCCTTATGAACCCCCCTAATGATAAAAAGGAAAAAACCATTTCTATTTCTACATACCTACCTACATATACATAATATGTATATATCAAAACAATTGAAATGGACCAAGGCGCAGTTTCCATTTACCTTCTCTCCAAAGCGACAGTTAGGTATCATTTAGAAATTCCAAGAATAAAATCACGTTCCCAGTCATTCATACATAATTATGTAGAACAACAAATACTTACCTAGAAAAAAAAAACATTTTTATGACTGACTTATTATACCCACTCAATTTTCCTGAGTTCGGTTCTTGTGTCATCGATTCTTACACAACCAAATAAACAGGAAATCCCGATTAACCCTTTCTCGACTCGTTTACTTCCTGCAAGTACTTGCGTAGGTAGGTAGCTAGGAATAAAGAAACATTTACCATGACGCAAACATTTTACCTACTACGACTACTCATACTCAACCAACCTACCTACTTATCGAGAACTCAAAATGTTGTCCTTCTTATTGCTCCTTAAATGTTAGTCAAAAACAACTGTTGCATGTATTTCACGTTTTTTCAATGACTTGACAGGCAAAAGACAAATAAAAAATAGCAAGAAAAGAGTAAATACGACGAAAAAAATAGCAAAAATGTCATCCTGTCATTGTATTTGTAATGTAAACAAGAGAGTGTTGGTAGGGGTACCTAACAACATTGCTTTGGATTGCATTTAAGAAGACATCTTCGACCTCAACTTTCGACACGTGCTACCATTTTTTAAATTTCACAGATTTACTTTGGATTTGGATCGCAAACCTATAACAAGTGCAGTAAAAGGGCCTCCTCCTGTTTAATTTATATATTTTGTATTACTTAGTGTAAAAATGAACTTGAATGGTACTCAAACAATGTGGAACTGGACACAGTTTGCTTTGCTTCCAGGTTGCTTAATTTTATTCATTTTCTTTAATTCTAAGCTATTTTTTTTTGTTATGAATGAATTCACCTTATTAATTTATTTTTTTTTTCATTTACTTGGAACAGGTTTGGCATTGAACACCTCATCGCTGACAACCCGTCGGGACTCTTTCGACCGGAATACATCGGCCTTCAGTCCTTCAATGGATTATAGTACGAGTTCAGTGGCAGCCACAGCAGTCTCATCATCAGTAGCAGCTGCTGCCGCTGCCGCAGCTGTGGCTAGAAAATGGCCGGTGAGCGGCTATGGAAATTTGGGCTCTGTGGGCAATGCTTCAGCCAGTCCCATCGGGGCCCCCATTACACCTCCACCTGAATCTTGTCTGATTGCAAATCGGGCACCTGGTGCTGAGACTAAATTCCGCAATCAGATCTTAGTCGGCATCGCAGGACAAAATATGTTCGGCTCGAACAGTTCTCTATTCTCTAAACACTTGGGCATTCCGGGCGCTACAGCTGTTGCTGCTGCGGCTGCCACCAATGCAGCAGCTGCTGCTCGACAATCCGCTGCTATGGCTGCTGCTAGTGCAGCTGCTGGAGCAGCTGCCGCTGCCGCTGCAGGCGGCGTAAATGGTGAACGTCCACCAGGCCGATCAAGACTACTCGAAGACTTCCGCAATCAGCGCTATCCAAATCTTCAGTTGCGCGATCTGACGAATCACATCGTTGAGTTCTCGCAGGATCAACATGGATCGCGATTTATTCAACAAAAATTGGAACGTGCTACCGCTGCAGAAAAACAAATGGTTTTCAACGAAATTCTAGGTGCCGCTTATAGCCTTATGACAGACGTGTTCGGCAATTATGTTATTCAAAAATTCTTCGAATTTGGCACTCCCGAACAAAAGAACACACTGGGCATGCAAGTGAAAGGACATGTTTTGCCATTGGCATTGCAAATGTACGGATGTCGAGTGATACAGAAGGCCTTGGAGAGTATAACACCCGAACAACAGCAAGAAATCGTACGCGAATTAGATGGTCATGTGCTAAAATGTGTTAAAGATCAAAATGGCAATCATGTTGTACAGAAATGCATTGAATGTGTCGAACCAAGTGCGTTGCAGTTTATCATTAATGCTTTTAAGTCTCAGGTTTATTCATTAAGTACACATCCTTATGGTTGTCGTGTGATTCAGCGTATATTGGAACACTGTACAACAGAACAGACATCACCAATATTAGAGGAGCTGCATGAGCATACGGAACAGCTGATACAGGACCAATATGGCAACTATGTCATTCAGCATGTGCTTGGTGAGTTAAATTGTTTTTTTTTTAAATCTTCAGACGTGAAGTTTTGTTATTAATTTCGTCATCTGAATATTTTAATTTAAATTTTTTTTCTCTTCTTTTCCAGAACATGGTAAGCCAGAAGATAAGTCCATTCTCATTAACAGTGTACGCGGCAAAGTTTTGGTCCTATCACAGCATAAATTCGCTTCGAATGTCGTAGAAAAGTGTGTAACGCATGCAACA
The DNA here is from genome assembly GCA_932273885.2 of Leucozona laternaria. Lineage (NCBI taxonomy): Eukaryota > Metazoa > Arthropoda > Insecta > Diptera > Syrphidae > Leucozona > Leucozona laternaria. Next base: position 50,203,814 of record OW026366.1, read on the forward strand.
CGCTCTGAGCGAACTGGACTCATCGACGAAGTCTGTACATTCAATGATAAGTAAGTGAAAATTGAATTTTCAAAGGTTTGCATAACATTATTAACTTTTTATTCTTTGATTTCCACTCAAGTGCCCTCCATGTTATGATGAAGGACCAATATGCGAACTATGTTGTTCAAAAAATGATCGATGTCTCTGAACCAACACAGCTTAAAAAGCTAATGAATAAAATTCGCCCTCACATGGCTGCTTTGCGTAAATACACTTACGGCAAGCACATCAATGCCAAACTGGAGAAATTCTTCATGAAATCGTCGAATCCTATTCAACCGGCTACTGCAGTCGTCACAACATCCACAGCAGTTCCCTCAAATGCTATGATCACTGAAAATGGTATCACTCCCATAGCAGTTACAGCCAATTCCTCGGCTACACCATCGTCGGTGTCTTCAGTGATGTCGTCATCGGCTTCATCAACTCCATCATCGGTATCAGTGGCTGTTGCTGGAGCTAACAATGGTAGCGGATTAGGACCAATTGGACCACCAACTATTGCCACAGCTAATGGTGTCATGTAAAAAAAAAAAAAACAACAACAAAATAAGACACCCAACACTTTTCTATGAGAATCTTATATACATAGATCTAAAAACTAACAACCACAAAACCAACACACATATATTTAAGGATTTAAAGGAAGCGCAAGGAGCATTTTTTATTTTTATCATCAACGACTATATAATCATTTCTTTTTGTTTTTGTTTAATTTAAAAATATTTTAATTTTCATTTTCTTTGTGTAAAGTATGTTTAAGTAAAAAATTCATGTAGTAAAGAGAGAAAATAATATGTAAAAAAAAAAATGAATAACAACCATTACACACACTTTAACAATATAATAATTATGATTCTTTATGTTTTAATTAAATATTTAATCAATATAACATTTTATGTAAAACAATGTCTGACTATATAAACAAATCCTAGCTTATAAGTTGTATCTTGTCTTGTAACTCTTAGTTTTTAATTTACCTTTCAATGCATAGACTTTTTTCGTGTACAATTATGTATTTTTAATTTTTTTTTTGTAATACAAAATCAAAACCCACAACATCTGTAACTTTACATATATAAAAAAAGAAAATATTTATCAAAAGAAAAGCGTTTTATTTTAATCTATATTTTAAGAAATTTATTAAATGTGTGTCGTCACCCTCGCCCTCTCTACGCTGCGTGCCTTGTGTGTTCTAAATTTCTTTAAAATACAAAAAATTATAAAATGTATAAAAATGTTAAACGTTCTTCACGTACTAGGCTACATAATTATATCGATTTAGAAAAGTCACACAATATTCATTCTTTAGTTTTAGTTTTATTTTTTTTTTTATTTTCTAAGTGCATGCATGCAAGCTGTATAATTTTTTTTTATTAATAATAACAATTATTTTCATTTTTCTTCTAACAATATACAATTTTATTGGTGATGAAAAATAAAAATAAAAATGGAAATATAAATAATTAATTTAATAATGAAAATTTTATGTAAATTAGTGTAATTTTTGTATAGAAACAAAACAATTAAAACAAAAATATGATTAATAAAAAAAAACATGAAACATAACTGCCTTTTAAGAAATTAACAATAAATAAGCAAAACATTTTTTGTATAAAAAAAACAACTCCTGTAAACATTTTGTAAAAAAAAAAAAACAAACACAACAAAGAATAACATGAACAAGAAACGGAAGAGACATCTTTTCTATATTTCTAAAAAGAATTTATTTCTGCAAAACAATTTTTTTTATTTATATATACGATTTATTTTTAAGGGCTCATTTTGTTTTCATTATGAAAAAAATGTAAATGTTTTGTAAAATAAAAAAAATCATTTTTAATTTCCCCCTGTAGATAAGAAAATAAATTTATTATTTTTTTTTTAATAAATTGATGTATAATTTTATACCTCTCCCCTTCTTTATTTTATGTAAACAACATTTAATGTAGCAAATATTTTGTATTATTTTTTTAAATACGTATTTGTTTAAACCAAGGTGTTCTTTTTACAACTCTTTCCTTTAATAGTTGTATTTTGTTTTTGTTTAAAATGTAAAATTTACTTTGTAATTTCTATTTTTTAAAGCAACACTGTATAAATAATTTAATGTAAATTTTTGTACAGAAAAAAATATCAATCATCATTCATTAAATCGATTTATAAAAAAAAAACACACTGATGACGAGTGGTTTAGAGACTATAATCTCGAGACTTATCGGCGGAAACTTTGATGAGGAAGGAACAATTATTTTTCTATTAACAACACTTTGAAGCTTACCAAGAGGACCTGAAAGAAGAGCTCTAATATTGCGATTGTCTTTATGAATTCTACAAATAGTCTACCAGACTCTCAGAGTTAATGTTACTCTTTTAAATTCTTTTGTAATTATCATTCTCTTTTCTAAATAACAGCACTTAAGATTCTGGAATTGAATAGTTGCAACATTTCGTGATTATACTTTGCTTCATTCCATTAGTCGATTCGTGCAAAGGTTACCTCCAAAAAAAAAATAAATATTTTGGTTGTAATTCTGCGACGATTTTTGTACCGCATTTTTATTTGGAAAACAATCTAACCCAAGTCGTCATTAAAATAACTTAAAGTAGCAAATGACGTCTGGTGTAACGCGGCTGCCAATGGCTACCATTCATTAAAAGGAGAAAAGTGTTGAACGATCTCCTCAATTGCAGCTTGTAGCGATTACTAAAAGTTAAAGTTAAGTCAACTATTGCTACAACTATAGATTCACATTGTAGCAATGTTTTTTTTTCTCTACCTTTTTACCTTGACAGTGCTGCGTGCTGCAGCTACACCTACACCGTTGTGTTCGATCAGAAAACTTTAACATTTTGGAACATTTTTTCCATTGAGGAGAGCGTTAAGTTTTGTTTCAAATGCTTCATATACACTCTAAGTCCTTCGCTTTGGCTGCACGATTAAGCGATTACCTGCAACTGTATTAGTATCAATCTCATCGTTATTCACGGCTTATAACTTTAGGTACCGTCGAAGGCGAGAAAAAAAGAGGAAACACTTACTTCACTATCGAAGATAATACCTCTTTTTCTTTATAATTGTTGCAGGTTGATGAATTGACAAGTTTTCTTTCCTGGCTTCTTTGGGAACTAGCTTGTCAATAATTTCATATTAAATTGTTGTATTTATAAAGTTGTGTTATTAGACCAATTTGTTTCGTAGGTATTTCTAGCTTTTAAAGCTAAACAAACCTCATCGGATATTTTACAAATAGCAAATTTCTCCCAAATTGACATCTTAAAAATCTTGAATAAAGTGGGGAATTCAGGAAGCAATTGTTATAAAAATCATTTCAATCAAATTTACTTTAAATCAGTTTTAAACTTAGTTAATAATTTATATGTTTACACACACTATACACAACCGGTTTAACCGACCGACCGTTACATGCAGCTTGCGAGTGTACAACCGTTGGGTGACATAACAATGCAGTCGTCTCATACACCAGCAATTCGGCACTTCCGTTATATAGGCCCTTATTGCAAGTGTCGGCCAACATTCGATTCGATAACAGTCGATCGTACCAAAACGTTGGGCGCGTTAAAATTTGTATCCAAAGTTATCTGAATAGCTTTATGTGGTTGTTACCACTTGTGAAAACACAGCTGATGGCATCTGATGCAACAAAAACTTCAGATATCTTAAATTTTCGTGTCTGATTTTCGACAAAAGTCGTTCATCGGTAAACAAACGATACTCGCAATAGGGGCCATAGTGTATTCCCCGCTTAAGAGTAGATTTACAATTTCACCAAATTTCCAATTAAAAATGAATAAACTTCTGAATATAGCTGAACGTAAGCCAAAATGGAAAAAAAACTTGCATTAAATTGATTAAATCATTCCATATGTTTTAGTTTTGGCAAATTTCGAATGATAAAATCAAAAAGTGCTATCAAATTCAAACTTTCATTTTGGAGCACAGGGTACCACTGGCCCAATTGTTCAATTTTATTAAAAGCCGTATTTTTTTTGCAAGCCCGGAAGGATTTGGTTAACAAAAACAATATTTGGGATTATCGACACAGTGTTTATCCGTGCTTAAGTTAAGCACCGCGAATTCTGTGTGCTTAGCTAAGCCTGGAGTGGATTATAGTTCTTGTTGCATTTAACATGTAAATTACTTAGCTCCTACGTCGTTTTTTTTTTGCCAATTTCATTTTTGCTTGCAAACAAACACGCCTAATAGAAATTAAGCATAATTGTTGAACAATTCTACATGTATCTAAATGAATAATTTGATTTTTGAAACAAGAATAACAAACCGTAGAAAAAGTCAGAAATGTCTAATTTTTTAAGAAAAATGCTGATAACTTTTTTCTAAGCAATGTATTATTTAGAGAAAAAATGGCTTGTGTCAATGAAATGAATCTAATAGGGCCCATACACCACACATGCCTGCATGGCCAAATAAAAGAATGCACAATCACGCTTCAACATACACTACTCATGCAAACTGTACAATATTTAGTCGTGTGTTCATCGCTGAGTTGACAACTTCTTAATATTTCAAGCTTGACTGAGCAAATGTAGCACACACACCACACATGCTTGCATGCACAAACAAGAAAATATCAAAATTTTTTGAAATCACTCATGCCGCATGCACAACCACACATTCAACACCATACACTCGCAGTTTGCATGTGCAATCACTCTATTGCGCATGCACGCATGTGTGGTGTATGGGCCAACTAAGAAAAAGGTCAGTGCTACCTTGAGCTCATAAATCGCCATTCTGAATTGGATTCCGCCTATTTAAGGTGCCAAGCAAACTTATGAAACAGTTTAAACATTTTCTCTCAATTACCTACATATGTGATCATTACTAAATGCTAGCCTATAATTGACTCAAGAAAATATGAATAAATGCATGTGCCTTTTAAAACGAAGTTTTCGTTATTTAAGCAATAATTGTATAACGGATCCAGCTCCAGCTTTTTAGTACCTCAAAGTGATGAAACTAAATTAACTACCCCCGTCTGTTCGTTTGTCAAAGAATTTTCTCCAAACCACATTGCCCGGCTGTAATATTGTCAAAAAAAATTGTATCTATGTATTATTATATAGTTTAAAATATTTTTTTTTTACTCTAGAACTAGATTTAAAGATAAAAACTAAAACACCACCTCATCATTATGCCTTCTCCACCTCAAAACTTCCAATATTATTATATCCAATAATTCATTATATATTTCCCTTCCATAAAAAAAATTGTATAAAATATCGATGCAGAATATTTTTTCTTCCCAAGAAAATACTACGAAAATACGAATTTAGAAAAAAAAATATTCTTTTCAAACAAAATAACCATACATGAAGAAAAAAAAAAAATTGTAAATTCCTGTAAAATTTTGTAAAAAAAAAAAAAAAACATAAACGTTGTGATTCTTTTCAACGATAACAACACCAACTGATATCGGTTGGATTTTAAATTATTTAAACAAAAATTGTAAATTCATCTCTCTACTGAGCCCTTTAAATACTACAAATCGTTTTCTATTTTTGCGGAAGTAAATCTCTCTAAAGAAAATCAAATTATAAAAAAAATATTGTTAATTTAAAAATAAAATTAAAATAAAATTGCAAGTAAAACTAGTTTGTAAATTAAAAAGAAATTCGTTTTAATTTTAAGTTTATCGAAAGAAAAAAACAAATAAAATATGAATTTTCGTGTGTATTGTATTTTTATTGTCTAACTCTGTGTGTAACTACTGTTTTTTGTATGGTTTTCCATTTATTTTTATTGCTTCTATCAAGCATGCACTGATAATGTAACGAGACGTGGATTTTCTTTTCAACTATACCTAGCTTATAGATTTATTTGTCTTTATTCATTATTATAATGTAACTATTATTTTTTACATGTATGTATGTATGTTTATTTTAACTATATTCTGGTTAATCACATATATATATATTTTTTTTTAATTTAATTTAAATCTTTCAGCACATTTGTATTAAAAAAAATACATACATAATTATGAATTTTTAAATGCAAATAGTATTTATCCTGTTTGCAAAGGAAGCATTGTATTTAATGGTAAAAATGAAAGAAGAAAGAAAATGTGCTAAATAAGTTTATGTAGATTCCTTTAATTATTACAACAAAAAAAAAAAACAATTTATAATATATATATTATATATCATTAAACGTTACTAAAAATTATACACACATACATTTATAAAAAATATATAACAATTACTCTATAGTGTAAAGTCTTATAAATAATTGTAATAAATGTAGATTAAACAACAACAACAACAAAAAAAATACTAAGAGAAACCCCTTAATAATAGAAACAATTTTTTAAATGGAAAATGCTGATTTTTTAAAGAAAAATGGCACTTGTTTTAAACTAGCGGTGTCAATTTATTCATAATATTTAATAGGAACAAAAATTGTTTCAAAACAAAATGAAATATGAGAACATTAAGAAATAAGAAGAAGAATTTAAATGCAGCATAGTTGCGCGTGTAGATTGAAATTTCAAAATTAAATATTTATATACCGTGTATTAATTGTAAATGTTTGTAATAAATAAAATTAAATTAAATAAAAAAAAAAAGAGATAAACTCTCTCAAGAAGATGAACTAACTATAATTGAAACTCTACTTTGACTTCGTTTGTATAAAAAAAAAATTAGAACTTAAAAGGTATACCCAATCCAACATACTATGGCACGAATTAAAAAACAAAAAAAGAATTTAACAATTTCCAATTTAACAAAAAAAAAAAAAACCAAAAGATGCAAAAGAAATTAATATATTTAGAACACATTTACACGTTCAACACAACTCACAGACACAAAAGTTGCAAAATACTTTTCATCATCATTATATATGTACATCCATTTTATAAATATCACACAATATACACATTTTTATACATAATTTTAATAATATTTTTTTGTTTTGTATAGTTTGTTCGTTTTTTTTTTCAGTTTTTGTTTGCAATGAACGTTCATTCAATAATTAGGGAATTAAAACGAAATAACAACACAAAAAAAAAAAACAATTCAAACCAAACCTCAGGAGAACAACAAAACCGAGGTGAAAAATGCTTTTTTTAAAAATGATGATTTGTTATTATAATTATTATAATTATTTCATTTTGAAATTTTTTTACTAAGTTTTTATTATTACACAGCGATTATAGATTATTTTATTTTATATTATTATAAATTAAGTTTAAGGATGACAACTTTTACAATTATTTTTATTGTCTATTATAATTATTATTACATCTTCTATTTCTTTTTAATCTATCGTCTCTTAGTTTTATGATTTATATAAATTAAAACAATTTAATTAATTAAAAACAAAAAAAAAAACTATCAAACTGAAAATATATAAAATAAGAAAACAAAAATTAATTTGAATAAAAACAATTTTAATTAAAATGTAGCAAAATTGGAAGTTGTTTTATTTTGTTTTATTATTTTTTTTTCTATTCTATTATTTGGGGAACATAGTATTTTCAAAATTGTCATTTTTATTATTTCGGTTGTTGCTTATTTTTTGGGGACGAAAATGCTGCACCCGAATCAAGGAATTGTGATTCATACGAAAGAGCTCTTAAGTGAAAATATTGGACGAGACTAGAAAAATGCAAATTTATTACAATTATAAAAGTGGTTCGCCATTAAGAGTGGACGGGCATTAACGCGACTTGAAAAAAAAATTTTGTTGCCCGAAGTATGGCCTGGCCCTGCTCATATAAGAAAACATTTGTTTGCTGTCGTCGCTCTGCTCAACTCTCGCATCACCGCTCTGCTTGCAGCTCCAGTATGTGATCAGCCTAACTCTAAAAACAGAAAATTGTTCTTTAATGTTTTAATACAAAGCAAAGCTTGACTATTATGAGTTTTATTCAAGACTACAGATTCGAAACGCTTCTTTGTTGAAAACTTTAACAATTGCTAGCTCACCATAACAGCAATTTGATTATTTTTGAAGAAATATGCTCCAAGCCAATGATTGTAATGAAATATGTACCTACATATGTTGGGAATATGGGTGAAGAGCGCTTGCAATGTTACTATTTTGCCATTTTTGTAGAAAAGTGAAACACTTTGCAGGAATTGCACTGGAAAGACCGAAAGAGCATTATATTCTTTCGGTAAGATTTGTAAAGAGCTTTCGAAAAGCATAAAAAAAATCACAGCAACCCTTGATGATGAAAATCCTACAATTCTACGGCAAAAATATGTTTCAATGCTGTCAAGGAAATAATGAATTTGAACTTTTTTTTTATAATCAAGGATATTGGGTTATAGAGAACGAAATTTCTCTGAGAATTTTTCTCTACTTCGAAAATTGGGAACGTGAATGATACTCGAATGTTTTCCTCGCAATTTATTGGTATAATCAGTAAAGTTTCCATTGGATTCATTCATACAAGGGAAATTTATTTCGGTGGATATTCAAGATTGAAGAGAAAAGTATTCCGGGGGAAACAAACATTAGGATAATAAAACACCTGCTTATCTAAAAGTGGTTGGAATTCTTTTCGTTATAATATGCATTCACTCAAGGGGTTATGAATACCTACCTCTAAAATAATTATATACAACTTATTCGAGGGATTAGTAAAATAGGGAAGGAGCTATTAGAGGAGCTACGGATGAGCATTGGTTTTGAATTTCTGAACATTACAAAAGGAATGCAACTGGCTATTTCGTGGAAGTAACAAATAAAATTCTAACCGACCTGAGGTTTTGCAAAGTTGACGTTCTTAGCTTTTAATTTTGGATATCCCAATAACCCATTTATACTAACCCATAATGCAATTGGAAGTACCCATTTTCAGATACAACAACTTTAGCGACCAGCCGTTATGTAAATGTTTGATTTGAAGCTGTCGGTTAGTCTTCAATTTTTTTAATAGCCGCGATGAGTTATATAATCCTACAGTCGTCTCCCTGACTGCACTTTCCACAGATTAAGATTACAGTTTGTTTCGAAGTTGTAGTTCTGCTGAGCTTAGATCTTAGGTGAGTTTAAGTTTCTATGCTGGGACAGATCGGCCAGTTAAGCTTCCTTCTTGAGCAAATGCAAATGGGTGAATCGTTGAAAGTGGTTTGACAAATGCGTAGCCGGATGAATAATTTAAGCTGATCCGATTTCGGGTTCACTTCAGTATAGTGATGTTTATAATAAGCCGTTAGTTACGGAACTCTTGCTTGATTTGTAGTCGCGTAAGGTCAAGACAAGTGAAGGTGTTGTTAGTGTAGATCGGAGTACAAAGCTTGTAGCAGCGAATTTATTTGCAGATGAGCTTTATTTTAGTTTTAGCTTTTGCAAGGATGTCTTGGATTTTCGCTTTGATGGTTCTTAGTTCTTAGCTGCTTCAAGAAAGGCTAGTGTTTGGGTTGTACACGGCCATATGGCCGTTTTTGAAAACGTCATCTGCATACATTACGATTGCATTCGCAAAATGTCTTTTATGACCCTTTCGATTGGTAATCCGGAAAAATAATGTGGAACGATTCGGAAAAAAATCCATGTGTGCCTGTTTGGTGGTTTTACTGAAAGACGCATCCAGAGAGATAGGTATATTTTAAGTGCGTAATGAACAGAATGGTAGATTCCAGCCAAAATACACCGATCGATGGGCCAACTTCAAAAAATATTCTCGGATGCAGCATGAATGATTTTGTATTGTTTGAGGAAATGATACTTTCGGCCGTTTTCGAAAACGTCGTCTGCGTCAAAAATGCGTTTGCAGAATGTTCTTAAACGCAAACTGCAAAAGTCTTCTGTTCGAAAACGCAAATACAAATTCTACTGCATTAGCATTGTGTTCGATAATGCAGTTTGCTAAAGTCACGTGTTCGAAAACATCGTCTGCGTTGCAGCTGTGCAGTAAAAAAATGGAGGTGACGAATAACACAGGCATGGTGGTTTGAGAGATTGGTATCTATTTAGCATTTTTGGATGTCAGTGGCTGAAAATGACGAGCGGGATGAATCTGAAAATTCTGATGAAATTGGCTTCTGTTCGAAAACGTCAACTGCGCTTGCAAAAAAATCATTCATCAAATCGTTCATCAAAAGACATGTGTGCAAGCAGGACGATTGCATATTTGACGATTGCAACTTTTGCGTCATAAATGACGATCAATTGCCGGTCAAATTGACTTTGAGTTGACGTTTTCGAAAACGGCCTTCGTTTAGACACGTTGATCATGACAATGAAGGTAAATAGGCTCTTAAACTCCAAGTGCAAAAGTCTTTTGTTGGAGTGACTTCAGGGCCCAACTAACAAACCTTTTATGTTCTTGTAATACCGTTTGAAAACATAGCTGCTGATGGCATCTAATTCAACAATAGCTTAAGTCGTAATCTTGAATTGTCAACAAAAGTCGTTTATCGATAGTAAAACGACACTAAGTGTAAAGGCTATTGCTTGCATACCTGTTAAAGCTATCCGTTATGTATACCTACATAATATATAAAGTTGTTGGAGGTTTTATGGTAATTAGTAAGCATACATAATACATTCCTAGTGCACCAAAAAAAAAATGTTTAAAAATGTACTAAACCAACAAAGTCGGGTCTTAGAAGTATTTTCATCTGATACAACGTCACCTTACAATGTACAATGCACCATTGGGGTTGGATGTGTGTTTCGTATTTTTGTTCGTTTCTGGAAGATAAGATAAGTCGATGATAAAAAAATTAAGAGATCATTAAATTGTTGTTGCATCATAGATGTGTTTTTACAAACTAAGCTATTACAACAACTTGAAGCTTATCTATTTAGAATTGGATAATAATTTGAACCCGGCCAACTCTTTCTGAAACGTTCGATTTTTATCTTATCGAATGGTCAATGTCGAACTATACTGGCAATAAGGGCCATCTTTTCAGAGTGAGTTTAAACTTAAACTCCAATTAACTCATCAAATTTGAAGGGTTGACTTACGGGCATTTGATTCGTGCTATGAATATTACTGCCGGGCAATCCAAGGTCTGTTATTCGATCAGGAACATAGCAGCACTGATTAGGGAAGTGAATAAATCTGCAAGGATTTAAGTGATTAATAGTCAATAATGGAATTTAGTAAATTTTTGAGAACGGGTCAATCCTGAGTCCTGATTGTTATATGTAGCGGTACCTTTTCCTCGTTTGCAATCAACGTTTGTATTTATAACATAATATTAATTCACATACATCTTCATTTTTGTACATCAAAATAATACATAGGTATTTCAATAATTTTCCAAAGATAAAATCAAATAACACACATAAATATTATAAAATTAAGTAACAGGAAATATACAAAATTTATACATACATATAAATAAAAAGTTTCAAAATAACTAGATCACCTTCTTCTGTCTTGTAAAAGTTGTAAAGTTTTTCATTTATCTATCTTATAACTTATGATCCAAAAAAAAAAAAAACAAAATGTTAATAACCGAAAAATAATCAAAAGAATAGTAATTATTATAAACAACAGAATAAATTAAAATAAATAAATCTTAAAAGAGAATAAGAATTTTTTTAACGCAAATGAACATATTTTTTACATGCAAAAATTACACATGTAATTATGTCTTGTGAAATTTACAAGTTTTGTTGTAAAAAACAATTATACATATGTATATCCAAGTAAAACAAAAAATAGAATTTTATTGAATTTACTCACAGAACAGAATTCATTTATTTTTTTATATGCGAAATTTTTGGAAATAAAAATGAAAAAAAAAAGAAAATAAATACAAATTAAAATCAACTTGAAAAAGAAAATAAAACTCTAAATTTACAGTTCTCGATCAAATGTTGAATTTGAATACAGATATTGCAAAACAAAATGGATATTTAGTAAGTTTCTCATTATTTTAGAAACGATGAAAATTATTTTTCGACATTATCCCTAAGAAATATAATATTTAACACGTTATATATAACATCCCCATAAAACAAGAAAATATAAAAATATTTATACACAGCAATTGCTATATATGCATAGATAATAGCATATTATACATATATATATAAAGAATTAATTGTAGATTAAATAAATAAAAAAAAAAAAACAAATTGTAGATTTTTGTGTAAACTATTGTATTCATATGTAAACATTATAGAAGTTTTAAACTTAAGAACCATTTTTAAAAAATACTATTAGTTATTTATTTATTTTTCTATGTTAATTTTTATTATTGGAAATATTTCGTAGAACCATTTTATTTTCTGTTAAAAATATTTTAGCTAAGTTTAGTAGGGAAAACTTTTTACAAAACTTTTTTAAGAGAAACCAAAAACACATAATGTATAAAATGTTTTAATAACCAAATAACTCTTAAGGAATAGAAAATAAAATAAAAAAGGTAGAGATTTTAACATTTGTAAGATTTTACAAGGGAAAAAATATGTTATTAAAGAATTTGTACACAGAAAATTATTCAAGAAATACAATTTGACATAGTAGTAATATGAAATAACAGAAAAAAAAACTAATTATTTACTGTATTTACTAAAAAAATTAAAACAAAGGTAAAAAACACTTCTTTAAAATTTCTCAGACATTGAGTTAGTCAGCAAAAATAAACAAATAAAAAAATATTATAAATAAATCGGCCACAGCAAAAAATGTGTGCGGCATAATAGTAAAATTTGCGATAAATATAAAAAATCTTCATTAAAAAAAAAAATTAAAAAAAAAAACATTTTTTAGATGAAGCAAGAGGTCGAAAAGTAAACCTTGAATAAACTTAAATAGAATTTGCGAGTAAATTTTTTATTAGAAAAAAATCGAATAAACAAAAAAAACTAAAGTAAAGTAAAAGTAAAATTAATAAATAAAAAAAAAGTATATCTTAAAGAATTTTGAGCTTTTTAAAACAAAATAAAAATAAAAAAACAAACTCAAGTTAAATGAATACATTTTGATCTTAAAATTAATTAATTGTAAATTCACATCATTTTTATTTACTTGGGTGCATTTAAAAATTGTTTTTTGTTTTTTTAAATTATAAACTATATTTTTGAATTGTGTTTTCTTAAAAAAAAATAATTATAATCTCCTAAAAATATATTTACAAAACACTCATAATTAAATTCTCCTCAATTTTGCAATTTGACAAAGTTTGTGTCTTATATTTATTAAAAAAAAAAGAATACACATTTAATTAAAAAAATAAAAATGGATACTTTAAGAAGAAGAAATGTCTTGAGTTATAAAAAAAGAAAAATAATAATAAAATACAGTTTACCTTGAGTAAATGAAAGAAATCCAAAGAAACATAAAAATGAAAACAAATTATTATAAATAAAATCCACGAAAAAATTATTAGAATTTAATGGTTTGTCTTTAATTATCTCGTAAAAGTAACCAAGTGGGATGATTCTCTTATATCGAGTTTTTAACCTTTGCTCTTGGCCTTGGATTTTTTAAGCGATCATTAGGGAACAATTTCGGTAAGTTTGCCTAGTTAGGTATATAGCTGTCGGATTCTTTCGGCGTGTTGTTTTGTGAAAAGTAGAATAACTAAACTAATGCCGGTCGTCCACTAGGCGCTCAACGCACAAATTTCGAATTCAACGCACTCAACTCTAATGTACGGTGCCTTCAATTCTATTCAACCAACGAGTTGGATTCAGTTATTGACCGTTGCTCAACGAATTGCTCATCAAGTGTACGGGTAGTGTACGAGCTCGTGTTGCTCGTTGAAAATGTTCGATCAACGCGTTGAGCAACATTTTTAGGATAATGTGTTGCACATTATTTGTTCAGCTCGTTGATCAACTTTTAATTTTCTCTGGGGTTCGTTGCGGTAGACGTATGATATATTTCTGATGCGTTGCGCTGGTTGCGATGAACTTTGTGTGTGTATACGTGTGTTCCGTTGTCATCAACTTGCAGTTGTTGGTCTGTTCTCGGTTCTTTGTTTTTCGTAGGTAATGATAATGATGGAAGGTGGTACAAATATATGGACAACGGTATTACAATTAATTTACATTGTTGTTTTTGTAATTTCATCCCGTGTCGATCCCAACTGTCTATGTGTGCGATTTTTACACACCATTCTCATTTCTTATCTGCAATCTAGTTCTAGCTTGTGGGCAAATTAAAATGGCTGCCAGTGGTCCGTTCTTTTTCTCTTAAAAGTTAACTATTGTTAACTATTGTTAACTTTGGTCGTTCCTAAATTCTCAAATTGTAATATTGTGTTACATTCTGACGTCTGCAAATCGTTCCTAAATTCAAGGTTGAGGTGTCAGAATGTTACACTTTGTAACAATTTCCAACTCATCTCGATTATATGAATTGAAATGTTAATCTGTCAAAAGCAGCTGAATTTGGAAATGTTTTCAATTTGTGGTTATCTTTTTGTTTACTTTTCGTTCTTGGAGTTGAAACTATTTATTTTAATTCTTGGATTTCCTTTTACAATTTAATAGATTTTTATTTTCGATTTTGATATTTGGAAAAGTTTTCTGTCCTTCTATGATTAAACTTCTTTTTTTGATATTTTCTTTCGTTTATATTTCGATAGATATTTAACAAGTGAATTTGTGTCCATTTTGAAATTAACAAAATCTTATATTTCGCTGGAAGATTCGCTTTTATTGCAAAAATAAAGTTTATATAACATAATATAATTAATTAACTGTAAACATTTTTTAAGTATTTTTTTCAAATAAATTTAATGCAATCAAGTGATTTCTTTGATTTATTTAATCTAAATTTATTTTCATTTTTTTCAACCCATTGCGTTTGACAGATCAACAATATTGTTAACATTGATCGTTCCTAAATGAAATGTTAAAATGTGTAACATTTTTAACAATGGCACTTCAACATCTTTATTTGACACATTTACAATAGTTAACTTTTTAGAGAAAAAGAACGGACCACAGGGATTCTCATCTTCATATGAGTAATCTCAATCTGTGATGTCAGGTTTGAGTTTCTTTTTATCGTGGTGCGTTGAACGCGTTCCCCAACGAGTGATCCTTGGTTAAGTGTACGAAGGCATCAACTCGTGCATCAAATTGTTCAGCAACCATATCGAAAACGCAGTTGATCAACTCGAAAAACTTTTTTTTCTGTTAAAATCGAACAAGTTTATCAACTAGTGTACGAGGTTATTCAACATTTGGGAAAGTTGGTCAACTATGTGTACGGGGCTTCCAACGCATTTTGTTCAACTTTCGTTTCTCAACGTGAACAACGTAAGTTGGTGCACTAGTGTAAGAGGTTGTAATTTTCGTCCAATGAAATAATTGAATAAAAAGCTGAATGAAGTTGGAAAAACTTGTCGCGCACGTAGTGGACGACCGGCATAAAGGGTTTTTCTTAGAGGTATAGAACTTTGAAATGGAATAAAACAAAGATGATTTTTTTAAATTGACATGAAATTTACTTTATTCGAAAGATAATCTTCTGGCATTATAATTTAAATATGATTTCTGGCATATGACCGCCACGGCTGGCTCGGACGTAGTCTAATCTGGAGGTCCAATTTTCGATGAATTTTTCTGTTTGGGCTTATTGGCGTAGACTAGCGACTTCACATATCCCCACAGAAAATAGTCAAGCGGCGTTAAATCGCACATTCTTGGAGGCCAATTCTTGGGTCCGTAACGTGAAACTATGCGGTTACCAAACGTTTCCTTCAATAAATCAATTGTGGCATGAGCTGTGTGACATGTTGCGCCGCCTTGTTGAAACCACAGCTCCTGCACATCATGGTTGTTCAATTGGTGAACGAAAAAGTCAGTAATCATGGCTCTATAGCGGTCACCATTGACTGCACCGTTCTGGCCAGCATCGTTTTTAAAGAAGTATACGGACCAATTATTCCCACAAACCATAAAGCACACCAAACAGTCAGTTTTTGTGGATGTAACTGTGTCTCAACATACACTTGATTATTATCATCACTCCAAATACGGCAGTTTGGTTTATTGACGTATCCGTTCAACCAAAAGTGAGCTTCATCGCAAACAAAATTCGCTTACGTAGTGCGCGATACGTATGTATGTATTTCGGACAGAACCATGATTTGATTTTCAAAATAAATTTGCACAATTTGGAAGGGTTGTTCAGGCGTCAGTCTATGCATGTTGAAATGCCAAACCAAACCAAAAATATATCACTTTCACTTGACAGCTGGCAAAATGGCCGCCAGTTAAAAAAGTTTTGCCATCTTAAAGTTCTATATCTCTAATAAAAAAACACCCGTTATGACAAGTTGTCAGTTGGCATCTCCATGCACGACGTTCAGAAACCTCCAAAAATAATAGTAGCTCTTAAGTGGTACCTAAGTGGCCAATGCGGAATGCTAAGCTCTAATTTCATTCTGCAAACTTTACTTAACCCTAGAAGCAAACAAGTTCGGGCCAAAAATAACAAGATTTGTTAGCGATCGAACGATATCGTTTTGAATACCCATTGAGCTATAAAAAGCCCTCATCGCTAAACATAATTTTTCGATAAAACAGCGTTTATGTCATCACGGTATAGGTGCAAGGGTTGTACTGAAAAAAAAAATGACAAGAACAGTTTGCAATCTGAATATTGGTTTGACATATTAGCCGTGTTTTTTTTGCAAGTCCATATGGATTTGTCGAAAAAAACGACATCGGGACTAATAGTTTTACACGTAAATACAACAACTACTTAAATCCATATAGACTTAGTTAAGTCCAGATAATTATCGGGACTTACGTATTGTAAGTAAGAAGGTACTAAGTCCCGATGTCGTTTTTTTCGACAAATCCATATGGACTTGCAAAAAAACACGCCTATTATAACTACTCAAAGATACAACTGGGTTTAACTTTGTTGTTTTTTTTTCTATACTTAAAAGAAAACAATTTTATTGTAACTTAAAAATTTATTTGAGTCCATTTAAGAGCATAGCTACATAATTTAAACTTAAAACTAAATCTTAAAAAAAATTAAACAAAAATATATACAAAAATTAGGGATAGGTACATAATTTTCAAATCTCGATCCTCAATGATGAAGTATACGTATATCTTTTGAGTAAATTTAATTTGGAAAAAAAAATACAAAAGTATGTACCTATAGATATGTACATTGTATCTTCTAGGTCAAATTGGTTTATGAAATAACATACAAGAATGTTTGTAAAAATGATGCTTATCTTAACTAAGTTAATGCTGTTCATATTAGATATATCTTACACCCTGTTTATCGCACATTTTAAACCTAATCAATGTAGAACATCTCTCTGGGGACGTGTTTTAAAAGTTGATTTGCCAATTGACCGAATTCATGTGCCAATTTCTTTTGTAATTGAGGTCGCATAGCATCAACAACTAACCTCCCATTATCACGGAGGAAAAGATTTGTTGCTTCGGCTAAAGTAAATAAAAAAAAAATAATATTACACATCAGATTGCCATTAAGGGAGGGAAAAATATTAAAATTCTCACTTAAGATGCGGTTGTTGTTGAAAGCCCTTGATATACTCATTTCGATATTTTTGACATCAAGTTCAATATTAAGTGCGTCAACATGCAGGTAAGTGCCACCGGGCTTTTCGTTTGTTGAAACTTTTCCAGTTAGCTTGGCAAGGACTCCATCTAAAGGGAAAAAAAAGGAGAAATTATTTAAGGCTGTCCTACAATAATATTTATAATTAAATAAAAGTACCAAACACAGAATGGAATTCTCCACCTCCTGAAGCTGGAATTATGAGCAGAACTCCAGAGCTGGTATACTTGGCTTCAATTCTCAGTTTTGGCATAGCAATTTTCGCCTCGAATGGTTCCCCATTTTCGCTTAGCTTCATTGACTTTACTTGAAAATCACTGGCACCAAATACTTCCATATTCTTCAAGGTGATCTTGTACCCCTGTGGTCCATCGGTCAATTGCAAAGATAGTGAGTTCATTTTGAATGGTTCCACAGACGGCAGCTGTAATTATATAGAGGGAAACTATTATTAAGTAAGAATTTACATATATTTATTAATAATATGGTGTTTTTGCATAAGTTCTTGATAAGTTTTATTAATATCGTGGAATGGATTTTTTGCCGTTGTTGGCATAACCTATACCAGCACAGTAGGTACATTGTATACAATTAATTCTTAAATCGATATAACAATTGAATAAACAATTACAAATTTTTGTTTGTGTTCATTAAAATGTTTAAAAAATCATTATGATCTCTGACCCCCAACAACATTTTTTAATTTTAATTTAAACGGCTGAATTGTACAATGTAAACATTTATCAGAAGAGTCTTACAGGCGTGTTTTTTTGCAAGTCCCGAGGAAATTGGTAGAATGCAATTAACGTGTTAAATGCAACAACTTATTTTTCTTGGCACAGAGAATTCTCGGGGCTTAACTTACAAGCCGCCCCAACTGTGAATGAACGATGTCCAGCATCAGGACCATAATCTAATTTGTATGGATTATGTCACATGACATGGATTTGTGTGCCTCCATTGTTTTTTTCTAAACATGCGCCGTGTTTTTTTGCAAGTCTCGAGGAAACTGGTCAAAAAAACGACGTCAGGGCCTAGCAATTTGTTAAATGCAACAACAACAAATCCCCTTCGGACTTAGCTAGCCGCGGATAATGCTCGGGGCTTAACATAAGCACGCGGCGTGAATAACATCTACGTTATCGATAGTTTGTATATGGAAACTCCATTTTTTTTCTGTAATGGCATCGCTAATTTCCGATGTTGTTCTTTTTACTGAGTTAAGTTCCCTTAGTGCCTGATTACATGGGTCGTTTTACTGAAGAGTGCATCGGTGAGCCAGGTAGATTGTGTGTGCGTAAAAAAGAGAAGGTGGAATCTACGTTCTCTTTTTTACGCACATAAAATCTACCTGTCTCACCGATGCGCTCTTTAGTAAAACTACCCATGTAATCAGGCACTTAGGGATTGAAACAAATACGCCTTTTATATAATAATTAATGGTTTTATAAAACCTTTTTTTCTTACAAGTGCAGGTTGCGGGATCAATGAAGAAATAATTTGACATCTACTTCAGTAAGACACCCAACAGCACAGTGAGTAGTAGGCTGTAGGTATAATTAGCTGTGATCAGCTGTTCCTCAAATTTCATCGGATCGTTAAGGGCCAGTTTCACAGTTGACACTTACGGGAATAAGTGCCACTTAAGTTTCCCATATTAGGACCAGCGAAAGTGGAACTTAAGTCACCAACATCGGAGACTTAGGTAGGTACCTGAGTGCCACTTAAGGCTTAACTACATAAGCCAAAAAAGTGAAAAAGTACAAGAGTGAAAATTTCCAAACTCATTTTGGAATAGTTTTTCTGACTGGAAAACTTATAAAAATGATGCAGAAAGATTAAATTTTGGTTTAAAAAAAAAATGTATATTCTTTTTCACAAAACGACTGCGCTAGCGGGAAAAAAATATTTTTACTTTTGTACAAAAGTACCTTTAGGCTTATGTAGTTTAGCCTTTATTCAGTTAAGTGTGCACTGTGATATTTCGCCTTAATCTTTCACATTTCCCACTTAAGTGCCACTTTTTTTACTGTCATAAGAAGATAGATGACTTTTAGTTACTTTGGTTACGTTTCATCTGAACTTTCAGACAAAAATTCTCATCTGAAAAGTCGAAGATTTGATTGATTTTCATCATGAACAAATTAATACTTGAAAGTTGGTTTTTGTGTTGCAAAGCTTACGCACCATCATACTTATTTACATAAAGGAACTTATTGACAATTGATAAATGAGTTTTTAAATCACAAGATTGAGTTTTCTTAGAAAATTGTTCCCAGACTTTTCCATCGCAATATTGTGGAATATTTTTTTCATTGAACTTTACATAGTTTTGCTGTATTTTGTTGATAGACGATTTTAAAACTGACAAAAAATTTACTGCGTAACAGCAAGCACTAAATAAAATTTAGAAAACCTGTTGCTGATTTATTTACGTAATATAAAATTACAACTCACGCTGAATTTTGAATTTGCGGATTTAATTAAAGTTCTATTTTATTTCGTTTACAAGTAAACCCTATAGAATGCAAACAAAATTGACACAAAAACTTTCAAAAGAAATATCAGATTTTCTTTATTGTTATTGACTGTCACACTGTCACAGTCAGCACAATTCTAGAATGTCAACATCGTTCGTTTTCTTGTCATTACTGGCAATTTCTACAAATTTTATGTTTTTAATAGCCCAAAGTCTAAAATTGCTAAAAATTGGAAGTTTTCGGATGTAAACAAAGGTCATGGTAAACGCTTTTTTTTGTATGTTTCTAAACTCCGATGATGACATTTCTTACTTCTTCTGAAATGAAGGGAAAATCGATTGTGAATTTTTTGAAAGAATCAAAAGCAAAAGCCAGCACACATGCGCACACTTTAAACTTCAGAATCGTGATATGTCATTTTTTTTTTTGTCTACGATTGTGCATTTGTGATTTAATTCCACCTACTTTCTTTTAAAGGGTGTTTTTTTTAGAGGTATAGAACCTTAAGTTGGCAACACTATTTTAACTGGCGGCCATTTTGTCAGCTGTCAAGTGATTCATTTTTAGTTTGGTTTGGCATTTCAACATGAATAGACTGACGCCTGAACAACGCTTCCCAATTGTGCCCAAATGGGCCCAACACAAGATTGCCGTTGATCCCAATTTTCGTAAGCGAATTTTGTTTAGCGATGAAGCTCACTTTTGGTTGAATGGATACGTCAATAAACAAAACCGCCGTATTTGGAGTGATGATAATCCTCAAGTGTATGTTGAGACACCGTTACATACACAAAAACTGGGACTGTTTGGTGTGCTTTAAGGTTTGGTGGAATAATATTGGTCCGAACTTCTTTAAAAACGATGCTAGCCAGAACGTTACAGTCAATGGTGACCGCTATAGAGAAATGATTACTGACTTTTTCGTTCATCTATTGAACAACCATGATGTGCAGGAGCTATGGTTTCAACAAGACGGGGCAACATATCACACAGCTTATGCCACAATTGATTTATTTAAGGAAACGTTTGGTAACCGCATAGTTTCACGTTACGGACCCGTCGATTGGCCTCTAAAATCGGGCGATTTAACGCCGCTTGACTATTTTATGTCGGGATATGTGAAAGCGCTAGTCTACGCCGATAAGCCCAAAACGATTGAACACTTGGAGGACAAAATTCGGCGCGTTATTGCCATTTTCATCGCAGATCAGGATCAAAATCTTCTAAATTAGTTTGCAAAATGATAAAAAATGAAACCAACTTTAATTTGGCATCTGAATTTGGTGTTTCACAAATACAACGAAATCAAACATCAGAATCAATACAAAATGTAGCAACTTGTTTGTTTGAAATTCACGATCAAAGAGTTTTTCCGGGCTACCAAACGAAAACGTTATACGACGCATTTTCGGGCTGCCTGATTTGAAGACGATCGCATCCCCATCACGACATGTTAAAGAGTGCTGCAACTGAGATTCTATTTACTATTTAAATCGAAGCTTAACCGTGTGGGCATACATTTAAGACTGTACGTGCGTTGTACAAGAACATAAAAAGCCAGAATTAAAGTGGAGATTTGGCAACAATAAACTCGCTTTTTACTTCCAAAAGCTGCCAATTTCTACCAATTTTAGTCCTAAGTTCTTATAAAAAAAGTTGGACCAAAATTGAAAGTTTTGGAAAGTAAACGAACATACCCCTACACATAATGTGTACTTCTTTAGATTTGAAGATTAAAGATTTTATCAATAAAAGTGTTTAAAACAAAAATTAAAAATTTTACACACACTGACGCTGACTATGACTGATATGTTAATGCATAACACGGTAAGGTGCTAGTAATTAGGTAATATGTATGTTAATTAGACAGCAGACACGAGAAACATTTATTTTGCAAAGTCAATTAGAGATTTTACTGCTATAAGTTATACAAACATTGATTGTGACGAGTGCTGTTTTTGTTGGGTTAGCAATATTCATTAAAAAAAAAATTCCAATTAGACTGACAGTCAAATGATTTGTTTTATGTAAGCAGCGGTGATTTCCCGGTTTTAAAATATTAATAAATAAAAAACTATTAGAATGAACGATGATGGAGAATATTAGTGGGACTATTTCCATACAAAACGCGTAAAAATAAAAACATTAAAAAAAATGTATGTATAAGTGCCGCTTAGTTAATTCAATAATAATTTATATTGTTACAAGTAAATACAACAACAATTCGGCTTAGTAAATGGCGATAAACTTCTCCAGTTTTATAACTGTTATACATACATGATATGTTTTTGTGAACTTTCATTTAAAGTGAACAAGTGAATACAGAAAAACACACTTATCTTAAATTTTAAAATGTTAAATCATCAAAAGTACAATAAAAATCGAGTTTTTGTGTTTAAAAACAATATTTTTTGTATATTTTTAAACGCAATATTGTTTCAAATATTTAGAGGCACCAGATTGCAAAATTAAAACAGAATCGGTTATACCACTGAAAAGATATACCTACCCGAATAACCCAAAAATAAAAACGTGTAATGCTTGTTTCCGTTATGTAAATTTTTCGCCAAAAACCTTAAACGCAGTTTTCTTACAATCACTTTGGTCATTTCTAGAACGAAGTTTAATCAAAATCGTTACAGCTGTTTTCGAGAAAATTAAAAAAAAAAAAACTAAATTTTTGTATGGCAGCCACCCGTTCTAGGTGACCTAAAACCACAGATTAGCCATATGAAGATGAGAATGTTTCGTACGTTTCACCCTCCAAAACCCATTTGTTTACATTGTTGTATTTGTAATTTTTCTTCGCGTCGATGAATAGATGTGAATTGCAACAACAATTTAACCAGGTGTGTGAAGATCCCTACTGCCTATGTGTGAGATTTTTGTACACACATTCTCATTTTTTATCTGATAACTGCCAGTTCAAGCTTGTAGGCAAATTAAAATGGCTTCCGGGGATTCTCATCTTCATGTGGCTAATCTGTGCCTAAAACAAAAAATTGAATTTTTCCTCTAGGGAACTACATACATAAATTCTCTGTACCAAATTTCATGTAAATTGAACCACCTGTTTGGGATCAAGCTCAAATTACAGTGGAAGCACAGACGTAGACTTACAGACGCAGAGACCGACGGATGCCTGAACGAAACCTACTTTTTCGGACTTCTCGATCATCGTAATGTTAGTTTTAATTACAACCTCGAGTCTCTGTTTTACAACCAATACTTGCCCTATAGAGCAAGTAAAAATCGACTTCAAAACACCTACATATTCTTTATTTAAACAACAAATACAGGAAAAAATAACTAAGGTAAAACTTCAATAAATAAAAAATTCATTAAAAAAAAAATCACGTTTCATTATTTATATCTGACTAGCTGACCTGCCCGGCTTCACACGGTTAGAAAAACCTATAGCTTCGAATACAAATTACAAAAGAAAATATAAATTAATATATCAAATAATCAAATACTAATTAATGGGTTATAATCTACTTCACGTTATGAGTGGCGAAATTCGTAAAAAAATGATCATCTAAGTCTAAGCTTTATTACTTTCCCAACGCAAAAATAAATGTGTGTAATCAAAATCAAGTTTTTATGTTTATCCCAATTAACTCTATACCTTCATATCAAATTTTTAAGAATAACCTTTCTAACACAAACAGAATTTTTGACATCAGATAACACTTCGTTTTTACACTCTTTCACCCTTTAGGTAAATATCGAAATTTTTGAAAAAAAAACACAAAAGAAATTCATAAATCTGACCATTTTTTTATTTTTACGCCATTTCACCCTTCAAATAATAAAATTTGAAAAAGAATATTCCTAAAGCTATTTCCTAAAAAAAACATTTCAAAAACAAAAATAATTTCTTAAATCGGGCAATGTTTTTATTTTTACCCCTTTATTTTAACGTAAAATTTGCAAATTTAAAAAAAAAATTCTCGAAGCCATTTCATAAGAATAATCTTTCAAACGCAGGCAGAATTTTTTTTAATCGGATACATCCTTTTCATTTTACCCCATTTTACCCTACAAATGGCAAAACTTTGAAAAAAAATATGCCTATAACCATCCCCTAAAAGCAACCTTCCAAACACAAAAAGAAATTTTGAAATCGGACATGTGAATTTTTCCGATATTTTTATAGCTATTCTGCTATTCGGGGCAGAGAAAAATCCAACTAATCAAAGACCATTAAAATCGGTTCAGCCGTTCTTGAGTTATACGTATATAAATATAAAAAAGGGTCCGCCATCTAACGTTTTTTTTTCAACTAGTGCTTATTTCGTGAATGGTAACACTTAGGTCATGTCTGATTTGACAGATAATTAGTTTTATTCTTCCGCTGAACGAGTATGGTTGTGTCTACGCTTCGCTAAGTGGGCCTGCGATCGACTTAGAGAAGATGCCGATTTTGCCAAAAAAATCATCTTTTCAGATGAAGCTCATTTTGATCTTGGCGGGTAGTAAACAAGCAAAATTGTCGCATTTGGGGCACAGAAAACCCGCACGCATACATTGAAAAGCCGATACACCCAAAACGAGTCACTGTTTGGTGCGGATTTTGGTCCAGAGGAATAATTGGGCCATTTTTCGAAAATGAGCAAGGAGTGGCCGTTACAGTCAATGGCGATCGTTATCGGGCCATGTTGAACGAATTTTTGTTCACAAAAATTGAAGAGGAGGATATTGGCAACATTTGGTTTCAACAGGACGGCGCTACGTGCCACACAGCCGAAGCTACACTCGATGTTTTGCGCCATTTTCAAAAAAAAAGTTATTTGGCGGACTCTTTATAAGATTTAAACATTTTAGCGTTTCTTTATTTACTTTAAATTCAGTACAGTTTATGTAGTTAGTTTTTATATTTATACTGTAACGATTTCACTACCCAACTACTTTTGAAACAAAAGGAAATCCTCCAATTGTTCGCAGCGCCATCTATGTGATAAACTTGCCAAACATCAATTCTTTAACTGTTTACATCGCCATTCTGTTATTCAGCTAAACACCAATTCCAGTCTTCCATCTGTCAACAATAGTGGAATGGCAACTGCTATAAGGAGATATGCTCGAATATTCTAGTGGGTACTAGTTGAGACTAGAACCATTTAATTCCCTATATAAACGGATGTTTTCGAGCGAGTGGATATAATTCTATTTTGAATGTGATAGCGTAAATTAAGAACAAGAAGTAAATGTGTATCCGGAAGTGAATTTTAAATTGCATACTAGCCGTGTTTTATTATCTTCTATCGGGATCCGGATCTGTATCTGGATTTACTTTTAACACGTAATACACAAACAAAATACTGGGAAATTTTCTAAATTGTTTTTGTAACACGTGTTAAAAGTTAATCCAGATACAGATCCGGATCCCGATAGAAGATAATAAAACACGGCTACTATTGAGATTGGAGAATAATAAAAAGGATTTGAAGTGAAATACAATGTGTTTATTTTGTAAAGTAAATAAGTGGACGTTATTATAGGAAATAACTTTTATTATCGAACCATGGTAGAACATTCTAATATTCTTCCCAAGAAGAATTCCACACAGTATGAATGCCTGTAATTTGTTTCTTATCTTGGTTTTATGCAAATTGATTTCTGAAAAAAATGCGTTCAACATTTTCCGATGACACACGAATCGATAGTATCGACAAAACAGTCGATAAAACTTTCATTTAATCCCCCAATTTTAACGAAAAAATTTAATTCCAAAAACACTCTAATGACATTTTTTGATCCACATCGATATTAGAAAATTTGAATTTTCGCAGCTCCCGTCACTTGTCTTCACCTTAGGAAAGAACTTCAAAAGGGAAGCAATGGATATATTTCTACCGATAAGAAAATTTAGCAAGAAAGCCAAATCTATCTTTTGCTCAGCCAGTCAGCTGCGTTCGCACTCTGAATTTTGTTACAATATGTATTTGAAAAATGAAATCTTATTTTGACAGATGACTGCGTTCACTCAATTTGATTTAATGATTAAAATAGAACCGAATGCTAACAAAAATTACAGCAGACAAATTGTTGTTAGAAGAACAAAAGAAACAAAAGAAGAACAAAATATTTGTATTTGGTACATTGTGCAGATAAAATCTGCATTGCAGATTTGTGGATTTTAAAAGCCTGTAAATGGGCGCGTTCAACGTATTACTTTTAACATCTGAATTTTCACAATTTTATGGGACAATAGCCGTGTTTTATTGGTAATTTTATAGCCAGCGCAGTAAAATTTCCCTTGGCAAGCAAAAACAAAGAGTGTCGATAAATAAGCCAGTAAAAGAGTGGATATAAAAGTGGATATACATAGTAAGAATTTTGAAGATGAAGATGGCGCTCTTGAAAAGTATTCATGACTTGAACCTTAATGTTGTTTTTCACTCACAAAATGGATGTGATCTATGGTATTTGTAGTTTGGTGGAGACAAAATGGATGTGATCTATGATATTTGTAGCGAACACAACCGAAAGTTGCAAAAGCGTTTTATTAACACAGGCAAGGCGTTTTATTGGTACTTGATTATTGCAATAGCTATAAATTACCAATAAAACACAGCTAATATTGCCAGAAACGTCATTGTCCAGCCATTCCCAGACGAGACGATCTGACAATGAATTAGGAAAATGACGATATAAGGACATTGTCAGACTAGTTTGGAATTTAAGATGTCATTGTTTTAGGCATCTGACAATTGCTGACAATTATTTCATTGTCATATAATACATAATAAATCTAGCTGCGTAGACGCAAAATTGAAGTTGTCTTAATTTTTTGCGAAGAGTGAATAGCTGCATGAAAAACGTTTTAAAACTCATAAAGCAGGAAACCAGTGTCTCTCTCCCAACACGTAGTTGTTATTTTCACAAACATTTCTGCACTGACCACCATTAACAAAACTTTTAATTTGTCTGACAATGTCTATCAACGGATAGACTAATTTTCCATAAATAAATACCTGCCAACCATTTGAAACGTCATCCTCAAACAATTGCCAGACTTTGGGACAAAATCTGCCAACCGTGTGAACAGACAACTTTTTATTGTAAGGTAGGTAGGTTTTCATCATAGCTTATTGGTAACTAATGGTCTGAGAATTGACAGATGTAACAATATTGTAAGATATAACAATCGTCTGTACTAATCTTTAGGTAGGTATATTAGTTACGACGATGATAATGATCTTAAAAAAGTGGGTTTCGGCATCCCGTCCGTCGAGTCGGTCTGTTTTTTTGTGCGATGAATCCTATTGTCCGTACGACAATATGGACGGATTTTCTTGAAATTCGCTACAGAGCACTTTTACGTTAGGTATATGCTAAAGGAGGAATTCCAATTTTGGTGCATTCATATTCATAAATTTACAATAATCAGCCCTATCATGAATTCTATCGTAATCGGAATCTTTCCGAATCCCGAAAAAAAACTATCATCGAATCCGTTCGTAATGCCAACTTGTATGAGATTTTACACTACGATGGATTCTGTGATGGTTTTTTTCGGGATTCGTAATACATTTACGATTACGATGGAATTTGTGATAGGGCTGAATACCTACATGATAATACCTTCAATTTGAATCTAAGCTTTACTTTATGACCCTCTTCGACTCATAAAAGAAATAAATTATTAATTTCATAAATATATTTTTTGCTTGGACTTATTTGGCATTAATTTTTGAATTTGAATCTTCAGATATGTATTTATTTTAAATAATATCTACTTATTCGAAATGTCATATGCATATAGAAAATAAAGGTGTTCCTAGTGTGAGTATAGGTACCTACTATTACAAAATATTTTTGCTCCACGAAACTTGCCACCTTTTCCTCTTTCCGTCAGTCAAGTTTTTTCATACAGGTATGAAAATTATGTAAGAAGCAAAAATTAAAAAAAAAAAAAAAAAACAACAAACCAAAACATCTTGCCCGGCAAGCAATTTCTATCCCCAAGTTTGTACACTCACAGTCAAGTCTGTTCAGTGAGTTTCCATTACCATTAATTGCGTTTCCCCGGTTAGTGGTGTGTTTGCTCAATGTATTCGATTCTGCCACAAGTTGCTTATAATTTACAAACACACCTACCTATACACTGGCCAAACAATAAGTTGCAAAGTTGGAACAGCATACTCAATACCCATGCTGCTGCAACTGTGCGCGATTTAAAAATTTCTTTTGCAATATTTCATCGATCCCACCGACGAAGTTACGAAATCGATAAATGTCACTGAACTATGATGCAATATTATTATTGTTGTGCTTTTATTGTCACCCTTGTATAGTTATAATTAGTTTGTCCTTAAAAACTTACCTCAATTTCAGGAATTCCATTCTTTAAGTACGGCCTCAAGTGCTCCAGTGAACCCTTAAAACACGTCACGATCTCTGGGTCATTTCTCTTACAAGGTTTAATATACTCAGCTGAAATTGAATTAAAATGCAATATTATTAACAAAAATCGACAAGAGGAAATTCAATAAAATAAGCATCATCATCATCATAATCATCATCAATATTTTATGGACAATGATGGTAAACTATCAGTATAAGATAGTCGACCTTAAACTTGAAACTGTATCTGGAGGCCAATGGTAGCTGAATTTAAATTTTTGGGTTAAAGCGTTTAAAATGCCTCTTTTTCTTTATGGCTTTTTCGAACTTAATGCAAATTGGTGATCTTGACCTTGCACAGGTTAGTAGGTATGCGAATTCAGTCGCCAAATTACATGAAAACTAGTTTTGATTGAAGGTAGGTAAGGTATCTTTATTTGTTTTCGTTTTCATTTTTTACGAACCGGCAACTGATTAATGATTATTATACGAATCTCTGTAAGGCCGTCTATATACGTGCTCCAGAATTATTGTTATCTTATGGTTTTGAATATTTTGGTAAACAGTAGTATAGTTCGGTCACACGCCTTACGGAATTAATGTGATGGTTAATTTATACAAATCAAATAGTTTAAGTGCATCAATATTTTTGATAATTTGAAGGAAAACGGAATAAATATAAAATGCAAGACTGACCCAGTGTGTATATATTCTTGCTATTTTAGCTCAGGGCTATTATATAGTTAAGTATTAAAGATTTACCCCTCTATTAATAAACGGCGTGATAGAACTCACACATTTATCAAGTTGTAGTTCATATTAATAAATGTGGAATAGAGTGTGGATGTGATAGCAAGTGGATAACTTTAATTCGCTAAATTTGGCGTTGCGAGACGGATGAATTCCTAACACATACACATCCTTACATTTCATAGAACCGCTTACGACTACAACATAGTTTTCATAAATCAATGAATGCATGTGATACACGTATTGGAATGTTACTACGTTTTGATTAAATGTTACCGTGATTTCAGTTAGAAAAACTGCGGAAAGATACCATAAAGAAAAAAATATGGTAATTGATAAGAAAAGTTATCAAGCGGACAAGTTTTCATTCGTGTCAGCTGACACGTGTGTTAAGGAGCGGATAGTGCTTTTTTTTATTTGGTAGGGTAATTGTATATTTATATACTTTATGCCATTTACTGAAATGAAGAAAATGTAAATTGATTTTTTGTTGTTATATATTTTTTGAAACATTACCTATTAGTACCTGAGCAATATCTGCTACTTTAAACAACCCACCAGCTTACAATATTTCCACAAAATTGTTGGAACAGGTAAAGAGAATATGGGTACCTTTAATATAATTTTATGAAAATTATGAGTCGTTTTCGAGAAAATTTTTAAAAAATAAACCATGTTGATAGTTGGAATTTCTCATCAATGTTATTAACTTATATAAAGGGTGTTTTTTTTAAGACGTGTGGTTTTCAAGAAGAAATAAAACATACATAATTTAATGTTATGGCCAAGAATTTATCTTTATTATAAGGATAAGCATTTGCCATTATGTTTTAAAAATGATTTAAAAAAATTCCAGCCGAGAGGCCCCAATTTCGACCACTTTTTGCAGCAATTGGGGCCGTATGTCAGCAATAACGCTCCGAATATTCTCTTCCAAGACGTCAATATCGTCTAGGGCTTATCTGCGTAGACAAGCTACTTCACATAACCTCACAAAAAATAGTCCAGCGGTGTTAAATCGCACGATCTTGGAGGACACGCCACAGGTGTACGACGCAAGATAATGCACTCACCAAAAGTTTCCTTCAATAAATTGATTGTTTCGTTGGCTGTATGGCATGTAGAGCCGTCTTGTTGGAACCAAAGGTCGTCCACATCAACATCCCCCAATTCAGGTACGAAAAAGTCATTAATCATGGCTCTATAGCGTTTCCCATTGACTGTAACATTATGGTCGGCTTCATTTTTGAAGAAATATGGACCAATGATTCCCTCTGCCCATACTACAAACAGTGACTTTTTTGGGGATGTAACGGCTTCTCGACAATAGCTTGTGTATGTATTATAATCACTCCAAATACGACAATTTTGCTTATTAACGTACCCATTCAACCAAAAATGATCTCCATCGAATCTTCGCGTGAACCGAACCATTATTTTGGTAATAAATTTGCACGATTTGCAAACGTTGTTCAGAAGTAAGTCTATTCACTATGAAATGGCAAACTAAACTAAACATAAATCTAGTGACAGCTGTCAAAAAGACCAACTCCGAAAAAAGTATTGCCAAATTGAAAACCACACGTCTAAAAAACACCCTTTACATTCTGTCTTATTCATAAGCCCATTCCAAAGTATGTTAAACTTTAGAAAGCTGACAACACCAAAACCCTATTTATAAACATTTTACAACGATTACCTAAATTATAGAAATTGCAGCTGGTTGTACAAATCTATTCTTAAGTGGGGTGCGTTCAATGAGCAATTTCTAGGTACAAATTAAAAAGTTATCTTGAAACGAACGTACGCGTTCAATGCACATCTGAATTTTCAGAACACCGAATTATCGATCGTAAATATATATAGTTTTGTTTAGGGCTAACACCTCCAACCCTATATACTCAACATTAGGTGTCCCGCAAGGGAGTCACCTCGGCCCTCTACTCTTCTTGTTAAAAATTAACGACGTTGAGCTTACTTAAGTAGGATCGGACCTAGAGATTTACGCCGACGACATGCGTATCTCCAAACAGATTACATGTACGAAAGATTCTCAGTCACTACAAACGGACTTAAATAACTTCTATACCTGGTGCTGTCACAATTTCCTTGAGCCAAATGTTAGCAAATGTCAAACCATTACTTACTCCCGAAAACGCCCTCTTCTTCCTCAACGTTGTTACTACATAAATAATGAACAAGTTTCTGTTGTTACTTCCATTCGCGACTTAGGGGTTCTTTGCGATAATCAGCTGAATTTCCGAGCTCATTATGATTCCATTATTAACAGAGCTAATTCAACCTTGGGATTCATTAAACGCTGGTCCAAAGAATTTTCAGATCATAAAATCCCTATAAATTACTTTTGTTAGGCCTCTGCTTGAGTACGCGTCTCAGGTTCTGGTCACCCTATCATCATGTCCACATTCAAAGATTTGAATCCGTTCAATGCAGATTTGTTAGATTTGCTTTGAGAGGACTTGGATGGCATACTGCCCCCTAACGAGAACCGTCTTAAACTGATCAATTTTCAATCCCTCAGCAAACGTTATTAACTGGAGGTATTGACTGTATTGACTTACTTAACAAAGTTAAGTTGAATATAAATCATCGTTGTCTGAGATCAATATGCACCACTATTTTGTATACCCTTTCACCGAACCGATTATGGTCGCACTGACAAGAATGCTTAGAAAAACCAATAATTCAATTTTTTTTTATCTAAACTGTTCAAAAACCGCCCTTAAGAACGCTCTCCACTAACTATCCTTTTCTTCTCCCAATTTTTATATTCATAACTACTTTCCTTTATCATTAAGTTATTTTTTAATTATCTCAAAGCTTTAAGAATTTGTTTGTTATTTATTTGTGAGATATGTGCAGTATGCTTGAATTAAACTAAACTTAAATTAAAATAATTAAAAAAAAACTTATTTTTTTTAATAGTCAATTAGAAGCTCCAAAAACTAATAATTCTGAACATTCGGATATGCGTTGAACGCGCCCAATGAAATTTTCATTAAACGTAACCAAAGTTTCACGAAACTGACAGATTACAGGGATGTAAGTGAATTAATGAGGATATATTTTAACACAACTGTTGGAATATAAACACGATCAAAACGTCGCACCTAAGTATTCTAATATGTGTAATACAAATGACCATAGCCAATAAAATAAATCACCTTCTTATGAATAAAAACATCGATTTTAAGAAATTGTAGATATAATAATTTTTTATCTGCTTCAAAAGCTGAATGCCTTCCCCTGGAAAAAAAATCCTGCGGACGTCTATACACCAAGTTTGTCGTTTTGATTGTTTCATAAAGTTCTGTTGCTGGCCAGCCCCGTTGCATCAGAGTTCCGTTGAGTGCGGTCTTATACCTTTAATGGAAATTTAGTTGATTTAAGCCACGTGTCTTAAATTATTTTTGAATACCTAATAACAATAAGTAAGTATACTTTATATGGAACATGAGTAACCCGACTGAAGCGAACATTAAACCCCAAATTATCAAAATATTCTCTTTGATTTCTGTTATTTATTCAGCTTTCGGATCACAGCGGTCCCTGTTTTATAGGTGCAATCTTCGTGCTCAGCATTTTAAGTATGCAGGATTCATCAAAACAAAAGCCATTAAAATTAGATCTTCATATCGTGTCTCTATTCGAATTAATGGACTTTCAATTTAATGATTTAATCTTGGCACCTTTATTATTTGAATGTAATTGATACAGTAAATGCACACTTTTAAACATTTTAAAGTTGAATAAGAATTGGAAATAGAGATTAGCATGTTCATGTACCTACGCATATGTTTGCACACGTCAATAGATAAACAGTAAGGCAAAATTTGAAACATTGGCTTTGCAAAGCAAGAGGTTTTTAAAATTAATTTAATAATTTTGAGTACCTGAACGAAGGAGAATTTAGCTATAGAAATAGTTTTACAAAGCCACCGTAGATCAGTTAGTTCAGACTTTGGGAGTAATTTTTTCCACAGTGATACCAAAAAATCCCTTTTTTTCCAAGCAAGCTGTTAATTCAAAGTGACATATATAAAGGGTGTTTTGTTTTAGACGTGTGGTTTTCAATCTGGCAATACTTTTTTCGGATTTGTTCTTTTTGACAGCTGTCACTTGATTTATGCTTAGTTTGGTTCGCCATTTTATAATTAATAGATTTACTCCTCAACAACGTTTGCAAATTGTGCAAATTTATTACCAAAATAATGGTTCAGTTCGCGCGACGCATAGCGCGCTGAATCAGGTTTTTATTATACTCCTCACACTTGTCACCCTCGGACCAAGCGTAACTCACTGGCCCTGTCCATATTTTCTTCTCTCGGCTGGCGACAACATCCGTATTCACATTCTATCTGCAATGCAAACAATGCGTTACATAATTTCCTAAAAAAAAATTCGATTTTGTTCTCCACTTCTTGGATAAAAGATGCTGCGTCCAATATTAGGTCGCATAAATTCGAGCAACCATGGATCGGTTTTGCACCACGTTTACTCTAGTGGATAATGCGCATCCTCAGAGACGCCGTACAGTGCGCACCGAAGACGCTATTTCTGCTGTGGAGCACAGTACCTATCATCGGAGAAGATCCGAATGACTCCATCCGCCATCGTGAGCAACAATTAAAGCTGTCGGAAATTGGGACTCTCGGCTGGAAATTATTCCAACCAGCCCGAAATCAATTTTAAAACATAATAGCTTCGTTCGTTGAACTTTACCCAGGGTTGACCCAGGTTTTCTTGACAACCCCAAGAATTGTCAAAAAAACCTGGGTTTTTCGGTTCTCAAAAAACGCTCAAGGGCTGTTGTCATTTAAAGCAAGAAAAAAAAGTTCTGTGCTTAGATAAATACAACTTAAAATTTCTTTCAGATATGTCTTAAAAATTAATAAAAACAACTTCTACCGTTTCCATTTTATATTGCTATTTATTAGCATTAAATTAAATTTGTATATTCTTTAGATTTGTTTTCCGAAAATAAACAATAACCTGCAGCACGTAAATCCAAAACAAAACATATGCATAACAACTCATGTCACTTTGGCAGTTTTTTGCTTTACCTCAACTCGCCACAGCAAAATACCTAGTTCTACTTCAGGGCGAGTTCAGGGCGACCCCAGGTCTCAAAAAACACAGAATTTTTTCACCAGGGTGACTTCAGGTTTTTCAAAAAACGCTTTAGGGCGACCCCAGGGTGACTTCAGGGCTCAACGAACAAACCTAATGGCAAACCCTTATCTTTATAAAAAAGCAAAATTCTTGGCCATAGCATTAAATTAAATGCGTTTTATTTCCTCTAGAAAACCACATGTCTAAAAAAAACACCCTTTATAACAATGCAGAAAGTACTGGCCGCGTTCGGGTATCTATTCAATGCTATCCGGATAGGTTTCTGGTGTTGTAATCCTTTGTTAAAAAAAAACATTTTTGGATAGGTAGATTGCCGAACGCGGGCGCTTATACATCAACTTGTAAACAACATTTCACATTCTATGTATATGCAGGCAAGGTACCTTACCTATACTTGGTGTTGTTGTACATACCTACATATATCGAAGGAATATTTTTATCTTCCACGTTTGCCTTGAACTAAATAAAACATTTTTTATTCTAAAAAAGCATCAATAATGCATAACCTTCCTTAAGTACATACATACCTATAAAGTAAACTTAATGAAGTCTCTGTGTTCTTTTTTTTTATTTTTTCATTCGCTCTTGATTTTTCTTGTTTCTTGCAAAAACAGCTCATCAAATACCTTCATGACCTTGGCATTGGTGGCGTATATAATTTCACTTATCTGAAATCCTTTAATTAAAGTTTTTTTTTGGTAAACCATAGGTATAGCCAAGACAAAATGCACTTTTACTGATGCGGAAAAATTATAAGTGAAGGTTCTTGGACGCAATAATTTTTATTTTGCCATATGGAATACTGGGCTAAAAAGCCCATTGCAAAATTTGTCTTGCATACATAATAGCCGTGTTTTATTATCTTCTATCGGGATCCGGATCTGGATCTGGATTTACTTTTAACACGTAATACACAAACAAAATACTGGGAAATTTTCTGAATTGTTTTTGTAACACGTGTTAAAAGTTAATCTAGATCCAGATCCGGATCCCGATAGAAGATAATAAAACACGGCTAATACCTGCTTCTCGCTTTTAACTCTCAGCTAGCA
The DNA here is from genome assembly GCA_932273885.2 of Leucozona laternaria. Taxonomy (NCBI): domain Eukaryota; kingdom Metazoa; phylum Arthropoda; class Insecta; order Diptera; family Syrphidae; genus Leucozona; species Leucozona laternaria. The sequence goes on from OW026366.1 coordinate 50,239,166, forward strand.
AAGTTTTCGAAAAATAATTCATGTCACTCAGGCTCATTTGGTGAAAAGAAACTGAAATGCTTATGTTCGCAACATAAGAGCTTATGTGACAGTTTACGCTCTAGAAAATATTATGACACTTTTCTCCTTATACGAGCGATCAATTACAAGATATTAGGTGCCTTCGCGTAGTCGTCCAAAATTACCCGTTTCTAACATTTTATTCCAATTATGAACTGACAGAACTTTGGAGTAAAATAGTAGAACATGGTAGATTTGGGAAGTAAACGAAAAGTGATTAAAATGATTAATCACCCTATCGGAAGATGTTATAATTTTTGCAAATGGCGTCGTACGTCAATCATATTTGACATTTGTGAAGTAGACAGCTGCAGTATACAAACAGACAAGCAATGTAGCGCTATACTCCGCTGTCAAGCCATCCTCAACCTCAACAACGAACAGGACGATTTTGTGTCGAAAATCATCATGGGCGATGAGGCGCATTTCCACATAATCATAAAACAGGCACAAATGTGTATCAACACTGGTGGAAGCCACTTGACGGATATCCTCTTTTCCACTCAACAGAAAGAATTATAAAGGTCCAAATATAGATTTCCATCACTCAAAATCATTTTTTTAATTTAGTAAAAAAGTAATTAATTATTAATTAATTAAATAATTAATTAATCTATATATGTACATATATAAATGGATCGTGGTGTGTTCGAATGCTTAAAACATGAAAACGGCTGGACCAAATTGGATACTTCCTTCTGCGAGTTTGTTCGTAATCGCTCCGCGAAGGTTTAGAAAAAAGAATAGACGGAAAATTCTCAACAGGTGGGGCTGTTGGCGTACATTGCGTTTTTCAGTCCAATTCAATTACCGTTTAACAGCAGATGGCGCTGTAGGCGGTTAGGAAATGGCTTTTGGGATATTCTTTTTCAAATTTTGTTATTTATAGGGTGAAATGGGTCAAAAATAAAAAGGGTCCGATAAGAAATTTAGTGGATGGCGTTAGAGATTTTTTTATAGGGTGAAATGGGGTAAGGCCCAAAAGTGGCATCTGATTTTAAAAATTCGTTGTGTGCTTGAAAGTTTATTTAACAATAATGCAATTTATAGAGTGAAATGGTATAAATACAAACAAATTGTTTTTTGATTACAAAAATTCGTTCTGTGTCTGGAAATAAATAAAGGTTGCACTAAGAGGAATATTTTTTTTACATATATACTACATAGCCCTTAATAAGGTGAAGTATGTTAAAACCCATAAAGTTATATTCGATTACAAAAATTATCTTAAATATTTATTTATATTTTCTTTTGTAATTCTTATGCTTAGCTTAGTCCCCTTTCACACGAGGAAACTGAGTTGCCAGCAACAATCAGTTTGTTGGTGAGAAGGGCAAGAAGTAAGAGGGGAAAATGAAATCTCCCCGGTCAACGATTCGAGGGGATTTTTTTGACATTCCTCTTCACACACACAGTAGTGTGTTCAACCAAGCTATTTTAAAAGGAAAATACAGAAAGTTTCCACGATTTTGTTTCTTCGTGTGAAAGGTACAGGAGATTTTTAAGGAAATTAAAAGAAAACGTCAAAAAAATCTCCATCAACTTATTTCCTCGTGTGAAAGGGGACTTAGGTTTGTCTACCCATGCAAAGCCGGTCGGGCCAGCTAGTTTAAAAATAAAATTGAATGATAAATTTTGCGGCACCTTGTAGTACAACATAATGCTAGCATACCACACTGGTGATCGCACGTAAGACATAAGAGCAAGTTCGTGCGACCCAGTCATGCATACAAACCCATGTTAAAACAATTAAAATTGGTTTAAATTAGAAGTCAATGTACGTTATCGCTATACATTTTTCAGTGTGCAATATGCACCCAATCATTCTCTAGACTAATAATGAATAGTCAAATATTGTGATTCATTAATACGCAGATAAACTGATATTGCGTCTCAAGAAGCAATTCCACTTCATCAAGACCAATAATTAGGTTGGTAAACAAACAAAACAGTCCTATTGTTGTAAATTTCAGGAAATCACAGAATAAAAAGTCCGTAAAGGCGTAAAAACACATCTAATCGTTATACCTTTACAGATGTACCTATTTGCTAATTGATGCTAAATTCAAACCAAAACATAGGTTCCTAAAAAAAAGGCTTTGCATTATATTTACTCAGACTGTATTTAAGTTGAACAACAACAAACAAACAAAAAAACTCAAAAACATCCGCAATCAGTCATTCCACCTCAATCTTTTTCTATCCCCAATCAAATCGACCTTTAAAACTTATAAGTGGCAAAAAAAAACTTGTCATCTTAAATCTTAATTACCTATTATAAATGCGAACCGTTAAGCTATCCGATAGTTTACAGTTTACTCGCATCACTGATGACTTTAAAGATGCATGATGGTCAAGTCATTAACAACATCACGTCTTGTTTAAATGTTTAATCCATCAGTACAAAAAATTATTTCAATTTTGCAATATCAAGACCCCAAAAAAAGAAAATAAATAAATAACAAAACAAAAAAAAAATTTCAAGGGAACAGAAATTAAGTCAAACAAACTTCAAGCACGAAGGGCTATAATAGCTATTCCAATGGTATATTATTTGCATTGATTTAATGATTGAGTATTAATTTATAAATTAAACAAAAACAAAAATTAAAAAAAAGAGGTATGTAGTTTAGTATCAACACGAACTTTTATTGTCCTCTTGTTAATTTTTTTTTCAACTTCTAGAATAGAAATTTTAAATTCTTGATTAGAGCAACTAATTTTATAAGTGGTCGACCGGCATTAAACGTGGAACATAATAAACAAACCTGCTCGTGCTTCATAGTGTCTACTAGTGTTTATCTGCTGATGGTTTTTTAAACACAAACAAATTGTGTGAACCTGAATGGCTTGAGCTGGTGCGTCAGAATCTAAGTTATTAGAATTTTTAGCAAAATTAATGGATTCTGAAAACATTTAAATTTAAATTTGTCTTTAAGGTCGTCAGTTATGTAACTGTATTTGTGTTTGTGCCATACATACACATTAATTTTATTAAAGAAAAATGATTAATTCAATATAGTTCTATAAGATACAGCTTTTAAAGTACTTATGTGAATTTATGTTAAGATATTAAGTAGAATCAGCCTTATTAGGCTGATTCTATTACTTTAAATGTGCTTCATCTTTAACTGTTCCATTAAAGGCTATTTTAAACCTATCGCTGGTGAAAGGTGAATTTTTAGGTGGTTGGAAACTGTCTTACATAACACCAATTTTTAAATCTGGATCTAAACAAGAAATAACAAATTATTGACCAATTTGCAAAATATCTGCTCTTCCTAAGTTATTTAAGAAAATAGTGTGTGACAAGTTAACTTTTCAAACTAAAGATTTTGTATCTGATTTCCAACATGGCCTTATTTCTGGAAGATCTACATGTCCTAATCTTACATTAATGACTAATTACATGGTAAATAATTTTGAATCTTATCGTCAAACTGATATAATTTTTACTGATTTTGATAAAGCATTTGACCGTTTTTATCATCACATTCTTCTACACAAACTATTGGGACTGGGGTTTCATTCAAGTTTCTTGATTGGTTGAAATCTTATTTTTAACATCGAGAGTTCAAGTTGTTAAGATTGACGATCATCATTCTAATCCAATATTGGTTCCATCCGGTGTCCCTTAGGGTAGCCATTTAGGCCCATTAATGTTCCTTATTTTATTAAATGATATCCCTAACATCTTTCAAAAATCTCAGTGTCTTCTTTTTGGGGACGACCTTAAACTATTTCGAAGTGTAAAATGCTCTGACGATTGTGTTTTATTAAATGATGACTTGAATTATGAATAAACTGGCAGAATGGTGTAATATAAACTGCCTGCATATTAATATTTGATATATATATATATATATATATATATGATTATAAAATTGATAGTTCTTCTTTGGATCGAGTAGCACAAAAGAAAGATCTAGGTGTTATTCTAGTTCATTAGAGATTACTTATAATACTAAATGTGCACAACTTCTTTCAATTTTTTACGAACAATTTCATAAATCTAACTACGGTCGTAATGAACCGCTTTCTCGTTGCATCAGGGTAGCAATAATTCTGTTTGTACTAGGTTAGATTTTTTCAGAATTTGCACTAGAGATACCTTTAAAATTTATGTTTTAAATGTACTTAGATCAACTTGATGTTCGTATATATTTATATATTATATAAGTATTTTTTTTTTTGTGTATATATTATTGTAGCTATAGTAAAATGTTGTTATCTATTAGTCTATAAGAGAACTTTGTTCTTGATTGATAAAATGAAATAAATAAACAGATTAAATTGATAAAATACTGAAGAATAGTAAGTAAGTACCGACAAATTTTAGGAATGTTTAATATTGAGGACGTACCATACCTTTTCTTAGATAAAATCCTTATATTTCCTTTCCGATTTAAAAATAATGGTGGTACACCTTAAGTTGAATATTATAGGAATTTATAGCCCGAGGGAAAATATGTGCTTAATTTCGACTTGCTTGTTGGATGGAACGTAACAATCTTCTTAGTCTCTTTCGACGGTTGACCAAATTTGTGCGCTACAGACACAATTATTACTAGAATAAATGCCAAAAAAATCTATATGCCTTCTTTGTCGACTTAAAGGCGGCTTTCGACACCGTAAACATCAACTCTTTCATTTACAAGTTGAGTTTGATAGGTTTTTCGACAAAGTGTATGAACTTTTACAGGTGTTTCGACAAAGTTTCTTAACTTTTACAAAAAAAAGAAAGAGAGTTCGAGGAGGTAGCGTTATCAATCTCATTCTCTTCACTCTTTTTTACTGACGATGTGCGTGAAAGCGGTTTAAATGGTTTCCCTTTCAAGTCGATTATGCAAAGTTTGGTGGCCAAATTTGAGTCGACCGATTCAGTGAACAACCAGCCAGCGCCCTTGCGTCAAGTAAACGCAAGATTAATCGAAAACGTCGTCGCTGTCATTGAGAGCCCGTAGTTCTTCGAAAACGACGATGTCATTGCCCATATTCATACCATACGTCTAAAATTTGTATGTTTTAAAATATTTGTGTTGATTAATTTAATCAAGTTAATATGACATTTCCTTGTTTTGTTTCAGTGTTTGACAAATACAACCATGGAGAGGTACACAATTGAGCAGCGCGTTAAAATTGTTGAAGCCTTTTACCTAAATAGGCGTTCAAATCAAAATGCATTTCGTGCACTTCGTGATTTTTTTGGTCAGCATAATCGAACAAATGTGTCCACAATCGGTGGAGTTTGTAGCAAACCGGTTCTGTAGGAAATGTGAAAACACCTGTGCAAGCTGGCCCAGTTCGTTCTGCGGAAAACTTTGCTGTTGTTCTCGATAGTGTAGCAGAAGAGCCGGCAACCTCGACTCGTCGTCGTGCCCAACAATCACGAGATGATAACGTACTTCTTGTGGCCAGAAATTGACCTGGACGATATGTGCTTCCAACAGGATGGTGTCACTTGCCACACAGCCAACGAAACAATGGCTCTTTTGCGCGAGAAATTCAATGGCCGTGTATCTCACGTCGTGGCGATGTTAATTGGCCGCCACGATCATTTGATTTGACAACGTTGGACTTCTTTCTTTGGAGATATTTAAAAGAAAAAGTGTACGTCAATAAGCCAAGAACAATTCAAGAGCTAAAAGATGAGATAATTCGGCACATTAACGCATTGAACCTCAATTATGTCTCAGAGTCATTGAAAATATGGACCATCGGATAGAGGAATGCCACTGAAGCCGTGGAGAGCATTTGGACGATATTTTGTTTCTCATACATAATTGTCATAGATCCTTCTATCAAAATTAAAAATATTAAGATAATTCTGTGAAAACTTTTTGTTTTATCGAGCTTTTTCGTTGGACCACCCTTTATTTGTTTATTGTTAGCTAATTTATTTATTTATAATTTTTTGTATTTATTAATTCATTTATATATTTTTTTATTTATGAAATTATTTAAATATTTATTTTTTTTATAACTAACCTTTTTGATTATTTTATTTAACGTTTAACTAATTTATAAATATACATTTATTAACTATTATTATTTATTTATCCAAATTCCATTAACCTTCAGAGGTATGTACTTCATAAATACATTTTCAAAGTTTTATTTGTATCTCTTGTCAAAAACTGCCCTTTTTATTTCTGAATTGAATGTTTTATCGCAGTATCCAAATATAGACTTAATAACCTCAATTATTATGAACTTATTAATTATACTTATTTAGTAGAAATACATTTAGTTTATCAAATCTCTGTACATTTTAACTGTTCCTTAGCTTACTAAATGTAAATTTAAAAACCGAAAATAAAAATCTATTTATCAAAAATGCATAATATTATTATAATCAGCTTAGAAATACAAAATTTAATCAAAATCTCAATAGCTATTTTCGAGAAAATTTGAATACACCAAAATGTTTGTATAGACGCTACACCCGTTCTATTTGAGCTGAAACATAATTTCATATTGGTTCTCTCGTTAAGGCTTTTAGGTCGAATCACAGTGGACCCACGGATGCATAGACCGACAAGACGCAACTGATGGTAAAACGAATATCTCTTTTCTGGACTCCACCATCATCCTAATGTTAAGATCGATTAAAACCTCGATTTTTGGAACACGAAGCCAAACCTTACCCTATAGAGCACACTCATTTAGAGTTTTTTTTTCAAACTAAATGGTTAGGTAGAAGACATGAAGTTCCAGAACAAAAAACAATGACTGTTTCTTTTTTGAAATAAAGTTACAATTTTTTAAAAAATTCTACACCTTTCATTCCCATGTTGAGTGTAATTCAACCATACATTTATGAATTTCACGCGAAATATATTAAATATTGACCGGTCCATGTCAATTCGGAAAACATGCGTTTATGTCTTGAGATTTCGATTATTGTTGAAGAAGACGAACAAATAATTGCATAGCTACAGCTTCCCGCATTTAAGAGCGAGTATAGCATACATCAAAACGTGTCTTATTTTAATTTATTTTTTTATTTTATATTTTTTTATTTTTCTTAGTACCCGCATTTCTGACCATAAACGAATTATAATAGGAAATGTATATTTATCAATGGCATTTATGTCAACTTATTATTTCGAGACACCGACCCCTATTATAGATTATAAAGAGATTCCTCTGGACGCACACAAGACAGCCAAATTTAGCTCCATTGTGTCGGAAGTTATAATTTAATTGCCTCCGATTGAAGGAACACACACAAAATGTAGTAAAAAAAATTGTCTATTCCAATTGAAAGCGAAAGTTTTTAATTCTTCGATGATGATCCAATTCAACACTATACAACCACCACAACAATCATATCAAAATCAGAAAAGATAAAACATTATCAAACTTACGGATATCGTTATTAGCGGCTAGAATAACTTGGAATATTGTAAGGACAATTATTGAGCTCCACATTTTGAATTGTATATGATTTTTGTTGTTTTTTTTTTAAATTAAAGTTTAACGGTAATCCTTAGCTTCACAACTAAGATGAGATACAAAATATATTCGTAGACGATGCGCGCACAGAGATCACAAACTTAAAAGCCAATCTTGATACTGCACCACTATTTATCTAAAAGATAAATTCATCCAAAGCTGAGATCTTTGAGACCAAACACATGAACTGTAATAGGCATCTTGTTTTGTAGCTTTATGAGATGAGCTTTTACAAAGATCTCGCACAGACTCCGATGGTGGTAGGGGTAGGGGTTTTTTTTTCTAGTTTTATTAAAGCTGGCAGTGCTCTGTGGGAGAAGGCTGGCGAACGCCAAAAAGGTTGCGAAAACTTGATTGAAGTTGTATGCTCTAACATGGATGGAACAAGTGAAATGATTGACCGCACCGCACTTACACGCAACACACAGTCTCTTGTTAAGTTCGACTGTAAGATAAAAGTACAATAATAATTTTGTCATTATTTCAATATGATGTTGTATTTTGATTGACACAAGAGACGAGAAAGAGCTTTGTTGAATAGATAAGAACGTCTGCATTTGGCATACGAGTTGTCTGTGTGGCTAAAGTTCCTGTTTGGAGAGTGAAGACAAGTCCAATTAGTTTCAACTATTTCAACAACTTTCGTTTAGAAACATGTAGAATTTAAGATACTTGCATATACTAGAATACATGCATGTCTGCATGTGTTTAATAAAATTGTTTCCAAATTTTAAAAATGCTATTTCCTGTTAGAGCAATTAAAAAAACATAAAGGAGCAGGTGCTAGTATTTGTTGTCAGGCAATCTATTTTATTTTTTTAAATACAAAGAATGAATAAATTGTTTCGAACCAAAAATAAAATGATATTGCATATGAACAAAGCTCATAAACTCAACTTAAGATTTAATCAAAAACGATTAAACTTATTTAAACACTTCTTTAAAGTATAAAATGATATTGTAGATACATACAGGGTCTTTCATTAAGAGGTCCCTATGTTTAAATTTAAATTTAACAAAGGGGGTGTGGGATATCATCGAAATTTTGTATTCGTTTGAAAGGCTTATCGATGACATTATGTATGGAATATAACGTCGTTCAAATGTACACCACGGCTTCGCTGGGTGGCGCGTATCCGAAATGTCCAATTTTCCATGAATCTGGCGCATTAATGAAGCTGAATTTGAACGATGGCTTGGGTTATGTTGGCTTTGAGGTTTTTGGCTTATTCGCGACTGCGACTTTAGAAAACGCCACAAGAAAATGTCTTACGGGGTCAAATCACACGATCTCGGTGGCCAGTTACCATCGCCTTATTCACGTGGGATGGCCATACCCTCAAATCACTCGTGCAGAATTTCCAATGCGGCGTGAGCTGTGTGGCACACAGCGCCGGCCGTCCGGTTGACACCACATGTCGTTGGTGTTCATATCATCCAATTCAGTCCAAAATATGTTGGTAATCATCGACCTATAACTCTCGCCGTTGATGGTGATGGCCTGGCCAACGTCGGTCTCAAAGAAATATGGACCGATGACACCGCCAGCTTAAAATCCACACCAAAAAGTGACTTTTTCGGAATGCATTGTACGCTCTTGGATCTCATGTGGATTAGTATCCTCCCAAATTCGACAATTTTGTTTGTTGACGTACCCATTCATCTAGAAATGAGCCTCATCGCTTAAGATGATTTTTCGATGAAAATTAGGGTCAGTTTCCAACTGCTCCAGAGCCCATTCAACGAACACACGTCGCTGCCTTTGATCGTTTACCTTCAGCTCCTGGGTCAGTTGAATTTTGTACGGGTGCAGCCCCAAGTCATGACGCCTAGTTGTTGTCTACGAAAAGCCGAGTTCTTGTGAGCGACGCGATATCGACTGCCTCGGATTCTAATGCAAACTCTCACGGACAGCGACGAGCGGCAGATCTTACGTTTCGTCGACGTATACGGGTGTTGGTTGATCGTTTACTGAACCAGTGTACTGAAATTTATTTACCACACTGCGAATAGTCCTCTCGGTATGACGATTCGATTATGTGAGATTTTCTTTCCTACGAGCAATCGCTTAGAAACTATTGCGATTTCAAAAAATGTCAAATGTCGAAAAGAACGATTTTTCGCATAGTATAGTCTAATACGATAATTGCTACAGAAAATTGGCTTGCAAAAATATTGTAAATGATATGTTCCTCTACAAAGAAGCATATTTACTTTGTTTTTAGAGCTTGCGTGGTCGGTCGATTATGACGACCATAATCGTAGCATATTGCACGAAAAGTGGCTACGTTTGAATCACCTTTTCTGTATAGTACCTAAGTTTTAATAATTTTAACGCGTTATTCCATTGTTAAGCGATCCATTATCGTAAATGACAAACATTCAACTAACATTATGACACTTCAAATGACAGCTGAGTTTGACAGTTGTCAAATGCCAGCTCTACAAACTTCAAACCACATAATAGTTGCGTGAAAACAAAATTTCATCCATCTCATATACAATTTATTAATGGACGAGACTAGAGATATGCCAATTTATAACAGCTTTTCGACATTAACAGTTAGCGTACGCTTGAAAAAAAAAACTCTGGGTGCCTAAAGTATGCCCACCGGCGGAGGGCCCTGAGCAGCGCTGCCACCCTATGGATGATTTAGCGCAGTATCATCATCATCGTCGGCTCGACAACCGGGGTCCGGTCCTGGCCTCCTTCAACAAGTCTCTCCACCCATCCCGGTCTCGAGCCGCCGCCATCCAGTTGCGCACCCCAAGGCTCCGGGCGTCCTGGTCTACGCCATCTCTCCAGCGCAAGCATGGTCTACCACGCTGTCGTCTACCATAGAATGTACCACAAAGAACTTTCCGAGCAGGTTCCTCTTCGCTCATGCGAGCTAGGTGCCCTGCCCACCGGAGTCTACCGAGCTTAATTTTTGTCACGATATCTGCTTCAAGGTAGATTGCGTACAATTCATGATTGTACCGTCTCCGGAATCGTCCTTCCTCACATATGGGGCCAACAATTCTCCTTAAGACTTTTCTCTCGAACGCGGCTAAGAGGTCGGAGTGCCTTTTGCTAGGCACCCAAGTCTCGGATCCATATGTGAGTACTGGCAGGACCATGGTCCTGTACAGCAGCAGTTTTGAAGTTATGGTGAGATTTCTGGATTTGAAGAGCTTTGACAGACTATAGTAGGCTCTGTTGGATTTGAGAAGACGCCCGCGTATTTCTTCTTCTATATTGTTATCGGCTGCTACTATTGACCCAAGGTATTTAAAGGATTGCACCACTTCAAATTCGTGCTCCGCTACCTTGATTGTTTGACCAACTGTTCCTCTCGCATTCGACGCCACCATGTACTTTGTTTTACCTTCACTAATGTGCAGCCCCAGATTTTGTGCCGCCTGCTCGATCTGGATGAAGGAATCATGTACAGCTTGCTCAGTTCTTCCGATGATGTCGATGTCGTCTGCGTAAGCCAGTATCTGGCTGGACCTGTTGACGATGGTCCCTCTTGTTGCCGTGCCAGAGTCACGGATTGCTTTCTCCAACACCAGGTTGAAGAGGAGGCAGGCGAAACCATCCCCTTGTCGGAGTCCATTAAAGATGTTGATTGGTTTGGAGAGCAATCCGGCTATTTTTACTTGGCTTGTTACGTTGGTCATGGTCAACCTACATAGTCGTGTCAAATTAGTTGGGATGCCGAATTCTCTCATGGCTTTGTAAAGTTCTACCCTGGCTATGCTATCGTAGGCGGCCTTAAAGTCTATAAACAGGTGGTATGTTGGGATGTTAAATTCTAGACATTTTTCTATTGCCTGCCTAAGGGTAAAGATCTGATCAGTTGTTGATTTACCTGGAATGAAACCACACTGATATTGTCCGATGATGGTTTTAGCGTATGGGGTTATCCGGTCTTGTAGGATAGAGGAGAGTATCTTATAGGCGGTACTCAACAACGTGATACCTCTATAATTGCTGCACGTTGTGACATCTCTCTTCTTATGTATGGGGCAAATTATACCTTTTCGCCAGTCTTCTGGAATTTCTTCATGCTCCCACACGTGCACTACAATCTCATGAATTGCTTGACGTAAAGCTGGCCCACCGTGTTGAAATAGTTCGGCTGGTATACCATCGGCTCCCGGGGCTTTGTTTTTCTTTAGCCGGCCTATAGCCTTCTCAACATCTTCTATGCTTGGTGGCGGCAACATAGGGTACTCTTCTTGAAGTAGTGGAGCCTCCACTTCTGCAGTGAGCTGACCATTAAGCAATTCATTGAAGTACACTTCCCATCGCTCCAGTATGCTTTGAGGATCGGTGATCAGATTTCCCTCTCCGTCCTTGCAGTATGTGCAGCGTGGTGTGTACTGCGTCATGTTTCGGACGGATTGGTAGAACTTCCGCGCCTGGTGCGGACCTCGCTCTCGGCTTTTCTATATTTCACAGATTATGTTCTTCTCCCAGGCTGATTTTTTCCGTCTGTGAAGCCGTTTTTCAATTCTTCTGAGCTCTTTATATTCGTCTTCGCGTGCCCGCGTTCTATGAGATTGTTGCATTGCTCGGTACGCAACATTCTTACGTTCAGTCGCTAGCTTGCATTCATCATCAAACCAGTCGTTCCGATTTCTACAACTGCTGCCTAAGATGGAGTTGGCAGTACTAATGACAGTATTCTTAAGGCGTGTCCACTTCTCATCTACGCCCAGCAAACTGGCTCCAGGACTTACTCTACCCAGTTCTAGGGCGAGTCCTAACGCATTACCAAAGGTGTTACTGGTGTTTTCATTGCGCAGAGCAGCCGTGTTGATTCGAACCTGATCGGCGGATGCAATACGTCTTCGCAAGGCAATCCGCCCTCGGAAAACCATACCAACAAGATAGTGATCCGAGTCGATATTGGCACCTCGGTACGTTCGTACCGTCATCAAGTTCGAGTAGTGGCGACGGTCTTTCAACACGTGGTCAATTTGGTTACGAGTGACTCCATCAGGTGATACCCAGGTGGCTTTGTAGATATCTTTACGCGGGAACCTGGTACTCGCAACGAACATGTTTTTCGATGCTGCCAATTCTAAGACTCGAAGTCCATTGTCATTAGTGTTCTCATGCAAACTATGGGTGCCTGCGTAATGCCTGAATACCGGCTCCCGACCTATTTTTGCATTCAAATCCCCAAGGATGATTTTTACGTCATACCTTGGACAGGCATTGAGGGCCCTCTCGACTTGTTCGTAGTAAGTCTCTTTTTCTTCGTCTGAGGACTCCTCCGTAGGTCCGTGAACGTTAATGAGGCTGATGTTCTTAAATTTACCTCGCACGCGAAGGTTGCATAGCCTTTCGCTTATAGCGTTAAAGCCGATGATGGCAGACTTCATTTTTTCGCCGACTAGGAAGCCTACCCCGAGCACATGGTGTTTTGTATGACAGCTGTAGTATAAGTCATAATCTTTCTTCTGTAGAACACCATTCCCTGTCCATCTTATTTCTTGAAGTGCTGTTATGTCAACTTTATATTTTGACAGGGCATCGGCTAGCTGCTGAGCAGCTCGAGCTCTAAAGAGCGATCGTACGTTCCATAAGAAAATTCGTAAATCGTTATGCCGTTTTCTTTGCGTGAGCGCAGTATATATCAGAAAAAAAGCAGTAGATTGCAATGTACCGCAGTAGGTCTTACAATATACAAAAACTTTTTTTTCATTTCATAAAACTACATTTTTTTTAATTGATTTGTGTTTTTCTTTGAGAAATTTAAATTTTGCTACCGAATTTAAGAGAACTTATTTCCCAGTTTTGGAGGAAGGCATTTCAATTGGAAAAAGGAGATGGTTCTAATATGTTCCCCTTTCTTAAAAAAATAGTATGCTTGCCGCATTCCGCCAAAAACTTTGAGTGGGATTCTTCACACAAAGACGCTTTTCAAAAATAAAAAATGCTATGATCTGAAAAACAATTTTTTTTTGACAGTTCAGGCTCTGCTCTGAACTAAAATAGAAAAACGCCCAATGTTCCTAAACAAGATATTTATTGTGACTTATCCAATTTTTTTTTAATATAGGATTGTTTCATTATTTAAATCATATATGATTGTGTTTAATTTAAAAAAAATATTAGGTGATGCTTTTTTATTGAAGAAGGCATCTTTTTTCGCAAGTGAGACATTATTTTACCCAAAGTGGCTGGCAACGCTGCTTACAACAATCTTTTGCTTGGCCCAGCTTCTGTTATGCGGGGATTTCCATTTTTATTTGTTTCTGTTTTCCTATTTGCCGGCGACTCATTGGTTTTGCTTCTGCTACCCTATATAATAATAAACTAATCATTAAACACATTAATTGTAAGACGGCAAAAGTACCTTGGTTTCTCAGATCGAATAATGAATTTGTCCATTTTCAAAATAAATAAATCCAAGAAACAATAGAATCAAACGAAAACAAAAACAAATGACATATGTAGGTTATGTGTCAGTTCAGTTTGATGTTTTTGAGCGGACAGCCGCAACCCGCAAGTCAATGGCCGCGTTCGGGTGCCAATCCGATAGGCTATCCAAGATACCTTAGTATCCGATATGTTTTCGAACGACCAAAACCAGATAGGTTACATTTGCTTTCAAAAGACAAGGCAGCTTATTAAAAGGAAAACTATTGAGTTTTTAACGCGACGATTTGATTTCCATTTTATTGCAAATCCCTTCTGAATCATCAATTAAGTATTCAGTACAATTTAATATCACACTGGTATACATATTTTAACCCTTATTTGTTATTTTATTCCTTAAACGAACAAAATCAGACGCCACACCAAAAAGCAAAATAAGAAGTCGGCTGTAGGTATAATCAGCTGTGATCAGCTGTTCCCCAAATTTCCATCGGATAGTTTAGTATCGCGAAAATTTTAGGATAGCTTAGCATTTGTTTCTGACAACAGCTGATTGGTTTATCAGCTGAATTTTTCTATGCGATTACAACAACACAAACCTATCCGGATAGCTTTGGATAGTTGCCCGAACTCGGCCAATGTAATTTGAAATAGTCAGTGAATGCATTTAGATTTCAGAGTGAACATGGTTGCGCATTTCAAATTTTGGGTAGTGATCACAAATCTTAAAAGAGGAGTAGATTCCTTTTGCTGCGCAGTAGATTTTCGTTTGGGACTAAGCGCAGTAGATCTACTACTAAAGGAGTAGGGTGGTAGAACTGGCCCTAAGCCTGCGGGCCGCATAAACAGTACTTTTATAAACCAAAACTGTTATATTTCGCATATGTCTAGAGCCACTAGCTTTATTAATAGGTTAGGCACTCAATAAATATGAATTAAGCTGGTGTTAGCGGTTGTGTTTACAAGAAGGTTTTTCTAATACAATACAATTGTTTAAATTACTTGTTTTCATATTTTTTATAAAATATAATAAAACATAACATTTATTGTAATGCACGAGTGCACTCGGGGTATCTTTCTCAGACATGTTTTAATAATTTTCCATAGCTCCTTATCGAATACGGAAATGAATCTCTGATGAGTATTTTTAGAATATTAAATAAAAATAAGATCTCAGCTGAGCAAAATCCTGTTATTAATTATATAGGTTTTGTTTTTATATCTATTATTCTTAAAATCAAGTCAACAAAACTAAATGAATAAGAATTTATATTGGATTTTGTTTAGTAAAATAAATAATGTTAATGCATGTGAATTAATTAATCAATTTAACCGGATATGACATTTTGATGTCATGCACAATACACAGTTTTAAGCGTGATGTGTTTATTTAAGATGCGAATTAAACAAAGCATATCCTTTGTTAATTATAGTTTTGACTTGAGAAACCATAAATATACGTTTAAAAGCGGCGCAATTATCGCTGAAGATATATACTACGTTTTCACTGAGCACTAAATCGCGATTTAAGAGGATTTAGCATAAATCCTCTTCAAATCTCGAAGATTTACCATACAAATTTAAATCTCCTCAAATGAAGGTTTAAAATAAATCTCATTGAAATCTTCTTGCAAGAAGCAGATTGTCAAATCAAACAATCCTAATTTTGTAGAACGCACCCTTTTAAACGTCAGTTTTTCCATTGAATAAAAAAAAATTGTTAAACATTTTTGCGCGTTGGCTGTAGGAATAAGAATGTAAGTATTTACAATATATTTTATATATTTATAATAATACTAAAGTAAACAAAACAAATTCCAGATAGTGAAACAAGCAAAACAAAAAAAAAAACAACGGAAAACCTGGGCACTGGAGGATGGGGAGATTCGCATTGAAGTGTAAGCCGATAAATTGCGTAGTTATGGATTCTCCTTTTCAATGCACTCAATCTATGTTATTTTAAAGAATCAAATGGTGTGATAAAAATATATTTAGTTTATTAGACTCATAATAATAAATAGTTAATTGTTTTATTGCTCAAAAATTGGTTTTTCCGTTTGCTATACGTTTTCCGACTAAATTTTTGTACTCTTGTCAATTTGAGTTGACAATTGAATGACAATTCAGACTGAAAACGTCAAATTAATCTTTTTTTTGTGGTGAAAACACTTCAAGATTTATTTTAAATCTCCTACCTTAAATCCCGGATTATCTCTTGGTGAAAACGTAGTAATAGGGTGCTTTCATAAATGCATGGTTGCTTTGTTTACGTGCGATCAGTTGCAATCATATTAACGTCATACAAAATATTTGCGCATGTGTTTTACGCTGCATTTATGAACACTTTTTCTGATTTACGTCATATGTCATAGGTCATAGGGAAAGAATTTGACAGATGGAACAATAAAGAAAAGGAAATCGTTTATAATTACTATATACCTATCTATTTCTTTAATAAAGAAATTCAAATTGCATGTGAGTTTTTATAGTTGCACATTTGCGCTGCATATATTTGCGGTTTGCTTTTATGAAAATCTGACATTTATCATTTGCATTTATGAAAGTTATGCATTTGTCAGACTTTCGCAACCATGCATTTATGAAAGCACCCATAATCAGATCTAACATTATCAGTGTTTGACTTTATGTACTCGAATACTTTCTGCACAAAGAAACGCACGGTGGTTTAAATCATCACTGACACTGATTACGATCACTGAATGGAGTGTGTCAGTCGTCCAAATACAGCTCATGAAGAGCGAGACTTGCCCATGGGACCAGTTTGCTGATTGTATTTAATCTTGATTGATCAGCCCATAATTATAGGCAGTCTATTTGTACAATAGCTTTCTCACTGGACATATATATTGTTTTGTATCTTGGAAGTAATCAGACTAAATATTTTTAAGAAAAGAATGAAGCTTCAATTTAGAGAGCCTATAATGTAGTTCATCGAGTGCTTCATTGAAAGGTTTGCTAATTATGATCTGTTTTGGTCTCTAATGCTGAAAAATCCAGGTCTTAAAATGTTTGAGCCTTTGCATACATCGCAAGTGTAAAGCGTTCAATACAAGATACAATTATTTTACGGATTATCGTTCAAAATTTGAATCGCATATGATGATTGTATCGTGTGTGTGAACCAAATTATCCGCTGTACTGAAAAACGCATCGTCGAATGCTGTGGAGCGAAAACGAGCGGTTGCATATGACAGCTGATGAAATCGTGAGTTAAGTCGTATGATGTGTGTGCTCACCTTTGATTTCGCAACCGATGTCGGTAAAACTCAAGTCGATACGACAGATTGTACCGTGTATCGAGCGCTTTAGATATGCATTCCTCATTATTCACATTACACAATACATCCTAATTTTTGTTTTAAAAAGTTCTAAAGCTCATAATCATTGTTCTCTTCTGGATTCTTAACTTCATTCCCATTTTTGACTTAATCGATTTCACATCTTTCATACATTTGTCTTCTAATATCATCACCGCCCGTCAGTTTTCAAGGCAGTGCTTTCACGAAATCAGTTTTTTTTTCAGATAAAACAACTTCAAATTGAGCGGCTATTTTTTTTTACAACTTCAACTGCTTTAGTGCGTGGTTAGTTCATAGTTGGGAGATAACGTTTCACTTTTGCCACAGCCTTGCTTTTCCCAATGTGCGAGGACTGGTTTAACAGTACCTGTCTGGTTAATTTGTTCTTTTTTACGACGCTTTCTAGTAGCCTGAATTCTTTCGTTTGATCTGAATCTGGGCAGTATTTTGAAATCTTCATTTGCCTCCCTTTTTCTTTTTATTACTTCCACCCACTTGAATCACGAGAATTGATTTTCTTAGGACTATCCTCAATCAATCCAAGTGAGCTGCTCTTCAGTAATTGCAGATCATCCGCAAAGAAGCGTTCATTAAAATGACTAATTACTTTTGGAGCTTCTCATTGTATAGTGAGAAAAATGAAGTACCAAATATTGGTACTTGTGGAACTCCGCAAGAAATTGGTGAAAAATCAGATACCAGGTTTCTAAGAGAAAAAGCTTGACGTCTTCCAGAGAGATAAGAAAACACAAGCTTCACAGCTTCTGCGGAAAAGCTGATTATCAATAATAGCAAGGTAAAAGATTTATTTTTCAGAAATATTTTATTGGAAATATTGTATCTAACTTATATTCTTAAAAGTTATGACAACATGCAATGATAATGGTCAAAGAGAGAGAAGAGAAGAAAATAGCGCCAAGACCATTGATTCCGAAATGTCTGCATCTGCTAGAGATCACATTTTGGCATTTCACTGCTTTGTGAGCCATTAATCTAGGAGTCCCTTCGGAACTTAATCTAAAAAAGATTTTCGATGTTCTTGTAGCAGAGTAGGACAAAGCTGGAAAACCAAGAGATGCAGACTTTCAAACTGTAAACAGATATTTTATTCAGAGTTTAAGCTTAAATTTGGAAATCAACACATGGGATAAAGTGCTCCTAGTGCAAGCTTTTCAATGTCGAAATATCAAATTTAAAAGAGGATCCAACAAAACTCCAGGAACTTCGAGCCAAGAAGTTTCATTCAATAATGAATAAGCCTATCGAAGGACCAATGGACAATGGTTTTGACTTTCAAAAAAATCAACGACTTCCAAAGCTTCCCGTTGAAAAAGTTTTTTACTCCAGACAAGTTTGGCTTTACTACATGGGAATTATTAATCACATGAAAAGTCAAAATAAAGAAAGCGTACCTATCTTTCTACACCTGGATTGAGACAGGTGGACCTAGAGGAGCAAACGAAGTTGCGTCTATTATCGTGGACTGTTTACAAAACTTTGAAGAAAATCTTTCACCCTAATCCGGAAATGTTTCAACAAAACTTAATTTTTTTTTTGGATGCCTGTGCTTCTCAGAACACAAACACAATCATGATGGTAGCCCTGTTGTCTTTTTTGGAAAAAAGTAAACAATTTATGGCAGCCGTGAAATAGCTATAACTTTAGCCTATAATGACTTGGTGGTAGCTCACTTAAGTGGTTGTTGTTTCATTGAAAACTTCAACAAACAATTTGCAAAAATAAGAACACTACTTCCCCCTAAGAGGTCATAGCAGCTACATTCCTCTAAATCGTGTTTATGGACTAGTGGAAAAGAATACAGGAAGAAAGAGTGCGCTCTATCACCGGAAGAATATTACAGAGTTCTCAACAATCACGGCAGTGTGCTTAAAATAGGAAAAGACTGGACTGAGTTTGACTTTAAACAAGACTCCAAAACTTATTTCAATAAACACATTTTTTTTAATTTTTAATTTTATTTATTTTATTTGAAAAAATAAAAATTATTACAAAACTCAACAAAAACTGTCTTTGTTTCGTAGACGGGTAAACAAACCTAAGCTTCGTATAAAAATTACAAAAGAAAATATAAATACATAAATATTTAATCAAATTTTTTTAATCGAATATTCTTCTTATGAATGGCTATATATGTAAAAACATGATTCTCTAAGTCCAACCTTTACCTATTACTTTCCCAACAAAGAAATAATTTTTCTAATCAAAAACCAATTTTTTTGTTTTTATTCTATTTCATTTTATAAATAGCAATTTTTTTAAAATAACCTTTCAAACACAAAAAGAAATTTTGAAATCGGATGCTACTTTCTATTTTTACCCCGTCTCATACTATAAAGGCCAATTTTCCGAAAAATTCCTATAGCCTATAGCGTCACCTGTTGAGAAATTTCCGACTTTTACTTTTCCCTAAACCCTAAATGTAGCAATTACAAACAAACCCGCAGAAGGAAGTATCCAATTTGGTGCAGTCGTTTTCAAGTATTAACACCACGATCCTTTTTCTTTGAAGGGTGTTTTTTTTAGAAGTATATAACTTTGAAATGGAATAAAACAAAGATGATTTTTTTTAAATCCGCCACGGCTGGCTGGGACGTAGTCTAATCTGGAGGTCCAATTTCCGATGACTTTTTCCAACATTTGTGACCGTATATCGGCAATAACGCGGTGAATGTTGTCCTCCAAGAGATCAATCGTTTTGGGCTTATCCGCGTAGACTAGCGACTTCACATATCCCCACAGAAAATAGTCAAGCGGAGTGAAATCGCACGATCTTGGAGGCCAATAAAAGTGTCTGTAACGTGAAACGTGTAACGTGAAAATTGGGATCAACGGCAATCTTGTTTTGGGCCAATTTGGAAGCGTTGTTGAGGCGTCAGTCTATTCATGTTGAAATGCCAAACCAAATTAAAAATAAATTACTTGACAGTGACAGTGTTGCCAACTTAAAGTTCTATTCCTCTAAAAAAAAAAACACCCGTTATATATAGATTTGAACTCATCCTAAATCCTAAGTGGACCTTAGGTCTTGTTTTGTATATAAATGTCACGAAACAGGAAATATTATTGTTATTTATATTCAAACAGGAAAGAAAAAAACCTTCTCCAAAAAAATTTGCAAAATGGACTAGTTGAGTTTTTCAAAAACGGTCCTCAATTACGCCTAACCCTTTTTCAATTGGGTTCTTGATATTTTTAAACATTATATCAACTTAGCAAAGCACATATGTACATACCTGAGAAGAGATAGTTTAACCGCAGGAAACTTAGCGAACAAAAAGCATCACGGCACGTCACTGACATTCAATATGAACAATAAACATCGGCGATAAAACTTTGATGATAACTCATTTTTTAAAACACAATACTCATACCACCGACAATTATAGTCGGTGATAGCTTCTACTTATTATTTTTTTTTTTTACAAAAACGCAGGAAGAAACATTTTGAAAGAATTGAACAATGATCATTTCTCTTGTCAACATTTCAAATACGTGCTGAGAATCAATTAACACAAAAAACTAAAAAAATCATAACAATAATAAATTATTCATTCTTTTGTGCACTCTGCAACAATATGCAATGAAAACAATAATAATTCTTTGTACAACTTCGATCAACACGTATCTGGAGTTTAAGGTCAATGCTCAAATGCTCATATAGGTACACCACAGCCACACTAAAGGCACTTATTAGGAGCAAGGAAGAGTTCTCATTCCAGATGCTAACCATGATCGCAGTAAAAAATAATAAAAAAAAAAACAATTCTAACAACTTGTCTTCACAAATTATAATAAACATTAGGAGAAATAACACATAAAAAGCGTATAAATGAACCTTGTATGTACATAACACATGTACATTAAAAAATCAACGATTAGGTTTGGTCGTACGTTTTTGCTTTAAGTAGGTACACGGTACAGGTACAGTCCAAATATATTCTCTCAAGTATGGATTTCAAATTCATCCAACCGGCCAAGATTTAAGTTCATCTCTCCATCATATTGACACTCTTATAGGGAACAAACCAGTTCAGGCCCATTTCCCCACATACCCGGCGACCAGTTTATGATTCATGAATTTATTATGAGAATTTCAATTTTGTCATGCTATGTTTTCTATGATTTCGCTGCTGATTTGATAAATTGATATCAATTTAGCGAAGCGCAATTCAAAAACGGACAAAAGCTTGATGTGTTTTTCCTTTTTTTACTCAGAGCTGATCACGGGACTGTCAAAAAAAATTCTATGTTTTTTTTTAGCTCAGACATATCAGAGCATGAAATGTGTGTTTCTTTTTTTCCATCGGAGTTAGCTCAGAGCTTGCTCAATCAGCTCAGAATAAAATGACTGAGCAAATAGAGTTAAACGCTGAGCGAAGCCAAATTCACTTGTTTTTTTTAGTGATTTGACAGACACACCTATGAAATGACAGTTCAGAGCTGAAGTGTGTTTCATAATTAAATCTGAGGACTCTGATCAGAATCTATTTACAGCTCTGCTCTGATCGCTCAGCCTCTGCTCAGAGCCAAAAACGAAAAACGCCATTGGAATGGTTCATTGATAAATAATTTGCTTTTCAGTTTCAATCTGTAGTGCGATGTTTTCTATGTTTTTTTTTCTGCTGATTTGGCGAAATTATATCAAGTAAACGAAGCGATCCCCCGAAAACGGGTACAAAATTATTATATTGAATTGTTTATTGCTCAATAATTTGCCGTTAATTAGTTGAGATAATTTCTATTTTTCCGTACGATGTTTTTTCTTATACTGAGTCATGTTTTGTAGGTTTTTTTGTTTTTTTTTTGTCATATGAATGATGATCATATGATTCAATGTTTTTTTAGTTAAATATGTATATGAATTAAGCGAAAAGCCTAATAAACATGGAAACATAGAAAACAACACCAACAACAAAACATAGAAAACATGAATAAAGCAAAATAAAAATCTAAAAAAAAACGAACAAAACATCGCACGACAAAATTGAAATTACCACAGCTAATTAATGACTCATTAACTGCCAGTAACCTTTTTTCGATCGGTGACGGCGGATGTTGCTTCGCTAACTTGACATTCATGCTAACCGGCGGTCGGTGAAATTATAATTGTTATGGAAGCTTTCAGCAACGAATCCAAGCAATTCGTCCTTAGTACTTAAGACAGGATTTTGAAAGTGACCATTTTTTATAAAAAAAAATGTGGTTATACTTCTGAGAACATGGAGATCATATTTCACAATACTGTTGTATTACCAAAAATAACTCGGCGCAAGGGCAAATATAAAGTGTATATATTTTTTTTTTAAATCTGATGTTTTGCATGAAACTTATACTTAGCCTATAGAACAAACAAAGGTGTAAAAACTCATTGTAGGTTTCTCACCCGAGTCCGTGAAGGTTATATTTTTATATTTCAAGGCATGTAAGTATGTAGGTATATACAAACATAAAGCCGAAAAATGATTCAACCAAGAAGTTGCAATTTAAATATTCTCAACGGATGTGGTTTGCAAATGAAAATTATATTATAGAAATTAAGGTGAAATAATAATAAATAAATTACATGACTAGGCTGCAAGCATATATAGATACTTATTGGTATTATATCTATACTGTGACTGTGGGCCATAAAGACACAGGAGGTAGTGGAGATCGGGGACTGTTAGCTTCGTTTTTGGAAATTAAATCGTGATGGAATTTACTACGGGTAAAAAGCGTAAAAATCTATAGATCTGTCATAAATGTAGACATGGGATTTAGCATGGCCTTCCTAGGGGAGTCCCATTGATGTCCTTTTTCTGGGGATACTTGGATAGACACGTCTACGTGAATAATAATCCAACTGCGGTTGGGGCTTCTTTCACAATTCCAAAATTCCAACAAAGCTGAAAAATCAACTGAAAAAAGTCCCCGTCAATCTGACACGAGTATAACAGTATATTTAAGGTTAAGTGTCGAAAATATCGGTTTTTCGAATAAACTTACCTATAACTGGGAAATGATCAATGATATCGAAAAGTTTTTTCAGTAAAATTTGTAGACAATATAATCTGCTTAGACAAACAAGATTAATGCCCGATTTCATAAAGGACTTTTAAATATTTAAAATCTTATTTAGAGTTTAAATGGGATTTTTTGGTTTCACCAAGTGCTTTAAATTTAAAATCCTTTTAAATGCCCTCATAAACTAAAAGCCCATTTTCGTCTCAATAAATTTTTAAAGTGTGATTTGTGAAGCCTAATATGTCAGATGTCAGCCGACGAGTAAGAAAATTATAGATGATATTTTGTAGTCACTTTTTTATTTAATTTCTTGCAGATATAAATTGTGAATAGGTCGAAACAAAAATATAGTTTGTGTGTAGATAATAATCTTTTAAGGCTCTCCCAAGCCAACGCGAATACTTCCGAACGACGACAAGACTTTTGCCTTTCGTAATTTATTTACATGGAGATAAATGAGAGCACCCACATTGGCGCGAGGTGAATCTTCAAACATTGTTCAGTCATCGCATATTCGCTTCGAATGTTTCGCGTTGGTTTCGGAAAGCCTTAATAATTTGTTTGTTTTTAGAATAATTGATTGTTCATCTCAGGATGAAGAGCAACATAAAGTAAGACGTCCAAGAATATTCCGAGTTCATATTGGAATCCGTTCTCCAAATATTTTTTTTTTCGTAGCATTTTTTTCTACATATAATGCTTTTTCACGTGCATTTTGAATGTGAGAGGGAAACAACCTATTTCCATATCCAGGGATGTGAGGCAAACCCAATTTTAACTAAAATTTCCCTAAAATTTCCTTTTTTTAGATGATGAAACTGGAAATATTTAAAGTTCTGATAAAATTTAAGAGGACTTTAGATAAAAGGGAATTTAGTGTATTTTTATGAAATCGGGCATAAAACACTTTTTTCGT
The DNA here is from genome assembly GCA_932273885.2 of Leucozona laternaria. Classification (NCBI taxonomy): domain Eukaryota; kingdom Metazoa; phylum Arthropoda; class Insecta; order Diptera; family Syrphidae; genus Leucozona; species Leucozona laternaria. The sequence goes on from OW026366.1 coordinate 50,263,320, forward strand.
ACGACCAATCATTTAGAAAAAAAAATATTGCTAATTCAAAAATGGTAAAATCAGGAATAAACCATTTGTTTTTACTTACATGACTCTTAAACCGTGAAACATTTCCTATTTTAAAAGAATGAATTTAAGTGATAATGCTTCTGGAAAAAAATTGGAAAAATCGCTAAGAAACACCTACATATTATGAGTGACTTAAGAAATCCTCTAAATTGGTCCAGCAATGTCGGGATGAACTATCAAGTCTTACCGTCAACCTCAGTGTCACTCTTATCTGGTGTTTCTACGTCATCGTGACATTGAGGGAAATGAGTAGGCTGACGAACTGAACAGGCAAGGATCAGAGGAAAATATTTTCAATTTTTCTTACTGAATTCAATCGCAGATGGGGAAATTTAAAAAACTGCGTTATATCCAAAAAGATATGGGCCAACTATTATAAATCGCGAACAACTGACCTGATATTTAGGCCCATTCGAGACATTGCCATAGACATATTATGACTGACTTAAGAAATTCTCTGAATTGGTCCAGCAATGTCGGGATGAACTATCAAGTCTTACTGTCAACCTCAGGGTCACTCTTTTCTGGTGTTTCTACGTCATCGTGACATTGAGGGAAATGAGTAGGCTGACGAACTGACCAGGCAAGGATCAGAGGAAAATATGTTCAAGTTTTTTTACTGAATCCAATCGCAGATAGGGAAATTTAAAAAAACTGCGTTATATCCAAAAAGATTTGGCCCAACTATTATAAATCCCGAACAACTGACCTGATATTAAGGCCCATTCGAGACATAGCCAGCGTTGTTGCGACATGTTCTGGTCACTGGCCAGTAGGAGAGCATGCGGCGAGGCTGGGCATTCCGTATAATACTTTTTGTCGTAGTTGTGAAGGAAACAGGAAACACTTCCTCTGTAAATGCACTGCTCTAGCCAGATTGAGAGCGCAATCATTTGGAAAGGCTTTTCTTGAAGACCTAATCGAACTTACAGAGATCAAGATCAAACATTTAATCACTTTCTTCAATACGGCGAAGTGGATCTAGGTTTAATTTCGGCTTTAATTCCTTTACCACATCCGTTGGACTCCTTAGGCAGCGCGTAAGCTGAATAAGGGTGGCTAAGGGTATAACCCTTTCTGACCCGTAAGGGGGTATATCCGCGACCCCTCCAATAAAAACACTTTCAACCCACAGATCAATACGAGTTATGGTATCAAAATGGCTAATTGGGTCACGGAGCTAGAATATAGTTTATATTTACAAAAAAAAATAAACAGTGTTTTGTACGACTATCCTACAAAATGGAAATCAAATTGAACTTTGTGAATTTTCAACTATTTTCACAAACTTTCAAATGTTTATTGGGTTGTAGCAAAATATTTCTTCTTTTTTCATAGCATATAATACATAAATTGATGTCTTCTGGTGGATTTTCTTCCATGGAATTATGGTTATCATCTGATGAGATAATATCTTCATCTGTGTCGAAAACCCGGCACAGATATTATTTTATTTTTTGTCAGTTTTTGGGAAAGTTTTCAATAATTTTGTTTCTGTTTTTAAAAACATTTCTAGGCCCTTCAATCATTAAAAAGGTTTGTCCATCCTGGGCTGCTACAAAATCTCTTGTGATGTTGTATATTGTAGGTATTGCTCATTAACTAAACAATCCAAAAACTTGAGAAAATGTCCATGTTTTTTCGAGTTTTTCCCCAAGCCGACTGTTGTAGCCCCACATTTTTTTAAATGTTTACCAGCAACATTTATTGTTTGTTAAAATAGGCAAAAGGGAATCTATTCCCAAGGTAGATGCCTCAGCTTTCAACAAATCAAATGCCTTCTTAATAAAGGGTGATTTTTTAGCTGTTTTGGTTTTGGCAACACTGGTTTTGACAGCTGACATGTGTTTAGTACCTTGTGTCACTGTCAAACAGCTTCAGTTTGGTTTGCAATTTAACCATGGATCGTCTTACAAATGAACAACGCTTGCAAATTATTGAATTTTACTATCAAAATTCGTGCTCGGTTCGAAATGTTCATCGCGCGCTGCTTCCATTTTATGATCGGCATTCTCGACCTTCTGAGCAGTCTATTCGGAAGATTGTGACCAAATTTCGCACCAAATTTACTTTGTTGGACATTAAACCACCAACACGTTTACGTACTGTGCGTAGTGAAGAAAATATTGCGGCCGTATCAGCTAGTGTGACAGAAGACAGCGAAATGTCGATTCGGCGCCGTTCCCAGCAGTTAGGCCTTTGTTACAGCACTACGTGGAAAATTTTGCGGAAGGATTTGGGCGTAAAGCCTTTTAAGATACAGCTGGTGCATGAACTAAAGCCAGCCGACCTACCACAACGCCGAATTTTTGGTGAATGGGCTCTTGGAAAGCTGGCCGAGGATCCGCTTTTTTATCGAAAAATTGTGTTCAGCGATGAGGCTCATTTTTGGTTGAATGGGTACGTAAATAAGCAAAATTGCCGCATTTGGAGTGAAGATCAGCCAGAAGCATTGCAACAGCTACCAATGCATCCCGAAAAAGCCACTGTTTGGTGCGGTTTATGGGCCGGCGGCATTATTGGGCCATATTTCTTCAAAGATGATGCGAATCGCAGCGTTACTGTCAATGGTGAACGCTACCGAGCGATGATAACAAACTTTTTTTTGCCCGAAATGGAAGTTCTTGACTTGCATGATATGTGGTTTCAACAAGACGGTGCCACATGCCACACAGCACGCGAAAAAATGGCGCGATTGCGAGGCGAGTTTGGTGAACAGTTAATTTCACGTTTCGGGCCGGTCAATTGGCCGTCTAGATCGTGCGATTTGACACCATTAGATTATTTTTTGTGGGGGTATGTCAAGGCTAATGTCTATAGGGACAAGCCCGCTTCGATTGACGCACTGGAAGCCAACATCCATGCATTCATTCGTGAGATACCGGCCGATATGTGTGAAAGAGTATGCCAAAATTGGACTCAGCGGATGGGCTACCTGAGGCGCAGCCGCGGTCAACATTTGCATGAAATTATCTTTAAACATTAAATTGCAAGGTTCAAACTATCGATTCAAATAAATATTTCATTCATTTTTTCGAATTTTTTGTGTTTTTTTTTTTAAAAAAGTTCTAAACCTCTTAAAAAATCACCCATTATATTCTGAGCTCAGTAATGAAAGTATCAAAAGTTTTTTGTTGGAATGAAACGATGACTTTTGGAAGCCCTTCTTCGTAAAGCACGTGTGTAATGAAACAAGCATCTTTCGTTGTATCGGGTTTTTCAATAAGAGCGCTACAAAAGTTTTTTTAAATGAAAGGAAAACGGTTTTGGATATCAATGAAATTCTTCATTCCTGTGAAAGTACGTTTGATGCCATTTGCATGGCCACCACGGGCACGCTTGCAGAAGTCCAAACGCTGAACCCAATTTTCGACGGTTTTCAAGCATAAATCGGCCGATACTGCTGCAATTTCACCTTCGATATTCGTGCGAAGTTCATCAATCGTCGCTGGCTTGTTGGCATAGACCATAGACTTGACGTAGCCCCACAGGAAATAGTCGAACGGCGTCAAATCGCACGACCGAGCCGGCCTAGCGACTGGACCATTTCGTGAGATAATACGTTCTCCAAACTTGGTTTCCAATAAATTGATTGTGACATTCGCTGTGTGGCTTGTGGCGCCACCATCATGTTGGAACCACATGTCCTCCAAGTCCATATTATTCAATTGGGGCCAAAAATATTCGGTTATCATTGAACGGTAGCGATCCCCATTCACAGTAACGTGCCGATCTTGATCATCACGGAAGAAGTACGGCCCAATGACGCCGCCGGCCCATAAACCACACCAAACAATGCAGTGATGACTCATTGAGTATGTGTGGATTGCTGCCTGACCAATACCGCATATTTTGTTTATTGACGAAGCCATTCAGCCAGAAATGAGCCTCATCGCTGAGGATGATTTTTTGATGAAAATCCGAATCATTTTCAAGTTGTTGCTCAGCCCAATTCACGAACATACGACGCTTCTGGTGGTCAAGCGGCTTCAATTCTTGCGTCAATTTAATCTTGTAAGGATGTAGGCCAAGATCTTTTCTTAAAATTCGCCAAGACGACGTCACAGAGATGCTCAACGCTTGAGAACGACGTGTGAGAGACACATTTGGGCTTTCTGCAACTGAAGCCTCAGCGGCAGCAATATTCTCGACACTACGGGCACTTCTTTGTCTCACTGGCACGGGAACATTTTGTACTGTGCCTGTGGATTCAAATTTTTCCACTAGACGCTCAATTGTTGATCTGCTAGGACGATTATGACGACTATAATATGGACGTAGCGCTCTTAACGTTGAGGCCACTGACTCCGAATTTCGGTAGTTAATTTCAATAATTTCGACTCGTTGCTGGCTCTTTCCACCATGAAATGGCAAACCTTACTGATGAGAAATGTCAATAGAGCGGCAAGAAATATGGCGTCGTTTGCTGTCCCTGTTGTTCTACTTTTGTAGGGTCGTTGTTGAAAAACCCTTTACAATAATGTTTGATGCCATAAAAAATGTGTAGGCAAATTCCTCAGCCAGGACAGTATGTTTATAAAATTGTTTAATCTCTATTTTATTTTGAAGGTTCATGGTTTTCCAAGAAAAGTTTGTTATCAAAACACTTTTATACCTCTGTTGGTATTGTTGGGCATTTTGGAAAGCTTTGTTTCTTAATAATATTCAAATTTCTTTTTACTTTATTGAAATTTATATTAATGGTTTTATCATTGGCTCAATTAGCTGCCATTCTTCTTTCATCAAAAATTTATTTTGCCGTTGGCCTTCGCTTCAGTGATTTGTTGAGGCAATCTTCTTCAATATTTTTACAAAAATTTCACTATTATTTTCATTTCATTGGATAAAGTGATTCATTCTTTCAAAGAACTGTTAGAGTTTCTTTGTCGAACATTAAACTCGCTTTACATCTTTTACTTTGATAACATATGCATAACGTGACACATTTTTTAAAATATAATGTATTTGTTTTTCTTCAATACAATATAAACTTATTAGATTTTCGTTAGCCTGTGATAAATTCAATTTTTACTGCCTGTATTTTTTTTCATTTTCACTTAATTACCTATTTTTCGTCAAGAACCGGTTTCGGGCTAAATACTACACAAGATCACTTGCACACAAGATCAGCCTGACCATGAAAACCAAGCTTGTAAGAAAAATGTTATTTTGTTTAACTTATCAACAAGAATAATTGCAACAACACTGATCAAAATCTAAAATCTACCAACGTTAAGTTCGTGTGAAGTTATTTCCCAGTTAAAGTGGAAAACAACTTCACCCATATAAAGTAAAATTAATTCTCACAAAAAAAATTAAGTTATTTCCCATTCAGAGTGGGAAAAAACTTAACTTAAACAAAGTGAAATTATTTCCCACTAGTTGTGAAGTTTTTTCCCATGTGAAGTTATTTCCCAGTGAAGTTATTTCCCTGAACCGGCAATATACTAACTTAAAAATGTGAACTGTGTATTACTTTGCCTACAGGAAACAATTTGAACAAAAAATAATATAAAATGTTCATAATAAAGGGTCCGCCATCTAACGTTTTTTTTTCAACTAGTGCTTATTTCGTGAATGGTAACACTTAGCTCATGTCTGATTTGACAGATAATTAGTTTTATCCTTCCGCTGAACGAATATGGTTGTGTATACGCTTCGCTAAGTGGGCCTGCGATCGACTTAGAGAAGATGCCGATTTTGCCAAAAAAATCATCTTTTCGGATGAAGCTCATTTTGATCTTGGCGGGTAGTAAACAAGCAAAATTGTCGCATTTGGGGCACAGAAAACCCGCACGCATACATTGAAAAGCCGATACATCCAAAACGAGTCACTGTTTGGTTCGGATTTTGGTCCAGAGGCATAATTGGGCCATTTTTCGAAAATGAGCAAGAAGTGGCCGTTACAGTCAATGGCGATCGTTATCGGGATATGTTGAACGAATTTTTGTTCACAAAAATTGAAGAGGAGGATATTGGCAACATTTGGTTTCAACAGGACGGCGGTATGTGCCACACAGCCGAAGCTACACTCGATGTTTTGCGCCATTTTCAAAAAAAAAAAAAAAAATTATTTGGCGGACCCTTTACCTACTAAAAATAAAATACGAAAATATCGACTCCAGCGAATAGAATGCTATCAAGTGTAATATGTTTTTTTTTTAGTCCCTAACCAAATATTTAGTTATGATTTAACTCAATGCAATATTTGCAAAAAAGCATAATTATTTCATTTAAATCTATAAACTCAAATTAAAAAAAAAAACATTATAGATAAATCAATCCACAAAAACTCCACATCAACAACCGCCTCAAGCTTCTACCTCGTTCCTACGTCTACACCTACAACTCTAATTGCTCAAAATGATAATTCCATTCCACCAGCCCAATCAAATACATATAGGTCAATGCAGTTGCAGAAAACTTTCCTTCAGCGACCACAAACCTAGCCTCATTTAGTTTTTCAAGGCCAACTCAACAAAGAATGACCGATTTTATCCCCAGAAGAATAAGTACAAAGAAAAAACATGGATGAAGTCGCTATAAAATAATTAACCTGTGATTTGCAACCTTTCAGGAATCTCCGAATTTATAAAAGCTGTGAATCCAAACTATCAACTGCCAAACCGGAAATTTATATCGAAAACAAAATAATTCCTGCCAAATATGAGCACTGAGCAGTGCTACAACGAATGTCGCACCCTAATTCAAATTACAAAAGCTGTATCCTAACAACGGATTGCTGGTCATCGATCAATTCCGAAAGTTATTTAGCTTGAACGAACATCTCATTTTTTATCGGTACTCCTTGACTGCTCTGTGATGGAAGGCCATCACACTTAATCGTTAATCTGGCAAATCGAATTAATAAAGTCGTCAATGAATGGGATATCAAACAAGAATAAATAATGATTGTTACATCGGGCAATGGCCCGAATATAAAATTTGCAATAAAGGATATGCTAATAGCACAACAATCTATAGAATCACTGGAACTGACGCACACTTTAGAAAGAATTAAGGCCATCTTTATTTTTTTTTTAAATGAAGCAATGCAACGTATCAAATAAAAAATTTTAAAATACCAAGGATAAACAGGAAAGACAACCCTAAAGTGCACATAAAGCGATCGAAGGGTGTAGGTATTGCTTCTTACTTTGTATCACAATTTGTTCAGCCGTTTAAAAGAAATCGAAAATACAGTTCTATAATATGAGGTACCTACTGCCAATATTGGTTTTACGCAAGATTTGTAATTATGATAATTCTTTGATCAGTTTTAGAAAGCAAACCATACGTTGATGATGAATAAGACGACCGTTGGAGTTTTTCAAATTTGTAATGTGTTTAATGACCCTAGAAACCATGCAACTTCTTTACAAGAAACACTAAGCAATCAAAACCTCCTAAAGATATGCAATCGTTTGATCAACTAGAGGATCACTCACCATTGTTTTCATCTTCACTTTGTGTTAAATTTATTGACCAACTTATTTGTTTTATTTGTTGATTAATTTCTTTTGTTCACTGTGGCATTGTAGCAACAGTATAAAAGGTGTACCTTCGTCTGAATCATCCTTAAACTAGGTAAACACGGTCAATGAGGTTATTATTTTATCGTCTTTTCGAATTTCATATATTCCTACCTTATATCAAACCTCAAACAATTAATGCACAGTGGATTGAATAAAAATAATTAAATTTTATTATTCAGAGCAGCAAGGCAGTTTATATTGTTTATATTCTATGCACATGAAATTTCTTGACTTCAAGCTGGAGGTGGGGGATTGCAAATTTAAGAACAATGTGTTATACCTTCTACGTCAACCTAACCGCAAATTTTTATTATGTTCACATGGGGAGAGCCATCACCTCCGGGTTGCCAATCATCAACATACGCAGAAGTCTCCCATTCTTCCAACCTTTCCTCAGGCCCCGAACACTCACTTCACAAAAGCATAGGTATGTGCAAGTTGAATGAGGGCTGGTTAACACTTGGGCCAGATTAACCATCATCATGTTCTCAGGAATCTACTTCAGAAAGAGGGACAAACCTCTCGCACAATAGTTCAGCTTCAGAATGCTTCTCAAGTTTACTCATACCATTCTCTGTTCTGTTCTGGTATTTTTTTTTTGTGTTCACCTGTGCACAGGTTCTTCTTCTCCATCTACCTGTGTAGCTAAATCGGTCGCTTTTCCTGTCGTGCTGCATTAATCATTTTATTTTTATTCACATCCAGAACAGAAAAAGACGTAAGTAGTGAAAGAAATGAGAGCTCCAACCAGAACCGAACCGCACAAAGGTACATTAATGCACTGCCTTCTGGCCCCACTTGCCCCGCTGCTGCTGCTGCTGGTGCCTGCCTGCTGATCGTCCATTGTGTTATGTGGAGTGTCTACTTAGAGTGGAGTTGTCACGTTCTTTTAGCTTAAAACGGTACTCCAAAGACGGTTTTCAGTTCATTTGTGACCTAGACCTCGTGAAAGTTGCCCACCAAAAAATCTTCTGTCCATATTCTATACTTCTGCCTCGAACGCGTCTTCAATCTAGTTTCATATGCGTGACACGGTTTTAAGTGTTTTTCTCTGACGTACATTGAGATAGAAGATACCTCTACCTTCTCTTGTAACAACGAAAACGGCCCATCAGAGAGGACTTAAAGTTTACAACACTTTGTAGCATTTGCATTTCTTTCGTTTCGCTTCACGGTATCAGGTGATAGTTGGTGTTGATGGTCGATAATTAGCCTTGTTAAGAGATTTCGTTTTGCTAAATATCTATCGGTATTTTTGTCTAATATACTCGTAGCTACATAAATAAATACTTTGGAGGCGAGATAGTGTGCCCGAAGAAAAAATAGAAAATAAAACCAAACCTTTTAAGAAATAAATTCATTCGTACTTTCGCTGCCGGAAGAGTGTTAATTTTAGAGAGTGAAACGTATTTGAACAATAAAACCAATTTAAATCAAAGAAGGAATAAAAGAATTTAAATAAATCTGCAAATATGAATAAACTTATCAGTTTGTTTTTTGTCTCGTTTATTTGCGGAACTTTAGCGCAGCAACGTAAGTATCTTATACTATTTATTATTATTTTTAAATGGGCCTATAAATGTGGCGTTAATGATTATTTTTGTCTTTATTGGAAAGAGTTTCATTGATATGCTATGTTGTTATGCTAAATATGTGAAAATTTATTAAAATTAATTAAATTTATGTGTGTTAACTTTCGCTATCAAAACCACATTTATATTAATATGTTTAAATGATTTTCTATGTGTGTGTTTTGTTTTGCTAAATGAAATTGAAACAAACTAAAACGATTTTATTTTTTTTTTAACTCATCAGAAGTACATTTAGGATTTTTGGAGATTAGCTTTATTTAAAGGCTGTGTGTTGGTATGAGCTTAGATATCCGTCAAAATAATTACTTAAATTATTTGTTAAAAATCGAAACCAGCTTTACTTTTAATTAAATTAAATAATTTACAACATTTTAGTTTTGTAAGCTGTAGTAGATATAGGTACACCTCCGAAAAAATAACTTTTGAAAAACCATTATTGGAACACTTTTTCGGATTTATCTTGAGTTTAAAAAAAAGGTTAAAATATGTTCAACCTAAAGTAAATGGAAATTTAACATTGATCTTAAAACTCAGTTGCCACATTTTGCCACAGCTAGAGAAATTTTATTAGAATATCTAAGTCAAAAAAATTTGTTTTGTTTTATTTTGTTTAAGGGTTGAAATTTAGAAGAAATTTGTAAATATTTATACAAATAGGTAAGGTATTTCTTAAAATATGTAACTGGTCCTGAATCATTATGGCAATAAGTAAGCGAACAGTTTTTTTTTCAGCGTATAACAGCAGTTACACTCGATAAAAGTTTAAGCCTATACTTATTGTGATAATGATTTTACGGGTTTCGGGCCTATTTTTGGCAGACCGGTTTTAATCTTCATAAAACCATATGAAAAATATTATTATCAGTTTAGTTATTTAAGTCATTGCTAAGGCATCTCAGAACTGGAAAAAGACCTCAAAGCACGATGCACTCCAGAAATTATTAGTTTATTAAAAACTACCCCGGAATTTGACGAAAACTTTCAAGAAATAGAGTTTTTTTTTCATTTAAAAATTTGGTCTGTTTACTTTTTGCTCCACTGTTAAAGTGTAAAATTATTACTGAAATAATTTACTATGCACTTTGATGTGCAAAAAAAAATAAAAACTAAATTTTTGATACACGAAACAAATAAACATTTTAAAAATGGTTCTTTTATTTTTTCCTCTACTGTTTCGCTCGAGTTTGCTTTGAAACACTCTGCTTATACTGCAACCACTAAAATTTTACTTTTATATTAGAATAAATACTATGTCGTCCCCTTTAGATTAAAAGGCTTTTTTAGCATCATGAGATTCTAAAACAACCTAACCTAAGCAAATCAACTTTATTGTAAAGGGTTTTCCAATAAGAGGTGTTATTTTGATATTCAAAGAAAAATGGCATTATTTGAGATAAATGATAGGTATGCCGTTAATAATGGAACACAACATCAGCCAAATGGCCGCCACGACCACGCTTACAGGACCATATCCTTTTCATGAAATTTTCCATAACCAAATCGCAAAGTGGCTGCCCTATGTCCTCGATAGCCTCACGAATTCCATCTTTGAGGTCTTGAATCGACGCTGGGCTGTTGGCGTAGACCTTATCTTTCACGTGGCCCCAAAGGAAGAAGTCGCAAGGTGTTAAATCACAAGATCTCGGTGGCCAATTGTGATCACCTCTTCGAGAGATAACACGGTCCGGAAACTTTTCCCGTAAAAGATCGATGGTTTCATTGCTTGTGTGGCACGTAGAGCCGTCTAGTTGAAAGTAAACGTTGTCCAGATCAATACCATCGAATTCTGGCCATAAAAAATCATTAATCATCTCTCGATAGCGAAATCCATTGACCGTAACTGTTGCTCCAGCCTCATTTTCGAAAAAGTAAGGTCCAATGACCCCGCCGGACTATAAACCGCACCAAACAGTCACGCGTTGAGGATGGAGAGGCTTTTCAACAATAACTCTTGGGTTTTCCGAGCCCCAGATGCGACAGTTTTGCTTGTTGACGTAGCCTCCGAGATGGAAATGGGCCTCATCAGTCAAGATGATTTTTCGACGAAATTCCGGATCATTTTCATGCATTTCAAGGACCCAATCAGCAAAGACACGACGTTGTTGATGACCAGCCGGCTTGAGTTCTTGTGTTAACTGAACTTTGTAAGCCTTAAGACCCAAGTCTTTATGCATAATACGGTGTAATGACGTTTGTGGAATGCCTAATTCCAAAGAACGACGAGGAATGGACAAACCTGGGTTTTCTTCAACACTTTGGGCTACAACAGCAATATTCTCAGTTGTTCTTGAGCGACGTGCACGGGTTTTATTCTTCACATCACTAACTTGTCCCAACAGCTCGAATTTGTCAACCAATTTCTGTATTGCGGTCCGACAAGGTGCTTCACGACGACCCAAAAATGTTTTAGTTTTACGAACCGTCTCTGCCAAATTTTCACCATTTTTATAGTGAATTTTAATAATTTCAATGCGTTGTTGAAGCGTGTATCGTTCCATTTTTATTAATGGCGTAGTTTCTACTTGTCAAATGTCAAAAAATGACTGCTTCAAAAGTGACAGCTACCGAAATAGCGGGCTATTCAAAATAACACCTCTTATTAGAAAACCCTTTATTAAGCCGTTTTACATCTTTTCTCCTCAGCTTTACTTAAAAGGTATCGCTGAAATAGTTTATTTGCACTCTGATGTGCAATAATATATAAAAAAAAAGAAAAAGACAAAACAAAAAAAATAATTACCGAAGATTGTGTTTCGTTTACTTTAATTTACCACTGTATCATTTAAATTAGCTTTGTTTTACTTTCAAACACACTTTCATTACTTCAGTTTCAGGTCTTTGACTAATTTTGAAGATAAAATATTATTTTATAAACATTCCCTGTGGTAAAGAAGACTTAATTCAGTAAAAGATTCTGAATTTTTTTCTTTAAATTAAGAATTGTTTAAGCCTTTAAAGTCCCTTTTTTTCAATGGTGAGTTAAACCAGAGTTTGTTAATTCTAGAAGTAAACTAACCCATAGTTAACTGAGAGGGAAGTTTTTTGGTGAGGAATTCATGCGGAACTACGAAACAAACTCGTGGATAAAAAATCAACAGCATCTGTTTAGTTAACCCTGAGTTAACTCACCAAATTTGATCAGTTAACTTCGGTTTAACTTAAATCTCGCATATATAAAAATGGATCGTGATGTGTTCGGATTCTTAAAACTTAAAAATGACTGGACCAAATTGGATACTTCCTTCTCCGGGTTTGTTCGTAATTGCTCCGCGAAGGTTTAGGAAAAAATGGGGTCAAAATAAAATAATTGTCCCATTTAAGAAATTCTTTTTTTTTGAAAGGTTTTTCTTAGGGGCTTCAAGGATATTCCTTTTTAAAATTTTGCTATTTGTAGGGGCAAACGTAAAAAAATATCCGATTTAAAAAAATCTTTTTTTGTTTAAAAGGTTTTTCTTAGGAAGTACCTAAGGCTTAGGGATATGCTTTTTAAATTTTTTTTTTTTGGGAGTAAAAATAAAAACAAAATGGGTTTGAGGAATTCTTTTGGTAATTGAAATTGATAGGTTGTTTATTAGTAGATGGCCTTAGGGGTTTTTTTCAGAAAATTGACATTTAAATGGTGAAAAGGGTAAGAACGAAAAGTGGCATCTGATATCAAAAATTGTTTTTGTGTTTGAGGTTATTTAAAAAAAATTCTAACTATAGAATGGAATGGAATAAAAACAAAAAAAGTGGTTTTCGATTGGAAAAATTCTTTCTGTGTTGGGAAAGTAATAAAGGTTGGACTTAGAGGATCATATTTTTACATACATAAATATATTAAAATTTATTTATATTTTCTTTTGTAATTTGTATGCGAAGCTTGGGTTTGTCTACCCGTGCGAAGCCAGCCGGCTCAGTAATAAAATATGATTTTATGCCAAAATAACTGCAAAAATCGTAAGAGATGTTTCTTAACATTTAAACCCTAGTTTACAGTTCCCGAGCGAAAAAATATTTAAATTTTCAAAGCAATATTCAACCTATTCTGTGCAATATATTTTATAACAGCCAAGGGGAAAAATGTTTGGCTTGTCGTAAGCAAATCGTATTGTGCTTAATTTACCCTGATTAAATAAAGCATGTACAATCTACATACATATATAAACATGGCTCAAAATCAGTGATGTCTTAAGGCATGAACCCAGTGGGCCAGGGCCCAGGGCTGCGGAATTTTGGGGCCCCGAACCAATACAGTTCAATTTGCGATTTGATTTATTCATTTATTTCAAATTGTAAGCATTGTAGTTACAATAAATGTGTACAAACCAACATAATTTATACACCAGTGCATTATTATCACAATAATGGTGAGGGATGTACGCACCTCGTATATTTTTAAGTTTCTAAGGCAGGGCCAATCACGTAAGCGTTAAACAACAGGATACAAAAACTATAGTAAGAGATATTATCCATGATTAAATAATATATGTGTGCGAATATAATATTTATATTATATTGGAGTCGATAGCATTATAGTTTTTTTTTTCTAATTATGTATAGAAAAATGTACGTATGTATAAGGGTGGCGCTTATTTTTTAAATTTTTGAATTTCTTTCGACCCCCTCCCCCTAAAAGAGAGCAAGATTAACGTTTACACGTACCGTCATGTACTTGAAATTTCCCATATAAAATACATGGAGATTTCTCAGTCTTTTACTCAAAATTGCCGTAAAAGTGTGAAAGTGGGTGGTACTTGGTACATATATTAAGTACCATAAGGAGTATACAATCAAATTATTTTCAAAAATAATTATTAAACAATATTTACCCCATTAAAAATAACAGCAAATATCGTTGTTTTTGTGTATTTCTTTATTTAAACTTCTTTTTGTAATAGAATACTACTTTCTGGGTTGTAACCCACTTCACGCTATGCATGGCTAAATTTATAAAAATATGATCCTCCGAGTCCAACACAGAAAGGATTTTTTATCCGAAAACCACTGCTTTATTTTTATCCTATTTGACTCTATAAATAGCATTTTTTTAAAATAACCTTTCTAACAAGCATTTTTTTAAATCGGATATCTCTTTTTTGTATTTACCCCACTTTACGCATTAAATATTGTTTTTTTTTTTTAAATATCCCTAAAGCCAGCCACTAAAAATAACCTTTAAAACACAAAGAATTTTTAACATCCGAACCACTTTTCGTTTTTACCCTACTACACCCTATAAATACCAAATTAAAAAAAAAATACCCCTTAAGCCATCCACTCAAAAAAATCTTTCAAATACGAAAAGAACTTCATTTGATTTTTTTTAATTTTTACCCTATTTCACTCTACAATTAACAAAATTTAAAATCCCTATTTCCTAAAAAAAACATTTCAAAAAAAAGAATTTTTGAAATCGGACATTTTTTTATTTCCACCCATTTCACACTACAAATCTCAAAATTAAAAAAAAAATCCTTGAAGCCATTTCCTAAGAATAACCTTTCAAACGCAGGTAGAGTTTTTTTTTTAAATCAGATACGTCTTTTTCATTTTACCCCATTTCACCCTACAAAATGAATGTTTCCGCTGTTTGTATTTTGTTATAGTTCTTCTGCTATTTGGGGCGGAGGAGAATCCAACAATACAAAGATCATTAAAATTTGTTGAAGCCTGATTCACAATGCGGCGAAGAAACGAGACGTCAGCGTGACGAGAACTCGTTGTAGTTGTCAAACCAATTTCAAACAATGAAAGCATACCTGGATATACACAATGCGACGTTTCTCGTCGTCACGTCACGCCAAGGATTCGAAAAATTGAAAAAAAGACGCGACATGAGGACGATTTTAATTTTTCCTAAGTAATTTACAGATTTTTCACAAAAGATGTAATCAAATTGTGTCTAACAAATAAAGTTATTGATAAATCTATTGTTTTGTTTATATTTTATTGATTTTTTTTCTTACAAAAATGTATTTTTGTCGTAAAAACGCTCGCTGCATTGTGAATTGGGCGACGATTTTCTAACTAGAAAAAGATGACAGCGGTTCTCCTCACGCTCACGTCCCGTTTCCTCGTCGCATTGTGAATCAGGCATGACTTTGTTTTATATATGTATTTAAGATTTAATTTTAAATACCTCTATGTGTAATAATCTTGTGATTAAAAGTTCCTCTTGTTTGAAATAATAATATCTGTCTTTTTTTTATTTTTAATCGTACTTTTCCAATATTTTAAGCACAACAGCATATTCAGAAAAACTTGAATATTTTGTTTATAAATGGGGACTTTTGCTCCAACAACTTATCAAGTATACTAAGTTACAAAAAAAATTAACCAAAATTTTAAATTAAAAAAATTTCCTTAAGGGGCTCCCATACCTTCAAGGGCCCAGGGTCCCAAATGTCTAAGAACGCCCCTGCTCAAAATAGAGAACAATTATTTTTGGATCTAAAAATTATTTTAATCCAAATAAGGTTCTGAGCAGTGGTGCCAGATGAAACAAAAATTTAGAAACACCCCAGATTATCACATTTAAACAAAAAAAAAACCTTATTTTTTTTTTAAAAAATTTTATTTTTCATAAATTTATGTTTTAAATTTCAAATTTAATTAATTAAATATAGTTGAGCAGTTGAGTGGCAACAATAAAAAAAATTGTGAAGTAGGTGTAAAGTTCTGGGGGGTCATTCCGTAATTTTTAAAACGGTAATCGTCTAAACGATAATCGTGCACGATATCGTCATTAATTTGCTTCACGTAACACAATCATTATCGTCTCGTCAATCGTTTATTATAAATCACAGTTTGAGAAGGATTGACTTTTCAATCATTGTCATAAATGACAATTCTGTAATTTATTTTTGTCAGTAACGCCCAAAAAATATCAATTTTTATTTAGAAGAAGTGAAGAAAAGTGCGGGCAAAACGTGAAGTCGCCTAAACAAATCGGTTATCCACCTATCCTTCAAACTACATATAATTAATTATAGGGTTTTCAATTGCAGCGGGCAGATTTTGACGGTGACATCTATTAAATCTTTTGTTTATTATTTACTGATGACAAATCATTACGTCACGTCCAATTGAAAGAACTTTAATATAAAAACCTTTTAGGCAACGATACGTGTGTTGCGCCCATTTTAAGGTTTACATGGTTGTATTTCCATGTCTATTATCCAAAGTTGAGTCGACCAATTCAGTGGACAATCAACCAACGCCTTTTCGTCAACGAAACCCAGGATCAACCGAAAACATCTACCCGCCCTTATTAAAAAACCCCTCATATGATAAAATGCATAAATTGTTTCGAAAAGGAAACAAGACGACGCAAGACGATAGCTAAATAGGTATCGTTCAAACGGTAACGATTTAACGATAACGTTTTGACGATTTTTGAGTTACCGAGAGCAAATTTTCTATCGTCAAGACGATATCGTCCAGTCGATAGTGATTATCGCTTTTACGTGAAGCAAAGCTATCGTCGAAACGATATCGTGTGGCGATAATCGAATAACGGAATGACCCCCCTGATTACTTACTCGACATTTAAATTATCCGCAAATTAAATCCTTCCCCTACAAAATTGAAACAAGCCCATAGGTCCAGTTTTTCAGTGCGAGAAACTCCATCATAATCACTTTGACAATAACTTAAATGTGAAAAAGATCAATTTGCTTACTCCGTTGCTCAAAATGTCACTATTATAGGCGTGTTCAGCTTGAGAATATTATGAAAATAGGTTTAGTATAAAGGCTCTCCCAAACCAACGCGAAACATTCGGCGCGACGACGAAACTTCCGCCTGTCTTAATTTATTTACATGGAGATTAATGGGAGCACCCACACTGGCGCGATGCGAATCTTCGAACATTATTCAGTCGTCGCATATTCGCGCGAATGTTTCGCGTTGGTTTGGGACAGCCTTAATGCTTGTTAAAAATTGTTTAAAACTGAGAACATTTTAGCAAAGAGTTAGTAAGTTGTAAATAAAGTATTATACTGATACCTTAACATCAGTCTGTTAAAATTGTTGTGCCATTTTTTTTTTAAACAAATACAAAATTAAACAAAAAATAAATTTTTATATTACTTTTGACTTTATAAGATTTTCTCGTTAAAGATTTTATAACATTATTAACCATAAACATGCCACAGTTTGTGGCTTGTATACCACAAGAGCAAGTTCGTGTGATCCAGTCGTGCATATTTTTTTAAATTGTATATTTTAGTGATACAGCAATTTGATATTTTATGTACTCGGATCTTGGGGTCAGTAATGAATATTATATAATTAATACCATTTACATGGCTGTAAGTTTGTTCCATTGGAAATATTTCACATCTAACTCACTCACTGCTTAAAGATAATTCCTGTTTGATTTGCATTTATTAATAGGGATGTCGTAAATATTATTCTATAATCTCAATCTGAAAAAGTATTTTCTTAAGTTTATTAAATTTTTATATTTTCAGCTTACTATCTGCAGCAATGTTCGAGAAATGAAGATGTTGTTAACGAATGTTTACGTGATAGTGGAAACAGATTGGTGCACTTCTTACGACAAGGCGTTCCAGAACTGGACATGTATGAGGTAAAAGGAAAAAAAAAAAAAAAAAACAATTATATCTGTTCTTTATTTATGCACATTCCTGCCGACTAACAATTGGGAATTGCCGACTCTGAGAATTGGGAGTTGTAAGTCACTAGGACTTTGCTTCCCCACGAAGTGTCGCGAGACCAATTTATTTATTTTCCATGCACACTTTCACTGATAGGTGTGAATTAATGAGTGAAACAGAGCAATAAAGTCAAACAAAAATAATGGCAAAAATAAATCATCTCAAATTCAGACAAAGAATGAAAACTATTGTTAAGAACCAAGATACTTTATCACAAATTAATATTTCATCTGAACGTATATATATAGGTACAGCAGCCAAAATATACACTAGTACATAAAATATGACCCAGAAAACAAAGAGCCAAATTCCAGGAAGTTTTGTTGTTTTCTTCGAAAAGCCGACAATCCGGTTCAGTTTATCTTTAACGGAATACCTCTTAAAGTTCATATCTGGTTTTGTTAATTGATATTATTTTGTAATGTTAGAGGTTCAATAAACTTTTTAAAGTACATTTTTTACAACGCACATACAAATCTATAGGTATTGGTAATGCAATCAAAAAACAGCATGACCCATTTAAAAACCAATAAAACTGTCCAGAAAAAAGAAATTTGCGACTTTTATATTTATTTTTGTTTTCTTATGTATGTGACTCAGGAGTCAGGAAGGTAATTATAGGTCACATATTTATGTAAGTTTATTGGGTTGCCTTTAGCAGCATTTGGTCTCGTTGGCATTTATTTGGATTATTTTGTAGGATATTTGCTTGACTTCTTTTAAATTTAAATTGTGTTACTTACGTGAAGATTGTTAACTTTCGGAATGTTGTGGTAAAACATCCAAAAATAGCTTAGGACAAGACTAATTGCACAAACGTGGTTCAAATACTGATGCGTGGTTCAGCAGTTTTAACGGACCGATTTCGCCGGATTACCTGGGGTTCAACGATGGTTCAAGCATGTATTTGTCTTTTATCACTTGAGATTTGGGATCTATTGGGATCTACACGCATGACGTTGTGTGGGGACAGGGGCTGAGAGTACAGGCTACGGGCCGGGCCGTACTCGGCTATAGGCGCGAAAAATTTCTAAAATATTTATTCCCTAAATAAAATAACTTCTCTAACTTACGCTTTTGCAAAGTTTTAAGATTAATAAGTTTTAAGAACTGAACTTGGATATCTGAAAATTTGTAAGTTTTGATAGAATCTGGACGATAAGAAATAAGTTTGGTGGTAAGAAAGCTCGGAGAGAACCAGGGCCTATACAGTTACTTATAATTGCAACTCTCAATCATACCATTTGTGCTTGTTACCAGTAGGAATGCAGGGGAAGTTTTGTGTTTCGTCAAATCAAAAGATATAACGTACAGTGTTGGCCAAAACTAAAGCACGAAATTATCTCATTTTGGAAAAATATAAAGAAAATTAGTAAAAACCCATGGGAACCTAATAATTTTATTTTTTTCCTAATCTAAATATATATAAGACTTTAATTCCTGATCAATAATTTTATCAGGACTCACACCTTACTTAAAAATCAACAATATATGTTAGAATTCATTAAAAACTAGGTGGACAAAACTAAAGCACATTCTTGACTTCATAAAAAAATAAATACAAAAACACGTTCTTTTGCTAATATTTAGTGGCGCATTCATTACTTTAAATTACTGCAGCACGTCAACATGCCATGGAGTCAATAAAGGGTCAATTTATGGATACTATTCCAGGCTATTTAAGATCGTTGGAAAATTGAGTCGAAGTTATCGAATTTCGTACGATGAATTTTCAGAATTAAAATTTCTCATAGATTCTCTATGGAGTTGCGATCAGCTTATTATATTGGCCACTTCATAACAACAATATGGTTTTGATTAAGTCAATCTTTCACAAGTTTAGCGGTATATTTGGGATCGTTGTCATATTGGAAGAGCTTTCATAGCGGCATATTTTCCTCAGCATGAGGAAGCAGACCGTTCTGAAGAATCTCCGGATTCATATGAAACGATTCATTATCATTACACCATTTACCTTGTGAAATGGCCCGTACCCTTGAGTGGAAAAACATCCCCGAAAAATAATAAGCCTCCACAGTGCTCAAATAGGCCCCCTTTGTAAAACAAAGGATTTAGGCGTTCGCTCTCTGGCCTGCTTACCGTACGAAATCCGGCGGATCCCTATAAATTTAATATGGATACTCATCAGAGAAGATAACCGCTTTCCATTTTGTTGAAGTCCAGTTTAAGTGCATCTTCGGAACCTCCAGTCTTGCTTGTCGTTTTTTCTGAGAAATAAATCGCTTTTTTACAGTCGGTAAGATAGAATGCCACCATCAACCGCTCTTCCCCAGATAATCCTGCTTGAGATCTCTAAGCCTTTTTTATTTTCCATGCTTTTTGTCTATATGAGAGGATCTGTTTCGGTATCCCTGATGATTTTTTTATCTTGGTGACGGCAAGTTTTTCAAGGTCCATCGCCACTATGGACCGTTTTGACATTTCCCCATTAACGAAATCGTGCCATTTTTTGCGAAATCACCGTACTGATTCACCGTTAGTGAAATGAGACACTACTTTTTCTTTTCATCCGTTGAAATATATTTACTTTGATACTTTTTATCACTTTTTATATCAATTATAATACTCGATCTGAAACTGGACCGATGACACACAACCAATAATTTTTTTTTTATTATTTAGATCATGCTTGATTAGAAAGAAACAATTAAGTTTGAAGTAAGAGTAAATTGACTAAATTCAGGCGAGTTTTTGCTAAAATAAGGTCCATGTGCTTTAGTTTTGTCCACTTACTTTTTAATTAGTTCTGAATTATTTGTTATAATAAAATTAATGATTGTGAATTAAAGCCATACATATTATAATTATAAAATAAAGTAAAAATTATAAAATTATCATAGGTCTTTTGAATTATCTATGTATATATTTTCCAAAGAGATTTCATTCCGTGCTTTAGTTTTGGCCATCACTGTATATACACTCTTGGAAGATTTGTCAATTCCTCTTATGAGGCAGTACCCATATGAGTGCCGGGGCTTACGGTTAATATGTGTAAACATCAACGTTTATCCAAGCGCAGTTTTGAGGATCCATATTTTGATCCGTATGCGAAATCGTTCATACGAACGGATCCAAAACGGACTAGTTTTCTTGAAGGGGATCTTCAGATTTTGTACACTGAACGCTCCCAATATCATACTATGCAATATTTCGTTACGAAACGTGCTACATCGTAAAGTGCGACATCGCGAAGTCGCACAGAGGAAAGTCCACGGTTTTATTTCACTCTACCGCGCGCCGGCATAGATGTTTACACATAATTAAAAAAACCATTTATGTGACAGTCGTACGCACTTAAAATTTGCAAAATTGTATGTGCTGATTATTATCGAGGTTCCACTGAGTCTAAATTATTTCAATTTAATTTTTTTTTGTTTTTTTTTTTCAGATTGAACCTGTAATCATTGATGAAATTGGAATTGTTTTAGGAGGTGGTCCAGATGGCTACCGTGCCGTTTTCCGTAATATTCAGGCATATGGAGTTGGTAACATAACAGTTACAAATGTGAGGTAAGTTGAAACAATTAGTACCTAATAATTACAATTGAAAATAGAAAAATGATAAAAACCGAGATCAAATTGAAATTTGTAACTACACTCCGTACCACTGGTTAAAGGACCCAACTAACAAACTCCCGGAGTTAAGCTCTTCAAATCTGCAAAAAAAACTCCCATAAGATTCTTTTATATCCTATTGCTATACTTAAGAATTAATCTCTTGTCATGAAACTCAAATTCGTCTCATAGCATTTTATTGTAAGAGCTAAGCATTTTTTAAATTGGAAAGTACTTAAATCCTATATCTAAATCTATTTAAGTCTCATAAGTATCTCGTTATGAAATTAAAACTAAAAACGTCATTTATAGTCTTTATAATCCCATAATAATACTTCAATGAGACTGTTCATAAATAAGTTTTGATGTGTAAAGCGAGAAACAGATTGACACAGCAACTTTAACAGCAACTTTGGCAGCAACGAAAACTTTCACATCAAAAGTCATGTAAAATAGATTACCAACGTGAACAGCGCTTTTGACAACATAAAAACATATATAAAATTTGTCACATTTTTATTTTTTAGTGTTGATAAACCTGAAAAACTTCACTTTAAAGTTGGCATCATTTGCACAGCGACATCGAATTAAGGGTTTAGGTCTAACGTTGATGTCGATGTCGATGTTGCTGTGTTAATGTATTCAAAGCCATTTAAAACCACTTGCTCTAAAATGAGTGATGCGGTTGTCAAAATTGCTGTTGAAGTTGCTGTGCCAATCTGTTTCTCGCTTAAACATCTATGCTGGCGGTAGAGTGAAAGAAAAACGTGAACAATCGTGTGCAACGTTACGGTGTGCAACGTTACAATCTGCATACTAGGATGGGTGCGTTCAGTGAAAAAAATCTTAAGATCCCCTTCAAGCAAAAACAAGTCCGTTTTGGATCCGCGCATGTTGATGTTTACACATATTAACCGTGAGTCCCGACACTCACACAATTTTTTTTTCAAGATTCTAATAGGAGCTACGATGCCAGCTTTGAATATCAAACGAACAGATGTTATAGTTCAATTGTACAGTGCGTTCTTTTTGTTCACAAA
This sequence comes from Leucozona laternaria, assembly GCA_932273885.2. Lineage (NCBI taxonomy): Eukaryota > Metazoa > Arthropoda > Insecta > Diptera > Syrphidae > Leucozona > Leucozona laternaria. Next base: position 50,285,786 of record OW026366.1, read on the forward strand.
ACTTGCTTCTGTTCATGTTTCTATCGGATTGGTTTTTTGATTGGCGGTGGAAGATGTAATTTTAGATTTCAAAAAAAGTTTGATTGTTTTCTTTGCGAGCATGTTTCTTTGGTCGATTTTTTTGTTCTGTTTGTTTACCTAATTTCGGGGTAGTAGTGAATTTGATTATAAATATTATAACAACAATTTTTAGCACTGAAATATACTAAACAAAAAGCACACATTTCAAACTTAAGGTAGTTAATATTATTAGTATTATTAAAAAGAGGAAACAATCTGCCGAAAAATCGATCTCAAAAGCATTATTTTGATAGAATTGATCGAAACAACCATATTAATTGTACTAATGGAAATCACCATGAGTAGCCCATAATGTTTATGGTATATCTTATACTGTTGTTGCATCGGCTGTCATCAGCTTTGGAGTGATTTAAATAACACCGAGCTATATCCAGTTAACTTTTATTGTTACTTTATTCGAAAAATTATTAGGTTATAAATTTGTTCCATTGTTTCAAAATGTTAATCTAACACAACTTTTTTTGCTTTCACATTTAAATTTCTTATTAATAGTTGGCAATTGCAATAAAAAGGAACGCCCCACAGACAAATGTGTTTTGTTTGAAAGTTAAATGTCAAATTTAAGTCCCATAAGAGCTTTTTAGTTCCCATAAGAAGTACTGTCTCTCAGAGAAAATTTATATTTACTGAGAGCGACACTTCTTACGGGAGCTCAAACGTTCTAATGGGACTACAATTTGACGTTTAACTTTCAAAGGAAACACATCTATCTGTGTTGCTTTCCGTTTCATCATCATCCAAAGATCTCATAGAGATGTTAAAACAAGAGTTAAAGAACTCTTCCTATAGGATCAAGAGGTTTCCATAATCTTATAAGAATCTAGAAGAACTCCTCAAGAGTGCATTTAGCTCCCTAAAATAAGTCTTGTAGCGCTTTCGGAGCATCTTATGAGAGGAAAAATGTTACTTGGGACTGTAGGTATTTTTTAACGATATTTTGAAAACATTCAATGGGAAAACTTTTTTTTTATCAAGGAAGGATGATATATACCTATTGTAATATAGTGATGAGATCAAGTCTAAAAATTTCATAATTTTATTGATTTTTTTTTTTTTCAATATTATGTTATATCTAATGCACTTTTTGTTTGGACAAATATTGGGGAAATCTGAAAATAGTCGAAAACAATTTAACTTTGATAAGAAAGCATTAAAACCAAAATATTTAGCTCAGTTACCGTACAGTACAGTTAGGCACAGTACAATACGGATATATGAATCACTGAAAATCCTATAAATTTATTTCATGTAGGTATCCGAGTTTTTCTCATATACAAAGAAAAATAGGAACAAAATTTTGAGTATAGAAAGAATTACAGAGGCCAAACCAAGCAATATACAGATAAATTCAAATGTAAAAATATTAACAGAGTATTCGGGCTGCCCACTGCCACGCCCACTTCTGTTATATGTGAATGCTTTCCCGTTAATTTATTTTACGTTCTAAGGAATCCTGAAAAGTTGCCTATTAATTGTATAAAAAAGAACAGGATGAAGAAACAATAAAAACGTAGAGAATGAAACTTGCCATTGTGCGAACTTTTTCGCGAAGAATACCAAAAAAATGTGACAATATTGATGCTAATCAAGTCATTTGCAAACCAGTCTTTTGAATGCCATTCTTTTAGAGACGTCCCAAAAAGTCTAAACGCTGAACGGCTAAAGGAAATTTCTTGACAAAAACCTGGACAGACGTAGCACAAAATGGCCAAAAAATATATATTTATAAATTCCACTATTATTTTAAAGATGAAATATTCTACCGAAGGGTATGTTAGTACACAGCCAAGTTCTCGACACTAACCCTTTTTACAGGTGATTTTCGAACCCCTCTAACTTCAGTACCAATTAAGTCAGAAACTTTAAATTAACAATATTTTCTAAGCTGATCAGGCATAGTCGCCTTCCTAGCTATAGTAGTTCTTGAGACATAGGACTTCAAAAATCGCTAATAACCTATGACTGAATCACTGATAGATGATGAAAATTATGAAACAATTCCCGACACCTTAGAATTTTGCAATTTCGCATAAAAGTAGGCCTAGTTGTGCATATAAACGAACAAAAATTGAGGATTTTCTAGGGGGCATCCACACACTCCCTCAGAATTATTGTAGATTGATGAAATTCGGTATAGAGGGCTAGGGTTGTAGTCATGAACCCTCGAGAATTCAATCAATTATAGTTCGAAAAATGACGACAGAAAAAAAAAATAAATGTTAATTTTTGACATATCTTAAAATTTAAATTACAATGATTTGATTTTAATTTTTGTCAGCCAAGAGCACCTACATAGACTGATGAAACTATCAATAAATGTCGTTTCGGAAGCTTTGGATGTAGTCTCGGGGAAGCGAAACGATACCGATACTTTTCTCGTCTGGTATGGCCAGTCTAAATTGAAATAATACTGCGTTTCAGGATATCAGGATCCTGCCAAAAATTCGCATTACCGAAATAAAGGTTTTTCGTTTTCTATTCACAAAGTTGCTCATTTAAAAATACACCAAATTCCTATCTATAGATAAACTTGGAAAGTACAACCTTAAAGCCGGTATTCACCGAACGCTCATAAACGGTTGTTTTTTGTTGACAAAATTTAAAATCTTTTCACAACAACGGCTAAAATGAATTTACAAGCACTTTATTTCACTGCAGTTATGCATTTTTTGCAATAAATTTTATCATTTATTTACTTATTTTCATTTTGTTTATTTAAATAAATAATTCATCACTGAAATTTTAATCTGAAAACAATAAGGGCCAGTTTCACAGTCGACACTTACCGGAATAAGTGGCACTTAAGTTTCCCATATTAGGACTTTAGGCTAAAGTTTCATAGCCAGCGTAAGTAGAACTTAATTCACCAACATCGGAGACTTAAGTGCCACTTTTTCAGGTAAGTTTGCACTGTGATATTGCGCTTGAATCTTTCACATTGCCCACTTAAGTGGCACTTTTCTGACTGTGAAACTGGCCCTAAGATTACATAAAAAAATTCAAGAAATATGATAGTGGTTATGTTTACTTCGAAAGTGTTTGGTGTCAGCGCTCATAACTTAAGAGTTGTCGCGACCACTCTTTTGATTATGAGCACTCTTAAATATTCACTTTTATATTGCTTGGTATGAATAGGTTTATATATAGGCTTATTAAGTTATGAGCGTTCGGTGAATACTGGCTTAAATATAATCCAAATCCTTAGAGCTGCTTCTGAGAAAAAAAAAAAAATATAGCTATGTAGGTATATAAAATATACGTTTAGTTTTTAGCCGTTTAATTAAATTGCTATTTTTGGGATGCCTTCTTTGGTCCCCTATGTTCTATACTATTTTGTCGATTCTTATGCAAATCACCTTGTAAAATATTTCATGTCAGTACTTTTTATTTGAATTTCGTAACACATGAATAAATCAATTAATAATGGGTGATATCAATAAAAACGAAGCACGTACTCAGAGAAGGTGCTGCATATGAATCAGAGAAGGTGCTCAAAAAAAAAAGTACCTGCGCTCCTATTTCGTATGAATAAAATTATACTGCAACCAGTGAACACCTCCTCCTTCATGAACTCCGCCATTTATGGAAAAAAAATTATAAAGACCTATTTACTTCAACGTTGAGCAATCAAATGAGTTAACTCACAAAAGGAGCAGGTGCTCCTCTCGATGGAGTTCGTGCTGTGCTTTATTCATACCATATAATGGAGCAGGTGCTTATTTTTTTTTATTTTTTGCTCATCAAACACGTCGATATTCAATCCTTGAGCACCTTCTCAAGTGTTTTATTCATACCAAATGGAGCACCTGCTCTTAAAAGTTGAGTTCTGAGCAGGTGCTCCTTTTTATTAATATCACCCAATATGTCTGCCAATTGTGAATTCAATTTAAAAATATTAAAGCATAACCTGATAGTTAGATCTTTATTTATTAACATTTTATAATGTTTTATACTTACAACTTGCATAGCTACGCATCCAACTATATTAATAAAAGCCTATTTAAATTTGTATAGTGTCAATGGCATTACAAAGAGTACGGCCAAACCTCTCTGAATAACCGCGGCACGAATAACATCAATTATCCAAGAAGCTTTTTTGTGCAGTATGAAAAAGTTCTATACGCATATGGTATACCTACTGAAACAATCTTGTTGGGGTATATAATCAAACTACCAACATGTGCCGCTCCTGTTTAATCTTGATCTTGTCATGAAGAATATATTTCCATAGATGTGCAATAAATGGGGGCCAAACAGTGATCATGACCATCTAGGTAGTTTAAAAACGAGTGATTATTGTAAATATTGTGTCTGCGCCAAGACTTATTTGACAAATGAAGAAACCTTAATTTATCGAAATTCCTCAAACTATCTATTACATGTATGTATATAAATAGTTAGATACGATTGAAAAATTTGGTGTCAAAAACTGACGCATGCAACGTTAATATTTCGAATGCTTCAAGAACTCATATTCGCAATTAAATTTCATGGTTTTCAATAAGTTATTAGCATTTTTTATTAAACCCGGTATTATCTTCAAACTTGCATTTTTATAATGAACTAGCCGACCCCACCCGACTTCGCACGGGTAGACAAACATAAGCTTCGCATTAAAATGACAAAAGAAATTCTAAATAAATATTTAAGACACTTTTTGTATTCGAATACTACTTTCTGGATTTAAACCCACTTCACGTTAGGAATAGCTTAATACCTTAAAATATGATCATCTAAGTCCAACCTTTATTACTTTCCCCACACAGAAAGATTTTTTGTGATCGAAAACCACTTTTTTGTGCGTATATCCCATTACACACTATAAATATCAAATTTTTAAAAATAACCTTTCAAACACAAACGGAATTTTTAAAATTGGATATCTCCTTCTTGTTTTTACCCCACTTCTCCCTATAAATATTAATTTTTTGAAAACCTAAAGCCATCCCTTAGAAAAAACTTTGACGCACAAAAAGAATTTTTGAAATCGAATACATACAACTTTTTTGTCTTTACTCCATTTCACCCTACAAATATCAAATTAAAAAAAAAATATCTCTATAGCCAACACCTAGAAATAACCTTTCAAACACAAAAAGAATATGTTAAATAGAATATTTTTTTTCATTTTTCAAAAAATATCTTTTATGCCCCTCAAAACATAATCTTTCCATCATAAAGAATTTTCGAAATCGTGTAACCAATTTCTGTTTTTACCCCACCTCACCCAATAGATACCGAATTTTTAATCCATCCACTAAAAAAATGACACAAAAAGAAATCTTAAATCGGATTTTTTTATTTTTAACCCATTTCTTCCTACAAATAGTTAAGTTTTAAAATACAGTTTTTTCAATCAACCCTATTTCACCCTACAAATGACAAAAATTTCAAAAAAAATATCCCTATCAACATCCCCTAAAAATAACCTTTCGAACACAAAAATAATTTCTTAGGTCGGACAATTTTTATATTTTACCCCATTTAACCCTACAAATAACAAAATTTGAGAAAAAGCCATTTCCTAAGTAAAACCCTTCGAGAAAAAAAAAGAAGAATTTCTTAAATCCGGCAATTTTTATATTTTCACCCCATTTCACCCTAAAAATGGCAAAATTAAAAAAATATATGCCTTTAACCATCCCCTAAAAACAACCTTTCAAACACAAAAAGAATATTTGAAATCGGACATGTGATTTTTGAGATTAGCCCAAACAAACAAACAAAACAAGGGTTCCGCTTTATAAATATAAGAGATAGATATTTTGCATCATTTTGTTAAGCTAAAGTAAATGTTTCTTTGTAACATTTTACAGTTTAACGTCTTTTCTGCTGAAGACTATGCAAAAAATTATTGATAACTTCATCAGAACCGAAGTATTAATACATAGGCATCTAAACCATCGTCAGCATGCTTTCAGAGCGGGCAGATCTACAGAAACTGCCCTGGGCCTTCGACAACACTTCGAATGAAGCAGATATTAAAGCTCTCGTAAGGAAGTGCTTTCCCAACAGTAGATATAATCAGATGGATAAGAGAAATGCTGAGCACAAGAATGGCAGAAGCATACGCAGCACAAAGTGTCCAGAAGGTCATTACAAGAAGAGGCTGTCCTCAGGGAGGGTTTCTGTCACCCTTGCCAGTGGAGTCTTGTAGTTGATGAACTACCAGCTAGAAAATCTTACTTCCCAAGGCATACGCTGTATTGGCTTTGCTGATGACATGTTATAACAGTCTTGGGAAAGTTCGAAGGAACCCTTTGCGATATAAACCAAAGGGGACTCTTAATAACAAGGAAATGGTGTCTTTCAGTGGGACCAAACATCAACCCCACCAAGAAAACTCTAGTGCCATTTATACCAAAACGAGGTTTCTGCCAAGCAAGAAACCCATTTGGTTGGCAGGGGAAGAAATCGGGGCCCAGAAAGAAGTTAAATATCAAGGAATAACACTCGTTATACCAGTTTATCGTCATGACGACATCGACAAATGGGAGTGCGATAAAGCGCTTGGCGCGGCTTGAAACAAAACTCTGGATGCTCGAAGTATGCCCACCGGCGGAGAGCCTTGAACCTGCGGGGCGCATAGACAATACCTTTATGAACCAAAACTGTTATAATTGGCATCTCTAGAGTCATTTCCGTGCATTAAAGCTCAACATCCCAAATAGTTTGTATTCCCCAACAAATACATTTTGGGAATCAATCTTGAACGCCCTCACGCTCCCCCTGGCCCTTTGCTTGCGACCCTGCTTTCAGCATCTGATAAGGATTTTCGTTGGTTTCTTGGACACCCTGTAGGCATATATTTGTATTTACTTTTGGTATAAAGCTATCAATCTCATATTTAACAACTAGATGTTGACATGATGACATGAAAATGACAGTTCAAACCACAATTATTTTTACATCCACCTTTGTCACTTCTCAATTAATTGAAGCAATCTAAGCAATTAGTGGTTACCAACTTGTCACATTACACTACCAATACTTCACGAAACGATTGTCTTGTCATGATAAGATGTTCAATATCTTGAATAGGTATTCAGAATATATAACTTTAGGTACTTACTTTGAAACAAAGACTGCAGCGGTTAAAGCTCTTGCAATTATATTTACTTGATGACAATGACGAATTAAATTGTATTTTACTTGACGTTTTCAGATCGGATATCGAGACCATGCAATTCCAACTGACTTGTGAAATTCCACGGATCAAAGTCAAAGCTCAATACCGTTCTACAGGTGTTTTGATTTTGGTTAAGGCATCCGGTGCTGGAGAATACTGGGGAGAATACGGTTTGTTTTTATTATTTTTTTCGTTTTGTTCAATTATGACATCCGGTTTTTATTTTCAAATGTTTTTTTTTTTCTTATCGGACAGAGGGTGTCAAGGCGAAGATTTACTTCAAGGCAATTCCAAATGTTGGTGAAAATGGAAAAACCTATCTCACCGTAGATTCAGTCAAAATGGACTTCAATGTTAAATCAATTCAAATGGGTGTTGATAATATTGCCAATGGAAATACTGTTATACGTAAGACTATACCTATAATGACAAAAATATCAGTGTGCGAATATATATATTAAATACAATTTTAATTACAGAAGCCGCTTTGAATTTGTTTATCAACTCTAACTCACAAGAATTGCTGAAAGAAATGAAACCAGCTTTGCGAGCCAAGTTAACCATGGTCATACGAAGTTTTATGGACAGGCTGTTTGTAAGAATTCCTGTGGAAGATTGGCTGGTTTGAGTCCAATTATTATAGACGTAACTTACATATTTAAAAAAGTGTGTTTAGGAAATAAGAATATTGCATTTGGGTATTTATTGACTTCTTATACATAAGTGTATTAATATTTTAAAAATTATTGTGGTATTAAAATGAGTGTTAAGTGAATCTATGTATTTAAGTAAAATAAAATAATTATTGTATTTAAAAATTTTCATAGTCTTATATGCTTACTCTTATTAGAGGGAAATTATTTAATGAATGACAATGCAATTTATATCTATACTATAGTTATTTATAGTTTTCATAGGAAACACTTACAAATCAGGCCATGAGAATCATTAGTGGTCTAACTGATATTGTCACCTAATTTTAAAAAGTCTAAGAGTAGCACATATCTATAGAACGAAAGTCTGATTTTTTTTAAACAGTTACAAATTTCTGTTGTTATAAAGGGTTTTTTTTTTTTAAGAGGTGTGGTTTTCAAGAAGAAATAAAACGCATATAATTTAATGTTATGGCCAAGAATTAAGCTTTATATAAAGATAAGGGTTTGCCATTATGTTTTAAAAATTATTTCGGGCAAGTGGCTGGCTCGAATAAATTCCAGCCGAGAGGCCCAATTTTCGATCACTTTTTGCAGCAATTAGGGCCGTATGTCAGCAATAACGCGCCTCTTCCAAGGCGTCAATCGTCTCGGGCTTATCTGCGTAGACAAGCGACTTCACATAACCCCACAAAAAATAGTCCAGTGGTGTTAAATCCACGTTTCCTTCAATAAATTCATTGTTTAGTTGGCTGGATGGCATGTAGCGCCGTCTTGTTGGAACCAAAGGTCCTCCACATCAATATCCTCCAATTCAGGTACGATTACGATAGTTAATCATGGCTCTATAGCGTTCCCCATTGACTGGAACATTACGGCCGGCTTCATTTTTGAAGAAATATGGACCAATTATTCCCTCTGCCCATAGAGCACACCAAACAGTGACTTTTTGAGGATGTAACGGCGTCTCAATAATGGCTTGTGGATTTTGATCACTCCAAATACGACAATTTTGCTTATTAACGTACCCATTCGACCAAAAATTAGCTTCATCGAATATTGGACGCAGCGCGCGATGCGTCGCGCGAATCTAACCATTATCTTGGGAATAAATTTGCACGATTTGCACACGTTGTTCAGGAGTAAGTCTTTTTATTATGAAATGGCAAACCAAACTGAGCATTAATCAAGTGACAGCTGTCAAAAACACCAACTCCGAAAAAAGTATTGCCAGATTGAAAACCAAAAGTCTAAAATAAAAACATCCTGTATAAATCTAAGTTTTGCCTTTTTTAAAAATAAGTGCGAAAATAGCCTCAAATATTCTTGAAACAAAGTACATAAATGTATACGAATTATTTTGATCTTTTGTAAAATGGTAGAGTTTTTTTTAGGATTTGGTACTTTTAGATGCCGTAACGAGTTATTTTAAGGGAAAAATTATTTCAAGTTGATATGTTAAATCTAATATAGGTCCGTTTTATAAGATATTTTTTAAATCAGTTCAATAAACGCATTGACATCGAAATAGGACTCTCACCAATGTTGATGAAAATTTTTAAACTCAATTTTGATTAAGTCCTTAGAGTCTTTAACATACACGGACAGGCCTACTTAAAATAGTAGCTACATATTTATGCTATTTATAAAAAATCGTCAAGCTTTGAATGTGGAACACCCACAAAAATTTGTTGTAGAAATGTTAAAAAACGCTGTTCATTCAACTAAATTGTCATAATCGTTTCGAAAACTACTGGTTGTGGATTCCACAACCGCATTGTGAAAATAACTTCCCCTCTTCTATAACTTTTTTCTTTATCCCTAAGCTCGGGTAAATTTCTTTGTATATGGAAAAAATCCTTTAATACACCAATTTTTAGAAAGGGTAGTAAATCTGACATATGCAATTACAGGCCAATTACTAAACTATCTCTGAAATGTCATTTAGACTCCAAAAACTTCGTGCGGCTTGTTGATAATCATGACACAATGTTATGTATTGTGGAGACAAAGAAACAAACGAAAAGTTTGCGAACACAGCCACAGAAATAAAGGGTGTACATTAAAGTGGATATAGTGTTTTATTGGGACTTGTGTTGCTAGGCATTCCTAAGCTTTTTGAGCAGTTGGTGTGTGATGGTTTGACTGTTGTGTGTAAAAATATTGTTTCCAAACAACAACATGGTTTCATGAAAAAGCAATCTACCGTAACAAATTAAATGACATCTTTAGATAAGTGCTCAAATGCATTAGAACGTGGACAAGAACTTGACTGCATCTATACGGACCACTCGAGGCTTTTGATCAACTTTCTCATGAAATCATTTTGTATAAATTCAAAGTTTATGGGTTCCCCCTGGACTCATCACTTGGATTTCATCCTATCTCCAAAACAGATCCTACCAAGTCAAATTCAGAAACATTTTCTCCAACCCCTTGATAGCCAAATCGGTATTTCCTCAGGGAAGTCACTCAGGACCCCTTCGCTTTATCTTAGCTATCAATGATGTACACCTTTCAAAACATTATAGTGAAATTCTAATTTTTGCGGATGATATGAAAATTTTCAAAAGCATTACATTACATCTGATAGTGATCGTGTTCTTCTCCAAGACGATATTACCAGATTTGTTACTTATTATAATAAAAACAGTTTGAATCTTAACCCTATTAAATGTCAGGCAATGACTTTTTCTAAAAAAAACGAATTCCTGGGTCAATTGACTATATTATATCGCAGCACACTTTACGTCGAGTTCATGGTTTCAAAGACCGTGGAGTTCGTTTTACCTCTAATCTTGATTTTTCGGAGCATATAAATTTGATCGTCAACAAAGTGAACTCAATGATAGGCTTTATTAAGAGATGGTCGAAGGAATTTCAGGACCCGCATTTTACCCTCGCTCTTAACAACTGCTTAGTTCGCCATACCATCTTGAATACGCATCCCAGGATGGACTCCTTTTTATGAGATCCACAAAAGTAGATTAGAAGCGGTCCAGCGCAAACAGCGCGTGTATGTTAACTATAGCGAACTAACCTCAAATGAATGTCACTATGAGATAGCCGGCGAATTATATATCTTGAGTTTTTAGAATATTTAGTTGCAGTTGTTGTCAGTGGAAATCACTAAAATCGCAGTTTCAATCGATTGACACCATCAATCGCCTAAGGAATTGGACGCTGTGATTTTTAATGAATGTTAACTTCGTGCAAGTACAAAAGTAGCCGATAACTCTGCAATTTGTTCAACCTCAGCTATTTTGTATATCCCAGCCACCTACGTATCTCGCCTACGTGCCTAAAAATTGCAAGAAGAAATTGCATCGTTTAAAAGCAGTATAATGTAAACGTAGAATTTAAGTTCAGATTTGTATCACTGAACGCACCCGATATCCTACCATACCTACAGCCATTGACCTACCATACCTACAGTCAATTGTCAATCCCTACAGCTGACTATTATTATTTTTGTTTTGATTTTGTTTTCTTTTCAATTACTAGTGTCGCGTCAATTTTGTTCGGGGAATAATTAAAAATTAAAGAAAAAAATATAAAAATAAAAGTGTTAAAATGATATAATCGTCGGTCGCGCTAAAAACAATTTGCTTTCGTCGTTGGCAAAAACAATATAAATGAGTGGTCGCGATAAAGTATAATCTAATTGTCGGTCGCGTTAAAATCAATGGGGCATATTCATAGTCAATTTTAAACTCTAGTTTATCTAAGACTGGGGTTTATTCCATGTTATTTAGATAGGATAAACCCTGGTCTATGATAAACTGGAGTTTAAAAGTGACTATGAATATGCCCCAATTTGTTTTGGTCAGGGCAAATCAGATTTCGTAACGTAACGTGCTACAACGTAAAGTGCACGACGTAACGTTGCACACGAACGTTCACGTTTTTTTTTCTCTCTACCGCCAGCATAGATGTTTACACATCAAAAAAAGGGGACAGAAAGAGTAACACTGGCATGTCATAACGTAAATGTAATAATTTGAATGATTTGTGCTTGTAAACTGTAATATGGTTTACAATAAACCAATTTTATAAAAGTACTGTTTATGCTGCCCCGCAGGCCAGGGGCCCGTTGGGCTTACTTGGGGCACCATACTTAATTTTTCAAGTTGCGCGAATCGCATAGAATATTTTATACTTTAAATGACGAAAAACTGTAATAACTTTAGTCTCTACAAATTATGCATAATGTAACGATTAACACGCTTGATGTACGATTTTTTTTATTAAATAAATTTAGCAGGCATAAGAGTCAGTGACTCGCATTCTGTACCTCAAATAACATGGGTCCCTCATGAACAATCGGGCCGAGCTTTTCCCTGGTAGTCAAATTTATATTGGCTAACATCAAGTGACATACTTTACTACTTAATATTTGAAAGTAGTACTTTTATAGGCCTCATAACAGACTATTCGCTGTAACTAAATTCTCATTTGAGTAAATGTTAAAAAGCTCCTTCACTAGGTTAAAAGCTAATCTTATTGGTTATATTGAGAAGAGAAGCATGCTTTGTACCATTTCAGAAAGTAAATTAAATAAACTACATTTTAAAATATTTGGCCACTTATGCCCTAATACATTTAAAAAAAAAAAATTGGTGAAAATAAATATTTTATTGAATTTTTGAACAACAACAAGAATAACTTAAAGGTGCTACCACCAACTGTTTACGAATTAATTTATAATTTGTTTATTTTGGTTTGGCTGGAGATATAGCTATTTTCAAGGGGTGCCAAGCCGCCTTATCATCATTAGTTATTATTAGTATGGTGCTGAGCTTAAATCCAATTTTGTTATGAAAAACTTTCTACATACATTCGAATCCACGCATATCAAATTTGCTCAGTCTTAAAAGTCGTATGCACTACGCATTCCACCGATTAAGACCACTGACGTCACAGGTCACAGGTAGAAAATGTGTTGTTTGTTTATCAAATGCATTTGGAGCATCAGAATTTTTTTTAGCACCTTTAAATATGCTGTCTTGTTCCGGCTCCACTTTTCTCCATACCTTATTTCGATAGAATACAATTCGTAGTACATATCAAAGGGGGAAAGGTTGGAAGATCGCTGATGCTCCAAACATAAATATGTAAAAATGTATAAACAAACAAATAAAATTCGTAATTCTTTAAAATATTAAAAAAAAAAAAAAACGCCATAACAAGGTTATCCATTATTTACAGGACACCCTGCATGTGAATGGACACCAGGGGGATATCAGGTTTTTGGCAAATATAAATATAATCCTTCCAGTTCTAGATGTAGCTAGATACATAAAGGTGGTTCATTATAAAGATGAACCGATAACACCTTCCATTACATATATTTTATTAAAAAACGTGCGACGGCGGTGTGTGCTCAATCAAAACCTACTATACCTACTAGTGATCATTAAGCTTTGCGTGCGAAGCGAATTCTTTTTCGGACACAAAAAGCAGCACACCATACATGTCTTTTGAATATCATCAACCACAAAATTGCAAGTGTCATCAGATTGTCAGTCATGCGACTCAATTTTTTCACGAAACAAACCTTTCAGGGCTTATTGAATCTACAACAAAATTACATAGTTCAAATTAAATGATCATCTAGCATTTAATGTCTGTAATTCAATACGCCTTATGTCATTGCCTCGTTAGTCAGAAGAAAACCGTGTCTATTGCATTCGAAAGTAACAACTCTTTGATTTTAACTTAGAACGGAGAAACAATAAACAAACTTGCGTGCTCAAATTGAACTTATTTTTCTAACGTGCATAAGTTGTAAGCTTAGTTTTGATTTCTCTCATTAGAATTAATGCTTTGTAAAATGTTAAGTAATGTACCTATCGTCAATGAATCATTATTTCATGTTTCAACTAACCCCTCCTACCTATATCTTTTGTTTTATTATTTTTAATCTTTGCTGTAGAAAAATAAATTTCTTGAATAAAAGCTAAAAACTTCAAAACTAAGAAAAAAAAAAATGTTGGGTAGTAAGTATACCTACATGTTACTCAAAAGCGACACTCCACATTGATGGTTTTATTATTCCCTCTTCCTCTCATAAGGTAGAAATTAACTAATGAGCTTGAAGCCCTTAAATTTAGTGTATGAATTGGTCTTAAAGATTAGATGAAACCTATGTATGTCTCCATACCAGGAAGAGAGATTCCATATAAGATATAACAATCTACATATTTCCTTATAACGCAGAATTAGTTTTCCTGTATGAAATAACAACTTTTTATGTAAATTATTCCAGCTCGATTAATTTATTACCAATAATTTATCTTTAGCTTCGAACCTTTCATTTGAGATATGTACGGTGACCATATTTTTAAATTCCAAATAATGAACGAAAAGAGAAAAATAAACCCAGTTTTAAATTATTATTTTCTAGTTAAAAAAAAAACTCAATGAAATTCAGTCTTTGCTTTACGCCCAATTTCTTCACAAAAGTACTAAGCCAGCCTAGTACCCAGTCCAGCTAGACCAGGTACTAAATAGCTCTGGTACTCGGTCCTAACGAAAAGTAAGTATCTGAGCATTTCTTCACATCAATAGTACCGGATCCAAATAACGGGTGATTTTTAAGCTGGTTTGGTTTTGGCAACACTGGTTTTGACAGCTGACGTGTGTTTAGTACCTTGTGTCACTGTCAAACAGCTTCAGTTTGGTTTGCAATTTAACCATGGATCGTCTTACAAATGAACAACGCTTGCAAATTATTGAATTTTACTATCAAAATTCGTGCTCGGTTCGAAATGTTCATCGCGCGCTGCTTGTGTTCAGCGATGAGGCTCATTTTTGGTTGAATGGGTACGTAAATAAGCAAAATTGCCGCATTTGGAGTGAAGATCAGCCAGAAGCATTGCAACAGCTACCAATGCATCCCGAAAAAGCCACTGTTTGGTGCGGTTTATGGGCCGGCGGCATTATTGGGCCTATTTCTTCAAAGATGATGCGAATCGCAGCGTTACTGTCAATGGTGAACGCTACCGAGCGATGATAACAAACTTTTTTTTGCCCGAAATGGAAGTTCTTGACTTGCATGATATGTGGTTTCAACAAGACGGTGCCACATGCCACACAGCACGCGAAACAATGGCGCAATTGCGAGGCGAGTTTGGTGAACAGTTAATTTCACGTTTCGGGCCGGTCAATTGGCCGCCTAGATCGTGCGATTTGACACCATTAGATTATTTTTTGTGGGGGTATGTCAAGGCTAATGTCTATAGGGACAAGCCCGCTTCGATTGACGCACTGGAAGCCAACATCCATGCATTCATTCGTGAGATACCGGCCGATATGTGTGAAAGAGTATGCCAAAATTGGACTCAGCGGATGGGCTACCTGAGACGCAGCCGCGGTCAACATTTGCATGAAATTATCTTTAAACATTAAATTGCAAGGTTCAAACTATCGATTCAAATAAATATTTCATTCATTTTTTCGAATTTTTTGTGTTTTTTTTTTTTAAAAAAGTTTTAAACCTCTTCAAAAACCACCCTTTACAACCAGCGGTACTAGGACTTAATACGTCTAAAACTGGTCTAATTCAAATTTTTACAATAATTTGGTATTTCAAATTTTATTTTGATATTTATTTGACAGCGATTTTTATTAAATTTTAATTTCGAATGGATTATGTGTATATTAACAAAAAGAGGACATAATATCCGAAGTGACTTCAACAATTTTCCAGTCTTTGATTTAAGCAGTTAATAGCAAAACGGTCGTCGTTGCTAGATAGAGAGTTGGAAGATGACGAATGTCAATGAAGTAATACCGCTATTTACAGGAGTGATCCGTGGGGCTTCTGTTCTGAATCAGCTTCCAGATGAAGCGCTTGATTTAAGTAGAACATTGTGTGTTGTTTTTTTTAGTGGAGTTTTGGATATTTTTCTGTGTAGGTATGTGTGTGACAGGCTAGGAGAAATTAACTTTATTATGTGCATTTTATGTTCGGTTCATGCGATGCATTTTAAAATTGCGACCACCAAATGCTTAATTCATTACGTACCCACCATACAAAAAAGAAATTGAAAAATCCATTTTTAAATCAATAAAAGCCGAATTTATTACCTATTTAATTAACAACAACCAAACAACTATCAAAAATCAGCAAAGAATTCAATGAAGAAAATGAATGAAATTTCTCTGATTCAGGTATATTAGCGCCACTAGACTGCCGATTTGAAAGTCCTAGCCAATACCGAGTCCTAAATAGTACTCGGTACCAACTTGACAGAACTATAGGGCTTAGTAAATACTTATGTGAAGAAATCATTTGGTACCGATTTGAGTACTAACAACTGGTATAATGAAATAATGAACATTTTTATGTTTTTGAATACAAAATAATTCATAATGAACATCTACTTCAAATAACGAACAGTTCATTATAATACTGGACGGATGGTCACCTTAGTTATGGTCTATGGGAATTTCTAAATAAAAGTGATTTCCATTTCTTTTTTATTATGAAAAGTGCCAAGGTGCCCGACTGCAAAATGTTTACATACATAAATATTATATTAATTTATTCTTATGAATTCATATTGGCAAGCAATTAAATTAAATTTAAAATTGAGTAAATAAAACTTCTTTGTAGACTATACCTGTTATTATAGGTTTTTAAGAAAAGTTTTTTACTTGGTATAAAGAAATACCTCAGAATTTTAATCAAACCTGAGTAACGATGGTATAGAGAACACGAAAAAAGTGTCGATCTGTCTCATTGTCCGCCTGTACCTCGACCTTAACCTAAACCACCGAAGCTATATTTTCTTTACTTTTTTTAACTTTAGCTTTTTAATGTCGATTTCGGTTAGATTTTCGGACTGTTCCATTCCTTTCAGACGGTGCATCATAACTTTTCAAGGCATGAAGATATCGCTACAATTTTTTTAAAGGAAATTTCCATGGCTATAAAACTAGTTTTGAATTTTAAGAAAATTGCTGTACAGGGTGTTTCGGAATCATTGGTTGAAGTAAGATTTCTCTTAGGAAAGTGAATTAAGGTACAACTTTAAAAATATTTAGTCCTAAATTTTGCCAATTTTGTTAAAAAAAAAGTTCAATAATCAACACAACAAGCGATTGATGATAGGTAACATAGGCGCCCGCAGGATTTTGTCCAGAGGGGGGGGGGCAGACACAAACCCAATTTTGAGATATCAAATTTCCGAAAAAAATGAGTATTGAAATTTTTTTTCAAAATTTTGACAAGCAATAAATTTTGAGCTTTTTGGAAGTTTCTATTTATAAATAATTTAATTTAGTAAATTGCATTCAGCCAATAATGAAAAAAATCAAAAATAACTTTCAATGAAGGTACTGTTAATAGTCGTCCAGCGTAAGGTTATTTTATATTTAATAGTGGACCGTACTCATTTAAGCACACAGAAATTTTGTTTGAAGTTTTTGTATTAAAACAAAAAGCAATGTTCATAGAACGGTAAAATATCATTCGTTCTCTCGTGAAAAATACAAAAGGGAATTAATTTTTGATTCGATCGCGAATTTTATTTTTTGGTTCCTTTAATATAAAATTAATTTTCACGATCGAACCACTAGGATGCGGATGTATTTAATATCGTTCGTTCCGAATTTATCAAGCCAGAAGTATTGAAGATCCATGCACGAAATGTTCAAGTAAGAAAGAAAAATGTAATTTTACAAAAGGAAAAAGTTTCAAGATGAAGTATCGAAGGACAGAAAAAAAAAAAAAACTTTCGAAATCCTTTGACCTCTTCATTGTTCCTTGATAGATTTCAGAATTAAAAAATAACAAATATTTTCAAAACGTTGCTATTAAGTCAGTTAAAAAGGGAGATATGGAAAAGTGAATGCTCTCAATTGTTTGTCTGATGGAATAGAAAGTAAAAACTTAATTACTTATGTTTTAAGGTTATGTGTTGTTAAATTTAAGGTAAAACAATAAATAATTTATTTTGTCATGAACTCCGACAAAAAAAAAGACATATAGATATTTGTTAAAATTCATTAAAAAAAAAATGGTAAGTTGCGTGGTAATGCCTGGGGGGGTCAAACCATGAACTCAATAAAGAAGCTATGAGGAAGCCAGGGGGGGGGGAATCATGGAGAGAAGACAAGTATTTGTTAAAATTCATAGTAAAAAATGAAAAATTTGTTAGTTGTGTGGTATTGTCCAGGGCCGGGGGAGGGGGGGGCAAGTGTCCCCCTTTGCCCCTACCTCCGGGAGCCTATAGTAGGTAAGCAGCTGCAGCGTAGTATTGACGATGATCCAAATGTGTCAATTCGTCATCGTGGTAAGCAATTAAATTGTTTACTTTTTTACATTTTTATCGGCTAAGAAGCCAATGTTTAAAGCAAAGAATTTTTAATATTTTAGTTTAATTCTGAAGATCATGAGATGTATAGCTCTACCAAGTCTATCGCTTTTTGTAATAAAAATCCTGTACAAATCCGCCGCTATCTCAATTATGTCAGTTTAATTAGTGTTTTTTTTGCGAAAGTTCACGACTAATAGGTAGACAATTTTTGACTTTGATTTCATATACAAATCTGAGACGTTTTTTTAGCCCAAAAGATGTCATTGATGGTACCAAAGTTTAAGGCCTATAATTTTCTTTCGAATCTGAACGGCTTAAGTGAGAGAGACTTGTTCATGCTAAGAGACACCTACTCTTAGAGGATTTGTGACTTCCTCGCAAGAAGCAGTAACCGTGAAAACACTTTTTTGTTTTTACCCCTTTTCGACTTTGAATACATCAATTTAAAAAGAAATAATATTCACACCCGCCTTCTTGGAGCATCATGAGCCGCATTGTGTTTTACACACTGTTTTGGTAATTCTTCGAAAAGAAGCAGGTATTTTAAATATTATATCGCATTTTTTTAAATATTCAAGAGACATCACAAGTTTTAACAATGGAGATGTTTAAGTGGATGCATAGGAACCAACAAAAAACAGTTGATATTAGTGCACTTAAAAGCCAATAACTTTAGTTATAATTATCGTACTATCAATATTAAGGCTTAGAATGAAAGGTGAAATGTCAGGCTACAATCGTGCATCAATATTATTGCAGAAGTGCATAAAAGCTCACACTAAACATTTTATTGTGTTTTTTTGATGTGTAAACATCTATGCTGGCGGTAGAGTGAAAAAAAAACGTGAACCTTCGTGTTCAACGTTACGTCGTGCAACGTTACGATCTGCATACTAGGATGGGTGCGTTCAGTGAAAAAAATCTTAAAATCCCCTTAAAGCAAAAACAATTCCGTTTTGGATACGCGCACGTTGATGTTTACACATATTAGCCGTGAGTCCCGGCACTCACACAATTTTTTTTAAACAACTAATTTCATTTACGACAAATTACCTAATTTCACACAAAAAAGAGAAGCAAAAAGAACAAAACAAGTATAAGAACAAAAACATTTAACAAAAAAAATATCAACGATCAGCCAAGTGCCAAGAAGATAATATGTATTTTGTATTAGTAGGAGTGAGATTTTAAGAAGAAATCAGGGGGTCATTCCGTAATTTTGAAAATGATAATCGTCAAAACGATTATCGTTAACGCTATCGTCAATGATTTGCTTCACGTAACTCGACCACTATGGTCTCGTCTATCGTTTTCAGTTTGAGATTGTTTGGTATATTTCACAAATTCTCAAACTGTAGTGTAAATGTTTTTTTCTATGGGGTTTGACAGAAAATTTGTAGTAAAAAAGCGCACCTACAACTTTTTTGTGTTGTTTATTGCTTTGTGTTTTGTTTTGGTGCGGCCGCCGCCGATTGCATTGAAAAGCCGTCTGGCAAGTTTATTATTTCGAGTACCATCACAAAGGCTTCTTTTGATAGCCGAAAACGTTGAACAAAACTATAAGGGTTTGAATTATTATAACAATAATGAAAAGATTATTTGTTTGTTTAGTTTTATTTAGCAACCAGTGCCATTAAAGATATTCTACATAAACATAAAAACATTGTGCTTGCATATGGGTTCGAAGAGATAAAGGATCTGATTTATCTCTTAATTGTCTTCGCAATCGTATTAACTGTAGTTTTTCTTAATTTTAATTTTCACTTTGCAAGACAAATAAATTGCGCTGAAACATTTTTACTTCTATTTATCTACTAAATTGACAGATTTCAATGCCAAACGATACCTATTTAGCTATCGTGTAAACGATATCGTTTTGATGATATCACTTTGACGATTATCGTCTTACGTGAAGCGCGGCTATCGCCGAAACGCTATCGTCTGACGATAATAGTTTTACGGAATGACCCCCCAGTTATTTCGGAAGTTGTGTCTGTAAATTATAAATTCGATAAATAGCCGTGTGTCTTTTATTGCAGTCAACTTTGCTAGAATGGCAAATCGGGTAAATTTTGTTTAAATGTTGATTTGTTTAGCCTTTATTAGCCCAAAAAAGTTATTTTGTAAAAAAATTTGCCGTCAACAGATTTTGTTTCTTGACCTAGTGCCATGTTTGCTGAACTGTTAACGCTCTGCCGCAAAAAAACCGCAAGAAATTAAAAAAAAAAGTTAGAATATTTGACTTGAACTTGGGAGATCTTTTTGTTTCTTATTCAAATTAAGGTTTTTCAGATATGAAAGCCAGGAGTCAGTGAGTGGCAATGTAAATAAACGCACTTGGAAGCTATCGCCAGAGAAAATTGTTTCATTTGTTATTGCCAGACACCCATCTCACAAATGCAGTTCCTCTCATTACGACTTTGAAAATACTATATTTAGATATAGATACATATTTCAATTATTTAATTAATTCTTGTAGGTATTTAATTAAATAATTTTAGGTGTTGTACTGTAGCTAGTAGTAAAATCTTACGCATTGTTTAATTAAAAGCTTTTACCGAATTTAATTTGCGTATATTATATTTCGTGTATCAGTTGAGCGCTTCAGTAAACCCTGTCACAACCTTGGGATTTGTTTTGAGTCTAAGAATATATTCAATATATAAGTATATATTAGAAAAAATTAATCTGTACTGAAATTATCTTGAAAATTCGATAATGGTATTTCCTTGCCTAAATTGTTTATTGTCTAATTGCAATAATAACAATGTCGCCTGCCAAGAAAGTCTTAGTAAATTGCTCATTGAAACAACATAACAATATTGGAATGGCTAAAAACACGCAACCCATACAAATTGCTTGATAAACTGGCTTCTGGGTATAATGTGATGACATTTCATGAAACGTGACTATTTATATTTACGAATGAAAATAAAAAAAAGCAATCTTTTAAATTTTCTCAAAATAATTATATATTTTTATGTAACTTAGGCCGCATTTATGTTGGTGTTGTGATAAGAGTGACGATGAAAGAAAAATCAAAGTTTGACTCTCTATGCTATGTTGCTTTCATGTTTAAGCTGATGATTTCAGCTATCTATATATCTCAATAGTTTTTGTCCCGGAGGTTTTAATTAAGCGGAGTTCAATTATGCGAAGTACTTTGAATAAAATTAGTAATTTTCTTGTTTCGGGTAGCCGATTTTTTCAGTTAAGCAGAGTTCATTTAATCGAAGTCGTATATACACTGCTCGCCCCGTTTATGGATATAAATCCATTGGTTAAAGTTTAAATAAAATGCACAGTATAAAGGCCAGTTGTACAAATATTTTAACAACGATTCAGCAATTTTAACCTACTGATTTCGGCAGATTATCAGAGGTTCAGGGTTTAAGTATGTGATGATAATAGTCAATTACTTCCTTCAATCAGCGTTGAACCTCATCAGTTAACCCACATAAATCGGTGATTTAAAATCTTGCCCCATGCCTAGGGTGTCCATCTGGGACCTTTCTAAATAGAGAAAATTTTGATTTCAATCTATAAGAAAAGAGTATTTCGAAAAAAAGAGAACATTTTAAATTTAAAATAACAAACAAAAACTTTTTATTCAACATAACATAAACAGGAAAAAAAAGTTTGTTAAAGAACAAAAACAGGTACAAATAAGCACAACATCAACAAACTATACATTACTTAAAAGTAGTTTAGATAAGATCGGACGATCTTCGAGGACAATTCACGGGTCCGTTACGTGAAACTATGCAGTTACCCACCTGTTTCCTTCAATAAATCAATTGTGGGTGTGGCACGAGCTGTGTGACATGTTGCGCCGTCTTGTTGAAGCTACAGCTCCTACACATCATGGTTGTTCAATTGATGAACGAAAAAGTCAGTAATCATGGCTCTATAGCGGTCGATCGTTTTTAAAGAAGTACGGACCAATTATTCCACCAAACCATAAGCACACCAAACAGTCAGTTTTTTTGGTAACGGTGTCTCAAGATACACTTGAGGATTACCATCACTCCAAATACGGCAGTTTTGTTTATTGACGTATCCATTCAACCAAAAGTGAGCTTCATAGCTTAACAAAATTCGCTTATGAACGTATTTCGAACAGAACCATGATTTTCAAAATAAATTTGCACAATTTTGAAGCGTTGTTCAGGCGTCAGTCTATTCATATTGAAATGCCAAACCAAACTAAAAATAAATCACTTGACAGCTGACAAAATGGCTGCCAGTTAAAATAGTGTTGCCAACTTAAAGTTCTATACCTCTAAAAAAACACCCTTTATAGATATTACTTTAAATTGTTTCAAATCACATAATTGTAATTTATTTCGCATAACTCATTTTTCTTTCTTTTTAATTTTTTCTGGTATGGATTTGTCGTTCAAAAGAATTTTATGGAAATCTTGACAGCAGGTTTTTTTTTCACGATTACATCATGAAAACGCCATGCGCATTAGCTGTATGACGTCAGAATCATTTAGTTTTGTTCGGAGAGCAAAAAGATAATTCCATTCCATTAGATAGTTTTATTTGTTTTTTTTTTTTGTATTTACACAGTTCTTATCACTCAAAACTAGTTTGTTTAAATGCAGAATTCTAAGTTTTAGTCGTCATTTAAAAAAGAAAAAAATACTCACAGATGATTGTGACGTCATAAAAATGCCAAGATGGCGACTTGGGTGTATCAAATGAGCAACGAGCATCGTGGTTTCTCTATTATTATAAACTACGCAAAGATTTGGCAGTAGAAATTTTGAGTCTACTTCTTTCTTTTGTCCATTGACCCCCAATTAGAGAAAATATTCAGTTTGTCCTCTGAAAAGTGCTCAGACCTACCCAAGTGGGTTAAAAGTGGACAACATTTTGAGTCGTAAGACCATGTCCACAATATTATTGTAATGACCTAAATAACAAAATATTTTCGAAATGTGTTTTATGAAAAATAGAAAAATTCGAAAAAAAAGCTTTGCATGTAACCAACCTCGCACCTACTCCAAATCCTATAGTGAAGCCAAGCAGGATAGTTGCAGGGGGGGCAGTAAGGCCCCCCATACCTACCTCACTGTTTATAAGCCGTAAAATTTATATTTTTGTCTTTAAATATTATATGCAAAGTTTTTTTTGGACTTCTACTATTTTTCATAAAACACATTTCGAAATAGTGAAAAAGTGAGCCATGAGACCACAATCTGCGGGTTATTAGTCCACAAAGAAATTCTGTGAACTTTTGACCCACTTGGGTAGGTTCAAAGTTCCAATTCATTTGTGGACTTGTAACTCATCCAAGTGGGTCAAAAGTCCATTGTGGACTTTTGACACTGCGCCGAAAAAGATCGGAGCTACAAAAGAGAAAATGTTCTCTTTTAAAGAGATACATGGCTGAAGGACGCCGACTTTTGTAGAGCTGGCCCTAAAGAAAAGTGAAAAGTAGGTACTAAAACTTTTTTTTTTATTATCTTGTTAATAAAATAAAAATGATATATACAATGCTATATTATAAGAACTGCTTAGAATTACTGGACTGTGCAATTATATAAAAATTGATCAAGCTTTTAAAGAGATATTCGTGAATAATAATTTTTAACTTTATTTAATTACATATCGATATACAAAGCTTTATTTTTAAACTATGTGTCATTTAAATTTCGTCATCAACTACAGAAAGTACCTA
The DNA here is from genome assembly GCA_932273885.2 of Leucozona laternaria. Taxonomy (NCBI): domain Eukaryota; kingdom Metazoa; phylum Arthropoda; class Insecta; order Diptera; family Syrphidae; genus Leucozona; species Leucozona laternaria. The sequence goes on from OW026366.1 coordinate 50,309,663, forward strand.
TACAGTACGGTCGTTCAAATTAAACCAAATTGCTTCGATATATTTAAAACCATTAAAAGACATTTGAGGCTTTATACAAAGGCTCTAAAAATTTAAGGTCAAGTCGGAAGAAATTCGTTGACTTATTTTCAAATGTGTTTGAATTCTCTAAAAAAGAGCCAATAGTTTGTTAAATACGAAGTTTAATTTGGATAAGATGCAACAAAAAGGTATAGGGTGTTGGTTCGAGACATATGTTTATGAGATGGCAGGCTTTTTCAAAAATAATTTTTTTCTTTAAAAAAAAATACTTCAAATAGAAACGAATTATTAAAATAAAAACTAAGTATACCTTCAATACGGTGCAATTGTTTTTTTTTTTTAAATAAAGAATTAAGCTTGATTTTAAATTAAGTTATTTTAACTAACCGTTTTTAAAAACATGTTTTTATATTATTAGTCACCCATATTCTGGAACTCGTAGTAATGACTCGTATTCGACTACAATCGTATGTTGGTATTCCAGGAGTCGAACATCCTACTAATATTGAGGAACGCATTATATCGTATACGACTGTTTATATGTTTTCATTATTCCGAATCTAGTATTCAATCGAATTGGAGTCGTATTTTTATTGTTTATGGACGAGACTAGAGACATGCCAATTTATAACAGTTATAACAGTTTTTCGTCACTAAAAATGGGCGTGAGTTAACGGGCTTCGCGCGACTTGAAAAAAAAAACTCTGGGTGCCTGAAGTATGCCAACCGGCGGAGGGCCTGGCCCTGCGGGGCCAGTTAGTTTTTTGATAAAACGTTTCAAGTATTGATTAGGCTTTTGATATTCTATGCTTCTTTGCTCTTATCAATTACTATTCTAAAGCTTAATGCATATGATTTACACTTCCAGATTCTAAGTTCTTTAATGTCTTCTTGTTTTTAAGAAAATTAGAAAGAAAAGAACAAAGTTTTCATTGCAATAACTGGCGGCCATTTTGTCAGCTGTGATTTATATTTAGTTTGGTTTGGCATTTCAACATGAATAGACTGACGCCTGAACATAAACAACTCTTCAAAATTGTGCAAATTTATTTTGAAAATATTGGTTCTGTTCGAAATACGTTCAAAAGCGACAGTCAATGGTGACCGCTATAGAGCCATGATTACTGAATTTTTCGTTCATCAATTAAACAACCATGATGTGCAGGAGCTGTGATTTCGACAAGACGGCGCAACATGTCACACAACTCGTGCCACAATTGATTTATTGAATGAAACGTTTGGTAACCGCATAGTTTCACGTTACGGGCCCGCGAATTGGACTCCAAGATAGTGCGATTTAACGCCGCTTGAGATTATCTTTCGAATAAAGTATATATCATGTCAATTTAAAAAAATCATCTTTGTTTTATTCCATTTCAAAGTTCTATACCTCTACACCTCTACAATGTATTTTTGAATTTAAATTTAATATGTGGGAGCGGGTCGAAATTCTGCTTTCAAAATTTAACTTTGCAAAATTCTGCCTGCTCACTCAAAAATACTGCTCTTCAAAATTCTGCTTGATTTTATTCTGATGAATAGAATTCTGTTTTTCCAATTTCAGGAAATAAATATTTGCTAAAATAAAAATTCTGCTTATTTTGTTTTTCATTTAATTAATTTAACTAACGCAAAAAAATACTTATTTCTTACTTTCTGAACAAAATATTAATTTTAAGTGAAATTCACAAAAAAAAGTAGTTAAACAGAATATTAAACTAAACTTAGGTAAAGAGAGTTATATTTTAAGCTATGCATTTAAAATAGGTAACCAATGTGGCTTTTGTCAAAATTTTAAAAATTTACTACCAGAATGATCGTCTTTCTCCTCTCCCAGAAACCGTTTAGAAATCTTCGAAATACTAACTGGGATACTTTTAATAGGGAATTAGAGAGTAGGATCAAATCCTTAGAAATTAATTCACTAGATGGACCTAATTCCTTAGATAGAGCCACCACAGAGTTCACAGGTTGTCCACTTAAACAGAAAAAGAAAGGTAATAAGAAACCGCTTTGGTGGACACACGAACTTGGCAATATTAGAAAAGAGAAAAGAAGACTTTTCAATACAGCCAAACGAACCAAATGCGAATTAGACTGGGAAGCTTACAAAAACAGTCAAAGAAAATTCAAAGCTGAAACACAACGGGCGAAACGAAGCTCGTGGTTAACCTTCTGCAACCAAGTTGAAGGAAACAATGAATCAGCGAGACGAAGGAAAATTTTAGCTAAATAACCAGTTCCCTTATTGTCTCTTAAAGATCCTAATGGTCAATGGACTGAATCATGCTGTGAATCACTGAAGCTCCTTATCACAACTCATTTTCCTGGATATAACTTCTATGTTAATAACTTAGAAGATGAAGTACAAACAGTGCACACAGTACCACCAGATATTATATAACGGAAGATAAAATAAATTGGGCGATAAACTCGTTTTCACCCTACAAATCTCCAGGAATAGACGGCATCTTCCCCATGATGCTACAGAAAAACACTAAACACGTCACCCAACATCTCAAGAACTTCTTTATAAGCAGTCTTAAGTGAGGATATATTCCTTTGGCATGGCGCGGCGTGAAGTAAAAGTAGTCTTCATACCGAAAGCTGGGAAACCAAGCCACACGGAAGCTAAAGATTATAGACCCAGTAGTCTTACATCGTTTGTTTTGAATACTTTCGAACAGCTAATAGATATACACATACGAAATATCCTTAAACCGAATGTGTTTCCGACTGCCCAACATGCCTACACGAAAGGAAAAAGTGTTGAAACAGCACTTCACAACATAGTAAGCATAGTAGAAACGTCACTCAAGAACAAAGAGTACACTCTAGCTGCCTTTCTGGACATTGAAGGAGCTTTCAACAATGTACAAAATGATGCGGTAAAAAGAGCACTTGTTGTCCTTGAAGTGGATAATTCCCTCATAAACTGGGTTATCTGTATGTTAAAAAACAGACGGATTAATCCAGAACTAGTTGACGCACAGATCAAAGTATCCACATCCAGGGGGACTCCACAAGGAGGAGTTCTCTCACCACTTTTCTGGATACTAATTATAAATGAAATCCTGATTGAATTGGACCATAGCGGTGTCAAAGTGGTTGCCTACGCAGATGACTGAGCGCTGCTGGCGACCGGAAAATTTCTCTCCACAACCAGTGAATAGATTTACTACGCCCTGTCAGAAGTCTGCACCTGGACGAGGAAATGTGGTCTTTCGTTCAACCCACAAAAAACCGAAATGGTACTTTTTACCAACAAAAGGAAAATACCAGAATTTGTCCTTCCGTCAATAGAAGGAACCCGACTTAGTCTATCAGATCATGCCAAATATCAAGGCGTAATTCTTGACAAAAAGCTAAACTGGGGTATGAACGTTAAAGAAAGAGCCAAGAAGGCCATGATCGCTTTTTACTCCTGCAACAGGATCTTTGGTAAGACCTGGGGTCCAAACCCTAAAATCATAATGTGGATGTACACGGCCATTGTATGACCGATCCTTACATTTGGTAGCCTGGTTTGGTGGAGCGCGATGGATAAAGTAACTAATTATAACACGCTTAACAAAGTTCAAACACTAGCATGCGTAGGAATCACAGGCAATGAGGTCCACACCCACTGCGTGAATGGAAACCATACTCAATCTAAGACCCCTAGATATATTCGTGCAAGAGGCTGCAGCCTACAATGCTCAAAGATTAAGCCAGACCGATAGCTGGAAAAGGAGCTCCGTGGGTCATCCAAGCAGAGGTTCTGGCAGTGATAAAGGCTGCTGAACAGGTCTAAAGGCTGGTGATACCACAGGCTGACATCACCTTTTACATTGACAACCAAGCAGCGATCAAAGCTATCTCTGCCACAGAAATAAGATCGAAGCTGGTTTCATGCTGTCACGAAGAGCTAATAGTCCTTGCCACTCAGCACAACATCAGACTCTGCTGGGTCCCTGGAACCAGCTGTGGCCTAGCTACAAAAAGAAAAAAACGGACAAAATTATGAACCTGAAAAAAAGATCACTGAATCTTTTGATAGGAATCAAATCAGGGCATAATCACTCAGGATATCATAGAAAGAATATGAGACTAAGTACTGAAGACATTTGCAGAGGCTGCGGAGACGAAAAAGTAGAGGAGGATACCCTTCACTACCTAGGTCACTGTCCGGCACTCTGTAATAATATAAGAAAAAATTTTCTTGGTAGCTATTTCTTCAACGATCTAGCAGAAATCTCGAAGTCAACAGGTGATAACATCATAAAGCCAAATAAGCAGTCTTAAAACCAAAAGATAAAATAAGAAAAATGTGTCCTTACAAGTGAGAATTTTGTAAAAAAAAATTTTGACCAAGCCAAAGTTTTTACCGACCCAAATATGTCTATAACAAGAGTGATGAAATATTAAAATTTAATCAAGGAATATTATATTTTGTTTTGTTTTATTGTATTTTTTGTGTTGTTTTATTTTATTTTTATTTTATTTTATTTTATTTTATTTTATTTTATTTTATTTTATTTTATTTTATTTTATTTTATTTTATTTTATTTTATTTTATTTTATTTTATTTTATTTTATTTTATTTTATTTTATTAGATTGTATGCTTTTTAGATATTATTCATTTATTTTCCTGTGCATATTGTATTCCAGCTTCAATCAAGTGACGCCGAGTGTGTGAGCGAATTTATGTCTTCATTAGAAAAATACCAAATTGTAGTTAAAGGTAATAAATCAAAACAAAAACCAAAGTTGATAGAGGTTACACCTCCTCGACATGTGATTCATAGAATTTTGATCGAAAAATGCAAAACATCGAACTCTCAGGAAATCTCTGCTCATTAATATTGATATGTTAATAAAATAATAGGCTGCACTACATGATGATAGCGCTTTAATGGCCATCTATTGCAGAGAAGTAAGATAGGTATAGGAGGTATGTACATAATACAATCATTCATTGTGTGTGCAAATACATGCGCCTTGTAATGGAACACCTGTTGGCAGCGTGCCGCCATCAAAAATAGTGTATAGAGGATAGGTACTCGATGATTTGTGCTTTATGATCTCGCACTTCGTAGTTTATAGATTTTATATAAAACCTTATGACAAAAGCTCAGATAGATTCAGTTCTAAGCAATGTGAAGTTTTGCTAAGTCGGCTTAGGTTCTAAAAGTGCGATATTGTTATTAATATTTGATTGTGGAGTATCATTTTTGTCCTTTTTACGGTTATACGGATAAACACTTGGATTATTACTTGTTTAGAAATATTAATTTCAACTACACACATTTTTCGATCAAGCTTGTGTCCTTTTACCAAGTAAGCAAAATATTTGTCAGAAGTAAAGATTTATGATTTATTAGTTTTTGAGTGCAAAAAGTTTTTTGAAAATAATGTGCTGAATTCGACAACATATTTATTGTCCTTATGACTTTTAATTCATAAGAAAAACGATTAACATTTAGAAATTATTGTTCAAAATCTAAAATGGAGTTAATTAAATAAAACTAAATAAAAATAACAGTTCAGAATTAAATATTAATAATTTTAAATATTGATAATTTAATCGCGTATTAAATTCGAATGATCAAATATCGAATTTATAAAACACTGGAATGTACAAAAACCACGAAAGACTATATCTATCTCTAAAAATTTAAAAAAAAAAAGCTCCATCGAGATATTTTGCTAACCAATTTTGAAAAGTTAAACTTAAATAGTATGTTTATATATTCAGTTTATTAAATAATTTATTCTTGTGGGAATAATGACAATTTGGAAAAGGCATATCTTTTTTTTTTATTTTTTTTTTAAATAAAATGCAAGTTTGAATCGCACAATCTTGCTCTTGTGACTTAGGTGGATAAGAATGTTAAAAATTAAATTACTGTAATGTCTTGCTAATCCGAATATCTGTATCTAATCCGAATATCGAACTAATCCAAACCTATTTTGGCTTATGTACTTAACAAACCAAATTCCAACTTTAAAGAACATACAAAAGCTTTGGTTTTCACAGTTTTATGAATTTGTTTTAAGTTTTGTTTAGTTTTTATAAGATTAAATACGAATATTTATTATTCAATTTATTGTTTTAGAAGCAATAAATATTTTTCTCGTCCTGTACTCATTTATTCCAATAAATTGATACCTTGAATTCCCGCTTGCAATAATTGATTCGGATTAGCGAGACATCACTGTATGCATATACAAAATTAAAGCTAATGGTAAATATGCATTAAACTCTTTCTTTAAACTGTTAAACAACTCCTAAAAAGATTTTGAGCTCAAAATAAAGAACGAACATAAATTTACTTAGAAATAATTGTTTGTTTAAAAATTTCTTTAACTTTGTTATTTAATTTGGTATGGGCATTTCAATTTTAAGAATTTAATAATATACACCTAAAAAATGCAATTGATTTTTGAAGGAAATGTTAGAATTAGGAATTAAATCCAAAAAATATGATTTTGAATTTTTTATATGCAATATTATGTCGGCCTAAGATTAACTCCTGTTTAATAATTTTGTTCGAAATCACTTACGCTTTCAACGAGAAAGTCGAAAATTAAAAAAACTGTTCTATGACAGGAACGCGTTTTTAGTAATTTTTGTGTACCAAAATGACTACCTTCACACACATTTTTTAAAAATATTTTAGAGCGGTTCGCGCGATTAATCAGCAGTAGGTATTAAGCACTTATAAAAAAAAAAATTTAAAAAGAAAACAATCAAAAATCTTAACGTCCTTTTAAAAACAAAATAAATTTGGTTTTATATGAACACAAAATTAGTTCGCTTTCAAAATACACATGTATCGAATTTTCAACAAAAAAATTGATTTTTTTTTAATAATTCCAATTTGTGTATTAATTGCCAATAAGAAAGTTTCTAAATTTATAAAAAAAATGACTTTATGAGAACATGCTAGAACTATAATTGCCTAGCTAACTTTTCAACAATTTTTTTTAAGATAGCAAAAAATCAGTGAGGACGGTCTGTTTCTAATAGCAATATGAAAAAAAATATTTTTTTGGAAAAATCAATATATAACTTGAAAATGGGTTCATGAATTTTTTGGAAATAATTTTTTTTGGGTGTATATTATTAAATATTAAAAATTGGCAAATCAATTCTTTTTTTTTAATATTAAAGAAATGTTTGTTTATTCATAAATTAATTTTTGCAAGAATTCAGACGGCACGGCCGGCGCCCGGGATTTTTTTAGTTAGAAAAATACACCAAAAATCTTTCAAACGGTATAAGAAGAAAATTTAATACTGTTCATTAGTATACATAGATACTTACCGCTGATAAATTCTGAACGAGAACAGGGTGATTCACATAAGGTGTGACAAAAAGCTATAGAGCGTATAGGTTAGGGCAGGACAAGAAAAAAATCGTATAGAAGTGGGGTCTTTCCCCCTCGTTGAGCAAGGAGAGCAATTTTCCAAAAAAATTGACCTAAAACAACGGTTACACAGTGCCATCTTATACCCTTTTGTATAGCTAGAAATCTTTTCCCTTATTTTCTTTATTTTTAAATAAAGTTGTTTTAGTGAACAATTTTTGAAAACTAAATTTTTAAACTCAAAATTTTGAAAACCAAATGAAACAAAAAATTACATAATTAAGAACCTGTACTTATAGTCAAAAACAGTAAACCGAATGCTTGAATGTCTTGTAACGGAAATTTTTTTTAGAGGTATAGAACTTTAAAGGCGAATTCCTTACAACAAAGAAATCGATTTTTTTCTAAACAGAATCGATTTTTTTCTAAACAAAATCGATTCTTTTCTATCAAAACAAATCTTGCGTTTTTAGCAAGATTTCACACTGATTTGCACACATACTATGAAGACTTGATATTTTTTATACGTCAAATTGAAAGTCGCATTGTTCATTATCAAACAAAAATTTGACAAAAAAATACCTTTCGCGAGTGAAAGACGTGATAAAAACTTTCAGTGCAAGTGAAAACTTTTAAATAACAATTTTCTTTAAAAATATATGTGCAAGAAGAAGTTCAAACAAATGAAATGCACCAACAAATTGCCCCCGTATGAGGTGACGAATATCTTTTGTTATTAAAATAGAATTATTATAGTTATTAATTTAATCCTATTGGTAAAACATTTTTCTCACAACAAAAACAAACAACCATAATAGTTTTGTGAATAATTTCTTGACGTTTTGCGTCAATTGCAGTTGTCAAGTAACACAAACACAATCACGCAAAAATAAAATCGATTCTTTTAGGAAATACGCATTCCTTTCAATTGACAGAAAAAGTTCGATTCTGTTTAGAAAAAATTCGATTTCTTTTTTGAAAGGAATTCGCCATAAGTCTGCAATACTATTTTAACTGGCTTTCATTTTGTCAGCTGTCAAGTAATTTATTTATAGTTTGGTTTGGCATTGCAAGAATTGAAGTCACAGATTCATCTAGCAAGGCGTAGCTTTGGTGAATGGGCCCAAAACAAGATTGACGTTGATCCCAATTTTCATAAGCGAATTTTGTTTAGCGATGAAGCTCACTTCCGGTTGAATGGATACGTCGATAAACAAAACTGCCGTATTTGGAGTGATTATAATCCTCAAGTGTATGTTGAGAAACCGTTGCATCCACAAAAACTGACTGTTTGGTGGTTTGGCTTTATGGTTTGGTGGAATAATTGGTCCGTACTTCTTTAAAAACGATGCTGGCTAGAACGTTACAGTCAATGGTGACCGCTATAGAGCCATGATTACTGACTTTTTCGTTCATCAATTGAACAACCATGATGTGCACGAGCTGTGGTTTCAACAAGGGGGGCAACATGTCACACAGCTCGTACCACAATTGATTTATTGAAGAAAACGTTTGGTAACCTCATAGTTTCACGTTACGGACCGGTGAATTGGCCTCCAAGATCGTGCGATTTAACGCCGCTTGACTATTTATGTGGGGATATGTGAAGTCGCTAGTCTACGTCGATAAGCCCAAAACGATTGACTACTTCGAGGACAACATCCACCGCGTTGGTGCCGATATACGACCACAAATGTTGGACAAAGTCATCGAAAATTGGACCTCCAGATTAGACTACGTCCGAGCCAGCCGTGGCGGTCATATGCCAGAAATCATATGTAAATTATAATGCCAAAAGATTATCTTTCGCATAAAGTAAATTTAATGTCAATTTAAAAAAATCAATTTTGTTTTATTCCATTTCAAAGTTATGTACCTCTAAAAAATACACCCTTTACTTTTTGATAAAATTGAAAATAACTAAATCTACGTTACGAAATAGGATCTTTAGGGCAACTTAAGCAACGGGTTGGAGTCAAATTAAGAACATTTCATTTCTGTTATCTTCAATTTTGTAAAGAACTAGATGAGATTTTATGTAGCATCTGGTTTTTGGTGATAGACTAAAAATAAATAAGAGCATTACTAAAAACAAAAATACGTCCTGAACGATGTAGGCCGATCTGGCAAATTTATTATGGGAGTTTTCATTGAACGCCGGCCGCCGCGCCGCCGACGATATTATAAATATTTCTTTATTCCTGTATTTTTGGTTATGGGCTCATTCACACTTCCAAGTAGTCTAAGTAGATAATAGTTATTATGCAAAAGGAGTATACCAATAAGATCTTATATTATTTATTGTTTATTCACAACTACCTTTGCCACCCACAAATAACAAACTTCGAGCTTATTAACTTTGTTGATATGTTAATTTCAATTCATAAAAGCAAACTTAAATAAATTTAATTAATATTCTGAATCAGAACAATTCCAAATTGTTCCCTATGTAAGAACACTCATCGAACTATTGTGCAACGTGTTGAATGCAAATTATCTAATTATTTAGTGTTGGTAACATTTTTGTTTGTTGTTGTTACTGCTAAGAAACTTCAATGGCGGCGGGTCAAGTTAATACTAAAATATCTATTGAAATACCTATGTACATGTGTACCTCGAATAATTGTAGATATGTATACAAACTATAGTAAATAATATTTATGATTTAGTTCTGATAATGCTGGTGTTGCATGGCAATTAGTTATCCTACACACTTAACAACTTTAATTTTAATTTTTTTTCACACTGAGAATCATAAATTCTCTTGTTGTACGAGTTTGCTTAACCTTTTTCAAAACTGAGATGGAAAATGAATGGCACGGTTAGACCGTAAATCAAAAAGCGGAATGAATATGTTTCATAAATAAACTCGTTTCCGTTTCATTTAGTAAACCTCGGGTTAATCAGTCAGTTTATATTATTGAGATCTCAGAAATCTCTTCTTTTTTTTTTTAATTTTTGCTGCCAAAGACTGAGAAACAAATCAAGGTATCGGGAATTTTCAATATTTTGATGTTTTTTTTTTTAATAAATATCGATTTACACATTATACGCCGGTATTGCTTTTCCTCTTGTTATTAACCCTATAAGACCACTGAACATTTTATAAAGGAGTCTTTGAGCCTTCATAAATAATTTTCAAAATTATGGCATTTTTTATCAACTTTTAGATTTAGAATTCCAAGAATCGAATTGATATTTCACTCAAACACTCTTCAAGTACCTAGTAAATTTTCTGATTCCCAAAATTTCTTGTGTACAGAAATGTGGTCTGATATTTTACGCACATTTTAAAAGTTAAACATTGAGTATCCGACTGTTAGAACTCAAGTTATAGGATTTTTATTAAAACACGTTCACTGTCACACCGTGTGACCCGCCGGCGGGCACAACTTTTACTCCCTGAGAGGCCATGTGCACCGCCGCACAGTGGCCCGTATTGACTTTTGTGGTTGCAAAAATCATATCTCTTAAACGAATAAATTTATAGCCAAAATCTTGAAGGAAATTTCCAAGGCTATAAAGTTTCGGAATTTTAAGAAAAAAATATTTACAGGGTGTTTCAGAATCTGCTGCTGTAATAAGAAGTTTTAGTTAAAGTGGTTAACATAATTGGTATATGATTTTAAAAAACTCGAAAGTCAATCTATGAAGTAATTTGAGTGTAACTTAAGTGAAACAGTGGGGAAAAAAGAAAACAAACCAATTTGTGTGAAAAAGTGGGGAAAAAATCAGTTCTTTTTTTTTTAATAATTATTTTTTAATTTTTTTTTTATAAGGGAGTACATTTATAATGTATTTATTGATAGATTACAATTCAAAAATTAGAAAAACAAAATAAAAGGCGGTCGCCGGCGGTCACAAACTATACCTTTTTGTATGAATTTTTTCTGCGTGGCCTATTTTTAAAATACTAATTTTTCTTCATCGGCACCTAGATAAAAGCATTATTATCATCACAAAAAAAATAAACACAGTTTTGCCCAATTTTGTCCAATTTTTTTGGGGATTGATTTTATTGAAAAAAAAAAAAACATAGAAAAGATAATAATATAAAAAATAAACTTGAATTCACTTTGAATGATTGAAAAAAAATTATAAATTATGATTGTATTTATTTGATGCTTGCTAAAGCATTCCAAACATAAAGGAGGATTTCCTTCGCAGGTACCACAGAATAATGTGTCCTTCAAAATATGCTTAGTTTTGGATGTGGATGCATGTGCTTCCAAGACAGGGTTAAAAAAAGCTTCGCAAATCGATTTTCTGAACTCTAAAATTGAGCAGTTCTAAAGTTCTTATAAATAACCAATGCGTTTACAGCTGATGTTGATAAAAGGAATACAAATGGTATTTTATGATACTATCTAATAGTTTTACGTAGAGGTGTAAAATAGCAATAAGCCATTTGATTAGATATGTCAATATCTTGCTTGGCATGATTATAGTCCACAATCATACGCAATTTTTTTATTTCCTCATCTTGCCTGGAACGCTTTCCTATTGGCGCTTCCTCCAAACTATGTTTTGTACTGAGCATCATCATCATCGCTTTTCCTTCCATTTAGCAACTACGATTCCGGAATTTTCAAGCCCTTTTATTTCATTTCCCTTGAGCTTGGCAGTTGTCACATCTCTTGGATTGCCTTGTCTATTGCCGCGTGCTTTTGACGAGCAAGGAGGTTTTTAGCTAAGGAAACGGAGATATAAAAATTATCGGTTGCAATGGTTTTACCCATGTCTAAATATTTTTCGGCCAAGTGTAAGACAATTTGAGTCGAATGTTAAGTAGTTTGGGTAGGTTTTCCTCTTTTGTTATTGGAATCAGTTTTGCCTGCATATATGGCACTGGTTTAGGTGTACCCGGCTGGATCACACAGTTTAAAGACTTTTATACCATATACTTATGTGATTTCCCTGGGTTGTACTGCCATTGATTCATTTCGGGCTTCTGGCTTTGGTGAAGTTTTGTTCAAGTAGGTCCAAAAGTCCACTTACTTTTCCCAAACGGTTACCAGTAATAGTTGAGTTGTCCGCAAAGTGAACGAATTTCAATAGCAACTGGAATCTATTCCGCGACATCACTTGCGGCACGAATGAATTTTTGAAAACTTGTCAGTACTCCAGTAGTTAGCAATAGATGGGTATTTCACAATGCCGACTCCAAGAAATTTTTGTATCTCCTGCACGTTGGTGTCTACCGTTTCCTTTGCGCAAGAAGTACGCGTTATAGTGGTGCTCCCTAAAAATTGATTGGCATTGGCATTTGTTTCGGTAACAATTAGCTGATAGACTTCTTCTGCAATCATAAGGCCAAAAATATGAATAGGTGTTGCTGATGCTTGGGGTTAAATACTTATAACACCATTCTGTTCGAAAGTGAACGTTTTGAGGGATTGTCCACTTACTGTAGTCCACTCGGTTAGAGGTCCATCCGAGATACCTGGCATCACAACTTGATTCGAAAACTCTTCTTCAAAAGACGATTCGAAATCTTCGAGGGATTCAGAATCGCTTGAATTTCCCTCAGATGGGATATATTCATCCGAATCGGAAGCCACAAAATCCAACTCATCATTATCGGAATCCCCGTTTCGGTTGCAATTTCCATAAAACATACTGGAATTCATTGCGAAATGTACTTCAATCAATATCTGTGAATAATAAAAATCTACTTGCTACCTATGTTAGGTATATGGTGAAAATTTCCTTCAATCTCAACCAGTTTTTACAGTTTACAGCTTATTATCTCGAAAACGGGTTAGAATCTTTTTTGAAATTACTTTTTAAGTGTTGACATATACAAAATAAATTTGGTGGCACGACAGAGCCGTAACCACTCCCGTGCGCTAGTTATCGGCAGGAATTAAGGGGACCAACAATTTTCTGCTGAATCAAACCGGATAAGGTGGGAGGATCTTATTCATGACAAGAGATACTCTTGGAAGATTTTTCACTTCCTCGCAAGAGGCAGTAACCGATTTTGTTTAGGTGAACGAGGCTGGAATTCGAACCTAGTTCTCCGATATGATAGTCCTACGCACTAACCTTACCGGCTGCTTTCATATTTTTTCAAGAAATCAGCCGGGATTTTGTTATTTTTTAAGATCAAAACTATTCTTATGAGTTTCATGCTTTTTAGATTTTTGTCCACACTTAAAATCTTTAAGACGAAAGTCGTACGAGGAACGACCCTGTAACGCATTTAATTGAAAAAAAAAAAAATTGTTTAAGTATTTATTTTTGTTTATTGCAGATAAACTCGAAATGGCATATAAGCAATTCTTAGCGCTTGTATTATTGTTGGCAATTTTTGATAGTTACTTGGCCGAGGAGTCTCCAAAGATTCGTAAGCTCTTTTATGATATATTTTTTCAAGTTCAACTTTTTTTCTATTATAAAACTTTCTGTTTTTTCAGCCGATTACATTCAAATCTGCCATCGAAATGATCCCAAAATAAATGAATGCATTCGAAATACTGTTCACGAGCTAAGACCATACTTAGCCAATGGCATTAAAGAACTAAATGTTCCACCCCTAGAGCCTCTTTACATTGGTGATCTTAATATTTTAGAAGGTGGACGTGGAGGATTTACTGTGAAAACTAAAAATTTAAACATTTATGGTGCTGCTAACTTTGAAATAAAAAAGTTGAAGTAAGAAGAAAACTATACGTATCTATCTAAATATTTACTAGCTTTAATTGACTTTAAATTTTAGTGCATTAGATCAAGGTCGACACATTGATTTTGAGATGATTCTACCAAGACTCCATGGAGAAGGGACTTACGATGTGAGCGGACAGCTTTTGGCTCTCCCCCTTAAGGGAAATGGAAGATTTAGCGGAAATTTCAGTAAGTTTTAAGTCGCCGATTTTGATACACTTTCATCAACAAACAACTTCTGTATATTGCAGCTAACTTCACGGCATTTGTGAAACTGGAATTTGAAATCAGAAATGACAGTAACGATGTTGAACGTGTTGGCATTAAATCTTTAGAAGTAAAAATAAAAATGGGCAAAGGACGAATCCGTTTGTATAACTTGTTCAATGGCGACAAGACACTCGGTGATATCATCAACGAAACAATCAATCAGAACTTTGAGACATTCACTATGGAACTAATTCCACCGATTGAACGGGCCTTGGAGAAAAAATTCCTGTCGATAGCTGGTAAAATCATGGAAACGTTTACGTACGATGAACTATTTCCTGTGTAAATGAGAACAAACAATTTCAGCATAATCTCAGGATGTGATAGCTTTTTACACTTTTAAGTCACTTGTGTTTTTGTTTTTAGTTTAATTACAAACGTACGTATATGTACATAAATCTATGATGAGTTTTATTTAGATTTTTTTGGAAGTTCTCGTACAGGATCCGTCAGATGAAGTGTTGGCAGCAATATATACCAACTATTAACGCTGAAAACGGCTGATTCATAGTGTATTTCCATTTTACATAATATAGGGTTTTGTGGCCTGTGGCGGCCATGCTGTTTTGGTGACATCTGTAAAATCTCTTGATTATTACATATTATTAAGTTACTGATGCCAAATCGCCATGGCAAGTTACACGTTTGAACAGCACGTCCAAATGATAAAACTTTAATATCAAAACCAGATACGTGCGTTGCGCCCATTTTACGGTTTACATGGCTGTCCTTCCAAGTCTATTATCCAAAGTTTCAGTGAACAATCAGCCAACGCCCTTCCGTCAACGAAACGCAAGATCACCCGCAAACATCGTCGTTATCTGTGAGAGTCCGTAGTTCTTCGAAAACTGTCATTGCCATCAGCATCAACGGTAGCGTTAAGGAATAATTTTCGTTAAGGAGCAATTTTCCAGAGCACTACCATTGCAACTCTACTGCTTTTTCTCTTGTGCCTCCTCAAACAAGTTTGTGTTTTGTGAGCCATTGAAATGACTTCTGAATCAGTGTTTTTAATGTTTTTCAATAATCCGTCCTATCGAGGTATCCGTTCGGAAGAAAATTTTCTCCGATTTGTTCGAAATCGAAGAATTTTCAACCGAGGTATTTCTTTCATCAAACAGATCTTCCAAAAAAATTGACGCACTTCAAGGCAATGCGATACAATGCGCAAAGAATTTCCGACAGCTGCGCTGAATTAACTGTGAAATAATTGTGTCCATATAATATCGACCAAAACGATAGTGTAGATTGGGCTGAACCTGATGATGATCCAAACGAGGAGTATGTATATACAAAAGGGTACGAGGAACATGTTGGAGGATACTATTGAGATGAAATGTTTCACTGAAAATAAATTAAACATACAATTACATCTGCTAAAGCACAACCTTTTTGTGCCAATTGGGTAACTCTTCAAGGAGTTCTCTATGCTGTTTTTCCTTGTTTATTTCTTTTCTTTCGAACTACTTCTCGAGTAATTCTCTGTTTCTCCGTTTTTCTTCGATTCGCTCGTTGAAGTAAATTTGTTTGAAGTTCTCAAGCGGTTTTCTTTTTCTATGGAGAGCTTTTTTGACGTCTGGACTTTCTTTCTGTAAAGGAAGTGTGTCTGCTGTGACTGCTGACACTAGTAATTCCCCGTTGGTGTTGGCTGTGTGAATACACCACATGACAATTAACAAATTTGGAGGCTGGACTTATACTGACCTAAAATTCACTTCGACATTATCGAATGTAGGCGGAGAAGTCTAATGATGAGTACAAATTAATATAAAATTTTATTTTGCATGTTATATCAGCTTACCAATACGTCCATTGCCTCGAGGTCTTGGAGGAGGTTCTGAAAAAAGTGTTTTTTTCACTCTTAGCCTTCCAAACTCGTCTTTTCGAGTCCCATAACAAGCTATCAACGCTTTTCCTTCGGCGTACGATCATATTCTCTCTTCCTAAAGAAAATAAGTTTGTTGGTGTTACTGAGAAGGATTCACGATTAGTAATTACTTCTTTTTCAATTTCTATTTCTTAAAGAAAAGCTCTCATTTTAGAAGGCTTCTTAACGAACAGTGGAAAACGCCATTAATCTAATGCAGTCTCCGCATTATTTTATCTATTATTATATTAATTTTATGAATTCTTAGAAAATTACGAATTTCTCAAAAATGGAGAAACTTTTAAGATAGTTTTTTTGTGCGTTCCAATGAAAATTTCCAGCAAAGTACTCATTAGTACTTCGCCACCTCCAAAGGAACACGTCTACGAGCGAGTCAACTACAAATCGCATTTCGTTTATTTTATTTGATTCGCTTATGTTTAAGAGCCTCTGTTGTACATTGCATACTTTAAAGTGTTTTTGAATGGATTATAGAACAAGTCGTTTTTCCAAACAAAATGTGTGGCAATATTTCTGTTACGAATATCTCTTAAAGTTGTGCGTCTGGCGATGTCCTGTCCATAATGCTTGAAGTGTATTGCGAAAAAAAATCATTAGAACTAGTACAAGTTTTGACTTTCAACTCGGCCATAAGTTCAAGAAAGTCATTAACCTGACTCTAGCACTTTGGAACGTATTTTGTTGGATATTTTATCGTCTTGAGGTACCTATATATATAGAAACGCGTATACATCATAGGTACCTCCTTCTGGATATAGGAATATATTGAGGCATTTGGTACCATGCTTTTAACACAGGCGGCATATTTCACTCTTCGAATAACTTTTATACATAATTTCAGCACTTAGAAGGTTAGAAGTTTTTGTAATTTGTATAATAATTAAGTTCGGGGGCCCAATTCCGCAAGCGTGAGTTTTTTCTGTGTGCACAAAAATCAGTGTACACAATAAATTATGCGATTCCGCAAGAGTGAGGTGCAATCTTTTTGACAGATAAAGCGTACACAGATAGGCAAATTTATTCACGCATATTTTGAGCGTGAATAGAAAGTGTGCACGGAAAACTATTCACAGTTGCGGAATTGAGTCCCTGGTAACGAAGATATTTGTAATGGGTAATTTGAAAAGTTGTATTTTGATTTTTTTTTGTATAAATGAGCACAAACTTAAGTGTCAAAAATGTTACATTGTGTTTTCCGCCATACCTACGCAAGCGCTGGTGGCGTTTTCTTTCTTTATCGAACAAACGTGAAGTTGGCTACTGGCAGTCCATATATAGTAAGTCAATGAATAAGATAAATGTATATGGTGAGTAGCCAAATACAAAAAAGTGGTAGAAAAGTGTAAATAAATGTATGTAAATTACATATATCTATAGATAGATAGATAGGTAATAAAAAAAACTATTGCGATCCTTTACAGCCCGATTCTCCCCTTGTGACGAGTCACAAGTCACAAGCTCTTATGATTATTCCTTGTGAGGATTGTTGTGACTCGAAAACATTTTTGGAATTCTCCCCTAATCATCACAAGAAAGCTCACAACTAAACTGAACACAGCAAAGGTGAATTTTGTAGTGCCATAATTGCAACAGCTGATTATTAAAAACATAAAAAAAGATTTTCAATTGGGCCAAATATATTTATTCAAAACTTAATTAATCAAGTTTTCATCGATTTTTTAGCAATAAAGTGAGTAAAAAAAATTGTTTATAAATATATATGTTTGCAAAATGGAAGTGAAAAAAACTATTAAAAAATGTTGTTTTCGAGAGCGAATGAGCCATTTGTTTTCTGCGTTAAAGAAAAAGTCTGTGCTGTTGTGAAAATCTTGTTTTTTTTATTTCGGATGAAAGATATACCGAAGAAGATACTCCCAATAATATCCACTTTCATTTTCTCTTTTCTCATCTTAACAAAAATCAATGTTGTTTAAAAAATAAATAATTAGATCATAATTTCAAATTTGTAAAACACATGTAACTTGTGAGTTGTGACCTGCTATGAAGGAGATCACAATTTCGATTGTTTTTGTGACTCTCATAAGTAGTGACTCTGGGGGAGAATTCGAAAAAGTCACAATATTAATTTCACCTCTTCTTGTGACTTGTGATGTATGAGTGATGATGGCGAGAATCGGGCTGTTAGTGCCTGATTGCAAAATTTACCTGTCGCACCGATGCGCTCTTCAGTAAAACGACCCATGTAATCAGGCACTTAAGTGTCAAATCTTAGGCTGGTATTCACCAAGCGCTCTTAAACGCCTCTTAACTTTACGAGGCTCTTAACATGAAAATTATTTGTGGCATTCACCAACCACTCATAAAGTACTTTTCGATGTTCGAAAATGAGAGCCGCTCTCTCACAACCAAACATGCCCAAACTGTGAAATGCAGATGTTTTTTGTTGACAAAATTTAAAATCTTTTCACAACGGCTACAATGAATTTACAATCATTTTATTTTATTGCAGTTTTGCATTTTTTGGCATACATTTTGTCATTTATTTACTTATTTTCATTTTATTTGTTTTAATGGCGTGTTACTTCACTGAAATTTGAATTTAAAAACATTGAAATTCAAAAAAAAAATCAAGCAATGTGACAGTTGGTATGTGGACTTCGAAAATTTTTGATGAAAGCCCTCATAACTTAAGAGTGGTCGGGACCACTCATAAGTCTTATGAGCGCTCGTAAATATTCACTATTTTTGCCTGATGAATAGGTTTATGAGCCTATTAAGTTATGAGCGTTTGGTGAATACCGGCCTTATTGCCAACAGTTCATTTTATGTGAATTCATATTGTTCTTATAAATGTGAGATTCAATAGGTATGAAGTAGTTTATATTTATTTGTCTGCTTCATCTTAAATTACCGCATTATTCAGCGAAATATAACAAAACGTGAGGAAATTAGCTGTCGTTACGCACGGACGTTATTTTTCGTTTTTAAGGTTACATGAAGGAAATCATTCGCACAAACGAAAACGTTTGATTATTTTCACCATACAGAATGTCACCCATAGAGTACCTATATTACCTAGAGAACCGACCGGTACCCCTCTTGCCTTAAACACCCGCAAATTTTATTTGAGGTGAGTAAGTGAAAACTCTCTTAGTTTACTCTTTTTTCCTTATCCGTGAATCCGTGTGAATGGTGGATATAAAAACAAATTGGCGCATTAGTTCAAAAAGGTAGGTGTCTACGGTTTAATTGTGAACAAAGTGGTGGCATTAGCTCAAAAAGGTACGTGTCTACGATTTGCACACCTAAATCGTAGACACGTACCTTTTTGAGCTTTTTGAGACACGTACCTTTTTGAGCTAAGAAACTAGAGTGCGCTTCCAATTTTCGGTAGGTGTTTTTGTTTTTTTTTTTAACATAAATATTCAAAAATATTATTTAATTTATTACCCGGGAGCAACAATGACCGATATTCTTCATAGTTTAGGTTGACAAAAGGTTAAAAAAAGAAATTTGACTAAGAAATTAATAAATTTCTCAATTTTTGAATTTAACGGATTTTTTTTTTGAATCCCTGGGCGGTCTTATCCACCTTATTGAGCACTTTGAGCAATTTGAGCGAAGTCCTTTCAATTGAAGCCATGTTGGTTCGGTCCCATTTAAAATGCATTGGACAACAACCCCATACAAAACTTAATGGGCTTGGGCATTTTCCTCTCAGTACAACTTGTAGGGTGGAAGAGAACGACCGCCTAAGTCGGTTCTCTAGGTAATATAAGCCGTGTTTTTTTTGCAAGTCCATATGGATTTGTCGAAAAAAACGACATCGGGACTAATAGTTTTACACGTAAATACAACAACAACTTAAATCCATATGGACTTAGCTAAGTCCAGATAATTATCGGGACTTACGTACTGTAAGCAAGAAGTTCCTAAGTCCCGATGTCGTTTTTTTCGACAAATCCATATGGACTTGCAAAAAAACACGCCTATAGGTACTCTATGATGTCACCCCCAATTCCATCATTATTCTGAAGTGAATAGCTTAACCGCCCATCTGCACCGTATGTTATAGAAAAATCTAATACAATCATATCAAAACAATCTAGTACTGATTACTGTCTCTGTCAATGTCAGTCTCTCTTATCAGTTGTTTTTTGTTTTCTATTTTTCTTTGTGGCGTCGCGAAAGGTGTTGGATGTGAAAAAAAAAAAAATAATTTCGTCGTTGTGAAGAAAATTTAATAAAAATTATATTTTGTTGCATGTTAATACGGTAGTTCTATATTTCAATTGACAAATCATCACAATGTATAATTATAGAGATACACAGACAAATTGGAAGTTCATCAAAGAACTTGGGTCAGGTGCATTTGGAGAAGTCTCGCTATGGACAAATACAGAAACTGGAAAGTCAGTAGGTACATACATACATACAAAAATAAATAAACAAAAAATAAAATAAATGTACTGCAAAAGCAATTGTCTTGCCGTTTAACGAGCTATTTATTGAGTTCCCGGCGACTGTCGATTAATTCTAAGAATTGCAATAAGTGAAAATAAACAAAACAAAATGTATTACGACTTACTTATTCATTAAACAATCCTTTTTGAGTGGAG
Source organism: Leucozona laternaria (assembly GCA_932273885.2). NCBI lineage: Eukaryota > Metazoa > Arthropoda > Insecta > Diptera > Syrphidae > Leucozona > Leucozona laternaria. Next base: position 50,330,441 of record OW026366.1, read on the forward strand.
TGGGATTGTTTATGATTTCTTAGAAGTGCAATCTATAATATCTACAACGTTTAAATCTATTTAAATAACTATGTAGGTATGTACGTATCGGAAATCGGTATCACTTAAGCTGCAATGAAAACGAATTTTTTGCGATTTCTAATTGAAATGAGGGGCAATATTTTATTAAAATAACTGATGATATGTCCGGATAGTCATTGGGGATAATTATGTATAAATAAGTATACGATTCATCAACATTGCTCTGACTAAAATACTTGTTTCTGTTTTTTTAGATTTTTGGGGTACATTTTTGAGTTATACCTAAGTGTGTATTGTTCCGGAAATACTTTCTGATTTCTTGATTTGAGCACGTTTCATAATTTGTTTTTTTTTTTTTTAAGTAAATTAGATATTTTTGGGTTGATGATTATTGGTTGGGGCTTGTGGTGAATGATTCAGAATTTTTTTTAAAGTTACTAAAAAACAAATCCAGTTGTTTGTGATATACACATACATATATCTGTTATGTTTGGGAGAGACATGATTTTTCTAAAAATACGTTTTCTCAGTAAATGCAATTGAATGATTATTCAAAGGGCTTTCAAAAATAATGGAATCATTTTCTTTTTAATCATGTGCATACACGTACCAAATTCGAGGCAAATCCAAACTCCACCAGCTTAGGCTCTAGAGCTCGATGTACATACAGTGAGTGACTTTATGTTTCTCCCAATAATTTTTTCCATTGGATCTTACACGGTATAATGCACAAAATAGGTTACAAATTGAAACGCTTGTATGTAAATATAGGTACTAGGTGTGTTTTTCGCCCTGCTCGTAAATAGATGGGTAGACTTAAATTAAAAATGCGCAAAAAAACGCCATCACCGCTAAGAAAATAATTGTTATAGGTACCAGAAACGGTGAAGAATCATAACAATAATTAGTCTACTTAATTTATTTTTATTTGGGTTTAAAGAACTCCTTCACGTAGGTTATAGGCTCCTAACAGGGACCATATTTAAAAAGTTTTTTTTTTATCTTTTTTAAATTGCATAAAAGCGATGATTATATATCTGGTAAGAAGATCGTTGCAAAACTTTGTAGAATGTATTTTCATTAAATCCGCGCTTATTTTGGCAATGATTAAATTTCTTTCGCTCTCCCTTCTTTCTCTAAAAGTGTTACAAGATACCTTCATTACAATTGTGTGCAAAATGTCATTGAAATCGGTTAACATTAAATCGTGCCACCAAGCTGTTGAAATTTCCAGTGTAAAAGTTGATGGAAACTCTTTAAATTTGGAAAATATCATAACTTCTGTAAGGCCGAGTTATAGGTACGAAATTTTCTGGCGACATACACTAACTTCTGTTAAATTAACATGTTCAGGAACTATGGAAGATTTGTATGTACATTCTTTTGTTGCATTGCAGATGCTTGGGAATTCAAGTTTTTCTGCGATTACATTCTCAATAGGTTTTTAAATAAAAATGGACTCAGCGATTTAATGGGTTTAACTTTACCTGTCAGAGGAATATTTATGAATCTTGGATTTTTAAAGTAGGAAATGGATATTCATTATTCATCCGAAAACATAGATGATCCTATTTTATATTTCTAGTGGGTTCATCTTCGTAAAAATGCAAAAATCGATATCTATTCATGTTCGACCCGTGAACCTTTGTTTTTAATTCAAGCCAGTCTAACTAACTCACACAAATGAGATGTATAATGAATTGAGTGGGCAAAAACACTTATGATATTAAAGCCAATTAGGTTTGATAGCACTAGGCAGAAAGAGATATGCTCAGACTATAATTGAGATCGAACTTATCGGCTCCAAAACTATTTGATGTATGATATTAAGGGGTTATTTCACAATGTTTTATTAAAGTTCTTACTCGCCGAACTTGTTCGTGCTCGCTATATTTTCGTCGTGTAGGGGCTGGTTCAAGAACGGATCGCTGTTGGCGAAAAATTTCGATTTGGTCGTGTTCATTGGCTTCGATTTTCGCCGTGTAGGGCCATGTTCGCGAGCAAACCTCATTTTTGCTGGGAACGTCGTTGAGTGCATGACGTTTATTCACATGATGTTCATTCTTTGAAGAATCAGAACGAAATGAATGTTCGCCAAATGTGTTCGTCGTGTAGGGGATAACGCAAACGAACAAGTTCGGCGAGCATTGGAACTTATTAGTCAATTATCACCCTCACTTACGTTTCACAATAACTGAATAGGGCTTACTTATAACTTAAGTTCAGTAATTTAATGGCCATATGAAGTTTCGATAAAGAAAAACAAAGCCCCGAGAGCCGATGGTATACCAGCCGAACTATTTCAACACGGTGGGCCAGCTTTACGTCAAGCAATTCATGAGATTATAGTGCACGTGTGGGAGCATGAAGAAATTCCAGAAGACTGGCGAAAAGGTATAATTTGCCCCATACATAAGAAGGGAGATGTCACAACGTGCAGCAATTATAGAGGTATCACGTTGTTGAGTACCGCCTATAAGATACTCTCCTCTATCCTACAAGACCGGATAACCCCATACGCTAAAACCATCATCGGACAATATCAGTGTGGTTTCATTCCAGGCAAATCAACAACTGATCAGATCTTTACCCTTAGGCAGGCGATGGAAAAATGTCTAGAATTTAACATCCCAACATACCACCTGTTTATAGACTTTAAGGCCGCCTACGATAGCATAGCCAGGGTAGAACTTTACAAAGCCATGAGAGAATTCGGCATCCCAAATAAATTGACACGACTATGTAGGTTGACCATGACCAACGTAACAAGCCAAGTAAAAATAGCCGGATTGCTATCCAAACCAATCAACATCTTTAATGGACTCCGACAAGGGGATGGTTTGGCCTGCCTCCTCTTCAACCTGGCGTTGGAGAAAGCAATCCGTGACTCTGGCACGGCAACAAGAAGGACCATCGTCAACAGGTCCAGCCAGATACTGGCTTACGCAGACGACATCGACATCATCGGAAGAACTGAGCAAGCTGTACATGATTCCTTCATCCAGATCGAGCAGGCGGCACAAAATCTGGGGCTGCACATTAGTGCAAAGTACATGGTGGCGTCGAATGCGAGAGGAATAGTTGGTCAAACAATCAAGGTAGCGGAGCACGAATTTGAAGTGGTGCAATCCTTTAAATACCTTGGGTCGATAGTAGCAGCCGATAAAAATATAGAAGAAGAAATACGCGGGCGGCTTCTCAAATCCAACAGAGCCTACTATAGTCTGTCAAAGCTCTTCAAATCCAGAAATCTCACCATAACTTCAAAACTGCTGCTGTACAGGACCATGGTCCTGCCAGTACTCACATATGGATCCGAGACTTGGGTGCTTAGCAAAAGGCACTCCGACCTCTTAGCCGCGTTCGAGAGAAAAGTCTTAAGGAGAATTGTTGGCCCCATATGTGAGGAAGGCAACAGGCCCCCGTGACCGGAACAGCCTCCGGGCTGTGCACGCCCTAACGATGACTAATCTTCTATATCTAAATGGGTTTGTACAAATCCTTTTGCAAGATGTGGCTATTTCGTATCCGACCATGAAATCGGTGAGTGTTTCAAACTCTGAATTTGTAATGTGTTTGCCCCTATTTATACAAACGAAGCGTTGAGAAGAAGAAGGGGTTAAGTGACAATTTTGGATTTTTATGTTTTTTTTTTGCAAAAATGATGAATGATAAACGTAAACTTAAATTTCTGTACTATCAGCGTTCCTCTACGACCTTTAGTTTCGGATTTAGCCCTTCTGTTTTCTAGACAAAAGGGTTAAACGAAACAACTTTTTTTTTTAAATTAGTGGAAGAAGGCGGTAAATTCACTTAACTCCTTTTTGCAACCAAAAAATAAAAACTAAAAATATATTGTTTGCATGAAGGAGTTAAATGCCTACTTACACCCTTCTTGCAACTTATAAAACTAAACTAAGGAAAATGACGTACGATAGTGAAATGCTTATTTACCATCTTTGAGTAATTTCTGGGAGTTAAATGTCTATTTCGACCAAAGAAAGCAGATTTTATCAAGCTTCTACATGCTTGATGTAAATGCAAAAAATGCTCTGTTGTTTAAAAGCATTACAAGAAAGACAACTAGTCGCAATAAAAGAAATGCAAGTAAGCAAAGACAATTTTCATAAGAATATAATATTTTCGTTGATGGAAAAACATTAAGGATTTGTAAAGCTGCGATGTGCTCTTTATATCAAATTGGAAAGAAAAAACTTGATATTATTCAAAATAAGATAAAATGTTGTGAGTTTGCGCCATCTTTGGACAAAAGAGGTCAACACTTCAGCCGACTAAACAAAATTTCAAACGAAATAACGGATTTCATATAACAGCATATAAGTAAATTTCCGGCTGAAGAATCGCACTACTCTCGAAAAAAGAACCCAAATAAGCTTTACCTTTCACCTTTGCTTAATATAACAAAAATGTATGAACTCTACATTGAACATTGCACCGTAGAAGGCAAGGATACCAGATTTTTTGTCAGCGAGTCTTTTTATAGGAACATTTTTCATACTCAAAAAAATCGACAAAACATTGAATAAGCTACAAGACTGCATTCGAAAGACAGCAAATTGACCGCGAAAAGGCTCGATCTGATCCAAACGTCGTATACTTTGCTTTTGATTTGCAACATACTATATGCCCTTGCCCAAACTAACAACATCAAAGACATTCTATATGAGGCAGATGTGGTTCTATAATTTGGGAATACATGTCATTACTTCGGATGTTGAAATGTCTTATATGATGACATGGACCGAAGACATAGCAGTTAGAGGAAGCACTGAGGTGATTAGCGCACTCTTCACATATTTTCAGCAGTGCGAATTTACAAAAACAAGAAGACACTTAATTACCTAATCGGTCACACATATCTGGAGAGCGACCGGGATTTCGGAAGGATAGAAAAGGAATTACGGAAGCATGAACTTATCTATACTGCTGAACAATACAGGCAGATAATAAGAAGTGCCAGCAAAAAAAACACAATTGTGATAAACATGGAGGATCATTTTCGATCACTATCCAATCTTCAAGACAAACTTAATATCAGGAACACAACTAAAAACATTTTAAATGAAAAAAATAAGCTTCCGTGACAACGTTAAATGGATAAGAATGGACAAATATGGGTCCTATTCTTATAAAGAATGCTTCAATGAAGAATCTCCATTTGAAGAAGTATTATTATCAAAGTCAAAAAGGATTCCCCACAAAACCCAAGATTTTTTTCCTCGAGAAAAAAAAACAAGCAACTGAAAACTGAAAAAATTAAAAATTTAAAGGAACAAATGCAGTTCATTCTCCAGGAGAATATCTGGTTTTATACAAAAGCCATTTCAGATTCTCCCGAGGAAAATATTAATAAAGAATCTAAAAGAAATAAAAAAATAATTAATGTCACTTAACCCCTTCGTTTTTTTACCAATTAAAAGGATTTTATTTTTTGTTTGCAAAAAGGGGTTAAGTACACTTTTTGAGAGAATATCTACAAACAAAATACGTCTGATCTATTTAAATGAATTAAAAGTTATATTTTAAGAAAGTCTGTTTTGTGCTTTATTTATTATTCTTATCAAAAAGTTTTAGTTCTTAACCATAAAAAAGTTCTCATCGATTAACTTTGAACCCTTCTATCTCGAAACTTTAAAATTGTCACTTCCTAATGTCATAATTTTGCCAATTCCGATTCTGACATAAAATCAAATGTATTTGAGTTGTCAAGTATTTTCACTCCGATCGAAAATCAAACCACAAGTATTGAAAACGAAAAGTGTTTCAAAACACCTACAGTTTGAAAACTAAAGTATTTTACAGTTGATGGGAATTCAAAATAGGGGTAAAAATTTTTGAATTTTTATTTTGTACGCCTAAATTTACACCCTTATAATTATTGCAAAATTTAAAAAGATTTTTCTATAAAGTGTTGTTCTTCCGAAGCAATAGAAAGATATTCAATCGGTTTAAATCGAAATCAAACCAATAAATGTCAAGTATGTGATAGTTTCTTTCGTTCATTTCTGGCTGTATAACTGAACTGGACCCTTACTCAAGGATAGAGTAACTTTTAAATAGCAAAAGAATTTTAAGAATTTATTAGTACAATTGTAAATTAACTGCTGGTTAATTGAATGCTTTATTAGTCCAGTCAACGAAGAAAAAATAAATGCAAAAAATCATGTAGTCTGCGTTGTTAATTTAAGTGGTAAAGGTGACCCCCAGGTAGATGCGTTATAAATTTAAGTGGTAGAGGTGATCCCCTACATACTAAAAGTCCCCAGCCCAGGCCCGTCAGCTTTAGAGAGGGGGGGGAAGGTCCTCTTTTGTAGTATTTGGCGTATATTTTGAAAACCAACCACCACAAAATGACCTCCACCGGTGGGCATACTTCAGGCCACACAATGTTTTTTTTTTCAAGTCGCGCGAAGCGTGTTAACGCAAGCCCAATTTTAATGACGTAAAACCTTTGTTATGATAAGTTATATTTAAATGTTCCATTTAATTTCAGCCATCAAAAGATGTTCGGTTGACTTAGACAAACTAGCCCTAGATGAGCAATCTAAGCTGAAAACACGATGGCAGCAGGAATCCGACTGGATGAACGACATTAACATTGAAAACATCGTACGTGCCTGCCCTGAATTATGTGCGAATTTAGTTGCCGAACAAAACAGCAGAACACACTTGCCAGTAATCGCAATGGAATACTGCGATGGTGGCAATTTACGTTCAAAATTACATCAAATCGAAAATGTCAATGGATTCAGCGAGCATGATGTTCGACAAGTTCTAGGTGCGCTGCGAAAAGCGGTGTATCACTTGCATAATCGATATAAAATAACTCATCGTGATATTAAACCTGATAATATTGTCATCAAATATAGTGCAGAAGGTGTCCCGATATATAAGGTAAGTGGTTGAATTTGCTTGTATGAAAACGACCTTTAACATAATATCTACTTACCAGTTGACAGATATGGGATATGCCCGAATTCTTGACAAGGAAACAATCGTTGGAAGCATGGTTGGATCGAGAAATTACTTTGCACCCGAAATTGTAGAGTCGGCAGAATATAAAAATAGTGTGGACTATTGGTCAATGGGGATCGTTGCCTTTGAAATCATATGTGGGGTATATCCGTTTCTACAAGATGGTTCCATGTATGACATCCTTATGAGTATCAAACGAAAACCTCCGGGTTGCATAGCCATAACCAAGTCAAACAACGACAAGCTTTGTCATCACACTCAATTGTTTCCTGAAAATAGGTTAAGTAAGGCATTCTGTAGGGTAATCGAGCCTTGGCTACAACTTGCCTTGGACGCTGATGGTCGGAGACGTGGCTATGAAGCACTTGATGAGCTACAAAAGCGCAAGCCCATATTAACGTTCTACACAAAACTGGATGATGCACTGAGTGTTAAAGTTCTAACAGTTTTTTGGCTAAACCGATGCAAATTCTTAAGCTACGTTGTCGATCAAAACACAACAATGGATAATCTCTGTAGTGCTATGGAAAAAGATACTGCAGTAATTCGCAATAAGTTCTATTTTGTAATCCCCGCAGGACACTCTCTAGACAATTTGACACCAAAAACACAACCGTTTCAGTTGTATGAAGAGAAATTCTACATCGAAGACAAGCCTATGTTATATTTGGTTGATTTCGAGACTGATGGTCTTTGTAATGCCGATGATCCTTGCATATCAGAACCGATTCGTCTGACATTTGGCCTAAGTCAAAAAATTCATCCAAGAATTTTGAAGGAATGTCTACTGAATACATTGTTTCTTCAGTTCAATGAGATGAGAAGAGTTGTCGAGTGTGTCAATGGGATACATGAATTTTCAATGAATTTGGAATCGGAAATAATGAAGCAGGAAGATGGTGTGAGTAGTTTTCAGGAAAAAATTATACATTTAAATGGACAAGCGACGCATTTTCAAGCTATGGTGATTTCTGGAAACATTTTGATGCAGGAAAATCAGGTAAGACTGTTAGTCTTGTATTTGTTTATGTTGGATAAAATTATATTTTAATTCTTTTACCGGATGTGATGGTTGACATGAGAAAATATAGATTTTATTTTAGTTTATTTAAAATAGTTTATTCCTGTACATATAAGTTTCTCACTTTTTGATAGTACAGTGCAGTCATAATGAATCTTATTATAACAATTTTAAAATATGTTATATATGTGATACAGTAAATTAAGTAAGATGAGAAAGAGTAACAAAAAAGAAAAGAAGAATAAACAAGAAAAAGCTATAGAAGCGGAAACAATATTTAAGTTTACAAATATAGTTTTAACTTAGATTTATAGGTTGGTGAAGATCAATTTATTATTGTTTGCATAAATTTTCAATAAAGTTTTCTTAGTTTTTATTATAATTAATCTGTTTTATTGATATTAGAAGACTATTCAAAGGGAAATTGTATAAGCATCTGTTGAAATTTTTACTTAAAAAAGGTGTAATTGCTTTTATTTAGTGGTTTTTCTTAGAAAAATGTTTTTCATATAAGCTGCTGAAAAAAGGCGGTAGGTCGCAGGGAAGAACTGTGCTTGGATTCCTGTATAAGGAAAGACGAAAGAAAATACCTAAAGGTCGGTTGCAGTTTCCCTTGCAGCAGATATAAATGAGCTAGAATCTTCCTATTGAAATTAAAAAAGTTCACCGTAATGTGCGACGTGATGATTATAATTACTTAAACGCATTCTTCAGATGAGGAAAACGCCAGCAAATTGGTGTTATAGCAGGAACTACCAATAGCTCCTTACAACCCCTGGTAAAAGGATCAGACGGCTATCTGCTAATGAGGATTAGATCAGAAGATAGAAGGCACACTTTTCTCTCAGTAGAAAATCAAACCACCCAGGTAGAAGAGTTCTTTTTAGCAGTGCCAACAACATGGAGCGAGCTACTGCATCCACTCACGAGAGTATGGGCTTCGGAGAACTGAAAAAAATCCTGATGAAAAAAAAATTCTGAAAGATGTCGAAAAATCCTGATTCCGTTGCATAATCCGGTTTCAGTCACAGCAACAGCTTGCAGAGCATCAGTGACCAGTACGTTGAATGTCTATCACGCTTTTACATGCTGGAGATGCATCTAATCAGATAAATATATAGTTAAATGAATCTGGCTAAATTCGTTGGATAACTTTAAGGGCATTAAAACCCAAACCCCATTTGTTTACATCATTGTTTTTGTAATTTCATCTCGTGTCTATATGAAAAGATGTGAATTGCAACAACAAATTAACGTAATTTCGTGAAGAAGCCATTTTATTAATTAGCGAAGTTCAGTAGTGTGTGTGCAAATTTGGGAAGTCGATTTTTTCATATTCGATTGGAATCAAAATCGAGAAGAATAGTCCGAAAATCCAATAGAAAATGACATAAATGTTAGCTACTGTTGTTTAGTTGTTCAAGATATATACCTACAAAAAATTCAAAATATTTACTCCCATTGCATATCCTGTTGTAATTAATGAATGACACTTTTGTAGAAGGGAGTTGGATCAATCACATTGTACAATAGCTGTATTTTATTTTCCCCCAGATCTGATCCGGATTGGATTTGCACATATGAAAATACATGTATTACAAAAACAACTCAAGATCCAGCTTTGCTTTTAGATTTGGATTTGCAAATACATTTTTGAACACACACCCTTAGTACTTCCTTGCAAAAATTAGTTTTAACGCTGGCGGGTAGTTGGCTTTTTGAGTGAAAAAAAGACAATGAACAAATAAAAATAAATATACGGAAGGAAAAAAAGAGATGCGTATATAACACTGTTTTCACTGTGATCAGGTTTGTTTTTCTATCATGATCTGATCCGGATCAGATCTGGAGGATAATAAAATGCAGCTTATATTAGGAATGTTCAGGAAAATGAGATCTCGGAGGGCTCAGCAATATAAAAGATTTGATTTTGCTCCGAATTGTATCTCAACAAAATCGATTTTTTTCTTTCAAAACAAAACTTGCATTTTTAGCAAGATTTCACACCGATTTGCACACACACTGTAAAGATTTCACATAATAGCTTCGTTCGTTGAACTTTACCCAGGGTTGACCCAGGTTTTCTTGACAACCTCAAGAATTGTCAAAAAAAAACAGGTTTTTCGGTTCTCAAAAAACGCTCAAGGGCTGGCAAGAAAAAAAAGTTCTGTGCTTGGATAATTAAAACTTATAATTTGTTTCAAAAATATCTTAAAAATGAAAAAAAAAAAACAACTTCTACCGTTTCCATCTTTCATTGCTATTTATTAGCATTAATTTCAATTTGTATATTCTTGCAATTTGTTTTCCAAAAATAAACAATAACCTGCAGCACGTGAATCCACGACAAAATATATGCATAACAATTCATGTCACTTTGGCAGTTTTTGCTTTACCTCAACTCGCCACAGCAAAATACCTAGTTCTACTTCAGGGTGAGTTCAGGGCGACCCCAGGTCTCAAAAAACACAGAATTTATTCACCAGGGGGACTTCAAGTTTTTCAAAAAACACTTTGGGGCGACCCCAGGGTGACTTCAGAGCTCAACGAACAAACCTAATATCTAATATATGAAGGTTTTTATAATACAAATTCTATATACTACTGAAATACATCAACCAAGTAGAAGACTTAGCACTATTTAATTGGACTTGTTGAATTATTGATTCAAAATTGATAATAGTTGAACTGAACTTAATAAAAATTGCGTATTGACAAGGCACTCACTAGTCAACTGATGAGTCCAAGTGAGATCGCCGGGACGAAACGCCAATTTTTATGGACTAAAGGCCGATAAAAGCTATTTTGAATCACTAATATCTAATATGTCAAATTGAAAGTCGGTAAATTATGGGAAGTCAAATTGATTTATTTATTGCAACAGATAATTAATTAAACAAAATATTCAACAATATTTTCAGTCAACAGCTATAAAAATAAATTATTGCAGCTGTTAAGGAACACACACAATTAAACACAAACAAATTCGATTCTTTTACGAATTCCTTTCAGATGACAGAAACAAATCGCTTTTTTCGAAAAAAAATCGATTTGTTTCTGATTTCGACATCAGTTACAGGAACGGAATTCCCCAGCTAATTTTCTCAGATTTGCTGTCAAAATACTAAGGAAACAACAACAAACGGAAAGAAATCTCTGAGAGATCTCATTTTCCTGAACGCGCCTTTTCTCCACTGGTAGAATATGGTTAGCAATGAACGAATGAACCGAGCATACAATTTAGATGTAATTTTTCTGGTTGCTTGATTAGTTTAAAATGTAAAATGATTGTGAGAGGTATCCAAATAATTTCAGTTTTATTGACATGCCGAATAGTAATCCAAATATGAACAAAAGTAATCCATGCATGCACTTATGAGATATGAGCTCTCAGTGAACGGTACCTGCCATATATATTGGCCTCGACGGCTGATTTTATGCCACACATTTTGTGATTAAAACGTTTTTAGGAGTTGTTTTTGCAAACTAAAGAACGAGTTTCATCCTCCTTTTCCATTTAATTTAATTTATTATAATAGGCGTGTGTTTTTTGCAAGTCCATGTGGATTTGTCGAAAAAAACAACATCGGAACTAATAGTTTTACACGTAAATACAACAACAACTTAAATCCATATGGACTTAGCTAAGTCCAGATAATTATCGGGAATTACGTATTGTAAGTAAGAAGGTCCTTAGTCCCGATGTCGTTTTTTTCGACAAATCCATATGGACTTGCAAAAAAACACGCCTAATATGCATCTTTTATATGTAATATATAATCTTTTAAATTCGAAACAACTTGAACCACAAGAGCAAGTTCGTACGACCTAGCGGACCATTTTATTTTATTTTCCCTGTGCAATATAATGTTGACAAAATGTTTTTTTGAGGATTTTTCTACAATAACTGAGCTCAGCTTAAGAAAAACCCCGTTTAACTGAAACAAAAATGTTCGACTGAAAAAACCTTAAACCTTAGTTCACTTAACTGAAAATTCCGCTTTACTGAATTCATCAAATAGTTCTTATGTGTAAGTTCTTTCGGAGTCCAGAGAAAAGGTAATGATATTTAAACAATTTAAATGACGTTCTGCTGTAGGTAGCTGTATTTAACTGAATTCTGAGGAAATTTTGCTATTGTTAAATCAAAATGCAGTAGGTATTTTTTTAATCCTACACAAATTAATATTTTTTGACGAAATATCTGTAATGTAACAAAATTTTAAACAGCATGTCACTACTTAAAAATTTACTTGAAAGCTCTTTAACAATATGGGGCATATTCATAGTCACTTAGACTGGGGTTTATTTTAAAGTTTAAAAGTGATTATGAATATGCCGCTATGTTTTTGTTTAAAAAAATTTTTAAGGATCCAATAATTGGATTATTTGTCGTGAATTTGTCGTAAATTTGGCACTCAGGAAAAAAAATTAGCAAAATGATGTGGTAATTCATGAAGTTGTGGTAAAAAATAAACCAATCGCATCGCGATACAATTTTTTAATTCACGACAAATTTACGACAAATTTTTTTTTATTCACGACAAATTTACGATAATTAACGACATACTTTTTTTTTGACTGTCAAGTTAGAATTACCAGGGGTTACTTTTGAAAAATCAAGCGCGACAATTTTTTCTCTTTAACTAGTTTAGTTTAGTTTAGTTTAAGTTTATTTATTTAGTTTAATTGAAACTATTTACATTTTCGATAAGTTATATTTGTTTACATAATTGATTTTTTTGTTTTGGTTTTTCTAATTACTACTATACTGCGATTTTACAAATTCTATTACATTTCTTTTATATATATTTAAGTTAGTTTCATTTTTGGTTTGAGTATTTAAACTATTGAATAACTGAAATCCTTTATATATAAGCGAATTTTGTGCATTTGCACTAACAAAATTAGGAAGTCTGAGATCGTTTCTGTTTCTTAGTGCATATGGTTGTAAATCTCTTATAAATTTTATGTAATCCAATAGATAATTTGGCATTAAGTTGTTTATTATTTTAAATACAAACACTAAAACATTCATAACAATTCTTTGCTTAACAGATAGCCACTTTAATGAACTTAACATATATCGAATTGACGTATATCTATTGCACTTTAAAATACATCGCATTGCCTTATTTTGCAATTTTTGCAGTCTTATAATATTACTGTCATTACATAAAAACAAAACAGTTGAACAATACTCAAAATGAGGTTTTACAAATACATTATAAATATTTATTGCACTGATAGTGGAAACTTGGTTTCTTATTCTTTTCAAAAATCCTATTTTTTTACCTATTTTTTTACAAATGTACTCAGTATGATTACCGAACGATAATTTTTGGTCTAATACTACACCTAAGTACTTTATTTCGTTTATTTTTTCAATTGAAATACCACCAATCTTAATATCGCTGTCATCGCTTCTCTCATTCAGCACCATTAGTTTTGTTTTTCCAATGTTCAATCTTAGTTTATTTTCGATAAGCCACTGATTTATATAGTCTAAGTCTTCTTGTAATTTATTTTTAATTTCAACATCGTTATCACTGGACATATATACAACCGCATCATCCGCAAACAGAGCTAATTTGCTATGTTTTATAACACTTTTAAGATCATTTATATAAATGGTAAACAAAAGCGTTCCTAAAACCGATCCTTGGGGGACACCATAGTTTACTTCAATCGCATCAGAAGTTTCACCATTTACTTTTACTCTTTGCTTTCTATTATTTAAATACGATTCAAACCACTTCAATTCTCTATTTTTAACCCCATATTTTTCCAATTTCATCATTAAAATATTTCTACTTACAGTCTTAAAAGCACGTTTTAAGTCCAAAAAAACACAATAAATACTTCTTTTTTTAGATAGTTCCTCCTTCTACGATGTTAAAACTATATTGATTGCGGTCTCACATGAGTAACCTTTTCGAAAACCGGATTGAAGGTCCATTATTAAATTGTTACTTTCAAAATAATGATAAAGTTGTTTAAATACCACCTTTTCAAATATCTTTTCACACAATGGCAAAGCATTCACTGGCCTAAATTCTTCACATTTCACCGTATTTACTATTTTTTCTATTGGTGTTATCAAAGATTCTTTCCAGGAGTCAGGGAACTTGCTTGTGGATAGGGAACCGTTAATTATTTTACATAAGATAGGACCGAGAATTTCGAATTGGTCTAAGTAGATACTTGGGCTCATGAACTGAAAATCACGTTTGTTTTTCATATCTTTAATAATCTTTTTTAAATCATTCAACGAAATATTTTTAAATTTGAACACACTTTCCACTTCTTGTACATTGTTTACAAAAGGAGTCAGTGGCATTGTGTTTATTATTTCGACCACACTTTTGACAAAGAAATCGTTGAATTTATTTGCTATTATTTTATTGACATTACAAATCTCTGTACCAAATAGAACACTTTTAATTTCACTTTTTTCTTTTTTTAAAATAAAATTCTTTAAATTATTCCACATTGATCTTTGATCTCCTGAACCAGATATTTTTGACATAACATATTCATTTTTGCGCTTAATTATTTCTTTTTTATAGTTATTTCGAATATTAGTGTAATTCAACCAGTCTTCATCCGAACCACTCAATAATGCTTTTGTATATTTCAATTTTTTTTTGATTTTTAAGATTATTTAAGTAACTGTTGAACCACTCGTTTCCACCAAATTTTTTAATTTTATTTGTAATAAATACGTAGACACTTTCATTGGTTTTGTCTAAAAAAACATCAGCTAACAAATTAATGTCATAAACAGTTTGCAAACTAAAAAAATTAGTTTCTAAGACCTGTCCAAACAAAATTTTTCTATATTTAAAATGAGGAAATACCTTCTTCTGCCTCGTAGTTTTATCACAATGCAAATCAATCACAATTGTTTCATGGTCACTTATTTTAAGGTCTTTTACCGTTCTTGCTTTGGTCAACGGACTATTTGTTACAACATAATCAATTAATGTACTTGAATTTCGAGTAACCCTAGTCGGTTCATTCATGATTTGAATACACGCATTGTCTTTTATAATTTTGTCAACATCTTTTTTATAAGTACAATTAGAAAACCAATCGATGTTAAAATCACCGACTATTACAATGTCTTTATTTAAGTCGTAAAGCTCATCCATCAATGCACCGAATTTATCACAAAAATCTCTACAACTTGAACTTGGAGATCTGTATACACCAACAATAACGCAGGTATAATTTGTAAAATAAACCGTGTTTATTAACCACCATAGATGAATGTCTTTGGCAAATTGCTTGACCTTTGAAGCTCCGAGCTCATTTCGTGCATATATCAATACCCCACCGGTATGGGTTGATGTGGTGTCACACCTATCGACTAGCGTAAAATTATCTATACTTAATTCACTATTTTGAACTTCTGAAGTCACATGGGTTTCTGTTAACACTTTAGCATCAAAGTCATTTGTATTTATTATTACTTGCAGTTCAGCAAGATTATTTAAAAATCCACATATATTTAAGTAACAAATCCGCGCAGATTTTGATTGCTAGAAAGAGGTTTTATTTTTTTGAATTTCAACTTTCTTTTTATATACTTCGCACTCGCCGCTTCTACAGTCATGATTCACGGAAAGGTTTAAACCCATCCTCGAGTTAGCCAAAACACAGTTATTACATTTTAATAATTCACTCTTACAGTTCTTTGCATCATGATTATCACCACATTTCGCACACCGTACTTCATTTCTACAGTCTTTTGCATTATGGTTATATCCCCAACATTTGTAGCACTTTTTTTAGAGTCTTTTTCAACACTGTACATTTTCAAACATTTAAGTTCACATTCAATATTATTTTGTTTTTTAATAGCCGACAATAGGCCTTCCTCACTCCACTTTTCATTTATTCCACATATCTTCACACATGGGTTCTGCAGATTTGGTACCGAAACGTCGTATTCACTTCCTAATTTCTCTTTAACTTCTTTTTCTATTATTTTTCGTGAACTGTCATCATCACAGCTGATGAGGATAGCTCCGTCCCTTTTATCAACAACTTTATTAACTCGAACAGCCAGTGATGATGGGTCAATCTTTTCCTTAAGATCTTCTTTTGTTTTTTTATTCTCTTGAGCTTTTCTGGGTTTTATCATTACAGGTTGCTCTCTTCTTACAGACTCAGCATACGAGATCTTTTTCTCACTTTTACATACTTTTCTTACTTCACTCAACACTATTTCCTTTTCTGCACTTAGTTTGTTTACATTATGTAAAATTTGTTCAATACTAGCATTTTGATTCTCACTAATACTACTACACGCCTTTTTTACTTCACTCAAAACTATTTCTTTTCTTCACTTAATTTGTTTACATTATACAGTATTTTCTCTATGTTAGTATTTTGTTTCTCTAAATGCTGTTTATTTTCTTGTATGGCATTTGCCAACATCCCGACTTTTTCAAACACAATGCTTACATAGTCTCTACAAACATTGCACATATAAAGAACCGCTGGTTTCTCATTTATTAACTTTGCGTCGTATTCAGACAATTTAGCACATTTAAAGTGAAAAAAAGCTCCACAGATTCCGTTGCATGGTAAATAAGTTCCCCCTTTCAGGGATCCATCGCACTCCATGCACCGACCACTCATCGCACTCTGTTCACTTTTTTACTCAATAACGGATTTTTTGCCGCTATTATTCAATTTTAATTCCTTTTAATATATTATCAGCCTAATTTATTAGAATTCGCTAAACACCTCTTAACGGCTGAATAGTTATATAGTGCATAAGCATTTATGAAGCCACTATTCAACGTTGCATAAATCCTAATTCATAAAATATTTCCCTACACATTATAGTTATAATGCGCTTGTGTCAAATAAAGTACCAAGAAGGGAAAATCTATTACGTTTTACTGCCACAATTGATTAACAAAACTAAGCTCTGAAAGTGAAAAGTCAATAAACGAATTCTCCTGCGCCGATTGGATTAGTTTAAATTTCATTTAATATTGCATAATGTACCTATTCTTGTTACTGTTTCTTTTGTGTCGTGTTAGAAAATATAGTTTAATATTTTAGAACAAAAAATTCATGGTTTTTATTGAAATAATTGTTTCATTCACTGACAGTGCGATCAAATTGAGAAGAATGAAGGAAAATCTATTAGGGTGGCAATTATTTTTGCAATGTTTTTTTTTATTTATTCTGTGTGTCCCACTGAAAATATTCAATAAACCTCAATTTTGGCATACATCTAAGCACATGTGTATTATAAATAAAGAATTTCCATCAAATTTTATACTTCACCGACATTTTAAGTAAAAGTCGGAAAACTGCGTGCATTTTTAATGAAAAGTTTTTAACTTCTCGGTGGGATACGTCGCCCTTAGCCGATTTCAAAAAAATTTAACAACATTTTGGTTTGTACAAAGTAGCTTCATAATAAAGCTTGATCACTTTCAGGAGGGGACAAAAAAGATATATAAGCATTCCCAAAATAAGTGCCACCCTTATAACATTGTATTTTATTCTCGTCTGTGTATGAGTCAAAGTGACATTTCGATACTTAAACATCCTTATGTATGCACTATTCAACCTCCAAACGCGTTTAGCTTCTAATGCCTCTTTTCAACGTTGCATAAGTTTTATGAATAACATTTTTGCGTTTAGTTGAATTTTAAGGAGTGAATAGTTCTATGCACTCGCTATGATGCATTTATAAATTCGGCTGCATGATTTTAATTATTTTTGCACAATTTCTTTATGATATTATTATTCCTATTATCACTATTGCAATAAATGCAACTTCCATAAATAAATTGGCCACTGGAACTTCTTTAAAATCAATTACTTTAAACCACTACTAAAAAAACACGTCTGCACAGATCAAAATCACTCAAATATATACTACATATTTACGACGAATTCACGACAATTTGGTTATCCAATTATTGGATTCTTAAAATTTTGAAGTGGTAATGCTAACTTGACACGCATATAAAAAACCTTGTTTCTTAATAAACTCAAGCTGAACACGCCTATAACAGTGAAAGTCCGTGAAAACTGTCAAAATGACATATGGAGGTAGTATGATACTAAAAAAATAAGTTTTAAGTTTGATTACATGTTAAAAAGACATTAGGTACAATGCTAACTCGTTTAAAATTTAAAAATCCTCTATTTAACCTAGCATCATAATAAAATGCTTTAACATCGTATTAAATCTTCTTATTTCAATTTTTTTACTAAAAAGTTTTGATTTGTATCACTTTCCTTTTCAAGCGACGATATTTATTTTTGAAGGATAATTTTTGTTCTTCATCTGAATGTTAGGCTAAATTTCTCAGTTTTGCTGTCAAATACTAAGAAAAAAGAGATTTAGATTCGCTTACTGAAAATCTGACGGGAAACGATTTTTTGTGATATCTTATTTTTTCTAAACTGATTGTTAAAAAAAATTACAAATATCTTTTTTTAGTATCATCTTTGTATATAGAACCTATAGTACTACCACGAGACTGATTTTTTCTTCTTTATATGTGGCCGTTACGCGGCGCTGGGCTCGTCGATTAGTTGGCAGTGGAGACTTGAGACAGAAGGAAAAAGTAAGAATTAAAAGAAAAAAATAGAAGGAGAGGGTTGTATTTAATTGTTCTGACAACAATAAGGGGAGGAAAGGAGATAACTAAATCAGACATTTTTTGCCATGACAACGACCAGAATATAGGAGAAAAAACGCTATATGTTTACATTTGTATGTAGGTATTCTATCGTTTATTATTTTTTACAAGGAAAACTTATTGAGTAGGTAGGTAATTATTTGAATGTATAAGAATTAATTTTTTTTCTATTGCCAGGCTATAGGCGTATGTTTATATCAAATTACTTTATGATTTTATTTTTCAGCACAATTTGAATTTGGTTTTTAAATTTTCAGTTTTGATTTTCAAAGCAACGTTGTTAAATTTCACTATAGCTTAGTGGAATACAACGTTGCTACATTTTGAATTATGGTTCATAGGCAGGTATACCCAATTTTCAAGTATAGTAGGTACATAGGTATAGCTTCATATATTTAATAGATTTTTGGTAGGCTTTTTTCACAGTAGGTATTTTATTATGTTTGTTATTCAAAAAGAAGATAGGTAATTGGAATTTTGAATAACAAAATTAATAATAATTATGTAGGTATTCGGTAGGTAGGTATAATTTGTGTTTTAAAGCTTAGGTAGGTATGAAGGTATCGGTATAGGTACATTATGTAAATATCAATGTAGGGATGTAGGTGGGTGGGTGGGTGTGTATGCACAGGGTGGTACCTATTAAAACATTTAATTTTTAAACATTTGAAAGAAATGTAGATAGGTACCTAACCTACATACATGTATATGAATGTATTTGGTACGTAGGTAGGTATGTACAAAAATTTAAAATATTAACCAACCACCCACCTATTAAAAATTATTTTTCGAACCAAATCAAATACCTTATAGGTACCTACAACCTACCTAGCTCTCTTTTTGGAAAAAAAATACAACCTAGGTATCTACCTATTTATGGGTAAAAAAGGTACCTTTCTGTCCAAAAAAAATATTTTGTAGGTAGGTACTTGACTAATTATACAATTGAGACAAAAATTAAAAAAATTAATTTTTTTTAAGTAGGTACCTATTTATGTATGTACATATGTAGGTATTGAGACTGAAAAAAAAAAATGAAATGAAAATAGGAATACATATAGCCAATTTAGCAAGATTTGAAAAAATCAATGTTTTTTTTGGAAAAAAATTGCTTTCATCAGCAGACAATTTTTCAAAAATTTAAAAAAAAAACAAAAATTTGGTGTTTTAATTTAAAAAAAAAAACAATTGCAATGCTCCTTAAAATTATTTTTTTAAAAAATTAAGGAAATTATTTCGAAAAAAATTAGTTTTTTTGAATACAAATAATTTTGAAAAATTAAAAAAAGACAAAACTTTGGTGTTTATTTAAATAAAAACAATTTCAATACTCCTAAAAACTATTTTTTTAAATAAAATTAAGTTAAAAAGAGTTTTTGTGAGCATAAATAAAATTTATTATTTCAAAATGAACTCTTAAACTTATTCGCAAGCAAATAATCCCACTCAAATACCCACTTAGTCTTTTAAGAAACAAACCAACCTATGTATATCCCCAATTTTACTAGAAAAAAAGGTCAAACTTATAAGAAAAAGTAAGACATGATTACCACATTTGTTAATTGTTTAGCATTCCAAACCGATTTCTTAAAAAATTTAACTTAATTAAGTATTTCCGAAGCCGAATGCAGAAAAATAAGTGTTTTGTTTTAACTTTCCAGAACATTGATAATTAATTTTCAAGAAAAAACACATTGAGGGTATTCATGCAACGGTGGAAAACCCGGATAAACCTCAGAAACCAGATAATTTTATTTCCGCAGAAACGAACTGTCAAAATTTGTATTGGAATATTTTTCTGCAGATCTGATAAATTTATCTCATCAATTTGATGCGGAAAGCGTAAAGATAAACCTGATAAATTTAGAAATGTCATTTGTGGTGTGTTTGATGTGACATTTCACATGTATTTCTAACGGGTGTTCATACAAACGTCCTGCGGAAAGTTATATTTTCTGCAAAGCGGAAATTTATTTCTTTGCATGAATACCCTTAGTAATTTTAATTTAATTAGGATACTTTTCTCTTCTTAAAGTCTAAACTATAAATTTGTCTGAATAAAAACCTAAGGCCACATGAATTTAAAAATTAAATGAAAAACTACACGTAATATATTCATCAGATGATATTCAGGTATGATGGTAAACCTAAAACTTCTCAAGTTTCAGCTCAAACGGATTATTTTTTCTTCAGTTTTTAACTAATTTTTATATTTCGATGTTCAGCTCAATTTATAGAAAAGTTTAAACAAATTATTTACGTGAACTTCTGATTCATCAACAATTGCATTGTCTAAGTTTCAGCTCAATCTGATGGTTAGTTTTTGAATTTTACAACATAACGAACAATCATCTGTCAATACCTTTCCATATATACCTACCTAGATACTAACCTGATTTAACCTGATATCACAAAAAAACCTTAAATAGAGCCTTTCTAATATATTTATACCTATGTATTTACTTAACTTAAATCTCAACGGAAAACCTACCCACAAAGGCGTATAACATCCTTCGCCATACAATTCAGTCAAAAAGCATTCATTTACAACAACATTATTATTCTTAGTGGTAACCGAGTTTGAATAATTTGCATGCATATTATACATTTCCTCTATTCCCACACTACGTCACAGGCAAAAGGCAAAAGCCAAAAAATCAAGCCTTCGTTTGAACAATATTTATTTTCGTTCTTCCTATACCCAAAAAACAAACAAAAAAAAACATTTTCCCCTTTCTATAAAAAATGATAAAAGCAAAAACAACCCCTTCCTCTGCAAAAAAACCAAATCCCATTCATAAAACAAAAATCACAAAATTGTTACTTCCTGCCTCCCTCTAACTTTCATAAATTTAGTGGGCTCTCATTTTTGTATTAAAAAACTATTCTCCTTTGTTGGAGAATAAAAAAGCCTCCACTTTCCTTTGCAACAATTGTTAGCAACATTAGCTTTATGTGTGGCCGTATGGTAGCGCGTCGGTCGTTCGTCATCATGATAGTACTATAGATTATATATACAAAGGTATCATTAAGTTACACATTAATAAAAGCTCCTATTGTGAACATACCTTAAATTCAAAATTCAAATATTTCCATCTAGATGACTGAATTCTTTTTATTTCTGTTAAATGGGGAATCCCCTTGTGTAGCATACGCACTGTAGCATACGCTATTAATATATTTTTTTACGTCTTCTGTATTCATTCCTAATTGAAATAACTTAAAATTACTTCTGTCGGTTGTTTAGTTATATTATTCTAGTAAAAGTTATTAGTTGAAATGTTGAGTTGCAGGTACATAACGTTCTTTTACAATTGCAGTCAAAAATTCGTTTTGATTTCACAAAATTCTAACTACATATCTTCTTCGGTTTGTTTTCGTTTTTAAATCTTGGTGCAAGTGTATGGAAAATTAAATGTTTCTTCCAGTGATATACCTTAAGGTTGTACTTAAATGGGCAAGAAGGGATACAAAGGCCGAGTCATAAATTAAAATCATGTGTTAGTCCATAGAGTACCTATATTACCTCATTGTATATAAACTCTATAGTACTCTCATGGAACAGAATTTTTTGCTTCAAATCCGTCGCCTAAGGTGGCGTTGAAGATGACAAAATTCACGTTTGCAGACTGAGAGCAGAGGTAGGATAGGAAACGAGAACAAGAAGCGAGAAAGAGAGGAATGTATTATTTGCAATTCGTATATTAATAAAGGGAGTGAGAGAGATAATTAAATCAGCTGGCAACGACAATAAGAAGGAGAAAATTAAATTTTGTTGTCTAGACTTATTCAACGGTTTTGACGTTTTTATTTTTGTTATTCAAAAGGAGAAAATTGGAATTTTGAATAACAAAAATAATAATTATTTATGTAGGTAAGGTAGGTAGGTATAATCCTTTTTTTTAACTTTTAGGTAGGTACATATGTAGGTGGGTACATAAATATTAATGTAGGGATGGAGGTACGTGGGTGGGGATCCACAGGGTGGTACCGATTAAGATATTGGGGCATATTCACAGTCACTTTTGAACACCAGTTTATCTTAGACCTGGGCTTATCCTATCTAAATAACATTGAATAAGCCCCAGTATAAGAAAAACTGGAGTTTAAAAGTGACTATGAATATGCGCCATTGAGTTTTTTTTTAATTTTTTTTCAAAAAATTTTGTTTGTTTAACTTTTAGGTAGGTAGAATAAATACTAATGTAGGGATGCAGGTACCTACATAGGTAGGTTTTTATCGCAGGTAGGTATTTTATTATTTTTGTTATTCAAAAGGAAGAAAATTGGAGTTTTGAATAACAAAAATAATAATTATGTAGGTACCTATTAGGTAGGTTGGTATAATCATTTTTATATTTTTTTTTTTTAGTTTTTAGGTAGGTAGTAGGTTCATAAATATTAATGTAGGTATACCTATGTAGGTTCGTGGGTATGAACAGGGTGGTATACCTACCTATTAAGATATTGAATTTTTAAACATTTAATAAAAATATAGCTAGGTACCTACATATGTATGTTTTTGGCAGGTAGGTTTGTCAGTTTTAAATATTAACTAGGTACCTACCCACCCATGCACCTATCAAAGATTATTTTCAAAGAAAATCAAATAGGTACCTTATACATACATACCTACCTACCTATCTTTCTTTTTTGAAAAAAATAGTAGGTACCTATCTATCTATTGGTATGTAGGTACCTTCGTAAGTTATAGAAAAAATTAAAAAGAAATTTGGTTCACAGAGGTACTAATGCACCTAGGTACCTATACAATTTTGAAAATAATTTAAAAACTAAATTGAATGATTTTTTTTTTCGAAAAAATAGCAATTTAGCAAAACTTGAAAAAATGAAATGCTTGTTATTTCGAAAAAAGTTTGCTTTCATCAGCAGACAATTTTCAAAAATTAAAAAAATAGTTTACCAATTTTGCAAATCGATTGAAATACACTTAAAAACTATTTTCAAAAAAAATTAAGCTAATTATTTCGAAAAAAATAGTTTTCATGAATTTAGACAATTTTGAAAAATTTGAAACAAATGAAAAATTTGGTGTTTTGTTTGAAAAAATAATTGCAATACTCCCAAAAACTATTTTTTTCGAAAAAATAAAGCAAATTATTTTGAAAAATTAGTTTTCATGAATACAGACAATTTTGAAAAATCAGAAATAAATCAAAAATTTGGTGTTTTGTTTGAAAAAATAATTGCAATACTCCTAAAAACTATTTTTTCAAGAAAATTATGCAAATTATTTCGAAAAAAAATTAGTTTTTATGATCATAAAATAAAAAATTATAATCTCAAAATGACTTGTACCACAAAAAACGGTTAAACTTATACAAAAAGTATGACATGATAACCACCCCAAGTAACATCGTTAGAGCTATTTGAAGCAAAACTGTTTTTCAACAAATCGAAAGCTATAGCTCTGTAAGAGATTATTTCACAGCTCCCTACATTGAATTTGAAAATAATGCTCTATAATTGAAAATTTACAACACTTTCAGCTCTATTAAATTTACGACGCTTACAGATTTAAAAATATGCTCCTTAACTCAGTTTATAAGATCTTGAAACGAGCAAACTCTCAATATCAGCATACTTAGGGACATTGTAGAGCTGCTTACAACACATGCGTAAAATACTAACGCATGTTCTTTCGAAATGTCAAAAATAGCATTAACAGAGCTACACTGAAAGCGGCTTTAGAGTGGAATTACTAATATTCTCACACAACTAATGTGGTGTCATCAACAGAGCTACAATAAAGCAAATATAGAGCCGAATAAATACTAATCCTCTTTTAAAACGATGCTAGGTACCACTTATATTAAAGGGTGTTACAAACTAGAATACAAACAAAAATTATTTCAACTGGAAAACTTACAATAGTTGAAAATTAATTAATTCCCTTATCTTTGTTAACTTAAGATTCGAATAAGACATGGAATTCACAATTTTTTTTATTAAAATAAATTAACTATGCTGTTTCCTAAAAAAATTAAATCATAAATAAATAAAATAATTAAGGCGCTTACAAAACCATATAAACTTCAATGGCAAGTACTCTTTGAACTAAAAGTTATTTCTGTAATTTAGATTTTCTATAATTTAGATTTACATAACATTCTCTAACTTTCAATTCCCAAAACACCCTATTTTCTACAAAGCCCTGAACGAAAAATTGTTTCATTGCTGCAAATAGCTCTACAATAACAGAACAAAACACTCAAAGCGATAGTGCAGCTCCATTGAAGAGAAATTCCGTCCATATTAAAAAACATGGCGACATAAATGAAAATTATTTGATTTATTTGTCTTCTTTCATTTTAATACATTTAAAATCTTCGCTTTCAATATAAAACACAATATCTGTTGCAATGTAAAAAAAATATTTTATTTCGTGCTTCGAAATATTTATTAAACAAATTTTTACATTTTTCAACTTATTTTTTTTTCATATTTCACAGCGTAATATATAAATTTTGGAAGGCGCGTTATAATTTTGCGAAGTACCTCCAAAACATTTATGAAAAAACTAAGCGCGCACTTAAAATTCACTGGCATTAAACCGAAAAATATTAATTAGATACATTATTTTACCAATAGGAATAAATATTAACTAGCTTTTTGACTTCACAATAAATGAAGTTTACGCTTCCTACCATTACAAACATATAACTATTATATTTATTTATCATTTGAATTTCACAAACTAATACAAACAAAAAGCTGTCAAAAGTGCTCCTTTTAGGATTTCATATGAACATACTTAAGAGCTTCAAAGCCACCATAGTCACTGATAACAAGCTGATTACGAGCTAAAATGTGCTCTCAAACTCAATGATTTAGCTGTGAGCAAGCCCTACAATTGCTCTAAGGGTGCATCTAGAGCTCTTTCTTAAATAAACGAGCTTTAAGATTAGCTCTGGAAGCGCTGTTAAAGCATTTAAACAGCTAAAATTGTTTCTTGGGACATTTGTTAATTGTTTAACAAAATTTGTTAATAAGTTTGTCAGATTTTTGTTTAAAAATAAAAACAGTAAAAGTTAATTAAAAATTTTGTAATTTAACCAAAAAACAAAGTTATGCATGTATAGAGATTAGGCAGTGACTCGCATTTACCATTAGTGGCCAATTTTCTATAAAAAAAATGACTTGAAATAAAAAAAGTCTAAAGAATCGTGTACTTTCTGGATAAAAAATTGCAATCTGTCGAATTACAATATTGAAAAGTACACTTAAAAAACAAAAATTCATTTATTATGAAACTTAAATGTTTTTTATTAAAACTAGTTCTTGCAAGATACAAATACAAATCAAAGTATCCAAAAGCCATTTTCAATTTTTTTTGTTCTTTGAATTTTGAAAAAAAGTTAATAAAGCATTTCATACTGATTTCTTAAAAAATTGATCTTAATTTTGTATTCATAACTTGGTTTATAGCATTTTTTTATTAAATTAAAGTCGAATGCAGCAAAACTAATTATCTTGTCTTAACTTTTCAAAAAATTGAAAGTTCATTTTTCTTAAAAAAAACCACACGAATTGTTTTTAATGACGATATTTTTATTCTATAAAGTCTAAACTATAAATTTGGCTTAAAAAAATACGTAGAGCCATATGAATTCAACAATTAAATTAAAAACTGCACGGAATAAATTCATCAGATGATAGGCAGGTATGATGGTAAATTTAAAAGCATTTCAAGTTTCAGCTCAATTGGATGATTATTTCTTTTTGTATACCTATTTTGGTTTTATATTTTATCGAAAACTCAAAGAAAGTTATTTACGTGTACTTCTGACTCAACAATATCTACATTGTGCAAGCTTCAGCTCAATCGGATGGGTAGTTTTTGAATACAACGACATAAACAAACGATCATCTGTATATACCTCCCTACATAGTACATACCTACATACATATAAAGGCAAAAATAAATACCTCTACCCATTTAAAACTAATGTAGGGCATCTTACTTGACTTCACAAAAAATCTACAATGAGAGCCATTCTTATAAATTTATGTTTCTATTTAAATACCTATATTTAAATTGCAACGAAAAACCTACCTACAAAAACTAAAAACATCCTTCGATATAATTCAGTTAAAATGTACTTATTTAAAACAAAATTATTTTTCCTAGTGGTAACCCCGTTCGTATAATTTGCATGCAAATTGAAAAAGTGCGCTGATCTCAAACAACGTCACATAAAGGGAAAACATTTGCATGCACATTATACATGTTCTCTATTCCCATCTACGTCACGGCAAGGCAAAAAAATCCAACCTTCTTTCGAACAATATTTATTTTCGTTCTTTCTCTACCTACGAAAACAAAAAAAAACACGTTTCCCCCTTTGTAAAAGAAATGATAAACACAAAATAGGTTTTTTCCTGTCTCCCTTGAACTGCCATACATTTTGTATAAGTTCTTCTCAATCTTCATTGTTCTTTTAACCTACATTATTTTTTGCTCTTCCTCTTATATCCTACTCTTAAATCTGCACACTGAAGTCTGCACTTCCCTCCTCAAAATAACGAAAAACGGTTGCCCAGGCGGCGCTGCGTTCGTTCCTCTTCATAATAGTACTATAATAATATATATACAATGATTACCTAGAGAACCGACCGGTACCCCTCTTGCCTTAAACACCCGCAAATTTTATTTGAGGTGAGTAAGTGAAAACTCTTTTTTTCACGCAAAGAAAACGGAATAACGATTTACGAATTTTCTTATGGAACGTACGATCGCTCTATAGAGCTCGAGCTGCTCAGCAGCTAGCCGATGCCCTGTCAAAATATAAAGCTGACATAACAGCACTTCAAGAAATAAGATGGACAGGGAATGGTGTTCTACAGAAGAAAGATTATGACTTATACTACAGCTGTCATACAAAACACCATGTGCTCGGGGTAGGCTTCCTAGTCGGCGAAAAAATGAAGTCTGCCATCATCGGCTTTAACGCTATAAGCGAAAGGCTATGCACCCTTCGCGTGCGAGGCAAATTTAAGAACATCAGCCTCATTAACGTTCACGGACCTACGGAGGAGTCCTCAGACGAAGAAAAAGAGACTTACTACGAACAAGTCGAGAGGGCCCTCAATGCCTGTCCAAGGTATGACGTAAAAATCATCCTTGGGGATTTGAATGCAAAAATAGGTCGGGAGCCGGTATTCAGGCATTACGCAGGCACCCATAGTTTGCATGAGAACACTAATGACAATGGACTTCGAGTCTTAGAATTGGCAGCATCGAAAAACATGGTCGTTGCGAGTACCAGGTTCCCGCGTAAAGATATCTACAAAGCCACCTGGGTATCACCTGATGGAGTCACTCGTAACCAAATTGACCACGTGTTGATAGACCGTCGCCACTACTCGAACTTGATGACGGTACGAACGTACCGAGGTGCCAATATCGACTCGGATCACTATCTTGTTGGTAGGGTTTTCCGAGGGCGGATTGCCTTGCGAAGACGTATTGCATCCGCCGATCAGGTTCGAATCAACACGGCTGCTCTGCGCAATGAAAACACCAGTAACACCTTTGGTAATGCGTTAGGACTCGCCCTAGAACTGGGTAGAGTAAGTCCTGGAGCCAGTTTGCTGGGCGTAGATGAGAAGTGGACACGCCTTAAGAATACTGTCATTAGTACTGCCAACTCCATCTTAGGCAGCAGTCGTAGAAATCGGAACGACTGGTTTGATGATGAATGCAAGCTAGCGACTGAACGTAAGAATGTTGCGTACCGAGCAATGCAACAATCTCATAGAACGCGGGCACGCGAAGACGAATATAAAGAGCTCAGAAGAATTGAAAAACGGCTTCACAGACAGAAAAAATCAGCCTGGGAGAAGAACATAATCTGTGAAATATAGAAAAGCCGAGAGCGAGGTCCGCACCAGGCGCGGAAGTTCTACCAATCCGTCCGAAACATGACGCAGTACACACCACGCTGCACATACTGCAAGGACGGAGAGGGAAATCTGATCACCGATCCTCAAAGCATACTGGAGCGATGGGAAGTGTACTTCAATGAATTGCTAAATGGTCAGCTCACTGCAGAAGTGGAGGCTCCACTACTTCAAGAAGAGTACCCTATGTTGCCGCCACCAAGCATAGAAGAGGTTGAGAAGGCTATAGGCCGGCTAAAGAAAAACAAAGCCCCGGGAGCCGATGGTATACCAGCCGAACTATTTCAACACGGTGGGCCAGCTTTACGTCAAGCAATTCATGAGATTATAGTGCACGTGTGGGAGCATGAAGAAATTCCAGAAGACTGGCGAAAAGGTATCATTTGCCCCATACATAAGAAGGGAGATGTCACAACGTGCAGCAATTATAGAGGTATCACGTTGTTGAGTACCGCCTATAAGATACTCTCCTCTATCCTACAAGACCGGATAACCCCATACGCTAAAACCATCATCGGACAATATCAGTGCGGTTTCATTCCAGGCAAATCAACAACTGATCAGATCTTTACCCTTAGGCAGGCGATGGAAAAATGTCTAGAATTTAACATCCCAACATACCACCTGTTTATAGACTTTAAGGCCGCCTACGATAGCATAGCCAGGGTAGAACTTTACAAAGCCATGAGAGAATTCGGCATCCCAAATAAATTGACACGACTATGTAGGTTGACCATGACCAACGTAACAAGCCAAGTAAAAATAGCCGGATTGCTATCCAAACCAATCAACATCTTTAATGGACTCCGACAAGGGGATGGTTTGGCCTGCCCCCTCTTCAACCTGGCGTTGGAGAAAGCAATCCGTGACTCTGGCACGGCAACAAGAGGGACCATCGTCAACAGGTCCAGCCAGATACTGGCTTACGCAGACGACATCGACATCATCGGAAGAACTGAGCAAGCTGTACATGATTCCTTCATCCAGATCGAGCAGGCGGCACAAAATCTGGGGCTGCACATTAGTGAAGGTAAAACAAAGTACATGGTGGCGTCGAATGCGAGAGGAACAGTTGGTCAAACAATCAAGGTAGCGGAGCACGAATTTGAAGTGGTGCAATCCTTTAAATACCTTGGGTCAATAGTAGCAGCCGATAACAATATAGAAGAAGAAATACGCGGGCGGCTTCTCAAATCCAACAGAGCCTACTATAGTCTGTCAAAGCTCTTCAAATCCAGAAATCTCACCATAACTTCAAAACTGCTGCTGTACAGGACCATGGTCCTGCCAGTACTCACATATGGATCCGAGACTTGGGTGCTTAGCAAAAGGCACTCCGACCTCTTAGCCGCGTTCGAGAGAAAAGTCTTAAGGAGAATTGTTGGCCCCATATGTGAGGAAGGACGATTCCGGAGACGGTACAATCATGAATTGTACGCAATCTACCTTGAAGCAGATATCGTGACAAAAATTAAGCTCGGTAGACTCCGGTGGGCAGGGCACCTAGCTCGCATGAGCGAAGAGGAACCTGCTCGGAAAGTTCTTTGTGGTACATTCTATGGTAGACGACAGCGTGGTAGACCATGCTTGCGCTGGAGAGATGGCGTAGACCAGGACGCCCGGAGCCTTGGGGTGCGCAACTGGATGGCGGCGGCTCGAGACCGGGATGGGTGGAGAGACTTGTTGAAGGAGGCCAGGACCGGACCCCGGTTGTCGAGCCGACGATGATGAAGTGAAAACTCTCTTAGTTTACTCTTTTTTCCTTATCCGTGAATCCGTGTGAATGGTGGATATAAAAACAAATTGGCGCATTAGTTCAAAAAGGTATGTGTCTACGGTTTAATTGTGAACAAAGTGGTGGCATTAGCTCAAAAAGGTACGTGTCTACGATTTGCACACCTAAAGGTACGTGTCTACGATTTGCACACCTAAATCGTAGACACGTACCTTTTTGAGCTAAGAAACTAGAGTGCGCTTCCAATTTTCGGTAGGTGTTTTTGTTTTTTTTTTAAACATAAATATTCAAAAATATTATTTAATTTATTACCCGGGAGCAACAATGACCGATATTCTTCATAGTTTAGGTTGACAAAAGGTTAAAAAAAGAAATTTGACTACGAAATTAATAAATTTCTCAATTTTTGAATTTAACGGATTTTTTTTTTGAATCCCTGGGCGGTCTTATCCACCTTATTGAGCACTTTGAGCAATTTGAGCGAAGTCCTTACAATTGAAGCCATGTTGGTTCGGTCCCATTTAAAATGCATTGGACAACTACCCCATAAAAAACTTAATGGGCATTTTCCTCTCAGTACAGCTTGTAGGGTGGAAGAGAACGACCGCCTAAGTCGGTTCTCTAGGTAATATAGGTACTCTATGGTGGATACTTTATAAAGATTCCTGATCCTACCGCCTCGTTCTTCTCTTCTTCGACTAACACATAGAGTACCTATATTACCTAGAGAACCGACTTAGGCGGTCGTTCTCTTCCACCCTACAAGCTGTACTGAGAGGAAAATGCCCATTAAGTTTTGTATGGGGTTGTTGTCCAATGCATTTTAAATGGGACCGAACCAACATGGCTTCAATTGAAAGGACTTCGCTCAAATTGCTTAAAGTGCTCAATAAGGTGGATAAGACCGCCCAGGGATTCAAAAAAAAATCCGTTAAATTCAAAAATTGAGAAATTTATTAATTTCGTAGTCAAATTTCTTTTTTTAACCTTTTGTCAACCTTAACTATGAAGAATATCGGTCATTGTTGCTCCCGGGTAATAAATTAAATAATATTTTTGAATATTTATGTTTAAAAAAAAAACAAAAACACCTACCGAAAATTGGAAGCGCACTCTAGTTTCTTACCTCAAAAAGGTACGTGTCTACGATTTAGGTGTGCAAATCGTAGACACGTACCTTTTTGAGCTAATGCCACCACTTTGTTCACAATTAAACCGTAGACACCTACCTTTTTGAACTAATGCGCCAATTTGTTTTTATATCCACCATTCACACGGATTCACGGATAAGGAAAAAAGAGTAAACTAAGAGAGTTTTCTCAAATAAAATTTGCGGGTGTTTAAGGCAAGAGGGCTACCGGTCGGTTCTCTAGGTAATATAGGTACTCTATGATTAAACCGTAGACACGTACCTTTTTGAACTAATGCGCCAATTTGTTTTTATATCCACCATTCACACGGATTCACGGATAAGGAAAAAAGAGTAAACTAAGAGAGTTTTCACTAACTCACCTCAAATAAAATTTGCGGGTGTTTAAGGCAAGAGGGGTACCGGTCGGTTCTCTAGGTAATATAGGTACTCTATGGTATCCACCATAGAGTACCTATATTACCTAGAGAACCGACTTAGGCGGTCGTCCTCTTCCACCCTACAAGCTGTACTGAGAGGAAAAACTCCATTAATTTGTGTATGTAGTTGTTGTCCCATGCATTTTAAATGGGGCCGAACCAACTTCGCTTCAATTTAAAGGAGTTCGCTCAATTTTCTCAGTTTGCTCAATAACATAGAGTACCTATATTACCTAGAGAACCGACCGGTACCCCTCTTGCCTTAAACACCCGCAAATTTTATTTGAGGTGAGTAAGTGAAAACTCTCTTAGTTTACTCTTTTTTCCTTATCCGTGAATCCGTGTGAATGGTGGATATAAAAACAAATTGGCGCATTAGTTCAAAAAGGTACGTGTCTACGGTTTAATTGTGAACAAAGTGGTGGCATTAGCTCAAAAAGGTACGTGTCTACGATTTGCACACCTAAATCGTAGACACGTACCTTTTTGAGCTAAGAAACTAGAGTGCGCTTCCAATTTTCGGTAGGTGTTTTTGTTTTTTTTTTTTAAACATAAATATTCAAAAATATTATTTAATTTATTACCCGGGAGCAACAATGACCGATATTCTTCATAGTTTAGGTTGACAAAAGGTTAAAAAAAGAAATTTGACTACGAAATTAATAAATTTCTCAATTTTTGAATTTAACGGATTTTTTTTTTGAATCCCTGGGCGGTCTTATCCACCTTATTGAGCACTTTGAGCAATTTGAGCGAAGTCCTTTCAATTGAAGCCATGTTGGTTCGGTCCCATTTAAAATGCATTGGACAACAACCCCATACAAAACTTAATGGGCATTTTCCTCTCAGTACAGCTTGTAGGGTGGAAGAGAACGACCGCCTAAGTCGGTTCTCTAGGTAATATAGGTACTCTATGCTCAATAAGGTGAATAAGACCGCCCGGGTATTTAAAACAAAAATCAGTTAAATTCAAAAATTGAGAAATTTATTAATTTCGTAGTCAAATTTCTTTTTTTAACCTTTTGTCAACCTAAACTATGAAGAATATCGGTCATTGTTGCTCCCGGGTAATAAATTGAATAATATTTTTGAATATTTATGTTTAAAAAAAAAAACACCTACCGAAAATTGGAAGCGCACTCTAGTTTCTTAGCTCAAAAAGGTACGTGTCTAGCATTTAGGTGTGCAAATCGTAGACACGCACCTTTTTGAGCTAATGCCACCACTTTGTTCACAATTAAACCGTAGACACGTACCTTTTTGAACTAATGCGCCAATTTGTTTTTATATCCACCATTCACACGGATTCACGGATAAGGAAAAAAGAGTAAACTAAGAGAGTTTTCACTTACTCACCTCAAATAAAATTTGCGGGTGTTTAAGGCAAGAGGGGTACCGGTCGGTTCTCTAGGTAATATAGGTACTCTATGGTATCCACCCTGAAGTAGATCAATAAAACTTTAAAATGTTTGCAGTGTCTTCCAAGCGGAAGTGTTTGCAGCTTCTCAGCCGCAAAATATCTTGCAACATGTGAACAATAATAATCAATGGAATGGAATATTGTTACCTTCACAGACAGTCAGGTGGCAGTTAACACCATTTCCTCACTCTTCAAAAAGTTTAAACTGGTGGAGGTACAATTCAATAGAGTTTCCTCAAGGCCGCAAACTACAGTTGGTGAATTTCATGACTGGCCGGATATTCCTAAAAAAAAACAGGCTACTTGGTTAAGATAAACAGGTCTCAACTTTTGGAACCTATTGGTTGGAAATCATAACGGGTAAAACTCAATGGGAACCCACCTTGAGCAGAGAGAGTCAGGATGAAGAGAAGAAATAGGGCTCATCTCACTTTCTTTGTGAACGCCCCAAACCAGCCTAGACTAGAAAACCATCGAAGAGTACTTTTTTGCCGAACTGGGCGATGTCCAATTCCAATGTCTCGTTTTCAAAGAACATCATAAAAGTCATCAAGAATTCAGGATGGTTCACGGGGGCACTACATATCTAAATTTCAATCTGTGAGAAATATTTATTTATTGAAAATTTGTTTTTGTTTATAGATATTTCCACCAAAGTAAATGCCTAAATATTGTGTTTCCAAGCTCTTATTTTCCAAGTCACCCACCAAATTCTTCTTAAAATTTAAGCAAAACATTTTTAACAGTATTTCTACAAATTCTATTTCAGATATCCAAATCGGAGTCTTTTGACAACGAATGGGAAGTGATCTCAGTCAACTTAAAAAATCTAAATTCCGAATTCTCAAATGTTCGACTTCGTCTCAAATCAGTTTTAAATAGAACTCGGGAATTCATGAATAGCTCGCCATTAATAGCGTATCAACAGGAGGTTGATTTTCATGTGTAAGTTTATTTTATGAACATTTTTTTTTTTGTTTCGTTCTGATATTCTACTACATATATAGAATTTTATATTTCTTTTAGTAAAAAATGTCAATCTGTATTCGAAGAAGTTCGTGGTAAATCTCGATTCATCAGCCCTGAAGAAATTCGATCTCAAGTTTGTGACTTTCTAAAAGTTCGCAAAGATTTCTTTGATAATACAAGCAGATATTTGCGAAAGAATGTGAATGGCAAAAGCAAACCAATGGACACAATTATTGAAATTTATCTCGAATTTCAAACAATAATTAAAATTGTGTTTGAAAATCATTCGGTGTGGAATGATTATAAAATTAAGATGACTGAGAAAACTAAAGAATTTCTTTTGAAATTTGGAGAACAATTCTATAACCAAGGGAGAAATAATAAATCTCCAGTTGATAAACTCATCGAGAATATGGACACACTTGATATTGACAGTGAAGAATGTCCTGCAAATTTGATAGAGAATAATGATGACAGCGTATTAGAGTTACCAACTGATGGTTTGATCAAGGATACAAGGCTTTTAACGCAAGCGTGAGTATGCTTTTATAATTTTAACTTTAAAAAGTGATGTTAAAAATTTGTAATCCCCAGTAATTTTACCATCCATAAATCTAATAGAGAAAAATTCTATAAATTAGGTTCGTTTCGAAATCGCCATTGAACTGAAAATGTTATGGACTCTAATATAGAAATACAGTCGACTCCGCTTATTTGCACACACAAAAAATGCAGAAAATTTGTTGCAATTAAGCGGAGTTTTCATACAAACGAACTTGGGATATATGCAACTTAGTTGCACTTAACAAAACTTCGTATAATGGCAACGTTTTTCGCCTTTAAGCGATGTGATGTTAAATATTTCCAAAGATAAAAAAATAAAACATAAATAACCTCGAACAACACACAAATCAACTTTTAATAGTTGTGATAAATGAAAGTATTGGAACGATGAGAATGGAATTAAACTTAAACCGTCATTTTTTAGGAGTGTTCAAACTTAAAAAATTTATGGATGCGTTCAGTGTTTCACTTAAGGGGAGTTGTTGCAGAACAGAATAATTATTTGGGGGAAAGGAAATTGTTTCAATTAAATTGAGTTTTCAAACAAGCGAAAGTGCAATTATCCGTACTAATTTGTATCTGTGCTCTGAAAAAAAAACGTGATAAATTTCGTGTTGCACATAACCGAAAGTTTCATTTCAGCGGTGTGCAAATAGGTGGAATCGACTGTACTTGAAAATTGGGTAAACTTGATATTGATACCTATAAGATGATAGTGACTCCAATTCTTGCATCTAAGCAAGTTAGCATGACAACTTACGAAAAAGTAACTTCTGACTAAAACACTTATTTACTTTTTGGTCAAAAATGACTTTTATGAATATAACAGATTGTCCCAAATAACTGCCCTAAATTTGCCGTGAAAACAATAACTTTGCCGCTCTATTGGTTCTCTTACAAAGAGTACATATAAAGTTAGCATGACACTTTTTGTTATTTTTGGTCCAAAATATCTTTTGAGTAGGTATACCAGATTCCAGATGTTCGAAATTATTTGCCATACACTTGCCGTGAAAACAAGCAAAATTGGTGCATTATTGGTACTCTTCTCATGATTGCATTTCTGTTTTGCGAGAAAATCTGGTGATCCATACCACCAATCCACCATATTTAGGAAAAAGATCGTAATAGCCAGGAGTCAGAAATTGAATAAGTGGCACATTTGGAACCTTTGTTTAAAACATAAACTTCAAATAGTATAAAATCACAGAGGAAAATTTCTTTGCAAATTGCATTAATTAGGTTCGCTTTACCTACTAACCAGAAAAGTCGGAAGTTCAGTTTCCTAAGTAATTACCAAAATATTACTGGCACTTATGCTCGCAATAAAATAACATTATTTTTTATACAAAAATATCAAGGAACAGTTTTTCATAATTATCAAAATTAATTAATTTGAATTGCAAAAAGCAAAAACATTAATGTGCATTTAGAAAAAAAAAACTATTAAAATAGAGATGCGTAGCATGTTTTTCAAGTATTCCTTGTACCTAATCTTACTCTACATTTAGTAACCGTTTTTGAATTTTTTTTTTTTTACCTAAATATGGCCTTCATTTTGATATTGAAATCCTGAGATAGTACACACTATTTTTACTTGCGAATATAGGTACTATATGGCAAGTTATGTATTCGTACAAAAAATCG
Organism: Leucozona laternaria; assembly: GCA_932273885.2. NCBI lineage: Eukaryota > Metazoa > Arthropoda > Insecta > Diptera > Syrphidae > Leucozona > Leucozona laternaria. Next base: position 50,366,989 of record OW026366.1, read on the forward strand.
AACTCGAGATTTTGATCAAACTTGACATTGCGATGATAGCGAAGACGAAAACAGTGGGTCTCGCAAAAACGTCCGTCTGTCTGTCTGTCTGTCTATCTATCGGTTCGACTACAGCCTAAACGGATGGGTCGATTTTCTTTAAACTTGGTACCCAGCGTTTTTTGGACATTCCCCCCACCCGTTATTTTCTCTTTTTGTTTAGGACCAAAACTAACAGTAGCTGTCATACAAAATTTCTTGGCCAAAAAGGAAAAACTTATTTTTCTCAAATCCAGCGCTACCGAATTTGTTTTTAAGAACTCAATAAATTTAAATAGTTATAAGTTGTCGTTTAATAAAAAAATAGTTCCGAAAAATGGTTATTAATGGTACCTACCAAAGAGCCATTTTTTTTTTATTTTCGCTTTTCTCGAAAACAGATTCTTTTATGAAGAATTATTGACACATTGTAAATAATATTGTTTACCAAAATTTTCAAAAAAAATATTTGTTAGATTTTTAAAAAAGTTTAAAATTTTTTTTTTTTGAAAACTCAATATTTCAAAAACGACTCTGTCGATTTTTATTAAATTTGGTTAATAGCAGTTTTTTAACTTTATCTAGAAGATTTTTGACAAAAATTATTCTAATACCCAAAAATAACGGTGCCTCCCGTACAAATGTTTAAAATCCGTTAAGAAAAATATTTTTTTCTCAAAAACAACTCATACGATTTTGATAAAAGTTTTTTTGTGTGTTAAAATTAGTACGATCTACCATTTAAAATTTTTAAAGTTTATATTTTACGGTTATTAACAGTACCTCTCATAGAACGGTTTTATTGATTTTCGACTAGGTATCTCAATATCTGATCAACCGAATAAAATTAGATTTTTTTTATACAGAAGCTTGTAACAAATATAAATAAAAGTGGATTTTTGAAAAAAAAAATCACAAATATTTTTTGAAAATTCGATATTTCGAAACGGGTAGCAGATTTTTTTGTAAAGTTCAATTTTTAACTCAACATTAAAAAATACTTAAAATTGGCGTGCAAATTTTTTTTCTCAAAAATGTTAACGAAATTTTATATATAAAAAATTAATTATTTTTAAAACCGCTCCTACGATTTTCAAATTTTTTTTTTTCTTAAAAATTAACATTTATATAAGAAATCAAATGGTGTACATCGCGCTGGGTTAAAACAGATTTAAAGTATTCTAATCAATTTCTCTCTAATTTTGTTGATTTAAAAGAATTTACCAGTTTAAATAATATAATTTCCTTTTATGCATATTGCATTTGCAACACTAGGCTATATTGTTAATTTTTGTATACTCATATAACACCACCTGCAACTAAACTAAGATTTGGCAAATGGATAAAATATAGACTCCCATAGCTAATTCATTTCAGACTATAGAACCACAATGTGATCGCGCATAAGAGCAAGTTCGTGCGACCCAGTCGTGCATATTTATTCAAGCTGCGAAAAAAACAACCCTGTCCTAAGATTAATTCTTTGCCGATTATAAAAAAATGCAGTTAATCAATAAATTATTACACACGTGAAATTAACATTCTTGGCGAAGAAAAGGAAATAAGTTTCTTTTAAAAAATGTGTCTATCAGTCGTACAAAGTTTTAAAATATGGTTGCACTTAATTTGTACCCTTATCTAAATGCAAAAATAGCAAAGGTTCAAAATAACCAATATTGTTGTAAAGGGTTTTCCAATAAGAGGTGTTATTTTGATTTTCAAAGAAAAATGGCATTTTTTGAGATAAATGATCGGATGTTTATTTCATTATAAAGAGGAAGGTATGCCGTTAATAATGGAACACAACATCAGCCAAATGGCCGCCACGACCACTTGAATCGACGCTGGGCTGTTGGCGTAGACCTTATCTTTCACGTGGCCCAAAAGGAAGAAGTTGCAAGGTGTTAAATCACAAGATCTCGGTGGCCAATTGTGATCACCTCTTCGAGAGATAACACGGTCCGGAAACTTTTCCCGTAAAAGATCGATGGTTTCATTGCTTGTGTGGCACGTAGCGCCGTGTTGTTGAAAGTAAACGTTGTCCAGATCAATACCATCCAATTCCGGCCATAAAAAATCATTAATCATCTCTCGATAGCGCAATCCATTGACCGTAACTGTTGCTCCAGCCTCATTTTCGACAAAGTAAGGTCCAATGACCCTGCCGGACCATAAACCGCACCAAACAGTCATGCGTTGAGGATGGAGAGGCTTTTCAACAAATACTCTTGGGTTTTCCGAGCCCCAGATGCGACAGTTTTGCTTGTTGACGTAGCCTCCGAGGTGGAAATGGGCCTCATCAGTCAAGATGATTTTTCGATGAAATTCCGGATCATTTTCATGCATTCCAAGGACCCAATCAGCAAAGACACGACGTTGTTGATGATCAGCCGGCTTGAGTTCTTGTGTTAACTGAACTTTATAAGCCTTAAAATAGATAATAAAATACGGTGTAATGACGTTTGTGGAATGCCTAATTCCAAAGAACGACGAGGAATGGACAAACCTGGGTTTTCTTCAACACTTTGGGCTACAACAGCAATATTCTCAGTTGTTCTTGAGCTACGTGCACGGGTTTTATTCTTCACATCACTAACTTGTCCCAACAGCTCGAATTTGTCCACCAATTTCTGTATTGCGGTCCGACAAGGTGCTTCACGAAGACCCAAAAATGTTTTAGTTTTACGAACCGTCTCTGCCAAATTTTCACCATTTTTATAGTGAATTTTAATAATTTCAATGCGATGTTGAAGCGTGTATCGTTCCATTTTTATTAATGGCGTAGTTTCTACTTGTCAAATGTCAAAAAATGACAGCTTCAAAAGTGACAGCTACTGAAATAGCGTGCTATTCAAAATAACACCTCTTATTGGAAAACCCTTTATTATACAAGAAAAAAATTTATAGGAGATATTTCCCCCCTTGTTTAACCGGTAGAGGCAAATTTCTAAAAAAATGGCCTAGAACAGAAAAAAAAACATATTATAAAAGCACCGGTAACACTAACAATGTCATGCTATACCTTTTTGTAAGGCCAAAAATCTCTTCTCTTATTTTATTTTTTTTAATAAAGTTATTTTGAAAAATTAATTTTCAAACTAAAAATTTCTAATAATTTTTTTTTCTGTTTAAAGTCAATTTAACAAAAAAAAAACCACCCCTCATGGTTAAGGGGAGAGAATAGACCCCCATACTTTTTTTTTCTTGTCTCGACCCAACTTAGATGCTCTAGCTTTTTGTCACACCTTATGCGAATCACCCTGTATATTTATTAGAATAAGAACATGCATATATGTATATAATATTATATTAGTCGACAGACGGTTTATTTCTATGATAAATATAGACGAAAGACGAGACTTAGTACGAAGCAGTACGTGACACACCAAATCAACTGAAATTCCTGAGTAAAACCGTTCTGTGACCAAGCTGTTTTCGAGAAAATTAAAAAAAAAAACAAAATAATTCTATGGCAGCTACCCGTTCTAGATGACCTAAAACAAAAATTCGAATTTCCCCTCTAGGGAATCACATAAAAATGCTATATATGTATGTACTAAATTTGAAGCAAATTGGTCCACCCATTTAAGCTCTAGCTCAAATTATAGTTTACGTACAGACAGACGAACAGGCGTGGCGGCGCGACGCACAGGCGCCAAGACGTACAGATGCACAGACCGACAGATGGCATGACGAAACCCATTTTTTTGGACTTCTCGAACATCGTAGTGTTAGTTTTGATTACAACTTTGAAACTTTTTTCTACACAACACCAAAACTTGCCCTAAGAGCAAGTAAAAATGAAACAACATTTGTATTTTGAAAGGTACTGTCAAAGTTATTCTATTTTTTAATCTTTTTGTGTGGTAGAAACACTACATAGATTTATTTAATCTAAATTGAGATAAAACGTTGGTGTAAACATATTATAAGGGTTGTCGTACTCGTACCCCTCTTGAGTGCGCGCAAAATATACGTACTGAGACGATTAATCAACATGATTCTGACTATATTTTTCAACGGAAGAGAACAAACAAGATTTGAAGTCTGTGCTTTAGCACTTGTTTTCCTTTCTTGCGTTATAAAGTAGGTATAGAGCAAGTTTTGGAATACGCATTGTCTGCCTGTATGTATGTCTTTCTATTGTCTATACCTCTTACCTACAATCTAAAACACCGAAGCAGTTTTCTTCAAACCTGGAACGAAAAAGCTTAATGCAAGAAGTTATTTATATCGAAAACGGCTTTAACGATTCTGATAATAGGCGTGTTGTTTTGCAAGCCCCGAGGAAATTGGTTAAAACAAATTATTAAAACAGGCTTTAGTCTATGTACATGTACATGGAGTGCGTTAGACTTATTGTTTTATTTCAATTGGAAATACACTAGAATGAATTTAATCAAACCATTTTTTTATTTTGTCCGTATTGCATAACATTGGAGATTGACTTTACACCACTTTTAGTCGAAACGTAATTTGGTTTATTTCGAAAGAGGATCGTATTATTTCCTGACGAAGTACATTTTTATCTTAGTTGATCAGTTGATGTGTTACGAAACAGAATATGCCTTATTACAATGAAATTTATTCAACGATCCTTCACCAAAAACCTCAACACTCAAGATAAGGGATCATATGGGCTCTTAGTTTTTGAGGAAAATGGTCCAGCGGTCACTGTGATTTAATCACGTTACCTAACCGTTATGTAGGATTTTATATTGCTTACATTGATTGTAAGTAACGGAGCTTGGAGTAGTTTGGTTCCACAATATGGTGCCACAGCCTAGACAGCGAGGGTCGTCTAATCTCTTGCTAAGAGGTTTTGAACCCGTAATTTTTTCTTTTCAGTAGCTATCTAGATATAATCCATTGCTAATCGAGCCCTAAAACATAACATCGCGACCGAAATCTCCCAAATTCCGGACACAATTTGGCCGCCCCAGAAAACATTTAATATTTCTATCTATATGCTTCAGCGCTTGTTGTATGTTTTTTTCAGAAAAAGTTAAGCTTTAAAAATGAACCAACGCTTTGTTACAACTTCTATTGTAAATTGACAAAATTTCTATTTTTACATCTTTGCTATTGTTTAAAATGAAAATTTCTCAAGTGTAGAAATTTTATTTTTTTGTAAATTTATAATATCAATCAATTGGCTTTATCTTGTGTTTTAATTTTAAAACGAAAAACAAAACAAACAAAATATAAAAAAAAAGAAAAAGCGATTGACTATATAATTGAATTTCGTCTTTTCAGGTTAACTGCCCTTTGGAGTGCATAACTCAAGACTCAACTTTCATCAAATCTCTCAATTTCTGGTCACTCAAAATTCACAAAGCAATCATGATAATATACATTATTTTGTATCGTCGTTTTACATATACATACATAACTATTTTTTTTTTTTTACGGAAAGCAATTGTATAGAATAAGTTTAACATATTAGTCACCGAACTTCCTGACAACAAAAAAAAAAACTGCAACTATGTAAATTTGAACTACCGCACACCTGTTATCTGTGTTGAGCTCTAAATAATTTATTTCGTTGTGCATTTCCCCAAATCAGCGAAAAATCATAAATGGATTGGTCGAAAGTTTTCTTTCAATTCAAACTCTATGGCAATATCATAGTCAGTTGCACAGAGTCAAGCTATTCAATTAAAGACGATGCCTCCGCAAACACTAAAACCATACATATTTGGCATATTAATATGCTGCCTTTTTACGGAATATCTTGCTGCTTTATTGCGTGAGTAAAAAAGAATAATAAATTGTGGATTTTGATGTCACAACTAATATTGTCAATAAAAATTCTCAGCTGCAAATTTCCGCATCTGCCGACGATCTGATCCTAATCTGAATGAATGTATTAAAAACTGCGTTGAGGACTTGCGAGCAAGAATGCCAATTGGTATTCCTCAGCTCCATATACCACCACTTGAGCCGCTCCTGGTTCCAGAAGTCAAACTCGATCAAGATTCTGGAGCCATTTACTTGCATTCGACCTATAGAGACATTGAAGTGCGGGGACTATCTCAATTTGATATCGAAAATGTAATTGCAAACATTAACAACAATACGCTGATGATGCAGTTGCATTTCCCCGAAATTGCCATGAAGGCGAAGTATTCCCTTAGGGGAAAAATTATGATGATGCCACTTTTAGGCGAAGGCATTTGCATGGCGAATTTATGTAAGATTTTTCATATTTTTTTTTTTCAAAAGCGGAAATAAATGAAATTGTATTTATCTTTGTTTTATTTCAGCTGACGTGAAGGTTCTTGCAAATGTCTCAGGCAGTCGTTACTTTAAAAATGGCAGTGAACACTTGAGAATTGATGATGCCAAAATTAAATACACCATCGGAGACACAAAAGTACACTTGGATAACCTCTTTAATGGTGACAATGCCTTGGGCGAGAAAATGAATATGTTTTTAAATGAGAACTGGCGATCCGTATCCGAAGAGATCCGACCAATTATGGAGGATGCAATGGCTGAGGTATTGCGACAGACAACTGAAAAGCTATTCCAAATTTACACATATGATCAGTTGTTGCCAGAATAGAATTTTAGTAAATAATCTTTTTTTTGTTTACTATTTATGTACACATGTGACAGTTACTTTTTTTTTTGAACATTTATTTATAATATTTTTTTGTAAAGTCCATTTTACTTAATTGCTAAAGTTTCCAAATTTTCTATTTTTCAATTTAAATTTGATTTTTCTTTTCACTAAATAAAATAGAGATGAGAAAATAAAATAGAGATAAGTAGTGATAAGATGCGCTGTCTTAGAATTCGTTCTGTGAAACTTATGGCCTTTTCGATTGATAATTAGGAGCAACAATTCGATATGTGTGAACGCTTCTGGTCTCGATTCTGAAATCCAATTCACAAACAAGAACTTTATTCCGACACCAATAGAAAGGGCCATTAATCACCCCCATCACAGTTCGGAGGAAGTCGGACTTAATTGTGACTTTTCGCTTATAGTAAAAATGTCAAAGTAGAGTCTTACATCCTCCGCAGCTCTTTCGGATTCTGTTATCGGCTGGCGTCAACAGGTGCGTTCGTGTACTAGTCCGAAACTTCCCATTTCTACCATTTTGGGTCCAATTTAATTTTTTTTATATGAAAATTGACAGGTTTGGGAAGTAAATGAACAGAGGTAATATCTTTTCCTTTCTACTCGCTGTATACTTTAGGAAAAGTTTCATTCTTGCTTGCTTGCTATGCGTCGATCTGTTCGTTTATGTGCCTCTTCGTCCTTGCACCTAGATGCACATCAAGCTAGAGCGAAAGTGGATTTATAAATTTTCTACAGAGCACTTTTATGTGATTCTCTAGAGGAGGAATTCGACTTTTTGTGTTATCTCTTATAGGACGGGTAGCTGCCATACAACGATTTCGGTTTGTTTTTATTTTCTCAAAAACGACTTACGATTTTCATTTAAATTCGTACATGTAATGTCTAAGTCAATTGAAATAAAACTGCATTTAAGGTTTTAGAGAAAATAATTCCTTAATTTTGGGAATCAATGGCTTGAACGATTTCGTTATATTTTTGTTCTCCGGTTTTTATAAAAAGTCATATTTATGAATTCTGAACGATATGATGAGGATGAGATTCATTTTTGAAGGCACACTAATTCATACTTTCAGAAAAGAGGAATTTTTGATTTTTTTTGTTTTGGTAATGCTGCAATTACTTGCTGGCAGCCAAACGTATTCGTTATTACCTTCCCTGACATTAATATCGTTTGGTTTACTCTTGCTCTAAAAATCATATGACTTTTGACCCTCTATCTTTTTGAGAACTAACTACCCGGACCTATGATAAATTAATATTTTTACTCAAAGAAATATCTTTTTAAAAATTTTATTCAGTCTATTAACTACTTAAGCCTAAGGATGTATCGATTTCGAGGTTGAATGTTGACTCCCGAGTCCCTACTATGCTGATCGTCTTCTGCCTATCGTCTTCCCATAGGCATCCCGATAGCGTTGGATCTTTTTCTGCACATTTTGCATATCTTGCATTTGTTGGGATTAATTGTTTTTGTTTATGTCTGCGATGTGTGGTCTCCTTTTGGTGACTAATTAAAAATGCAAGTGGTGCAGGCAGACGGATGTGTTAACTCTTTCCCTAGTCAGTAGAAGATTGTCCCAATCTTTCTTGAATTAATATGTTTGCTCTGGTCTCTGTTTCTTCCATGAGTTCAATGATGTCTTGATTAACACTTTTTGATTTGAAAACTTGGTTATAATTATATAATTTGAATATAGCAAATACAGTTATGATTATAAATAGATTAATTGATAAACCCCCCAATAGAGGGTGTTCTTTTACTTCTGTTACATATATGGTTCAATGTAATCAACATTAGTGTTTTAATGTTTAAAATACAATTCGTTTAAAAATAATTTCTTTTCAATCTTTATTAGCGTCCACTTGGTTTCGTTACAACTCACAAGACTAAACAAGAAAATGCTACAACTGGATGTTGCACACATACATAATATATTTTAATAGCGTACATTAGTGTTGCTGTGTTCTTATAGATACCGCAGATACATTAGTGTTGCTGTGTTCTTATAATATAATGGTGATACATAGTAGTTAGATTGTAGATACTTATTATTAGATAGGTACATATTATTACAATTAGTGTATTTGTATTTTAAATCTAAATCGATGAGTTTATAAATTCAATAATTTTTATTTTTGAAGGCTTACTAAATTTCAGATGTTCCAGTATCTTATTTTTTGAGTTAATATATTCCTTATTATCTATTGTAATATTTCTTTCAAATTGGATTAAATTAATTCCTGATAGTTCTTTATTATTAACAATATGTGATCCGGTAATAACAATATTTCCTTCGCTTATTATTTCTATGGGTAAATTTCTTTCTTTTATTTTTGAACAATTAGCTTCTAAGTTATTAAGTAATTCTGTTTAGCAGTTTGAAGTGTAATCAATAAGGCAAAAATCATTATTTAATTCTCTTTTACAACTGGTGCCATAAAACCATTTATTATATTTAATTAATTCTTTTGGTATAATTATCCTCCCACCATTTACATTATTACTCCTTGTTTTGTAATGAAAACATAAAGCAAACACTTTCGGATATTTGAAATATAAAATAATAACTTCATTTTGTTGAAGGATTATGAATTCAGATGCATCTAAAACATCTGTAATAGATACTTTTACCTTTTCTTTTCTTTAAAGTATTTAAAATATTTGACTTGCTTAGATTAATTGTGTTTATAATTTCTCTTGATTCTACTATTATATACTTAACAATTTTAACATTTCTGATTTCCTTATTATTTGATTCGTTATTAAGCTTTGTCACTTCTTCGAACAACTGTGTGTTGATGGCTATTTGTTTGTTACTAGAAGCGATTAATTCTTGTAGTTTTAAGTCTATTCTGATAGCATCGTCGTGGTCTGGACCACCAGATATCCACTTCCATAAGGTTCCTATCTCGTTTATTTCTCTACGTTCCCTATTCCTTATTAGTAATTGACTCAGTAGTTTGTCTGCTGTCTCTAATTCCTGTTTTAATTTGTTGGACCTCTCTGACCTCTGTCTACGTAAATTGTTTCGCCTTCCTTATAAATTTTGCTTTTCCTATTCTTGTTAAAATGACCTATAATTTTTTGTTGATGAGAACGGATTTTATCTTTAGTTTCAACGTCACCTTTGTAATTGAGGAAAATTTCTATCGGTCGTTTTTCAGTCACTGAGTGAATTGTTTCATTATATTTTTTCGTAGCTAGAGGCAAATTAATATTTTGCTTCAAAATTCCCGGTTTTTAAAAAGTTTATTTTAAACTTAAAATATAATTGAAAGATCAAACGAGCCCGAAGGGCGAAGTTTGATCAAAATTATATGTAATGTCTCGTTCGAAGATGATAATATTGTAGTCTTGCTTGTCATGCTCATTGTCACAACGTTTAACGCATAAAAAAGGAATTGGCATCCAGTCGCCATATAGTCCTCTTCTTAAGCTCTTTACCTTCATATTGTTTTGTGTGGTGTATAACGAATTATCACTTAGTTCATAGATGATAGTGGGCTCAAGTCAAATTGTATTAATAGACCCTTACCTTATTATTTGGGTTACAATGTGGTGGGAGACTATCATCCTCGAACGAGACATTACATATAATTTTGATCAAATTTCACCCTTCGGGCTCGTTTGATTACCTGTCTCGTTCTCGATGATAGAAAAACCTTCAACAGATTTTTTTTTTATTTCAACTCAGAAAAGAACGCATAAAAGAAAAGAAAGTTAAACGAATACTCAATTATTTTTTAAAATTGCTTCTGCAAAATGGCTATTAGAAGCCTGAATAATAGGTCTTTTGTAAAACTTGAAAAAGGTTTGGGAATTAGGTGTCCATCCAGCGCACCGTCTAATTGTTGTAATGTCTACACCTCGTTTGTATGCATTTGATACTGCTGCATGACGCGTGCTGTATGCGGTGAATTGACTGGTATCTACTCCTGCTTTTCCCAGGAGTGACTTTATCCAATGGCCTATTGTTTGCGATGATACCTTCCCAAACGGTTTTGTAGTTCCAATAAATAAGGTTTTTGCCTCATTACTTCTTAAATTCTTAGTCATATCTACATACTCTAAGACCGCTGAAGCCACGCATAGTTCTGGTTTATCTTTTTGAAATGGTAATACCAACTCCGGATAAAAGGAACCAGGTTTTGTTGTTTTAATCAAGTTTGTTATTTTGATTTTAATTTCTGTGTCGGTTTGCTCTATATTATCAATCTCCACCAATGCTAGTGTCTGGAGTCTTTGAGCAGTAGTTAATGCCAGCAACGTTGCTACCTTTTCTGCAGCTTCTTTTAATTTAAGCTTAGCAAGGGGATGCATTTTTTCCATGTATTTTAAAACCGGATCTACATCCCACGTTGAAGCATATTTCGGCTTAAAAGATCTTTGTTTGAATACACTTTTTAAAAATCGAGGTATAAAGCCATCATTGTTAATATCCTGAGCTGAGATTAACGATATTGTGGACCTTACACTGCTAAGAGTGAAATAGCTTGTCCCCTCCTTGAACATATAGTGTAAGAAGTTAATAATTTCAGTTGTTTTGGGGTTATATAAGTCTATATTATTTGAGTGAGCAAAAATCCACCAACGTCTTAGGTTAGACTCATACTGTTTTAAAGTTGATCGCGCGATAGAATTTATCATCATGTCTGCTGTTTCATCAGAAAGTCCTTTCTTTATATACGCCTCCCGAATAATTTTCCTGCCACCAGCGAAAGGCGGGACGATAATGGATGTTTGATGTCTCAGTAAGGTGATAATACTAGATTAGATTGTGGTTTAAATATAAAAGGTGGTTCTATGAGGAGAGATGTGAACGATGGATACCATGGCTGTGTTGGCCAGTCTGGTACTACTATAACTGTAGACTGCTTGGTCATTAATTACTTTCCGTAGAGTACGAAGAATCATTGCAAATGGAGGAAACGCATGCAAATATTGGTGTGTCCATGATGTAGTAAAAGCATCTACTAATTTTGCTTCTGGATCAGGATATCTAGAGAAAAATTCTTTGCATTTATTGTTCAGCCTAGACGCAAATAAATCCACAGAAAATAGGCCGAATCTTTTTTCAATTTGTTCAAAAACTGTCTGGTCAAGCTCCCATTCTGAATCTATATTTACGTTACGCGATGCTCTATCTGCTTCCGTAGTTTTTGCCGATGCTATGTATGATGCCCTTAACCATACTTGTCTTTTTTCACACCACTCCCAGATCTTCCTAGAGAGTTCACTAAGGTGTGGATATTGAACACCTCCAGCCTTGTTTATATACGCAATGGCCGTCGTGTTATCTAAACGAAGTAATATTTCACAGCTTGATAATTTTGACGCAAAACATTTTAATGCAAAGATCGCCGCCAACAATTCAAGGTAATTTATATGGTTCCTTCTTTCCTGTTTGTTCCAAAACCAAAAGCTTCTTTACCATTAGAATAACAACCCCATCCAGATAAGGATGAGTCTGAGAAAATTTCAAGCGCGTACGTATGAGTTCTAATCGGGCAGGAACCAACAGTTACATTTGTTTTCCACCAATCTAACTCCTCTATAATAAGTTCATTCATTAACATTTTTCTCCCATAGTCACCACCATTGAATTTTAATGCTAGAAACTTTTGTCTTTCTATTTTTCTAAGCGTTTACAATGAATGAAGCCGTAGGCTACTGCTGGACAGGCAGCTGTTAACACTCCTAGTAATTCGGCAAACTTTCTTATTTTGCATAATGTGTTTAATTTAAAATCAATAACTAGATTGAATATATGAGACTTCTTCTTATTTGGTAACTCTAACGAAAAGTTAATCGTATTGATGTTAAATCCTAAATATTTGCAATTTTGTTCAGCGACTAATAAACTCTTGTTATAGTTGATGATCAATCCCAGATATTCTAGCACCTTTATTGCTTCTTTTATATTCTTTTCACAACTATCCATCTAGATATAAGAAAATATGCATCCTTAAGATCTATAGATCCTAGAAAATCTCCGCAAGAGATCAAGCCTAACGCTGAGCGGATATCTTCTAGTTTGAAGTGTGGAGCTACAATAAATTCATTCAGCTCCTTTAAATTCAGGATAAACCTATTGGAACCATCAGGTTTCGGTACCAGAAAATATGATGAGATGAACTGTCCTTTGCAGTCCTTGAATTCTTCAATAACACCCTTTTTAAGCAATTCGTCCCTCTCTATGCATATTTTCTTCTCCTCCTCAAATGACCAAATTCTCTCTTTCGGAACCAATTTTTGAGTTGGCGTCTCAGTAAATGGTATTCTATAACCACTTATGTAGCTTATTATAAATTTGTCGCTTGTAATTTTCTTCCATCTCTCCACATAGAAAAACAAACGACCAGCTGTTTTATTTACCTTCACTACTTCCTTGACATTTGGTTCGTCGACCGAGATGATGTCTTTGACGATCCTCTTGGGTTCTTGTACGTCCTTGGTTTGAATTTTAACAAGCGTTTGTATTGCTGACCCACCGGACGTTGACTCGCCGGTGGGTACCTGTAGTTTTCCGAGACACGGAGTCTTGTTGTTGATTTGGGAAAAGCTTTTTCTTTAATTTCACTGCAAGCCTTCTCAATTTCCTTTGCGTCCTTTACCGTCTCCTTGAGCTTATCACCATAGAGCCATTCATCGGAAATCATAGAGTCAATCATTGGTTTGATATTTTTACTCAGCTGTGGAGTAATATATGACTTCCGTGCTTCTGTCTGTTGAAAGAAAACATCAGTTAAGATTTGTCCTGCGTGGCTGATGTAATCAGTAAACAGAACTTCATCCATTCCCCCTTTCGGTGGATTTAGAAGCAATGAAACTTATTGCAGTCCCAACACAGTTTTGGATCTCTATGAAATGTTGGTCTCTCTTCTTGGCAATTTCTGACAAGAGAGGAACGATTTCAAGGTTTATTTTTGGGGCCTCTGTGTAAAATTCTCCTTTTCTATTATAGGCCTCCAAAATATCTTTTTTGTTTTTCTCTGGGAGACCTTTCTTTTTCCAATCCAACCACGTTTCTTTTAACTGTGGGTGGTGTTTTATATTCATAAAACTGGATTCACTTTTATCTATACCTTAAATCTTTAGAATGTCATCCATTGGTATATCTCTCTCATCAGCAGCATCTCCTGTTATCTCACTCTCTTCCTCACTTACAATTTCTTCCACCGACTTATCTATAGTCGGACTCATGTTTTCTTTCTCACGATCGAGATCTAAAAGAAAGACAACCATAATTGGTTCAATAAATTAACCATTTGTACAAGTTAAATTATTACGGTTAGATTTTCATTAAAAAAAAACATTTTTTATTTTTTTGTTTTTTATTTTATTTCAATTTTCAATTTTCAATCCGGCAGCGATTCTGCCTTCTAAAACTTACTGAATACATTTTCTTAAAATCTAGAACTTAAATACCTACTTAATGCTTACGTTGCATAGCTTCATAATTTATTTAATTCTGAGAATTAAATTGTTTGCTGCGACGGATACCTGGTGTCATTGCCCAGACACCAAGTCAGCATTTTTCGTGGGAAGTACAAAGTTAACTTGTTGTCGTTAACTCTTCCCCTCTTAGATGAAAACGTCCACGTTTTAAAAATATGGGATCTGGTAGATGCTGGGATGATCTGAGATAGGTCTTGTTTCTGTAGGGATGAATACTGGTGTTAGGTTTGTTTCGGGAGTCTTTTTGGTCCTATTTTTCATCTTAAGTATTATTGCGATCAGGAATATTAGGGTGAAAATTGAATAGTTGATCCATTGATAAGCTTCTTTTTCTATTTGGATTTTGTTGATGTGTTTTGTATTATTCAAATGGAGTTCCTTCATAAGTTGTAAGGACAGGATTTCTTCTGTTTCGGATTCTTCAGAAACTGCGTGTAGAAGTGGTGGTAGTTCATTAATTTTGATTATTTCATCAGTAATGTATTGTTGATTCCTGATTTTTTATGTAGTGTTGGAAAATTTAATAAGATAGGTGCCATTCAATGATCTGGTGATGTTATCTACTTCTATGTTACCATCGAAATTGTTTAAAAGGATCGTTCCTGGTTCTATTTCTTCAACTTGGGGGATGTGGTGACTGTTCGTTCTTTTACACGTAGCATTTTCATTTCTTATTAAATTATAAATACATTTATCATAACTTAAGTCTATGATATTAGATTGTTTACATAGAGATAAATCATTTATTATTTTACATTAATTTTTTATGCCATATATAATATTATTTTTCTTTAAAATATTTGTATTTGAAATTTTATTAACAACATTATTATTTTTTATCAATGGTTTTACAGTTAGTTTTTCGAATGTTTCGTTTCCCGTTTTTGGGATGCTTAAAATATAAAGAATAGAGGATATGTCCATAGCGACTTTTATTTCGGCAAATTCTAATTCTTCTTCGATATTTCTAAAAGGTTCATTAGCTTTATTTTTATTTATATTTTTCAATATTATATCGATTTCTGATTTGGAAAGTATATTTGAACTTACGATATTTCTCTTACTTAATTCGATTGCATAAATTATATTAGTTATTTCTTCTTTTATAAGCTTTGTTTTATAAAGTAGACTTAATACTAATTCGTTTGCAAAAGTTTTATCCTTTTTTAATTCGATCATTATTTCGTTAGTTACATTGGTTAATTTATTTATTCTTTCAATGTATGCCTCGTTTATTAAAACTTGATTATTATTATTTTCTAAAACATTATTTATCTTATTAACCATTACTTCATAATCGTCGTGGTCGGGATTACCCGCGACCCATTTCCAGGCTGAGCCTATAAAGTTTAAGGATCTTTTTGATCTGTTTATTTTGATGTTATTTATAAGGTTCTTAGTGTGTTTAAGTTCGTGTTCCAGGATGGGAAAAAACACGTTTTTAGGTGGGATATGTTCGTATAGGAGGGATGAAGTTTTTGCTATATAGTCTTCATAGGGAGGTATTTCTATGATGTGGATGAATTTGATGTTTCCGGTTTGGATTCTCGCAAACCCATATTTTAGAACAATTATTTCTGAATTAGAATAGTCGAGTATTCTAACTTCTGCGATGACGAAAGGGATAAAGTACCTGTAGGGAAAGAAAAGTAGATTTCAACTTTTTATATTTGATTTATGTACGATTCTGTCGGATTCTGTTACAATAGTTTTGGTTTTATTTTCTTTGACTATCTCTTTTTTGTAGCGGGGTGTTAGCTTTGAACCTAATCTTTTGTTAACTTTGACATAAACGATATCACCAGGTGAGTAATTTTTTATGGGGTGTTTTTTCTTGTTATGATGCTTTAAGTCACTGTTTTGTTTTTCTTGCAATTTTATTATGTTTTCTTTTCTTGCCTTTTCAAACTGTTGTGGGTCAGTGCTAACATTTCTGCCAAAGAATACTTCTATGGGTTTTTTTCCTATTGTAGAATGAACCGAGCAGTTGTATTCGTAGACTGATCTATCTAATAATTCAAGAAATGATTTATGAATCTTTTCAGTTTTCAGACAACGCATTATTTCCGAGAGTGTAGAGTGGAACCGTTCCACTTGTCCATTAACTGTACTAGAATGCGGGGGTGTCTTGTAAATTTCTATTTTTAATTGATCTTTCAAGAGAAAACATATGGATGCTGCACTAAACGATTTTTCATTGTTGAAGACGACAATTTTAGGAACACCGAAAACAAATAGGATTTGTCTTAAAGGTTCTATTATGTCTTGTACTGCTCTTGATTTGAGGATTTTTGTTTGCGCGTATTTTGAAAATTTGTCCAAAGCAGTGAGAACTAGATTGCCTTCGGTTGAATAGATATCTATATGTAGGATATGGCCTGGATATTGAGGAATGGGAGTTGGTTTGAGTTCAGGTTTTTGCGGATGTCGATCATATTTGTGCTCTTGACAGATTTGACATTGTTTTACTAGTTTATTGATTTTTGCGTTCATCTGTGGAAAATAGTAATTTTGGAGTAATTGCGTTTTATTTTCTCGAGCATTCCTATGAGCTCTATTATGAATTTTAAGAATATGTTCTTCTTGTTCAGCTGGGTTGGGCAAATCAGTAACTTTTGTTTGAGTGAAGCGGATCTTATAGTTTTTAAAGTAAAGTGGGTAAAGGTTTTGGATTATTCCCATGGTTTCCTCATTGGTCATGAGCCCGTTTATTATGTTAGGTATGAGATATCGTTTGAATATAGAAATAATGTTTTCCTTAGAGTAGGAAGGTTGAACAAAAGTATGTCTACGGAATTTTGGAAAAGGAAATTGGAGTTGATAAGAGTTATCTTCTCCTATAAGAAAGATAAGTTGGTTTCTGAATGTGTTGATTGGGATTTCTACTGCTGGTATAAGTTCGTGTGATGAACTTTCATCGCTATGTTGGGGAGCTGTAAGGGAATTTATTTGAGAGACAAAAGGTGGTCTTGAAAGTGCGTCGGCAACAACGTTGGATTTACCCGGCTTATATCTTAATTCGTAGTTGTATTCTTCTAATGCTGATTTCCAGCGTTTCATCTTAGAGTTATTATTTTTGTTACTTAAAGCATATGTGAGGGGTTGATGATCTGTTAAAACTTTCACTTTTGCTGAGCCATAGAGGTAATTTCGAAAAGAATTCAGAGCCCATATGATAGCCAGCATTTCTTTCTCGTTTGCGGCATAGGACTCTTCTGTTTTACTTAACGTTCTCGAAATGAACATTATATTTTTATCTTGTTGGGATAAAACTGCTCCAAGGGCGTAATTTGAAGCGTCGGTTGTGAGTTCGAATTCTTTTTGGTAATCGGGGTAGGTTAATATTAAGTCTCTTGATGCTAGGGATTTTTTTAATCTGTCAAATGCTTCTATTGCTTCATCATTAAGGTTAATTAATTTTTTGGAAGAGAGGTTTTTGGACACGCGTCCGTCTTCTCCTCTTAGAAGGGCTGTTAGGGGTTTTGCTAATTGAGCATAGTCCTTAATAAATCGTCTATAGTACCCTGACAGGCCTAAAAATGAACGTAAATTTTTGAGTGTTTTAGGTAATGGAAACTCGAGTACTGCTTTTACTTTTTCTGGGTTAGTTTTTATACCATCAGAGGAAATAAGGAATCCAAGGAATTCGACTTCCTCTTTGAAAAAGTCACACTTGTCTAGCTGCACCTTCATATTGGCAGCTTCAAGAGTTTTAAAAATAATCTCAATACTCTGCAAATGTTCTTTTTCGTTTTTGCTAAAAACGATGATATCGTCGATGTAGACGAAACATATTTTCCCAATATGTTCTCTCAAGATATCGTCGAGCGCTCTCTGAAAAATGGATGGAGCATTTTTTAGACCAAAAGGCAGCCTGGTGAATTCATACTTCCCGTTATTCACCGAGAAGGCTGTTTTTTCGATGTCTTTTTCTTTAAGAGGGATCTGGTGGAATCCACTTTTGAGATCGATAACAGTGAAATATTTATTTTGGCCTAGTTGCGCTAAGACTTGGTTGATTTCAGGAATTGGGTACTTGTCAGGAATAGTAATGGTATTAAGTTTCCGATAGTCAATCACCAATCGATACTTTTTTTTGCCGGATGCATCTAACTTTTTTGGAACAATCCACACGGGTGAATTGTATGGCGATCTCGAAGGTCTTATTATACCATCTTTAACCAGTTCTTGTATTTGTCTTTCCACCTCGTCTTTGAGGGCCATTGGATAAGGATAACATTTTGTATAGACGGGTGAGTCTGAAGTTGTTCGGATTTCTCCTTTTACAACGGTGGTATAGGTTAATTTCTCGTCTGGATCATCGAATAATTTTAAATACTTCCATGCAAGTGTTTTTATAGAGGCTTCTTGTTCAGTCGTCATATGTTGCGTTCGCAACGACAAAGTATTGACTGATTGTGCAGCGAGCTGCTTAATTCGAATATTAGTAGAGCCTTTAATTGTCATGTAATTATGACGAGTATAGATAACTGCGGATAAATCTTTTAGACTATCATTTCCGAGGATAGCATTAAAAGATTTTAAATGTGGCATAAGGAAGAATTTAATTTTAAGATCTTTTATTCCGAACAAATTGACAAAGGTGTGGTGGGTTATTTCTACGTTTCCTCCTACGGAATTTGCATAAAACTTTTCTTCGTTGGGTATTGGATTTTTTATTTAAGAGGGTTGGATATAATTTTTATTGGATCCGGTATCGATTAAAATTTTAAGCACTTCGTCACCAGATGTTTTTACTTCAATATAGGGTAACGAAGAGCTTGTTAATCTAAAAAATGTATGTCGCTAAATTCAGAAACTATTTTAGTGACATTATCATCTATTTGCTCATTGTTTAGGGGTTCTATGTAATTATTGAAAGTTTGGCAATATTGTTGGTCATCTAACTGAGAGGCGTCGAAGTATTGCTTCAGTTCTAACTCTTCTGGGTTTTCTTGGGATGATGCATTCAAGTGAAAATTCCTTTGTAATTTACTAGGGTAATTGGGTTGTTGTGGTTGATGGTTCGCTCTTTTCGGTGCTGGTGGCCAGTTTCTCTGTTGTTGTTGGTACTGCGGTCTATTAACGTAATTCACTCTAGCTGTTCCAATAGTTGATGTTTCCATTTGGTCCTGCCTTGGTTGTGGCCTTGGTGGTGGTCTAATGTTGTTTCTTTGAGCTTGATTAAAGGGTCGATGTTGGAAAGGATTGCTTTGGAAGGGTGTTTGTCTAGGACCATTATTATTGAATGGGATTGGTCGATTGTTATAATTCATTCCAGGACGAGGGACATGTGCAAAGTGGGCAAGCTGTGGATAGAATGGGATTTGTCGATTGTGTAAGGAATTATTATTATGTGTTCTTCTGGGAGGAAGTTCTGGGGGCATTGAATTATGGATTCTCTTTGTATTATTATTTGATGCTATTGCACACTGAGCACGATAATTTTGATTTTCTAATTTTAAGCATAAATATAATGCTTGGGGTAAATCGGAAGGTTCTCGGATGCCGAGAAGCCTAGGTAGATCGCCTTTAAGACCCCTTATAAAGGTGTCAAGGGCTTTGTCTCTATAAGCATGCATTAACATGTTCAAAGCTTCTGCTCCCATTTCCATAGAGGAAATTTTGTTGAGAATCAACGAAAGATGAGTATAGACTTCTTGGTAGAAGTCCTGTATAGTAGAGTTACCCTGTACTAACGAAGTTAATTGGTACTCTAAAGTTCCCAGGTCACGCTTACCTGCGTAATGGAGCGTAAGGCATCTGGAAATATTTTCCCAATTAAGGGGCGTATTGTAGGACTCGAGAACATGGTCTGCGTGTCCAACAATTTTATTTCGGATTACGTTTATGATACCGAAATATTTTGGAGAGCCTCTTATAGAATCATAGATTCTAAGTATTCTTTCGACGCTTTTGCGCCAAGAACTAAATTCGCCTGGTTGTCCAGAAAACTCTCTCAAGCTTCTGACAACGTCAGGTATTTTATCAAGGTCTGAAATATTTCCTTGTTGATCTGGGTTGATAATTTGATCAACTCCTGCGAACTGATCAGAGTTGGGGTTCATTATTGAATGAACAATGCGCCTACCATCCGTTTGGAGGGCTTGGGCTACCATGGTGGTAACTAAGTTCTGTAGTTCGACACGATTTATGCTACTGTACTGTTGCGCTGGAGGAACAATGGCTGGTTGGGGGACAATGGCAGGTCTAGCAAGATTTTGTGGATTCGACATGGTTATTTGTTTCTTTTAAGATTTTACACCTAATTATTATTTTCTAAATATTTTGTGTGTTAAATAAGGTTTTAATTATCTATTAAATTGATTTCGATTTTAAATTTTTTTCTTTACGTTTAGGTTTGTATTTAAAATATTTTTTAAATAACGTTGCAAGGCATTCATTGATTTCACTTATGTTCGCAAATATTTATTATTATATATATTTTTTTTATATTTCTTAAAATAGTACGGTAGGAAAATGAAATTTTTATGACCTAAGAAATAATTCTAAATTGTTTCTCATAAATTAATTAAATGTTTTCATAATATTCTTAACCATTGATGTCTTAATTTTTCTTAATATGAAATTCAAATTTGTTTAAAATATTTTAATTTTTTTTTAAATCAATAATCTTAAGATACGTAAATATTTAAAATTCTTACAATAAAAAGCTGATACGCATGTTTGTGGAGCGGCGCACAGTGGTGCGAGAGCGGAAAAAAGTCTTTTGAAAAAGTCATGTCTATCGTTTTAAACTTTATGTTTAAGTACTCTTAGATAACCCGAGCGTATGATTTAAAAGTATTTTTTAACATATATATTGTATGTTCTGATTTACAAGCCCTCAAAGTTGAAAAATAATTTTACTCAAATCGCGAACCGTATTTTCAACAAATTTTGAGATGTTTTTTTCCGAAGTTCCTGTAGATAAATTCTCTAGCTTCTTAAATAATTTAATTGGTCTATTTTCGATTATCTAAAAATAAGAAAAAATATTGATTATTTATAAAAGATACCTTCTATAAGTAGCCTGAAGCTTTAGTACTAAGAAAAAATGCTTTTTTTTTTAAACTTTTTGATTAAAAAAAACAGCTCCAAAAGATACCAAGAAAGTAAGTATGCCACCATATGCTCCATACATTCATGTTAAAGCACAGAAAAAATCAGCTGCAGATACGTGCAGATGTGGAAGTTATGCTCAAAAATGTTTCACTTAATCGGATTTCAAAAAACTCCGTCTTGACGGTGGTGTTTACCAAAAAGTTTGATTACTTCGGTATTAATTGTCAGAATGAACTGGTTAAGCACATTATTTTAAGAAAAAATGTCAAACTTTATTTTAAAAATAAAACAAAATTAATACATTGACCCAGGGCTGAGAATTTCGATTTTTGCGAAACCATTTATTTCTGCCTGGAAAATTTTTCAACTTTCAACTCAATTTTCTTGAAAGCAACAGACGAAAAATAATATAGTTTTATGATATTTTGAATTATATGATAGAGCTTAATACAAAATACAGAAAAGGATTAGGGATAATCCTTTATTTTTTTTTAATCTTTCGCTAAAAGTAGGGCAGGTAAAATAAAAAAAAGTGTTTTTTTTTAAGTTTTATTGCTTTGTTTTTGTTGTGTATGCTCAGAAGAAGAAAATTCAGCAGGAGTTTCGTGAAAAACTGGGCATCATTGTCGATCTTGTAAGACAAGGTACGGGGACAAGTAATGACGGCAACACCTCCAGAAGAGTTTTTGCAAATCCAACCATGACTTCAGAAATCACTGGAGTTAGTGAATCCCTAATTCGGCGGTTTGCTGTTATTCTTGAAGTAATAACGTCGAATGAAAAATTAGACTTAAAAAAATATGCAGCTTACACGTGGGAAACTGCTGAACTGTTTGTTGAGAAATATAAATGGTACAATATGCCAGCAACCGTACATAAGGTTTTGATCCATGGAGAAGAAATAATTAAAATCTGTGCATTTCCTGTTGAAGGAAGCCCAAGAATGCCGAAATAAGGATTATAAAGCCTACCGCAGGTTTCATTAGAGAAAATGCAGCCGAATTGCGACGAATGATGATGTGATGCATCATATACTCATATCCTCAGATCCAATAATAACAGGTTTAAGGCCACAGGCAAAAAAGAAAATACTTCCAATCAGCGCAGACGCTAAAAACCTCATTCTAGCATTATAAAATTACTACTTCAAAATTGTTTTTTATTTATTTTTTTGTATGTATTTATCTATTTTTTTATTTAAATTTATAATATACATAGTTAATAATAATATTTTATTCAAAATAAAAAGTTAAGATTTTACTAAAAAAAACTTTTATTTAAATATAAAATCAAAACCCTCCAACTTTATAAAAATGTCAATAACTTTTTTTCTACCAAGTTTTTCTTGACCAAATTTTGACCAAGCATGTATAAGACTAATTTTAACATGTTTGTCAAATTTTATTAAAATTCGTTTAATAGTTCAGATTTTACAGACTTTTTTCCGCTCTCCCATACAAACATCAAAACACTCAAATTTTAGAAAAAAAGTCAATAACTTTTTTACTAATGATTTTTTCTTAGCCAAGTTTTGAAAAAATGTGTATAAGACTAATTTAAAAATGCGAATCAAATTTCATCTTAATCCGTTAAACAGTTCAGATGTTACAGATTTTTTTTTCGCTCTCCCATACAAACATCAAATCCCTCAAGTTTTAGAAAAATGTCAATAACTTTGTTTCTAATTATTTTTTTTCAACCAAATTTTGACCAAATATGTATAAGATTAATGTAAACATGTTTGCCAAATTTCATTTAAATCCGTTTAACCGTTCAGATAAAACAGACTTTTTTCCGCTCTCCCATACAAACCGAACCACTGTGCGGCGTGTAGTTCAACTACGTCCTTTTTGCTGTTCTGCTACTAAGGGGCCCTTTTTCCAATTCTCCAACACTTTATGGTATTTCCACTTTGATTTAAAACTGTCTATTTCTGCAACAGTTTATTTTTTTTCACTTGTTTTTTTCTTTAAATTGAACCGAGGGGACTACTTGAGAACACTTTTCGGTTTACTAAATGTTTTTTTTTTTTTTTTTTACGACTCGATTGTGCCTACTTTTAGGGACTTTTACCGGGACGAACGACACTTAGATTTTTTCGCGATACTTGATTTTAAAGGGGTCCCTGCTCGGGCGCCAGTTAAATTATTACGGTTAGATTTTCATTAAAAAAAATATTTTTTATTTTTTTGTTTTTTATTTTTTTATTTTATTTCAATTTTCAATCCGGCAGCGATTCTGCCTTCTAAAACTTACTGAATACATTTTCTTAAAATCTAGAACTTAAATACCTACTCAATGCTTACGTTGCATAGCTTCATAATTTATTTAATTCTGAGAATTAAATTGTTTGCTGCGACGGATACCTGGTGTCATTGCCCAGACACCAAGTCAGCATTTTTCGTGGGAAGTACAAAGTTAACTTGTTGTCGTTAACTTACATAAAGTGGAAGAGAGAAGCACTTGTTGTGCCGCTTGTTGTTATATTGTTCTTGTTGAACGTGTAACAAGCTGGAGAATGTATATATACAGGTATATAATATATATTATACGTCTGACGTCGTGTGGACCGGTTAATGTCGTTTGGACATAACCTCCCAATTTTCGTGTGGAAAATTAGGTTTCATTATAAAAAACGTCTTACCAGTTTCCTTTGTTTTAGAAGAAATCTCTTTTTGAGATTCGTTTATTGTGAGTTGTTCTTTTTGAACACTCAGTAACTCCTCAACCAACTTTGTTAAGTTAGTCACTTTGTTCTCCAATCGATCATATTTTTCGTCTCTATGACGCTTGGAGCTTTCTCGGGTTTTTGAGTGGGATCTCGATCTCCTCTTTGACATTATAGTAATTTTTTTTTTTTTTTTACTGAAAAACACTGAATAAAACTTTTTAGGTAATTAAAAATAGGTAATTTCGAGCAGGATGCGAAAAAACGTGTTGACTCCTCAACACAACGAAACAATATGAAGTTGAAGAGCTTAAGAAGAGGACTATGTGGCGACTGGATGCCAATTCCTTTTTTATGCGTTAAACGTTGTGACAATGAGCATGACAAGCAAGACTACAATATTATCATCGAGAACGAGACAGATAATATAATCAATTATTTCCGTCGATGTCAATGTAATCAGTGGTACTAGTATTATTATTAAGGAATTCATTTTCCTGAAAAGATAAGTTTTAAGTTTTTATATTATCTTCATGAACTATTCTATTTCTCTTATAAATACGGACTTTCTTTCCTAAATGATTCAGCATCGTTTATCAAATGGAATTCTTGTTTAAGACATCTAGCTATTTCTATTAGAGTTGATTGAACTCTTTCTAACTGTCCATTCGTTGTGCTGTGCTTTGGGTTAAGAAGAATATTTCAATGTTCATTCTTTGCATTAGGCTCTTAAATTGAGCAGTTGGAAATCCTGATTCATTGTCTACCATTATGCTTTTAGCTTCTGGAAAAGCTTCTAGTAAATCTAACACTTCCTCGTCTAAGTTAGTTTTATCCTCAATTATTTTTATCGCTAAATATTTGGAACACGAATCTATACAAGTAAGAAATTTTAAATTTTGGGCGAAAAATACATCGATGTGTAACTGTTCCCCTCCTTCTTATTACAAATATCACAATTTTTAACATATTCTTTTAATTGTTTTCTCATTTCCGGCCAAAAATACTTATTGTAAATTTGTTTTAAATTCTCTCTGTGATTTCTGTGAGCACTATTATGTGTTTGCTCTATTATAGAAGCTTGGTCTTCTGTGTTTGGAATATCTAGTGGAAATATTCTTGTATATAAGAAATTGTTACTGAATGTGTCCCTTAGGTATAAATGTTCCGGTGTCCAATGCATTGCTACTACACCTGGTTGAAGATATTCTTTAAGGAAAGCTATAAGGTTTTCCAAGGTATCATATTCTATAATGTGTCTATTTTTTCCGAAATTTCAAATTTGTTCATGTACTGTAAATCTATTTTTACTTAGTAAAATTTTGTTGTTTAAAATGATTTAAAGGTTTCTTTGTTTCCTTTATATCCTCATTATCACTTCTTTCTGCAGAGTACTGAGTAGAATTTGTGGAAGAACTATCATCTGTGATAATATTTAAATTTTGTCTGGAAAGTGCATCTGCAACTACATTCGTGGTTCCTGGCTTATGTATAATTTTGGGTGCGTATTCTTCTATTAGCGCATACCATCGTTTCATTTTTACGTTAGGATTTCTCTTTGAGACTGCAAAAGTCAGAGGTTGATGATCTGTATGGATCTCTAAATTGGTAACACCGTAAAGGTAATTTCTTAAATTCTTCAATGCGTATACTATCGCATATAATTCATTTTCATTTCCTGCATAAGATCGTTCAGTTTTACCTAATGTTTTTCTTATGAAAGTTATTGGTTTGTTGTCCTGGGACAAAACTGCTCCTATTGCATCGTCGGATGCGTCAGTGGTTAACACAAACTTTTTACTGTAATCTGGTTGATTTTGCTTAGTTTATAAGATTAAATGATTCTTAAGTTTTTCAAAAGCATTAATTGCCGCTTCGTCTAAGGTAATCATGGTTTTCTTAGCCAAGTGGGTCGAAACTTGACCATTTTCATTTTGTAACGGTTTAGGTATGTTTTCATAGTTTTGAATAAACTTCCTATAGTATCCTTTCAGTCCTAAAAATTACCTTTATTGTCTTAACGTCTTTGGTTCAGGGTATTCTCTTATCGTTTTAACTTTTTCTTTGTTTGTTTTTATTATATTTTGAGATATTACATATCCCAAAAAGTCTACTTCTTCTTTAAAAATATCGATTTCTCTAATGAAATCTTCATATTCGCTTGCTTAAGAGTTTCTACTATCTTTAATATGTTTGTGTTGTTTGAAAATATTATAATGTCATCTATATATAAGTGACAAAATTTACCTACGTACGGTCTCAATATATCATCCATTGCTCGTTGGAAGATAGATGGAGCATTTTTTAATCCAAATGGTATTCTTGTGTATTCATACTTGCCATTATTTATTGATAAACTGGTTTTCTCAATGTCTTCTTGTTTTACTTTTATTTGATGGAAACCTGACTCTAAGTCGATTGTTGAAAAGTATTTAGCCTTCCCAAGATTACTCAATATTACATTGGTATCAGGCATCGGGTATTTGACTGAGATTGTATTCTCATTCAACTTTTTATAATCAATGACTAGTCTGTTTTTTTGAGTTCCATCTTCGTTTAGACCTTTCTTTGGTAGAACCCAAACTGGAGAGTTATACGGACTTTTACTTGGTCTGATAAGACCATCTTTTAAAAGTTTTTCAACTTCTTTATTGACGAAGTTATTTGCACTAAGTGGATACGGCTATTGTTTGCTCCAAACTGGTTTTTCGTTCGTTGTGCGGATCTCCGCCGATACGTCTGTTCTGAATGGAAGTGAGATATTTATGGAACTATGTTTCTTATTTATCTTATTTATTATCTGCTTAGTCAAATTTTCAATACTCCCATCTGAAATTTTATTAATTTTTTCATATTCACCAAAGTGAATTTTTTCCACTCTATTATTATACGTAATTGTTTCGTCTTCGAAACTTATTTTAGCGTTTATTTGTTTTCACAAATTGGAACCAATTGACACATCATACTCTTAAGTCTCTATGACATAAACTCTTACTTCTGTATCAAGTATAAATATATTATGGTATTTTTCAATTATTATTTCACTGTTGGCAGTGAACACTCTTTTTTTGATTACTAATGTTTTTTCCTCTAAAAATAAATTTTGTCTGCAATAATTACTTGCAGCTTCTGTATGTAATAAAATTTTTATTTTTTGATTATTAATAGTTCGCACTAAGTGCGGTAATCCGATGGTTGTCCTAAAAAATTGTCATTTTGTTCGTTTAAGTTATTGACACGTTCTTCTTTCACTGGAGGTGTGACACTTTGTACACTATTGTTTCTTTCTCTTTTAAATACTGACCTTGGGGAATTGTTATATGTATTGTAGTTTGGTCTTTGCCATTGTGGCTGATAACTATTAGTTCGATAATTTTTCTGATTTTGATGATTATTTCCTGTGTTGTCTTGTCTATTAAATGGATTATATGTACGTTTATTACTATCGAATTGCTTTTGCTCGAACTTAGTTATAGGTCTATGAGCAGAACTTCCTAATTCCATAGGTTCTGATCTTTGGTGTCTATGATTTTGATTTTGATTCCGTGTAGGAAATCGTAAATGATTATTTTGTGAATTATTATTTTGGAAGTTATTATTTGTACCATGGGCGTGTGAAGATTGCGATCTATTGAATTGCAATGCGAAATTTGCCCTTACATTGTTTGATTCAAGTTCCTGCGCTTTGGTTAAGGCAGATGGTAAATCTGCTGGAGATAACGAAAATAGAATATTGGAAAGAGGTGGATTTGATCCTGTAATGTAACGGGCTGTATTGGCTAGAGGTCGGTGCTGGCACGCTAGTTCCCTGATTTTAGCTCGTCGGATGGGGTGGTTCTTTGACCTTATAGCTCGTTACAAAAAGATAATCATGCCAGTCTTGGCATCTATAGATGTTAGTAGATGCACGAGACGTTCTCTTACCCTCCCTTCCTTGGTCGTCGTACTCGTTTAGACGACCCCTTTACTAGGCGTCTCACACCCTCATTCTCATCCCCCTCTCATTTTCCTCCTCATCCTTTTTATTGTCCTTTAGTAACGACTCATGATTTGTCTTTACATAAAATTATAGAATTCACTCCTTTATTCATCGCAATGAAAACCTTCAAAATTTCATTAACATCTTTCTTTATACATATATGTATTTTGCTTTTCTTTTTAATAGCTTTCACAAAATTGATTTTTAATTTTGAGATCGGGTATCCAAAATGCATCTAAACCTCTATTAAAACGCGTTCGATTTATTAACAAATTTTGGGAACTTTCACTTCCTCTTTTACTTGTTTTTAACTTAATTTATTTACCTCAGTTTTCCCCACAAACCCTTACCCAAAATTTTCGTTTTGTCCAAATAAAAATCACGAGTAGGATAAGATCATTTAATAAAAAAAAACTTACCAAAGATTCCGGCGATGAAGTGGCCACAGCATCCCAGCAACTTTGTCGAGCCTTTCCTGTAGTTCCTTTTTTCTTTATTTTATCCACTTTAACACTAGCGGTATTTTTACCTTCTTTATTTGAACAAAAAAAAAATCGAAAATTTACTGCGTTTCAAATTACGGTTCGCGTTTCAATGTGCCGTTTAAACAAATCTAGGATACCGATTTACAATGATAATTTAAATTTCTTTCTTTCCTTTTTTTTTAACGTTTCTTCCGACAACGGATTTTAATTATATAAGTCTTGGAAACTGTCTCCTCGTTGCCACCAAATAATCTGTGAATTTCAAAACCTTCCTTTATGGATCTGCTCTACAAGCTTCAGCTTGGGTGTACTGATTTTAATTAGGCTTCCTAGAACCTTCCCAGAATGGCTTTATATTACGGATTCGGGGTGTGCTTCACTCGCAAACAAAAATCTTCAACTTTGGTTCTTTTTGTTTACGTGAAACACTCCCCTCGTAAGAAATTATGAATTTCTTATTACCAACACCCTGAATAAGAAAAGAGAGATTTTAGATATAAAAAAAATAAAATTACATTATTAGGTGGGTATTTCCTACTTAACAATTTGCCTTGCTAATTGTTGCGATTGTCGCAAAAAAAAACTAGAAATATCTTTCTTCTCTAATATGCTGCCTTTGCTGACTTTTTCCGGTAGTATATTGTCTCCTACTTCTAAGTAGGTAAGTACACGTACAGTGCTAAAGAAGGTTTGACTATGCAAATGACTGTACCCAGGAAAACAACCGAAAGTAAGATTTGTATTACCAACGGATATTCTGCAAGTACATAGTCAAATCCGTTGAGAGGCTATTAACCTTTGAAGCTACGTCCCTCCCGCTTGAGTGTAAAAGATTCTTATACTTCCCCTACTCGACTTTCTCTTAAGATCCTAATCCGAAAATCTGCAAAGATGACTCTTTTAAATTCTGGTCTGCACGAACAGCATCCACATTCTCCTTTCCTAAATACTTAGATCATTGTGATCTAGTCCCAATCATTTCATTCCTTTGCCGTGTCAACCAATAAACATCAAATTTTTATCTAGTTTATCCTACCTCAATGTGTTATTATTTGTTCTCGGATTGTTAAATGAAAATTAAAACTTAAATTAAAATAACTATCTACCTCGTTCACACCTAGCTAAATCGGTAACAGTAATGAATATTCTTAAAGCGTTTCGTCTGTTAGCTTTGTTTAGTTCTCTGGTAATTTCTGAATCTGTACCATGGGTCGTAATTGTTTTGTTAATAAACAACGTTAACTTCTGGTTAACTAAGTTGTAATAGTCAATTAGGGTAGTATTACCTTGTCGTAAAACACTCAATTCTTGTTCGATGATGTGAGCTGGTCGTTTGTATCAAAGTTTAGTACAGTTCCATGATTTGTTAGTATATCGTTAGCACTATTTATTATTTTATTTCTAAGAATAGTCAAGGTTGCGAAATATTTTCGGCTTCCTTTAACATAAAGTGACAACGAATTATTTGCCGCTTCGCGCCAACTAACATATGATATTGCTTTACCCGAAAATTCTGGTAATAATTTAACAACGTCTAAGGGTTCGTTACATTGAATATTTTCGTCAATTTTTTGTAACTCATATTCTGTTACCAATGTATTATTTGTAAGTACCTCGAGGGCTTCTCGTAATGTTGTTATTTCTTGTTTTAGGGAGGATGTGATGTTTGCTATAAGCCTAGTTACTGTATCTTCGGTAATAGGCGTTGTTACCTTGGGGTTTTTAAATTGTTCTAAAATATCCTCCAGTCTCGTTTATTATTTTTATTCACTTCACAATCTTATTTATATCTTCAATTTTATTTATTTATTCACTAATAATTCTTAAAATTTATTTTTACTTATAAATTCTTAAATCTAATATAACTGCTCGCTTACATATATTCTTTGTTTAATTTCCTTCAGGGTTTGTTGAAATGGTCTGCAATTCCTTCTCCTTTGTGTTTCTTTTCCTTTGACAATTAGTTTTGCATTATTGTTCCTTTTTTTTGAATTTTTTTCCACTGGTTGTACCCCGTTTAATTCTTTCATTAATTAAATTTTTTAAATCTTTAGAGTAACTATTTCTGCTCGCGTTATGGGGCTATTTTGGGGCATTATATTTCTATATAAAAAAATTTAGATCATGATTGGCGATATCACTTGCCAATTAAATACTTTCACTTTCAATAGTTCTTTCTTCTTTTAAAGAATACTTTTTTAACTTTTTGCTTTTTCTCCTTTTCCTTGGGATACTTGGTTTTAATTTTTTCTCCTTTCTTAGAAGGATACTTATTTATTTAATTCACTTCGCACTATTTAACACTTAAACAAATTTAAAATTTTTCGTTTACTTATGTATAGCACTTTGAAGTTTAATGGAAGCACCAATTCAAATGATGTTCTGTCACGGTCGCCAATTAAAATAATCCGTTAGGATTTTATATCTTAAAAAAGTATTTATTAATCTGATCATCTCAGATACCAACTTAAGACTAAATCTGGAAAAACATATTTGCTTAAAATCACTTATTAGGAAAACAACATGCTCCTACGTGATTATATTGAAATGTAACATAATATTTAATATGATATTTTATGATCGAGACAATCGTGCTATATTGCTTATTATTGCATTTTGGTGCAAATTCTCTAATTCCTTTTTCATGGAAGAGGCGTGTGTTAACTTGCATCTAAGACATCTTTAATATATAAGTATCTAACCTTACCTTTTCTTTTTTCATTATAATTTTTGTTTCGTCCAAATCTAAGATTAAAGTATTTAAAATATTTGACTTGCTTAGATTAACTGTGTTTATAATTTCTCTTAATTCTACTATTATATACTTAACAATTTTAATATTTCTGATTTCCTTATAATTTGATTGCTCAAATATTAACAGTATAATAGTTTTTATACTATTTAATTAACCCTTTAATTTCTAGTGTGGATCAGAATCAAAACCCATTTTATCCACTTTTAGCGATTTCGAGTAAATCGAGAAAAACTTGTATCTCCTAAAAGAAACATTTTTATTAATTTTTGTTTTGCAGGACTTACGCAATGAGGCTTCCTCACAGTTTAAGCGTAGAAATCGTGATCTGAGGGTTTTAGTTTTAGAGTAATACCAAAAAGAAATATGGGTATAGTGGGTTTTGAAAATTACCTCTTTATTTCAAACAAAAATTAGAAAGTATAGCAGTCGAAGAACTCAAATTTAAACAGTAAAAACTTTTTTTTTCTTTATTTCATCTTTTTTTGGAATAGATTTAAGAATTTAAACACGAAGCTCCTTGACCTCAGGTTGAACCTGAAATATGGGATCATTGTCCAAAAAGTGCCTTAACCAACTTTCATTGGTTTCCTCTATCTGTTTGTAGAAGTTCAGTTCTTCAATGGACCTCCAGTCTTCTCCATAGTGTTTTGTTAGTAAATTGCAGACGTCTCTCAGCTTTTTTTCTTTAATCTGTACTCCCCATTTCTATTTTTAATGGCTCCATCCTTGAAAGTTGTTTATGTTTTTTGTTAATCGATCTAGGAGCTCCTATGTCGGATAAATAATATGGTTCACAGCGGAATAAAATGGCCCCTTTATTGTCTCTGGTTAAAATGAATCTCTTTGATTCATTGAATTTAAAATGCCAGGTACCAGTTGGGCGAAAGTACTCTGTAGTTGAAGTTTTCCTGTCAAATATCGGACAGCTTTCATCTCCCAGATAAATGACAGTGGCACAGCTTTTGTGAATTTCACAATATTCTGTTGGCGTTATTATTGTCTGCTTTTTTTAACCCTGAAAAAGTACTTAGTTCAAAAACATTTCTAAGCGTTTTTTTTTTTTATAGAATTACCTGTTTTTCCCGGTCAGGTGGAATGTATGAATGTCCAGGTACAGGAAAAATGATTTCAAGCGTTTTAACATTTTGTAGAGCTTTTTTTCAAAAGCCAGTAGGATGTCATAGCAATCATGGTAGAGTTTTTATTTTGACCACCGCACCAATTGCAGACCAAGCGTACTGTTTGAATTTGGTATAGTTACGTGCCGAGCGCAACGTTTAATAAAAAAAGATAATTTTGGCTCACTCACTGAGCTTTTTATCTTTAACTTTATTATTTCTTTTAATTTTACAAAGTTTAGTTTTATATTTTTTTATATTTTTATATTTGGATTAACTTTTACTTTTAACTTTGTATTGTTAATTATTTAACCTGACCCCTTACCACTGGTAGGGGGAAGTCAGATAGAAGATTTATTGTGAACTGGTTACTGAATACTGAACTCTGAATACTTAATACTGAACTGGGTACAAATGGATCTGGCTATTTATACCCAATTGTGGTGAAAAAGCTTTTGCAATGACCATGGAGATGGCTTGCATTATGATGACCAATGATTTCGGCTGTTTTGTCAATTATGCAAAACAAAGCCTTGAGAAGGATGGTTGTTGCACACTTGTGTCAACAAGTTTGGTTTGGCCTTGATATTTATGATTCGTATGACGACTGTAGTCATCGAATCAATTGCGTAGTTAAATTATTTGGCTGTTTCGTTTATCTGACGAAACAAAGCCTTGAGATGTGATATTGATATCTGCACACTTGTGTAAACAATGCAGATTGATTTATGGTTTTTAATTATGAATCTTTGATGACTATGCTTAACTGTAGCCATCAAGTATAATGCGTAGTTTTTATAATTCGGCTGTTTTGTTTATTTAACAAAACAAAGCCTTGAGATAAATATTGATTGCTGAACACTTGTGTCAACAATGCAGATAAATTATGATTCTATTTATGAATCATTTAAAGACTTACGATAACTGTAGCCTTTAAGGATGTTGCGTGGGTGATATGTATCTGCTGGGGGCTTGACGAATGTCGATGCCGTAACTCCCCCCTTCTTAAGATTCTGCTCCGGAGAATCCAAAGCTCTTAGCTCAATATTTACTTTTGTATTATTGGCTTTCTTGATTTTAATTATAATTATCAAGAGTATTATATTAACTATTATTATGAAAATTATTGTGCTGAATGTTAAGCCTTCAGTCACGAAATGTCGAGCTTTAATTTCTTTAATTACTTTACTGTTTTTAACGTTATCAAAATGAATATTTGGCTATGATAATTTCATTGTAATATTTCTGATTTGTATGTCATTGAAGTTTGGGATAACGAAGTTGTCGCTTATTAACAAGTTTTCATATTCCATATCATTAATGGTTAATTTGCAATTTTCAAAGTTAATCAAATTATTTCCATAAATTCTTATATCATAAGTAGATATTAAAATTATGTTTTATATAATATATAAGTTAATTGTTTGATAATTTGTTTCTTATTTACTTTAAAATTACATATAGGTTTATCTTTGAAAATTTGTGAAATATATTTATCTTTTATTAATTTTAATTGTTTTTTAGTTATAATAGGTTGTTCTGTATATTCGTAAATAGAATTATTACTATTTTTTAATATTGCAATAGTATAATTGCTTACAATTTCAAGTCCATTATTATTTGGAATTGGTTCAATTGGTATTTTATGATATTTTTCTACATCGTAAATTGGTATAAGTATTATAAAAATTATTTTATAATCATGTAATACTATAGAGCTTTTAATATTTGTTAATTCTTTGAATGTAATGTTATATTTTATAATTTCTTCGGTTGTGAGCAGGTCTCTGCCTAGAACTCCTAGTTTACAAAGTAATAAATTGTCTTTAATTTTTCTGACTTGATCTCAAAGAAGTTAAATATCAAATTGAATTTGAAAGATATGTTGCATATGCTCTACTGTGTTTAAGGTATAGTTTATTCTTTCATACATATCATATAATTGTTTACTTATTCTTTCTTGTTGAGTATTAATATGATTGGTTACATTTTTCATTATTTTATTAAAATTATTATTTATTTGTATTTGTTCATTCATATTTTGGATAGTATTTTTGTTATTTTGTTCATTAACATCTAGTTTTTCTCTTATTTCTTTTTCATCATCGGAGTCCATTACTCCTGTTTCAAATTTTATACCTTTACCCCATATATTTATCAATCCTCTTCTAGATCTTTTATGTGGAATTAA
This sequence comes from Leucozona laternaria, assembly GCA_932273885.2. Classification (NCBI taxonomy): domain Eukaryota; kingdom Metazoa; phylum Arthropoda; class Insecta; order Diptera; family Syrphidae; genus Leucozona; species Leucozona laternaria. Next base: position 50,401,319 of record OW026366.1, read on the forward strand.
ATTTCTTATTTCATCTTTTAATGAATTAAAATTATGTATCATAGCTGGATACTGATAAGTGTAGTTAAGGTTTGCAATATTTTGACCAATTATATTTATATTATTTTCCCATGAATCTATTTCTACACTATGCAATATTTTCTTATAACTTGAAATAACTTGAAGTTCTTCATCCCTAACCATGATAAAACCTTGTCCTTCGTTTAGATTTGTTATGTCCAATTTCTGTCCTTTAGTAGTCAGTATTGTCGTCATGATTAATATTGTCTGTGTATGTAATTTCTAATTTGTAGATGCATTTTGAACCTGAAATTTACGGGATTTTTTAACTTTCAATTTATGATATTGTTTGTTATTGTTAGCTAAAATTGTAACTTTATTATTTCTCAGTACTTTAAATGATCTAAATCTTGGTTGCAATTTGTTAATATTTCTGACTTTGTAGTAGAATGGATAATCTTGTTTATAACTAATCTGATCATCTCTTGTTTTATTCCTGTTATAAATTATTTTCTTTTTATTTTTAAGTGCTTTTTCAAATGCTTTTTCTGCTAAATTATTTGGGATCCTTTTAAAGAATAATTCAAATGGAGTGTAATTTGTTGCTGAACAAATTGAATTGTTGTATACGAATAATGCTTTAAGTAATGCTTCATTTGTAGTTATAATATTATGATTTTTCAATATTCTATAATGTTCCATTAGTGTAGAATGAAAACGTTCTACTGGAGAGTTCGAATTTGAATTACTAACGGTTGTAAAATGTAGATCTATGTTTTCGTTTCTCAAAAATTCTTGAAAATCAATAGATGTTGCCGCTTTTTCTTGATCTATTACGAGAAGTTTAGGTTTTCCAAAAGTACTTATATTTTAAAATTCCTTCTTTTAAGTGAACTGCGTTTCTCGATTGAAGCTCATAAGCTTGTGCATAGCGACTGTATTTGTCTATTATAGTAAGTATTAGTATTCCTTTTTGTGGAAAGAAAATGTCTACATGTATTATTTCTAATGGAATTTTCGCAGTTTCTGTAAATTCAAATTTGGGCTTAGGAGGCGTTCTTTCATATTTTTCTATTTGACATAAATGTTAAGCTTAGATCAGACGGTTTGTGTATATACACAGATTTCATTTGTGTATATTATACACAAATTTGAACACAAATGCTATTTATTTATGCCACAAATATTTGTGGTTCAGACGATTTGTGTATTTAAAAAAAAAAAACACAAATTTCATTTGTGTAAAGATATACACAAATAATATGCTATACACAAATCAATTTGTGTATAAAAATTTGTGGTTCAGACGATTTGTGTATTTCTTCACAAATAAAATTTGTGTATTCATTTGTGTTTATGTCATTCTGTTTATTTGATAGTGAATTGAAGTGTATCCGGTTAAACTAAATAATTTCAATTAAACAATGTCCAAAAAAAATGTCTTGCCAATAGTTTAGCCGCGTATTTACTTGAAAGTGAAGAAGAAGACGAAAGCCAACAACAGGTCGTAGAAATAGTACGCAAGCGGCGAACTTGTTGGAGAAAAAATTGGCTTGGCCACCGTGAGACGGAGGGCTTTTGCGCAAAATTACTTGTGGAACTACGTGCCGAAGAGCCGCAATTGTATCGAAATTTCGTACGAATGTCGGCCGCTCAGTTCGATCATTTGCTAGCTTTGGTAACGCCATATATTGAGAAGGCCGATACATTTATGCGCCCCAGTATTCCGCCATCTGTGCGGCTAGTCTTGACGTTGCGCTTTCTGGCATCTGGCGACAGTTTTCGCTCGCTCCAGTATCTTTTCCGCATTCCAAAGAATACAATTTCCACCATTATTCCAGAAATGCTGGATGCAATCTACAAAGTTCTTGTAGACGATTTTCTGAAGGTGAGAAAGTGAGTTGGAAACAACTTTATTTAAAAACAAAATAAGAATGGATTTCTGGCGTAAGAGAAATTCACCTCCTGCTTAAACGAAGGGAGTCCAATAAGAGTTTTGTCTCCGTGAGCCGCTCAATTTGGACGCCAACAAATCGAATACCACTCCGATACGATTTTTGGCTTAACGTAAATGTGTTCATTTCATCTAAAACAAATCACCCTGTATGTCCTTATGGTGCCATTTTACAAAACAAATCATTAAAATCATAGTTGCACATTAAAATTCGAAGAAAAAACCTTTATTGACTCGACTGATATTAAATATTCAGTTGAATTTTCAAAACCATTTGTGTATTCTCATGAAATTTGTGTATGCTTAAATTTTCAGAATACACAAATGATGTGATATACACAAATGGTGCCCAAATATACACAAATAGTCATAAAATGATTTGGGTACCCGATCAGACGATTTGTAAATGTACACAAATTCGATTTGTGTATTGAATACACAAATGATACACAAATCGTTTGTGTACGTCATTTGTGTACATTAAATTTGTGGTTCAGACGATTTGTGTACTTTTTTATCAATAATACACAAATTTATAGACAAATATTTGTGTATACACAAATCGTGTGATCTAAGCTTTACAATTATTAATAAATTTTGTAATTTTTTCTTTTATATTTGGAAAGTAGTATTCTCTTTTTATGGTGTTCAAAGGATTCATTTATTCCTCTATGATTACTTTCTTTGTGATAGTCTGTTATAATTTTATCTTGTTCTCTTTCATCTGTTAGATCTTTTAAGAGTCTTGTGCATCTAAGCACTTTAAATCTTTTTGATCTATAAAAGTGATTTTTGAAAACGTTTTGAAAATCAATGAAAAGCGAAAGGTTTTCAATAAAGATTGCGTTTGTAGCTTTTGGGTTAAAATGATTCTTTATTATTTGTATAATGTCATTTTCGTCAAAGTTTTTATATTTTATTATTTTTCTTGTTTTGTTAAATATTTTCTTTGTTCTAATTTGATTTACTTTTTGCTGAAGTCTTTCTATTATTATATTTGGTTTTTAAATAAATTTAGAGGTGATTCTGAAATTGGTATATTGTTATGCCTTCGAGCACAACTTTGTATGAAAAAAATAAAGAAGGTTCCGCAAATTAAAATGTCTTTAAGATTGCAAATAAAAACACAACACGAATTTGTTCTTTGAACTGTTTTTTTATTTTAAGAGAGTTGTACATAAAGTAAAGACTAAAAAACTTAGCTATATTGAATTGCCGTTGCTGCTACAAACATAAAATAATGCACGTTTTGCGACTCAGCAATCTGGCTGCATTCTGCTTATTCTGCTGATATAAAGTTCTGCTGCATTCTGACGATATAATGTTCTGTGGGATCCACATGATCCCAACTCTTAATTCATTTTATATTCTTTTTTTCTTTTTGGTATTTTAGATATTATATGGCATGACACCATAACAATATAACCCTGGTCATCTTCATCTGCGCTGTGTATTGTAGCTGCTGTTTCGATTTCATTAAAATTTATTTCGATTGGAATTCTGCTTAATGCATCTGCATTTGAATTCTTTTTACCCTGTTTATAGTCTAATAAACGGATTGCCGATCCGTTATTCCAAAAAAAAACGCGAACGCCAACCTAGGGGTCGGCCCAACGGTTCGACTTACTGAAATAAAAGCGGGTATTTAATAATATTAATTATTACGGTTTAATTCGACTATTCTCTATGCTCTTCACGATAAGACTAAAACTAATTACAATTTATTTCCTAAACCTTAGCTTAACCATATGCCATATCCCACGATGATTCGCTGATTCAGCGACCTTGAACGTTCCCGTGCATTTACCCCAATGCGACGATATATGATATTCGCCAATCGTGGGAAACCATAAATTGCTCAAGCATGATTTGCTGAGCTGGCAAATCATAACAGAGCGCATGTAAATGCGACGTGTTAACTAGTCTATTTCAGAGTTATATTCTTCCATTTGAAGTTTCCATCTTACTAGTTTACTATTTGGTTCCTTAATATTCATTAGCCACTTTAAGGGTTTTTGATCTGTGTGTATTTTAAATTTCGTACCGTAAAGGTAGGGTCTAAAATATTTGGTTGCCCAAATGATTGCTAAAAGTTCTTTTTGATTGTTGAATAATTTTGTTCATGCGAGTTTAAAGTTCTACTTGCATATGAAAGAGGATGTTCATTACCTTCTTGGTTTTTGTGATAGAACTGCTCCTATTGCAAAATTAGATGCATCAGTGCTAAGAATAAATGGTTTTGAAAAATCAGGATAGGTTAAAATTGGTTCGTTTATTAACATGTTTCTACAATCTTCGAAACATTTTGAGTAAATTTCATCTTTGATATCTATTTTCTTACCTTTTTTCAGTTTTTCAGTTAAAGGTTTTGTTAGCAAAATCTTTAATAAATTTTCTATAATAGCCGAGTAAACCTAAGAATTGTTTTATTTGCTTTTGTTTTTTTTGGTATTGGGTAATTTTTTACAGCTTCTATTTTCTTGGGGTTTGGTCTTATACCATCTCTCCATACTACATGTCCTAAAAATTCTACCTCTTTTTTTAAAAATTGACTTTTATCAGCTTGGATTTTTAAATTTGCTGTACTAAGCGCTTCAAATACTTTTTCTAGTTTTGTCATGTACCTCGCGGTTTAATTAAAAAAAAACTTTATCGTTTCTTTTTTATTTTTTTTCTTTATTATTATTTATTATTTTCTTATTATTTATTTATTATTTTCTTATAAATTATTTATTATTTTCTTTAACAAAAGAGGCCGCTGTCCAAAGCAAGGCTGCACCTCTTAGGTCAAAGTTACAAATTAGACTGACTTAAAATATTAGTTTGAGTTTTAACGAAAGTTACAAAAGAAGAAAAATGTGCCGCGTTTACAAAAAGTATATTTGTTTTTAAAATATTCATATTTCGTTTATTTAAAGTGAAATATGAGTAAATAGGAATGCGCTATTGGTGGCGTGGAAAGGGGTGTATCCGCTTGGGATTGGTTTTGCAAGGTTTGCAAAAATGGCGTGGGAACTGTAAATATGCCGTTAGGCAAAGGGGAGTTTCCGGGGAAACGGGATTATTGTTTCAGGTGGAGTCTCGGACGTAACTCCTCCCCCCTTAAGATTCTTCTCCGGAGAATCATTATTTCGAATATTTACTTTAATTTTACTTTTTGTTGTTCTTTTTGTGAAACAAATAATTAAAAATACAATTATTAAACTCAAAATTAAAAAGTTAAAACTATAATGTATGCTCGTGTTTATTTTATGTTTAAATTTAATTTCCTCAATGAGCTTTCGATTTTCTATTTGTTTTACATTAATTTCAGCGCTAGAAAAATTCATATCAACTGCTTTGATTTTTACGTTACTTAAGCTAGGTATTATAAAACTTTCATAATATATAAAATTTTCGTACTTAATATTATTTATATTTATTACACAATTTTCAAATTTAATAGCATAATTGCCCATCAATTCTAATTTAAAATTATTACAGTTATGTTCAATAGTTGTCTTGGGCATATTTTTAAGTATTATAATATTATTTGCTAATTGTTTAATTTCTATGTTTTTGTTTTTTATAAAATTACAACTTGTATTTTTTTTTTGAAAATATTCTTAATACATTCATCATCAATGATTTTCAATTCATCTTTTCTTAAAATTTTATTATCATCTTTATAATTAGTTTTTCCATCTGTTATTATTGTTTTGTAATTAGAGTTAAGTTCAAGAAATTCTAAATTTGGAATTGGTTCTATAAATACACGGTGAAATTTTGTATTATCATAAACTGGGATCATTATAACAAAGATTATTTGGTTTTTGTGAAATATACTTGAACTTTTGATGTCTTTAAAGTTTTCAAATGTAATATTAAAATTTTCAACTTCTTTTGGTGACAAAATATCTTTTCCTAGGAGACCTAATTGGCTTAGTAAAATGCTTTCCTTTACTTTTTTAACTTGATTGCTAAGTAATTGAATATCGTACTGAATTTGAAATGCATGTTGCATTGTGGTTATTTTGAAGTTTTCCTTTTCGATTGCGTTACTTATTGTTGAAAATTGGTTTTTTATGTCTTGTTGTTGTTTGTTTATGTGTTTTGTTATATTGTAAATGTTTTCGTAAAATTCAGAATTTATTTTAATTTGGTCGTTCAACCCGTCAATTAGATTTTTACTGTTTTGTTCGTTTAAGCTAAGTCTTGTTTTTACTTCGCGTTCGTCTTCGTAGTCCATTGTTCCTGCCAAATATTTTAAACTTGTTCCTAAAAAATTGAATAAAGCTCTTTTTTGTCTATGTTTAATTAAACTATTTATTTCTTGTCCTAGTTGGTTTAATCCATGTATAATAGTTGGGAATTCGTCCTTGTCTTTTAAGTTTTCAACGTTGTGTTTAAGAAGTTCAAAACTGTCCGTCCATAGTGTTAAATTTATGACGTGCAAAATTTTATAATAACTTTCAATGACTTTTGTTTCTTCGCCTCTAATTGTTATAAATCCATTGCCTTCGTTTAAATTCTGTATGTCAATCTTTTGTTCGGTTGTCGTTGTAATTAATAGGAAGATTATGAATAAAGTCTGAAAGCAAAATATCTTAATAAAAATTTTTTTTTTTTTTTTTTTTTTTTTTTTTTTTCATCGATCTTCATATTTGTATTTTCTCTTAACTTGTGTCTTATAAAATTTACTACCTTTCTCGTTCTGTATATAATCTTTGTTTATAACAACTGGATTTGATTCTGTGTGGACTGGCTTAAGTTTATTACTAACTCTATTCTTTAAGTATGTATGTTTATCTTCTGTAAAATCAATGTCTTCTCTATTTTTATTTAACTTATCTATACATTTAATTTTATTTGTATTTACTAGTTCTACAATTTTAGGGTATTCCTCTTTTGAAACGTTTCCGTTTAGGAAATCTAAGGGTCTCTTTTTGGTTGTTGAATGGATGGTATTGTTATATATTGCAACTGCATTCAAAACCTTATTACGTAAAGTATCTCTGTTGTTTTCATCAGCAGAGAAGGTTCGAATGTGTTCATTCAGGGTAGAATGGAACCTTTCAATATCAGAGTTACCCGTTTTATTGTATGGAGTGGTGATGTGTAGGTGGACGTTTTTCTCTTTAAGAAATTCCTTAATCATTATTGAAGAAAAACCTGTTTCTCCATCAGTTATTATTTTGGTTGGTGGGCCAAAATTTATAAATCTATGTTTAAGTGTATTAAGAAGGCTTATCCACGTTCTGTGTTTTATTTCTTCTACAGTCACATGTTTGGTAAATTTATCTATCATGGTAACGTACATCAGGTTAATATGCGCGTACCAGATATCGATGTGGAGGACTTCATTCGGTTTTTCGGGAGTTTCCGTTATTTTTAATGGAATTTTGTACGGGTGTCTTTCGTATTTCGATTTGTTGCAAATTTTACAATTATTAATAAAACTTTGGATTCTGTCTTTTAACTTTGGGGCGTAAAAACTATCTTTAATTTCTTCGTAGGTTTCATTGATACCTCTATGATTTAGGTGCTCATGTGTTGTAATTATTACATGTGCCAATTTTTCCTCATCTTCTAAGTCTCCTAAAAACTTACTACACTTAATTACTCTTAAACGTTTGTTTTTACTAAAATATCTCACATAAACATCTTGAAACTTTGCAAATAAATGGTCATCCTTAGAGTAGACACCTACTATTCCTTTTGAAGGTATAAATTTCTTCATTATATCTATAATCAATTTTTCATTAAAATTTTTCATTTCTACTACTATTCTACTTTTTTTGAAGACGTGGTATACTTTATGGTTGGTTGTTTTGTCTGTAGTATTAAGGATTATTTGGGTTTTGTATATGTTGACAGGGGATTCTACGATTGGAATATGGTTGCTACTATCCTCATTTGCACTGTGAATAGTTGCCACCATTGATTCTTCGTCTTCATTCCTTGTATTGTTATGTTCTGTAAACCTACTTGTACTGCAATGTGGTTCTTCTAAATAATCGGTGGAATTTCCTGCATTTTCATTAAAGTATGATTCCATTCTGGATAATCCATCCGCCACTTGATTATCCTTACCTTTTACATATTCGATCTCAAAATTAAACTCTTCCAGTTTAATTTTCCATCGTTGGAGTTTAATATTGGGTTCTCTTAAAGAACTCAACCAAACAAGAGGACGATGGTCTGTTCGAACTGTAAACTTCCTTCCATAGAGATAGGGCCTAAAATATTTTGTGGCCCATACTATTGCCAATAGTTCTTTCTCTATCGTGGAGTACTTAGTTTCGTGTATGTTAAGTGTTCGGCTAGCAAAACACAATGGGTGATTATCCTGTGAAAGTACAGCGCCCAACGCATAGTTTGAGGCGTCTGTAGTTAAAACGAACTTTTTATTAAAATCTGGGTACTGAAGTATAGGATCTGATATTATTAACTTCTTAAGACTTTGGAAACTGTCGATATATTCTTGATTGTTGATGTCAATTTTAGCATTTTTTTTCAAAAATACTGTCATCGGTTTTGCTACTTTAGAATAATCTTTTATAAACTTCCTATAATATCCGGTTATACCTAAGAAAGCTTTAATTTGTTTTGAAGTCTTTGGTAACTTATACTCCTGTATTGCCGCAACTTTGTTTGGGTTTGGTTTTACACCTTCAGTTGTGACAATGTGCCCTAAGAACTCTGTTTCTTTTTTTAAAAATTCACACTTGTCAAGTTGTACTTTTAAATTATCTTCTTTTAACCTTCTAAAAATTTTATTTAATGCTAACAAATGTTCATCAAGACTTGTGGAGAATATAATAATATCATCCAAATAAACCCAACAAAATTTTCCTACGTAATCTGCCAGTATGGAATTCATTAACCTCTGAAAAGTTGCAGGAGCGTTTTTCAAGCCGAAGGGCATACGAACAAACTCATAATGTTCGTCATCGGTAGAAAAAGCTGTTTTTTGTATATCTTCCTCTGCAATTTCAATTTGGTGAAATCCTTTCGCTAAGTCGAGGGTCGTGAAGTACTGAGCTCTACCCAATTTGTCGAATATTTCATCCATATTACGCATTGGGAATTTGTCGTCTATTGTAACGTCGTTTACTTTTCGATAGTCGACTACTATCCTCCATTTTTTTTCGTTTGATGCGTCCATTTTCTTTGGGACTACCCAGATTGGTGCTGAGTATGGCGAATTGCTATGCCTGATAATGCCTTGTCTCAGCATATCAGTTATTTGTTTCTTTACTTCGTTTTTGTGCACTTCCGGGTATCTGTAAGTTTTGGTATATATTGGTATCTCATTCACTGTCGTTATTCGGTGCTTAATTGCACTAGTGAATGATAGATCACTTCCTTCTTGGTAGAATATAGAAGCGTTTCTTGAAACAATGTTTAAAACTCCTTTTCTTTCTTCTTCGTTAAGGTGTTTGACTCTTATTTGATCGAGAATTGGGTCAGTACTTGTTTCTGTGTGATATATTTCAAACTCGGGGACTATTTGTTCATAGTCTTCAAGTTTGGGGTGTACACTGGATTCTAAAACTGAAACTACTTTTTCGCAGTTATTTGTTGTTGTTTCTTCATTTCCATTGAAGAAAATCGGAATTTTCGTTTCCTTTATTATTAGTAATTTATTCTCAAAGTCAAGAACAGCTTTAATTGGAATTAAAATGTTATTACCAATCAGACCATCGAAGCAATCGTGAAATTTATGTTCCAGGAATTCAGCAGTTTTGTTTAACATGCCTAACTCTTTGAATAATGGAATTTTCACTTTGCTATATGCATATATTGGTGTACCTGCCGTTTTGATTTCAATTGGTTTTTCTAACTTTGCTTGCCATTTTGGGTGGCATAACCCAGGATTGAGGATACTAGTTTCTGACCCTGTGTCAATTAGTATCCGCAATGTAAACTTATTATTTTTTGTCTTTATGACTATATAGGGAAGTCTACCCCTGGGCTTTCTTCCCGAAAATCCTCAACGTCATTGAGAGTGTTTACTTGACGTTGATGAGATATGGACAAGGTGTACATCTGTTTAGAGTTATTACCATAATTGTTATAGTTTTTATTATTAGAGTTGCTATTATTATAGTTTCGGAACTGGTTAGAAGGATTTTTCCAGTTTCCGGAGTTATTATTGGGGTTGTTATAGTTTCGGAACTGGTTAGAAGAAGAATTTCTCCAGTTTCCGGAGTTATTATTGGGGTTGTTATAGTTTCGGAACTGGTTAGAAGAAGAATTTCTCCAGTTTCCGGAGTTATTATTGGGGTTGTTATTATTATTAAAGTTTCGGGACTGTCCCGATCCATTACTTTGATTAAAGGGATTGTTATTATAATTATTATTGTTATTATTATAAGAAGGATTTTGATAATTTTGTGAAAATGTTTGCCTTGGTAACATGTTATTGGGATTTTTGTTTAGTCTAGAATTGTTATTTGGATTGATTTTTGCAGTAATTTTTGTATAAGCATAGCCAGACTCATGAAGAATGTCCATGGCTTGCTCTAATGTTTTTGGCTGCCTGCATATCAGTATGCCTTTCATTGGCTCTGGGATTTTACTTATGAATAGCCTAAGTGACATTTCGCAATTTTTCTTTATTTCTATTGAAGAAATAATTGTCTTGTCCTGATTTGTCTTGCTATTAAGTCTCCTAAGTGCTATCTTAATTCTATCATAGAAGTTCTGGCAACTATCGTAGAATTGTAGACCTCGCAGGTCATCGTATAGTTGTTCTACAGATTTTCTGTCACCAAAGTATTGATAAAGTATTTTTTTTATTTCTTCCCAAGTGGAAGCACTATTGTTTATTTCTATTGCTTCTCGAGCTCTTCCTATCAATTTACTTTTGATTATGTCTAGAAAAATGAGTTGGACATTTGGTTCAAATTTGCAGAGGGAGGGATAAGCCCTATCTAATAAATCAATGAAATTATTTAGATTTTCGAAATTACCATTAAAGGTAGGTAATCCGTTTAAATATTTTATCGGATCTAATGTTAAAGTTAGGCCGTGACTTACTCCTGTTTCCGTTGTTATTGCCGCCGCTGCTGCTGCTGCTGTTGACTTTGGGTCTGCTGTGGTGTTCATCTTGTCACTTAGTTGTTGCTCTGTGTTGATTCACTTGTGTCAATTTTTGTGTAAGAACTTTTTTTCTTTGATTTGTCACTTCCCTGATCACCATTCACTTTTGTTCTCGCATTGGTGTGTTTTTGTTTGAACGTTAGTTATTCTTATTTTTTCCGCACTTTTGTTCTTTTCTCGAACGATATTGATTTGTATTTTTCAGCTCTTTTTCGAACTGAGTTATTCGCGCGTTTTGTTCTTTTTCGAACTTTTGCACTTTTAACGCATTTATTATTTTTCGAATTGTTCGCACGTTTTTTGCACTTTTTGTTCTTTTTCGAACCGTTGTACTTTAACGTATTTATTGTTCTTCGAATTGTTCGCACGTTTTTTGCACTTTTTGTTCTTTTTCGAACCGTTGTACTTTAACGTATTTATTTGTTCTTTTTCGAACGACCGACTGCGCCAGTTTTGTCATGTACCTCGCGGTTTAATTAAAAAAAAACTTTATCGTTTCTTTTTTATTTATTTTTTTTTTTCTTTATTATTATTTATTATTTTCTTATTATTTATTTATTATTTTCTTATAAATTATTTATTATTTTCTTTAACAAAAGAGGCCGCTGTCCAAAGCAAGGCTGCACCTCTTAGGTCAAAGTTACAAATTAGACTGACTTAAAATAATAGTTTGAGTTTTAACGAAAGTTACAAAAGAAGAAAAATGTGCCGCGTTTACAAAAAGTATATTTGTTTTTAAAATATTCATATTTCGTTTATTTAAAGTGAAATATGAGTAAATAGGAATGCGCTATTGGTGGCGTGGAAAGGGGTGTATCCGCTTGGGATTGGTTTTGCAAGGTTTGCAAAAATGGCGTGGGAACTGTAAATATGCCGTTAGGCAAAGGGGAGTTTCCGGGGAAACGGGATTATTGTTTCAGGTGGAGTCTCGGACGTAACTTTCTAAATGGTTTATGTGTTCTTTTAGTGATGCTGAGTAAACTATTATGTCATTCATATAGACGAGACATATTTTATCGATATGCTCATTTAGAACATTGTCCATTACACGTTGAAACGTAGCAGGTGCGTTTTTTAAACCGAATGGCATACGATTGAATTCGTAGTGTCCATTATCAACAGAAAACGCTGTTTTCTTAACATCTCGTGCGTCTACTTCTATTTGGTGGAAGCCTGACGCGGGGTCAAGAGTTGTGAAATATTGGCACTTTCCTAATTTATCTAAAATTTAATTAATATTAGGCATTGGATACCTGTCATCAATGGTTTTTTCATTCAATTTCCGAAAGTCAATGACTAAACGCCATTTTTGTACACCTTTGAAGTTGACCTTTTTCGGTATTATCCATACTGGTGATGACCACGGTGAATTACTTGGCCTTATTATTCCTTGATTCAGCATGTCCTTTATTTGGGACTGAATCTCCTGCTTGTGAGCATATGGGTATCGATAACTCTTTGCATATACTGGTCTTTCATCAACTGTTGTGATTTCGTGTTTCACTGTATTTGAAAATGTCAGTGTGACCTTCTTCCTTAAATAGGTGGTCATATTTAGTTATTATTTGATTAAGTTTATTTAGTTCAATTTTATTGAGGTGATCAGTTTCTATGTCTACAATTTTATCATTCTTAATGTCTAAATTTCCCTCTATACGGTACAGATGTGTGTTTTCCATACTGTATAGTTCTGTTAGATCTATTATTGATCCTTTGTGGGATATCCATAACCATTGGTTCAATTTTTTTAATCTTTTTGAATTATTACCTTCAGATTCATTATCTGTTTCTATTTGGTCGGTTTCTGACCATTTTAAATTTGATACTAATTTTCTTTTTTTAATATTTTTCTTTTTTTCTTTTTCAGATTTATTTATTTTATCAGATTTTTCTGCTTCTACCCGGTCTTTTTGCGACCATTGGAGCTCTGACTTTAATATTTGTCTATTTTTGTTTTTATTTGGGATGTAACACTGCGTTGTGCCATTATTTTCATCCTCATTTGAGTTACAATATTGTGTAGCTTTGCTTTTACATCTAATAACCTTAAATGGTTGTACAATATCTAATTTACTTATTTTATCTGATAAGTTCAATATTCTAACTTTAGAAGTCCAATTTCTAGATATGAAGACTTTTTCTAATATTAAAAGGTCTTCATTGAGACGTAGTTTCCTGAATTTAATAAGACCGTTTTCAACATCTACGGGTAAAGTTATAGAACGTATTGTTCGTGGTTGAAATTTAAAGGATTTTGCAGCATCTATTTGAGGTTTAAATTTAATTTCTAGTTCTTTATGTCCTCTTTTTAAAATATTTTTTGAAAAATCAATTATCATTTTGTATGTTTCTAAAATGTCATTCATTACCTATGAGTATATCGAAATATGTGTGAAAATCACACAGGAAGAGTTCTATTGGTGGTTGATCTTCACCAAATTCTTTGAATAATGCTAATTTAACATGTTCGTCAATAATTGGAACCTGTCCATTACATGTATTTACTGATATTTCAGGAAAAATTTTGGTTGCATATTTTGTTTGAACTATGTTTGGGCTTACGAGGGATAAATTTGAACCTGTATCTATTAATGCTTTGAGAGTTCGTTTTTTACCATTTTTTGTTACTGTTACTTTTATATATGGTAGTTTTATTGTTTCGAGGCTCTCATACGAAAATTTTCTTGGACAAATATGTCCTGAGGCATTTGTTTTCTACCTTTATTTCTATTGAAATTATTGTTATTATTTCTGTTGAAGTTATTATTATTATTATATCTATTAAAGTTATTATTATTATTGTTTCTAATAAAGTTATTATTATTTTGATTAAAAGCTCTTTGCAGGGTTGAGGGTGATGGGTCTACTTCCATCGGTACGGGTTTTTCATTTCTTCGGTTATAAATTTGTTGGCTTTTATTATTATTTGGATTAAAAGAATAATTATTATTTGGAATAAGAGTATAATTTTGTTTGGGAGATGCATAATTTCTAAAATTATTTCTATTCGTGTCTACTAGACCTAGAGTTATGTCATATGCTTCTTCTAAGGTGTCAGGATCGCGACTTAAGATAATCGTTTTAAATGGTTCACGTAGTCCTTTCACAAATGTATCTAGTCCTTCTTTTATATTACGTCGTGTCATTCGTTCTCTAATTTCTACGTCTTCTTCCGTCTGTCTCAGTTTTGTGTTTAATGCTGTTATTATTTCTAATATTTGATCAAAAAATTTTGATAAGCTGCCAGTTTGGCGAAGGAGACTTAATTGATTTTAAAGGGTTCTTTCGTCCCTATGGTCTGAGAAATGTCTAAGTAAGATTTCTTTTACTTCGTTCCAGTTATCTGGATAACCATACAATCTTAATCTGTCAGATGCTTTGTCTTTAATTTTATTTCTAATAGCTTGTGCCCATATTGTAAGTGGAGCATTTTCAATTTGGCGTAAAATACTCCAAACGGTATCTACACTTTTTATAAAATTTTCGAGTTCTTTACTATGTCCCGTAAAATCTGGTAGATTTTTGATAAAATCTGGGGTTACTAATATATTTGCCATTTTGCTTTTTTCTTATATTTGTTTTTTTTTTTTTTTTAAATAAGAAAAAGAGAAAACTTACAGTTTTTATTTTTATTTGAATATGATGTATGTAAACGCTTAAAAATTGAAGTATTTATAGTTGATAGGTTTGATGTCTTCTGCTGCTTTATTTTCACTGTCAGATAGGTTTGATGTCTTCTGCTGCTTTTTTTTTTCACTCACAGATAAGTTTGATGTCTTCTGCTGCTTTTTCACTATTATTTTTATTGGTCTTCTTAGTCTTTTTACAGATTGATTTTATGATTTCTGCTGCTTTTTTTGTTGTTAATTTTATTAGTTTTTTAATGTTCTTTGTTGCTTTATTTTTCACTATTATTTCTACTAGTCTTTTCATAGATAGATTTTATTTTCTTTGCTATTTTTCTTTTAACTTGTATTTTTATTGGATTTTTATCTTTTACTGCTAACTTTTCACTTATTATTTTTTCACTAGACTTCTCATAGATAGGTTTTACTGTATATTGTTTAATTTGATTTATTCAGGATTGCTGATAATTAGATATTGTATTTTGCATTTAACGAATTTAAAATTTTCGTATTTAATGCAGTTTTGTAGGCTTTGTCGACTGCACCAGTTACGTGCCGAGCGTAACGTTTAATAAAAAAAGATAATTTTGGCTCACTCACTGAGCTTTTTATCTTTAACTTTATTATTTCTTTTAATTTTACAAAGTTTAGTTTTATATTTTTTTATATTTTTATATTTGGATTAACTTTTACTTTTAACTTTGTATTGTTAATTATTTAACCTGACCCCTTACCACTGGTAGGGGGAAGTCAGATAGAAGATTTATTGTGAACTGGTTACTGAATACTGAACTCTGAATACTTAATACTGAACTGGGTACAATTGGATCTGGCTATTTATACCCAAATGTGGTGAAATAGCTTTTGTAATGACCATGGAGATGGCTTGCATTATGCTGACTTATGATTTCGGCTGTTTTGTCAATTATGCAAAACAAAGCCTTGAGAAGGATGGTTGTTGCACACTTGTGTCAACAAGTTTGGTTTGGCCTTGATATTTATGATTCGTATGACGACTGTAGTCATCGAATCAATTGCGTAGTTAAATTATTTGGCTGTTTCGTTTATCTGACGAAACAAAGCCTTGAGATGTGATATTGATATCTGCACACTTGTGTAAACAATGCAGATTGATTTATGGTTTTTAATTATGAATCTTTGATGACTATGCTTAACTGTAGCCATCAAGTATAATGCGTAGTTTTTATAATTCGGCTGTTTTGTTTATTTAACAAAACAAAGCCTTGAGATAAATATTGATTGCTGAACACTTGTGTCAACAATGCAGATAAATTATGATTCTATTTATGAATCGTTTAAAGACTTACGATAACTGTAGCCTTTAAGTATGTTGCGTGGGTGATATGAATCTGCTGGGGGCTTGACGAATGTCGATGCCGTAACTGCCCCCTTCTTAAGATTCTGCTCCGGAGAATCCAAAGCTCTTAGCTCAATATTTACTTTTGTATTATTGGCTTTCTTGATTTTAATTATAATTATCAAGAGTATTATATTAACTATTATTATGAAAATTATTGTGCTGAATGTTAAGCCTTCAGTCACGAAATGTCGAGCTTTAATTTCTTTAATTACTTTACTGTTTTTAACGTTATCAAAATGAATTTTTGGCAATGATAATTTCATTGTAATATTTCTGATTTGTATGTCATTGAAGTTTGGGATAACGAAGTTGTCGCTTATTAACAAGTTTTCATATTCCATATCATTGATGGTTAATTTGCAATTTTCAAAGTTAATCAAATTAATTCCATAAATTCTTACATCATAAGTATTACAATTATGTTTTATATAATATATAAGTTAATTGTTTGATAATTTATTTCTTATTTACTTTAAAATTACATATAGGTTTATCTTTGAAAATTTGTGAAATATATTTATCTTTTATTAATTTTAATTGTTTTTTAGTTATAATAGGTTGTTCTGTATATTCGTAAATAGAATTATTACTATTTTTTAATATTGCAATAGTATAATTGCTTACAATTTCAAGTCCATTATTATTTGGAATTGGTTCAATTGGTATTTTATGATATTTTTCTACATCGTAAATTGGTATAAGTATTATAAAAATTATTTTATAATCATGTAATACTATAGAGCTTTTAATATTTGTTAATTCTTTGAATGTAATGTTATATTTTATAATTTCTTCGGTTGTGAGCAGGTCTCTGCCTAGAACTCCTAGTTTACAAAGTAATAAATTGTCTTTAATTTTTCTGACTTGATCTCTAAGAAGTTAAATATCATATTGAATTTGAAAGATATGTTGCATATGCTCTACTGTGTTTAAGGTATAGTTTATTCTTTCATACATATCATATAATTGTTTACTTATTCTTTCTTGTTGAGTATTAATATGATTGGTTACATTTTTCATTATTTTATTAAAATTATTATTTATTTGTATTTGTTCATTCATATTTTGGATAGTATTTTTGTTATTTTGTTCATTAACATCTAGTTTTTCTCTTATTTCTTTTTCATCATCGGAGTCCATTACTCCTGTTTCAAATTTTATACCTTTACCCCATATATTTATCAATCCTCTTCTAGATCTTTTATGTGGAATTAAATTTCTTATTTCATCTTTTAATGAATTAAAATTATGTATCATAGCTGGATACTGATAAGTGTAGTTAAGGTTTGCAATATTTTGACCAATTATATTTATATTATTTTCCCATGAATCTATTTCTACACTATGCAATATTTTCTTATAACTTGAAATAACTTGAAGTTCTTCATCCCTAACCATGATAAAACCTTGTCCTTCGTTTAGATTTGTTATGTCCAATTTCTGTCCTTTAGTAGTCAGTATTGTCGTCATGATTAATATTGTCTGTGTATGTAATTTCTAATTTGTAGATGCATTTTGAACCTGAAATTTACGGGATTTTTTAACTTTCAATTTATGATATTGTTTGTTATTGTTAGCTAAAATTGTAACTTTATTATTTCTCAGTACTTTAAATGATCTAAATCTTGGTTGCAATTTGTTAATATTTCTGACTTTGTAGTAGAATGGATAATCTTGTTTATAACTAATCTGATCATCTCTTGTTTTATTCCTGTTATAAATTATTTTCTTTTTATTTTTAAGTGCTTTTTCAAATGCTTTTTCTGCTAAATTATTTGGGATCCTTTTAAAGAATAATTCAAATGGAGTGTAATTTGTTGCTGAACAAATTGAATTGTTGTATACGAATAATGCTTTAAGTAATGCTTCATTTGTAGTTATAATATTATGATTTTTCAATATTCTATAATGTTCCATTAGTGTAGAATGAAAACGTTCTACTGGAGAGTTCGAATTTGAATTACTAACGGTTGTAAAATGTAGATCTATGTTTTCGTTTCTCAAAAATTCTTGAAAATCAATAGATGTTGCCGCTTTTTCTTGATCTATTACGAGAAGTTTAGGTTTTCCAAAAGTACTTATATTTTAAAATTCCTTCTTTTAAGTGAACTGCGTTTCTCGATTGAAGCTCATAAGCTTGTGCATAGCGACTGTATTTGTCTATTATAGTAAGTATTAGTATTCCTTTTTGTGGAAAGAAAATGTCTACATGTATTATTTCTAATGGAATTTTCGCAGTTTCTGTAAATTCAAATTTGGGCTTAGGAGGCGTTCTTTCATATTTTTCTATTTGACATAAATGTTAAGCTTAGATCAGACGGTTTGTGTATATACACAGATTTCATTTGTGTATATTATACACAAATTTGAACACAAATGCTATTTATTTATGCCACAAATATTTGTGGTTCAGACGATTTGTGTATTTAAAAAAAAAAAACACAAATTTCATTTGTGTAAAGATATACACAAATAATATGCTATACACAAATCAATTTGTGTATAAAAATTTGTGGTTCAGACGATTTGTGTATTTCTTCACAAATAAAATTTGTGTATTCATTTGTGTTTATGTCATTCTGTTTATTTGATAGTGAATTGAAGTGTATCCGGTTAAACTAAATAATTTCAATTAAACAATGTCCAAAAAAAATGTCTTGCCAATAGTTTAGCCGCGTATTTACTTGAAAGTGAAGAAGAAGACGAAAGCCAACAACAGGTCGTAGAAATAGTACGCAAGCGGCGAACTTGTTGGAGAAAAAATTGGCTTGGCCACCGTGAGACGGAGGGCATTCGAAATTTCGTACGAATGTCGGCCGCTCAGTTCGATCATTTGCTAGCTTTGGTAACGCCATATATTGAGAAGGCCGATACATTTATGCGCCCCAGTATTCCGCCATCTGTGCGGCTAGTCTTGACGTTGCGCTTTCTGGCATCTGGCGACAGTTTTCGCTCGCTCCAGTATCTTTTCCGCATTCCAAAGAATACAATTTCCACCATTATTCCAGAAATGCTGGATGCAATCTACAAAGTTCTTGTAGACGATTTTCTGAAGGTGAGAAAGTGAGTTGGAAACAACTTTATTTAAAAACAAAATAAGAATGGATTTCTGGCGTAAGAGAAATTCACCTCCTGCTTAAACGAAGGGAGTCCAATAAGAGTTTTGTCTCCGTGAGCCGCTCAATTTGGACGCCAACAAATCGAATACCACTCCGATACGATTTTTGGCTTAACGTAAATGTGTTCATTTCATCTAAAACAAATCACCCTGTATGTCCTTATGGTGCCATTTTACAAAACAAATCATTAAAATCATAGTTGCACATTAAAATTCGAAGAAAAAACCTTTATTGACTCGACTGATATTAAATATTCAGTTGAATTTTCAAAACCATTTGTGTATTCTCATGAAATTTGTGTATGCTTAAATTTTCAGAATACACAAATGATGTGATATACACAAATGGTGCCCAAATATACACAAATAGTCATAAAATGATTTGGGTACCCGATCAGACGATTTGTAAATGTACACAAATTCGATTTGTGTATTGAATACACAAATGATACACAAATCGTTTGTGTACGTCATTTGTGTACATTAAATTTGTGGTTCAGACGATTTGTGTACTTTTTTATCAATAATACACAAATTTATAGACAAATATTTGTGTATACACAAATCGTGTGATCTAAGCTTTACAATTATTAATAAATTTTGTAATTTTTTCTTTTATATTTGGAAAGTAGTATTCTCTTTTTATGGTGTTCAAAGGATTCATTTATTCCTCTATGATTACTTTCTTTGTGATAGTCTGTTATAATTTTATCTTGTTCTCTTTCATCTGTTAGATCTTTTAAGAGTCTTGTGCATCTAAGCACTTTAAATCTTTTTGATCTATAAAAGTGATTTTTGAAAACGTTTTGAAAATCAATGAAAAGCGAAAGGTTTTCAATAAAGATTGCGTTTGTAGCTTTTGGGTTAAAATGATTCTTTATTATTTGTATAATGTCATTTTCGTCAAAGTTTTTATATTTTATTATTTTTCTTGTTTTGTTAAATATTTTCTTTGTTCTAATTTGATTTACTTTTTGCTGAAGTCTTTCTATTATTATATTTGGTTTTTAAATAAATTTAGAGGTGATTCTGAAATTGGTATATTGTTATGCCTTCGAGCACAACTTTGTATGAAAAAAATAAAGAAGGTTCCGCAAATTAAAATGTCTTTAAGATTGCAAATAAAAACACAACACGAATTTGTTCTTTGAACTGTTTTTTTATTTTAAGAGAGTTGTACATAAAGTAAAGACTAAAAAACTTAGCTATATTGAATTGCCGTTGCTGCTACAAACATAAAATAATGCACGTTTTGCGACTCAGCAATCTGGCTGCATTCTGCTTATTCTGCTGATATAAAGTTCTGCTGCATTCTGACGATATAATGTTCTGTGGGATCCACATGATCCCAACTCTTAATTCATTTTATATTCTTTTTTTCTTTTTGGTATTTTAGATATTATATGGCATGACACCATAACAATATAACCCTGGTCATCTTCATCTGCGCTGTGTATTGTAGCTGCTGTTTCGATTTCATTAAAATTTATTTCGATTGGAATTCTGCTTAATGCATCTGCATTTGAATTCTTTTTACCCTGTTTATAGTCTAATAAACGGATTGCCGATCCGTTATTCCAAAAAAAAACGCGAACGCCAACCTAGGGGTCGGCCCAACGGTTCGACTTACTGAAATAAAAGCGGGTATTTAATAATATTAATTATTACGGTTTAATTCGACTATTCTCTATGCTCTTCACGATAAGACTAAAACTAATTACAATTTATTTCCTAAACCTTAGCTTAACCATATGCCATATCCCACGATGATTCGCTGATTCAGCGACCTTGAACGTTCCCGTGCATTTACCCCAATGCGACGATATATGATATTCGCCAATCGTGGGAAACCATAAATTGCTCAAGCATGATTTGCTGAGCTGGCAAATCATAACAGAGCGCATGTAAATGCGACGTGTTAACTAGTCTATTTCAGAGTTATATTCTTCCATTTGAAGTTTCCATCTTACTAGTTTACTATTTGGTTCCTTAATATTCATTAGCCACTTTAAGGGTTTTTGATCTGTGTGTATTTTAAATTTCGTACCGTAAAGGTAGGGTCTAAAATATTTGGTTGCCCAAATGATTGCTAAAAGTTCTTTTTGATTGTTGAATAATTTTGTTCATGCGAGTTTAAAGTTCTACTTGCATATGAAAGAGGATGTTCATTACCTTCTTGGTTTTTGTGATAGAACTGCTCCTATTGCAAAATTAGATGCATCAGTGCTAAGAATAAATGGTTTTGAAAAATCAGGATAGGTTAAAATTGGTTCGTTTATTAACATGTTTCTACAATCTTCGAAACATTTTGAGTAAATTTCATCTTTGATATCTATTTTCTTACCTTTTTTCAGTTTTTCAGTTAAAGGTTTTGTTAGCAAAATCTTTAATAAATTTTCTATAATAGCCGAGTAAACCTAAGAATTGTTTTATTTGCTTTTGTTTTTTTTGGTATTGGGTAATTTTTTATAGCTTCTATTTTCTTGGGGTTTGGTCTTATACCATCTCTACATACTACATGTCCTAAAAATTCTACCTCTTTTTTTAAAAATTGACTTTTATCAGTTTGGATTTTTAAATTTGCTGTACTAAGCGCTTCAAATACTTTTTCTAAATGGTTTATGTGTTCTTTTAGTGATGCTGAGTAAACTATTATGTCATTCATATAGACGAGACATATTTTATCGATATGCTCATTTAGAACATTGTCCATTACACGTTGAAACGTAGCAGGTGCGTTTTTTAAACCGAATGGCATACGATTGAATTCGTAGTGTCCATTATCAACAGAAAACGCTGTTTTCTTAACATCTCGTGCGTCTACTTCTATTTGGTGGAAGCCTGACGCGAGGTCAAGAGTTGTGAAATATTGGCACTTTCCTAATTTATCTAAAATTTAATTAATATTAGGCATTGGATACCTGTCATCAATGGTTTTTTCATTCAATTTCCGAAAGTCAATGACTAAACGCCATTTTTGTACACCTTTGAAGTTGACCTTTTTCGGTATTATCCATACTGGTGATGACCACGGTGAATTACTTGGCCTTATTATTCCTTGATTCAGCATGTCCTTTATTTGGGACTGAATCTCCTGCTTGTGAGCATATGGGTATCGATAACTCTTTGCATATACTGGTCTTTCATCAACTGTTGTGATTTCGTGTTTCACTGTATTTGAAAATGTCAGTGTGACCTTCTTCCTTAAATAGGTGGTCATATTTAGTTATTATTTGATTAAGTTTATTTAGTTCAATTTTATTGAGGTGATCAGTTTCTATGTCTACAATTTTATCATTCTGAATGTCTAAATTTCCCTCTATACGGTACAGATGTGTGTTTTCCATACTGTATAGTTCTGTTAGATCTATTATTGATCCTTTGTGGGATATCCATAACCATTGGTTCAATTTTTTTAATCTTTTTGAATTATTACCTTCAGATTCATTATCTGTTTCTATTTGGTCGTTTTCTGACCATTTTAAATTTGATACTAATTTTCTTTTTTTAATATTTTTCTTTTTTTCTTTTTCAGATTTATTTATTTTATCAGATTTTTCTGCTTCTACCCGGTCTTTTTGCGACCATTGGAGCTCTGACTTTAATATTTGTCTATTTTTGTTTTTATTTGGGATGTAACACTGCGTTGTGCCATTATTTTCATCCTCATTTGAGTTACAATATTGTGTAGCTTTGCTTTTACATCTAATAACCTTAAATGGTTGTACAATATCTAATTTACTTATTTTATCTGATAAGTTCAATATTCTAACTTTAGAAGTCCAATTTCTAGATATGAAGACTTTTTCTAATATTAAAAGGTCTTCATTGAGACGTAGTTTCCTGAATTTAATAAGACCGTTTTCAACATCTACGGGTAAAGTTATAGAACGTATTGTTCGTGGTTGAAATTTAAAGGATTTTGCAGCATCTATTTGAGGTTTAAATTTAATTTCTAGTTCTTTATGTCCTCTTTTTAAAATATTTTTTGAAAAATCAATTATCATTTTGTATGTTTCTAAAATGTCATTCATTACCTATGAGTATATCGAAATATGTGTGAAAATCACACAGGAAGAGTTCTATTGGTGGTTGATCTTCACCAAATTCTTTGAATAATGCTAATTTAACATGTTCGTCAATAATTGGAACCTGTCCATTACATGTATTTACTGATATTTCAGGAAAAATTTTGGTTGCATATTTTGTTTGAACTATGTTTGGGCTTACGAGGGATAAATTTGAACCTGTATCTATTAATGCTTTGAGAGTTCGTTTTTTACCATTTTTTGTTACTGTTACTTTTATATATGGTAGTTTTATTGTTTCGAGGCTCTCATACGAAAATTTTCTTGGACAAATATGTCCTGAGGCATTTGTTTTCTACCTTTATTTCTATTGAAATTATTGTTATTATTTCTGTTGAAGTTATTATTATTATTATATCTATTAAAGTTATTATTATTATTGTTTCTAATAAAGTTATTATTATTTTGATTAAAAGCTCTTTGCAGGGTTGAGGGTGATGGGTCTACTTCCATCGGTACGGGTTTTTCATTTCTTCGGTTATAAATTTGTTGGCTTTTATTATTATTTGGATTAAAAGAATAATTATTATTTGGAATAAGAGTATAATTTTGTTTGGGAGATGCATAATTTCTAAAATTATTTCTATTCGTGTCTACTAGACCTAGAGTTATGTCATATGCTTCTTCTAAGGTGTCAGGATCGCGACTTAAGATAATCGTTTTAAATGGTTCACGTAGTCCTTTCACAAATGTATCTAGTCCTTCTTTTATATTACGTCGTGTCATTCGTTCTCTAATTTCTACGTCTTCTTCCGTCTGTCTCAGTTTTGTGTTTAATGCTGTTATTATTTCTAATATTTGATCAAAAAATTTTGATAAGCTGCCAGTTTGGCGAAGGAGACTTAATTGATTTTAAAGGGTTCTTTCGTCCCTATGGTCTGAGAAATGTCTAAGTAAGATTTCTTTTACTTCGTTCCAGTTATCTGGATAACCATACAATCTTAATCTGTCAGATGCTTTGTCTTTAATTTTATTTCTAATAGCTTGTGCCCATATTGTAAGTGGAGCATTTTCAATTTGGCGTAAAATACTCCAAACGGTATCTACACTTTTTATAAAATTTTCGAGTTCTTTACTATGTCCCGTAAAATCTGGTAGATTTTTGATAATATCTGGGGTTACTAATATATTTGCCATTTTGCTTCTTTTTTTATATTTTTTCAATAAGAAAAAGAGAAAACTTACAGTTTTATTTGAATATGATGTATGTTTGATGTCTTCTGCTGCTTTTTCACTATTATTTTTATTGGTCTTTTTAGTCTTTTTACAGATTGATTTTATGATTTCTGCTGCTTTTTTTTGTTGTTAATTTTATTAGTTTTTTAATGTTCTTTGTTGCTTTATTTTTCACTATTATTTCTACTAGTCTTTTCATAGATAGATTTTATTTTCTTTGCTATTTTTCTTTTAACTTGTATTTTTATTGGATTTTTATCTTTTACTGCTAACTTTTCACTTATTATTTTTTCACTAGACTTCTCATAGATAGGTTTTACTGTATATTGTTGAATTTGATTTATTCAGGATTGCTGATAGTTAGATATTGTATTTTGCATTTAACGAATTTAAAATTTTCGTATTTAATGCAGTTTTGTAGGCTTTGTCGACTGCACCAGTTACGTGCCGAGCGTAACGTTTAATAAAAAAAGATAATTTTGGCTCACTCACTGAGCTTTTTATCTTTAACTTTATTATTTCTTTTAATTTTACAAAGTTTAGTTTTATATTTTTTTATATTTTTATATTTGGATTAACTTTGACTTTTAACAAACTTTAACTGAACACTTGTGTCAACAATGCAGATAAATTATGATTC
Source organism: Leucozona laternaria (assembly GCA_932273885.2). Lineage (NCBI taxonomy): Eukaryota > Metazoa > Arthropoda > Insecta > Diptera > Syrphidae > Leucozona > Leucozona laternaria. The sequence continues at coordinate 50,426,389 of OW026366.1, forward strand.
TATTTATGAATCATTTAAAGACTTACGATAGCTGTAGCCTTTAAGTATGTTGCGTGGGTGATATGTATCTGCTGGGGGCTTGACGAATGTCGATGCCGTAACTATATTAAGGCTGCAATAACGGTTGAAAACAGCAGAAGCAATCTGATCGGATCCTTTGGAAAATTCATTTTCGGTCCATGTGATGAAAAACACATTGTCTTTAGTTAAGGAGGCCTTTGAGCTTCCCACAACAACTCCAAAGTTGTAAATGTAGAATTGGCGGGAATAATATGCTGCTTGATCGGGCACCTTAGGCAAAACCATGTTTTTTTGACAGTCAAATGATAGTGTCACTAAGTCATCCCTTTCTTCTTTCAAAATAGAAAAGAAAGCTTTGGCTCTTCTCTTGTGGATGACCTTCTCAACCATGAGCTTTCTTTTTTTATTTTCGTTCTTTTCGTATTTTATTCTTTCTCCAAGCTCAATACATTTCGAGCAAAAGTCTGTTGGCGGAGCCTTAAAACCAATGTTGAACTTTGTGTTAAAAATGGTACGAAAATAACTTGGTTTTATTTTAAGTGAGTTCTGAGTCGTCTGGGCAATATACATTTTATACATCTTAGTAATGGACAGTTCACTTGGTAAATACTGCCGCTTAGCAACCGTATTTCTGCAGTAATGTAGCTCAAGAGTTTGGAATTTCTGAATAAATTCAATAACTGCATTTTTTTTGGGAGCATTTTATCGCGAAGACATGTCACCTCCTCTCGCTTCTAAAGGAGCACCTCCAGTTTCTAAATGTCTTTTAGCAACCCCAATGACCCTGTCCCGATTTATGCAAAGGATTCCACAAAAAGCATTTTGAAAAACTCGTACCATTTTTTCTTTACAGTTTTGTACGTGATATTCCACGGCTATATTTTTTTTTGGCAGTTATAGCTCTTCTGCGTTTAGGAACAGATGCACAGCAGTGCATCAAGAGAAACGCATCTTGCAATAATTTGTTAGGAGTTTTGTAAAAATCTTTTGCAAATCTCATTGCATCAAAACTTTTTATTGTATTGCACTCGTAAACACTGTTATGTGGTTTGTGTTTTCATGATGGGATTTTGGGTGGTTGCCTTGTCGGTATCTAATATCAATCAAATATTTATGATTTTATTTAATTTAAATTTAAAGTAGGTATCGTTCTTCGGGATGTTTATGTCTGATCATTTGTATGGATAATGTTGATGTGAAATTCCGTTTGAATAATAGGTGTGGATTGTTATGACTGAGTCATGCAATATTGTGAGTATTAACTAGGCATAATGTCTTTAATGTCAGTTAAAACGTAGATTCTTTAACTATCCTTACAAGTTCTGTAAGTGTTGAATGGACTCTTTCTATTATTCCATTGCTTTTAGAGTGAGCGGGTGGTGTTGTTCTATGATTAATATTTAACAGATTATGTGCACATTGTGCAGAAGGTGAGCAAAACGCTGCCTCGTTATCAGTTACTTAGGTTTTAACATTACCGAATATTGGCAATAACTCTTGTGAGGATGTCTCTCATATTTGTTTTTCTTACAAATTTCACATGTGGCATTTATTACAAGAATTTGATTAAATGCGTTTGGCCAGTAATATTTGTTAACAATTTGCTTGTATACTTCCTTAGCTTGCCTATGAGCCCTATTGTGTTCAGTGGTAATAATTTCTAATTGTTCTTCTTTCTTCGTAATGTCTTCTACTATCTGATTGCAAAATATAAATTTGACTGTTAGAAATTGATGTAAAAGTTTAATTTTTAATTTAAAGAAAGTCTCTGCGGTACTATATACACCTACAGTTAGACCTTTCTTGGCAATATGTTAGATTTTTCCTAAAACTTCCAAATCTTTAAATAAAATTGTATGCCTCCAGTAATTTGGATACATTTCTTTTGAGATAACATTGTTATTCAAGGCTTCGTTTATAATAAATTGTGTTTTATAATTATTAACCGTCTGGTTTACTCTTTTAACATCGGATATGGGGATACTCTCTGCATTGTGTACAGTCTCATTATTTGATGGTACAGTGACATTGTCACTCATCATATTTAATTCCTGTCTGCTAAGAGCGTCGGCCACGACGTTTTCCTTCCCTGGTTTATAAATAATTTCGGGAGCGTAATTCTCCACGAACGCCCGCCATCTTTTAATTTTTGCGTTAGGATTCTTGTCACCAATTGGGAATGTCAGTGGTTGGTGGTCCGTATATATGCGGATTCCACTTACACAGTATAAGTAATTCCTTAGATTTTTAAGTGCCCAAATGATAACAAGTAGCTCTTTCTCATTAGTCGCGTAACCCTCCTCTGTTTTGCTCAGGGTTCGACTTATAAAGGTAATCGGTTTGTTACCTTGGCTAAGTACTGCGCCAATGGCGGAATTACTAGTATCTGTGGTAAGTTCAAACTTATCATTGAAATCGGGTTGATTTAGTGTTATTTGCTCACATAATTTATCTTTTATTATCTTAAATGCTTTGATAGCTTCTTTATCGAACTTTCTTACTATTGCTTTGACCAGTTCGGCCATTTTCTCCTGTAAAGTACTTTGTAAGGGGCTTAGTAATCATAGCATAATTTCATATAAATTTCCGGTAATAGCCAGAAGATCTTAGTTAACGTAGAGTCACTTGTTGTGGAAATTCTTCGATACATTTTGTCTTCTTGGGATCCATTTTAATACAATTGTAGGATACTATGTACCCCAAAAACTCAACTTCTGACATAAAGTATTTGGATTTTTCACTAGAGATACGTATGTTTGCAACACTTAAAGCTTTTCTCGATATGTGTTAAGTGTTCTTCTTAAAAATTACTACATCATCGATGTAAACATGGCAAAATTTGCTGATATAAGTTAATGAAAACCCTCTTTAATTTAAAAAAAAAAATATTTTTTGCCGAAGCAGCTTGCTTCGACCTTTATTGATTTTTTACCGAATACAAAGTGAAAAATAATAATTATTGAAACTTGCTTTAGGCTGCTTGCAAAGTATTTCTTGCATTTCCCAGAATAAATTTTATGGGAAATGCAAAAGTGCATTATTGCTAATAAAAATTTCGTAATTCCGAGAAGCAGCGGAAATGTGGTGTTAACTTATATTCTCGGAGTATGTCGTCCATAGCTCCTTGAAAGATTGAAGGCGCGAGTTTTATAATCAATAAATGAAACACAAATTAACTTGTATTCAAATCAAGGTCCAGAATAAGACTGAATTTTATTTAGTAAAAGTACCTTATACCTAGCTTCTAAAATGTATCATGATCGTTGGTCAACTGCAACGATCATTGTTTATCTTTTTAATTAATAACACAATATCCATAAATTGATTACTTGATATTTAACGACATAAGACGTTTATAATTTTATATTATTTATAAACAATGGAATCATGAGTTTACAGTTTTATATTTGTAATAAATGGAAGCTCCATAGAGAATGCTTCATTGTTTATGGATTTTATGGATACTGATTCTGGTTGTGGAGGGTCTTCGGTTATGTTGATATGACTCGCCCTCCCTTTAAATTCGAGTCCCTTCGAACTCTTACAAATTTACAGTAAAAAATGTTGATAAAAATATATAACAATACTAAAATAACCAAGGCATAGAGAATGCTGAATTTATAATTAATTTTACTGTTCTTTTCAAAACCTTCTGATATTTCATTCAAATTATAAAAATTTAATGGACTCATAACGATTGGTTTCACTCGGGGATTCACTCATTCTGAAATCCAATGGAACAATGCTAACTAATTCTACTCAACTTTGAAATGTTGTCATTGTATTCGTGAATCGTCGTGTCGGTGAACTGCCCTGCCAGTTCATTATTTTGTATTTGCCTGCAAAATAAATATCTACCAATACTCTATTGCCACTGACTTACGTATAAGTTATATGATTTGTTGTAATTCTGCGTGCACCCTACCTTGACCACTGTATCCCACTGCTGAAGGGAGGGATACTGACGATGAACGATCGTGAATCGTCGTCGTCATCTACGATGTGTGTATTGAAATTGTGCTCATCCAAACAGAGTTACCTTTCTCAATTGTAAGCAAATTCAAGAGCTTTTTCTTTGGATTTTATGAAGGAACTTTTAAAATTTGAAGCTTTTGAGAACGGATTTATGAAGTTGAGTAATTGAATGGTGAATATAGTGATTTTGAGTGAGTTTGTTCTGACGTTAGAGCTGAAATGTATTCGTGCTTCTTGAGTGGATTCTGATTTCAAATCGAGAATCGAAATTCTCTTCTCAGAAGCGTCGGTTGACAGTTATTTTTGCCAATGGAATGGTTTCAGAAGAGTTCTTTATGATTCCGGATGCTTCCGGACGTCCAATGGAAAACGACATAATTCTTCAGTATCAATATTTTCTTGATTTTCTTTTATTATTCGGATATGTTCTAAGAGTGTTGAATGGATTCGCTCAATATCGGAATTTCCCGTAGGGGAATTTGGTGTAGTGAAATGTGTTTTTATGTCTTTTTCTCTACAGTATAAACTTATTAAACTGTTGTTAAACTCGCTATCGAATATTAATAAATCTGGTTTTCCTAGTATGCAACTTTTTCTTCTATTTTGACCTTTATGGTACACATATTTTTATCATTGATTTTATGTACGCTTCCTATTTTTGTAAATCTATCTATAGTTGTTAGGAAATAAGTTTTATGCACCTGGAAAATATCTAAATGTACAATCATTTTTGGTCTATCCGGTGTTTCCGTATGATTGAAATATTTTGTAAAAGGTTTTCTGTCATATTTGTTTTCATTGCAAACCTGACAACTATGAATGTACTTATTAATATATTTTATAATATTGGGAAAGAAATATTTATTCCTAATTTCTTCAATATTTTCTTTTATTCCTCTGTAATTTGTATCAGTGTGAATCTTTTCAATTATCTCAATAACTTCTTCTTCATTTTTTAAATCCGTAGCCAAATGACTACATTTAACAAATCTTAAGTTCTTGTCATTACTAAACAATTGAATTAACTTTTGTTGAATTATATTTTATTTTGAGTCGTTAAGGTAAGAATAGATTCTAATTGTTCCTTTCCGAAGAGTTCTTCTAAAAATGTCATTTAAGTAATGATCATTTGATAGATCATTGTCATCTATGCATATTATTTTATACTTCTTGAATAAAGTTTCTTCTTCATTAGAATGCTTTCTCCTGAAGCTACAAAAATCGATTTTATATCAAATACTTCTTCTTCTTTTCGACCTTTTTATTATCCTTTTCTTGAATTCTACTGAGGAAATCTGCCACTTTATTTTCCTTTCCCTTTAAGTAGTCAACATCGAATTCGTATTCACCTAACTTTATTTTCCAACGAATAATGCGTGAATTGGGTTCTTTGAATGAATAGAGCCATTTTAAAGGTTGGTGATCTGTTTGCACCAAGAATTTTCTAGCATACAAATATGGCCTAAAGTACTTAATACCCCAAACGATGGCTAGAAGCTCTTTTTCCAAAGTGCTATAATTTTTCTCATGATTGTTAAGCGACCGACTCGCAAAACACAAACTGGTTTTTCGTCCTGTTGAAGCACTGCTCCCGGAGCAACATTGCTTGCATCCGTTGTAAGGATAATTTTTTTTATTAAAATCGGGATACGCTTAAATTGGGAAAGTAGTTATAAGTCTTTTCATTTTTTTGAATGCCTCTATGTAATCCGGAACTGTAGGATTTATTTTAGAATCCTTTTTAAGGTATTTAATTATTGTATAAGCAATAAAAGAGTAGTTCCTCATGAACTTTCTGTAAAATCCTGTCAAACCAAGGAAAGATTTAATTTCTTTTATAGTTTCAGATAAGCTTCAATTGTTTATAATATCTTTTTCAGCAGGGTTAGGCTTCATACCTTCTGGAGTAATAACGTGACCTAAACCTCATAAAAGTGACAGAAAACTTAAATTCCCTTCGCTTTGACCTTGAGTGTCATTTTCAGACCTCATCAAAAATCACGATACCCGGTCTTCGTCAACCTCTGGCCCTTCTTGAAGATGCTGTGGGTTCAATGTACTCTATTGGTAATGAAATACAAGAAACCCGAATTAACCGAAGAATTAAAAACCACATCCTGTAAAATCGACGGGATATCCAACCAACTCCAACCTGTCCCTTATTCTTACAACAGATCAATCTTATCTGAAATTCTGGATACCAACTATTCTTATCCACCTCTTCATCAACCACCCCAGTTAGCTCTTACAGCAATTTCGTCGCGCCAACATCATCCTGCTCGCACTGCTGCTCCGCCACAACTACCTGCATGTCAACCACTTTTAATTTCGCCTACTTCTCCTGCTACAACACCAACACCAACATCAATCTTCGAATCTTCTTTATCAACAGTATCCCCTCAAAGCAAAGCACCAAAATCCTCATCGCTTCCGGTTCCTGCGCCTGCATCTGTGATTAATAAACTTGGCACTCTATGGTCGATAACTGATTGGAACCATAGACTAAGTGAGCTCAGTGATGCCAATAGTACACCATTTCATTTGAATAGATGATGATGATGAGATGTATTCAAAACCTATTTATGAAAAATTTCGCCATCTCTGGGATCAAAAGTAAACGTGTTTCTACTAGAAGTTACAAAATATTTATCCCCACTAAATACGAATGGATTTTTTATCGTCCTGGTGAAAAAATACAACTAGGTGCCATGAAGATTTCCAAATGGATTGATAACCCGTCTCCTAAACAAAATCCAGTGAAAGCCAAAACAACCCCTGAAAGTCAACAATCAATGAGGACCAGCAGACACCTTAGACCCAACACACATCGGACAGATTCCAATTATAGTTTTAAAATGGGTATTCTCCCTAACTTTTCCCATTCTAGTTTTCAGAATATTATAAGTAAAAACCTCCAAAACAATAAAAATAATGTAAACAATTCTTACCCCTTTCATTACCAATCCCGCACGCCCTCTTACTCTGAAGTCAAGTCCCCTAGCACTCCAGCTCCATCGAAACCTCAGAAAAAACGAGTCTCATTTAACCTTACTCCAACCTATTTTTCATCTCCTTTCCCAGCCCCACTATAAATGCACTTCCTACTTTCGACCTTAGATCTGGTGCAAAATACCCTAATTTCATTAGTTCCCATGTTCTTAATCCTTCACCAACCTCTGACAAACAGCCAAACATCCCGTTCAGTTACATCTAACTCTTCTTCATACTCTCCCACGACTTACTCAACTTCAACTCTCTTTGCAACCCCCTCAACAACAACTACGCCCGTACCTCACCCTACAAATTAATGGTATCCCTAATTATATGGGTAGACAACTAGATCTCATCTTCACAACTGACCCCATTAACTCCTCTGTCTCAATTAGCCCCCTCACTCTATCAAGCATCGATAACTACCATCCTCCTCTCTTCCTCACATGCTTTTATTATTCTCCTACTCAGACTTCTTCCCCTCCGACTCTTTGTGCTTTCGATTTTCATAAAGCACAATTCTCTCAAATCGATGCATATTTCAACAGATATCAATTCAATTTTGAGAACCTTTCAGTTGAAGATGCAACAACCATTTTCTACAGAGAAATATTTAATTCTATTTCTCTCCATGTACCCCTCTCAAGATGTAAAACACCATATTCTTCCCCACCCTGGAATAATCACAGACTTCGATCATTGCGAAACAAGAGAAATAAAGCATGGAAATCTTTTTCCGAAGTCCTTTTATCAGTTTGTCAACTATAAAAAAAAAATCCGATAGCTACCCTACATCCCTCTCCTTTAATAATGAAACCTCAAACGAACCTCGAAATATTGCCAATTTTTGTGCCACTTTTTTCAAGCAATCCTTTACCGACGACTCTTTTGTACCTGATTCTGCGTATTTTGATTATTTGCCGAACTTTACTCTTGGTCCATTTCTTCCTGATTACATCGACCCTAATCTCATCCAAAATATCTTATCTCAACTTAACGATGAATTTCTTCCTGGCCCTGACGGTATCCCTGCCATATTTCTAAAAAAATGCTCCTCAACACTTTCTCAATCCCTTTCAAAAATCTTTAATTTATCTCTATCTCAAGGAAAATTCCCTAAGATATGGAAAACCTCTTTTGTTACCCCAATTCACAAAAAAGGTCCAAAATCTGATGTCAAAAACTATCGCCCCATCGCTAAACTTTCATATATTCCTAAAATCTTTGAAAGTATTTTGTATGAACTTATAAGCTTTCGCTGGAAGTCTCTCATTTCCCCCAGACAACACGGTTTCCTTAAATGTAGATCTACAACCACTAATCTTGTCGAATTTGTACCTTAACCCTCTCCGCTTTAAAGAATGGAAATGAAGTCGACGTTATTTCCACAGATTTCAGTAAGGCCTTTGATAAAATTTCGCATAGACTTATACTCTTCAAATTGTCCTCTCTCGGCTTTGAACCTTTATTCTTGAATTGGATATCTTCTTACTTAGAGAACCGTTACTACAGCGTGCGCTTCAGATCGGCCCTTTCCAATCCTTTCCTTGCTACCTCCGGCGCGCGTTCCCCAAGGCAGCCATTTGGGTCCCCTTCTTTTTATTCTTACTATTAACGATATCGAAATGGTAATCAAACATTCCTTTATCTCACTTTATGCCGACGATGCGAAGTTTTTCAAGACCATTTCGTCGTCACGCGAATTAATTTATGTAACACATAATTTTGATAAAAAAAAACTTTATTTAATTTATTCAAACTTAATCTAATTACATAAATGGTTACAATGTCTTAATGTTCTAAATTGACTTAAAAAATATGTGTTGTGAACTTATTCACTGACTTAAATGAAGTGTCCTTTGCTTTGGTCTGATATTCCTATTTATACTGTTTGACAAATAAAAACATCTGTTATCAAAGGATGTGTTCAACATTTATTATTTCATCAGATTCTGTTTCTGATTGTTCAAATATTATTTGCTGTTTGAATTTATTCACTCATTTACTTAGTTTTTCCGAATATTCTTCGCTACTTTCTGTACTATGTCGTGTATTGTTATCTTCTAACATATTTAAATTCTGTCTACTCAATGCATCTGCTACAACATTGGTTACTCCTGGTTTGTAAATTATTTTAGGGCCATATTTTTCTATTATTGAATACCATCTCTTCATTTTGGCCTTCGGATTTTTCTTGAAAACGTTAATGGTTGGTGATCTGTATGTATTTCAAGATCTTTACACCATATAAATAATTAGTTTCTCAAATTTTTTAAAGCATATACTATTGCGTATAGTTCCTTTTCGTTTGCCGCATAACTGCAGTTCTGATTTTTGCAATGTTTTGCTAATAAATGTTATTGGTTTTCCGTTATGTGAAAGAACTGCTCCTACAGCGTCGTCTGAGGCGTCTGTGGTTAAAATGAATTTCTTATTGAAATCTGGTTGATTTAATTCAACTTCTTTTATTAGATTATTTTTAATATTTCAAAAGCTTCAATTGCATCTTTATCTAAATTTATTATAGTTTTCTTTGCTAAGTATGTCGATACTTGACCATTTTCATTCTGTAAATGCTTTGTTAATGGTTTTGCTATTTGTCCATAGTTCTTTATAAATTTGCGATAGTATCCTATCATACCTAGGAATGACCTAAGTTGTCTAAGAGTTTCTGGTAAAGGGTATTGTTTAATTGTTTTTACCTTTTCATCATCTGTTTTTATTATGTTTTGTGCAACTACATATCCTAAAAACTTAATTGAATCTTTAAAAAATTCTGATTTTTCTAAACTGATTTTCATATTTGTTTCTTTTAAAACTTTTATAATTGAAGCTAAATGTTTTTTATGACTTTCTATTGATTCCGAATAGATTATGATGTCATCAATGTAAATGTGGCAAAACTTTCCTACAAATGGACGTAATATGTTGTCCATTGCTCTCTGAAATATACTCGGAGCATTACGTAGCTCGAATGGCGTTCGCAAATATTTATATTTGCCATTATTGACACTGAAACTTGTTTTTTCTATGTCTGAATCTTTCATTTTTATCTGGTGGAAACCACTTTCCAAATCTATACTAGAAAATATTTTTGCTTTCCCTAAATTGTTTAATATGACATTTGTGTCTGGTATTGGATTTTTATCCACAACTGTATTTTCGTTTAGTTTTTTTGAAATCGATCACCATTCTCATTATTGGTGTATTGTCTTCGTTAAATCCTTTTTTGGGCACTACCCATACTAGAATTTTATAAGCACAATTTTTTTACTTCTTTATTTATGAATTCATTGGCACTGTGAGGATATGGATATTGTTTTGTCCATATTGCTTTGTCTTCTACTGTATTTATTTCAGCAACTATATCTGTTCTAGTTAAATTCATCCTTTCCGAGGATGATAAAAAAAACGCGAACGCCAGCCCAGAGGGCTGGCCCAACGGTTCGACTTACTGTTTGAAATGAAACAAAGGAATTTGTACCACGTTATAATAATGATTTCTTTATTACGAGAATATAAACTTTACGGTTCGGAGGTCGGAATAAGATTGATTCAATACCATTCGCCAAAAGCCCACCTTACTGCCACACATTGGTTCCCACTGAATATTGCTGACCCGCAATAATAAGTGTCGCTGCATTGGTTCCCATATAATACCGCAATACTGCTGACCCGTTAGGTATAATGCATTGGAGGATCATATATCCGGCATATGCATTGATATAGGCCAATGCCCTTACGTAGCCGTGTGAACTGCTTTTACTGTTGACTGTATAACTGTTGAGTCAGCGAGAACAGGTTTGCGCATGTCTAAGGCGGTGTGTATTGGATGGTGATAACTCCTCCCCCTTTGAAAATCTACGACCCGTAGATCTTGAGTGACGTCATGATGAGGCTGTGACTTGTGAGTTAGGAGATAAAATCGTTGGGATGTGGGGTTTAGCGTAAATCTTCCGCCAAATGGTTAAAACGACAAATGCCACCGAAACAAGGACGACGGCTTCTGTAAGTATAGAAATTTTAAATTCTTGGGTTAAGTTACCTAGGCGTTCTATGTTTTTAATGCTGAGGTCATGGAATCCCAAGTCGATCTGGCGATCACGATTGGTGATGTTCATCAACGCCGGAGGTAGCGGGATATGCAGGCATCCTCAGGAACTTTCTCAAGTGACTTATCCTCACAGATTGTGGAGTTGTTAATCGCTAGACAATTTGCGACTAAACCATATGTCACCATGTGGTTGATTAGCATCTTCTTGAATTTAAGATCTATTTGCTTCCCTTCGAAAACTGAGGGCCTTGTTATAAGCAGGTTGTATTCCTCTTTTCCTACTTTTGGCATTGAAATAACATAGAGCAGCATCGATCCATTAGTGAAAATCGATGGCGTGCCATACTCGATGGCTTCTATCTCGTTAGCATAGGGTAACGTCTCCAGTTCATTGATGATTGAATTGATCTCTTCGTTGTCAAGAAGATTCGTATTGATCACGCCGCTTTTAGCCATTTGACAAGCCCGAACAATCTCATTTATCTCGCCTTTAACGGCAATCTAAGGCATCTTGTTCGAATTTTCCAGTAATTGAGTCCTTGATAATTTGTTCGTATCTCTCAATCACTAAATTGATCTTTCGTGTGATGTCTCTTGTGATACCAAAGAGCTTCTCATTAATTCTGTATTGGTGGTTGTTACTCTCGATGATTGTCTCTTGGCTTTGTAGGATTTTGTTCCAGTCAGTGGCGTCGGGATTTCCTGCTACCCACTTCCAGGCTGTTCCAATCCAGTCGATGGACCTCGTTTTTCTCTGTGATTTACCTTAGAGTGAAACTCTATCACGCGTTTCCTGTCTTCGTCTTTAATATTGTTTTTTATGGCGTCACTCACCCCATCCACAAGATTTTGGAATTCTGCTAGGTCAATGGTATGAACTAATTTGAAACTACCATCAACAATCCATCCTTTGCCTTCTTTCAAGGAGACTATCGGTGCCTTATACTCGAAAATTTGGAGTGCTTGGGCTGCAGCTAGGAAGGTTAATCTGGGAATATGTATACAAAATAAAAAATATTCTCTTTTTGCTTTGTCTATGGTAACTAGGACCTCAGCGTAAGCTTATGCTAAGATATAGTGATGCAAAAGTGGATCTTCATCGACAAATGAAAAAGAAGCAGGTGATTGTTTCATCTTTACTTTAATTACCATCTAAATTTTTATGATATAACTTAAAGAAAACATTTATATTCCTACAGTTAGAAATTGGACTTTAATAATATGATTAATTAATGTCGTGGATTAGAACTAACAAATTAAAGTTGATTAAAAATGAAATTTTAATAGTATGATTCATTTAGGTTTTGAATTAGAATTAACAAATAGAAGTTAAAACATTTTTTTCATATTTGTTGTATGATCGAGTAATGTAACTCTAGTTAAGCCAAGGAAACAAATTTAGGTTTATAGAAAGTTTTGTGTGTCTTTTTTTATTATGTTAATAAAGGTAGGCGCATTGTGATCTCGGTAAGTGCATTGTAAAAGCGCTGTGCATACACCCCCCTTTTTTTAAAACTCATTTTCATTATAAAGTTTTAAATATTCTTTAAATGAGTTTTGTGGATTTTTCGTCCACCTGATGTGGTGATTGTCACCTTGTTATCCTTACCAACAACCTCTCTCCGATATATAGGTTTGTTTTTGGCTTGGATACCTTTAACTCTTGCATAAACGATTTCACCTTTTTTGTATTTCTTTGGCTTTGACCGTTTTTCATTTCTTCTAGCATTGTTGGATTTTTGCTTTCGCATAATTTCGCCTTTTAATTCCCTATTTACCTTGCCTCGGAAATCAACTAAATTTTGATAGTTTATTCTCTGATATCTGTTAAAAAATATGTCGGACGGTTTTTTTCCGGTAACTGAATGAATGGAATTATTATATCTGTCTACGGCTATGTTAATTAACTCCTTGAGTCGTAGGCCTTTGTACTCCGCTTTGAGGCATCTGAAAATCTCTAATATTGTGGAAAAATGATGAACGGGAGTACGGTAAAGTTTTATGCCAAGCATATTTATAAAGTTGAATACTATTGGGCTTAAGAAGCTTCTTTCATTGTCTGTCACCAAGATTTTCGGAACCGTAAAATAATGCAATATCTTTGTGATTTCATCCCTTAAGTGAAGGACTGACCCATTTTTTATGTGGAACAATTTACCAAACTTCGAGAATTTATCAATGCAACTTATAAATTTCTCGTTTTGAATTTCGACAATATCCAAGTGCAAAATTTCGCAAGGGTATGAAGGGATAGGTGTCGCCTGAAATTCTGGGCTAGCGGGATGCCTATCGTACTTGTTGAGTTTGCACACCTCACAAGTGGTGGTATACAGGCTGAACATCCTAGGGAAATAATACCTTTCCAAAAGTTGCTCTTTGTTCTCCCTTGCATTGCGGTGTGCCCTTTTATGCTCCTCCATAATCAATGTAAGAACACGATTTGGGTCTTTAACATCCTCAACGACCCTTTGGGTAACACGGAGTTTGTAAGTTAGAAAATTTTCTAAGTAAGTTTCTAGAAGAAGAGCTATTTCTGATTCTGGAACTTTTATCCCATTTAAGATATTGGGTCTTAGTCTCGTTTTAAGGATTCTGACAAAGTCTTGTTTCGTAGGATTTTGTACTGCCACATAGTGACGAAAATAACCAGGATGAGGTTCTTCGTGAGCCTCTAGTCCTTTCCCTACCTTAATGATTATCTGATTGCGAAACACATTCAGAGGTGCTTCTACATGAGGAATCAGATCTGTGCTATCCTGATCAGCACTATGCATAGTACCTATAGATGACCTTTCTTCATTGGCTGTTTCTGTCATGGACCTGTTCTCTTCGCCTTCATGACCTTCACTAGTCGTATCCGTCACAGAACCTTGCTCACCGATGTTAGAACTGTGTGCCGTCTCAATGTTCATTGAGTCAGACAAGTGATTAACCTCGGTTTTGAGCCTTGATAGAGCATCTGCAACTATGTTAGATTTACCAGGTTTGTAAACCAATTCATAGTTGTACTCCTCTATCCGTGACTTCCACCTCTTAAGCTTTGCGTTGAAGTTACGGTTTCCTAAGGCGAAGGTCAGCGGCTGATGGTCAGTGTGGATACGTATCTTTTTTGCTCCATAAACATAGGAACGAAGGTTATCAAGAGCCCACACGATAGCCAGCATTTCTTTCTCATTTGTTGCAAAGTTTTCTTCGGTCTTGTTTAGAGACCTAGAGATGAATGCGATTGGCTTGTCGAGACCCGAATGTTCCTGTGACAATACAGCTCCGATAGCGTAATTTGAAGCATCTGTGGTTAGGTTGAATCCTCTCTCAAAGTCAGGGAAAGCCAAAACCTCGGATGATGTCAGCATATCCTTAAGATCCTGAAATGCTCTCAATGCTTCCTGGTCCAGTTCGATTGGCACTCGTTTTGATTGGTTAGCCTTTACCTGGGCATTATTACCTCTTGTCAAGTTTGTCAGGGGTTTCGCAATTTTCGCATAGTCGCGAATAAATTTCCGATAATATGAAGTTAGGCCTAAAAAACTTTTCAACTCCTTAAGATTTTCTGGTGGAAGTATTTTTTGGATTGACTCGATTTTTTTTGGATCAGCCCGTATACCATCAGGTGTTATGATATAGCCCAAAAATTCCACCTCAGTCTTAAGGAAGGATGTTTTATCCAAATTAACCTTGAGATTAACCTCACATAACCTGGAGAGTATAATCTCAATGTTATCTAGCATTTCCTCAACGCTACCTCCAAAGATGACTATATCGTCAATGTAGACGTAACATATTTTACCGATGAATTCCTTTAGAACGTCATCGATCATTCTTTGGAAGATTGCGGGGGCATTTTTGAGACCAAATGGAAGTCTCAGCCACTCGCATTTTCCGTTCATGGTTAAGAAAGCAGTTTTTGGGATATCCGATTCCACCATGGGTATCTGGTGAAAACCAGAAGTCAAGTCTTAAGTGGTAAAGAACTTAGCTTTGCCCAAACTCGCAAGGGTTGAGTTTATATCGGGAATCGGATAGGCGTCAGCAATCGTCACAAGGTTAAGCCGTTTGAAATCTACTACCATGCGATATTGCTTCTCACCTGAGGGCTTTGGTTTCTTTGGATCCACCCAGATTGGTGAGTTATAAAGACTCCTCGAAGGACGTATTATGCCTTCTGATAAGAGATCCTTAACTTCTTTCTCCACTACCTCTCTCATACAGGGAGGGTAGGGATAACTTTTGGTGTAGATTGGTTCGTCTGTACTAGTCCTTATTTCTGCCCTCACTGTCGTTTCCACTAGTTCGTTTGCGTTAAGAGGTGTAAAAAGTGTACTATAATTTTTTATGATATGAGAGAGTCTTTTTCGGACGTTCTCGGGAATTTCTTTGTCAATTATTGTGTTAATTTCTGAAGAAAACTTATCCTTCAGAGGAATTGTGATTCCTTTTGTCAGAGTAAGCGTATTCGTTTTTCGATCAATAATGGCTTCTAGTTGTTTTAGTGTATCATCACCAATGATACCATCGAAGCTCTTGAGGCCAGGGAGCACATAAAATGTCAGTTGGGTGTCATTTCCAATTTTAGCGAAGAATTTACCTGTTACCTTGTCAGTAATTTTTATATTACCGGCTGCGGAATTAACGGCGAAGGGTTGAGCTAGCTTTATCGTATTTTGTGACACATGTGGGGCTATAAAGTTCTTATTCGCTCCAGTATCAACGAGGAAGCTCAACACTTTTCCGTTTTTGAGGATATAGTCTATGTATGGTACGCTGGACAGGCGTCCATCATAAAATTCACCTCATCTTCGTAGTTTTCATTAACTACTTCATCGTAAGTCTCAAGTGGTATCTCTTCCACCGGTTGTAAATTATATAGTTTCTGTAGTTTTTGTCCCACACCTTGGGAACGTGAGTAGTTTTCCGATCGCGCTTTCCTTTTAAAAGGATTCACTTGAGGTCTATTCATGTAATTAACCTGTTTCGTTTGGACTGAATGATCCACTTCCATTCTTGGGTGAGGTTTAGGACCAGGTCTTGGTGGACCACCAGAGGTCGTAGGATGACTGTTATAATTCGTACCTTTATAATATGGCTTCGGCTGAATAGGCGGTCTACTGTCTAACCTAGATATTTGATTAAAGGGGACTGTTGGTCTGGGCTGAAAAGGTGGCCTATTATCCATTCTAGACATTTGGTTAAGGGGGGATGTAATGGTATTGCTATATGCCGTTGGGTGAATTACGTGATTCCGGAAATTCAGATTCTGAATTTCCAGACAAGAAGCATACGCTTCAGGAAGGGTTTTTGGTTTCTGCACGATCATCATCCGGGACAAATCACCACTTAGTCCTCTTATAAAGACATCTAACGCCCGATTCCGGTAAGTTTCTACGAACGCGCTTACCGTTTCTTGCGTGTACGATTCGGTCTTAATTTTGTTGATTATAAGAGAGAACTGGTGGTTCACGGTCGCGTAGAACTCATCGAGCCGAGAACACCTTTGAGAAAGTTGGTTGAGCTGATGCTCAAGAGTGCGAATATCTCGCTTATCGGCATAGTGTAGGGAAAGAATTCTTTTAATTTCCTCCCAGTTATCGTCGAAAATATTATAAGACACAAGAGCAGAATCTGCATTTCCGCGGATTTTCTGCCTTGTGTGTTTTAGTATCGCACGGTACATGGGTTTGTTTCTAATAATTGCGAAATCCTTCAGGATTCCCTCTACGGTGTGTATCCAGGATACATACTGCGTCGGGTTCCCATCAAAAGATTGCAACTCCTTAACGCAATCAGGGAGTCGGCTGATCTCCTTGAGGTCAGCTTCCGTCCTTGGCTCGCAAAGTGAAGGTGCAATGCCCTGACTAGGCTCCGATGCCGAATTACTAACATCTTCGACCCTCTTCAAACGGCCATCTATTTCCTTCAACTGAGCAAGAATCTGGCCTATAGCCCCATTCAGCTCAGTAACAGCCTTACTCATTGCGTCCATTTTTAATTAGCACAAAATTTTTATATAATTAGTTAACAGATATTTTACTGGGGAGCGGGGTGTATGAGTGCACTTATAAAAATATAAAAAAATATACAGATCATAAATCAATGCACCTTACCTTCCTTTTTCTTGACTTCTTGACACACTGCTTTGCTAAGAAATTGACTTGTTCCTTGTTTTAGCAGCAATATTTTTCCTTTTTACAAAAATGATATAATTTTTCTTTTGTAATTAATTTTTCAATTTTTGTCTTGTTTTTTTTTTCACTTTATATTAAAATTCTTATTTATTTAATTTTTGTATTGAATTATCTTCACATAATTTTTTATTTTCTTTTATATTTTCTACTATTTTTTTTTTTCAATTATATTCTTTAATACATTTTTTCCTTTTAACAAGATTTCTGTAATCTCAATTTTAATTTTTTTTTTCTTGAAAAACTCTTTTTTATTCACCTCAATTTTTTTACATATATTTCACCGTGAACTTTTTGATAATTTATTTTTCTTATCAATGATAATTTTTTGTGTGAAACACTTTTCTTCAGTGATACTTGCTTAGAGATTTTACTCTTTTTTATATATTTTTTTTCACAATGACTTTTTTCTAGCTCTTTCTTTGTTTTAAATTTTTGGTAATATTCAAAAAAAAAAAGAAAAGGAATTTTCCTCTTCCTCACTTCGATTTTAGTTATCGAATTTAATTTTTTTTTTTTCACTCACATCGGCAGAAAGAACATCTGGAATCAGTATGATCGGTATACGCTGATGTATATTGGTGTTCTATAAAGTTAAGAGAAAAAAAAGGAACCGAATTAGATTTATCTTCAAGAACCAGCTCCGGAAGAGTCGCGTTGATCCCTTTCAGTCGCAAGTGTTTATTCTTACAAGCAACCTACTCGTGGCGCAAAACTCCACTTTCGAGTCCTTGCAACGACGATGACTACATGTTCCCATGGGTATGTAGTATTTGTTGCTGGAGTGTTTATAGGGTTACTGTGTTCCCATGGTTACAGCTGTACCTCTCACTCTATGGAGTGTATAAACCTCCTGTCCTGTATTAAAGGACACAACAATTCGCACAGTGAAAGGATCCGAGATTTGAGCCGGTCCCTGCTCGGGCGCCAGTTAAATTCATCCTTTCCGAGGATGATAAAAAAAACGCGAACGCCAGCCCAGAGGGCTGGCCCAACGGTTCGACTTACTGTTTGAAATGAAACAAAGGAATTTGTACCACGTTATAATAATGATTTCTTTATTACGAGAATATAAACTTTACGGTTCGGAGGTCGGAATAAGATTGATTCAATACCATTCGCCAAAAGCCCACCTTACTGCCACACATTGGTTCCCACTGAATATTGCTGACCCGCAATAATAAGTGTCGCTGCATTGGTTCCCATATAATACCGCAATACTGCTGACCCGTTAGGTATAATGCATTGGAGGATCATATATCCGGCATATGCATTGATATAGGCCAATGCCCTTACGTAGCCGTGTGAACTGCTTTTACTGTTGACTGTATAACTGTTGAGTCAGCGAGAACAGGTTTGCGCATGTCTAAGGCGGTGTGTATTGGATGGTGATAACTTTCTGAATGGCAGATTTATATTTATATTTTTATGTTCCACTTTAATCTGTTCACTGACACATTTTCTCAAATCTTCTAAATTCTCACTTTTGTTCATAATTATATTATTTATGACTTCTTCGTCAAAATAAATTCTTTCTTCTTCATTATTTAAGTAACGGATTTTATATCCGTGTCATATAAAAATATAAATTTACGGGACCTTGACACTGGTCCCAATTAAAATACAACACTTCAAATCTTTATAAAGAGTTTATTGTAGTGCGACTGCACTCTTTCAGTTACAAAAATAGAATGAAACCAACTAAATCATAAATACATTTTATTACTTAGCCTAATACTGCTGACCAGCACTTCCCACACAGACCGAGTGCAAAGGTGTTTGCTCGGCTCAAGTTTCCCGGTGGGAAACAGTGCAAAGTGCGAAGCGGATGCCCGTGTGCATCGTCGACACTTTTTCCTGGTTGGGTCAATGCCTGACCGTGATAACTGCCGCCCCTTTAAATATCTGCGTCCCGCAGATCGTTTGCTGAACGAGGGCAACAACCTGAGCCTCTGTTGGTATCGTTGGCCGTTGGGGTAGGTCTTGGCACTGGAGTTGGTTTTCTACGGAACGACAAGCGAAGCTCTGGGATGTTGGCTTTCCCATAGATTTTTCTCCATAGTAGGAAGATGATAGCTATGACTGTTAGGAATAAGCAGATTTCTGTAAGAATAGAGGAATTAAGATTCTTTTTAATGGTATTAATTAGTTCTATATTTTTGGTGCTGAGATCATGCACGTATTCCAGGTTTGGTTTAATTCTGTGGATCGTTACATTTGCCAAGATGGGAGGAAGCGCTTGGGGACTCAAAACCAGCTTGCTATAGTATGTCTTCTCCTTAATTTTTACCATCTCGTTGTCTAGCTGAATCAGATAAGTGCCTTCTAAGGGAATAGAGGAATTTTTATTTAAAATTGATCCGTTAAAATTTGTAAGGAAAACTGTATTTTCCCCGGCCAGTTCAACAATCTCTTCGTTCGTTGTTTTGTAGTTACATAACGCATTTCCACCCTTAAGAATTTTGGATATGCAAGAATTTTTGAGAGTATTCTCTTCGCACACGGATGTGTTAGCGATGTTTAGGCAGTCTCCATTTAGACCGTACGTTTCGTTATGGTTAATTAAAAGTCTGGAATAGTCTAAGTCAATTTGTCTGTTGTTTCTAATCGCTGCGTGAACGGTAATTAGATGGTATACCCTAGGATCAATTTTGGGCAATGATAGCACGTAAAGTAGCAATGTCCCATTACAATATACTGAAGGTCGTCCATATTCGACGGCTTCTACAACATTTTGGTAGGGTAACGTTTCAAGTTCATTAACTATGGTGTTTATTTCTTCGGAGTCCAAAAGATTACTATTAACAATTCCGTTCTTGGCCAATTGGCAAGCTCTTATTATTTCATTGACCCCTTCCTTTAGAATAAGTATCTTATCGAGTAAGTCGTGTCCGAGTTTGTCTGATTCTGTTTTTTGTATAGCGTTATTGTAGCGTTCTATCAGTTTGTTAATTTTCTCTGTTACTTCCTGAGTCTTATCAAACAATTTCCTGTTAATGACGTATTGTCGGTTGTTGTTTTCTGTGATGTATGTTTGTTCTTTTAAAAGATTATCCCAGTCAGTTGCGTCTGGAGAGCCACCTACCCATTTCCAGGCAGTTCCTATCCAATTTACTGACCTAACATTCCTCGTTCTTGAGTCTCTCAACTCATCAATCCTATTTTTAATCTGAGTTATGTGATAGTTCAGAATAGGTCGCATGTCTTCGTCCTTCAAATGTTTAAGCATAAGTCGTTCGGTTTCTTGTACAAGTATGTCGTATTTGTTTAAGTCAACTACATGTACGAGTTTAAAAACTCCACTCGCTATCCAGGCATTTCTCTCTTTAATGGTTACCACCGGTGATTCATAAGCAAATATATGCAAGGTCTGCATGGGAGTGAAAAGAACTACTAATCTGTAATGTATATAGTTATAATCAAGTTTTATTGAGCACAATTTTATTTCTTAAAATCTAAATTATAGAATACAAAATTAGTATTTTTTTTGTGAGTGTATGCACGTATGCAGTTTAATTACTCTTTGAGTACAATTTTTGTAATTCAATTGTTTTTGTAATTTCTTTATATTAATTTCTTTTTCCTTTTTTATTGATAAATGATTTCTCATATTTTTGATGCCTGATGAGTTAGCTCTCCATTAAATTTTCAGGGTAGTCACAGCGGATCGGAAGCTTCGTATTCATCCACTTTGGCAGCAAGGTTAAAATTTCAAGCAACCTACTAGGGTACGAGAGTCGACACCACCGCAATTACGATTAAGTAATTGTTTTGTGAACCGGCCCTTTGTTTCTTGAGAACTAAACTCCTTGGCATATTTATACATTATTTTTTGTTTGTTTTTTTTTTTTTTTTTTTACTAGGCTTGAGCCCATTCTTCTTTTTTTTTTTTTTTTTTTTTTTTTTTTTTTTTTTTCAAAATGTTGGGTTTTTTTTGTTCATTTTAGCATTACTTAATGTTTTTCAAATGGGCTTTGTGGATTTTTTTACCACTTAATGTCGTTATCGTCACTCGATTGTCCCTTGCAACAATCTCTTTCCTATATAAAGGTTTGTTCTTACTTTGTATACCCTTTACAGCGACGTAAACGACATCCCCATTTTTATATTTCTTTGGTACCACCCTCTTCAAGTTAGTCCTAACATTCCTAGCTTCCATGTTTTTCCTTATTATTCCCCTAAGATCTTTATTGATTTTCGATCGGATATTTAAAAGATTCTGGTAATTAACTCTTTGTGATCTATTAAAAAAGACATCTGATGGTTTTCTTTTTATAACAGAATGTACAGTGTTATTGTATCTGTCAACGGCCACATATACGAGCTCTTTGACGCTTAAATCGCGATGTTCTGCCTTAAGGCACCTGTAAATCTCCAAGATAGTGGAATGAACTCGTTCTATTTGGCCATTGACTTCACTCCTATGAGATGGTGTTAGATAAAGCTTTACTCCTAGGTTTTTTATTAGGTTAAGGACAATGGGGCTAAGGAAACCTCTCTCGTTGTCAGTGACTAGGATAAGTGGCACGGTAAAGAAATGTAAGATCTTAATTATTTTCGATCTAATAGTGATTGCAGACCTATCGTTAATATGAAAAAATTTGGAAAATTTGGAAAATTTGTCTATGATCGTTAAGAACTTTTCGTTCTGAATCTCCATTATATCCATGTGAATTATTTCACACGGATATTTAGGAACGGGTGTTACTTGTAGTTCCGGATTGTGCGGGTGTCTATCATATTTGTTTCTTTTACATATATCACAAGAGGCTGAGTATTTTTTTATATGCGCCATCATTTGTGGAAAATAGTATTTTTCAAGGATTTGTTCCTTGTTTTCCCTTGGAGCTCGGTGAGCCCTTTTATGTTCCCCTTCGATGATGGAGAACTTACGATCTTCATTGGCAACGTCCTCAACCAGCCTCTGGGATACTCTTATTTTATATTTTTCAAAATTTTCGACACATACATTTTGAAGCATCCAAAGGTATTCTTCTGGGATTTTAATCCCATTTATTACATTCGGATTTAATGCTTCTCTTAACGCTTCTTTAAGTTTTGTTCTATCCAGTTGTTTATTGGAAAAGTAGTGGCGTTCGAAACCCGGATGTGGTTGTTCGTGAGAATATAAGTCGATGCCAATTTTAAAAACCAATTGGTTCCTGAAAACATTTAGCGGAGCCTCTACGTGCTCTTGGTCAGCACTGTGCATTGTGCCGGACTCTTCACTGTCAGATGGAGATAGTTCTCGCAGTCCTTCATCAGCTGTACCAGTCAGTAAGTTGTCTGTCGTTTCGCTTTGTCCTTCGTAAGCCGTTGCCGTACTTGTTTGTTCCGATCTTTCACTGGCGGTTCCTGTACTTGAAGTCTTAACTGTTTCCGTTCGAGAGGAAAATGAACTTGAACCTCTGTTCGGAGCCTTGAGAGGGCATCAGCCACAAAGTTTGATTTACCAGGTGTGTAAATCAACTCGTAGTTGTATTCCTCGATTCTGGATTTCCAACGCTTGAGCTTCGCATTGTAATTTCTGTTACTAAGAGTGAAGGTCAAGGGTTGGTGATCAGTGTATATTCTGATCTTTTTGGCACCATAGAGATAGTTCCTTAGGTTGTCGAGTGCCCAAACTATGGCACGAAGTTCCTTTTCGTTTGTGGCATAACCTTCTTCGGTTTTGCTTAAAGAACGGGAGATGAATGAAATGGGTTTGTCTTTCCCTGGTTCACCTTGGGACAGAACAGCACCGATAGCATAATCTGAAGCGTCTGTTGTTAAATTGAAAGGCTTTTGAAAATCAGGAAAGGCTAAAACCTCTGCCGAGGTTAGAAGTTGTTTTAAAGTTTCAAGAGCCTCAAGTCCTTTGTCGTCAAGTTGGATTGGAACTTTTTTGGATTGATTGGCTCTAACCTGTGATAATTCCCCGCGAGTCATGTTAGTTAGTGGCTTTGCAATTTTAGCATAATCTCTTATAAATCTTCGGTAATAAGAAGTGAGTCCGAGGAAACTCTTCAATTCTTTCAGGGTATTTGGAGGAAGGATACCTTCAATGGCTTTCACTTTTTCGGGGTTTGGAAGAATACCCTCTGAGGTGACTAAGTATCCCAGGAATTCTACGCTTGTGTCCATGAAATGAGTTTTTTATAAATTTATTTTTAACCCGGCTTCATGGATCTTTGAAAAGACTATCTCTATGTCTCTTAGATGTTCGTCTTCTGTCTTGCTATAGATAATAATGTCATCAATATAGACATAGCAAATCTTTCCAATCAGCTCCTTTAGGACGTCATCTATCATGCGCTGAAAGATGGCTGGGGCGTTCTTAAGCCCAAAGGGTAATCTGACGTACTCGAATTTTCCATTCATAGTAGAAAAGGCAGTTTTGGGAATATCCTTTTCATTCATGGCTATTTGGTGGAAGCCTGAGGTTAAGTCAAGTGTCGTAAAAAGTTTGGCGTCGCCAAGGCTGGCAAGGGTATTATTGATGTCCGGAATGGGGTAAGTATCGGAAATGGTTACTGAGTTTAGACGTTTATAGTCTATGACCATCCGATACTGCTTTTCCCCATTCGGCTTGGGCTTCTTCGGAACTATCCATATAGGTGAGTTATATGGACTGTTTGAAGGTCGAATTATATTCTCTTCTAAGAGTTCATTTACTTGTCTCTCTACTTCTTCTCTCATGCAAGCAGGGTACGGATAGCTCTTCGTATAGATTGGCATTTCCGTACTTGTTTTTATCTCTGCCCTTACATTAGTCTTGACCTTGTCATTATTGACTGGGCCAAAAAGGCCTTCAAATCTGGAACACAGAAATTCAAGTTTCGACTTGGAAGATTCAGAGACGTTTTTGTTTAATATGACTAGATTATTTACCACATCGGATCGTTTATTTTTTAAGGGGATTCTTATTTTCGAGTTGATGGTCAACTCATTCTTTTCCCTGTCTATTATTGCCTTTAACTCCTTAAGAGTATCATCTCCAATTATTCCATCGAAGGAAATTAAGCTAGGCAGAATGAAAAAGGTTATATCCAGGTCGCAACCGACAAAAGCAAAGAATTTGCCGCATACTTTATTTTTTACAAGAATGTCCCCTGCAGGGCTATTGATATAGAATGGGGTTTCAACTTGTTGGGGTACTGGTGCTAAGTTTGGTCTGATAAAATTTTTATTAGCACCAGTATCTACGAGAAAGTGTAACACTTTCCCGTC
The DNA here is from genome assembly GCA_932273885.2 of Leucozona laternaria. Classification (NCBI taxonomy): domain Eukaryota; kingdom Metazoa; phylum Arthropoda; class Insecta; order Diptera; family Syrphidae; genus Leucozona; species Leucozona laternaria. Next base: position 50,450,818 of record OW026366.1, read on the forward strand.
CCGCGTACCATATTCTATATATGGTACTCTGGACACGAGGCACCTGCCATAAAATTTTCCTCTGACGCCGCCGGTACGTCAGAACAACTGGGTTCTCCAGTAACATCTGGAACAGCTGCGACCATGTGATAAAGTAGTTGCTGTTTCCTAGGATAGTTTTCGGAATGGAACTCCCGTTTAAAAGGGTTATTGGGTCGATTCGTGTAATTAACGTTATTGGGTCGATTCATGTAATTAACGTTATTAGTCTGCACAGACCCCAGTTCCATTTTGACTGGGGGTTTTGGCCCTGTCTGATATTGGTATCGTTTCGAATTGTAACTAGGACCCCAAGTATTCGGAAACTGTCTTGATTGATTGGAAAATTTATTCGGGTATTTATTCGCGTTCCTAATCGGCAAGGGAGGTTTCCTGTCCGTCCCAAAATCATATGGCACTGGCGCGGAAACTACATTTGGTGCCTGTACATGCACCGAGTTATTCCGCAGGTTCACATTTTGCATGTCAAGGTAAGCGGTGTATGCCTCAGGGAGGGATTTTGGCTTTTGAATCAAAAGAAGCCGTGAAAAGTCTCCGCTCAGACCCCTGATGAATATATCCAGGGCCCTGTCACGATATGTTCCTACAAGAGCATCAGCTGTCTCTGAGGAATACGACTCAGTTCGGATCTTGTTTATAATTAAGGAGAACTGATGATTTACGTTTGCGTAAAAGTCATCGATTCTCGAACTACCCTGTTTCAACTGGTTAAGTTGATGCTCTAGGGTTCGGATGTCCCTTTTGTCAGCATAGTGAAGGGACAATATCTTTTTGATCTCCCCCCAGTCGTTATCAAATATATTATAAGATACTAGGGCGGAGTCCGCCTTCCCGCGAATCTTATTCCTAATGTGTTGGAGGATTGCCCTATACAATGGCTTAGTGCGCACTATCTCATAATCTTTAAGAACCGTCTCCACGCAGTGTACCCATGATACGTATTGCACGGGATTCCCGTCGAATACCTGAATCTCTTTTACAGGGTCGGGGAGCTTAGAAATTTCTCTAAGCTCTAGTTCCGTATTCGGCCCTCGAAGAGGCTGGATAGCTATTGAGGGTTGTGTGGTGATTCTTTCAACTGCATTTCTTGCCTCAATTTGTTTAACTTGGTTCTCAATGGAGCCCAACTGCCCTATAACAGATTCTATCGCCTGTCTACCCCCATATTGCTCTAATTGGACAACTCGTGTCTCAAATCCCCTTAACTGATCCAGGACAGAATTAACTGCGCCGGTCAGTTGCGTTACAGAAACTTGGAGTTCCTCCATTTGTTTTTTTTTTGTGAGTGGTACCAAAAACTTGTATTAAAAGTTAGTTCGTAAGCTTTTTTTTTCTATTTCTTCTTCAAATTTAATGTTTAATTATTTTTTACCCTTTTTATTATATTTTTTTTGAAAATTTGATTATCTTTTTACCCCTTTTTATAATTTTTCTTTTTTTATTTATTTTTTTTTTTGAAAGTTAGTAAAATTGTAATTGAATTTAATTTTGATATAAAATATATTTCTTCTTCCTTGATTTTAAATAATTTAATTTTTCTTTTTTGTAATAAATATAGGTTTTATCTTACATTAAAAAAAACAGCATCATCAAGATCTTATCCTCTGGGTTTTCTTCTCTTTTAAATGTTGATGGATACACCAGGTTCAATGCTTAGTAACGTCACACAGGTCAAATTATAAAGCTGAATATCATGTACTCTTCGTATCACCAATATAGCAGTTTTTTGTTAGTTAAATTTTTTGATAATAATTGATGGACACATTTGGTTCTGTTCTTAGTTGCAGGTCAAATTATGCAGATGAATATCTGTACACTTCGTATCACCAGTATAGCAGTTTTTATGTTAATTAAATTTCTGTGAGTAATTGATGGACACACTCGGATCGATTTTTAGTTACAGATCAAATTTCACGGATGAATGTCGGGAGCACCAGAATAGTAATTTATCACTGTTTCTTTTCAAATAATTTATTTTTTAAGTTTTGGAATAATTGGTTTATTTAAAGAATCTCGATTTTTTTGATTTGATCGATTTTAAGGTATTTCAACGCTTTTATTTAATTGTTTGGAGGCAATGCTTAAATTCTGTTCTACTATTTGTGTATGATTTTTTTTTATTTTAACAAGGACAGTGGGTCCCTGCTCGGGCGCCAGTAACGGATTTTATATCCGTGTCATATAAAAATATAAATTTACGGGACCTTAACACTGGTCCCATTTAAAATACAACACTTCAAATCTTTATAAAGAGTTTATTGTAGTGCGACTGCACTCTTTCAGTTACAAAAATAGAATGAAACCAACTAAATCATAAATACATTTTATTACTTAGCCTAATACTGCTGACCAGCACTTCCCACACAGACCGAGTGCAAAGGTGTTTGCTCGGCTCAAGTTTCCCGGTGGGAAACAGTGCAACGTGCGAAGCGGATGCCCGTGTGCATCGTCGACACTTTTTCCTGGTTGGGTCAATGCCTGACCGTGATAACTTTTACCTTTATATTATTATTTTGAAGATCAATAACTGCTTTGTTATCTCTTAAGAATTTGTTACCGATTAATATATCGTAACCGAAATTATTTAACTCATATACTATCACTGTTTTATTAAATATTTTAACTTCGTAATAATATTCAATTATTACTGCTCCGTTCACTGTCGTTGCCTGTTGCTTTGCGACTAATTCTTTTCTCTCACTGAGTAGCCCTAGCCCTGGTCGACAATAATTGCTTGTTGCGCCTGTATCTAACAAAATTCTTATATTTTTGTTGCCTATCTTTCTGTATAAGTTAGTATGGTAAACCGGTCTGACTACCTATCTCATTCTTCTCGTTCAAATTACTGATTCTTTCAACTTTATTGGGTGTGGCTTGCCCTGATACTTGAACAATTTGTTCCCTCTCTTTTAAAAACTGGTCTGTTTTGTTTGAATGGGTTACTGTACCTGTTTTGGTTATTACAGGATTCCTATTATAAGCATTTTGATATGTATTTCTTTGTTCGTTTGTGTTTGGCATTCGTTCAAATTGATTTGAGTTTTGTTTGTATTGAGGAGCTAAATTATCTCTCCTGAAGACATTATTATCTTTATGAATAGGTTCATCTTTATGTGAAAACCTCAATATTTCAATTTTATTCCCAGTAGTTGGACATTCATATCTGTAAGCAAATAATGCTCTATTATTATTGCTTTCTAATTCCTGTGCTCTTGCTAGTGCACTTGGAAGATTATCTGGAAATATACTAAAGAGTATGTTTGAGAGCTGACCGTTCAGTCCCGAAATAAGAACTCTAAGTCCATCTCTTCTATTCACATAATTCGTTTGTGATTGCCTTACCGTCACCGTGCGTCATGATAGTTTTATTAATTAACGCTGTGAGTTTTTGATTTATTATATTATAATATTCCATTAAGGAATTTTTACCTTGTCTTAAAATACTCATTTCCTGTTCTAAAACATGTATTGGACGTTGGTCCGAGTATGCAAAGTCTAACCTTGCTAAAACTGCTTCGTAATTTAATACCGTGCCGTGATTAGTTAAAATGTCATTTGCTTGTTCTATACACTTATTTCGAAGTATTACTAGTACTGAAAAGTACTGTACACTACCTTTTTATATGTATATGTATATAATTTCTGGTTTAATTTCTTCTGTTTCGAATTCTTTGATTGCAGGTTTTCCAGTCATGAGACTGTCTAATTTTGTTGTTAAATTTGTGATTGTAAAACTTCCATGATTACTAATTCACTTATTTCCGATTTCTCAAAATTTAATTTAATTTTACTTAACTCTTGCAATTCAAAATTATCTTGATCTTCTTTAACACTTTTCAACTTAAGTTTATTTTTAAATGATTCTTTATATTTGGTTAATCTATTCATAACACCTTTTTATATAATCTATCATACTTAATATATATATAATTCATACTTAAAACTGCAATACCGCTCTGGGATTCTTTGTCTGCAATTACGCACTGTACCTCTCTGGGATTCTTTGGTGTAGAATTATCTTTCTCTATCTTCTTTTGGCGTTGGTTGAAATGAAATATTTTCGTGATGACTCACTATTTCGTTTCTTCAATTTTTTTCGATACAATGTTCGATACTTTATTGTCTGTGATGTATTGTTAACACTATCTTACTTTTATTTTCAGATTTTTTTGATGTTCACTGATCACTTAATATGTCTTCATACAATTGATCATTTGTATTACTTGAAGAACATATTTCTGGCACTTGATAGCACTCACTGATTTTACGTTAAATTTACTTTATTATTTTTCAATTTTTATTTACGTTAAATCGCTTTGTAAGGCTATCCCGGTTGAGCCCCCAATTAATTTATGTAACACATAATTTTGATAAAAAAAACTTTATTTAATTTACTTAATCTAATTACATAAATGGTTACAATGTCTTAAGGTTCTAAATTGTCTTAAAAAATATGTGTTGTGAACTTATTCACTGACTTAAATGAAGTGTCCTTTGCTTTGGTCTGATATTCCTATTTATACTGTCTGACAAATAAAAACATCTGTTATCCAAGGATGTGTTCTTACTAATTGTTATTTAATAGTTTGGCTTGTCTGGACTCTGGTATTTTTCCATTGATGACTTTGTGTATTAATACTTTATTGTCCTTGTTTATTGTATTGTACTAATTGATAATTGATCGTTTGGCTTGTCTGGTATTTTTCCATTGGTGTAAATTATATTTTGGAATATGAGTCACGTTCTAGGGTGTTGGTTCAGTTTGATGATCTTAGCGATTCTGGATTCTATTTTTATACATTGAACGTGATGTGGTATTCGCGCATCGTATTGTGGCTCAACCTCTACATGGTAGAATCTTTGATGTCTGTTAGTATTAAAGTTATCTGACCTTGCCATAGGTTTGAACGGGTTCGGACGATTCATATAGTTAACTTGTCGAGTTTGAATCGTCCGGTCACCACCTGATCTCACGATTGGCTTCGGTCCAGGCTTGGGAGTGGCACCGCTTTCCCGTGAAGGTGATTCCCAAGATGGTTTCGAATATTGGTAAAATGGCTTTCTGGGCGGCAGAGATGGTCGTGCGTCCATATTTCTAAAAGTTTGGTTAATAGGAGAAGTTATTAAATTTGGTCCAGTGGACAAATGGATCGCACTATTCCTAAAATTTAGATTCTGAATTTCCAGACATGCAGAGTAAGCTTCCGGCAGAGTTTTTGGTCGCTGTACCATAAGCATCCTAGATAAATAATAATAATGAATATCGCCGTTAAGGCCCCTAACAAAAACATCTAGAGCCCTATTCCTATACGACTCGACCAGTGCTTTTAGGGTTTCCTCGCTATAGGCAACTCGTTATAGACAACTGGTGGTTTACCGCTGCGTAAAACTCATCTATCTTACTACCCCTCTGGCTAAGTTGGTTTAGTTGGTGTTCCAAAGTGCGCATATCTCTCTTGTCTGCATAATGCAGAGAGAGGCATTGCTTAATTTGGGACCAATCACTACCAAATATATTGTACGATACTAGGGCAGCATCGGCAGATCCTCGCACTTTTCCACGCACATGGTGCAGTATCGCCCGATAGATCGGCTTACCATTTAAAATCTTAAAGTCCTTAAGGACAGTTTCGACTGCATGAACCCAAGACACATACTGGGTTGGATTTCCATCAAATACCTGTAGTTCTTTCACACTATCAGGCAGACGGGCGATTTCCTTTAGTTCTTTCTCGTATTGCTCTACAATAGATGAGTTCTCGCTCGATTCGTTACTCGAAGAATGGGATTGTCTATTTTCTATCCGCGCCAAACGCAATTTCCAATCCCTTAATAGATTTTCATTAGTGGTAACGGATTTCCTTTCAATATTCCCTATGCGCGTGTCCAGTTCCCTCAACTGGCCCAAAATATTGTTAACGGCCCCTGTAAGTTGGGTCATTGACTCAGTTAGTTTTTCCATTTTATGGTACTCACCAGTAGTTTTGTCTTATGGATATGAAGGCCTTGTCCTTATTTTTTAGACAACTTCGTATGGGCTGGTGTGGTGCACTTTTAGATATAAAATTTGTATGTCTTTTTTTATTTACAGTCGGGCTTTGCCTCTTTTTATTTTTTATGCACTAGCACCTGACTTATGTTTTCTTTACATTCAGGAAATAAAAAAAAAATATTTAATTTAATTTAAAATGTCTTTATTGGTCTGAAGAATCTTACTGACTATAAAGAATACAATTTTATTATATCTTAACTGAAGTATTTTATATTTCATGGGAATTGCAATGTCTCGCAATAATATCGTATTTCTGTACATTGCACTTCCGATGAGAAAATTTATTGCAACATGATTCTCTTTTTAATTGTTGGCAAGAAATTTAGTTTGATTTTTTTTATATTTCCTTTTTTTTCGGTTTCAGCGGAATTGCAATGCCTCGAAATAATATTGTATTTGTGGACATTGCATTTCCGCTGGGAAAATTATTGTAATATGGTTATTCCTTTTATTATTTGTTGTTACAAATCCCAGTTTATGGGAATTGGAGTTTTTGTCTGAAGCGTTGGAAGCTTTGACATAACCCGCGGGTGTCTGAAAGTATAAAATTATTTAAATTAGAAATATTCGCGTAGGTGAGCCGGTGTTCTCGGGGGTTGCCGTGTTACTCCGTTTAGTCTAACTTAATAAACCTATTAATGGAAGTTTATCCCGTTTAGTCTAACTTAATAGACCTACTAATGGCACGCACAACTCCACCTTCGCATCCTTTTGCCTTCTAGGATATCCGCATGTTCCCATGGGTATGTAGAAATTTTGTACTCAAGGTGGTCAAAATGGTCTACTGTATTCTCATGGGTACAGTGACGTTCACTCAGAAGGCGTATTGGCCTTGGCACAGATCCCTAGGCGAAAAGGACACGAATTCGACACCGGTCCCTGCTCGGGCGCCAGTTAATGATCCTCGCGAGAGGGATCTTGAAAAAAAAATCGCGAACGCCAACCGCCCAACTGTTCGACTTACAACACGATCAAATTAAACGCAACATTTTCCGGATTTAATTAGTTTTTAATCGTCTCGCTTCTACGTCTAGCTTAAGACTAAAATCAAATTAGTTTCAAAAATATAATTATCAATAACCAAATGCTCGTGCAAGGGCAATTGTGTAGTCAGCATTTCCTGACTATGGGAATCGTGGATGAGGATCATATTCTCTGTTGGCCTTCGCAAGTTCAAGTGCATTTACCTTCCACACTATAATGCGCCGTCATCAGTTAAAGTTGGAGTCGCAGGAAATGCTTCGTGTTAACTCATGCATGAAAGTATTTAAAACATGCTTTATCAATATTATTTGTTTGCAAATTTATGTTTGCAATGCCTAGTTCAATATTTTCTAAATCTAAAAAATTAACAATTGAAACATGTCCATCTACGACTTTTGTTATTCCGATTCCTTTGAAATAAAACCCGCCATTATCATTGAGATTTTCAATAACAAGTCCTTTCACAAGAACAAAATTAAACGAGAAAAAAAACATAATATGTATTAATTTCAGTGTGTTAAATATGGTTTTACTAAATTTTTCGACAATTTTCTGATCTTCCTATTAGTTTCCACAAAAACATTTGTATCTGTTACTTTAGTTATCAAAAATGGTCCTACAAATGTGTTTTCTATTTTTTGTAAGATTTTTAACTAATACTTTTTCACCTACCTCATATAATGGTGCTCTATTGGTTTTACGGTCGTAATTTTCTTTTGATTTCAATTTTGACTTCACTAAATTTTCTTTTACTTTGTTTTCTATGGAGACAATGTGTTCAAGTATCTATACCACTTGGTCTATTAGCTTTGTCTGCCAAATAATACTTCATGTGGACTATAACCTGTTGTCGAGTGTATTGGTTGTATTATAACAAAAACCTGCAAATATAAGTGCTTCATCCCAGTTTTCTCTTTCGAAGTTAACTGCATTTGGATATTCTTTCAGTCTTCCATGAATTCTTTCTACAGACCCATTTGATTGTGGATGGGCTACGCTAGTAGTTATGTGTTTTATCTTAAATATTTTTGCTATATTCTTCATTAATTCATTGCAGAATTCAGTTCCGTTGTCCGTCAAAATAATTTTAGGTATACCTAAATATGTAATCCAATCATTTACAAAAGCTTCTGCCACAGTTTCAGCATATTTATCTTTTATTGGAATAAACCTTACAAACTTAGACAAATTATCTTGTATGTTTAGCGCATAAACATTTTCTTTTTTCGAAATTGGATATGGGCCTGTCAGATCCATATTAACTTGTGCTAAACTGTACGATGCATTGGATACCATAGTCATAGGCATTCTAGTAGGGTGCCTATCAATTTTCCCTAATTGACCTTTCTTTCTTTTTATAAAATTAATTACCATCTGATTTAAATTTTTCCAATTATATTTTTCTCTAATTTTTTCTATAGTTGCTTTTTGGCCTGTATGCCCTCCTGTTAAGCTTTCATGATATTCCTTAATAATATCTTTTTGTTTTTTTTCGGATCTTTACCCTCTATTATCTCGTTACATTCCTTATAGTTACTTTCTATATAATCCAAGTTTTCTGCTGTTACATCATGTTCATAATCCTGTACCCTATCATGTCTATTTTCCAAATTGTCTTCGCTTTCATAAGCTTGTTCTTCAACTTCTTTCTGATTCTCATATTCAATTTCTTTAATTATTTCTTTCCTTTCTATACTTTCTTTTATTTCACAGTCACAAAGACATTTTTTCTTTTTCCTTTCTCTACGTGTTGTTACTAACACATTTCTACTAAGATGGTCTGCCACAACATTATCCAGGCCTTTTTTATATTCAATACTATATGAATATTCTTCTAATTTGAGCCTCCAACGGACCAGTCTCGATCCTGGATCTTTCACATAACCATGTTAATGGTTTATGATCCGTTCTTATTACAAACTCTTGACCGTACAAATATGGTCGAAGAACTTTTACAGCCCAAACTATGGCTAAGCACTCTTTCTCTGTAGTGCTATAGTTTTTTTTCATTTTTGTTCAAACTTCTACTAATGAACTGAATGGGTAAATCTTTATTTTCGTGCTCTTGCGACAATACAGCACCTAAGCCTGCATTTGAAGCATCTGTTGTGACAATAACCTTCTTGTTGAAGTCTGGGTATTGTAATACCGTGAAATTAGATAAAGCATCTTTCAATCTCATGAATGCATCTTGCTCTACCCTTCCCCATCTAAATTCGACATCCTTTTCTTAATAGATTATTTATGGGTGAAGCTATCTGACTAAAATTTTCAATAAATTTTCTGTAATAGTTCATCATTCGTAAAAATGATTGAATTTCTTTAACATTTTTCGGAGCTTTCAAGTTTTCTATAACTTTTATTTTCTCTTGGTTTGGTTTCACACCATCTTCTCCAATTTAATGTCCAAGGTAACTGACTTCTTTTCTTAAGAGTTCACTTTTGTGTGCTTGCAGTTTAAGATTTGCTGATCTTAACTGTTTAAAAACATCTTCTAACCTCTCATTGTGTTCTTTTAAATCTTTTCCATACACGACTATATCATCCATATAGACGAAACATTTAATACCTTTCAATCCAGAAAGTACAATATCCATCATCCTTTGAAATATACTATGGGCGTTTTTCAGCCCAAACGGCATTCGAGTAAACTCAAAATGACCTTGTGGTGTAGAAAAAGCTGTTTTTTCTACATCTTCTTTTCGCACTTTAATTTGATGGAATCCTACGTGTAAATCTAAGGTCGTAAAACATTTTGCTGATCTGCTAGCTGATCTAAAATTTCATTTATATTTGGGATAGGATAACTGTCGGCTATGGTTAACTCATTCAGTTTCCTATAGTCTATTACAATTCTCCATTTAGACTTTCCTGACGCATCTGTCTTTTTGGGAACTACCCAAACTGGAGAACTCCAAGGATATTTTGAATGTTTAACCATTCCATTTTCATGTATTTTCGGATACCTATAAGATAAATGTTGAAATGCGCCAATAAGCTTTTTAAAAAATGTGTATCTTTATTGACGGCTCGCTTACGACTACTAATATTTTATAATTAAAATTACATTCAAATTTGGCTCTTGTTCTCAAACTGCTGTCTAAGCAGATTTGTTTATTTTATTATATTGTGGATACTCATTTATGTTGGATGCAGGTTACTTGGCAAAGGAATGCAATGTATAAAAATGCTCGTGCATTGAATAAAGTTAATGAACTTGAAATCAAGTTGAGAAATAAACTGAAATGTTATTTAGGATTTGGGGTAGCGAAAATGGACTGAATTTTGGAAGGTGTGGAATATGTAACCTCTCCCTTTAAATTAAAATTCTCCCGAATTTCAGGAGTCTCTTTACTTATGTTGTTTATTGAAACTTTTGTTTTTTCTCAGAAGGATAAAAATAAATATTGCGAAAATTAAGACAAATACAATGATAGCAGAATAACTTACAAGAAACGGAATTCAATTCCGTGTTAAACAAAAAAAATAGTTTTTTAGGGACCTCGGCACTGGTGCCGAAATGAAACAACTCTTTAACGTTATAATTGTACTTTATTCCCCGGCGGGCGTCGGCATAAGAATGCCAATCCAAAGTTCCTACTGAATATAATACAGTTATTGAATTATTATGCTTAACCTAATTCGCTGAATTGCGATTCCCACGCAGACCCATCATACGGATTATTGACCCCCGTATACCGCATCGTATTCCATATTCGAGAGGTTGATGGCAAGCGGATGCGCGTGTGCATCGCTTGCAATTTCTTTATGGCAGGTGCATGGGCAATGGTGTTGTTGTGCTTTATTTTTGTTTACTGAGAAGCACGATTCTCAGTTGGGTCTTACCTTTGTTCAGTGTTGATTTTCTTTTGTGTTAAATAAAAATGCGTCTGTATTTATTTTAAGTTTAAGTTATTAATAAAGTTCTTTATCTTTATTATTAATTAGTTGTAATCACTTATTCTAAGACAATATTTTATTCTAAAACAATATTTTATATTAATATGACTTTGGTTTTATTTTATTAGCAAGATTTAGAAAAGATTTATTTTATTAGCAAGATTTAGAAAAGATTTATTTTATTAGCAAGATTTAGAAAAGATTTATTTTAAACGAACTCGTCCGAACGATTCAAATTCCAGCAACCGAGTGTCGCATTCATGGCTCTTCACCCGACACGACGAAAAAGAAAAACAGTATCATCAGCACAAGTGTGCCTGTGTGTGGTTTGAAAAGGGAGTGCATTGATTGTTGGATATAGGAAAATGGAAAATGATTATCTGGGAATTTTGGGTTTTGTTTCAATGAAGCAGGCAATGAAATTGGAGAAGTTAAATGGATTGGGAAAGTGAATGGGTTTAAGTGGAGCGATCGTTGATCGCGTTGTTGACAACTTTAGAGTTGAATGTAATTAAACGGCAGTGGATTGAATTAGAATGGGATAAGGGAAGATAATAAGAGAATGTTGTGAAGTACGCACTTTACAACAGTGTTAACTGCCGCCCCTTCAAATATCTGCGTCCCGCAGATGGCCTTCTGCACTTGTGCAAGAATTTGCGTTTCGTTTCGAGTCGTTGAGCTCCTCTGGAGGGCGTTGTGTGGAGCGTGGACCTGATCTTCGGTGGAAGGATAGGCGAAGTTCTGGGATGCTGGTTTTCCCGTAGATTTTCCTCCACAATAGACAGATGACAGTTATTACCACTATGATGAAAAACATTTCTGTGAATATAGAGGAATTAAGATTTCTATTTAAGAGGTTAATATGTTCGATATTCTTTGGACTAAGATTATGCACATATTCCAGGTTTGGTATTAGTCGCTTGCTAGTAACATTGGCCAGGACAGGCGGAAGTGCTTGTGGGCTGGTAGCAACCTTGCTGCAATAAGTTCTATCCTTGATGCGAACCGTGTCGTTGTCCAGTTGTATAAGGTAGGTACCTTCTAAAGGAATAGAGGAATTTTTATTTAAGAGAGAACCATTAAAATTCGTTAAGAAAATTATATTTTCCCCGACTAGCTCGCTACTTCTTCATTGGTTGTTCTGTAGTCGCAAAGTGCGTTACCGCCCTTGAGGATTTGGGGTAAGCAAGAGTCTTCAGGTAACTTTCTCAGTGAGCTTTCTTCGCACACGGATGTGTTACCAATGTTAAGGCATCTGTCGTATAGTCCATATGTCTCGTCGTGGCTAATTAGAAGTTTCGTATGGTCTAAGTCAATTTGTGTACCGTTTTTAATTGCTGCACGAGCTGTCACCAAATGGTATGCCTTTGGTTTAATTTTGGGTATAGAAAGGATATATAACATCAGTGTTCCATTGCTATAAATTGAAGGTCTACTGTATTCAACAGCTTCTATTACATTTTGATAAGGCAAGGTTTCAACTTCATTTAGGATGGTGTTAATTTCTCCAGAATCCAAAAGATTGCTGTTAACTATACCATTCTTGGCCATTTGGCAGGCTCTTATGATCTCATTTACTCCTTCTTTCATAATAAGTACCTTGTTGAGTAAGTCATGTCTCACTTTGTCTGTCTGCCCTTTCTGAATAGCGTTGTTGTAACGTTCTATTACCTTATTAATTTTGTCTGTGATTTCTCGTGTCGTGTCAAATAGTTTTTCATTAATAATGTACTGTCGGTTGTTGTTCTGCTCAATGTCCACCTGTCTGTCCAAGAGGTTATCCCAGTCGGTTGCGTCAGGAGATCCACCTAGCCATTTCCAGGCGGTTCCAATCCAATTGATTGATCTAGCTCTTCTCGTTCTTGTGTTTTTCAATTCACCGATACGGTCTTTGGTCTGGTTCAAATGATATCCAATGACAAGTCGCGTCTCTTCGTCCTTTACGTACTTTATTATAAGTTGTTCAGTGTCCTTTATTTGTTCATCATATTTTGTCAAGTCTATAAGGTGAATAAGTTTGAAGTAACCGTTTGTCACCCAGGCGTTTCCCCCTCGAATCGTCACAATCGGAGATTTATAAGCGAAGATATGAAGGGTCTGAGTGGGAGTTAATAGAAGAGCAACTAGGCTGTAATGTAATCAAATTTTATTTAAATTCGAATAAAAGAACTAGCAATTCTATAATAATTAATCTTATCTTATCCTAGGTACAGAATATATTTTAATATTTTCTTATTTCATTTTCAATTCGTGCGTTTTTATTTTTCACATAAATATGTATGTGTGTTTTTTTCTTATATGCACTTGTACATACTTTCCTTTTTTTTTTTTTTTTTTTTTTATTAACTTGTTCTTTTTATATGTGCTTTATGGATTTTTTTTCCCTGTTGTTATAGTAACTCTGCTGTCTTTAGCGACAATTTCCTTCCTATATAGTGGTTTATTCTTACTTTTAATACCTTTTATTGCAACATAAACTGTGTCTCCTTCGCAGTACCTTCTTGGCAACATTCTTTTCGAATTGTTTCTAGTATTCCTAGCATCCATGTTTCGTTTGATAATACCCCTTAGATCTCTATTCATTCTTGAACGAATGTTCAACTGATTTTGGTAATTGATTCTTTGGAATCTATTGAAAAATATGTCTGAAGGTTTCCTCTTCGTGACAGAATGGATGGTGTTATTGTAACGGTCAACAGCCACATAGACGAGTTCCTTGAGATCTAAATCGGAATGTTCAGCCCTGAGGCATCGATATATTTCCAGTATGGTTGAATGAACTCTTTCTACTTGACCGTTGACTTCATTTCTATGAGATGGAGTCAGATAGAGTTTTACTCCTAAGTTTTTGATTAAATTTAAAACGATAGGACTAAGAAAGCCTTTTTCATTGTCCGTGACTAGGACTAGCGGTACCGTAAAAAAGTGCAGTATCTTTATTATATTAGACCTGATGTTAATTGCCGACCTATCTTTGATATGGAAAAATTTTGAAAATTTTGAAAATTTATCTATTACCGTTAAAAATTTCTCATTCTGAATTTCCATTATATCCATGTGAATTATTTCGCACGGATATTTGGGAACGGGTGTGGACTGTAACTCAGGATTTAAGGGGTGTCTGTCGTATTTGTTGGCTTTGCATATGTCACAAGAAGCTGTGTAGTTTTTATACGCGCCATCATTCGTGGAAAATAAAATTTCTCGAGAATCTGTTCCTTGTTCTCTCTTGCAGCTCGGTGAGCTCTTTTATGTTCTTCTTCGATAATCGAGAACTTACGGTCTTCGTTGGCAACATCCTCCACTAGCCTCTGAGTTATCCTTAGTTTATACTTTGCAAAATGTTGTAGGTATATATTTTGAAGCATCCAGAGATATTCTTCAGGGATTTTGATTCCGTTTATTACATTTGGATTTAAATTTTCCCTTAACGCTTCCCTAAGTTTTGTCTGGTCAAGCTGTCTGTTGGAAATGTAGTGGCGATGAAAGCCAGGATGTGATATAATCGCTGTTGCTTCCGAGGATGATCATCACAGTCAGCTTCCCTTTTGAATGGGTTATTTGGCCTGTTCATGTAGTTTACCATTCTTGACTGGCCAGATCGATCTACTTCCATCTTTATTGCACGTTTTGGACCCGTTGGTCTTGGTGGAGGGTATTGTGGAGTCCATGAATTGAACGGCCTTTGTTGCTTAAAACTATTCCTGCCGTTAAAAGGGATTCTTTTATTTGCATAAGGCAAGGAGTTTGCCCTGTCATTTCCAAAATTATAATACAAAGGGGATGATATCAAATTTGGTGCTTGGACATGAACACAGCTACTTCTAAAGTTGAGATTTTGCATCTCGAGACAAAAAGAATAGGCCTCAGGTAGTGTTTTGGGATTTGGATAATTAAGAGCCTTGACAAGTCTCCACTTAATCCTCTCACGAAGACATCCAAGGCTCGGTTTCTGTAGGCTTCCATCAAGGCATCCACTGCCTCAGTGGAATATGACTCCGCCTTAATCTTATTTATGATTAAGGAGAACTGGTGATTAACCATAGCATAAAAATCATCGACTCTCATGCTGCCTTGGGAAAGCTTGTTGAGCTGATGCTCCAGGGTTCTAATATCTCTTTTGTCTGCATAGTGCAGAGAGAGTATCCTTTTTATCTCCGTCCACTTGTTGTCGAACATATTGTAGGACACAAGTGCAGAGTCAGCCTTGCCCCTGATTTTCTGACGGATGTGCTGAAGGATTGCCCTATAAATGGGTTTGTTACGAACAATCTCGTAATCCTTCAGCACGGTTTCTACACTATGGATCCAGAACACATAGTGAACTGGATTCCCGTCAAACACTTGAAGTTGTTTGACTGAATCTGGAAGTTTGGATATGTCTCTTAATTCAGATTCGCTGCTTGGCCCTCGCAAGGCTTCTAGATCCCTATCGGTGGCTTGTGCAGCTGATATTCCTGCCATTATTATTCTGTTTTCAAATGTGTCTAGTTTATCTACAAAGGACTGAATCGCTTGTGTGGAGTTGGATCTCTCAACCTGACCAATTCGATTTTCCATTGCTCTCAATTGGTCGAGGACGTTATTCATTGCCCCCGTCAATTGAGTAACCGAAGTTTTTAGGTCCTCCATCTTAAAGATTGTTGGGTAAAAAATTGACGCCAAGAAGGTAATTTAAGGTGCGACCGGTAAAATATTCTGATGGATAATTATATTGACAAGGAAGGAAATTGATTTACTTGTTTACTCTTTTTTTTTATATTATTTAGTGAAGCTTCAACACTTGGATATATAAATTGCATGTGTAGGTATATTTGATTTATATTTATTTTATACAGTACTTTTTATTGAAATTGCCCAAGATGTCCGCTGAGAGCTCTCAGTTAACTTTCGGGTAGTCACGCTGGATCGGAAGGCTTGTCTTAGTCCTTTTTAGTCGTAAGCGTTGAAAATTGCAAACAACCTACTCAGGTACAAGGTTCAACACCACCAGTAATAACGATTAAGTAAATACGTGAACCGGCCCCTTTTTTCAAGAGAGACTGCTCCTAGACATAGTGTAGTTAGCTAAGTTAAAACTGTATTTTTCTTTAATATGTTTCTTTTCTCACTCGACTTATTGTCGTAGGTTAATTTACTGTAATTTTGTGTTTATATATTTTTTTTTTTGCACGCATTGAATATAGTTTAAATATATGTATGTATGTTTGAATATATATTAAAATGAGAAAAAGGAAAAAAAAAATTATTATGTCTTAAATCTAATCTTACAGGAAACCGTAGCTTTTCATCATCTTAGTAGTTGGTGGTTACTGATTGGCCAATTTCTCCTTCAAATCCTTTAAGTTTCTCGTCAAGTGTTCGGCTCACTGTCTTCATATAGTGGGTGGTTAATGGTTGACCAGTTTGGCCCTCAAATTTTTGTCTCTGGTTCACTGTTTTTGAACACCTTTTCTATATTCTTATAGTATATTTAATTCCGTTTCAGAATAACTGATTTTCACTGATTCTATAGTTTTGGGTTTTTCCCTTTTTATCACATGTACATATTTAACAGTTAATTTACTGTTCAAGAGTTGTATTTGAACCACTTCGATTTTCGTATCTTTTTTTTTTATTAACATATTCAAGGGTTGCATATATTTGCGAATATATATTGCGGATTTTCTTTATTATTACACTTTTAAGGGGAGGTCCCTGCTCGGGCGAATTATATTTATCCGTCGGAAATAAAAAAGGTTACTTCAAAAAAATATATTTTTAAATGTTAACTTTATTTTCTTTTCAACAAATAAAATATTTCAATAGTTTTTACATACATAGTTCTTACATACTACTCTGCAACTACTGGCAAATTCCTTCCGTGTTGAATCTATTTATATCGTTATCCTGATGAGTTGGTTTTCTTGTCCTCAGGGTTTATGGTAGTGTTGGTTAATTACTTTTTGTATCTTTATCTTATTTTGTTATTTGGTTGGTCATAAAATATCTGTTATGTATTTTATTTTATCTTGTTTTGTTATTATCATCTTGATTGGTTGATCATAAAATGTCTGTTATGTATTTTATCTTGTTACCTGTGGTAATCCTTACTAGGATGTTTGTAGATCATTAGCGATCTTATTTATTTTATTATTTCCTCTTATTTCCTGCTTGAGGTACAGTTGAGTGTTTATAACTGGCGCCAGAAACGGAATTCAATTCCGTGTTAAACAAAAAAATAGTTTTTTAGGGACCTCGGCACTGGTCCCGAAATGAAACAACTCTTTAACGTTATAATTGTACTTTATTCCCCGGCGAGCGTCGGCATAAGAATGCCAATCCAAAATTCCTACTGAATATAATACAGTTATTGAATTATTATGCTTAACCTAATTCGCAGACCCATCATACGGATTATTGAGCTCCGTATACCGCATCGTATTCCATATTCGAGAGGTTGATGGCAAGCGGATGCGCGTGTGCATCGCTTGCAATTTCTTTATGGCAGGTGCATGGGCAATGGTGTTAACTTATACATTGAAATCATTAAGACATCAGACATGTTGTCTCTACACTTATGTTATTTAAAATCTTTTTATCTGGTATATTTAAAACACTTACTAAGCATTTACCGTCTCTCTCTGTACTAATGCAGTTTGGGACTATTATATTTTCGTTTCCAAATTTACTCACGACTACTGAAGTACCATCAACTAATTTTTCTTTTAATTTCACCATTCTAAAAACTTCTTGCCTAGGCATAATATAATTATCTTCATACTTGAATTTTAATTCATAACTTTCCCTCTCATTGTCTAAATATAACAAATTGTTTCCATAATCTATTTTGCATTTCATTTCTCTAAGGAAATCTGCACCTATCAAACCATCATAATCATAGATCACGTTATTTGGTATAACATGGAATCCCCATCTATGATATATTTTTTGTTCTGTCTCATTTCTTATAGAAAAACGTAAGTTAGTAGAACCTAATGTTTTTTGGGAAGCATTTCCCAAACCTATTAAATCTACTATTTCTTTATTATTTTATTTTATTAATTGTTTCTTTAGCGCACTTTAATTTTATTAGACTTATTGATGCTCCAGTATCGAGAGGCATTTTAAGCACTGCATCTTTATAATGTATATATATGTAAGGGCTTTCTTTGTTGTTTAAAGAAAACGCTGCCTTACTAATGGCGTTTCTTGCTGGCAAAAATTTTGCTTTGTTTTTTGTGTGTAACAATTCTTTGCAATATGACCTGCTTTACCGCATTTAAAGCATTTAAAATTTTCATAACTCTTCGATGTGTCTTTATTTGCTAATGGTTTTTTTTGAAAAACAGTTTTTTTCTAAGTGTCCAACTTTATTGCAATTGTTGCATTTAGTTTGCCCAAAATTAATTTTTACTAAATTCTTATTTGTAAAGTCATGTTTAGGAGTTCTTATTTGGTTAGCTAGTCGTGACTCTTCATGCTGTGCATAACGAGCCGCTTTAGCCAAAGTCGTTGGTCTGCAATTATTAACATAATTTCCCAATTCAGATCTCAGACCATTAATGAAAATATTAAGAATTCTTTTATTCTCTATATATAATTGTGAATAATGTGGATATCTTTTGTATCCGTTTCTTTTAAAACTTCCTTCGCATCAGAGCCGAGTCTTCTCGACATCGTCTGCATTATGCTGTTCATATTGCCTCACTGTTATATTCTCCTGCCTAGAATTTATTAGTTCTCTATAAAGCCTTAATGTGTGTAACAAGTATAATATCTCATGGGAAGATATTATGGATTGTTTGGGAAAAAGATATACTTTGTTAAATTGATAATGAAAACACGTCCGTTGTGGTTGAAACTATATTCAAAATCCCCGCATTCCTTTATTCAGGTTATCAACTTAAGAATAATAAAAGTAAGTGTTGCCATTAAGGCGATGTTAAAAGTTTTATTAATTTTCCTGATTTCGACGACACGTTGTCGCCCAGGATACTTAAAATCTCATATGGATTTGATTCATACGATGGACAAAGCTTGTTTTTTTTATTGGAATCAGCGCCAGCACCGAGTCTCCTACTTTCATGTCGAAAGCGTTTCTATGCTCATCTATGCGAATCTTGTCTAGCGTCTGTGAACTGTTGAGATTTGTTATTGCTTGCTCACGGTCCATATGAAGTTGAATGAGTTGCTTATCTCTATCAATGTTGTGCTGTACCGTTCCTATAAGAACTTCGTCTCGAATTCTGGGTTCAAATCCATGGAGGAGGTAGTGTGGTGATTGTTGTAGCGAAGAGTGTTTGCTGGAGTTGATTGCCAATACAACTTCTGGTATGTACGATGACCAATGTTTAATATCCCTCTCTGATATATATTTTGTAAGGATCGAAGAAACTGTCTGAACTTCGCGTTCTATTAATCCATTAGATTCCGGCCAATAAGGTGGGGTAGTAAGGCTCTGGATTCCGTACATCTTCAAAAATTCCATGAATTCGTTTGAGGTAAAGCTTGTGGCATTATCACTGATGATCGCTGTTGCGGGTCCATGTATTGAGATGATTTTATCTTCGATCAATGATGTTACGTATTTTGAACTGACATCAGGTGTGCTTTTTTGCTATAACATATCGAGTTGTGTGGTCAATTATGATCAAGATATGTTTTAGACCTTTAATATCTTGTGGAAAGCTGCAGTGATCGGCTGAAATCATATCGAAGGGTCTTGAAGGAATGCTTCTTGGTTTTTGGAGTGCAATCCTTTTGCTTGTTCGGTGATTGAACAATTGACATGTACGGCAACTTCCTACATACTGCTTGCAGTCATTGGCGGCTGATGGCCAAAAGTATCGCTTTGATAGTTTTGAGAATGTCTTTTCATGGTCCATGTGTCCGCTGTTGTCATGGCACATCTCGAGAATGCAGTTTTGTAGAGATTTTGGGATATAAATCCGACCAAAGCCTTTATTATTTTTGTATAGTAGAATGTTGTTTTGAATAAAGTAGGTACTTTTTATTTTGTCATCATATTTGGTGTTTGTGTCATTATTTAAGGTTTTAATCAGATTTTGGCATTCCGAGTCGTTGTTTTGGGCAGTGGAAATTTGTGTCTCGTCGTTGGATTTAAGGATTAGTTGAGCTATAATGTTGTTTGGGATCCTGGATAATGCATCCGCACATATATTGTGATTGCCTGCTCTATGTTTGATGGTAAAGTTGTACGATTGTAGATCTAAAAGCCACCTGGCAAATTTACGATTGAATTTGCTATTTTGTAGAAGGCAAGCAGTTGTCCAATTATCCGTTATTAATGTAAAGCATTTAAGACCATAAAGGTAAATGTGGAATTTGTCAGTTATGGCCCAGTGTATGGCAAGGCTTTCGATTTGATTTATGTGTAGGTTCTTTTCAGTGTTCGCTAATGCACGACTGGCATATGCTATAACGACGTCCCTGTTGTTTTGCTTTTGGATAAGAATTGCACCTAGTCCAATTAATGAAGCGTCAATTTGAACCTCAGTGACACAATCGTTGACAAAGTGTGCGAGTATTGGTGGTGATTTTAATTTCTGCTTTAGAATTTCTACTGCTTCTGCTGCTTCTTCAGTCCAGACGAATGGTGTAGTGTTGTAGGCATTGCGTATTGGTAGGGCAATTTTTGAAAAATCTTTGATGAATTTTCTGTGATGTGATGCGAATGCGTGAAATGATTTGGCGTCTGTTTTAGTTTTAAATTCCTTGTTGTATCGGTATATGGAGTTTATACGGTTTGGATCTAGACGTATCCCATCGGCGGAGATTCCATATCCCAAGAAAAATATTTCGCTTTTAAACAGTTGACATTTCCTAAGTGAGATGCGTAGGCTGCTTTTAATCAAATCTTTTAGTGCGTTTTCGAAATTGTCTATTGCTTTATCGATGTTCGGGCCGATTGCCCAATATCGTCCATGTAGGTTATGGTGTTTTTGGTTTTGTGGAATGTTTGTCGCATGATGCGTTCCATTGTTTTGGGCGCATTCGCTAAACCAAATGGCATTCTCATGAACTCAAATATTCCATCCTGTTTTACGAACGCGGTAATGTGTATGTCTGATGGTTTTACCTTGACTGTCATAAAAGCTGTTTTTATATCCATAACGTTAAATATTTTCGTTTCAGTTTGGGCAAGTTTTTCTATGACGTCATCAATATGTGGTGGTGGAAAATTGTCTTTTAGTAGTTTTTTGTTTAGATGAGTGTAGTCTACGGTCAATCTACGTGGTGTACTTGGATGGTGAGGCTGGTTTACAATTACTACCGGCGAAGCATATTCTGATTGTGAGTCTCGAGCTATTTCGAGTTCTTTCCAGTTTTCTACGGTCTCGTTTATAAATTTACGATCGCTCCATGAGTATCTATATGGCTTTTTAAAGACTGGTATTTCATCGCTGGTGGTCAGAGAATGTTCGCCGATTGTACAATGGCCTAGTACGTCTTCATCTGTTGAAAAGGCTTGTAAGTTGTTGTATATCGTTTGTTGAAACTTTATGATTTGGTTAGGGGAAAGGTCGGTGAAAGATGAAATTTGTTCTTCAATTTCGTTTGACAGGCTGGTTGGAATGTTTTGTCTGTTTTTGAAAATACAGGAGTTTATGGTTGATTTAATATTGTCTGTGATTACATCCTTAAGAATCTGGATATCGCCGGCCGTTTGATTCGACAATTATAGTCAGGTTGTTGGCTTTTTTCCAATCGCTACCAAGTATGAGTGAGATCGGGGTATTGTTTACAACTGCTACGGGGCCAAATGTACACGATATATCACCTACAGTTATAAATAAGTCTATTTGACCGATTGGCTTACACTCGCTGTCTATAGATGTGATCGATGGCCCGTCATATTTCTGGATGTGATAATTTGATGGGATTGAACGGCGGTCGATAACTGACTGCTCTGCGCCGCTATCTATGAGTGTTGAAATGAGAGTTCCTTCGAATACAGTGGCATCTACGATTGGAAAACCACGATCGCCTCCTTTTGATTTTAAGGCTCAATTTGCTTGTTTTGAAGGGATTTTATTTGGGCAGTTGTTAATAGAATGGCCTGTTTTATTGCAGATGTTGCATGGTATATGACATTGAGAGACTGGATGCGAATACCTTCTGCAACGTGGACATAGGTAACTATTTGATTTGAAGTTTTCAGTGTGGGGTGTAGCTTTTGGGAAACTATATTGTTGGTTGGATGGCGATGGATGATTGTTATGCTGTTGGGACATGCTATTTGTATATGGCTGTGGTTTATTTTTAGTTTTGTCGTTTGAAAGGTATTTTGCAGTGTATTTTGTGTCATCGTCTAAAGTTTGGGCTATTTCAAAGAGTTTATCTAATGTGGTGGGGGCGCCTATACGCATGAGTCGGCGGTCTGTATTATCGGTAATGCCTTCTATTAGATACGATATCTGGTCTTGAATCGGAATCTTTATATGACTTGGAGCCTTACTAATAATTTCTGACTTACCGCTCAGATATTGTGTGATGGACTCGTTTGGATGTTGAATTCGTGCGTTGACTCGTTCGTTCCACTCTCGCAGTGTTGGTTTCTTGATGAATCTTTGTTTAAATGCCTTAAGCCATGTGGACCAGTCAGCCTTGTTTTCGCCTTCGATAATTTGCTGGTGCTGAATGCAAGCATTACTTCATCAGTCCAACCATTTATTTTTGCAGCTTTTTCCATTTCATTTTGCTATGGTTTGTGTCATATCGGGATTCAGCACGACGTGTTGAACTTGGAAAGCGTATAGTTCTGAGGAATCACTATGGAATTTCGAAATTAGTTTCAGGAAAGTATTTATATAAACAATAGGGTTTGTAGCTACTGTTGTAGTTTGGTCTACGGGTTTGTTTGTTTCAGGCATTTTTTTTTTTGTTTTGTATTAAAAGTTACCAATAAATATAATAATAAAAGAACACTTAACTCACTTTATAATATATATAATTAAAATCACGCTTCACGCTTTTCGCTGCTTCTGTTTAAGTTGATAATATACCGCTTCTGCTTTTTAATTTTCCGTATTTTTCTATATTTTACTTGCTGTTGCTGTTAATTTGATACACCGCTTCTGCTTTTGAATTTTCCGTCTTAATAATTTTAACATACGAACGAATTCATAGTGACCCATATCGGTTGAAAAAGCTGTTTTTCGTATATCTTCGTCTGCTACCTCGATCTGGTGGAAGCCTTTGGCTAGATCGAGTGTCGTAAAATACATAGATTTTCTTAGTTTAGATGGGGAATTGCTAGAGCGCATAGTGCCTTGGTCAAGCATTTCTTGTATCTGTTTGGATACTTCAGTTTTATGAATTTGGGGGTGTCTATAATTTTTCGTATAAATAGGAATATCGTTAACCGTTCTAATATTATGTTTAATCGCATTTGTAAAGGTTAAATCACTTCCCTCTTGATGAAAAATATCGGAATAATTCGAAATTAGATTAGTAACTGAATTTTTCTCTTCTATGTTTAAGTGATCGATTCTGATTTGATCAGAAATCGGGGCTTTACTTGTTTCTGTGTGGTATATTTCTAGTTTTGGTATTTTGCTTTCATACTCTTCTTCATCTTTATCAAAAAAAAATTGGTATTTCAATATTATCTACAACTAAGACTTTCTTTTTGAAGTCAAGAATTGTCTCTAAGAGTAGAAGAATATTGTTACCAATTAATCCGTCAAAAACTTCATGAAACTTGAATTCTAAAAATTCTGCAGTTTTATTTTTGCCGAACTCTTTGAATAAAGGTATTGTAACTTGTTTCTCAAAGAAGAAAGATGTGCTTGTGTTCTTAATTCTGACTGGTTTTTCTAGTTGGCTTGCCCACTTGGGATAGCAAATTCCCGGATTAATTATACTCGTTTCCGAGCCTGGATCGATTAAAATTCTTAATTTGTGGTTGTTGATATAGGTCCCTACGATTATATAGGGTATTCTGCCAGAGGGCTGGTTTCCCGAAAATCCGAGTCTTGCAAGTTGATTTGCCTTTGGTAAGAGGCGGAAAGGGTGTCCATTTGTTCTGGATTCCCATTTGAATTTGGATTGGAGGACATTCTGGTTTGACCAGAATTTCACCAGCGTCCTGAGTTGTTATTGTTAAAATAACTATTGTTATAGTTATTATTGTTACTATAATTACTATTATTATTTGAAGGGTTTCGAGTCTGTGCGGAACGGGTTCTATTGGTATCATTAAAAGGGTTGTGGTTATAATTACTATTATTGTTGTTGTAATTGTTATTATAATTATTTCTGTGTTGCCCTGAGTCATTTCTTTGTCTTCGAATGTTGTTCCTAACGTATGCATATCCTGCATCATGGAAGGTATCCATAGCTTCTTCTTAACTTTTTGGGAGTCTGCAAATTAAAACTCCTTTCATAGGTTCAGGGATTTTATATTTGAAAAGGCTTTAGGCCATTTCGCAATTCTTTTTTATTTCCGTTGGTGCCATGATGCCTCTTTCAAGTTTTGTCTTGTTATTTAGACGTCTAAGCGATACTTTTATTTTGTCATAGAAATTTTTACAGTTACCGATGAATTGGGTACTTCTCAATTCGTCGTTAAGTTCCTCGATTGATTTTTTATCGCCGAAATACTGGTAGAGGATTTTTTTTATATCCTCCCAGCTTGATACGTTATTATTAATTTCGATGGCTTCTCTAGCTTCCCCTATGAGCCTACTTTTTATGATATCTAGAAAAATAAACTGACTGTCTGAACCAAATCTGGCTAATGAGGGTTGTACCCTGTCTAGTAAGTCTATGAAGCTGTTTATATTATCGAGATTTCCATTGAATATGGGAATACTGTTTAAATATTTAATGAGGTCTAGGTTTAATGAAAGTGGTGTTCTTATTGATAGGTTGTCTGTAATTTCCGTCGCCGCTGCTGCTGCCGCTCTTGCTTCTGCTGCTCTTACTTCCGCTGCTCTTACTTTCGCTGCTCTTGTTTCCGGCATTGTTTTGTTTTTCGTTTCTTAAACGAACGTTGGTTCTTAATTTCGTTTTCACATTACCTAGTCGATTTAATTATTTTGCAATTGTTTCCCAAGTACTGGCTCTCTTAAATACATTTTTGTATCTGCATACATATATGCCTCTGTACCAAATATACGGTGTATTTTTAATAACTTGTTTGGCGTCATACAAAAAATGTTCAATTGTCAAATGATGATGTTTCTTGATATTGTGTGATTGATGAAATAAGTAGTCTGTTATACGGTAATATATGAGGTATTGATAAAAAGATCCAAAGGATAACTAACTTGGTCTAATATCCATAGCACCGGAATTAATGAGTCTGGATTATTTTTTATTGTCATTAACAGAGATTCCTTGTTGATCCAACAGTAAGAATTTTCAGGTTGCGATTTATAAATTTCAATTATAAGACAAATCCGGCTTCTGTTGACCTGGATTGAATTTGCTAAGGGGGGAGGGATGTTGTGGCCCAAATGACATGCCACCCTACAAAGGCATGACCCACTGAGTCACAACTGTTGTCGAAATACCTCAACTTATGAAATAGGTATTCATCATCGACAGCAGTTTCACGTTACACTTAATGTGACGCAACGATTCAGTGGGACACAATAAAAAAAGCCCTACTTCCAGAATGCATCTCAGTTGGCCAAAGCTAAGCAATGCATTTTGGAAGTAATTGTAAGAAGTTCCAGGTAGGTCTCTGGGAACTCGAGGAGTCCAATTGCAACCATCAACCGTGTCGGTCATTTTTTAATTACGAACACAACATCATCATCGTTTCCTAGATTAATCTCTAAATTATTGATCAGTTGATCGTTGAATATTAAAGGTATTATGCCCTGATCATATTCTAATGTAGAGTCCCTTATATTTATATTGTCTTTTACTTTGCGCAAAAGTCTTATGCCAATGATCGCAACATAATCATTGAGTTCATTTAATTCAAAAAAAAAATTTCTTTAACTCCTAAAACATTTATTTCTTGAAATTTCGTAATAACAGTGGTTCCATGAACACTTTTTACTTGAGAAAGGATTTCTAATGTTTTATTAGGAATTATTCCAGGTTTTACGTAGTTATGAGTGGTACCTGTGTCTATTAGCATGTTGAATATTCTACCCGACTTACTATCCGTTCTTTTAATACAAGGTAAGTCGTGTCTTTATCTAAAAAATTATCACTTTCACTTAGATTGTTCAAACGAGGGACTTTGACCACAGGTACTTGGCCACTGTTCGGTCGATCTCTCTTGAGTCATGTCCATCCTCGTTGGATAGCGGTTAAAATTATTTTGGGGGAACATAATGTGGTCTAACGTTGGTTGGTTGAGGTATATGTCTAGGAAATATTTGTCTATAGGTTGGCCTTTTGATGAGGGTTTTAATACGATTTTCAATCGTTTCTATTTCTTGTGCCCTAGCAAGAGCGCTCGGAAGATCGCCGGGGTTAAGTGAATATACGATGTTACTGGTTGGTTGATTTAGGCCTGTAATGAAGATTCTTAATGCGTTCTGTCTTGCTCTATCCGTTAGACACTCGGTTTCGGTAGTTCTAGAACCGTAAGTCATTATTGTCTTATTTATTATTAAGGTCATTACCTTAGTTCCCTCGTCGTAAAATTCTTGTAAGGATTTCTTGTCCCGGCGCATACCACTTAACTCAGTATCTAGCATGTGTACGGGTCTTTTGTCACTATATGTCAAGTCTAGGCGTCCTATTATAGCTTCTATATTTAGCGGTGTCCCGTGACTTGTTAACACGTCATTAGCTTTACCTATTATTTTATTCCTAACAATATTCACTACTGATACTGAATAATATCTAGCAACACCCTTCCAAGGCTCATAAACTTTCATTGCATTTTCTAATGCTGTGCGCCAAGAGACATAATTATCTACATCAAAATGAGGTAGGCACTTTGCTACTTCTAAGCCTTCTCCACCGGTTATTGAAGGATCTATTGTAATCTATACTGACAAGGTTCTATATTATCGCGGGGGCACATTGCAGATAATTCCCTTGTGAGTAATTCCATTTATTTTTTCAATCCAGCTGTTGATTCTGCTACTAAATTCGCCACAAATTTTACTTTATTGTCTTTTTACTTTATATAAATCAATTTCTTTAATTAGGATATGTTACTTTGCTGGAATAACCTGGAATCACTTAAATATTTTCCACTCACTTATTTATATATTTTATAATCAATTTTATCTTATAAACCATAATATTGATAAAATATAATAATTAATATTCTTACTATCCAAGTTTTCGGGTACATTTATGCACCTACTTCCTTTGATCAGTTGGAATAAGTTTAAATTCCTATTGCCCGCAGGTGTTTTAAGTCCGGAGGTCTTCACTGCGGTTAATTGTCGTGTTCGCTGGACTTTATTTTGTTAAACCCTTTCCCACGTTGGTTACAGAGGTATCATTTAACGTGTAAACTTTACAACTTTATAACCTTTTTTTTTAACTGTTCGGGATGCTGAAGCTGAAGAACTTGTTTCCTTCTTGAATGCTTCTTGTGAATTTTAAGAGGTTTTTAACCGATGTTTGTTACGCACTTTCAACAAGTTTTAAAGAATTTTAAAACTGTTTGAAACAAATTAGTGGTATACAATTTTATACTCTATTCACTGTCCCTGCTCGGGCGCCAATTAATATTTTTACTCAAAGAAATATCTTTTTAAAAACTTTATTCAATCTATTAAATACTTAAGCCTAAGGATGTATCGCTTTCGTGGTTGAGTGTTGACTCCCGATCCCGACTCTGCTGATCGTCTTCTGCCTATCGTCTTCCCATAGGCATCCCGATAGTGTGGGATTCTTTTCTGCACATTTTGCATATCTTGCATTTGTTGGAATTGTTTTTTGTCTGTGATGTGTGGTCTCCTTTGGTGATTAATTAAAAATGCAAGTGGTGCAGACAGACGGATGTGTTAACTTGACATGACACTTTTTCTCGGCGACCAATAGAAATTGAAATATTTAAATGGATTTAAAGGTGGAAAATGAGAAGGGGGTGAGGAGAGCGCAGGAAAAATTTGTCGCATCTTATCCGAACCATTCTCATTGATGATTTATAATGTAAAAAAAAAATTATTGTAAGTTTTTGTAATTAAGTAAAATAGACTGACTTTTTGTGATAATATTAGTTGTATTAATAAATGTTTCTTTATATTATTTGTAGTCCATGGAATAAATTTAAAGAATCCTGCAAATGTTTTGTGTGTTTATTTCTGTTTTAACTTATTTCACTTTCAGATGCATGCTGTTCAGAATTTTGTGTAGCATTCTTGAATGAATAGTTGAATAGTTGACCTACAGATCTATTGTGTAGTATTCTCAAATAATAATGCTCACTAAAATGACACAACACTGGCGTGTTTATTTCGAACAACGATGGGGGGGGGGGGGGGGGGTAAAATAGAACCTACTAATAGTAAATGTAAACAGCTCTGAAGTACAATAAACGATATTCTAGATCGCCAGGATTAAGTTTTTGGATCAATTGGAATTTTGTTATGGTACAGACAGATCTTTCATCAAAATCGTGCCACGCGGTATAACCAACTGTGGAACCAGGTGGAAAACTTTCACGAACGACCTGAATGCTTTCTACTGATCGTCTATAACCCGATCTGCCGGTAGTATACAGGCATTAGGGAGTTGGAAATGGCCAATCGGTACATTTTTTGAAAGGATTTGTAAGTCAAATTAAATGCTGTGGGGTATATCGAGGCTAACCTAAATCTCAGTTTGCGGGACTGAAAACCCTGTTCAAGGGGCCGCCATTTTGGAAAGAGCCGTTTAAACGATTTTCTCGGCTCCTATTGACCCTATAATGGATTTTAATATGGATTGACAACTCTTTTAAATAAAAAAATATTTTCAAAAAACTGTAAAATTTAGTACCTACTTGAAATCGGTTTTTACCGTTTATCTCGTCTTTCGTTGATTTGACGGAAATATGATTATTTATTTAAATTTCACTAAATTTCCTACATTTCTGTGTATCAAGATTTTTTCTGCGTTCAATAAAACTTAAGATATGAGCTTAAGAGCAGGAGCAGTGTGCGGTGGCGTAACTAGGATTTTGCTCTGGCAATTTTCTAAAAAGAATTGCAAAAAAAATATTAAAAAATAACGGTAATACTTCCAATGCCATGCTATGAATTTTTGTAAAGCTAGAAATCTCTTGTATTTTGTTTTTAATTAATGTTTATTTAGTAAACAGTCTTTGGAAAAATAATTTTCAAACTAAAAATTATGAAAAAAAATTTAACAATGTTGTTCAAAATTTTAAGTTATGAAGTAGTATTTTTGTTTTGAATAATTAATGCTCTCATTAATTTTTAGTCAAACTCCAAAAACCAGATGATAAAATCTCTTCTTGTTCTTTAGAAAATTGAAAATAGCAGAAATAAAATTCCCTTTCCATTACCTTAGTTGCTCTAAAGATCATATTTCCATACTACGTAGGTAAGTAAAGCAGATTTAGATATTTTCAATTTTCTCAAAAGGTACAAGACATTTAAACATCCCGTTTTCTATTATAAGAGCATTGAATTTTAAAAACCAAAATGTTAATTAATTACGTAAAATTTTGAAAACAAAATTTCATTTGAAATTTTTTTTTTTTTTTCAAAATTTTGAGTTTGAAAATTAATTTTTCAAAAACTGCTCACTAAATCAACTTTATGTACAAAGAAAAGAAAGAAAGAGTTTTGAGTGTTTGGCTTTGAATTGATTACAGCATTGAATATTTAAAACGGAAGTAGTACTTAATATAGGGACATTTTGAATAAAAATCGGATTAAAAATAAAATTAATTTCACAAAAAGTATTCACTCAAACAAGTTGATTTGAAAAGAACGTTGATAAATGGATTTTTTTCTTTAAAAAAAAGTTATATCGGAATGTAGTGAGCTTATAGTGGCTCTTGTTTTTGAATTAAGTTGTTTTGCTATTTTAAGACTCTTTTTCATAAAATTGATCCCTTCAACAATACGATTTCTTTT
Organism: Leucozona laternaria; assembly: GCA_932273885.2. Lineage (NCBI taxonomy): Eukaryota > Metazoa > Arthropoda > Insecta > Diptera > Syrphidae > Leucozona > Leucozona laternaria. Next base: position 50,480,812 of record OW026366.1, read on the forward strand.
TTTTGTTTCGAATCAGGCCACATACTTAAGGTTTTTGAAGCATCTTATGCAAATCGTATGAGTACATGCCTACAAAACAAATTCTTAAAAGAGCAAAGAGAAAAGCAGGATGCGTAGAGAGTACAGCCTAGTTATTAGGTATAATGAAGGAGTTTTTTTGTAGAGTTTATGATGAAAAGTGGTGTCATATCTGCAGCTCTGTTCTTTTCAAAAGTTTATTTGGAACAATTTCTCAAAATGAGCTTTATAACAAACATTTTAATAGGTATTTTGTATGGTTCTGGAGGGGGGGGGGGGGGGGCAATTGCTCCTTTGACGCCCCCCCCCCGTAGTTACGCCAATGCAATGTGAGATATCGAAATTTTGTATTCGTTTCAAAGGCCTATCGATGCCATTATGTATAGAATATAATATCATTCAAATATCCGCTGCGGCTTCTCTGAGTAGCGCGCATCCGACATGTGCATTTTCCATGACTCTAGCGCATAAATCAGGGGCCAAATTACCTCATCAGTCACTGATCGAGGGAGTGCCATCAGTGATCGAATGAACGAGTAAGACCTATGGGGATGATGACTCCATAACGTGAGCGGTAATGCCAAACTCACATAATTCAGTCAGATATTACTCAATAACTGATGGGGTAATTCGGCCTCAGGCTGAATTTGACCGATGGCATGTATTACGTTGGCTTTGAGGGTCGCTGTCGTTTTTAGCTCATTTGTATAGACCTGTGACTTCAGAAAACGCCACAAGAAAAAATCTAACGGGGTCAAATCGCCCAATCTCGGTGGCCACCTCCACTCAGAGCTTCCAATGTGGCGTGAGCTGTGTAGCACGTAGCGTCGTCCTCTTGCAACTACATACATGTCTTTGGTGTCTATATCATTCGGATTAGGCTAAAAGAAGTTTCTAATCATGTTCCAAATTCGACAATTTTGTTTGTTGAGGTACCTACCCATTCATCCAGAAATGGGCCTAATCCCTGAAGATGAAGCGTGCGGAACGTTGCCAGAACAGAACACCCATTTTGATAAAACAATTCTAGCATTTGCACATGTTGTTGAACGCTATATCCGTCCATGATGATTTGGCAAAACAGAATGAATAAATTACAGTCAATTTGACAGCTGTGCCTTCAACAACATGGCCGCTATCAACTGTCAAAGTTCGGAAGTCCCTATTGGAAGACCTTTTTTAACCTTACCTTAAGTATGTAAACTTACATTATAGAAGGTAGGTACCAGATGACTAATATACTAATATAAAAAAGAGCTGGAGAAACTAGCCAAATCGTTGCGAAGCATTTAATTTAGTGTCGCACATTCAGAATAAATAAAAACAAAAGAGGTCTAGGTCTAGCTACGTACCGTACAAATATGTACATTGTACATGAATATTTCCCGAAACTAATTACAACAACTAATGTCAAATAGGAACTCAACTCCCTTACACTAAACACGTCAACGTCACCCAACATCTCAAGAAATTCTTTATAAGCAGCCTTAAGTTAGGATATATTCCTTTGGCATGGCGGGCGTGAAGTAAAAGTAGTCTCCATACCGGAAGCTAGGAAACCAAGCCTCACGAAAGCTAAAGACTATACACCCATTACTCTTAAATCGTTTGTTTTGAAAACTTTGGAAAGGCTAATAGATATATATACGGAGCATCCTTAAACCGAAGGTGTTGTCACATGCCCAACATGCTTACACGAAAGGAAAGAGCACTTCATAACATAGTAATAAGCATAGCAGAAACGACACTCAAGAATTCTAGCTGCTTTTCTGGACATTGAAGGAGATTTCTGCAATGTAGAAAATGATGCGGTACAAGTACATCCAGCGAACAGATTAACTATACGCTCTGTCAAAAGTCTGTACCTGAACGAGGAAATTTAGTCTTTCGGTCAACCCGCAAAAAACCGAACCGATACTTTTTACTAACAAAATGAAAATACCAGGGGTGGAATCGGCTAAGGTGATAGTTGATTATCAATCTTTTGATTGTCGCTTTCACGATAGCTGTCTCTATCCTATCTATAGGGAAGGGTAGAGTGAGCAATCGTAAAAACGACAATCACTTAATAAAGCGATCACTTAAGTCGTACGCGATACGGGCCCAGAATTTGTCCCACCACCAATAGAAGGAACCCGACTAAGTCTATCAGATCATGCCAAATATCTAGGCCTAATTCTTGACAAAAAGCTAAACTGGGGTATGAACGTTAAAGAAAGAGCCAAGAAGACCAAGATCGCTTTTTACTCCTGCAACAGGATCTTTGGTAAGACCTGGGGTCCAAACATAAAATCAAAGTGTGGATGTACACGGCCATTATAAGACCGATCCTTACATATGGTAGCCTGGGGCCGAATAACCGCGTCAGTTATCGAGTGACTGAAATATGTGAGTTTGGCATTACCGCTCACGTTATGGAGCCATCATCCCAGTAGGTTTTACCAGTTCATTCGATCACTGATGGCACTCACTCGATCGGTCACTAATGCGGTAATTTGGACCCTGGTTTGGTGGAGCGCGATGGATTAAGAAACTAACTATAAAACTCTAAATAAAGTTCAATGACTAGTGCATAGGAATCATAGAGCAATGAGGTCCACACCCACTGCGGGAATGGAAACCATACTCAATCTAAGACCCCCAGATCTATTCGCTGCAGCCTACAGTGCTCAAAGACTAAGGTAGACCGATAGCCCCGTAGGTCATGCAAAAATTATCAACAAATTCAAGGAGGGGTATGTATGCTCAGACTACACAACACCCCGTACAGATTTTGAAAAACCGTTTTCTGTCTCCATCCCCACAAGAGTGGAATGGGATGCTGGTTTACAACAATCAGATAAACCGATGGTAGAAATTAACACCCACACAGATCGAAGATGGACACGGGAGTAGGTGCGGGCTTCTTCTTAGAGTCCCTCGATTTATCCAACTCTTAAAGACTCCCTGACTATAGCAGTGTCTTCCAAGCAGAGGTTCTGGCAGTGAATAAGGCTGCCAAACAGATCTCAATGTTGGCGATACCACGGGCTTATATCACCTTTTACATTGACAGCCAAGCAGCAATCAAAGCTATCTCTGCCACAGAAATAAGATCCAAGCTAGTTTCATGATGTCGCGAAGAGCTAAGAGTTTTTGCCACGCAGCACAACGTTAGACTCTGCTGGGTCCCTTGTCACTGTGGAATTCAAGGAAATGAAAAAGCAGATGAACTGGCAAGGACTGGTTCATCATTAGAACTAAGCCTAATAGACTCTGGTGTTAAAATTTCACCCTGTGCCATTAAACAGGAAATTGGTAAGAATATAATGGAGCTTACCAATGACAGATAGAACTCACTCGTAACTTGTACTACTACAAAGAATCTGTGGCCTAGCTACAATAAGAACAAAAATAGACAAAATTATGAACCTGAAAAAAAGATCTCTGAATCTTTTGATAGGAATTATAACAGGGCACAATCTCTTAGGATATCATAGAACGAAAATGAAACTAAGTACTGAAGACCTATGCAGAGACGAAGAAGCAGAGGAGGACACCCTGCACTACCTAGGTCACTGTCCGGCCTAGGTCACTGTCAACGCCTCCAAATGGCTCGATACTCCATAGGATTTCAATGGATCAATATTGATTTAAGTGTGACGGGAAAAAGTTCTACCGTCAGCCCATCAAGCTATCGTAACCTAACCTAACTCCCTTATTCCTCCTTCCAGAGCCCCTAGTATGGAAAAAGTAAATTTAAAAATACTTTTCGTGTTGCGCTTCGATAGTGCTCTCGCTTAAAGATTTATGATTTGATTTATTGACTAATGTTTTGTATGTCAACTCCATGCGCTGGTACACGTCAATATTTCCTTTACGAATCTGATACTATGAACAAAATTAACGTTACGAACTATCGTATAACTTTTCTCCAATGGCAGGTTTTTCCAACTGGATATACGATGAATTCAAGTTTAAAATGATTCACGTCGGATGAAACGGCACGAGCAAGGCTTTCGAATTGTATGGTCAAAATATAGATCAATCCGATTAATTAATAGTACGCACCTATAAGGCTAATTTGCAGAAAAAAAAGTAAACGGTCTATTGAGTTCTTCTAAACTAGATTCCATTTATCAGTGGCGGATCCAAGAATCGATTAGGGGGGGGTGGGGGGATCGAACTGCACTCAACTTTTTTTTCGAGTGGTCAAGAAAAAATATTTATTTTGGAATGCTTTTCAATGCTACATCACTGCATCAAATCCATTAGGAAAAGTTTAATTTACTTTTCCCTCAGCATTTCGATTCCGATCACAAAAAGAAACTGCCACGCCAATTGAGAGTGAATTATATTTAAGACTCTTCTTTAAACCTTCAATAGGACTAAAAATCTCTCTTAAAAGAAGTATTTTACGGTTAACTTAGAAACAGAAAAATAAGGCAATTTTCTCAAAACCCTATGTATTTCCATAATTCGATTTTTTGCAAAAATCTGAAACACATTTTTCTCAAAACCATTTCATTCATTACAGGTACTAAAATTAGTCAAAATTGTAAGGGAAGTTTTCTACAAAAAATTAAAAAAAAAATAAATCGTTGGAACCCGTTTTTGATAAGTTAAACAAAAATTCCAATTTATTCTCTAGGGAATCACATAAAAATGCTCTGAACAAAATTTAAAGCAAATAAGTCCAAGGCTCTAGCTCAAATTACAGTAGACACTTGGTTGCACAGACTTGCAGACGGACGGACGGTGATGTGACGAAATTCTTTTCGGGACCGAGTTAAAACTTTAAATCGATTAATTTTTCATTTTTAATTGCGATTTTATACGAAATCTTCAGTTGGGATTTTCATGAGATTTGTTTATAACTCGGCTAAGTACTAGCTTTACAGAATTCATACATGTATACAATATATATATAATTGTCAAAAAAAGTTATTTTAAATTTACTTGACAAATTAACACTATGATCAAATAAATTAGTATATAATCATTGAAATAATTAAAGTCTTTAAACATTTTATTTAATGGAGAAAATTGTTCATAATTAGTCCGATAGTTTGAAATATGTATGCATTCGGTCATATTGCTCAGGTTTCTTTGAGGAATATTAAAGTTTATACGAGACAGAAGGTGCAAATAGTCGATTTTCCCTTTTATTAATTTCACAATGAAGACAAAATATAAATAAGAACGTCTGCTTTCAAGATTATGCATATCAATAAGTTTAAGTCTGTTTTGGTAGGGTTGAAGATCGTAGGGATTATCCCATCCTAACCCACAAATGTTATGAAAAGTTGCTTTATAACAAAAGGATCGGAGAACTGTTTTGTCTCTCTCTTAATACAACCAAGAATTGAGTTGGCTTTATTAGCTATGGGGTGTTAAGGTTACATTGCAACTCTTCAAAATCTCGAGAATTTGAAATAGTTTTGAAGATAATAACATCGTCCGCATAAATGAGACACTTGGAGTGCTTCAATACAGACGGTAAGTCATTTATAAATAAAATAAAAAGGATAGGGCCTAAATGACTACCTTGTGGAATTCCAGAATTAACTTTAAACTTATTTTATTAGCAACCTTTGAAAAGTACCGAGTAAGATCTATCGAATAAATAAGATTAAAGCCACTTTATAAAATGATCGCAAAATCCCAGTTTCCTGACTTTAAAAAGCAGAACTCGATGTGAGAGTTTGTCGAACGCTTTACTGAACTCAGTAAAAACACAATCTAATTGTTTTTTTTTTGTTTTTAAATGAGTCAATACAGTTTTCTGCTAGTTCCATTAAAAAATTTACAGCAGAACGGTCTTATAAAAAAAAACCGAGCTGATTTGGAACAATAATTGATTTAACATAATAACATAGCGTTTCACAAATAATATATTCAAACAGTTTAGGAATCACAGATAATCTGGCGATGGGCCTTTAATTTTTAATTTTATCTTTCTTACCCTTTTTATGCAGAGGGTTATGAAAGAACTTTTCCAAATAGATGGAAATACACAGGAAGATATTGAAGAATTAAAAAAGTTTTTCAAATTAATAGAGGGTAAACCATCAGGACCTGTTATACAACTTTCGTCAAGGTTAGATATATACTTTGCAATGTTGTCATTATTAATGTTAAAGTTCATTCAGTTCAAGTATGTAAAAGATTTCAATAGGCCAAAGTCTTGGGCTATTTCGTCAGATTTATCACAGTATAAGGTATCGCATTATAAGGTATCACAGTTTAAAGTATCAAAGTTGAAAGTATCACAGTTGAAGGCACTTTGAAAAAGGCCATAAAAAGTTGCCTTATCACCCGTGGATCATGACTTGAAATGTCATTAGACTTGAGAACAGACGGGTAAGGAGAAGATTTTCTTTTACTTAAGGGGTTTCCAATAAGAGGTGTTATTTTGATATTCAAAGAAAAATGGCATTTTTTGAGATAAATGATCGGATGTTTATTTCATTATAAAGAGGAAGGTATGCCGTTAATAATGGAACACAACATCAGCAAAATGGCCGCCACGACCACGCTTACAGGACCATATCCTTTTCATGAAATTTTCAATAACCAAATCGCAAAGTGGCTGCCCTATGTCCTCGATAGCCTCACGAATTCCATCTTTGAGGTCTTGAATCGACGCTGGGCTGTTGGCGTAGACCTTATCTTTCACGTGGCCCCAAAGGAAGAAGTCGCAAGGTGTTAAATCACAAGATCTCGGTGGCCAATTGTGATCACCTCTTCGAGAGATAACACGGTCCGGAAACTTTTCCCGTAAAACATCGATGGTTTCATTGCTTGTGTGGCACGTAGCGCCGTCTTGTTGAAAGTAAACGTTGTCCAGATCAATACCATCCAATTCCGGCCATAAAAAATCGATAGCGCAATCAATTGACCGTAACTGTTGATCCAGCCTCATTTTCGAAAAAGTAAGGTCCAATGACCCCGCCGGACTATAAACCGCACCAAACAGTCACGCGTTGAGGATGGAGAGGCTTTTCAACAATAACTCTTGGGTTTTCCGAGCCCCAGATGCGACAGTTTTGCTTGTTGACGTAGCCTCCGAGGTGGAAATGGGCCTCATCAGTCAAGATGATTTTTTGATGAAATACCGGATCATTTTCATGCATTTCAAGGACCCAATCAGCAAAGACACGACGTTGTTGATGATCAGCCGGCTTGAGTTCTTGTGTTAACTGAACTTTATAAGCCTTAAGACCCAAGTCTTTATCCAAAATACGGTGTAATGACGTTTGTGGAATGCGTAATTCCAAAGAACGACGAGGAATGGACAAACCTGGGTTTTCTTCAACACTTTGGGCTACAACAGCAATATTCTCAGTTGTTCTTGAGCGACGTGCACGGGTTTTATTCTTCACATCACTAACTTGTCCCAACAGCTCGAATTTGTCCACCAATTTCTGTATTGCGGTCCGACAATGTGCTTCACGACGACCCAAAAATGTTTTAGTTTTACGAACCGTCTCTGCCAAATTTTCACCATTTTTATAGTGAATTTTAATAATTTCAATGCGTTGTTGAAGCGTGTATCGTTCCATTTTTATTAATGGCGTAGTTTCTACTTGTCAAATGTCAAAAAATGACAGCTTCAAAAGTGACAGCTACCGAAATAGCGGGCTATTCAAAATAACACCTCTTATTGGCAAACCCTTTATTTATGTAATTCCAAAAATACTTCGGATTCATTTTCAGATCTCTTTGCACCTTCTGAATGTAATTAAGATACTTTAAACTTGAAATTCTATTGAAAAAATCTCTTGACTCACAATAAGTTTTAAAATTATTTTCATTTGGAGATAGCTTATATACGGACCATAACTTGTTTCTCTTATTTTTAAGGCTTTTAAATTCACTATCGTACCATATCAGGATCGATATATCTCAAATTTACAATGGCAATTGGAACAGAATCAAGAAAACAATCAAACATAATATTATTAATTTCAAAGACCATAGATTTAACATTTAAACAATTTAAACAACGAATTTAGTTTTGTAAAATCAGTCTCTTTGAAATTGAAATAGTAAATATTTTCAAAGATTTCATTATTAACCACCCCGGTGGCTCCCCCACTGCCATTTATGGTATGCATTTAAACTGATAGGTAACAATTATATTGTTTAAATTAGTTAAAGACACAGAAGTTAGGTACCTATAATAAAACTTAATTGCTGGTATAAAAAAGTAAAAGACCTAAAATACCTACATAATTGTAGATTTGCAAAACCTGTAATCTTCTCAAACTTGTTAAGAAACAAGAAAGTCTTTCGAAATGATAGTGAAGTTGTGTTGTGTTCATCGCCTTGTCGGTGATAAAACTTTGTTCCAAATGATTCATAGATGGAAAAGTATTTTTTGAATTTCATGTGGAGATACGTGTGAAGCATGCGATGAGACCGCACATTGTGTTGTAACAGCTTTGTAAAGAAAACAAAAGTGTCTGTAATAATTGTATTTTTTACCTATCTACACATAAACATAAAATTGTTAACAGTTTTACGTGCATATTAAATTAACATATATTTAATTGCGATGTATGTAAGTATGTATGTACTAAAGGAATGGTTTTGGATTCGACAAAAAAATCGAACTCGGTATTTTAATCAAACGTGACGTTATACGATAATAGAGAACATGAAGAAAGTTGGACCGGCTATTCTCTCTTTCTGTACGAGTTTTGGCTAAAACAGATTTGCAGCATTTAGCAGTTTTTGAAAACGTCAACTTCATTCGCGTCAAAAATACATTTTCAGAATGTTCTCAAACGCAAACTGCAAAAGTCTTCTGCCCGAAAACGCAATACAAAAATTGAGGTTGCGAAAGAGACAGACATGGTGGTGGTTCGAGAGATTGTAACACACTTTCTCAGAAAATCTGAATAGCTATTTTGTTTTGCTTTAGCTTTTATTTGAAAACTTCAAATGCACTTATTGCAAAAATAACCATTTGACGTTCATCCAAAGAAATGGGTGCAAGCAGGTAGTGTTGCTTAAACATCGATAGTTTCCATTTCCGATAGTATCGATAGTTTTGCAAAAAAACAATCGATACTATCGATAGTTTTACCAAATGAACTACCCACATTTAAAAAACAAACCTAAAAAAGTTGTGATAGAAATGTCTTAAATACATTTTTAAAAATCTAATTTAAATAATGGTAAGTATTTAATTATAGAGCAATAAAAACGAGTTTTGTTTTTATTATAAAAGCAATATTATTGACTATTTCAAAACAAGTTTCATAGAAAACTTAGTTTTAAAGAAGTTTGGAGTCCCAAGTTTTGAACGGTTTTATGAATTTAGTTTTATCCATAGCTAGTTTTAAGTTTTCAAAATATTTTTGAATAATACCTATTTATGCACTTCCATAAAATGTCTATAAAACTAGTTCTGCCATTAAACGTCAATAATTTGGCTGTAATTCAAGTACCTACATATTTTTGCTATTAGTTATTCACATATTTTATCTTTTCTGGCTCTCGACAAATAAAACCATACCAAATCAGTAAAAATTCAAATGTGTTTTATTTTAACTTATTTTATTAAAAAAAATAACAAAAAAAAGATAATATGTATTAATAAATATATTATACTACATAAAAAACTAAAATGCATTCAATGCAAAAACAAAGAAAAAATAATAATATTACAGTCACAAGCCTTTCATGTTTCATTAAAGTCTTTTTAGTTAACATAGTTTTAGGTACAAAAGAAAACAAAAAGTTATTTGAAGAGATCAAAGTTATGTTTTAAAAACAAGATTTCATTTAAATGTTTTGCTTTAAGTTTGTTTCGCTTTTGAGTCATCACTTGCCCTGCCTTTGAAAATATCCTTTCGCATGGTACAGAAGTAGCAGGCATTCCCAAATATTTAAACGCAATTTCTCGAAGCATGTTTTCAGATTTTTCCCAAAAGCTAATTGAACAATCTGCTCTGTTCATCAAAGGTTTCTCCAAATACTGTCGAATATTAATGATGGAATCGCTCGTTGGTGTTGCCACCCTGACTTGTTGTTGTCTTCCTCTTCCGTGTGTGAAAAAGAGCAGTTCGTCTATTTTCGACTGTCCAGAAGCAGACGTGCATGGTTGCGGTGGTGTCACATCATCGTCTTCAATAATAATACCTTGCGAAGCATTGGCATTGGACGAAATAAACGCTGCGTATTCTTTTTGTAACAACTGGACGGCATAATCAGCTTCTTGAGGTGTTTTGAAGCCACTTTTTTTAAATCTGGGATCTATAAGTATTGACAGTATGAGCGGTGTCCTGGGGTAATAAGGCTTTAATCGCTTGCTTACTGACTCGGTTAATGTCTTAAGCACCTCCTGGGCTTCAGCCGTTTGAATTGTCATCTCTAGTGCTATTAATTTTGCGGAGATTCCTCGTGTAAGAGGTATAATTAGGGAACTTGTTACGAATTTTTCTCCTGATATGGTGGTGGTGGCGGTTTCGAAGCATTCAAGAAGCAGTAATATTTCTTCTATTGCCTGAAAATTTTCAGCGGTCAGTGGAGCAGGAGATTTTGGACTCTGACTTATTGCTATAGCCAGCTCACCACGAACTTCAGATAATCGTTTAAGCATATAGTACGAGCTATTCCACCGAATTTCTACTTCTTGTATAAGTTTTAACTCGCTTTTATTATTTTGTTTTTGAATTTTTTTCAAATTGTCACTTGCTACGGTACTATTCCGGAAAAAAGTAACAATAGTCTTGGCTTTCCATTATATTGCGGAAAATGAACATACTTTGAAACAGTCTTGGACAACAAGGTTGAGTGTATGTGCAAAGCAAGGTAAATGTCGGATCTTTAAAAGCTCCGCTGTTTTGATCATACTTTGAGCATTGTCCGTCACCATTGCCACCACTTTATCACGAATATTAAACTCAGAAAGTATATCATTTATAGCCTAATTAAAATAAAATTTCAAAGTATCTATTTACATAATATAACAGAGAAGAAAAAGTGGAATACGTTGTTTTTATAGTACACATATCATATTTTATTTTACCTTTGACATTGCTTCTGATGTATGACGACCTTCGATTCTTGAAACCTTCAACAAAGGTGATTTCAGCTGTCCCCTATGCACAAAGTGGCAAGTGAGTGCGATGATGCCCTCATTCCCGACACTTGTCCACATATCGGTAGTGATTGAATAAAATTTTATTTCGTCAAGCGTTATTTTAAGTTTTTGTTCGATCTCCTTGCACTGTAAGGGTATCAGTGTCGTCTTCAAGACCGCTAGTTGTCAATGGTAATTTGCACTTTTGTGTTTTCGTAATTTTTTTCTGCGATTTTGTATTGCCGCCTGACAATATAATAAAATAAAAATAAAATATAGAGGTTTATAGACATTTGTTTGTGAAATTGTTTTCATGAAAATAATTTTAATACGTCGGAATAACATATTCATTGCGTCACCCTTATCCATCCCATCCGTTCACGTCAACGGATCCGTTACCGCAACGCATTCGACGGTTATTTTATGGGCCGGAGCATTCAATTTGAAGATCCGACAGTAAGAACAGAAATTATAAGCTCTCGAACCAATCCATATCTTTCGATTTGGAGGCCAACGGAAAATTTCTCCACTGAAACTCTTAGTAATGTGATTAATGAATTCGTAATTTTAAACTATTTAAAGTACTGTTCCATGCGATGTGGTCGACTAGACCTACAACTACAGGGTGTCCACCGGGAAGGTATACTACTTTGTTTTGCCGCCATTTTGGTAAACATTAGTCTTGACAGTTCATATTTGGCACGTGGCAAATTTATTATGGAAAAATATTACACCAACGTGTTTTAATCGTTAAAACATTTTATCAAAATCAATGATCAATTACTGTGACGATGAGAAAGCTACGTGAAATTTTTGGGAGAACCAACGTGCCAACAAAACGCACTATTAATCGTGTAGTGAATGATTTCGAAGAAAGAGGGTCTGTAGGTGATAGGCCCAAGCATGGACCACAACGTACTGTAAGATCGGCTGAAAACATTAGTGCTGTTCAAGGAAGTGTTCAAAACAATCCATCAACCACAATTCGACGCCCTGCTCAGGAGCTTGGTCTTCAAAGAACAACTATGGTCACAATTTTGCTCAAGGATTTGCATTTGTTTCCCTTCTAGATTCAGTTGACACAAGAGCTTCTTCCACAAGACCATTTATGCCGCCGTTCATATGCCAATAGGATGTTACAGCTAGCCCATGACAACCCCGATTTTCATGAAAAAATCATAATGAGTGACGAGACACATTTTCATTTGAATGGATGTGTGAATAAACAGAATAGTCGGTTCTGGGCAATGGAAAACCCTCAAATTATTCATCAGTCACCTTTGCATCCATTTAAAGTTACAGTCTTGTGTGCAATTTGGTCAGGAGGAATGATTGGACCTTACTTCTTTGAAAATGAAAACGGCGTAACGGTAACTGGGAATGTGGAGCGATATCGTGATATGATTGAAAACTTTTTAACGCCACAACTGCATGCTTTGGGCTTGATTTACATGTGGTATCAACAAGACCGTGCCACACAAGTAGAAGTAGAATTGAAGAAAAAAGTGAAGTAGATTGAGAAAAATCGAAGTAGATTTCAAAGTTTACTTTGTTTTATATGTAGGTATGTCTATATTTTAATTTTTCTTTAATTAAATTAAATTTCTCTAAACAAAAAACCTAAAAATGAAAACTGAAGTTCTTTCACATTTCTAGTTTACATATATATTTCAATATATTTAAATGTTTAATAACACTTTTTAAATTAAGTGATTTTTTGTTATTGGTTTTATAACTTCTCTTAGTTTCAAAAAACTATCTCGGACTTCTTTTTTTTTTAAAAAAAGAACATTAAAATTATTATAATTAAATATAATTTAATTAAACAAAAAAAAAGTAATATAAAAAAATTGAATTTGTATATTTACATTTTTAGGTATCTATATGTATTTACATTCCTTCAAAAATCAGCTTTCCAAAATTCTATCTACTCACCCAAAAATTCTTCTTTTTATTTTATTCTGGAAATAAATATTTTTTAAATTAAATTTTGTTTCTTAAGTAACTTTTTCTAACTTTTTGAACAAAATATGAATTCTTAAATAAAAAAAAGAAATCAAAATAATCTCTGCAAGTAAGTATATTGTTTTAAATAGAGACAATAATAAAGAAAAAATGTTAAATAGCGCGCGGTTTGACAAAATTTTAAAAATTTACTAACAGAAGAATGAGTGTCTTTGAAAACTATGCAGTCTTAAAACTAAAAAAAAATAAAATAAAAAAATGGTTCCTTACAAGTGAGAATTTTGTGAATCTGAATTTTGAAAAACAAAATTTGGAAAAGCAGAATTTTGAAAGCAGAATTTGTAAAAACATAATGTTGACCCCGACTCATATCATTGTTCAATAACATTTTTATGGACATTCTGGGGTTACCTACTAGAAATAGAGAAAGAGGAAGTAGATTTGGCTTTTTTTTGCAAAATGGAAGTAGGTTGAAACACAGATTTTAAAAATGAAGTAGATTCCAATATTTTGGTGATGGTCCGAAATAGGTAGTACATTTTAAACACTTTTGAAAAAAAGAAGTAGATCTACTTCAATTGAAGTAAAGTGGTATCACTGGTGCCACATCGCATACAGCCAGGATTACAATGGAATTACTGCAAGACCTCTTTCCTCAACAAGTTATTTCAAGAAATTGTGATGTTGATTGGCCTCCGCGGTCGCCTGATTTGACTGCTCCGGACTTCTTTTAGTGGGGATATCTGAAAAGCAAGGTTTATGCAAACAAACCAGAAACGCTTGAGCAACTCAAACTAAATATTCGTGATGAAATTAATGAAATAACGCGTGAAATGTGTGAGAATGTAATGAAAAATGTGCTCAAAAGGGCTCGCATTGGTGAGACTAACAGAGGCGGACATTTACCTGATATTGTATTCCATAAATAATTGCCGACATTAAATAAAACATTTATCAATATAAGATCCATTCTCTTTCATTTAATCAAAAATTATAAACAAACAAAGAAGTATACCTTTCCGGCGGACACCTACAACCTCTACTATAGGTAACTTGAAATGTTCAAATTCACTAGCAGTGTTTTTTAGCTGCATCTAAACACTGTAAAACATTGAATTATTATTATTATGTATACCTAACGTTAAATATTTCGAAATTTTTCGGTGGTTTACTATTCAAGAAAGTCCCCAACACCATATTAAATTCGACACAAGGTTAGAAATAAATTCATACATTTTTAAAGGGCAAATAATGTAACAACAGTTAAAAAAACGAATGTTAATTAAATACCCATGTGCACAACATTGTTGTTCGTTCAATGACCTCAATTTCTATGGAAAAATGTGTTAGTGCCGGGACTCACGCTTAAGATGTGTAAGCATCAAAGTTCGTTCGAGTTCCGGATTTTTATTATTGAACGTACCCAATGTATTTATTGCGACCGTATCGTAACGTATTACACATGCTAAAGGAAACCGTATTACATATACATATAAATCCCACGTTTTTAGTTTACCCTACCGCCGCGCCGTGCGGTAACGTAACGAACTTAATAAATAAGGGTATAAAACGGTCTAACATTGAAGTTGATTATTGATTATTTAATATAAAGGGTCCGCCAAATAACTTCTTTTTTTTTTGAAAATGCTATAAAAAAAAACTACTGAATATTTTCTCAAATTTCTATTTGAAAGTACAATCCTTCCGGTTAAAAATAGAAAATAATTTCATTCAAATGGCTGCCTCGGCTGGCCATGCAGTAGCCTACACGATCGGTCCAATTTTTAAGCACATTATCGATTGTGTGCAGCTGTATTTCACCAATGGCTTCACGAATATTGTCCTTTTAAGCGTCAATTGTCTCTGGGTTGTCGGCGTAACACTTATATTTTGCGGCACCCCACATACAATAGTCCAACGGTGTCAAGTCGCAGCTCCGAGGTGGCCAAACGACATCAGCTCTGCGGCTGATAATGCGATCTTCAAAAACAGGGCGCAAAACGTCGAGTGTAGCTTCGGCTGTGTGGCACGTAGCGCCGTCCTGTTGAAACCAAATGTTGCCAATATCCTTCTCTTCACTTTTTGTGAACAAAAATTCGTTCAACATGGCCCGATAACGATCATCATTGACTGTAACGGCCAATCCTTGCTCATTTTCGAAGAAAAATGGCCCAACTATGCATCTGGACAGAAATCCGCACCAAACAGTTACTCGTTTTGGGTGTATCGGCTTTTCAATGTATGCGTGCGGGTTTTCTGTGCCCCAAATGCGACAATTTTGCTTGTTTACTACCCGCCAAGATCAAAATGAGCTTCATCTGAAAAGATGATTTTTTTTGGCAAAATCGGCATCTTCTCTAAGTCGATCGCAGGCCCACTTAGCGAAGCGTATACACAACCATATTCGTTCAGCGGAAGGATAAAACTAATTATCTGTCAAATCAGACATGAGCTAAGTGTCATCACCATTCACGAAATAAGCACTAGTTGAAAAAAAAATGTTAGATGGCGGACCCTTTAGTTAGTAAATAAGAAAATAGGAACAAAAATCAACGCATACTCATATTTAACTTTAAGAAGATATTTCTCCTTTGTTTTCAAAAATTAGCATAGTTAAAATGAAAGTGACTCTAAACATGCCAATTATAACAATTTTGGTTTATAAAAGTATTGTTTAAGCGGCCCCGCAGTTCCAGGTCCCTGCGCCGAGGGGCATACTTCTGGCAACCAGAGTTTTTTTTTAAGTCGCGTGAAGCGCGTTAACGTTAGCCTACTTTTAATGTCGAAACACTGTTATAACTGTTATAAATTAACGTGTGTCTAGTCTCGTTCAATTAAAATATTGATGTGATACATGTATAAAGATAGAAAGATAAATGCACAGATAGATTAAATTCTTTATTTCAATTCAATCCAATCCAATGAATAAGTTGCGAAGAGAGTCAGACTTTATTTTGACATTTTGGTAATAAATAAAATGTCAAAATTGAGTTTTACTCCCAATCTGTAATCGGGGTGATTAATTTTAACAAGACGATTAGTGGCCATGAGAATCATAGTGGCCTTAGTGCTTTCGGCACGTAATTTTTAAGTAGTCGAAAACGTGTAATTATTAGAACAAAAATCACCCTTTTTTAACAGTTATATACTTCTTTAATAAAAAGATAAAGCCGTTTCAAAAAGGGCATATTTTTCTTCCAATTAATATAAGTTTTAGCCTTTTTAAAAATAAGTGCGAAAATCAGTTAGTCCACTCTGCTTCTCATGACCTCAATTATGGCTCTGAATTACTTCAAAAACTACCTTTTTAAAAACTGATGAAAATATTCAGTCGACTCGTTACTTTTCAAGTATACCCCATATTCAGACAGATAGATGGGAAGTAACCTTTTTCGTCATTTAAATTTTGAGTAAGATTTATTTTATAAAAAATTCTCAGAATGTGTGGTATCTAAGTGTTGAATTTTTTCTATCGAGGGCAGTGGATACAAAACTGTCCACTCCTCTATTTCATAACATGTCTGTCTCTAGCCTTTAAA
This sequence comes from Leucozona laternaria, assembly GCA_932273885.2. Taxonomy (NCBI): domain Eukaryota; kingdom Metazoa; phylum Arthropoda; class Insecta; order Diptera; family Syrphidae; genus Leucozona; species Leucozona laternaria. The sequence goes on from OW026366.1 coordinate 50,497,408, forward strand.
ATTTATAAAGTTTTATTAATGTCATTGCTTTTCTAAGGTCAAGTTTTTCAGTGAGAGATTGAAGTTAAACCCAAGTTAGCTCATCAAATTTGGTGAGTTTACTCAGTATTAACTAAACAAATAATTTTGATTTTATATCCACCAAGTTTGTTTAGTCGCCCCGCATTAATTCCCCACTAAAAAAACTGCTCTCTCAGTTAACTCTGGGTTAATTTACTTCTAGAGTTAACTAACTCTGGATTAACTAAGCACTGAAAAACTAGGCCTTAAATCAATTTTGTATTATTCAAAATAGTTTTGCTGCTAGCGAATTTTACTCGCGCAAATTTGATAAACTCGCTTAGTTATTGAAACATATATTTTCTTCTTTTGTTGGATTGTAGCGTTTAATTTACTCGCTCAAACTCTGGTTATAGATATATACATATTCGAAATAAATTAAAATTCGCTTGAAGTATAACTACAGCCTAAATGATCGTATAATTTATAACCTACATCTATTTAAATAAATGGTCATTGAACCAATTTATTATAGATTTAACATTTTACTTAACACTAAACCACTTTTTATGCAACGTTGTTAACCCCACAGTCAACCGCTTTATTTGCATAATCTTTCAATAGTAGGGAAACTAAACAACCGCCCAGACACTTCTGTCTTTCAGCCAGCGCAGCGCCATCGCTAACCGAAAAAGAACATAACCATTTACCCAAAAAACAACAACATAACACCATAAACTTGCATTTTTACTCTAGGCTAGGCAAAGCTTGTTAACAGTAGTTGTTGCTTAAATTTTGCAATGCGACTTTAAGCTTCAACTTCAATTCAATGCAGAAAGAAAGATGTAAACAAAAGACAAAAGGAAATTAAGAAACCCACTGTATCGGCTATATCGGGGGATACCAACTCAACAACAACTATCAACGACGGTAGGTATAGTGAGGCGCGCGCGTTCCGAAACAAGAAAAGTTGACTGCATTCAAGTTATTCAGCCAAACTAGTTCGTTGGCGTACCATCGCACGTCTAACGCCAATAGATGCAATGTTTCTTGATGAATTCCATGCATAAACTGATACATCAGATGCAAACTACTATAGGTAGTGTGTAACCCATGGTTGTTTTTTTTTTTTTTGTTCAAGCCTTTTTGGGAGCCGCTTCACTTGTTGGGGGACTAGATTTAGTCAAAGCCTCATTTTATTTCGGTACTCCAAGGCATTCGGACGCATATATTAATAGCTTCGTTTTAATCGGTTGAATTTTTCCGCTATTCCGCAAGCGACATACAATAATTGATTTTTAAAGAGTTTTGTGTACAAAAAAAAAAAACAGCTATTACACAATTATTTCCTGATATCCGTTTCGAGTGAAATTTGCGTTTGTGATTCGAGAAAAGATACAAGATTTCAATCATAGTCAATTATTTGAAAATTCCTTGTTATAAAGTGAAAGTTTGCTGCTGCAGTAGTTGAATTTTCGTTGGTATCATGAAATACAGTAGAAGCAGTATCCTTGGGGTGATAGTTTTGAGTACTTTGACGGTTTCGTGTGCTGCTAGCAGAGAAATCATCAACAATACACCACAATTTCAAGAAAGACGTAAGAAATCTCTTTACAAATATTTTGTATGTATAGTAACAATTGTATGTAACTTATGTCCGGCGGAAGCTTCGGTCACTATTCAAAGTATTTCGCCGATGCCAAAGTCAGAGGCATTTCCAACGGGAGGGGAGGGGCTGAGTTGCAGCGATGCATTTTCTCCATTTTTTTGCGAAATTAAACAATGTTTAAAAGGATATTTGAAATGATGTTTTAACTCTTCTTTCATCACTAACAGTCAAGGGCGTAGACAGAATTTTTAGCAGGGGGGGTGGGTGAACTCATTCAATAACATTCAATGACTTTTAATATAATTTTTGTTTTGTTATTATAAAACTTAAAACAAGATTTTTCAGATGAACAAATAAATAAAAATAAATAAATTAGTCGAGGAAGTTGTATGTGCTACTTATAGTCCAGTCAACGAAGATCTTAAATCATAAAATAAATGCGAAAAATCATGTAGTCTGGGTTATTATTTTAAAGGGTAGGGGTGACCCCTACCTTACAACAAAAAAAATTGAAAAAAATCAATACAAATTAAATTTTTTTTTTCAAAATTTTTAATTCAAAATCATTTTTTTCTTAAACCGTTGACTGAGATAACTTAATTCAACAATAAAATAATAGAATAGGTTTTTGGATTTTCAAAAAGCTATAGTATAGTATTCTAATTGTTGCCGTTGTTTCCAAATGATTGCATATGCAGTTTAAACCAATGTTATAGAAAATGATCCTCCCTTATAAACGGGGGCAAATAGGCCCCCCTCTCTTGAGTGATTTTTTTCTTAGAACAACCCCCAAGATCATTTCACATAGTATTGGTCAATAACTTGGAAATAAGCTGTAAGTTTCTTACCTTTGAAAATAGTGTTTTTCATTTGACAACAAACACTGTATCAAATAAATTAAATACCGATATTTTAAGCCCCACCACCTACTTTTACTACATCACCATCTATCTCATCACGTTAATGGAATTATCATGAATGAACATGCATTTACTTTTTTTAATATTTTTGGGTTGATTGATCAATAAAGATTAAATTTGTAACGCAATATCATGATTTTTCAGATTTATTGACATTTATAACCCCCGCATCTCCCTTACTATTGCTCCAAGCGAAAATATGACTAGGGCTTTTTTTGTAGAAAATTTAATATAGAGGGTGTTTTTTTAGATGTGTGGTTTTCAAGAAGAAATAAAACGCATATAACTTATTGTTATGGTCAAGAATTCAGTTTTATTATAAAGATAAGGGTTTGCCATTATGTCTTAAAAATGATTTCGGGGCTAGTGGCCGCCGCGGCTGGCTCGAATAAATTCCAGCCGAGAGGCCCACTTTTGGAAAACTTTTTGCAGCAATTGGGGCCGTATGTCAGCAATAACGCGCCGAATATTCTCTTCCAAAGCGTCAATCGTCTCGGGCTTATCTGCGTAGACAAGCGATTTCACATTAACTCCACAAAAAAATAGTCCAGCGGTGTTAAATCGCACGATCTTCGAGGCCACGCCACAGGCCCACGACGCGAGATAATGCGCTCACCAAAAGTTTCCTTCAATAAATGTATTGTTTCGTAGGCTGTATGGCATGTAGGGTCGTCTTGTTGGAACTAAAGGCCTTCCACATCAACATCCTCCAATTCAGACACGAAAAAGTCATTAATTATGGCTCTATAGCGTTCCCCATTGACTGTTGACATTATTGCCGGCTTCATTTTTGAAGAAATATGGACCAATGATTACCTCTGCCCATAGAACACCCCATACAGTGACTTTTTGAGGATGTAACGGCGGCGCGGCGTCTCAACAATGGCTTGTGGATTATGATATCGATCAATCCAAATACGACAATTTTGCTGATTAACTTACCCATTCAACCAAAAATGAGCTTCATCGCTGAACAAAAATTGCTTGTGAAAATCGCGATGCGTCCCGCGAACCGAACCATTATTTTGGTAATAAATTTGCACGATTTGCAAACGTTGTTCAGAAGTAAGTCTATTCATTATGAAATGGCAAACCAAAGTGAGAATTGATCAAGTGACAGCTGTCAAAAAGACCAACTCCGAACAAATTATTGCCAGATTAAAAACCACATGTCTAAAAAAAAACACCCTGTTTCATTTTGTAATGTATACTTTTCCGCTTATACCCTTGGTTTTCAAAATATTCGCGAAATACTAGAAAAGGGGACCTTTACCCCCCCCCACTCCTGGCTAAAGCTCGCGGGCCTGGGCTGGGGACTTTTGGAATGTTGTACCTGGGGGTCACCCCTACCCTTTCAAATAATAACCCAGACTACATGATTTTTCGCCTTTATTTTTCCTCCGTTGACTGGACTATTAGATTTTCAAAATATCGGGTTTTTCAATAAGAGCGCTACAAAAGTTTTTTTAAATAAAACAAAAACGGTTTTGGCTGTGTGGCTTGTGGCGCCGTCCTGTTGGAACCACATGTCCTTCAAGTCCACATCATCCAATTGGGGCCAAAAATATTCGGTTATCATTGAACGGTAGCGATCCCCATTCACAGTAACGTGCCGGTCTTGATCATCACGGAAGAAGTACGGCCCAATGACGCCGCCGGCCCATAAACCACACCAAACCGTAATTTTTTCGGGATGCAATGATGACTCATGGAGTACGTATGGATTGCTGCCTGACCAATACCGCATATTTTGTTAATTGACGAAGCCATTCAGCCAGAAATGAGTCTCATCGCTGAAGATGATTTTTCGATGAAAATCCAAATCATTTTCAAGTTGTTGCTCAGCCCAATTCACGAACATACGACGCTTCTGGTGGTCAAGCGGCTTCAGTTCTTGCGTCAATTTAATCTTGTAAGGATGTAGGCCAAGATCTTTTCGCAAAATTCGCCACAACGACGTCACAGAGATACCCAACGCTTGAGAACGACGTGTGAGAGACACATTTGGGCTTTCTCCAATTGAAGCCTCAGCGGCAGCAATATTCTAGACACTTCGGGCACTTCTTTGTCTCACTGCCACGGGAACATTTTGTACTGTGTCTGTGGGTTCAAATTTTTCCACTAGACGCTCAATTGTTGATCTGCTAGGACGATTATGACGACCATAAATTGGACGTAGTGCTCTTAACGTTAAGGGCCACTGACTCCGAATTTCGGTAGTAAATTTTAATAATTTCGACTCGGTGTTGGCTCGTATATCTTTCCATCATAAAATGGCAAATCTTACTAAAGAGAAATGTCAAAAGAGCGGCAAGAAATATTACGTCATTTGCTGTCACTGTTGCTCTACTTTTGTAGCGTCCCTGTTGAAAAACCCTTTAGGTAATTCTCTTTTACTTTATATTTTCAAAATGTACCTAATATAAGCACAAAGAAAATTTTCCATTTCTGGCCAAGAGTGTACAAGCACGAGTTTCGTATCAAATGAAAAGTGACGTTAAGCTTGTTATATGAAAGAAATATTTTGACAATCGTTCATTGGGAAATTCAAAATATTTGAGCTTGAAGTTGCCGATTGCAGTGTGTTTTTCCAAATAATTGTTTAACGTGAGCAGTAATTTACGTAGAAAAATGATATTATCAAATGAAAGGTAGTTTTCTTGTCTTTAAAATATCAACAAAAATTTTAAAAATATTTTATTCATATAACAAGCTCAAGGTCACCTTTTATATCACACCAAACTCGTTCATATACACTCTTGACCAAGGCTCCATAGAAAAATGGGCATTCTCTTAGATAGTTTTAATCTCAGGCTTCAGTTTAGTTTATTTGAATACAGTTTTGGTAAAAAAAACTTCTGCTTCTTGGAGAACATCACAAAGTTCAAGTTTTTGAAGATCTTCAGCGGAGATTCTTTTGTTTTTCCAAAGATTCTACCACAATTCAGCTTCTCCAATAAAACTTTGTAGAGCGTAGATGAATCAACATTTTTTTTAAATTTATTTATGTTCTTTTTTACCAAAATTGCTGGATGTAAAATAAATAGAGAATATATGCTGGTAGGTTTTCATCTGGGAATCTATACGTTTAAGTGCTACAATCAAGAAATCTAAATAGGGAATCAAGAGCGAACTCTTCTAAATTTAGAGTGCAGTTGATGAAGGGTTATTTGAGCGATTTTTTTGACGGTTCACTGTTTTTGGCCTTTGAAGTTTTACATCAATTTATTCTGCGCAATAAATTCCGAATTAACCATAAATTCTTCAGCTCCTGTTTTCTGAGTATTGGTTCGATTATTTTTTTGCGAGATTTATAATTTTGTGAATATTGTAATATTCTACCTAGGTTCGATAATAAAACATATTTCCTTTAAATAATAACGTCCACTTATTTACTTTACAAAACACACACTTTATTTCACTTCAAATCTATTTCATTATTCTCCAATCACAATAGTATGCAATTTAAAATTCACTTCCGGATACAGTTTTACTTCTTACTTTACGTTATCATATTCAAAATTAAACTGTGTCTACTCGCTCGAAAACATCTCCTTATATAGGGAAGTAAATAGTTCTAGTCTTCACTAGTATCCACTGGAATATTCGAGTATATCTTCTTCTAGAAGTTTCCTTTCCAGTCGATGACAGATGGAACATTGGAATTGATACTCATCTGCATCACAAGATGGCGCTGTGAACAGTTGAAGGTGTTATATTTAGTTTTTCGGAGAGATGGCGCTGAAAACAGTTAGAGGATTTTCTCTTGTTTCAAATTCAAAGTAGTTGGGTAGTTATTAAATCGTTGTTTCGTGAACGCAAGGAGGTGTAACTTTTTTGATTGTAGAATATTCACAACTGGATCAAGGTAAACTGAATATTTTGCTTTAAGGTAAATAAAATAAGTAAATAAATAAAGCTCTTTTAATCCATTGACGATGCTGCCAAAATGCTCTTTGAAGATTACGATGCTTTTGTACTTTTCAGACTATCGAGTTTCTCTAGGGGAGCAACCGCCCTTGTAACTTTAACATGCCACCTCAACTGGGCAGGAATAATGCTCGGATTATGAACAAGTCTAGAAAGAAACCAAATATCAATGTTATGCGGTGACATATCCATACAAATCAGATTGTGGTTCTGATGATAGACAAAGTTCATGTCCACTGGAAAGGGAATGTTATATATCATTTTTATTTGCAATTAAAGCTTAAAAAGTGCATTTCGACTCAGTTCAAAAAAAATAAAATCTAAAGAAATGATATTTCCAAAAAAAATATGTCCAAGAAATTTTAGCATTCATTGCAAATTTTTCGCGCCCTCCAGAAAAATTTTGATAAAATTTTCAAGGCGATGTTATATTTCATTGAAATTTTTCATTTTTCTTGTATGGTATAGTAATTAATACTATAATAATGTTCATTACAAGACATAAAACAAATTTGTTTGTATTTTTATTCCTTGAAAACAGGAATTGCAGTTTTCGTTGTTGTTTTTATCAAAACGGTATATTATTTTACTATAAGACTCCGTGTCTTCTTTTACTAGATTTATTTGAATGTTCATCATACACAACGCATCAAGCCTTTCATCGCTCATTTTTGTTCTTGCCTGGAAACTCCTATAGATAGTGCTGCGAAAACCGATAAAATTCTTTCGCAATTTTCAACACATCACATGTATTGGTATATTTACTTTGGTCAAAATTCATCGCATTGTAGACATGATGGACTCGGCAGAAAAAATTATTGAAAACGGATCCATTTTTGTCAGTTTTCTTTTGGACAATCAAATTGAAATTGAGTGAGTCCATGCTCTGCATGTTTTTAGGAGATATCTAAAATATTGCATTATGCGGATTTATTTTCTTCTCAAAACGCTCTTTAAGGGGCATTATCAGAGAATCCAGGTAAAGAAAGAAAATTGAAGTTCTAAAATATTGAATCGGTGGGTTTGTTTCTTTACAATTTGTGGGTTGCTGAATTCAATACCTGATTCACTCAAACATTTTTCATTTATTTCTCAAAGCGTTTTGAAAGAATTTTCAGCATTCTCCCGATCTTCTTCAAAATGCTTGTTCAAGAAAATGATGATCTTTTACATTGAATAAATTCTGGTCAAATACCTGCAAAAGCGGGCGCCTATATGGGCTTTGCCCGTTTAAATAAGTTTAAGGTAACTTCAAATTCGTGGTAAAAAAATTAAATTGATATTTAAGTTTTCAGAATTCAGATAGCTATCTCTGAAAATTTTTTTGAATTCGCCAAAAAGTGTCCAAATTTTGACACGGCGTACAATAGTACAAAATGGCGTACCTAATAAAAGAATGCGATGTTTTTGTGAGTTATTTGACTTTTGTTTAACAGTAATATGCAAATACTTATATGTACATTGTACAGTGCCATCCTAAAAAAATGGCGTGTCTTTATTTTAGCAGTTTTGAGAGAAATGCATTTTAATGATTTTGCTTTTCGCGCCTTCAAATTAAATATTAATAAAAAAGATTTGATAATAAGAAAATAATAATATACAAACAAATGACAAAATTATATTATATAATTAATTATATCTACCTATATAGGTAAATTATTATATTTTGCCCATGAGTTTTAGAAATTTTGGTGATAACTTAGAAAAATGGACTCGCGATGGAAAACACTGCTTTTGGAGTGCGATTTGTATTATTTAATTCTGTTTTCTATTTAATTTCATCTTCTTCAGTTTAATACATAAGTTAATGCCTAAAAAAATCTCAATAAAAATTAACAATAAATTACTGAAGTTGAAAACTTGAATTTCATAAGTATATATAATACATAATTTATTGTTAACTTAGTAATTTTCTAATATTTAACTTTGAAGAAGAAAAGATACACTCTGTTTGTCTTATAACAAGTGGCGAAGGAATTAAAAAAACAAAAATATGAAATAATAAAATACAACATTAAATAATAAGCTTTAGAAATGAATTGCTGTGGGGAAGCATGTCGAGAAATAAGACAAAAAAAAAATTATATGAGAAAGAATCTTAAACATACAACGTTTTAACTATTAATCGGATTATATTATTGATTTCATCTAACTTGAAGTTAAAAAGCCAATTCTTAATTTTACCGTTGAAACAGAATTTCGAGCGAATGGAACGAATTGCAAAAAGAAGCGCATTATATAGTCTGGGTGCTACCGATGTGTAAAATCTTTAAATTACTGAGCTACGATACACTGTATTTATTGGGTAGAGCTTTTTGTTGAAGAAAATATGTGAGTGCCGGGACTCACGGTTAAATATGTGTAAACATCAACGTTTGTCCAAGTGCCTGATTTTTGTTACTGAACGTCATCAAAAGAAACATATTGAATAATTAACACTACATTACCTATATGTAGGCAGTGCTTAAAAAGCTTAGTGTTGAAAGAACGGCAGCGAAATACCCAGTGGGGAAACCGCTGTAACGAAATTTCCAAGCACTAAAAGGCTGGTGGTGAAGTGTCCAACGAACGGTGAAGGTTCGGTACTGAAAGGTCCTGCTTCGTAGTTCACTCTCAACTTTAAGATGACTTCACATTACACATGGTTATTGTTTATGGTAATCACTCTCTGAGCATCGACAAACAACAACTGGCAGCGGAGAGCACTAAAATCGTGGTTTCAATTAAATGACACCGTACCTACCAAAATTCCAAAGGAACTTAATGGTTTGACTGACAGGGGCCGAATTAAAATATCCAGTTAGAACTGTCAACGAACTTGCAACCCTTATGAAACTCCATCTTTCCATCGAGTAAAACTTACAAAAAGTTCAGTCTTAATTTTATACTGAACGAACCTCAAATGAATGTCACTATGAGATAGCCGGCGAATTATATATCTTGAGTTTTTAGAATATTTAGTTACAGTTGTTGTCAGTGTAAATCACTAAAATCGCAGTTTCAATCGATTGACACCATCAATCGCCTATGGAAGTGGACGCTGTGATTTTGAATGAATGTTAACTTTGTGCAAGTGCAAAGGTAGCCGATAACTCTGCAATTTGTTCAACCTCAGCTATTTTGTATATCACAGCCTACACATTGCAAGAAGAAATTGCATCCTTTAAAAGCAGTATAATGTAAACGTAGAATTTAAGTTCAGATTTGTATCACTGAACGCACCCGATATCCTACCATACCTACAGTCAATTGTCAATCCCTACAGCTGACTATCATTATTTTTGTTTTGATTTTGTTTTCTTTTTAATTACTAGTGTCGCGTCCATTTCGTTCGGGGAATAATTACAAATCAAAGAAAAAAATATAAAAATATAAGTGTTAAAATGATAAAATCGTCGGTCGCGCTAAAAACAATTTGCTTTCGTCGTTGGCAAAAACAATATAAATGAGTGGTCGCGATAAAGTATAATCTAAATGTCAGTCGCGTTAAAATCAATTTGTTTTGGTCGGGGCAAACCAGATTTCGTAACGTAAAGTGCTACAACGTAACGTTGCACACGAACGTTCACGTTTTTTTTCACTCTACCGCCAGCATAGATGTTTACACATCAAAAAATACATTGGCGCAAAATTTCAGACGATTTAGTAAAGTGTTAAATCATTTTTAATATGATGCTAGGTTAAAAAGAGGATTTTGCTAATTTTAAACGAGCTTAACATGATACTATCTCTTAACATTTTACTAAAGTTAAAATCGCCAGATTGTTGTTTTATCTTTTTAACATATTACTAAATTCATATGTCACTTTGACATAGAAAAACTTTAAAAAGGTATGTTTGCTTACTTTTTTACACGAAATGTCACTGTTTTAGACCCGTTCAGGTTGAGTTGCAGGTAGTTAAAAAGTGTTTAAAAATAAGAACATTTTAATAAAGAGCTTCAAAGTTAGTAAAGTGTTAACTAGTATCATGCTAAGACCTTAACATGAGGTTGTTTAAAATTTTGCGCCATTGAATTTAAAATATTAAATTCAAGAAATTTTGGTTTAGAAGAAACTCCCCGAAGCTCAGTCAGCGAACAAGTGGCGCTGTCTATGGTCATAAACTTTCAGCTCCTGGGTCAGTTGGATCTTGCACGGGTGAAGGCCAAAGTCCCGACGCAAAATTCGCCAAGTTGAAGTCTGCAAAAGGCCGAGTTGTACACATTCAAGGACCACGGCAGTGATCTTGGCCAATCTTGTGTGTGTTGGTTGATTGATTACCAAACTGGCCATCTCGAATTTGGCAACAAACCCTTGAAGAGTCGTCTATAAAGGGCCACCACGTCTACCTTTAAATATGGATGCAACGCACACAACGTTTGCACTAATGAACACTCATTTTGATAATTAAGTTTTATCATTTAGATAATTGTTTAAATAATAAACAACAAATTAAACAGATATCACTAAAACAACATGGCAGCTAAAGGCCGACAAGAATGGCGTTTGAACTGGAAGGTGAATTTCCGAAAGATATTTTTCCACTATTACGAACTTTAAGAAGCAAAAAAGTAGTGCCGGACTACTCAGAAATAACTAAAGCATATTTTTGACATGAATTATTAAAAAAAGAACTTGAAAACACTATCTTATCTATACACACGAACTCAATTTTTTGAATAACTATAGTAGACATTTAAGCATTCCGTTGTTAATGATTGATTGGAGATTAAAAAAAAAAATAGTTCTCAATAGCGTAAAAATTTTAAATTATTTTTTTTTTCATTTTTATTTCCTTAAAAATTTGATTTTGAAAATACATTTTTTTGAAACTATTGAAAAAACTGGGTATTTCTTACAACACCCACTGTCGTAGCTGTGCGAATCAGCAGGAAAAGAAAACATTAGTTCACTTCCTCTGTAAATGCCCTGCCCTAGTCCGTTTTAGGATACAATCACTTGGAAAGGCGACCTGGACGAACTTTCCGAACTGAAGATCAAAGACTTGATCTCTTTTTTAAACGCGACGAAATGGCTCTGAGGCGACATTCGGCTTTTTTCTGTCTAACTCGGGGCTTTAGATTGTTGTTCAACAAACCCATTCCTCAACCATGATGGCTGAATTCCAATGACGCGTTCGCGTTAGTGATGCGTTCGTATACGTTTACAAGCATTACGGACGCGTCGACATGACAGATGACTTTTAGAGAATCAGCTGATTAAAAAGAATTGCAATGTCATTCTGCAAATCAAATGTTAAGGTCTTTAAATTTAAAATGAACAACGATAAATCAGTAGTCGAGAGTAGAAATAGTTGCTAGAGCAGTCTTTGCTGCTGTTTCGGCCTATGAAGAGGTTTAAGAAGAAAAACCAAAACGGCGTTGGTAGGTTCCGGAGTTCCATCTTAGAATAGATGAAGGATTATTTGCTTTAAATTTTGATAAAATGAAAGCAAAAGACCCGCAGCGTTTTTTTTTCAATACAACAAGGATGTGTCGTCAACCCTCCTGCTCATGCTCCTTCACTAAAATAATACATTTCTCTTCAAAAGAAATCTTATAAAACAATTTGTATTCTATAACTTCAAATTTATGTACAAATATTTCCAAATCTAATTATATTCTCACCTCTTGAAAACAAATTCAAATTTTTTTGAACACACAGAAGATACATATTAACTAACATTACTGTCAAAACGCACGCAGAAGTAGATATTTTTCAACTTTTGCGTTGAGGTCGCTTATGTTACGTTGGTTTGTGTACCTGCTAATAGATGCCAAATCGTAACATTATTGTCCAACGCGTCATTGTAAACACTATACATAAATTTCTATGTCTGAACTTTTGCGTTGACAGAAGAATCTTTCAAAGCGACGCCCAACGCGGCATTGGAAATCAGCCATAAATGTTCAAACTAGTTTTGGTATCAAAATGGCGCTTTTTGCGCTAGTTCGGTCAGCGAACTAGTCGGCTCGTTGGCCGCCATTTCTACCTACCTACCTTGAAAAAAATTTAATATAAAGAAAGTGAGAAAGTGCATTTCTGCCTTTAAAAATAGCTGTACTTTATTAAAAAAAAGTTTTGCCGTTGTTTTTAAATATTTTTTTCTGATTTCAGTATTTTAGTCAGTATTTTAGAAAATTGCCGGGGAAAAATAGACCCGCCTCCTATACGATTTTTATCTTGTCCTAACCTATTCTATACACTCTAGCTTATGCGAATCATCCTGTTTTGTTCATGATAAATCGTTTAATTATTCCTTTTCAGCTGATTGGTTGCGAACTTGCCCTAGAGTGAATCCCAATGAAAATAAATGTTTTCGTGATCTCTTCGAAGGATGTTTTCCAGCTCTAGCAGCAGGAGTGCCTGAAATTGGAGTTAAAAGCTTTGAACCACTGCACATCGACGCAGTATCGATATCGAAAGGAAGTGGAAATCTCATACTAGCGGGCGGTTTCCAAAATCTAATTGTTCGAGGTCCATCTAACGCAACCGTCCGTAAAGCAAGGTAGGTATAACATAACTTCATTTTTTTAAATTTTAATTTTAACGATTTACAAAATTTTAATTCTATAGTTTAGATCTCGACAAGAAAATTTTCAATTTTGAGCTGGAAATTCCAATTCTGCGAATAAGAGCCAACTATAATTTAAAAGGAAATATTCTGCTCTTACCAGTGGTCGGAAACGGGGATGTGAATATGTCTTTGAAAAACGTCAAAACTGCGGTGTATACAAAAATAAGTTTGCGCAATGATCCAGAGGTAAATGTTTGCGCCTTTAAGAAAATTCAAATATTATTAATGATCACTTTGAAAACTTCAGGAAATCATTCACATTGAAGATATGAAGGTGACTTTCTTAGTGGGAAGTATGCGTATTCATCTGACGAATCTTTTCAACGGCAATGAAATACTTGGAACATCTATCAACCAGTTTTTGAATCAAAATGGAAATGAAATTATATCGGAGCTGAGACCAGATCTGGAAAAGGGCTTAGCTGATATATTTATTGGTCTCTGGAATAATGTATTTTCCAAGCTTCCAACAAAACTATGGCTACTGTGATGTGAACAATGAATATGTGAAATGTGATTGTTAGAACATTTTTATATAATTCAATCATTTTTTATTTGTAAATATTTCAATTTGCACTTATGATACGGATTTCAGAAAAACAAACTTAAGTTTATAAATTATTTTATTTGTATGAACAAAAAAAAAAACGCACTGAAAAATTCCAAATGGCTGAGTACTATTTGGAAAATATAGATATTTATTTAAAATGCAAAAATAAACATGAAACATTTATTTAAAAAAATGATTTTCTTAAACAGATTGAAAATTCAAATTGTTGCAGTTTTATGTTGTTTAGTGGAAATTTCAAATTTCAAAAGCGAAAACGGAAGGAATCGTGCTATATGGACGCCAAGCCAATGGTAAGTACTGTTTATTTTGATTACTTTGTATTCCAGACTTCCTGAAGAAATAAGTGCGAATATGTAACTGCTCGCAAAAAAGGAGATTCCGCGAATTTTGTTAATTGAATCTTTGAAATGTGTGTTTCAAATAACTTCCTGAATTTCAATATTTTTGTGACAGATGTTTTAAGTGACACCAAATACTAAATAAAAAATGCATGTGAAGTATATTTCATCAAAATATGCAGGGTATCCCCTTATTTAAAATAATAATGTGCTAGGTAAATATAAGAGGAAACCTGCACTAGCAGAGAGATACAACATTGCCTTGACAGAAAACTTGAGTTCTCAAATTCTTGGCAGCAATAACCCGCCTAAAGTAGAAGATTTAAATGAAGTTGTGATAAAATCAATACCTGCCATATGCAATCAAACAAACAAGAGTAGCAGTTCGAAGTTTAGGGAAAAATGGTTCGATGAGGAACTGGCCCAAGCAAGAAAGAAGTCCTTTGTCTGGTTAAAGATTTTGCGAAAGAACCCACACAACGATTTCCTTAGGCGAAAATACATTCAATTAATCAAAGATTACAAAGACTTAGCCAAAACCAAGCGTAAAACACACACAGAAAACATTGCAAACAGTATCACTGGTTGCAGAAATGCGTCGGAATTCTGGAAGTTAGTGAGAGAAATTAACAAGAAGGACAACCAAAATTTAACAATTCCCATAGAGCTAAGAGATCTGAAGAAATATTTTCAAGAAATGACCACAAACCATCAAGCTAAGTCATTCCAGTTTGCCGCCCCATTCTTTCAAAATGAAATACTGGACTTTCGATGTACAGCTTCTGAGATCAAATTGGCATTACAAGCGTCGAAAAATAACAAAGCACCGGGTTCGGATGGGATTTCAATGGAATTTTATAAGTTTAGCTCCCCTGAGTTAATTGAACAACTTGCAGCTTCATTCAACTGTATCTTAAACTCAGGATCAGTTCCGGAATTCTTCAACAGGGCAATATTAAAACCCATTCATAAGAAGGGAGATGTTACCCATCCCGTTAACTACAGAGGAATTTCACTTCTTAATGTATCAATGAAAGTTCTTACAAAAGTACTTTATAACAGATTATATAGCTGGGTTCAAAACAATAACCTTTTAAGTGAAAGTCAGGCAGGGTTTCGTAAAGATTATTCAACAGTCGACCAAATCTATACCCTTACCAATATCGTGGAAACTTGTATGAATAAAAAACAAAAATTATACGCATTTTTGTTATAGATTTTAGGGCAGCCTTTGATACGATAGATCGTCGAGCTTTGATGCTAAAACTATATAACAGAGGAATGTCTAAGAAATTTGGGAAAGTAATCGAAAGCCTGTATACCCACACAACCTCAGCTATTTTAAACGGAAATGAACTATCTGAAGACTTTGAAGTAGAAATCGGCCTAAGACAGGGTTGCAATCTCAGCCCCTTGCTGTTCGCTCTGTATATAGATGACATCGAAGACATTTTTCGTACTGGAGGGATAAACGTAACCGACACGGTGAGGATAACCCATCTCATGTTTGCGGATGATATCGTAGCACTTGCAGAGACACCACAAGCACTTCAATTAATGATAAACAGGCTGGCTGACTATTGTGAGAGGTGGAGGTTGCAGATTAATCTTACCAAGTCAAAAGTTATGATCTTTCGACAAGCAAAAGGGAGAAATTGTCGAAACGAAAAATGGAACTTATCAAGTCAGGATATTGAGGTTGTAAACGAATATAACTACTTAGGAATGGTTATTACCAGAAACCTAAACATGAGAAAACATATTGCTTTAAAACTAGCAAAATCGAAAAATGCCTTAAACGCAACCTGGAGGAGTGTTGTGGTACATAAGCATGTGGATACGGCTGTGAAGTATAGAGTGTTTCAAGCAACCTCACAAGCAATTATGTTCTATTCTGCGCAAATATGGGGCCATAAAGAGTTTGATGAGGTCGAACAACTTTTGCGATATTTTCTGAAGAGGACTTTTAAGCTACCAAACACAACGCCAAACCACATACTTTTATTAGAAACTGGACTTTCTCCGCTGTTTATCTCTACACTCAAGATGCAAGTAGACTATGTTCTAAAAACGCTTATTCTCAATGATAACAGGTTACCAAAGATAATTAGTATGATGGTAATAAGGAAACAAAACTCATGGATGGTAGAATGGAAACGCTTAGAAAATTATTGCAACTTATCACTTGATCTTCAAGTTAACGATTTGGAAAGCTAAACTATACGGCCTCATAAATGCAGTCGAAACAAAAAAGAGAGAGGAATTAGAAGTTAAATCAAGAGAATCGAGTCAAAGACTCATCTACGCAAAGCTTAACCACAACCTGTGCAACAACAATTATTTCAGTCCCACCTAACAAACAGCTTTGATTACTACAGTTTTCAAAACAAGAGCAGAGATACTTACACTCAATTTTGTTCCAAATAGGATGGATCTCCCAAATCTTTGTGGGCTATGCAACATGAGAGAGCAAGAGGACGTGCTGCACTTCCTTGGTAGATGCCCCATCCTGATGGAAATTAGAAGGGATGTATACGGCCAAAAATATTTAACAAACAACGAAATGCATAACATACTGGATGGCGAGGAATGGACAGACCTTTACAACTACATCACTCGAGCCTTATATTATAGAAAAAGAATTGTTGATGAATTGTTTTAGAATATGATTAAACGTTTTTATTATTATTTATTGTACTTTATTATTTAAATTTAAAAGCAAACTTAAGTTGTCACTCTGGCAGTTGGCGTAAAGCCATGTTATAAAATGAATTGTTATACAAAGTATGAATAAGAAAATTTGTTTAATAAAAGTCATTAATAATTGAATAAGATAATAACTATTACTATATGCCTGTAAGACTTAAATTCTTTCAAATGCACCCTGAATTACACGGCATGTTAGAAGGATAGGAAAGAATTTTTGCTGGCACAGTGGACTGAGAAATAAGGAATTGATTATCTCATGGAATCCGACGGTAACCTCCAGTTTTAACTAGGGGAATATTGAAATAATTGCTGCCTAGAGTGGGGCTGAAACCCACACCTCAAAGTTAGCAGTCAAGCACTACATCCACTGTGCCATTGCTACCTGTGTCAAGGATAATTCGGGAAATGAATATTGAGTCTATTCTAAGAAAAAGAAAAAGAGAGTGGGGCTGAAACCCACACCTCAAAGTTAGCAGTCAAGCACTACATCCACTGTGCCATTGCTACCTGTGTCAAGGATAATTCGGGAAATGAATATTGAGTCTATTCTAAGAAAAAGATTGTTTACCTTAAGGGTCTATCTCCAATGTTGACATCAATTATCGGGGATTTAAGAAAAGGCTTACTCTGGTGTACCATGTGTCCTGAACCATGTGAACGGAAATTACTCTCTGTTAATAGATACTAATGATAGAAACTTCGTTTATGAATTTTTATAAAAGAAATAAGTACTAGCCTTCGTCACTGCGTTTAAATAAAATTGATATCTTGTTTAAGTTTTAAGCTATCATATTTTTAACCTATTCCATTTTTCTTGTCCATGCTAATTTTTAAGTTTTCGATAAAATATGCGTAATAAACATTAACAGCCAAATTGATAAACGTGGTTAGTCCTTATTCCGTGAACTAAGTGCAAAATATTAGTAATAAAACAAAATGTCTAGTAGTTGACATTTACTAAGCTAAACCACCGAACTAGGTGGTTAAGCGAAGGAATAAGAAATAATTAAAAAATTTCAGTGAAGATTGCAAATTTAATTTTGAATAAAAATAATAATGTTTATTAGATTTATTGAGTTCTTAAACCATTTGCAATTAATGGACAATCAGCCATTAACGACAGTAAAAAGAAAATATACAAAACAGATATGTTCCAATGCAAGTGCTTATTTAGGTTGATTTCGGGAAGAAATATGGGTTTTCTAAAGAAAATATGAGGAAACTCAATTGATGAAAATAACATAAATGGGGATACAAAAGGTGGACATAACACACAACAGACACAACACAAAATATAAAAATGAAAATAATTTTAGAGAAATTTGATATTGGAGGTTATGTGTGTTTGGTATAACGTGAGCATTTTTTTTTTTTTTTTATAAATTATCAGAATTTGCTGTCAAAACCTATACGAACAAACAGGCATCTTACTTATTGTAATGGGTGATTTTTTAAGAGGTTTAGAACTTTTTTTAAAAAAAAAAACACAAAAAATTCGAAAAAATGAATGAAATATTTATTTGAATCGATAGTTTGAACCTTGCAATTTAATGTTTAAAGATAATTTCATGCAAATGTTGACCGCGGCTGCGTCTCAGGTAGCCCATCCGCTGAGTCCAATTTTGGCATACTCTTTCACACATATCGGCCGGTATCTCACGAATGAATGCATGGATGTTGGCTTCCAGTGCGTCAATCGAAGCGGGCTTGTCCCTATAGACATTAGCCTTGACATACCCCCACAAAAAATAATCTAATGGTGTCAAATCGCACGATCTAGGTGGCCAATTGACCGGCCCGAAACGTGAAATTAACTGTTCACCAAACTCGCCTCGCAATTGCGCCATTGTTTCGCGTGCTGTGTGGCATGTGGCACCGTCTTGTTGAAACCACATATCATGCAAGTCAAGAACTTCCATTTCGGGCAAAAAAAAGTTTGTTATCATCGCTCGGTAGCGTTCACCATTGACAGTAACGCTGCGATTCGCATCATCTTTGAAGAAATATGGCTCAATAATGCCGCCGGCCCATAAACCGCACCAAACAGTGGCTTTTTCGGGATGCATTGGTAGCTGTTGCAATGCTTCTGGCTGATCTTCACTCCAAATGCGGCAATTTTGCTTATTTACGTACCCATTCAACCAAAAATGAGCCTCATCGCTGAACAAAATTTTTCGATAAAAAAGCGGATCCTCGGCCAGCTTTCCAAGAGCCCATTCACCAAAAATTCGGCGTTGTGGTAGGTCGGCTGGCTTTAGTTCTTGCACCAGCTGTATCTTAAAAGGCTTTACGCCCAAATCCTTCCGCAAAATTTTCCACGTAGTGCTGTAACAAAGGCCTAACTGCTGGGAACGGCGCCGAATCGACATTTCGCGGTCTTCTGTCACACTAGCTGATACGGCCGCAATATTTTCTTCACTACGCACAGTACGTAAACGTGTTGGTGGTTAAATGTCCAACAAACTAAATTTGGTGCGAAATTTGGTCACAATCTTCCGAATAGACTGCTCAGAAGGTCGAGAATGCCGATCATAAAATGGAAGCAGCGCGCGATGAACATTTCGAACCGAGCACGAATTTTGATAGTAAAATTCAATAATTTGCAAGCGTTGTTCATTTGTAAGACGATCCATGGTTAAATTGCAAACCAAACTGAAGCTGTTTGACAGTGACACAAGGTACTAAACACACGTCAGCTGTCAAAACCAGTGTTGCCAAAACCAAACCAGCTAAAAAATCAAGAATCTTTTTTGGTTAAAGGTACAAGCTCTGGCTCTGCACATAAAGATTTTTAAGCAGAAGAATCGCTCGATTGTTCTGCCAGAAGCACAACTAATTCATCATTGGATATTGGGTTGTGTTTGGACTTAGGTTATCAAGTCAATGATGAACTACGTTTGAACTAACTAAGACATCCTTGGAACCCTAGTAAAACATACAATTTTAAAAATGACGTTAGCCTTGATGCTTAACGAGCTTTTCGACATGAATGGCTTACAACATATCCGTGGTAAGCCTACTCAGCTATAGCAAAGGGGCGTCTGTTTAGAATATGTGTTTAATTTAAACCTCCAGTGCACCGCGGTCTAAGAGGAGAGTTTATAGTTTCCCCTTGCCTCATATATCAAAAGTTTCATGAAGCCGCACAGCCCCATGCGACATTCATTTGAAAAGATCATGGATAGAAAGGGACTAAGCGTTCATGAATCTTTAAATGTGGCATATCACAAAGAAAATGTAGCAAATCGTTTAAAACTTTGATCTATCGTATCAACAATTTTATTTTGCTGACGACATGACCTTCCACTTCGTGGGAAAGTCGACCAGGGTTCTGTTTAAACAGACCTGTTACATTTTCGGGTTTTTTAAACATATCGTATCACATTCAAAACGAATTGATAGAAATTTGTTCCGATGTTCTGAAAAGCAAAATAATTGAGGAGGTGAAACATACTTCGGGTTTTTCGGTTTTGGCTGATGAGACTTCTGATATTTGTGGAACAGAGCAATTATTGGTTTACGCTATCTACGTTCTGATAAGGATGATAAAAAACGAATTGTTTGTAAAGAATTCCTCGGATATGTACCGTTAAAACAATTGAACGCAAAAGCCATTTCAGAATTTATTATTCGCTTTCTGCAAGATTGCAATTTCGATTTAAATAAACTTGTTGGCCAAGGATACGATGGTTGTGCGGCAAAGGCAGGTCATATAGGTGGTGTTCAGGAAATTACTACAGATTAATATCCTTCAGCACTATTTTTCCACTGTGCAAGCCATGTATTGAATCTTGTCGTTAATGGCCTGAATACTGTCAGTGAAGTGAGAAATACTGCTGGGACTACAAAGGAAATTATAAATTTTTTTAGAGAGAGTACGTTGCGGCGGATATAAAATTCCAAATATACCTTTATTTTGTGAAACGCGTTGAACAGCAAAGTACAAAAGTATCAGAATATTTTCTGAAAACTGTCTGCCTATTGTTACAGTTTTAGAAGAACTTTCGCAGGACGCACCGAATTCTAAAACGGAAACCAAACCGTATCAGCTCTACACGATGGCAACAACTTCAACATACATTCTGACACTGTTAGTAATTGCTGCCTACACTGCCAAACTTGAACCCGTGTGCAATCAATTGCAGGAAGTAATACACGATCACAGTACACAAATCTAAGGTAATATATTGCGCAGGTTGTCAGTCAGAAATTAAACATGGCGGATCGAGTGTCTACGAAAACTGCACATGGCATTACTAGAAACAACAACAAATATAAGCATTTTGACAAGTAAAGAGACACTGGATCCGCCATTTTCACAGATGCGCAGAACTGAACAAAAATTTAAACGCTAATGATATTACCTTTAATATATGTACCTTGATACACTATCACGTAAATAAATTAACTGATGTGTTTCAATCTCATCGCGATAATACCTCTAAAGAGTTTGCGGTAATTTTCGAGAAAGCTCGAAAAATTTGCGAAAAACTCGATGTTGAATTTAAGCGTCCTCTAGTAGTGGCAAGACAGACTTATAGATCAAATCAACCATTTGGAAATATGGAAGAAGTTTTTAGATCATCTTTATTTATCCCATACTTAGATTCTTTTATTTGTTCATTAAAAAATCGGTTTTCTACAACAAACAAAAAAGCATTTTCGCTTATGCAGCTTCAACCGGAAAATATGAGAAAATTAGACAAATCAGCATTTATAGCGAAAGCAGAAGATATACAGAACCTCTACGGAGGTCTTCTACATAATTTTATTGCCGAGGCTAGCACATGGTATGAGACGATGAAGACAAATGAAGCAAATAATGCGGTTATAAATGAATCTGTTGTTGAATACGCAGATCTAATTGCTGAAGCACCACCGTCTTACCCAGATGTATGTCACGCAATCAAAATTGGTTTAACAATTCCAGCAACAACATGTTGTATTGAACGTACATTTAGCACATTAAGGCGTGTTAACACGTGAAATCGCTCAACTATGGGAGACGCAAGACTAAGCGGCCTGTGTATGCTCAGTAATCACAGGAAAAGAGTAGAGGAGGACAATAAATTAAATTTATTGGCAATGTGATTAACAAATTTGGACAGCAACCTAGACGCCTTCAGTTTCTATTCAAATAAAATTAATAAAGAACAAAAAAACCTATGTATTTTCTTTCCTACATGCCAGGGGGTGCAAGTGCACGATTCTAATGTCTTGGTTTATATAAGTGAAAGTGATTGATTTGTTTCGTTTTGCAAAATGTAAATGCAGTGAATTGTATATTTTTTTTTGCAAATATAGTGCTTTAAAAGTTGTTTCAAGACATTCGTTGCAGATGTTTAATAATTCAAAATAGCTTTTAACGGCATTTAGTCCATAAGAATTGGGGTTTCGTTCCGGCGCGCGATCTCACTCTGGGCGTTTTTCTTTTTTATTTCAGAGTAGAGCTCTGAACAGAGCCTGAATACTCCGAACTTACTCTGAGCGATCTCTGAACTGAGCGTGCTATGCTCTGAGAGTTCAGATTTATTAAAAGAAATACGATTCACCAGCTGTCACTTTTTCATTTTCTTTACCACAAAAAAAAAGCAAAAAGTAATTAAAAATTAAAGTTTATCAGCATTTTCGTCATTCCAGAAGTCCTTTTCAAGCCTGTAATAAATGTAAACGATTGAAAACAATAATTTTATTATTATTAGTAAATTTATTAAATTATTTTATCTTCTTTTGCAGGTCGACTATTATCGTCCGCCATTTTTACTGTTTTGATGTTTTTTTTTGTCGACTTGTCAAATTTGTGTTCAAGCTATTCAACTCCGTCTGCTTTATCAATTTATTATTCAATTTCGCTCAGAGCGAAATACAAAAATGGAACCCTGCATGCTCTGAGCTGAAAAAGACACACGATTTTTTTTGACAGTTCAGGCTCTGCTCTGAACTAAAAAAAAAAAACGCTCTTAGACTCATCAGTTGACTAGTGAGGCCCTGTCAATACGCAATTTTTATTAAGTTCAGTTCAACTGACATTCATTTCTTGACAAATTTCTTGATTATTAAGCTGTAAATTTTTGCCCGGGGCTAGGTTTTGTTCTTATCTACTGAAATATTTACATCCGCCAGTAGAAGATTTATCACTATTTAATTGTACTTGTTGAATTATTGATTTAAAATAGCTTTTATCGGCCTTTAGTCCATAAATATTGGCATTTCGTCCCGGCGATCTCACTTGGACATGTCATTTGACTAGAGTTTAATAAAAATAGCATTTTACTATTTTTTTTTTTTCTTAAAAACGGAACAATAATAAAAATAAAATCAACAAAAAGTTTGCGGGAAAAACCTCATGGATCTTATGATACTTAGGAGACCCTGCTGCAGCACGTAAAATAAAAAAATAGGGTTATTCGCTTGAAAAGTGGGAGACTATAAAACCAAAAGAAAAAATACAAGCCGGATGGCTTCCAGAGGCATTTTGGATCCAAAATAAAATGGATTGTGTATTTTATCTAAAAACATTACTGTAAATTTAAGTTCTAAAGCAAAATACTTCAGTGAAAGCAATGCTAAAATTAGCGGAAAAAATTAACCAATTTTACTTACGAATGCGGTGATTCGTAAAGCAAAGGAGCAGCATCGGTTAGACATCCACGGACTTTCGTTCGCTAACCCGGACTTGAATTTTCGTAAAGCATCTGAGCATGGCAAGAACCTACGTGGGCTGTATTCAACACGTTGCTTTGCTTCGTTTCAATTGTGTTTACTGATACTGGCGTCCTGAACTGATACAAATTTATGTTGCTCGGTGCCATAATAATTAAGTGACAATTTTAACTATCAACGCCACGGACGGGTGGTTTCGCTAAGCGGATTGCGGGTGATAATACAAATCCACACATGTTCTTGTGCCAGTGTATGTTTTGCTAACACAAGAAGGAAGCGTGCCAGTATTCCAAATGGTCTCAGCGGACCAAAGAGCCTTCATTGTGTCGCAATTTCTGCGAATTTTTGCATCAGCAAATGCCCTTATTCAGCCCATTGTGGTGACAGATTTCGGCTGAGCACTATTACTAGCAGTTGCGGAAATATTTCGAAGATGTAGTTGCTTAAATGAATACATACTTAAAATGCTAAAACGCTCTCAATGCCATCAATTCTACCCTTCCATCAACATTTCTGCGGTTGAATATTTTCCACCTATCGGCAATGATGGGCCGTTGGTCTAGCCTCAAAGCAAAGAAGAAGACGTTCGTTGGTAAGGCGCTTTTACAAACGTTGCATAGGCAAAGCTAGCCTCATATCTTACCTCCATGAGCTTTCCTTTTTCGAGGAATCAACGCTTGTGGTCAATGGCGTGGTATCAACCTTAATAAAAAATCGACATTGTCAGATGAAAATTAGCCAAAATCAAAAAGAGCCCGCCTGACATGCTGCCCAGAATGGGCAACATTCCCGTAATGTTAAATGGAAGTTTATCGAAACCAATGCGCTTGGAAAATTTCTAATACAATATATAGTTGAAACGCGTGTCATTGACTCCATTTTTCAAGTAGTTTTGATTGGACTTCTTATAAACAAAGTTTACTTTGAGAAACAAAAGTCCACAGCAATTCCGTGTCCAATAATTAAACTCGGTCTTCATGTTGGTGCGAATAAATCCGTTTTAAAAGATAGTTATATTTAAAGAGCAAAAACATTGCTGTCAGTATTTTTCTTTAAAAACAATGTCAACGACTTAAAAAAACAACATAAGACGTCAAAGCACTAAGTGCAATGGAACTCATTTGGCATTAGCGCAGTCTCTTATGTCGTTTTCGGTTGGAATTCTGAACTGTTCCATTCCTATCGAGAATGGAAAATTTGGAGTAAAAGGCTCCGAACGTCCACTCGAAAACGACATTAGTGAATCAGATACAAGCTACTCCAACCGCATTGAATGCTCTTGTGGATACAAAACCATCAACACTTAATCCATATTGGATGTAATCGAATCGAATTTGTATTATCACAAGGATTGCATTTCATTCAAGAATGATTGCCTTGAAGTTGACAGAACCTGTTTTGGTTGCAAGTCTCAAACACGAAACAAAACAGAATTGGGGCCAAATCTAATTATTGACACTTCACTCATTACAGACCCTTTTTATAAATCAAAATTTAATAAAAAGTAAAAAGTCATTTATGTTCGCTTACAAAAGTCATAACAGTTGACAACAAAATTTATATGCTTGCTGGAGTGCTTGAGTTTTACCAAGATCGAGCATTATACTGCATTTGCATTTGGTCATACAGGATAGTTCTGGTACAAATATGAATATGACAGCCCATTTAGAAAACGATAAGCAATCTCTGCGTAAACAAAAATAAGCCCACATTTAATTATGCATACGATTACGATATGTAACTACAATTGAACTGAAATCAGAAACGAAAGTGAAACGATAAAAGAATAAATTAATAAAAAAAATAAAAACATAAACAAGAATGGAGAAGGGAGACTTATGTTCAATTTCTCAGAATAGGAAAAAATCATATTTATTGTTAGAAACGGCAAATCCTGGGAATATATTGTAAGCGCATTAGATCTACATATTATGTCCGTCTGTAGATCGATAAAGGAATTGGCACTTTTTAATCTGTAAAATTGAGTTTTTTTTTAATTAAAATTATTTATTTTGGTTTTATTTTTTTCTGTATCCGAATATAACGGAACTATTTTTGTATGTATAAGGAACTCTTAATGCATGTTCCTGACGTCTGAAAAAAATATTTTCATTACAAGTTTCAACAATTGATATGCTACGAGAAGTTAGCATCTCTTTTTTTTCTAAATCCGTTTTTTCATTGTAATCGAACAGAACTATTTTCGAAAAATATCAGGTACTTTAAATTACGGCTTCAGCTTACGAGTGAGTTACTGTCATACGTTAGCGAACTATCGAATAAACTCATTGGGATGATGTTAGACAAAGTATCACGTATCGAATACAGATTATATTGTACTAGAAAACTCTGGTACATTTTTTTTTAAAACGTCATTTCGCCACCTGTCATCTATTTGCTCGTCGCAGATGTTGCTTATATTTCGTTATCATTTTTGTTTGCAAATACTGTAAAGATTTTAAAAATGGATATTCTAGTAGGCTTTTCATCATCCGATTCTTCTGAAGAAGAAGATTATTGCGAACGCCTTCAGCGCAGAGTCTTTTAAACTATGTTTCCACCGACCACTAAACCGAGATTTGATAAGATTTGCCATAATCTTCTTCAAATCTCGAAGATTTACCATACAAATTTATTTCGTACATCTAGAAGATTTCAAATAAATCTAGCTTAATCTTCATAGGGCAAATAGTTTTACAAATCAAACAGACCAATTTATGTCACGCTGAACGCATTCAATGGAAAATTCAACCCTTCTTGCTTCTTTTGCTAAATATGAAACTTTCTGTCTCACTTCAACTTCATACGAAAAAATGAAACAACATTTGCATTTTGAGAGGTACTGTCAAAAAAAATCTATTTTTTAATCTTTTTGTGTGGTGGATACACTACATAGGTTTATCTAATCTAAATTGAGATAAACCTTCGGTGGAAACATTGTATTAAGAGACAAAAGTAATCCCCTGGCACTACCAAACTCTACGTAAGTACCTATATGTGCAAATGCATTGAGACAGCCCTTATTATTGAAAATACCTGCGTGCTTACCTCATGCAGTTTTATTAAAAGATTTAGGTTGAGTAAAAGTGCATTTTTACATGTAATGGATGAATTGAAGCTCTATGGACATAATGTCAAATGCTGTTCCTCCCACATTGCAATTAGCTGCAACATTATCCTTACTAGGTAACGGATGCTATCAATATTCCATAGGTATGAATTTGAAATAAGTTTTCACTCTTTTATGAATCTAATTATATTATTATATATAAGGTTTGTTCGTTGAGCCCTGAAGTCACCCTGGGTTCGCCCCAAAGCGTTTTTTTCAAAAACCTGAAGTCACCCTGGTGAAAAAATTCTGTGTTTTTTTTGAGACCTGGACCCATGTTCTGTAACTCAGGCGATAACTTATCGAATAGTTAATAAATAAAACGATTCATTCCACAGTTATCGCCTCTGGAAAATAATGGGTTTCTGTAACTCAATGCGATAAGTTGAATTTTCCATCTATTTTGATTGGAATTTCCATTTTAAGACGATAAGTGAAACTGTCATATTGACATTTCAAAATCAAAACAATTCAAATTTAAAAGTGAAATAAACTCGAAAGTTTAAAATCAAATCAAATTAAATTAATCAATTGAAGAATCAAAATGTTTGCCGTCATTTTAATAGAGGATGTGTATTATGAACGCCGGAACAAAATGCATGTGCAACGGAGAAATCTCCGAGACAATACAAACCCTTTGATATGCCCGAAGAGAGGTTCCGGGAAGTTTATAGATTCAGTCGTGATGTAGCGCTATTCTTGCTGGAGGAATTGCGACCACACATGGCGCAAGGACAAAGGCGAACTTTTATCCCTATACCACTTCGAGTTTGCACTGCTCTTCATTTTTTTGCGTCCGGCTCGTATCAAAGGGATATCGGGCAAGATTTTTCGGTGGCCATGAGCAGATCGATGGTCTCGCGCTGCATATGTAAAGTGGCTTCAGTCCTTCAAAACATATTAATGATAAAGTGGATTAAGTTTCCCAACATAGAAGAGTACGAGTCCATTAAGCGGAGGTAAAATTCTTCATTAACTTTTCATGAAATTACAAATGTTTAATTGTAAATAACTAATTTATTTCAGCTTTTTCGAAAAAAACTGGATTTCCTGGGATAATAGGCGCGATCGATTGCATCCACGTCTGCATACAAAAGCCAAGTAGTGACATCGAAGCTTGTTATTTGAATCGGAAAGGGTTCCACTCAAAAAATGTACAACTGGTAAAAATATTAACTAAAAAGATGATTTATATTCTAACATTAACTACGAATTTACGATTTTGAGGTGCTGCGCATGATGCCTACATATGGGAAGCATCACAAGTTAATTCTTTGCTTGAAAGGCGATATGAAGCCTGCGAACCCGGACAGCATAACTCGTGGCTTTTAGGTAACAGTCAAAATTTACATTACAATTATTGTTTTAACCAAACTTGCCTAAAAATCTAGGTGACTCCGGGTTCACCTTACGGCGCTTCGTCAGCGCAAGAAAATGAAAGACGCATGCTGCGTACTCCACAACTTCCGCCTAAGCTATGGAATTATAGATTCTCACATTGTGGAGAAAATGAAGATGACGAAATAAGCGCTCCCGAACAAAATTCTGTTCATTTACGCGCTGCAATGGTTATACGTGATCGACTCAGGTCAACTATTTGTCCTTAAAGTTATATTTTTTCCTTATTTATAATAAATAAGAAAACGTAAATAACAAAGCTTCAAGTTATTACGATTTATGTTTCGAAAAAATGCTAAGATCCAATAGGAGTGCGGAAAAAGAGAGCCTTCACAATTTAGCTTGTTCTTGTTCATTTCAGTGAAATTCATGTAAGTGTTACTTATAAAATGGCGGCACTTGAAAACTCTACTAGCTGCATTTTGATGATTAAAACGTTTCTGATTTTTAAATTAAGTCTTCTACGTCGTACTTGAATCCATTTTCAATTCTAACAAAAATTTAAAAAAAAAATCCATATAGGACTAGTTTCGTCATTGCATATAAATACAATCCTTGAACATTAAGACATTATTTTTATATGAATTTTTTTTGAAATATTTGTTTTTGGGTTTTATTCATTTCGCTAGCCACCACCAATGCACCTTTATAGCCAACGTTTTCGGTTTTTCTTACCTTTGCCGGGGGGGGGAGGTCTTGCTTGGGATTTCATCCTCGATCTCATGTTTGTCGATCGGCTGAAAATGAATACAAATTTAGTCAACAATTTAAAAAAACTTAACTTTTATTATATGTTTTCTGGGGTCTTAAACAAATTAAATGACTTATTATGTAGGTACTCACAATATTCAGAGCTACTCCCGACTGCGACTCAGGCGTGGTGCTATCTCCGTCCACCGCATGTGTTGTAATTATAGAGAAAATTCTTTCTTCAAATTCATTTAGCTCGTGAGGAGAATCTGCGGAGCGTGAGGATAAAGAACTCGAATGGAAATTAGAACAGCTGTGGTTGTCAAGAAAACCTTGGTCAACCCTGGGTAAAGTTCAACGAACGAAGCTATTATGTACTAGGAAATGAGTATCTCATCGGCTTGTCACAAAGTACTTTATTTAAGATCACAACTGGAGTACTAAATCGGTATCGAAACAGGATGTTACCAATTAAAGACCAATATGTAAGGTTTCTTCTATGCCAAAAATATTTGAAAAATTAGTGTTTAATAGGGTGTCACATTTATTCCTTAACCACATATCAATTTATCAACATGGCTTTGTCACGGGTAAATCTACTGCTATGAATTTAGCTACATTTAAGTCATGCCATCATTTCTAATATTTAAAAAAGATTACAAAAGGATATTATATTTACCGATTTCGCGAAAGCGTTCGACAAAGTCAACTATCAAATTTTGTTGCGCAAACTGTTTTCCTTAGGTATTCACTCTTACTTATTAATATGGCTGCAATCGTATTTGGCTTCAAAAGTCTAAATAGTTAAAATTGATAGTTCGCTTTCAAATAAGATTTTTGTTCCATCTGATGTTCCCCAAGGAAGTCATTTGGGGCCTTTGATTCTATTTGATTATGATATCGACCTCACTAATCTTAAAAGAGTCAGTAAAAAGAATGATTTAGGAGTAATTTTAGATTCAAGCCTTTCTTTCATACCTCATTATGATTATATGATTGATTAACAAAGCTAATCAAATGCTAGGTTTTATTAATAGAAATACCAAAGAATTCTCAGATCCTTTTACATTAAAGTCTTTGTATAAATTCATTAGTAAGATCAATTCTTGTGTACTGCAGCATAGTCTGGAATCCCTACTATTTATTTATAATAACTCGGTAGATAGAATAGAGAGAGTAGGTACAAAAGAATTTCACTCGGTATACGTTTTTCAATTTAAACTGGCGGACTGCGAGACCTTGTTATTATACTAGATGTTTACTGTTTCGAATGCAAACCCTTAACGACCGCCGAGTATATTTTTGTGTCATGTTTATAAGAGATATTGTCACTCATCACATCGATTGTCTCCTACTTCTAAGCTTAGTTTGTGGTGGAAATGCACCATCAAGGATTACACGTTATGGTTTTCTAATTTATGAACAGTTTCATCGCAGTAATTATGTTCGTAATGAGCCTATCGACCGTTGCATAAGAGATGTCAATTTTATTTGGAATAGGATTGATACATATTTGGATGTGTCTAGAGATACTTTTAAGTCGTATGTATTAAATAATATTCGTTCAGTTTCTTTTTAACTTTGTTAAAACTTGTTTCTCTTTAAATTATATATCTCTTAAAATTCTGTTTAATAAGTTGTATCTTTTTATTTTTATTTTTAGATTTATTATACATATATTTGTAAATAGGTCTTAATTTCGATATAATTGTATATAGCCATCAACAAGGCACGAGTACGATAACTTTGGCGCCAAAAATTGATAACGGTTTTTTTAGAGGGGTCAAAAACAAGCATTTTTTACTATGAAAAAATAATTATTAAAAAACAACGGCAACACTTACAGTAAAGTAATATACCGTTTTTGAAAGCTAGAAATCTATACTTTAATCCTGCAATTAAATTCAATTATTTTAGCTGAAAAAAATCGCATGCAAACTCAAAATTTTGATAAAAAAAAATGAAAAAAAAGCTTAGACTAAATTTTCTCAAAATTGTGAAACGATGCGCTGAATTGGCTTTTTGTGGTCAATGCAAATAGCAATTCTGAATCGACCACAAATACCCGAATTGATTTATGTCTTCTAGTTTTTGAGAAAATTGATAATTACTAAAACTACTTTTGTATGAGATTTTAGTTTTTTTGTTGCTTATAACGGGTGATTTTTAAGCTGGTTTGGTTTTGGCAACACTGGTTTTGACAGCTGACGTGTGTTTAGTACCTTGTGTCACTGTCAAACAACATCAGTTTGGTTTGCAATTTAACCATGGATCGTCTTACAAATGAACAACGCTTGCAAATTATTGAATTTTATTATCAAAATTCGTGCTCGGTTCGAAATGTTCATCGCGCGCTGCTTGTGTTCAGCGATGAGGCTCATTTTTGGTTGATTGGGTACGTAAATAAGCAAAACTGCCGCATTTGGAGTGAAGATCAGCCAGAAGCATTGCAACAGCTACCAATGCATCCCGAAAAAGCCACTGTTTGGTGCGGTTTATGGGCCGGCGGCATTATTGGGCCTATTTCTTCAAAGATGATGCGAATCGCAGCGTTACTGTCAATGGTGAACGCTACCGAGCGATGATAACAAACTTTTTTTTGCCCGAAATGGAAGTTCTTGACTTGCATGATATGTGGTTTCAACAAGACGGTGCCACATGCCACACAGCACGCGAAACAATGGCGCAATTGCGAGGCGAGTTTGGTGAACAGGAAATTTCACGTTTCGGGCCGGTCAATTGGCCGCCTAGATCGTGCGATTTGACACCATTAGATTATTTTTTGTGGGGGTATGTCAAGGCTAATGTCTATAGGTACAAGCCCGCTTCGATTGACGCACTGGAAGCCAACATCCATGCATTCATTCGTGAGATACCGGCCGATATGTGTGAAAGAGTATGCCAAAATTGGACTCAGCGGATGGGCTACCTGAGACGCAGCCGCGGTCAACATTTGCATGAAATTATCTTTAAACATTAAATTGCAAGGTTCAAACTATCGATTCAAATAAATATTTCATTCATTTTTTCGAATTTTTTGTGTTTTTTTTTTTTTTTAAGTTTTAAACCTCTTAAAAAATCACCCGTTATTATATACAATGCTAGCACCCAGCATTATGCCCCCCCCCGCAACCCCCTGCTTGGCCCACTACAGGATTTGGGGTATGTGCGAGGTTGGGTGTATGCAAAGTTTCTTTTGCATTTAAAGATTGTTTTGCAAAGAAGATAAGATCGGGTGCTTTTTTAAAGTGAATTCCAAATGTAAGGAAGATTTGTGGCCTTATATCCATAAATACGTCAACCCCAACACCAGTCGTATTTGTACAGATAGCGCACGCCAGTACATGGGTGTCGAGAAAATGTTCCGTAGTTCTATGACTCATGAAGTTGCGGACCACAGCAATTCGCCTTTGCGAAAAAGACCGATGCAAAAAGACCGATGCAACAAACACTATAAATGATTTGGAAAACCAAAACAAGCTTCTAAAAAAAACTAAACCCAGGTTTTATCGATGGTGAAGAAAGTATGGGTTTGCAACTAAAGGACTTCCATCCTCCCACTGTTCACAGTGAGCACTTAGAGGGTGTTTTACCGCCAAAACAACCTCCACCTCACCATCAATGGCGAACTCAATGAACTCGACAGTAACACCAGTACGGACGATGACTTCATTGACGAGACTTACATACCTCTTTAATACATTGAACATTGAATTTACTATTTTTAACTAACTCCTGACTTACTCACAAACTAACCGACTGGGACGCGGAATGCAATGCAATTCTACCTCCTCGTGGTGCATTCTCGGTAACGCTTAATGAATTGCTGTACTTAACTTACAAAGATGAACCTAATCAACGTAAATATTAAAAAACAAAAATCTCATAAGAAAGTAGTTTTAGTAATTTTCAATTTTCTCACAAACTGGAAGACATAAATCGTTTCGGTTTTTTGTGTTCGATTCAGAATTAATATTTTCACTAACTTTTATTAGCTAATTGAGCGGAGCATTTCAAAATTTTGAGAAAAATTGGTCTAAACTTTTTTTTCTATTTTTTTTATCAAAATTTTGAGTTTGCCTGCGATTTTTTTAAAAACTATCAGCTAAAATAATTTAAATTAAATGCAGGATTAAAGTATAGATTAATAGCTTTCAAAAACGGTATATTAAATTACTGTAAGTGTTGCCGTTGTTTTTAATAATTATTTTTTAATTTTAAGTCATTTTTAATAAATTTGCCCCTACCTCCTAAACGGGGAGAGGTAGACCCCACATAGTAAGAAATGCTTATTTTTGGCCCTTCTACAAGAAACCATTATCAATTTTTGGCGCCAAAGTTATCGTTCTCTCCCCCCCAACAATATTGTAATTATTTTAGTATAGCTGCGTTTTATTGGTAATTTATAGCTAGCGCAATAATCAAGTACCAATAAAACGCTTTGGCT
This sequence comes from Leucozona laternaria, assembly GCA_932273885.2. NCBI lineage: Eukaryota > Metazoa > Arthropoda > Insecta > Diptera > Syrphidae > Leucozona > Leucozona laternaria. The sequence goes on from OW026366.1 coordinate 50,530,350, forward strand.
GTGTTAATAAAACGCTTTAGCAACTTTAGGCTGTGTTCGCTACAAATATCATAGTTCACATCCATTTTGTCTCCACCAAACTACAAATATCATAGATCACATCCATTTTGGGAGTAAAAAACAACATTAAGGTTCAAATCATGAATACTTTTTAAGAGCGCCATCTTCATCTTCAAAGTTCTAACTATATGTATAACCACTTTTATATCTACTCTTTTACTGGCTAATTTATCGACACTCTTTGTTTTTGTTTTTGTTTGCCAAGGGAAATTTTACTGCGCTGTCTAAATGATTGATGAAAAAATACATATATACAGCCCTTCGAATATTAAATTCGATAACAACATTTATGAGACAGTTTATTGGTTTTATAATAAATATAAAATACCCGGAGGTAAGTAAACTTTGGTTTGCAAAGGCCGAAACAAAATGAGCATATGTTCTTGAACAGAAAAGGATTCCACAACGTTAAATGAATGATTGTACCTAAGTAAAAAACAACAATTATTTTTAAATCTATTTAATTTAATTGATCTCTCATTAAAGATTTGCAACCATGAAAATAAAATAATTTCAATTGACTCCTGCTATGGAGGAGCCCTAGAACTGGGTAGAGTAAGTCCTGGAGCCAGTATGCTGGGCGTAGATGAGAAGTGGACACGCCTTAAGAATACTGTCATTAGTACTGCCAACTCCATCTTAGGCAGCAGTCGTAGAAATCGGAACGACTGGTTTGATGATGAATGCAAGCTAGCGACTGAACGTAAGAATGTTGCGTACCGAGCAATGCAACAATCTCATAGAACGCGGGCACGCGAAGACGAATATAAAGAGCTCAGAAGAATTGAAAAACGGCTTCACAGACAGAAAAAATCGGCCTGGGAGAAGAACATAATCTGTGAAATAGAGAAAAGCCGAGAGCGAGGTCCGCACCAGGCGCGGAAGTTCTACCAATCCGTCCGAAACATGACGCAGTACACACCACGCTGCACATACTGCAAGGACGGAGAGGGAAATCTGATCACCGATCCTCAAAGCATACTGGAGCGATGGGAAGTGTACTTCAATGAATTGCTAAATGGTCAGCTCACTGCAGAAGTGGAGGCTCCACTACTTCAAGAAGAGTACCCTATGTTGCCGCCACCAAGCATAGAAGAGGTTGAGAAGGCTATAGGCCGGCTAAAGAAAAACAAAGCCCCGGGAGCCGATGGTATACCAGCCGAACTATTTCAACACGGAGGGCCAGCTTTACGTCAAGCAATTCATGAGATTATAGTGCACGTGTGGGAGCATGAAGAAATTCCAGAAGACTGGCGAAAAGGTATAATTTGCCCCATACATAAGAAGGGAGATGTCACAACGTGCAGCAATTGTAGAGGTATCACGTTGTTGAGTACCGCCTATAAGATACTCTCCTCCATAATCGGACAATATCAGTGTGGTTTCATTCCAGGCAAATCAACAACTGATCAGATCTTTACCCTTAGGCAGGCGATGGAAAAATGTCTAGAATTTAACATCCCAACATACCACCTGTTTATAGACTTTAAGGCCGCCTACGATAGCATAGCCAGGGTAGAACTTTACAAAGCCATGAGAGAATTCGGCATCCCAAATAAATTGACACGACTATGTAGGTTGACCATGACCAACGTAACAAGCCAAGTAAAAATAGCCGGATTGCTATCCAAACCAATCAACATCTTTAATGGACTCCGACAAGGGGATGGTTTGGCCTGCCTCCTCTTCAACCTGGCGTTGGAGAAAGCAATCCGTGACTCTGGCACGGCAACAAGAAGGACCATCGTCAACAGGTCCAGCCAGATACTGGCTTACGCAGACGACATCGACATCATCGGAAGAACTGAGCAAGCTGTACATGATTCCTTCATCCAGATCGAGCAGGCGGCACAAAATCTGGGGCTGCACATTAGTGAAGGTAAAACAAAGTACATGGTGGCGTCGAATGCGAGAGGAACAGTTGGTCAAACAATCAAGGTAGCGGAGCACGAATTTGAAGTGGTGCAATCCTTTAAATACCTTGGGTCAATAGTAGCAGCCGATAACAATATAGAAGAAGAAATACGCGGGCGGCTTCTCAAATCCAACAGAGCCTTCTATAGTCTGTCAAAGCTCTTCAAATCCAGAAATCTCACCATAACTTCAAAACTGCTGCTGTACAGGACCATGGTCCTGCCAGTACTCACATATGGATCCGAGACTTGGGTGCTTAGCAAAAGGCACTCCGACCTCTTAGCCGCGTTCGAGAGAAAAGTCTTAAGGAGAATTGTTGGCCCCATATGTGAGGAAGGACGATTCCGGAGACGGTACAATCATGAATTGTACGCAATCTACCTTGAAGCAGATATCGTGACAAAAATTAAGCTCGGTAGACTCCGGTGGGCAGGGCACCTAGCTCGCATGAGCGAAGAGGAACCTGCTCGAAAAGTTCTTTGTGGTACATTCTATGGTAGACGACAGCGTGGTAGACCATGCTTGCGCTGGAGAGATGGCGTAGACCAGGACGCCCGGAGCCTTGGGGTGCGCAACTGGATGGCGGCGGCTCGAGACCGGGATGGGTGGAGAGACTTGTTGAAGGAGGCCAGGACCGGACCCCGGTTGTCGAGCCGACGATGATGATGGAGGAGCAGCGCATGATTCCTTCATTTGGAAGCATTCTGATGAAAGGCAGTTTTTAGAGGAATGATTTCATCAAAACCCAAATTAAAATACTTGGTAACCGTTATAGAAAGTAATTTCATATTTGTTATCTGCATTTGATGCCCTTTCAATCCATAGATTTTAATCCGCTCTGGGTTTTTCGCCCATACATTTTTGGACATTCTCCTTTGAAGAAAGTGTTTGTGTTAAAGTGTTAAAAGTACTAGACTAATAAATCTCTTAATCTATAAACATTGGTCGGGATTCGGGAAATATATCACTGTTATGGTCTTGGATCCCCGGCTCTCGTTCACTATCATATTTGTACACTTATTGAAACACAATGACTAACTTCTTTTCATTCATTTATACGAGGTCTGATTAAACCATTTTCTTCATTCTCATATTCACAGGAAATATGATATTTAAAATTATCCTTTATCCACTGAACTCGAACTAGGGCACTAACTTGATGATTCGTCCATAACGACATTAAATGACATCTCATAAAGTCAGAGGGGATGCAGGGGGAAATATTCAATAACCACCATCATCAATCAATGATGGGATCCAAATCAAATTTAAGACCGCTAATGGACTAACCCAATTTCATTGCCCATTTCGAACGAAAAACCGTGCTAAATTTGCCCCCCGATAAAATTTAATACTCCCAAGGCGAAGAAAAGAAGCGCACATTTTCGGCATCATGATTTTACAGATACTAAGGTATTTTTTTTTATTTTGTCAAATGGCTACTATAGTGTAATACTTACTTAAATAATAATAAAAAAAAAGATTCTTCAATATTTCCTGTTCTCGAAGGATGCTTTTCTGGTTGAGTTTTTTTTTTTTTGACAGTCTAGTCCAATTCCAATGGTATAGGATGGGATCGTTGAAAGTGGAGGGTGACGCTTGCTTTACTATATCAGCTCGCATTTAGTTCATTTCATGTCCTTGTTGCTGATGCGGTAGTCCGGGGAGCGGGGATGAGAAATTGATGAAGAAGGATTCAATTTAAGGAATGGCATGTCATCGCTATTGGTTGCGATGCGATGGTAAATAATTGATTTTTGAAATTGTCAACGAAGTTACAAGAACTATAAATATAGCACCATCAGATAGTTGAATGTAATGGCAAAAAATGTCTTTTCGATTTCGACGGTAATAGAACTAAAATATAAAAATAAAAAAAAAGATAAATGAAGATTGTTTTGTTGAGAGTATTGGCTTATTGAATATTTCATTCGAGCGTAATGTGTTTAAAGCTTCATAATAAATGAAGAAGGAGGACTGATGAGATGACTATTTTATTAATTTTTGGTTTACAACTTTGATAATTTACGGTTGTTTCTTAGTCCTTGGTTTATTTGAAGTATGTATAGAGATAGAGAGGTAAATATAATTTACTATATTATTTACATTTAATTGGGTTGTACATTTTGATTAAGGTGTTTGTCAATCAAAGGTTAAAGTTTTTCAATTTCATCTGCGATTTTTAGCACCTCATATATGGGGTGCTAAGATATCACAGCCGTAAGGACTGTCATGCCTGAGGTCTGGGTTGGGCTCCCAGCCTCGTTCACCTAAAATAAAAGTAATATGGAAGAATTTGTGTTTAAAAATTTGTCAGATTTATATTGAGCAGCGCCGCAGCTGAGAGGAAGTTTTCGGAAATGAATTCAATAAATAAAAAAAAAATAATTTAGAAATCGTTTGAGTAAAAATTGTGGCGCAAAATTTTTAACAGCCTCATGTTAAGGTTTTAGCATGATACTAGTTAACACTTTACTAACTTTAAAGCTCTTTACTAAAATGTTTTTATTTTTAAACACTTTTTAACTATAGTATCATACGAAACTCAAGCTGAACGCGTCTAAAACAGTGACATTTCCTGTTTTTCTATGTCAAAGTGACAGATGCATTTTAAAATATGTTAAAAAGACAAAACAGCAATCTGGCGATTTTAACTTTAGTTAAATGTTAAGAGATAGTATCATTTTAAACTCGTTTAAAATTTGCAAAATCCTCTTTTTACACTAGTATGATATTAAAAATGACAACACTTTACTAAATCGTCTTTAATTTTGCGCCTGTATTTCTTTAAATCTACTTCCAAAATTTTGAATTTAGGTACTTCGCTTTTTTTCCAAGATTTGCTTCAAAATTTTTGAATCTGAAGCCCGAAACCTGGCAACGACTGTCATACTGATAGGTGGCACTGTAAAAACATAAACCCTATCTGTTTTTTGTACATTTCAACACTTTTTTCTGTACAATCCCCGAGTGGCTTATACTCAATTCCAAAAGAAAAAGTTAAAAAAAAATACCATTGATGTCTTTCTAGTCCAGTAAATAGAGAATAAAATGGTGGCGTTAGGGGCCATACCCTATAAAAAAGGTCGGGGAGTTCTAAAATTTGTATATGTTAATGAGTATGGTTGGTACACGCTACCTCGACTCAACGGCAAACTTCTTTCAGTGTCTCCCAATGCAAAATATCTGGGTGTTGTGCTTGACCCCAAACTGAATATTGAAGCACGGGTTAAGAAGACCTGCGTAGCTTTCTACGCCTGTAGTAAGACTTTCGGAAAAAAGTGAGGCCTCCAATCGAAGATAATTGTGGACGTACACGGCCTTGGTACGACCGATCCTCACGTATAGTTCTATATTGTCTGTAAGCCCGCACTTAACAAAGCGTACAACGTTACCAAACTTAAGAAGGTTCAAAGAACTGCTAGCTTTGGCACCATAGGGGGCCCTACGATCCTGCCCGACGAATGCCTTAAGCGTCTTATTGCATCTTTTACCCCTCGATGTCATACATTAAATATTTAGTATCCTGCAGAGCGATTAGACTTAAGAAGTAATATCACAAATTTGATTCTTAATGATTTATGCTTTTAATAACGACTAGATAGGATTGGAAGGATAACGCAGTGACGTGAGACTTTGACGCAACTATTAATGAGTATGATATTGGTTCAGTAATTTTTCCCGAATCTTTGAACATCTCTAGGTCTTTTCGGCTACCCAAAACCCAACCTCACTAGTGTCTTACTGAATTGCTGAATTAATGTCAATTAGGGAAGCATGCAAGATACTCGAACAAGACCCTGACCAAAACCCAAAACCGCTATCCTGACAGTTAAAGTCATCTCAATTGGTTCAGAAATGTCGGGATGAGCTCTCAAACCTTAATGCTAATCTCAGGGCTCAGGGTCGCTCTTATCCGGGTTCCAGCTTCCAGGCCATTGTGGCATTGATATAACCGAACAGTTAACCTGATATTTAGACCTAAGTGAGACATAGCCAGGGTCGTTGCGACCTGGTCTGGTCTCTGGCCAATAGGAGAGCATGCGGCGAGATGGGCATTCCTTACAATACTCACTGTCGTAGCTGTGGGGGCCATCTGAAAAAGGAAACAGTCGGTCATTTCCTCTTTAAATGCACTGCTCTGTCCAGAATTTTCTGAGATAAAGTTCAATGATTTGATGTCTTTTCTCAACGCGACGAAGTGGATCTCGGATAAACTTCGATTTAAATTCCTTAGACCGCGTGAAAGCGGAAGAAGGTAAGGGCGTATATCCACAAACCACTCTAATAAAATCACTTTATGGTATCAAAACGGCGTACCCCAGCGCTAATCGGGTCACAATCTTGAAATAACACTGAAAATTGACACTTTTGTTTAGCCTTTTGCTAATAACTTTTTTCTGTTATATTTTAACGCAAAAAATTATAGAAAATAAAATTGCCAACAAATATGATCCCGATTTTTGTACAACCAATAGCAACGACGGAAGCTACGAAGATGATAATTCTTATTATGTAAGTATTGACAAGGTCCTCACTAGTCAACTGATGAGTCCAAGTGAGATCGCCTGGACGAAACGCCAATTTTAATGGATTAAAGGCCGTTAAAAGCTATTTTGAATCGATAATTCTTATTATTATTCATATTTTTTACCAGATTAAGAAAAATGCTTTTAAAGAAGTGGAAAATTAAAAAAAAAAATGCATGTCCATAATCAAATAAAGGGGAGTGTAAATTTCGATAAAATTATGCCATTTAACAAAACAATTACATTTTTTAAATCTAAGAATTTAGTGAATTAAATTAAATTTTAATATTTGTAGGCAATTTTATGTTCTTTAAGTTGCGTAAAAATTCACACTAGAAAGAAGTTATATGCAAAAGAGTGAAAAAAGTGTCGGTCAGGATGCCCTTGGCACGTTTGCCGCTGTCAGAAAAAAACCTACCAAACTTTCCTAAAAAACCTACCAACTCAATGAAAAACCTACCAAAGCTTAGTTTGAGTTTTTTTGTTTTTATGAACAAAATAAACCGCATTTAAAACATAAACGTGTTTACGAAGTAATTCGTATTTACAAAAACACACACTTCAAAAATTGGGTATAGTTTTGGGCAAAAGAGAGCGCCCACGAGAGAGAAAAACACTTCCCCTTCTTGACAATCGGCAGGTTTGTATTCTGCTAAAAAATGTCAATTTAAATTGAAATAAAAAAAATTGAAATTGTCTGAGGGCTGCCCAAGGGTTACTTTTAAATTTATTTTAGTTTTGGTAATTGTGCTAGGTTGTACTATTTTTTTTCAATCTTTTAGTAAATCAATTTATTTTTATAGCATTTATCTTTCGTTTAGCAAACATTTTCCTGAAAAAAAAAGATTTTATAGCTCATGAATTTCTTGTATAATTTAGTGGTTTTTGACACTATTATATATAAATATTTTATTGAATAGTAAATTAAAGAAAATTGTGTTTCTATTACGATAAAATGTATACGTTAAAAGTTGTAAACTTTTTTTACTTTGGTTATGTTTTATTAAAATTTTTATTGTGATTTATCATAGATCAGTGGCAACTCAAGTCGATTCTTGTTTTAACGTTTAAGGAGTGTTGCCCACAAAGCGTTCCAAACTTTTTTGGCAGTTTTCTTCTCGCCGAGAGGATTTCATCCCCACTCCACAAAATTTGACAGACTGCTCATTTTTGCTCAAAAATGTCTGGAACAAACTTATGTCAAATTCCTTGTTCTGAATTTTTTCTAATAAAGATGTCACATTACTAATACATCAAATACATCGGGAAGGTTTAGGAAGAAAAATTGTTTTTTTTTTTTGTTGCAACGTATTAAAACAAAATATTCAATAATATTTTCAGTTAATATAACTACATACATACAAAAATAATTAATTGCACATTTATCTATAAGTTTAATACAAGCAGAATTTAAAACTAAACATAATATTTCTTAAATCTAAACTTAAACATATAAAGGTAGAAATTTTCAGTATGGGAGAGTTAGAAAAAGTAAAAAAGGACTAAGAGAAGGATGAGTTAGGAATAGCTTGTTTTAAAGCAGGCTTACTCATGTTGGGGTTGAAGGTATTTATGTTGTTGGCTTTGCGTAGCATTCGAGTCAAAGGTTCGTTGAGGCCATAACCGGTACGGTGGCAGGCAGTGAGGAAGAAAGGAACAGATCTTAACTGACGGGTGTTTGGATTCAGACAGATCTTTTGGAGAAGAGTAAGGCAATCAATGACCTCATTTATTAATTGGTGAACAAAAACGATGTCAGCAGTATCACGGCGTAATTTGAGCAGTTGAAGGTTCAGAAGTTTAAGACGGTCTGCATAAGAAGGCAGGTTATAGGGATCATCCCAGCCAAGGAACCGCAAAGCGAAGCGTAAAAATCTGCGCTGGACGGCTTCGATACGATCTCTACGAGAGGTCTAACAAAATTCATATAAATCGATTTGGTTACATATGGACAAGAATATTCTTTTGACCAGCGTTTTACGAACCCGAGTGTTGAGTTGGCTTTGCTTATAATGCTGTCGCAGTGGGAGCGAAAATTGAGTTGAGTGTCAAAAATGACTCCCAAGTCGCGATTGGAGGTAACAATAAGAACAGGTACTCCATTATTCGAGTATTGTCTTTGGGACAAGGGAGGGCGCTTTCGAGTGAAGGTTATGGTTTGTCATTTCTTAATGTTTAGCTCAAGAAAGTTCTTTTGGCACCAAGTACAAAAGCTATTTAAGTCTGTTTGCAGCATAAGTGCGTCGTCAGGGGTAAACATTTGTTTCGATATTCTCATATCGTCAGCGTAAATTTCTAAATCAGATTGAGGTAAAATCAGCTCAACGTCATTTATAGTCAAAACAAAAATAAGTGGTCCCAAATGGCTTCCCTGGGGTACCCCAGATAATCCTCTGCAGAGCACTCGATACTGACGGTCAACTAGGTATGACTGAATCCAAGAGCGAACAAACAGCGAACAAACAGCGACTCGTAAACTATACTTTCAAAAAGTTTAGGTATACAAGAGAGTTTGGCAATGGGTCTGTAGTTGGAAATATCATTTTTGCAACCTTTTTTGTGGACAGGGTTAATGAAAGAATTTTTCCACATCTTAGGAAAAATACGACTTACAATGGAGAGGTGGAAGAGTTTTGTAAGAGGCTGTGCTAATTTTCCAATACATTTTTTAAAAACGATTGCTGGGAGACCATCTGGACCAGGGGAAAAATCATCTTTCAGTTGAGTAATTTAACTCACCACTGAAGATAGGGAAATGTTGATATCAGTAAAGGAGGTATGAGGATAATCGTAAAAATAACTAAGATATTTCAAGTCTACCTCGGTATCGTTAAAAGAAAATGCGTCGCTGAAAATATCTGCAAAAAGATTGGATATGGTATGAGGGTCAGCAGGCATAGATTCACGAAGTCTTAACGTGGAAGGATAACCATCCGATTTTTTCTTGCAGTTAATAAATTGGTAGAACTTTTTTGGGTTGGTAATAAGATCAGCCTGTATTTGATGGATATAATTGAAATAAAGGGAGTCACATAAGGTCGAGAAGTTGTGGTAAGATGAGAGATAATTAGAAAGGTCCAAACTAGACCTAGATTTCAGAAACTTTTGCTAAAGTTTATTACGTAGGTTACGTAGTGAACGAAGTTCTTTATTATACCAAGGAGGAGAAGATGTGAAATTTTTTTAAACCAAATTGGGACTGAACTCGAAAAACAGTTAAAGATGTGGTTATAGAATGTGTCAATCACTAAATCAATGTGAACAGATTCGTCGGAGATGAAGTCAAAATTGATTCTACCAATGAGATCATTGAGTTTGTCAAAGTTTGCTTTACGAAAATTAAATTTCCGCTGCGTTAAGAGATAATAGAAATGGGGGGGGGGGGGTTATAGTTATCAAGTTTGGAGAGGAGGTGATTACTTTCCGTCAGACGTGAAAATTAAGTCTAGTTGTCTTCCTCGATTATTTTTGATATCGCTCATCTAAACAAGACTAGAAGCAAGAAGTCGATCGGTGAATAAAACTTCTTTCTCCGATGTGGCATTAGTTGCAATGAAATAAATCTCGTTCTCAGATTCAGACAATACTAAATGAGGTAAATTAAAGTCACCTATACAAGTATTACATCGTCGTCACATGAAAGAATTCGATTCTTTTGCGAATTCCTTTCAATTGACAGAAACAAATGAATTCGCTTTAGAAAAAATTGTATTTCTTTGTTGAAAGGAATTCGACATTTGGGGGGTTCACATTAAACGACGTGTCGTGACTCGACCCGAGTCGTTTTTCTAGAGTTCACATTCAACGGCTGTTTTACCGACATCATTTTCAAGCAAATTTTCAAAGAGAGAACATGTTGCGAATTTCATTATTTTCACCAATGCTAATGAAACAATTTTATTTTTTTCCGCTCTCTTTTTGTTGTTTACTTCGAATGCAAACCATTTTCTTCAAATCTTACATAAAATATAGAAAAAAAGATGTAGGTATACTTGAAATCATCGGTCGTTCGACTGGAGTTCACATTACAAAAATCTGACATAACGACACGTGTTGATGAACCGTTGAATGTGAACTCCCCTAATAATATTATTTAGATCTGTCAACTCAAATGTAAATTCCATAAATGGAAATGAGTGAATTCAGGAAAACAAAATAAAGATATAAAGATATATAAATTTGTAATCGCCAAAACAAACCATGGTTCACTAATGAAATTCTATCATTGATGCGAAATCGCGATCTTGCCTACAAACGATGGAAAACATTTCGGCTTGATAGTTTTCATCAACAATATCGATCTCTGCGAAATAGGACTTTAGTGGCAATTCGTAAAGCAAAGGCCGCCCTATACTCTAACCGTTTTAATAAGTCATTGAGCTACAAACAAATCTGGCAAAATCTGAAGACGATCGGTTTTGGTAAATCTAAAGGCGTTTTGACTGAAGATATAGACATAAATGCCCTGAACCAAAGTTTTGTTTCATCGAGTAACTCCATAAATACTTATACACCTTCACCTCTGTCTTCTGTTATGATAGCGACTCCATAGTTGAAAGATTTTTCGGCTTTTCTACCATATCTGCTGAAGATGTGGTAGAATGAATCCTCTCAATTAAATCAAAAGCTATTGGACTGGATGAAATGCACCCGTCGTTCTTGAAACTTCTTTTGCCTGTACTGTTGCCGTGTATAACCCATATATTTAATTCAATTCTAGTTACTAACGAATTTCCTACGCAATGGAAAATGGCAAAAATAATACCTGTTCCGAAAACCTCGAGAGGAGATGATTTTAGGCCAATTTCAATATTGCCATTTCTATCTAAGGTGAAGCAAATAAGTACGTTGCTTGAGCGCGAAAATATATTGACGTCAAAGCAATCCGGATTTCGTAAGAAAAATAGTTGCATCACTGCTTTGATTAGTGTTTCGGAGGACATACGAAAATCCATAGATAAAGATTATGTCACGTTTTTGATACTCCTCGACTTTTCGAAGGCATTCGACACGGTGAATCATTCTATTCTTTGCGAGAAGCTCTCTGGTTTTTATAACTTTTCCTCAGACGCAGTCAAGCTGATCTATTCTTATCTTACCAAAAGAACGCAAGCGGTTGAACATAAAGGAGTCCTCTCGAATTTTGTTTTAAATAATAATGGTGTTCCCCAGGGATCTATACTTGGCCCATTGTTTTTTTCTCTATATATTAATGAGCTTCCAAAAATTATAAGACATTGTTCGATTCGATTATACGCTGATGATGCTCAGCTGTACCTTAGTTGTCCGTTGGGACTTATTGAACACTTTGTTACTTGCATAAATGAAGATCTAGAAGATATTTTACGCTGGTCACACCAAAATAGTTTGATGCTGAATCCAAACAAATCCAAATGTTTATTGATTTCAAAGCGTAAGATAGATGTATATTATTTCCAATTTATCATGTTAAATGGCGCCCCTATTGAATATGTAGAATCAGCTAAAAACTTAGGTGTTATGTTTAATCGCAGCCTCACTTGGAAAAACCACGTTACTTATATCGTGGGTAAAACATACGGTGTCCTTCGCACACTTTGGTCGACACAATACTATACCCCCTTAAATATCCGATCGTTGCTTGTTAAAACCCTTATTATTCCACTAATTACTTACGGCTGTGAAATTTTCTGCAATTTAGATCACGAAAGTAAAAGAAAACTTACTGTGGCATTCAACAGTGCAATACGATACGTCCATGGACTACGCCGGTTTGACAGTATCTCGCAGCATGCACCACGTTTCCTTGGAATGTCTTTTGAAAACCTACTCAAATTTCGGTCTTTAGTTTTGTTTTCGGATATACTTTTAACTCACCAACTTACTGATCTATATAATGAAATCACATTCTTAAATTAAAGTAGATCTGGACACATATTGATCCCTCGCTTTAGCTGTATGACGTCTGAACGCCAGTTTCTTGTCAATTCTACACGTCTTTGGAATTTACTACCGCATCAATTAAGAAGCATAAATAGCATGATTCTACTGAAGAAAGAACTTAAACTACATTTTCGAAATATACCTATAGAATATAGATAATTATTGTTCTCTTTCTAAACTCGTAAACTTAATTATAAATTTGTAACATTATAAAATATACAACATTATTTATTTATACAATTATAGAGCTTCACTATAAATAAGATAATATATCTTACAGTGAAAGTAGATCATGAAATAAAATAAATACTAAATATACGTTTACACAATTAGGTGATTAAATTAAGTACTTCTATTGAGAAATTGTTTATAGATTATTTAATTTATTGTTGAAAAGTCTTGTTTCGGATGTTTTAATTAAAAAAACCTACCAAATTGATTTGAAACCTACCAACCTACCAAAGCTGAAAAAACCTACCAAGTTTGGTAGGATCCTACCAAAACGGCAACCGTGGCCCCTGGTTCTGGAAATAAATTTTGTTTTGCATGTTCCAATCATATTTTTAATAACATCAAAAATTTAGAACTATACCCGAACTTTTGTAGGCTATAACTTCCCAACCACTTGTCAAAGGATCCCACTGTCTTAGTTTCTTCTGCTCGCTATATAATTTCCTAAATCAAAAAAAGTTTTAAATGTCACCCGTGTTGGTTTTCTTGTTTTCTCTTTTTAAGAAAGAAATCCTATAAAATCGCCATCAAAACATCACAAATGGTATGGTCGTCCTCTCCTCCTTAATTTCATATATCCTGTTATTTCTATATAATAAGTATGTATGACTCTGTATGATATATTCAAAAACAACAGAGAGTGATGTTAATTCCAGCATGTCTTGTGTGTATAGGTACATATATGGCTGCTCGGAAAAACAATTTCGTTCCGTTTCTTTGGGCTGTTCTACTATTTCCACAGAGTCGTGCAGGTGCACCATCAGGACAAAGAGAAAAACCTGTGATTTTATTTGAATCTTAACACACAATAAAGTTTACCTGTGCTGCTTCTTGTTCTATAGAACTGATGTTCTTAGCTGAGCTAAAAGGTACTTCATTCTGGACCAGGAGCCACCCATTCATTCTGCATGTGCACATACATGTACAGTACATTGTGCGGTGACAATCGATAAAGTAAAGCACAGAGAATACAAAAGGCCAAAATAATTGAGTTATACCTACTTTAAAAACCGAAGTTTACCTCTAAAACAAAGATTCAGAGATGCCATCGGGTATAGAGGTATTTTTATACATGTATGTACCTACTTCTTCTGCAGAAGAAGAAATTGTGCTTTTATGGTTTCATAAATTGTAGTTTTACGACGATAGGTGGCACAATCTAAACAATAACACAAAGCGTATCCAATGCAATAAGGACTCGAGTCGTAGAAGCTCGTTCCAGAGTAGACAGGGTTGCTGCTAGAGGATGGCCACCGTGCGCCGGGGTCGTAGAGTCTAAATCTGTATAATTTACGAGCACACTGTTGTCTTAAGACTTCGATTTTGGCTACGTAATGAAATTTTAGTGTTTTTAAGATTTTGAGCTTATCCACAGCGAGATAAAGGAGTTATAACGATACTATAGGAGATTATCTCCGAATGATTTATTCGAAGAGAGGACGTTTATCTTTTAGCTAGGCTTTTGAAACTATTGTTTTCGGAACACATTTTCCGCAAGTAATTAACGGCGCAAAACGTTGTGTAGCTCGAGGGTGAGCTGTTAGCTCGAGGGTATAAGCACATTCACACGTGCTTTTGCTTCAGGGCTATAAAATTGTCAACCATTGATGGAGTAAGGTTTATGCTCATTGTATTGTCAGTGCTAAAGTGAAAGTTTGAGAGAAAGGTTAAAAGACTTAACAAAAATATATTCGTTTTGATTTTTGAAGTTATACTTCATTTACGCCCGTTGAGAGTAAAAGGGATCAAATAGATATTAACTGTCAGTGATGCGATTATTTGCAACAACAACACCGACTACGACAGCGTAATAGTCCAGTCGAAAAGTACAAGCAAAAGTTTGGAAATTGTGGCGCAACAGCTTCTGATGGAGAGCCAGAGCATAGTGATCTACAACTCTCAATCATTCTTGTGCGCTTGTTATTTGTTTGCAGGAATGGAGGGGGACCTACAATTTTTTGCCGCATATAAACGGCGGAAATCGCACCCAGTCTTCCGGCATGACAGTCCTACGCTCTAACCGTTACGACAACGGCTATAATTGCTAATGCATAAATTAAATAAAATTTTTGTTTGTAATCAAAGTCGACTATAACTTTGATCCTGCCAATTTGTGTGTACCTGTAGCATTGATATTTGTGGACTTAATTCGCAAGAAATAGTTGAGTGATGCAATTAATTTACTAAAAGAAATATTTGACGAAAAATTCATTTTACGAAATGGACCTATTAACTGGTCACCTCGTTCGTCTGATTTGGTTTAAAAAAAAATTCTTTTTGTTTTGTATGAACTCGCGTTTATTAGCTACGATTTGATTCATTTACATTAGGCGTGTTCTTTTGCAAGCTCGGAGGAAGTAGTGGTGAAAAAAACTGGGCTAAGCAATTTACATGTTAAATGCAACAACAGCTAGTCCCCCTTGGGCTTAGCTAAGCGAAGAGAATTCTTGGGGCTTAGTGACTGCTTGGGCCTTATTCACAATATTCCATGATATGTTAGTGTATCAAACTTAAACTCCCTGTTGTTATGGGACTAAGGAGATACTATTGTCAAGAACACAGTTACAAGAGGCACACCACATTGAGGGGTAATCTCACCTCTTCTCTGGGTCATCGTTGTTAACACAATTTTTACAAGATTTAACAATCAGGGCATTAAAATTGTGGCCTATGCAGATGACATAGTAGTTTTGATATCGGGTAAGTATCTTACCACCATCAAAGATACTATGGAATCTGCACTTAAAGAACTATATTCTTGGGCACCATAAAACGGTCTCGGGGTCAACCCTGCAAAAACAGAACTAGTTCTGTTCACTTTACTCCTCCCTAATGAAATTTCTCTGAAACTTTCCAAAGAAGCTTAATATCTTTGAGTAATTTTTGATTCCAAGATAACCTGGAAATAAAACACAGAGGAAAGAATGAAAAGAGCACTTATGCCTTCCACACATGCAGAAAGACCTTTCGATATGGTATGCGATGGGGTATGCGACCGCCAGTTATCCAGTGAATGAACACCGCGATTGTTCGACCCATACTTACCTATGGTTTGATCGTGTGGTGGAAGGTTGTAGACACAAAGTAAGCTATCTCAAAAACCTTACAGAGACTAACCTGTATAGGAATAACGGGGGCACAAAGATCTACGCCACAAGCAGGACTGAAAACTATTCTCAATCTTCCAGTCCTAGACGAGTACATAAGATTCACTCCAGCCAAAAGTGAACTACGACTTAAAGAAACAGGCTGTTGGAAGCAGAACACCTATATGGCCATGGGTCTATCTTGCAAAGGTATGACAAAGTGGCCAAAAATTTCTCTTTTTAGATACCCGAAAGGCATGGATGGGAACCCAACTCACTAATCAGTGAATAGGGTATCCCCTTCTACACTGATGGGTCAAAAATGGAAGAAGGAACAGGAGCTGTGTTCTCTTAATATTAGACTTGTTTCAAAGAAGTTTCATTTTATTTTTGTAGATATACTTTTCGCTGAGTGTGGCTTTTCGAATTTCTCAATGAAGACATCACTTCAACTGTTCCCTAATCTTCTCTTTGCAATTTCATTCCGTGCTCAAATTAGGTCAAGAGTCCTTTGTCGTCCATAACTCCATAAGGTTGAAAAATAATAACAAAAAAAAAAACTCAACCCTATACGTATTCATTTATTTTGCTTACTTTTGAACTTAACTCTTTAGTTCTCGGTCTTAAATGCGGTTTATTTTGTATACATTAATTTTGTTCGTACTGATCAAACCGTTCATAGCTTTGTATTTGCGTCATAAAAAAAATTATTTTCATTCAATAAATACAAATAGAATCTAAAATAAAAATCAAATCAAAGCCTCTACCTCTACCTCTACAAAAGTTCAATATCCTAGCCTCTGAAACTATGAATAAGGAATCAATTGAATTATCTCCATTTCTTTTATTTCCCGCTGAGTCTTGTAGTATAACAATCTGCTCCTTATTGTATTCCTCCTACACGGAAATTTCTTCTTTTGTGAAACCTGAAACAATTTGTATGATGTTTTTGTCTCCATTCGAACAGAACCCAACCGCACATGAATATTATAGAGTGTTACGTCTGAGAGGTTTGCTCTGCAGAAATCTAGTTTAAGGTTTATTTTTAGTTCTTTTTCTTTTACTCAACCTATCAACAACTTCAAGGCTAACGCAAACAAAATCATACACACAAATTGTATCTATAATTTAAAGAGGTATAGAGGGAGGGAGACAACAAAACAAAAAAAAGGAGGAAAAGATAAATCGGATGCACCTCATTGTCGGGCGGAAATTACTTTTCACAAACACTACGACTTCCCGCAAGGAAGTACATTTTTGAGATTAGAAAGAAGCACCTGTTGTGTCAGAAGTTCTCATATTTTCCTGACACAGAGATATACTACACATCATAAAACATTAAATGGAACGCTGCGGGGTGGAACGGGGGCCACATGGTTATTATGTTGGCTTCCACTTGATAAAGTGGGATTATTTTCAGAAAAAATAAAAAGGATGATGCAAGGATTTTGCTTTTTATAAAACGGAAACAGTCATTGATATCCCGTCGGAGTATGGCTAAAATGCTTTCAAACAGACTTTTTGATTTAAGCTTGAAATTCAAATTAATGAGCTTATACATAAGTGGGGATAAGAGAGTACCTAAGTGTATATGCAGGTAACAGAAATATAAAATTTGAATTTCATTAGAATTTTATAAAACATACAGGATTGGGTAGAACGTTTTATGGTTTCCAAGAAGCTTCAAGGACATAAGATTATCTAATAATTTGCATAAATTTATATGCTCGAAAGGGTGCTAAAAATTCTTTAATTAGAAATTGAAACAAATAATCTAGAGCTTGCAGATGGAGAGCCAAAAATTAGTGAACAAATATCATTGCTTTCGTGCGCCCGCCGGCCGCCTTGAATGCCCAGTAGGTGTTTCTTGGAAGTTACAACTTGCGCAGAGACCGCACGTTCTCCTGTGACCTGTGAAGAAAGAAAAACATAAGAATCAGTATTTAAATTTGCAGTATTTTTGATGTACATATGTATGTGCCGATGGGTTTCGGAAACGTTGCCACGGTATCGTAACCTATTGCAGGTACGTACAAAATATGATCTTTATAGACAAAGCTCAGGGTTTTTATTATTCTGTCAATTTTGAGAGTTTTACGTTTATTCTGTGCTATTACAGAAGTCAGTCAAGGTCATCCTCAGAAATCTTTTGGGGAATCAAGTGAAAGAAGCCAAAGACGAAGAACCGAGGACCTTCGATCAAAAGATTTAGAAGAACTAACTTATGCTACACAAATGAAATTGCGTAAGGCGTACAATGCCGATGCTTTAAAATTTGTTAAAGATCTTATGAGTATAGTTCTCGAAGCAAAAAAATATGCAGAGGCCATAAACAAAAATACTGCTGACCAACCGTGCCAATTATCGCCATTGTGTGCTCTGTCCATGTTTACAGAAACGGGACTTACTAAAGCCCAATATGAGATAGTTAGAGAAACTAACAAAAATTTCTCTCCTTGCTATTCTGTAATTCAAAAGGTTTACAAAAAATGCTACCCAGAAATTCATTCCATAAACGAGACATATGTGCTGAAGTGCAAGTGCAAAAGCTGATGGATCACACTGTAAGTAGACTCATATTACATCTTAAAGAAGCTGTGAAGCATTTGAGTGATGAAGATAAAAAATCTTTAATTTTAATAAATAACTAAAGTTGTGATGGGTCCGAGGCCCAGTCAATATAAAATGAAATTTGAAAGCGAAGTTGATTCTGATGCCAATATTTTTCAAAGCTCTCAGTTGGTTTACGGGCTCGAAAAGAACATTTTTTGGCAAACTCCAACCCTATCATCACCTCGCTATTGCCCACCAATAAGAATTAGGTTTATTAACTTTACACATGATGTTATAAATGAAGAAATAGAACACATGCAAACACAAATTGTAGCACTTTCCGCTACAGAAGCTATTGATATGTCCATAAAACATAAGATGGTATTCACCATGGTGAACGGTAAGGTATGTAATGCTGCAACACATACCAAATCTACGACCTATTTACATATGTCAAGCTCCTTCTTCCGAGTTTATTGACTAATCGAAAAAGAGATCGTCCAAGAAAGAAAATTTAAATTTCGGCCATTCCTTGCTTCATGGCTTGCATACGATTTTGCGAAATCATACTACCTACACATGTTGCTTACAGGTTGCCTGTGGAAAAATGGAATGTTCGACTTAGTCAGGGGGAGCAACAAGTTAGTGTTAGAAAACAGAAAAAAATAAATTCAGCATCAGATCAAGCCACAACTAGGACTGTTAGTGAACATCCCAAAATCTTTGGAAACACGATTAATGGGAACACCAGCAGAAGATTCTTTGAGGTACATGAAATATCAGCGGCTATTACTGGAATTGATTCAAATTTATCGTAGATTTAGATACATTATGTTCCGGATTCAAAATTGAACACTGAAGAGTTCGAAAAATATTGCCAAGAAACTGCTGAGCTTTATGTCTCCAACACTGCTAAAGGTCCTTATTCATAAATCTTAGGTAATTAAAAAGGCTATTCTTCCAATTGGAAAACAATCAGAGGAAGCTGCAGAAGTAACAAACAAGCACATACGCTTATTCCGATTAAGCTATACCAGAAAGTTTTCGCGCGTAACCTGCAATATGGATTTTCTGAATAGGGTTCTTCTAACACCTGATCCATTAATAACAGGCATGAGATCAAACAAAAATAAAAAAAAAACTTTATCAACAGAATGTTTTAAAGTTGTTTTTATCGGAAAGTGATGTTTTAATGATTAATATCGATGAAAATAGTTGTGAAGATTAAATAAATATATTGTTTTACCATTACTTGATATACAAATTAGTAAGACATCAGAGCTATAAAATTATTGACCTAAATACCACACTGTGTGTTGTTAAACAAATCATTTTCGGGAGCGAAGGGGTAAGTTCATATTTTTTTTTGGAAAATCAATACAAATGTGTCAAGATGTGTCAAAATTCATAGGCTACGAGGCTGGGTTGCGGAAATATTGCCATCTAAAGCTATCTAAATACTTTTTTAAGGTACACGATTGGTAGATCTTGCAATAATACCTGTCCATTATCTGCCAATGAACTGACAATAAAGTTGTGTGTTTACACGGTAGAGATAAAATCTACCAAACTCTTACAATTTATTATTAGGAGTTGGCTGGCAATTTATTGTCAGACTGTTGTCTGAAGAACTGTCAATAAATTGTAACAGATTGTTAGATTTTCTCCTAACCGTGTAAACACATAACTAATTGTCAGTTTTATCAAACTATTTTCAGCTATCAAAGGTTAAACACAATAATTTTTTCAGAGAGTATTAACGTAAAAACAATTTTTAGTTGGAATTGTGTTGATTGAAGAACTTTATTGGCCTCTAAAAACACCACTTGCTTTCAAAATTTCCAGATCATAGAAACTGCTTCATGTGCACCCTGGCCCGGCTTTTTGTCCGATGTTTTTCCAAATTGGAATTGAATGTCGGGCGCAGATTCGCCCATTTGCCCTTGCATTCATGACTACGGCATCTGCGACTTCTTGCCATACAATTTCTTTATGTAACTTATAGTCGGGGAATCCAGTAGATATTCCACAGATTGCGTCGTGTGACCATTCGCTGTCAACTTTCTTCCTATAAGATTTTAGTTTTATTTTTTTAGTTTTTGGGAGATGGCTGGGGCGGCGAAAACGAATTTGATAGCACAATAGGCCAAAATTTTGCATCGGTTGCTTCTATTTCTTCCACTAGTGGTCTTTCCATGTTGTTTTCTATTTAATAAATAGGATAAACTGTTAAATACACCTGTCATTTTCTTCACTATCACGAACCTCAGACAACGATACAAATTGGCAGGCCTGAAGATAAATTATGTGTTTACACGATTATCAAATACCCTACAATTTATCGTCTTACAATTAGCTAGTTGTCAGACAAATTTTCAGAATTAATTGTTAAACTACATTGATATTTCAAGACATTGTGAGTATGTTCTTAACTGACCAATCTGACAATATTGTAAGATCTATCAATCGTGTACACATAGCTTTGCTTTAAAAAACAATATCTTACTATGAAAAAAAAATACAAAGAAGTTTAACTTTGTATGCTTTTCCAACATTGCCCGAGACATGCAGGCTGCAGAAATAGGGGCTAGTTCTGGAAAACTGTTCGGGAAATAAACAAAAACCCGACAAAATTAGTTTTTGAAATGGATGAATTAGTACAATATCTTAGAATTTTTCTATACATAGTTCCAATTTGCTTAATCTTATATCCAGAATGGTGTGCTTCATGTTTAGGGGATCAAATAGTGTTGAATGAGCTCTAAAAATCAGTCTACAGGATCAAATGGAATACCCCTAGAATTTTACAAACTCAGCACTTTCCCCTTCGGAAAAAATTAAAGCCTTTGACACAGCATGTGATAGCGCCTATATACCAGATTGTAATAAAGAGGCTACTACATGTCCCATTTACAACAGAGGGATACCGTTGCTGAATTCATCAACGAAAATATTTGCAAACTTTTATCCAAACGGCTTTACAATGGTTCCAGAGTAACAAATTGTTGAGTGAGTCACAACCTGCCTTTGGAGGAAATTATTCGACAAAAGAACAAATCTATTCGCTCACCAACTGTTGAATCATCACACAACTTATCACCATAAAAACAAAACAATTAAACAAACCAATTGGAAACATTTAATAACATATGTATATGTAAGCACGAAAATATAAAAATTCAATGCAAAAAGGTTATGAAACACATGAAATTTACACCATTAACTTTTTATTTTTTTATTAACAAACACTTGAACTAGTTAATTTATAACATATTTAATATTTTTATCCAAAAAAATTAAACAAATCGCGAATAATTTGCAAATAATTTTAATCAAGTGTCGTAAATGTCACTTTATGACATGCCCGAAAATACTAAGTCAATTTAACACGTCAACTTTAAAGACAGAACAAACGAGGTTCACTCATTATAAAAATGTTTATGCAAGGAAAAAGTTTAAACAAAAATTTATATTAAATTTTTGTATTTGTTTATTAAATATTTTACAATTTATAATTTTTCTATATAGACAATTTAAGAGAATTAAAGAGAAAGAGAAACAAAAACAAAATGGCACTTGTACAAAATGTTCCCGAAAAAAATACCAATAGCAATAAACAGTGCTACCAAAAATTAATTCATTGGGTAAATGTTACAAATTATATTCACCACAATTTTTCTCTTTGAGCTTCATAAAATAAGGTAAAGCCAAAGCAAGAAAAATCAAGGAATTAAGCAAACTTCACAATTTCATTTAACTTAAACTATATTTCAGCTAATATAAACTCATTTTATATAATATTAATAAAATTTAACCTTTCGTTTCATATGGTGAAATACAAGCAGTAATCAAAAAATTAAAATGGCACCACTAGACCGCGTGAAATTGGGTATAAAAGGCGGGTCTAATCGAGTAATGAGTCCTCTTTCGAATCCTGAGTTCAGCGAATCAACACCAGCGAATAAGCGATAAGTATTTAAAAGTAGATAAATCAAATTGAAATTGCTTGAAGATTATTACCTTTTAACCTATTTGTAGTAAATAGAAAAGAAAACGAGAAAAGCGAAATCGTTTGATGAACATATACGTCATTCGAATGTACATAGTTTGATAACCTTTTTTCCTTTAATTAAATTAATGAAATTGTTACCTGTACAATTCAAGTGGAAATTGTTAGGCGATCATATACGCCAAGCAACCATCACTTGAATTTAGATAATAAACAATAATTAAGTAGTTTAATTTATTTTATCAACGTTGGGCAAAAAACACCAACAAATTTGAAATATTTAAAGGTAAAAAAAAGCTCTACACTTTCTTTATTGAATTTAATTTGTAAAGGGTGGTTTTTTAAGAGGTTTAGAACTTTTTTAAAAAAAAAAACACAAAAAATTCGAAAAAATGAATGAAATATTTATTTGAATCGATAGTTTGAACCTTGCAATTTAATGTTTAAAGATAATTTCATGCAAATGTTGACCGCGGCTGCGTCTCAGGTAGCCCATCCGCTGAGTCCA
Source organism: Leucozona laternaria (assembly GCA_932273885.2). Taxonomy (NCBI): domain Eukaryota; kingdom Metazoa; phylum Arthropoda; class Insecta; order Diptera; family Syrphidae; genus Leucozona; species Leucozona laternaria. Next base: position 50,553,162 of record OW026366.1, read on the forward strand.
ATTTTGGCATACTCTTTCACACATATCGGCCGGTATCTCACGAATGAATGCATGGATGTTGGCTTCCAGTGCGTCAATCGAAGCGGGCTTGTCCCTATAGACATTAGCCTTGACATACCCCCACAAAAAATAATCTAATGGTGTCAAATCGCACGATCTAGGCGGCCAATTGACCGGCCCGAAACGTGAAATTAACTGTTCACCAAACTCGCCTCGCAATTACGCCATTGTTTCGCGTGCTGTGTGGCATGTGGCACCGTCTTGTTGAAACCACATATCATGCAAGTCAAGAACTTCCATTTCGGGCAAAAAAAAGTTTGTTATCATCGCTCGGTAGCGTTCACCATTGACAGTAACGCTGCGATTCGCATCATCTTTGAAGAAATAGGCCCAATAATGCCGCCGGCCCATAAACCGCACCAAACAGTGGCTTTTTCGGGATGCATTGGTAGCTGTTGCAATGCTTCTGGCTGATCTTCACTCCAAATGCGGCAATTTTGCTTATTTACGTACCCATTCAACCAAAAATGAGCCTCATCGCTGAACACAAGCAGCGCGCGATGAACATTTCGAACCGAGCACGAATTTTGATAGTAAAATTCAATAATTTGCAAGCGTTGTTCATTTGTAAGACGATCCATGGTTAAATTGCAAACCAAACTGAAGCTGTTTGACAGTGACACAAGGTACTAAACACACGTCAGCTGTCAAAACCAGTGTTGCCAAAACCAAACCAGCTTAAAAATCACCCGTTACAACAAAGGAGTCTCGAAAAAGTTTGGTAACATTTAAGAATTTTTATATGATTAAACAACTTCTCCAGTTGTCCTTGGAAACAAAATTTCGGTTAATTTGGAATAATAATAGGATTGAGCAGCTTAAGTCCTTTACTTTTTGCTCTGGGGGTTCATTCCGTAATTCGATTATCGCCACACGATATCGTTTTGACGATAGCTTTGCTTCACGTAAAAGCGATAATCACTATCGACTGGACGATATCGTCTTGACGATCGAAAATTTGCTCTCCGTAACTCAAAAATCGTCAAAACGTTATCGTTAAATCGTTACCCTTTGAACGATACCTATTTAGCTATCGTCTTGCGTCGTCTTGTTTGTTTTTCGAAACAATTTATGCATTTTATCATATGTAGGGTTTTTCGGTTGATCCTGGGATAATAGACATGGAAATACAACCATGTAAACCTTAAAATGGGCGCAACGCACGTATCGTTGCCTAAAAGATTTTTATATTAAAGTTCTTTCAATTGGACGTGTCGTCCAATCGTGTAACTAGCCATGATCAGTAAATAATAGACGGTGTTCACATTGGACTGACTCGTCCGATTTTTTTTGACGGGAATCCAACTTGGTTTGTTCAGACACAAACTAATGTGAACACATCTGACTTACTTTGACGTTTAGCAGTCGTTAAAACAAGCAGAAATCTGTGCAGTTTGAAAGATTAATTGCAATTTTTTCACTTGCAAAATGTAAATCCTCTTTAACAAATATGTTTTCAATTGAAAAATATTGGATTCTGTAAGATTTAAGTGCCAAAGATAAATCACAGCCAGAGAAAACAGATGTCACAAAAGAAGACGTCAAAAAAAATCCACAGATTTTTAAATAATTTAAAAAATCCTGCCTTTCCTGGCTATCTCTTTCTCACCATGAAGTGGAAGTGAGCAAAAGCACAGAGACGTCAAAAAAAATCGGAGGAGTCAGTCCAATGTGAACACCGTCATTAACAAAAGATTTAATAGATGTCACCGTCAAAATCTGCCCGCTGCAATGGAAAACCCTATAATTAATTATATGTAGTTTGAAGGATAGGTGGATAACCGATTTGTTTAGGCGACTTCACGTTTTGCCCGCATTTTTCTTCACTTCTTCTAAATAAAAATTGACATTTTTTGGGCGTTACTTACAAAATTAAATTACAGAATTGTCATTTATGACAATGATTGAAAAGTCAATCCTTCTCAAACTGTGATTTATAATAAACGATTGTCGAGACGATAGTGATTGTGTTACGTGAAGCAAATTGATGACGATATCGTGCACGATTATCGTTTAGACGATTATCGTTTTAAAAATTACGGAATGACCCCCCTGTTCATCGATGACATTGAAGAAGTTTTCAAGGTGGAGCACGAGTTTCAGCTGATCTTTTAATCAGAGTCCTAATGTTCGCTGATGACATCGTTGTTCTGGCTGTGTCGCCTGGAAGTCTCCAATTGAGGATCAACAGATTGTTCGAGTACTGCAACAAATGGAGGCTCTAGTGAATCTCAAAAAGTCAAAAATAATGATCGTTCACACAACTGTCACAACGAAACATGGAAATTTGGAGAGCAAAATATTGAGTTCGTAAACGAGTACAACTTCCTTCGGGCACCTTTTTTAAACTTAAAAAAAAATAATTTTTTTTTTTGAAGACAAACTAGCGAAATCCCAAAGTGCCTAAATTCAACCTGGAGAACTGTTATGCAATGCAAACATGTGGAATATGAATCAAAACATCGCATTTTCAAAACAACAGCCAAAGCAGTAATTTGGTACACAGCTCAAGTCTGGGGACACAAAGAGTTTGAGGAAGTGAAGCAGCTTTTGAGATACTACCAAATATTACAGCTAACCACATTCTTATGCTGGAGACGGTCCTTCGGCCTTTGTTCATTTCAACCCTGAAAATGCAGAATGACTTAATTTTAAGGACAATCAAAATGCAGGACAATCGCTTACCAAAACAGGTTACATTGCTTGTAATCCTAAGCGTAATTGCTTGAGTCTTGGAGTAATTTAGCCGAATACTATATGGACTTTCACTCTCACTTCAAGATGACGGAAAGGTTTGCTTTCGAAGACGGAAAAAAACACGAATACAATGTTGGAAAAGCCAGGAGCTCATTTCAGAGGAGCAAATAGGCGCAACTTAACTACAACTTGGTAGCAAGTAATTAATTCCGGTCGGAGTACTCAACTGACTCATTTAAAAACTAAAATTAAAAAAGGAGAACTATTTACCGCACAGAAGTGATCTGCGAGAGATGTGCGATCTGTTTAACCTTAGAGAGAAGGTTGACGTTTTCCACTTTCTGGGAAAGTTCTTGTGGAGACTGGAAAAAGTACTATGGGAAAGAGTTACCTAAGCGATGCTGAAGTTGTTAATATACTTAACGGTGTAACTGATTGGGATAATTTGTATCAATATATCGAGATACAACTTAGCTGAAGAAAATGTATTTATGATGAGCTTTTTTAAAAACAAATTCACGTTTATCCAAATGTAAATAATATTTGCCAACTGGCAGACGTTTTATGTAAAACATGTCATATAGTGAATGAAAACTAAAACATTTTTAATTATATGAAATCAAATCATTTGAAAATTGAATTGAATTGCTAGGATCAAACAGACCTGTTATAAAATGAAGAGACATGGACCTCAAAGCTTAATGCGAACGCTTAAGGTTGCTTTGAGAAGATTTTCTAGTGTTTTTTGGTCCCGTCTGCGTAACATGGAGTGGTAAAATCTTAAAGTCTATCCAGTAGAGACGGGATGTTTTTTGGATGCAAAAACGTTTGATTTTTTGATGAGAAGAACAAAATTATACATGAGGTTTTAGTCTTAAAGCTGTTTCGATTTTGAGTATTTTCATACAAATGACCTCAAATTCTCTGAATATTTGTTTTGGACTGAAAATTCTTTACCGCGGGTATACCTACCTAATTTGAAATTTGTTATCGAAATCTGGCAACGAAAAGGGGAAATTGTATTTTGCGTATGAAGAGTTCCCATGAATAAAAGAAGAGTTTCAAAAGAAGAGATTATTTAGCTGTCACTGTCACTCACTCTCAAAATCATCATCTAGTGCTATTAAAAAGGTAAGGGGGCTTACACTTGCATGTTTACTAACATGGTTTCCCTTGTCTTGGATGGAGGTTAAAGTTGTATTTATTCCCAAAGCTGGCCTATCAGACCTATCAGTCTGTCGGCATTCCTTCTAAAGACTTTTGAACGACTAATTGATATCTGTCTGTCTACGGCTCAACATGCTTACTGCAAAGGGAAATCGGTTGACACATTTCTACACACACTGGGTAGAACTATCGAATACTCCCTCCACCATAAGGAGTACACTAAGGTTGCTTTTCTAGATATAGAAGGTGCCTTTAATAACGTCGACACATCTGCAATCGCATCTGCAATGTCAGGTCTGAATGTGGATGTTCCGCTTGGTGAGTTGAATAATCAAATGCTGACAAGCAGGATGATTAGTTCAAAGCTGGGCAGAACAATTCCAAGTAACATTGACTACACCATCCCCCAGTTCGGTACAGTTCTATAAAAACTTCCAGGTCACCATTCCCTCCAGATCTATCTTGGAGGATGTGGCATTTCTGGAAGATGAATCAATCCACTTCTATACGGATGGTTCAAAAACTGATGACGGGGTTGGTGGTGGTGTGTACTCAGACATGATGAATTTAAATCTCTCCTTTCGCCTTCCCAATCACTGTAGCGTGTTCCAGGCAGAATTTTTGGCGATAAAAGAAGTGCTGTCTTGGCTTAAAGAAAACTTGAAATGTGACAACTAACACAGATATCCGCATCTTCTCGGATACCCAAGCCGCCATAAAATCCCTGAAATATGTCTCTACCAACTCTATAACAGCCCTTAACAATCGATCATCTCTCATTGAGATGGCACAGCAGTTTAATATTCACCTCTGCCGGGTGCCGGGCCATAGTGACATTCCAGGAAATTGCAAGGCTGACGAACTCGCTAGAAGTGGAACAATACTACCTATATTACCAAATAGGTCAAATATAAGTATACCAATTGCTACGTGTAAACTCATGCTGAAGCAAGATGCAAAAGAGAAAACAAACCGAACATCACCATGTGTGTAGCGACAAAACAGATATGGCCAAAGCTAGATCTGAAGCGCTTGAAGAGTTTAAGATCTGGTAAATGTTGACATAATTAATCTCGCACGCTTTGTAAGGAGCTCCAAGTGGTTTAACGAATAGGAAGGAAAGTTCCTAGATTCTTGTGGTATCACAATGGACCAACTATGGTCAATGAGTGTGTCAAGCTTCCTGCTTGGCAGCCCCTTGTTACGGTAAAATTTACCGCAACAATGACCCGCCTTCAATTCCTTCATTCCCCTTTTATTTTTCGTGGCTGCTGCAAAATACTGGTGACGTTGAGGGCAACCGTGGTACCATAACAATTGGTGTACTTAGCCAGCATTTTGCAAAAGCGACAAAAGCAGGTGTTCGAGTGGCTTCCAACTTCGATTGGAACGATGGTTCCAAATCCAGGAGACTTAACCATGCAGACGGGCGGTCTCATGATGCCAGCGGACGAGCTGAAGAAGTAACGAGTCAGCTTGACTCTTACTTTTATCTAAACTTAAATTAAATTAACGTAATTTTATTATTGTAATGAAATGGGTAGTTAACGTTTTTGAATTTGTAAAATTTCTTATCTTTATTAATTTTAAACACAAAAAGTCTATCGGAATTTTCAACTATTTAGAAAAGTAGGGTTCGCGATTTTGAAATGTGCCTTTCTCTCTCTCATCTCGAAAAAATAGTTTCTGAATGGTTTTGTTTCGTGCTTCGAATCACCCGCGTGTAAATTGTGTTAACTAGGAGAATGCCTAGCGAAGACTTTTTCTCGGTTTTAATTCTTTTTAATTTTTCTCGAAATATTTAGTTTGGGATGGGTCTGAACTCGCCATTAAGATTTGGCAAGTTTTGGAAGGACATCCAACAACTTGTTGAATCCGTGTTTGTGAGAGTGGTTGTAAAGTTTCGTTGAGATTCAACAACGGCGGCTTTTAAGGAGAGCACGTAGCTTTCCACGAAGCCGGCATCCCATGACCGATGATCACGAAAGCGAATGGCTGAATATGTGAATGTGTGTGTGATTGGAATGGTCGAGGGAGGAAGTGGGTTAAGTTTGGAAAGTCACTCTTAGGAGAGCTAACCAAGCGACAAGTTTAATTTTTGGAATTTCGAGGAAAATTGAAGGAAAAAAAATCGAGGAAAAGTTTTGGTGAAAAAATTTTGGAGAAAAGGATCGAGGAAAATTTTATGAAAAGGAGATTCGAGGTTCGAAAAAGTTATTAGAAACAAACAAATTCGAGGAGATAGAGGAGGCGAAGAAAAAAAGATAAGTAGAGTGGTGAATTTTAATTCATTTATTTTCGTCGTTAAAAGAGTTACAAATTCTGATAGACGAGTAGTAGTAATTTTGTGTATATTTCGACTTTTCATCCCAGCTAGTTGAGGGACACGGGAGTTCTTTTTATTCTCTAAACTTAGCATTACCGGCCCATTTTTCTTTTTTTATTATACGGCTTAACGATTCCCCGTTAGCCTGTTAAAATTCATTACTGTGTTCTTTTGTTTAATTGGAAAAAATGTTGGGTTTTAATCCAGGGTTCGCCCACGGTTTCCCAAATAAAATCTATTTTTAAGTCCCCATCTGGGCATACAAACTCTGTGTTCTATTTCCTTACATTCAAATTGTTGTTTTTCACTTCGTTATTGGTTGTACTTTTCTTAAAATTAGATTTGGAATTTTGCTATTTTAGCCTAATTAAAATTCCTGGCGCCCGCTTTTTCTTACAAGTGCCCCACTGTACTTGTAAGAAAATAATTCTTTCGTTTTAATCAATTGATTTAAACGATTATTAAATTTATTCTCGTTGGCATAATTCTTCCACAGAGAGAACCCACCCCAGCTGATCAGTCGTGGTTGGGAGCTTATTTTGATCGTGCTGCTTGTGTGCACTTTTTTATTCTCTTTAGCTCTTTTCTTATTGGGGTTTGACTGTCTGTCAAATCACATATTTCTTTTATCGTCGCGCGCAAGGTGGATACTTTTTTTTGTTTCATTAATTGTTCGCGTTTTTCAAGTTCGCTTTAAGACCAAATAATAATAATAATAATAACAATAATTATAATAATAATATTTATAAGTAAAAGAAGGGTTGAATACCCATTTCCCAAGGAGAAGGAAAAGTGCAACACACTTTAATGTAACATGGTTTATAACGGGTGATTTTTTAGCTGGTTTGGTTTTGGCAACACTGGTTTTGACAGCTGACGTGTGTTTAGTACCTTGTGTCACTGTCAAACAGCTTCAGTTTGGTTTGCAATTTAACCATGGATCGTCTTACAAATGAACAACGCTTGCAAATTATTGAATTTTACTATCAAAATTCGTGCTCGGTTCGAAATGTTAATCGCGCGCTGCTTCCATTTTATGATCGGCATTCTCGACCTTCTGAGCAGTCTATTCGGAAGATTGTGACCAAATTTCGCACCAAATTTACTTTGTTGGACATTAAACCACCAACACGTTTACGTACTGTGCGTAGTGAAGAAAATATTGCGGCCGTATCAGCTAGTGTGACAGAAGACCGCGAAATGTCGATTCGGCGCCGTTCCCAGCAGTTAGGCCTTTGTTACAGCACTACGTGGAAAATTTTGCGGAAGGATTTGGGCGTAAAGCCTTTTAAGATACACCTGGTGCAAGAACTAAAGCCAGCCGACCTACCACAACGCCGAATTTTTGGTGAATGGGCTCTTGGAAAGCTGGCCGAGGGTCCGCTTTTTTATCGAAAAATTGTGTTCAGCGATGAGGCTCATTTTTGGTTGAATGGGTACGTAAATAAGCAAAATTGCCGCATTTGGAGTGAAGATCAGCCAGAAGCATTGCAACAGCTACCAATGCATCCCGAAAAAGCCACTGTTTGGTGCGGTTTATGGGCCGGCGGCATTATTGGGCCATATTTCTTCAAAGATGATGCGAATCGCAGCGTTACTGTCAATGGTGAACGATACCGAGCGATGATAACAAACTTTTTTTGCCCGAAATGGAAGTTCTTGACTTGCATGATATGTGGTTTCAACAAGACGGTGCCACATGCCACACAGCACGCGAAACAATGGCGCAATTGCGAGGCGAGTTTGGTGAACAGTTAATTTCACGTTTCGGGCCGGTCAATTGGTCGCCTAGATCGTGCGATTTGACACCATTAGATTATTTTTTGTGGGAGTATGTCAAGGCTAATTTCTATAGGGACAAGCCCGCTTCGATTGACGCACTGGAAGCCAACATCCATGCATTCATTCGTGAGATACCGGCCGATATGTGTGAAAGAGTATGCCAAAATTGGACTCAGCGGATGGGCTACCTGAGACGCAGCCGCGGTCAACATTTGCATGAAATTATCTTTAAACATTAAATTGCAAGGTTCAAACTATCGATTCAAATAAATATTTCATTCATTTTTTCGAATTTTTTGTGTTTTTTTTTTAAAAAAAGTTCTAAACCTCTTAAAAAATCACCTATTATAAGGTGTACTGTGCTTATGAGGAGCCCTCTTCAATAAAGTGAGACAGAAACTAAAAAAATTAAAAAGGGATAAGTCATACTGTAATTATAAGTTTCCGGGAAAAGAACTAATTTTATCACTGGGCGCGTTCAAAATGAACTGAATGGTTTACTGATGATGGGCGAAATTATTACACTGCGCAAATGTATACTATATTTACATTATGTATTTCTGTATTTATTCTCAATAAAAATAAAGTTTATTTTATTATTACATATGTATTTAATTTAAATTGTTTAATTCGCTATAATAATCTTGTTTGCATCGATAAACAAGCCATAGAAATTTCACTTCTTGCGTGTGTACACACTGATACAAGAAAATATTTTTTTAATTAAACAACCGCACTAACAATTTGAAAATGAAAAATCCCCTTTTTCCATACCATTTTAAAATTTAAGTTAATTTTAAAGTATTATTTCCACTAAATTTTCAATATGCCAACTTTATTTCTCATTTATTATATCAAAATGCACATTTTCTTGGGCCCAACAACCCAAACATTGAAGGGTTTATTTATCTTTGGTTTCATTTACAAAATTCTTGAGATGCAATTCAATTAAAATTCTTTAATTAATTTGCCCTACTTTCAACTCCTTGTATTCCTCTTCTTCTTTCTCCTATAATATTGTTTAATTTTCCATTATATTCAAGATAATCTTAGGGAGGCATTAGGATAGGATACTGTTAGTTTCCAGCTCTAGCTCCAGCTCCATCAAAGCATTTCCAACCATCAGCTATGTCCGCAATTTTTAAAATAAAAAGGAAACAGTTAACAAAGAACCAAAGTAATAGTACCTAGTGCTACCCTTGTGTTGAGTAAACTATTTTATTCCTCTAGTGAAATATAACTAACTTTTCCCCTGTGCTCTATGGTCTATGTGCTTTATCGTCCTCCTCCTAACATTCTGCTCACACACAACAGCCGTCAGAGATGCTTATCAATTAAGGACTACCATATTTTTTTTTCTCGAGCTTAATTTCTTGCCCTAGATAATATTGCTGTTGGATAAACATACTTACAGTTGTTGGGGCAAAACATTGGGGAAACAACAGCCAGCCGAGAAATGGAAGGAATGCCAGTCCCAACCCCAGTGCCTGCAGCTAGTTCATAATACAACAAAACCTCCATCGCCACTCAAGGAATAAGGAATTATACGTTTTTGAGATGAAAACTTATCGTGTTCCTTCAAAGGCACGTAGGCAATTCTTTTGCCTTTGTTTATTTGTATCTTTTATTCTATCTGTTCTGGTGGTTTCTCGGCACAGAAAATGCTTTTGGGACTTGGCCAAAAAATGCAAGATACTGAGGCAACATTTGGCTGCATAGCGGATATGTATCATGGCGGCCGAGTGGGAGACTGCCGACTGGTGCTGTTTGGCCGGCCAGCATGATGGCAAATGGCGATGGTGCTGGCGGTGGGTGATACTGAAACAGTCAAGTTCTGGTTTTGTTGCCTTGAAAAGTGTTTCTCATTTCTCGAAAAGAGGACATTGATCACCCTTATAGTTTGACGACAAAACATTTAAAGTTTCTGAGCCACTATAGGTGACAACTTTTGAACGAAGTGTATTTTATGAGAGTATAGGTAGGTAGTTATGGGGAAGATGTTTGGAATGGCTCTACTCTGCTGTCCATGTGAATTTGTACCCTTTGCGTGTCTGTTCTTCTATTCTGTTTCATTCTTAGGATCAGATAGGGGATTGTACGACTCCTCTAAGGATTGGTTGATTAGGAAAAACTAAACTAAACTAACTAAGAATAACTCATTTTGCGATGCAGAGAATTTCATTCCAATAGAGACTTGGGAATATGTACAAAAAAAAAGAAGTTAACATATTACTAAGAGATTAAGTAAAGTAAAGAAAAAAAACTCTCAAAACCTGAACGAACATCGCGAACCACACTTCATGAAGGTCAGGTTAACGAAATGTATACATACCATTATTGTCGAACTTAAATGAATTCACCCTTTAATAGCACCCCTGGGCCCTGAAACTGGAACTCTCAATAGACTCGACTGCACGATTTTCATCCTCTCTCTGTTTTCCTCCTGAGAAGTTGGCGTTCCTCAATTCTTTTTTGCCCGTTGAGTTTCGTCGTCGTTGCTGAGTCAAAGCCATGACACCGGGGGGGTCATTCCGTAATTTTTAAAACGATAATCGTCAAAAGGATAATCGTCAAAACGATAATCGTGCACGGTATCGTCATCAATTTGCTTCACGTAACACAACCGTTAATCGTTTATTTTTCCTCACAGTTTGAGAATCTTTTGAATCATCCAGAAGTTCTCAAAAAAGGATTGAAAATTCATTTTCGCCGTCTTAAATGACAAGTCTGTAATTTATTCAATTTTCATTTATTTTAGATTGATTAAACATCCTTTTACTAAGCTGTGGACATACTTCAAGTAGCGAGCAAAGAAGAAATGCACCCAAAACTTGATTGATATAGCTGAACAAAACCGATGGGGACCTGCCGTGGAAGTAGGTAAATATCACCGAGGACGAAGAAAAAGTGATTCAACTTACCTCACTTTGCTCGGCAGTTGCTGGAAGCTCATCAAAAATCTTTGATTTGGAGGATATTTTTAGGGGGATCGTCGAGAGCCCACCACGACGATCCTCAACAGACAAAAACCGAATTGTCGAGAGCCCACGGCGATCCCCGGCAGACAAAATCAAAGAGAGTTTTAACTTTCGCAAAAAGTAACTCGTTTATTAATGTTTTTTTAAATAATCCGAAAATTTAATAATATGGAAATGATTTTAGAAATTCATCTCCCCTTTTGGTTGTAAGCACACCCCTTAGCGCAAGAAGGTGCAGGATACCACAGTGTAGCAGCTTCTAAAAGCGCAAATGGAAACTGATTCCGTATTCCAAACCAATGTTTGCACTATTTTGAAAGAGCGGAATCAGCAAGAAGGAATTTTTCATTCAAGAGTTATTGCCTTGTTCGAAAAAAGGAATATAATTGCTGAACAACAGTTAAGAAAGTGGTTTGAAGAAACCTCACTCCATGTCCCCCATACATACCTCACTGTTTAGGTATAATAACTAATTTCGCGCACGCGAAAAATCGGGCCAATTTCATAAGTTACACCCTGTTTTTTTGTGTGTGGAATTCGAAATACTTTCATAGAGTTCACTGAATCAGGAAGCAGTGCGTACCAACTTTCAAAATTTGATAGAAAACAAAAGTTTGCCGCCAAAATGTTGGTGTCTTTTCCTTTTCGACCTCCACCCAAGCAGGAGCTTCACCTTAAGGTACGTCTTATATTAAAACCCGTATAAATTTAAGCTGCTAAAAAGAGATTTTCCTCATTGAATATTTTATAATAAAATCAAATTCTTTTAGAGAAATTCCTTTTATATCTGAATAAAAAAAGGTTAAAATAGTGAATGGAAAAAGGAACAAAATGACTGATAACAAAGTTGTACTAGCGAAGACTTAAAATTATCCAAGAAATCAAGCTACCCAATACTGATCTCACCAGGTAAAGTCTTAAGGTTAACCCTTTTAATTGTGAAAATATCTATACACATTTCTTACAAAAAAAATACCTAGTTACTATCTAAAATAAAATGTTAATTATTATTTAGGCGCTTCTGTCGTGAGCACAAATTGTCCGATTGTGACACTGGCACAACGTGCATCGGTGCCCCTTAATCAGAACAGATCACGGGAGCCGAAGAACAGGACGAGAGAATCCAAGTTCAAGACCAGGGCAAAGATCTCATTTTTCAATTCACCAACTGGAGCACTTGCGCTTCATCTTGCTCAGTAACGGCATATTTCTCAGAAAAATAAGAAAAATAATTAAGTTAAAATTAATAAGAATTGAGAAGGCTCCTGTAAAGATCGAAACGACACCTAATTCAGTTCAGCGATTATCAGCACACGAAACGGCTGGCCCAAGCTGCAAGGAGGGAAGACGGATGCCTTGGGTTAATCTTGGGCTCCCCTCGTGTCGGTGGTCAATCGAAGACCCTAAAAGGAGTAGCTTAGGGAAGCTCTAAATAAACCATACTGATTATGAATTAGCAAAATCCATACAAATTTTATTCGTTAAAATCGCCCGTGAATTTCCAATAGCATCTGACACAGAACCAACGTCCTATTCAAAGCACATCTGAGCGTGCAGCTGTGCACTGAATTGCTGTGGCCAATGGCGATCACAGAACACATCTTAAAGGTAATATCATTAGCGTTTTCATTTCTGTTTAGTTCTGCGCATCTGTGAAAATGGCGGATCCAGTGTCTCTTTACTTGTCAAAATGCTTATATTTGTGGTTGTTTCTCGTAATGTGCAGTTTTCATGGGCACTCGAGCCACCATGCTTAATTTCTGACTGACAACCTGCGCAATATATTACCTTAGATTTGTGTACTGTGAATGACGATTGGCTGCTGCTTAATGTGCATTCAGAGTTACCCTTCTTCATTTGGTTATTCGTTCAGCTTTTTTTCCTTGAGTTTCTGTTAAGGTGCTTTTGATTTTCGAGCTTTAAGAAAAAGCTTTTAATGATGAGTGTTATCGTGTACACTACGACAACCCTGTAAGAGCTTTAATGAAGGATAGATTTATGCAATCCACTGTAGCCAGATTGAGAGGCAAATGTCTTATCTTGCCTACACTGCCAATTTTTGTTAAACAGAGTATACCTACATACCTACTCTATAAAAAAAAAAATAATATAATTTTTTTTTTTTTTGAGCTACGAGAATAAATATATAAAATTATAAGATTTGCTAAAAAAGGAAACAAAAATTAACATGCACCACTAACTTAATTAGATTTAAAAAAAAATAATGGGGCACATTCATAGTCACTTTTAAACTCCAGTTTATCTTAGACTCTGGGTTTATCCTATCTAAAGAACATTGAATAAACCCCAGTCTAAGATAAACTGGAGTTTAAAAGTGACTATGAATATGCCCCAGTGTCTTTAAAAATTTACAACAGATACCTATTGTTTTTCTTAATAAACATGCGTAAAGGGAACAATATTTTTTGAATTTGAAAGACCATGACAAATGAGTCGGGTAATGATAGTGCCGATTGATCTAAATTTGTGTAACAAAATCAGTAAGTCCGGTTAAGGGACGAGCTGTAAAGGCGTCTGCGAGAGCAGGAACAGCGAGGGAAACAAATACCTGAGGCGACCACTACACTGTCGCTCTTGGAGCTTGGCAAGTAGAAGAAGATGTCCGTCCACAGTCCTTAGTTTACGTGAAATCTTGGCATGAAGTAAGATTTTTTTTGATGCGTCTGGCTGTCCAGGAGCAAGAACTAACCCCAATCCAACGTCACCTAGCCGTGCGTGTGCAAGCATGCCAAGTGATAAAGTTATCTTGTCGTCGACAGATAAAGGGCATTATTTTGAATTGAAGTGCGTTTTTAGTATCATCCCTTATTCTTGAGGCTAGCTGTTTCATCCTATACTGTTTTCATCAATAACTTGATGATTTTTCGGTAAGTTGTTACGCAAATCTTCATCATTAAATGCCAAAGTTTCATTTCCAACATTATGATGTAAGCAAATGTTGTGAAGGGCAGCGCAAATATTAGCAAAAACTGCCATTTTTAATGGGATCGTAATTGCTCTTCTTTTCTTCGAGGAGAATTCTCCACCGGCCTGAGGATATTGATATATAATTGAACACTTATTGAAATTTTATTCTTTACCTTTGTAAACCCCTATACACCTTTCCACTACTTTTCTGGCTTTCAATTGAAAGGTGTTTTCATTTCATCAGTTGAGCTCCTATATGTATATGGTGCAAGCAGCCATGTTTCTAGGGGGTACCCACTATCACCTGAAATTAAAAAAAAATTCTTTATCATTTAAAACGCATTCTGACTAGCTTTCTTTTGCTCTTCAAGTTCATATTGCTTTATATACCGACCCAAAAGCCAACAGTTATGACCACGTTCGTTAAAGGCGTTTACAAAATATTCCCTTTCGTTGGAATGTTTCCATACGAGGGAATCGTGGGCAGATCCGGCATGTCTCGCATTTTTCGCCGTTATTTCCAACTTATGGTTACAAACCTTTAAAAATTTAAATGACTTGAATTTTTTCGACTTTTTCACTCGTTTGCTATTCTCCATTTAATCCACTGAGGACATAGCTCGGTTTCTAAGACGCTATACATTTGGATAGCGTGGTCTGTGCTATAGCGACTCCAAAATTGCTTCTACTTAACTACTGGCTGGTCTCCCCCACCCAAAATATGAATGTATGTTGAACGGCGAGCGGCCATTTCTCAAATTGATCGTTTCCAGTACCAAAAAGAATTCTTCCTTCGAGAGTCGAAAGTTTTGAACAAAACTAAAATAGTTCAAACATTTTAATAAAACATCAAAATTTTTATTTGTAAAAAAGAAAATGTTACTTACATTTTGTATGCCTTGGAAAAGATAAAGGATTTGATTTGTCCCTTAGTTTTCTTCTTATTCTAATTATTATTTGCAGTTTTTGTAAATTTTAGTATTCATTTTCAACATGAAGGATTTAAACCGACGAAACATTTTGTTATCTTTTTTTGTACGCAACAAGGCATCTCTAGCGCTTATTTTTGTGCAAAATGTCTTGAATGTAGGTAAGCCTTTAATATCAGAAATACAAACAAATATCTTAAAAATAAATCATCTATCTATCTATGCTTAAAGCTATCAATAATTATTTCATTGCTTCATAAGATAAAATGCATAAATAGTTTCCAAAAAAAAAACAAGACGATAGCTAAAAAGGTATCGTTCAAATGTTAACGATTTAACGATAACGTTTTGACGATTTTTGAGTTACGGAGAACAAATTTTCGATCGTCAAGTCGATATCTTCCAGTCGATATATTGATTATTGCTTTTACGTGATGCAAAGCTGTCGTTAAAACGATATCGTGTGGCAATAATCGAATTACGGAATAAGCCCCAGGCATTTCTGATAATGTTGGCAGGGATTCTAATGGTCCTCTTTGCGGATTGTGACCAGCCGCTCGATATCACTTCGAAAGCCCAAGATTTCATGCCTAAAACCTATAGTACGCTACTGATGAGAAACGAAAAATCCCATAGAAAAATGATACAACGAAATCGATGAGCGAAATTGATAATTGTAGCAGATTATTTGGAGAGGTCTCGGCTCTTTGTTCGCACTCAATCAATTGCGCGGACCATTAATTTTGTGCAGAAAAGTGACATTTGAGGTTTTTTTTTGTATGTTTGTATTTGTTGTATCATTCATTGCTTTCTGTGATTTTCTTTCGTTTTCAATTGTGTTTTATTTTTGTTATTGGTGTGACACTTTCAGTTGTCATTTTTTCGTTGTGGTTTCTGCAAGCATTTCGTTGTCATGTTGGAGACCATCGAAAAATTTCGATTCGCATCATCAGCGTACTAGGCTTAAGTCTTCCCCTTATCCCAAAACCACAACCAAAGAGCTGCCGAACCTGCTCCTAGAAGCACTGGCCGCATTAGATGTCTTACGATTTCATCCTTCGTACTTCCTAGATGGCTTATACAATCATCAGTCTTCAGCCAATATCCATGTAAGTAAAGGGTCCGCCATCTAACGTTTTTTTTTCAACTAGTGCTTATTTCGTGAATGGTAACACTTAGCTCATGTCTGATTCGACAGATAATTAGTTTTATCCTTCCGCTGAACGAATATGGTTGTGTACACGCTTCGCTAAGTGGGCCTGCGATCGACTTAGAGAAGATGCCGATTTTGCCAAAAAAAATCATCTTTTCAGATGAAGGTCATTTTGATCTTGGCGGGTAGTAAACAAGCAAAATTGTCGCATTTGGGGCACAGAAAACCCGCACGCATACATTGAAAAGCCGATACACCCAAAACGAGTCACTGTTTGGTGCGGATTTTGGTCCAGAGGCATAATTGGGCCATTTTTCGAAAATGAGCAAGGAGTTGCCGTTACAGTCAATGGCGACCGTTATCGGGCCATGTTGAACGAATTTTTGTTCACAAAAATTGAAGAGGAGGATATTGGCAACATTTGGTTTCAACAGGACGGCCGGCGCTACGTGCCACACAGCCGAAGCTACACTCGATGTTTTGCGCCATTTTCAAAAAAAAAAAAAAGTTATTTGGCGGACCCTTTACATATTCAGCTGCGTGATTTATTAAATGCCCGAACATTCCACGTTTAGATCCAAAAAAAAGTTAAAGTTAATGCTCTTGAAAATGTTATTCCTTTGTAAGAAAATGAATAATGTCAGCAAAGGTTGATGGACACCAATATATTCACTCGGGCTCCTGGTACTTTAAAAATTTTTAGTTTTCGAATGGCGAGTTCATAAATCAAATCTTAGTTATTAATTTCAGATTTTTTAGTTGTAGTTTTGCATAAACTTTCTTACTTTTGTCCCTGGTCTCCTCTACGATTATATTTGATGGGTATAGCTCTCTCAATTTTTATAAAAACAAATATCTGGACCGTCATTCTTTATACCTACCTACCAAAGGTTTGAATTCTTTTTTATTGCAATTGAAAAAAAATTATAGTTTTATTGCCCTGTGTCCATCTTTGTTCAAAAAAAAACTGTGGGGAATTTATGATAAATTTGATGAGAAATTTAGATAATAAAAACTATTAAACGCAATTTGCTTTATTCAAAATAGCTTTTAACGGCCTTTAATCCATTCCAATCCAATCCAATTCGCTTTACTAAAGCGTATGTTTATTCAGTACCGTAATTAATAATGTAGGTACACATTAAGAAATGTTAAATAAACTTAGCCAACATAAAGTAACAGTACATCAGCCACTTCAGTAACTAAGAAAAGACACCTACCTATATGGCTTACGTGGAACATATCGGAATGTAAGCATCTCAATGAAAAAAAAAAAAAAAAAAAACCAAATTAAAGCGAATATATCTCATAATTATTCACTTTTATATCTACACACGAACTTTAAGTATACCTACCTTCGTAAATAAATTAGTATCACATCTAGCTTTCCCCATTAGCAACAAGTGTCGGCATTAAAACTAACAAATACAAATGTAGGTAGCCACCAAATCATCCCCCCCATATCAGTCCATCTTTTACAAACAAAATATAAAAACACACACACACCCTTAAAGCTGAAAATCAGGGATACAAATATAAATTTAAGATATTCAGACGTAATAAAAACTGCAAATAGAGCAATAAACTGAATTTACTCAGCATCATCATACACTTTTACTACGTTTATTTAATTAATGACGACTTGTCAAAGGTCAAACATATACCTACTGTGAATGTACCTTATTCCTATTCCTAGATACCTACCTACTTTGTCGTCGTCTAAGGGTGTATTAGCTATAGATAGCAGCAGTTGGTGGTGCGTTTTAATTTTGATCAAATATTTGTTGAAAACTTGCACAGCAATCACAATAATTAACATCGAAGACAAATCAAATAGAATAGAATAAAATAATCACACAGCTACCATTATAGTCAAGGGTGTCTTAATAGAGGCAGCTTTCAGCTGAAAGTGGTTCAACGTTTACTACACGAGTATGTATGCATTGCAATTGTATAGGTACAGTGCATACAAACGGAAAACAATATAAATTTCAAGAAAATTTAATGCGATTATTAAATATTGAGAAAGCTACTAAGTGTGATCCTTTGATAAGATAAACATAAATATGAGTAGAGGTACATTGGCTTTGGGATTTTTGATGTAAAAAAAGAAGCTTTTGCTCACTGATTTTGATGAGTGCGCACAAGCGGGTTTGGTTATGTTGGGGAAACTGGTGGTGGTTTGACTGAGGTGAAATTCTTGGTATTACATTAGTTTTCATTGACGATGGTCTGGATGTGCAAGTGTTGCAGTGTAGAATCTTCACAGTGATTAAGTATGTACTTAAAGTTGGAATGTATGAAAATCTACTCATAAACGTCATGGTGAACAGTTGAACTCTTGTATCGTACACAAAATATTACTTTATTTTTTTGGAAATTTCAGACTCCCCAATTTTTCGCTACTTTTGCGAAGAAAGACATGAGTGCGTAGGTACTATAAATAAGCGAAATATTATTCGGATTGGATACAAATTGTTTAAGGTACACGGGAACACTATTCAAAAGAACTAAATAGAATAGAAGAGGTCTTATAATTGATGTCTGATTTGTAACAGGACTGACAAATTTAAATAGGTATATAGGGTTTTCGGCACGAGTACGATAACTTTGGCGTCAAAAATTGATAACGGTTTTTTTTAGAGGGGTCAAAAACAAGAATTTCTTACTGTAGGAGGGGGGGGGGTCCCTCTCACCCCGTTTAGGAGGTAGGGGCAATTTTAGAATAAAATGACTTAAAATGAAAAAATAATTATTACAAAACAACGGCAACATTTACAGTAAATAAATATACCGTTTTTGAAAGCTAGGAATCTATACTTTAATCCTGCAAATTAAATTATTTTAGCCGATAGTTTTCGCATGCAAACTCAAAATTTTGATAACAAAAAATGGAAAAGAAAAGCTTAGACTAATTTTTCTTAAAATTGTGAAATGACGCGCTGAATTGGCTTTTCGTGGTCAATGCAAATATCAATTTTGAATCGACCACAAAAACCCGAATTGATTTATGTCTTCTAGTTTTTGAGGAAATTGAGTTGTATGTGAGGTATTGCTGGGGGATCATGGGAAAAATCCCTTGCCCTGAGAAATTCGACCTCTAAGGGGACATTTGTAGAAAGGAATATAATTTAATTAGATAAATGTACTTAAAAAATCTTCAATTACTTAAAACTCAATCAAAAAATCTTCTTTTTCTGTGGGAAATTAAACGATAAAAAAGAAAATATTTGTGGGACAAAAAGGGAATTTTCCGACTGGATGAAGGAATTTCTTTTAAAAATGACACCCCAGCACTGATGTGAGGCGTTAAATAATTTTTTTTTAATTTGAAAGGTCCTTGTACATATACGGGCATGGGAAATGACATCGATCAAGTGTCGGCCGCGGCTTCACATTGTGGCGCGCAATGTGGATCCGAGAGGTCCAATTCTCAACGATTCTGCCGCATATAGATACGGCTGCCTTTGACGGCATCGGTCGAGTGATGAGTTAAAAACTTTCCAACGGAACACTTTCGAAGCATAGCTCCTACGAATTTTGGAATCATGTCAGTAATTTGACACATAGTAAAGGGTGTTTTTTTTTAGACGTGTGGTTTTTAATTTGGCAATACTTTTTTTGGAGTTAATCTTTTGACAGCTGTCACTTGATTTATGATCAGTTTGGTTTGCCATTTCATAATGAATAGACTGACACCTGAACAACGATTCCAAATTGTGCCCAAAACAAGATTGCAGTTGATCCAAATTTTCATAAGCCAATTTTGTTTAGCGATGAAGCTCACTTTTGGTTGAATGGGTACACACTGTTTGGTGTGTTCTATGGGCAGAGGGAATCATTGGTCCATATTTCTTCGAAAATGAAGCCGGCCATAATGTAACAGTCAATGGGGAAAGCTATAGAGCCATGATTAATGACTTTTTTGCGCCTGAATTGGAGGATGTTGATGTGGGCGACCTTTGGTTCCAACAAGACGGCGCTACATGCAATACAGCCATTGAAACATTATTGAAGGAAACTTTTCCGGCGTCGTGGGCCTGTGACGGCGTGGCCTCCAAGATCGTGCGATTCAACACCGTTGGACTATTTTTTGTGGGGTTATGTGAAGTCGCTTGTCTACGCAGATAAGCCCGAGACGATTGACGCCTTGGAAGAGAATATTCTGCGGGTTATTGCTGACATACGCCCCCAATTGCTGCAAAAAGTGGTCGAAAATTGGGCCTGTAGTCTGGAATTTATTCGAGCCAGCCACACTTGAAATACTGAATAAAAACAAATTAAAAAAGTCAATTTGCATAGGTACCTATAAAATTAAATATAAATTTGAGTTAAATATGGAAGACGAATATAGTGGTTTAAAATGTGTCAAAAAAAGAACACAGGAATAATGATTATGTTTTGTATAGTGGTATGTGTGGAAGAAAATTGTATACTAAATAGGCCGAACTTATAAAAGCAACCCAAAAATCAAATTCAGGTGTTCAGATTGTCCAATTGTTTTATCCGCATTGAGAAAACCAATTGAAGAGTTCACAAAATGTACCTATGTACCTAATAATGAAATTAAAAAAAAAACTCTTGATGATGTAAAAAATTTTAACAATACAACAAAAGCAATCATACGCACAAAGCGCTTAGAGAAATAATAGAGAAATGAATGAAAGAGTTATCAAAATAACAAAAAAACGAAAAATAGAGAAAATTTTAAAAGTGCAAAATGGTGCTATTCTAATAAAGTGTGGCAAACAATCAGTAAAGGCAATGCCGCAAAATTTTAAACAGCGTGATGTTAAGGTGTTAGCTTGATACTAGTTAAAAATTAACTAACTTTAAAGCTCTTTTTAAAAATGTTCTTAGTTTTAAATAATTTTTAACTAATATCTTATTAAGCCTGTTTTCTCGATAAACTCCATCTGAACACACCTAAAATAGTGACAGTTCGTGCAAAAAAATAAGCAAACATACCTTTTTCACATTTTGTATTGTCAAAATGACATATGGAGTTAGCATGATACTAAAAAGATAAAATTGTCATTTGGTGATTTTAACGTTACTAAAATGTTGAAAAAATAGTAAGATACTAACTCATTTAAAACTTGGAAAATGGTCTTTTAACTAAGCATCAGAAATCAGAACAGAAATGAGTGAGGCGACGAGGAAACGAGACGTGAGCGTGACGAGAACTCGTTGTAGTTGTCAAACCAATTTCAAGCAATGCGAAATAATATAACAGTGTATACCCAATAAAGCGTTTCTCGTCGTCACGTCACGCCATGAGTTGGAAAAAATTGAAAAAAAGACGCGACGTGACGACGATTTTCATTTACTGCTAAGTAATTTAAAGATTTTTCAAGAAAGACTTTATCAATTGAATTTAACAAATAAAGTTATTGAAAAAAAGTTATTGAAAACAATAGATTTTGTTTAGGTATATTTTATTGATTTTTTTTTTAATATGAGTTTTTGTCGTAAAAAAGCTCGCCGCATTGAGAATTGGAGGACGATTATCTAACGAGAAAAAGTTGGCAGCGTTTCTCGTCACTCTGACGTCTCGTTTTCTCGTTGCATTGTGAAACTGGGCTTGAATATGAATTAGGAATGTTGGAATACAAAAGTTTAATAACTAGAAACGTCGTACGACCGACGTAGCATAACTTGCTGTCATATCCAATAAAAATTTTTGACAAGTAGCAAGAAGTTGCAAGTTCACAAACAGACATAATGCCTGTTTGGTAACTAAAACGTTCACCAAGTTTCCCGAAACTGTTTTTTTTTTTCCTATGGTTTTTGACAGAAAAAAGTGAAAATTTGTTAAAAATTGCGAGAATTTGTGAAACAGTTACCAAACAGACCGTAAATAAGTGAAGATGATTTGATACAAACTCAGTTAAAATGAATGTCGAATAATTTAGGGCCAGTTTCACAGTCGACACTTACCGAAATAAGTGGCACTTAAGTTTC
Organism: Leucozona laternaria; assembly: GCA_932273885.2. NCBI lineage: Eukaryota > Metazoa > Arthropoda > Insecta > Diptera > Syrphidae > Leucozona > Leucozona laternaria. The sequence goes on from OW026366.1 coordinate 50,575,146, forward strand.
CCATATTAGGAATTTAAGCTAAATTTCATAGCTAGCGTAAGTGGAACATAAGTCACCAACATCTGAGACTTAAGTGCCACTTATTCAGGTAACTGTGAACGTTGATATTGGGAATTAATCTTTCACATTCCCCACTTTAGTGTCACTTTTCTGACTGTGAAACTGGCCCTTAATGTATCAAGACATAAGTGTGTCGCATCTCGCATAAAACACAAAAATATAATACAATAATTGTTACAGTGGATATAGAGTTTACCAACACTCAAATTATGAATGAGGGAAAACTAAATATTTGATGGGATAGGTGTCGTGTGTACCAGTATATATGAATTTTGAAATGCTATAATTGTTGTGGTTACAATCACATTTAAAAATATTGCAACAAGAGTACAGTGTGCTCAATGTGTGCTGGGAATCATGATATTAAAGGATGTTATACAACGTGTTAAATGTTTTACTCTATGTAAGTAAGTTTGTTTACTAATCCACAGATTGATGTTAATCAAAAAATTAAGTGTCTCAAGAAGGACGCGCAGAAACATCTCTAAAAACAGTGCAATAAAATTGTTTTCCGTAACTGTAAAGCCCCATTTCGAATACTGTGCAACAACACCTTAAAGGCAAGACTTAAAAGACTGCAAAACAAAACCATACGCATTAGCAGAGTATTGCCATTTTGACTGGTTTCGAGTCAGATTTGCCTGGATTTTATCGCCGTTAGCTGGAAATGAAAAACAAATCCAGTCAACTGTTTTTTTGACTGTTTTTTTGTTTACTGGATGTAATAATTCAATTTGCACCTGAACTTAAAAAAAAAAATGTTTAAATACACTTCCAGGTCAGTGTTAACCAAGTGTAAACGAGTAAAAATTTATGCAGTGAAATGAACGAACACATCCATTTTCGAATCTTTCTGACAAGACATCTGAGTTGACAACAACAAACAGTACAGCCAAATGCCAATGGTAAAGTCTTTTTGTGATAAATTTGAACTTCTGCTTGCTGGTTGTTCTATCCAATATTAATAAGATATTTTTTTGTTTTCGTTAGAAAAAAGATTGGTGCAGTAGCCCCTCGATAGTGTGAATGTGAACCGACAAAACTTTGCATTGTCATCTCTATAATGTGAACTTCTGAAGTTTTTGAACTCTAAAATGTGAATTTCTTTTGTTAAAGATTTTATATTACTCCTTTTTCTCTTGTTAGTTCTGCACGCGATATCAAGGACTAATTAACCGTTGTTTGTCTAGATATATTATAAGGTTTTCAATGCAACTGCAGGACAGACAGTGTGTCCTGCGAGTTGTGTAGAAACATTTTACATTGCCATGCTTTTGTTATGATGTTTTATGATCATTATTTTATTTATCATTTTTTCTAAACTTATGGGGTTTTCCATTGGAAAATTCAAATTTCAATTTAAAAATAGATTTTTTTCGTGGCGAATCGAACATTTTTTCAAATTGATTTATTTTTGTCATTGTTTTCGTGTAGTTTCGTGTATTTCAAAAAAAACTTCAGCCCTTGATGCGTTTTTAAAAAGAAAAAGAAAAAGAGCTTGATGAAGTTACCGATTAATTTTGGTTCCATTTATTATGAGCGAATATTTTACACATATTGTTAACATAATTTTCGCATCTGAAATAAATTAATCAATTCAAAAAAAGCATTTGCAAACTGACAGCTGTAAATTATGTTGGTGATAGTACAGGGAGGGGTAAATCTGCCGAAAAATTTAGATCTCCAAAATTGATTTTAAATCAAAAATAAATCAATTTATTTTGCCTAATGGAACGCAAAGATGGTCAAACTCGGCTATTTAACAAATTCAAATCAAAAATAAATTGATTTTTTTTTACCAATGGAAACCCCCATTAATTAATGTTGGAACTGTGCTTTAGGAAATTATTTTGTGTTGTTATAAATGAATACGAAAGTTGTTTCAATCAGTTTGTAAGAACTGAAAAATGTTCCAGTAATGTGAATCCCTCTAAAATCCGAAAAAGCTTTGTTTTAATTAGTTCAAATTATCGAGGGACTACTGTATTTTCATATTTGACTGTTTTTTTGACTTGAAAAAAATGTCCTTATGTTTGACTGTTTTTTTTTTTTTTACTGGACTCGGAAGAAACAAATCTAGTCAACAAGTCAGATTTGACTGCACTGGGAACACTGCACATTATCCTTAAATGTTTTAATTCCGTTTCATCTATGCTTGAGGCATTAAAATGGCTTAATATAGTCCAAATACTCCATATTATGGTGGCAATGATGATTATCTTTAAAATAAAATAGAACTTAAGACACATCGAAGAATTTAACCTAACCCGGACCAGAACATGAATGAAATTCAATGGCCCAATATTTACATAGCTACGTACGGGAGATCATTGTATGCGAGTTTAGAATCATAGCGAAATGTAGCTTGCATTTGCGCAACGGGTACGAATGTAAACCATTCGTAAACGGGTTTGTTCATTGAAATGTGCACGCTGTTCATTCCTTTCATTGCCACGTAGATTAGCCACTCGTCTCATATTTTTATTGCGAGCTCCGATGTTTGATCGTCTTATCGGTGTGGCATTATTATACTAACTTGGAAAAGTCCTGAATGAAAAATGTCATAACCATCAATCAACTGACGGAATTAAATTATCAAAATATATAATTAATGTATAATTTAAATAATCAAATTACAGAAAAACAGTCATGAATAGGACTTTGTGTTGATGCAACTCCAGGCTCGTTGTACCGATAATCTCACTTTTAGAAGTCCCAATGTTCTTGAAAAACAACTAAACCAAACCATTGGATTTTACTTAGTCTCTGAACAATGAGTAAATACCTTTATTTACTTCCTTGATGGCAAAATAGAATACTGCCGTTATGATTTATTTGAGGCCTTCCAAATTCTTATTCCAATTGGAGGGCAAAAATTATATTTGGCCCTTATTATACCTATTTTTTTAGACCTTATTTCCCGGGACCTAATTTCGAATAGCAGAAGAATTAAACTGGTAGGTACCTTATTCGGTAATTTTTTTTTTTAACAATGTGGATTATGTTTACAGTGGTGCAAACTATTAAACTGCCGGGTGAAATCTTGCAACTTTTCAGGCCACGAAACAAAACGGAAGTTTATTAAGTCTTGGACAAAACTAACAACCGAATATTTTACTTGACACAATGGTTCCTATCTCCTCTGAAGATAGTTTTGACAGAAAGAACTTCTCTTAAACGTCAAAAATAGCCTCTCCATTTTTGACAAAACTCCCCAACGAGGATCTCAATTACCACTTCTAATTGTATTTTTTTTTTTGAAATCTCGAAATACTCGGGAATACTTTTTCATTTTTCTCCTTCTTAAAAATTTTGCCACCAGTCTCTTTGGAATCAAATCCAAAAGTACATCCGAAAATGGCGGACTTCACTCGTCCATGCCTTAAATACCATATCTTGCTATATCTTTCAGATCGTTCGTCTGTGTGTTATTCCATCACAGTCTAACTGCAGCACCCCGCAAATTGGTTGAAGTGTGCACCGTTGTCAATTCAAGCCACGCATGCGATCTCTTTCTAAAAGTAACTCAATGGACAAGTTTAAAGTCGCGAGCATCGATTCCCATAATTAGAGATAAAAGAAAAATTATTTCTTCCAAAATAGCTTTTAACGGCCTTTAGTCCACAAAAATTGGCCTTGTCAATATGCAATTTTTATTAAATTCAGTTCAACTTACATGAACTTTTTGACAAAAATCCAATGTGAACTATGTATATCCAACAAGATTAAAATTCGTAATCATTAAGCTGGAAACTTTTGCCCAGGGTCAGGCTTTGTTTATATTTATAAAGGGTTTTTCAACAGGGACGCTACAAAAGTAGAGCAACAGGGACAGCAAACGACGCCATATTTCTTGCCGCTCTTTTGACATTTCTCTTTAGTAATTTCATGCTGGAAAGAAATACGAGCCAACAACGAGTCAGAATTATTAAAATTTACTACCGAAATTCGGAGTCATTGGCCTCAACGTTGAACGCGATAAAAATCGAAAAATCATCTTCAGCGTTGAGGCTCATTTCTGGCTGAATGGCTTCGTCAATAAACAAAATATGCGGTATTGGTCAGGCAGCAATCCACACGTACTCCATGAGTCATCATTGCATCCCGAAAAAATTACGGTTTGGTGTGGTTTATGGGCCGGCGGCGTCATTGGTCCGTACTTCTTCCGTGATGATCAAGACCGGCACGTTACTGTGAATGGGGATCGCTACCGTTCAATGATAACCGAATATTTTTGGCCCCAATTGGATGATATGGACTTGGAGGACATGTGGTTCCAACAGGACGGCGCCGCAAGCCACACAGCGAATGTCACAATCAATTTATTGGAAACCAAGTTTGGAGAACGTGTTATCTCACGAAATCCGCCGTTGGATTATTTCCTGTGAGGCTACGTTAAGTCTATGGTATATGCCAACAAGCCAGCGACGATTGATGAACTTCGTATGAATATCGAACGTGAAATTGCGGCAGTATCGGCCGATTTATGCTTGAAAACCGTCGAAAATTGGGTTCAGCGTCTGGACTTCTGCAAGCGTGCCCGTGGTGGCCATGCAAAAGAAATCGAGTTAAATACATAATGGCATCGAACGTACTTTCACAGGAATAAAGAATTTCATTTATATCCAAAACCGTTTTTGTTTTATTTAAAAAAAACTTTTGTAGAGCTCTTATTGAAAAACCCGATAGTTCACCGATCCACGCGAAAGTTAAGAAAACTAATCTGGTAGACCATCGCGCAGAGTTTCAGGGAATAGGGAAACAAGTCACAAGGTGATTTTCCTTTCATATTTAAGACACGTGAGGCTGGGCATTAAGCCATACTAAATTTACTTTCGTGTGAACTAGGTGTTAACATGGGCTAAATACATCATGTTATAATCCTTATGTGGACCATCTGTCACACGATAAGTGTTTGTGTCGGCCAGCTCACACATCTATGTATGTCATTTTGTGGACCGCACTCTTTTAAATCTATCATCATTCTTAAAATGCTTAAACAACGTACTAAATCGTTTGAAATTTTTTCACAATGTCTTTATTTAATTTAACACTTGCCTTGAAGAGTTTTTCTGTGTTTGACAACAAGGATAACAATGGCAACACCGCGTATTCAAACAATACATCCACAAAAAGGGCGATACAAATCGTATAGAAATAGTAGTTAAAAATAAAACAAAAACCAAAACAACACAATACATTTTGGGGGATATACAAAATATCAAAAAAAAAAAAAATTCTGGAAGCAGAGATTATCCAAGAAGAATCACAACAAACGCCGTGATATCAAAAGAAAAAGCTTCACCATCATCACCAATATGGCAGCCATAAGCCAAAGCCTGTAGTATCAGTTTCAGCAGCAGCAGCAGCAGCAACAAACGAATTGGGGCAGGAATACTGTTTTCAACAACAATTTTTACACCAACTGTATATTCTTTCGTCGACCCATCATTTTTAAGGAGAGAGAGAGAGTATTATCAATAAAAGAAAGAACCATCAACCATCATAAGCTTAACTTTAGATAGGTACATTACTGACCAAAATGTATACATACCTAACCTCTATACAGCATCCATCAGAGAGAACAAAAGACGATATAGGGGAAGCCTACAGAAGTACAGAGTACAGTACAGCCACAATGAACTTTTTCTCTCATTTTTATATGATAGAAAACCAGAATCTGCCACAACTAGCAGCCAAATCGATTTTAGTCAGGTGTAGTCAGTGTTCGAGTTCGGTTGTTGAGGGCATCGTTTTTGTGTGCTACATCGGTTTCCAAAGAGAGTATTGTTTTTGCTAGGATATATTCATCATCGTTGGTTGGCTTTCCTTTCTTTTTGTATCTGCGATAGAGTCAATAAAATTATATCCTAAAGAAACAACTTACATATTTTTGAAATAAATAAAAACACAAAAAAACGGTGATTTTTCAAAAAAAAAAAAGAAAAAAAAAGAAGTAAAATCATTCAAAACTTCTTCTTTGCATATAAATCGTGTACACTTAAACAGTTCAGTATGTAACCATCAGGATCAAAAAGGAAGAAAAAAAAACTTAAAATGAAAACTTAAAAAAAAAAAGAAATCGCAAATAAAAAAAAAAAAAAAAATCGTACCTAGTCGACAAGGAAAGCTCTCCTAGATTTATATTTTCGTTGTTTTTGTAGTGTGGAATTTTCATCTGATGGTATACAAATATTCACCACACCCTGATCTGCTTTTGCTGCTGCTGTTTTTCTTCTCTGCCATTGCCTACAACACTATGTTACCTACTTTATAGAGCTCCATATCCTTGTCGTATGAAAATTCGGGTGCAAATACTGTCTTCCCTTGGTGACATCCGTTTCACTACGCAACATCCTGTCGGTCGGTAATAATCACACTATAATATAGCTCTTAATTTTCCAATCGAATCAATTTATACATTTTTCAATCTACTACATTATAAATAGGTAAATTAGGGAAAAATAATAGAATTTTATAAATTCGTATCTATCTATCTACGCATATGTATAATATAAGTGAAAAATCCTTTCCATCTATAATGTGTACTGGATGTGATAATATTAACCGGTGGTGGTGATGTGGAACTTTGTAGTGCAATTAAAAAAAAAGTTCACACAGAGTAACATCAATCAAATAAAATAATACTATACAGGAGTGAAAATTTCTAGTTTGTATCTGTAATCAGTGAAAATTTAAAAAAAATTCAAGCCCACAAAGAGCATGAGAAGAAAACGTGTTTAACGAATTATAGGAAGCGTATGTAATTAGAAGAAAAGTGGTCTGGCAAATACAAAATACATAATTTGTGTTCTATCCTCGACGAATGCAATCTGAATGATGAAAGTCTAATATTAATCAAATCGAAATCAGTGAAATCAGGAAAATCGCGAGTTCCTTAATAAAAATATAAATTTAAAAAAAAATCAAGAAGTTTAACAAAAAAAAAAAAACTCGAGAAGAAAAATAAAACAAAATCAAACCCTTATCACAGCAACAATTTAAATTTTTTTAAACGGCAATGCTTTAACAAACAAAAAAAAAAGTATAAAAAAGTAACTCGCCAGGGAGGAGCTGGAAAATTTGATTCTGCCACAACAACAAAAAAAACATTGAATTGTACAAAACTTTATCAAAATCCACATCTCGTCGTGTTCTATATATATTTGATCCAGATAACCAAAGGCAGATACTCACTAAAACACACACTTTCCTCATCGTCTCACAGAGAGGGAGAGGAAGACTGGTAAGAGAGCAGAAAATATTATCCTTTGAGAGGAGCTTTTCTTTTTGTTGTTTTTGTTGTTGCTGTCGCCATTGTTGTTGTTGTTGTTTGATTCACTAACTAATATTTGTTGGTACGGAAGAGTACCCTACTCTATCACATCAGCTATCAGCATCATCGAAGGAGTCCTAAAGCATCATCTGTGTATCTAATAATAATAATAAGAAGGAAGACAACGACGGAAAACGCGCGGCAAAATATTCGCCAAGGTATGTGTGTAATCTAAGAAATGTGTACTTAGAGGTTTAAGGGTCATTATGTAATGAGAGAAGGGTTGGCAATTGTAATGGAAAAAGGGTGTGTAATTTGGGACACATTCTCCAAGTTGATTTGTGTGTGTATATTTATTATTTTTAAAGATCCTTAAAGAGCAAAATGTTTGTATAGAAAAATAATTGATTATACACCTAAGCACTGTTGCTTTGAACTGGCCTATTATGATTTAATTTCACATTGAATTCAATATTAATAGTTCAGTTTCTTAAATTAGAACTATGCAATTTTAATACAGGGTCTTTCATTAAGTGCTTCCTATCTTTAAATTTAAATAAAACAAAGTGTGTGTGAGTTGTGAGATATCATCGAAATTTTGTATTCGTTTGAAAGGCGTATCGATGCCATTATGTATGGAATATAACATCGTTTAAATGTCCGCAGCGGATTCTCTGGGTAGCGCGCATCCCAAATGTCCAATTTTCCATGACTCTGGGACATAAATCAGGTTGAATTTGACCGATGGCATGGGTTATATGGTTTGTGCCTTATTCGAATAGATCTGCGACTTCAGAAAACGCCACAAGAAAAACTCTAACTGGGTCAAATAACACGATCTCGTTGACTAGTTCACATCACCTACACGTAAGATGACCATGCCCTTGAATCGCCCGTGCAGAATTTTCAAAAAAAAAAATGGGTCTCATCGCTAAAGATGACCGTAAATGAGCGACTGGCGCGGAACACTGTCCGAACAGAACACACCCATTTTGATAAAACAATTTTATCATTTGCACGTGTTGTTGAAAACCATATCCGTCCATGGTGATTTGACAGCACAAATTGGATAAATGACAGCGAATATGACAGATGTAGCTTCAACAAAATGGGTACGTTCAGCAGACACAAGGGACTACACATGTAGTCAAGTGCATTCATTGAACGCAAATTTTACAAAGGAAACTAGTTTTTTTTTGAGATGTCATTAATGCCAAAATTGAAACTTTACTTCCAACCTTTACCTTCCGTTGATAGTGATGCAGATAGTATTTATAATAATATTTTTATCTGAAAAACACCTCACATAAATGAATTACGAATTGTATACTCTTATTTCTTCAATACTTCTTACTAATGATGCATTTTTTAATTAAATTTTTTCTATAACTTTTATAAAGAACTCCTCAACCTAAAACAATAAAACAAGCGTGAAAAAAAGAAGTCACTGTTCAGCTTGCTGTTTAATGACAAAATATAATCAGCTGATATTTTGACAGAAATGCACTTGACTTGAAATGAAGGGAGATATTTCTTGACTAGCTTTCCAGTCACTTTCCAATAAAAGTTGCCTTAATTGGAAGCCAATTTTTCGACAGCTGGCCAATCAGAGACTAGAAACTTGCCTTGCCTTTAAGTCCATTCGTCATCTGAACGTACCTAATGGCCGCCATCAACTGTCAAAATTTGGAAGTCCCTAAACTTATGTTAGATTTACTATCAGATTACGTAGCTACAATGCAGAACTAGCCTAAGGAAAAGACGCCTGCAAAAATTACTAATTTTTGTCAAAAGCTAATTAAAACTTATTGGGCTCAGGTTTAGCTATCTTCTTAAAAAATATTTCGTGTATAACAAAAACAAAAACTTTATAGCTCCCATAGGTAGGTATTTTGCAAATTAGCCCGCAGTGGATGCGGTGGAATCGGCTAAGGTGATAGTTGATTATCAATTTTTTGATTGTCGCTTTCACGATAGCTGTCTCTGTCCTATCTATAGGGAAGGATAGAGTGAGCAATCGTAAAAACGACAATCACTTTATAGAGTGATCACTTTAGTGTTAGGCGATACGGGCCTGTGACTGGGAAGCAGCAGGTTCCATGATCGAATCTCAAATAAACCAATTTTTTTTTGTTTGTCTCCTTAGACAAAATGTTTTATAACTGGAGAGGACCTAGTTAACTTCGGAAGCCCCTTTTTAGTATCTTTGTCAAACTTTCTAAGGCCTCATTTAAAACTAGATTGCTTTCCCATCTGGGAAAGATGAATTCTTATGATATAAGAAAGCAAGTAGTATTTATATTGCTTTTGTGTCAAAAAATGAGTTTTAATCAAATATATCATTACGCCGTCCGTCATGTCGGTATGTTTGTCTGTGCGTCTCAAAGTGGGTCAGAAATTTCGTCCGAACAATAAAAATTTTCGAGCATCATTCCCGTTTCCATTTTTTGAAGAATGGAAATTTAAACCGTTATAACTCCCATTTTGAAATCATTCAGCATCCTACTAATGCAATTTAAAAATGCAATTATTTATTAAGAGAAAAAAGAAAAAAAATAGGTTAATCAAGATTCGAAGAAGAATGTAGGTACCCAAAGTGGAAGCATAACCCTACTATTGCAATTTGCGAACTATTCTACCGCAGAGCAAAAAAGGTTTTTTGTTAGATGCAAACCAGTCATCTCGAAAGCATTGGAGTAATCTACCTTCGATTGAAATTTTAAAAAGGAGATCGTTCAAACTTTCCCTGATCCCAATGAACTTAACGACACTTTTGTTTTGAGAGACGTTCACCAACTTTCATTTTGCTTAACAGTGAAAAACTATATGAAACAATCGACATTATTTGAATTTGAAGTGGTGTCGGAATATGATGTCCTTGAAAAGCATTTGTTCCATCAAATTTCGCTTTGTAAGTCGACTATTATATTTTCTACAAAATAGCTCGAAGTATACTTTAAGGATTTTAAAGAAAATTTGATAGGTATCGAAAATATCGCTATAGTAGCCCGTCTACCAAAAAAAAACATTCTCTATTTTTCTAAGAGCCATGTAGATTTCATTTAAAAAAATACTTATTTTAAAAATTTGAACAAAAGTTAAAAAGTTAAAGTTTTTGTACTTAGATTTTTTTAGATTAGATAGATTGTTTTATTTATCGGTAAAGTAGTAATAAATTACAAAGTTTACATAATATTGATCAACTCAATCTTATTAAGGCATGGCCATGGCTGTCACCTCAGATGACAATTAAATAGTAATTTCAAAACTTTATATAATTTCTACGATGTTTGAAACATTAACATTAATTTATAATTAATTTGGAAACAAAAAATATTTATATATCAATTACTATAATAATAATTAAGAATATGGATTGGTTAAGTACAGACAAAATTAAAACTCTTCAGCTCTGTAGCTTGCGGCTTCCCTGCAAAATGCGGTAAGAGTATTCCAGCCTTCCTTTCCTTTTGAAATACTTGTTGTTTTTTCCAAGGTAAGTGTTTTGCAGTCAAAGAAGACAATTCTGATCTCCATAAAGAGGGGGCATACTGCTACAAAATGGAATACGTCCTCCCGAGCTATAAGGTTGCATAGAGTACAAAGTAAAGGAAGATCATCCCTATGCGGTTTAAAATTCAAATTCAACGATTCTCCTCGGGCTTTAAATATGGTTGATATGTCGAAAATACCGTTTTCATCCCGAAAATAGTTGATTTCATTTAAATCATAGTTAACATTGCTGTAATATTGTCTGTAGAGTGATGATTACGCTTGATCTCTAAACTCCTCCCTTAGTTGCTCATCCAGATTTCTTATGAAGGTGTACATATTTTCTCTCCAATCATCAAAATTTTCCACCGAAACAGTGAGTTGTAGGTTGTATCTCCTTGCCAAATGGTCCCACATTTTGTAATTATAATCAAAGTGAAGCTTCAACGTTGCCGTAAATAGTGGAGATATTCCTGTCTCCAATAAAAGCATATAGTTTGGAGAACTAGATGGAAGCTTAAACAATCTTTTCAGAAAAAATCTAAGTAAATTTTCTACTTCTTCACTTTGCTGGTAACCCCAAACTTGCGCGGCATAAAACAAAACTGATTTCGAAGTTGCCTCAAATAGTTTGTACTTTGCGCTAAAACTGACTTCACTTGTACTAATACAGGTCTTCCACGTGCAATTAAGTGCTGTTTTTGCTAACCGAAGTTTGTCGGAAAGGTGACTGTTCATACTTAAGGTCGATGATATTTTCATTCCCAGATAGTCATACTCCTTAACAATTTCAATATTTTTTTCCAGCGAATTTCCACTTTTCATTTCTGGCATAACATCCACCAGCCTTTCTGAATATCATGATTTTGGACTTAGACAAGTTCACAGTGAGGTTCCATTTCGTACAATAATCTTCAAGGTCCAAAATCATGCGACTAAGTCCTTGGGATGAGTCCGATAATATGACTATATCATCAGCATACATAACATGAGCACTTTAATCCTCCTTCCAGCCCACATAATTCCACAGCAAAGCTCTTCATTCAGGTCATCCAGAAAAAGAATGAACAAGAGGGTACTTAACACACACCCCTGTTTTACTCCCATTGTTGTTAAAAACCATTCAGATAGAAGCTTGTCATTCCATACAGCTGACTTTGTATCCAAGTATAAGAGTTTTAGAACATTAAGCATCTTTGTTGACATTCCCATCAATGAAAGTTTGTAGAAAGTGACCTTCTGTCGATAGAATCAAAAGCGGCTTTGAAGTCTATGTAAACAGCATAGAATTTCCTATGTTGATCCTGAAACGACTGCGATATATTCATAAGTTTTTGTACTTAACTCTTAAACTATTTACGAGTTCAAAACATGCCCTCTGATGGGCTAGAAACCTACATGTATCTATATTGCAAGTAAAAATGTGGCAATCACCAAATTAGGATAATTTACATTCTAGTGAGTGTTTTACTAGACTTTAAAACTGATTTCCGGTTTGGTATTGGTACCACTACAATTAATTAATCAGTCAGTTCTGTTTTTGATCAATTTAAAATCTTAGCATTTGCTTGAGTTCTTTTAGGATACGAATCGTCAAATATTGAATAATCACCCAAATCTTCAACTATTTATATACAATTTTTGAAGGTTGTTAATACAAATCCTAAATACTATAAATATAAAAGAAATAAATGAGCCAAGTAACACTGTTTAATTGGACTTTTTGAATTATTGATTTTTTTTTTTTTCAAAAAAATGAATTGAACTTTACATAATTTGCCCATCTGTACATTTTTTGAAAGAAGTTGTCATTCAAATTTAATATGATGGGGTATATCGACACTAACCTTAATCTCATTTTGCTTGACTGAAAGCTGTGTACAAAGGGCCGTCATTTTGAAAAAGGCGTTTATATGATTTTCTCGGCTCTTTAACGGATTTTTTTATGAATTTGTAGGGGAAAATATTCTCTAAATCTTTTGCGTACAAACATATTTGACAACTCTTTTAAATAAAAAGTATTGTCACAAAACTGTAAAATTATTGTACTTGAAAACGGTTTTTTACCGTTTATCTCGTCTTTGGTTGCTCCGCAAAATGAGATTTAGTTTAGTCTCGATATACCCCATCATATTTAATTTGAATGACAACTTCTTTCAAAAAATGTACAGATTTTTCCCTATTGACTGTAATATTAGGTGTGTTTTTTCGTACTCACTTATTCGCTTTAAAAAAAAGTGCACAAAAATACGCCATGTATAACAGGTATAATGCTTAGTATTCTATTTGTATAGGACGAGACTAGAGACATGCCAATTTATAAAAGTTGTAACAGTTTCTCGCCATTAAAGGTGGACGAACGTTAACGCGTTTCGCGGGACTTGAAAAAAAAACTCTGGGTGCCTGAAGTATGCCCACCGGCGGAGGTTGGCATAAAAAATACTTTTTTAAACCAAAACTGTCATAATTTGCATGGATAGAGACACTTCCATTTTTATATTTTTATTTTTTTTATTATTTATTGTTTTATTCCTACCAAGTTCGTTTTTCTTTTAGTTAATTTAAGAAAGTATATGATTGACGTAACGTATCTAAGTAACAAAAGGAAAATAATTAGTCATACTGCGTTAAAAAAAAATCCTTTGCAATCTTGTCCATCTTGTGTGACACTAAATAGGTTAAGTTTAGAGTTTATTCTTGTACTATACCTTTAACAAAGTCTAGTTTTGCAGTAAAAAAAAAGAAAGAGTCTACAGTCTTATATCGTTGCACTAACTAAACTAACATATGTATTTATGCATAAGTAGGTTAAGAACTGCCGTAAGTAATATAAAGGGTGATGTGTTCTCAGACAACTCAAGAACTCTTTTTGTTCATATACGCACAGGTAAATTGATATATATGTACATAGATAGGTTACATATACTGAGAAAAAGACACAACATTTATATATTTTTTTGATGTATTAATTCATTCTACTGCAAAGAATAAAGGACATACCTGACCGTTCTTACCAATTGTTGCAAAATAAAATAAAGTAAAATAGTTTATAAAAAGTAGGGTAAACACAGAATTTTTGAAAAGGATTTTATATACACTACACACCTCAAACATACCTCATCATTCTTTAATGCAACTTCAGTATTGTGGGTTTTGTATTTCTAGTTCCTTTTATAAAGGGTTTTCCAATAAGAGGCGTTATTTTGATATTCAAAGAAAAATGGTATTTTTTGAGATAAGTGATCGGATGTTTATTTCATTATAAAGAGGAAGGTTAATAATGGAACACAACATCAGCCAAATGGCCGCCACGACCACGCTTACAGGACCATATCCTTTTCATGAAATTTTCCATAACCAAATCGCAAAGTGGCTGCCCTATGTCCTCGATAGCCTCACGAATTCCATCTTTGAGGTCTTGAATCGACGCTGGGATCACAAGATCTCGGTGGCCAATTCTGATCACCTCTTCGAGAGATAACACGGTCCGGAAACTTTTCCCGTAAAAGATCGATGGTTTCATTGCTTGTGTGGCACATAGCGCCGTCTTGTTGAAAGTAAACGTTGTCCAGATCAATACCATCCAATTCCGGCCATAAAAAATCATTAATCATCTCTCGATAGCGCAATCCATTGACCGTAACTGTTGCTCCAGCCTCATTTTCGAAAAAGTAAGGTCCAATGACCCCGCCGGACCATAAACCAAACAATCACGCGTTGAGGATGGAAAGGCTTTTCAACAATAACTCTTGGGTTTTCCGAGCCCCAGATGCGACAGTTTTGCTTGTTGACGTAGCCTCCGAGGTGGAAATGGGCCTCATCAGTCAAGATGAGTTTTCGATGAAATTCCGGATCATTTTCATGCATTTCAAGGACCCAATCAGCAAAGATACGACGTTGTTGATGATCAGCCGGCTTGAGTTCTTCTGTTAACTGAACTTTATAAGCCTTAAGACCCAAGTCTTTATGCGAAATACGGTGTAATGACGTTTGTGGAATGCCTAATTCCAAAGAACGACGAGGAATGGACAAACCTGGGTTTTCTTCAACACTTTGGGCTACAACAGCAATATTCTCAGTTGTTCTTGAGCGACGTGCACGGGTTTTATTCTTCACATCACTAACTTGTCCCAACAGCTCGAATTTGTCCACCAAAATAACACCTCTTATTGGAAAACCCTTTAAATAAAGATTTTGTTTGTTTAAATATAAAGGGTGTTTTTTTTAAGGTATAGAACTTTGAAATGGAATAACACAAAGATTATTTTTTTTTTTAATTGAAATGAAATTTACTTTATTCGAAAGATAATCTTCTGGCATTATAATTTAATTATAATTTCTGGCATATAACCACCATCACGTCTGGCTCGGACGTAGTCTAATCTGGAGGTCCAATTTTCGATGACTTTTTCCAAAATTTGTGGCCTTATATCGGCAATAACGCGGCGAATGTTGTCATCCAAGTGGTCAATCGTTTCGGGCTTATCGGCGTTGACCAGCGACTTCACATATCCCAACAGAAAATAGTCAAGCGACGTTAAATCGCTCGATCTTGGAGGCCAATTCACGCACCGTAACGTGAAACTATCCAGTTACCAAACGTTTCCTTCAATAAATCAATTGTGACACGAGCTGTGTGATATATTGCTCTGGCCGTCTTGTTGAAACCACAGCTCCGTTGAATAGGTACCTAAGCAGAAACATTTACGACAAGGTATATAAAAGATAATCATACAGTTCCAATTTATTATTTACTAGGTAGGTACATAGCATCAATATCCGTTTTTTGGTGGTGCGTTGAACGCTTCCCCAACGAGTGATCCTTGGTTAAGTGAACGAAGGTATCAACTCGTCCATCAACTTATTGAGCAACCATATTATTGAAAACGCAGTTGATCAACTCGAAAAACTTTTTTTTTCTCAAAATCGAACAAGTTCATCAACTAGTGTACGAGGTTATTTAACATTTGGGAAAGTTCATTTCGTTCAACTTTCGTTTCTTAACGTGAACAACGTAAGTTGCTGCACTAGTGTAAGCGGTTGTTTTTTTTTTTTATCCAACGAAAGAGTTAAACCAAAAGTTGAACGAAGTTAATTGAAATTATCGCGCACGTAGTGGACGACCGGCATTAGCTGCATATACATCGAAAACTTTCACACTCACAATGTCAATCTCAATTTGTCGATGAACTGACATTAACGCCAATCCTTTTAGTCTTTCTTCAAGGATAGAATTTCTTAAATAAGTTTTCAGACGTTGAAACCGGTAATGCCGCCAGAATTCTTAGAAGCGTGTGGATGTTAGGAAACAGAAACAACCCCTGTGATCCCCCCTGGCTACGGCCTTGACACCAACCAGTCAGTTTTTGTGGATGTAACGGTGTCTCACCATGCACTTGAGGATTATCATCACTCCAAATACGGCCATTTATCGCTAAAAAAAATGCGCTTAGACTGCTTTTAAACCATGCAATTTCTTCTTGCGATTTTTAAGCACGTGGGCGAGGGACGTATGTGGTGGCCGGGGTAGACGAAATTGCTGAGGTTGAACAAATTGCAGAGTTATCGCTCATTCTTCTTTGTGCTTTTCCTTATTGTTCGAATGTGTTTTATTTTCATTCGTCGTCCACTCAGATAACTTCGCTTAATCAAGTGGAGTAAAGAGTGCAGTGAGATGATACTTCTTCACTTGCACAAACTAAACTTTTCATTAAAAATCGCTGTCGTGTAAAAGGTATTTGCAATTAGAAGGAAACCAAAGGAGAAACGAAGATTAAAAATCGCTGTAATGTAAAAGCAGTCTTAGGAAAATTGGGATCAACGGCAATCTTATTTTGGGCCCATTTGGGCACAATTTCGAAGCGTTGTTCAGGCGTCAGTCTATTCATGTCAAACCAAACTATAAATAAATCACTTGACAGCTGACAAAATGGCCGCCAGTTAAAATAGTATTGCACAACTTAAAGTTCTATACCTCCGTTTCTTAATTAAAATATCATAAAAGAATGGAGCTTCACTTTAAAAAGTTCGAAGTAAAAAGATTCAATCACTCGACTATTTTGTATACCTATTTAAATTTATTTTGTGTTACACCCAATACACACTTTCAACGTGTATGTATCAAGCTTTTTTATTATTCGTGTTCAATGTGCAATATGTTTCAGAATGTATAGCTCTGTCCTTCTAGAATAAATTATAGGTAAATATATATTGCGATTTCTTTTGCTAAATTGAACATAAACAACACACCTTCTCTAGAATAAAAATCTTCAAACAAAGAAGAACAAATCAATTTGATATTCTTTAACGGTGCTATAAAGTTCACTATGATGTTCACTTATTCATACCAAAAACTAGGTAGCTATAAGGTACCTGCAGCACAACTTTATTGAGGCGTAATGCAAAGAGATTGCATTGAAAACAATAATCAATTTATTTTTGTATATATAGTATACCCAGCAGGACACCAACTGTCGAGATATATTTTTTTTTATATAGATATAGGTAACAGTATAGGTGGTTATAGATAGGTTATAGGTACCTATTCTATTTTATTCGTGAGAAAATAGAAAATAAATATCTATTCCTTTATTGAACTGAATTGAAATTCAAACAAAATTGTCGGGAACTTCCATCACAGCAGCGCCAGCCACCCAGTGCAGCGTAGCCATTATCTATTGTGGGTATTGCAAGATGTGTTTGTTTTGCAAAGGGGTGTATCTGTATACTATAGAAGCAGTATAGTAGGTATAGCAATAGCATCGTCGTCGATAAGAGTCCTTATTTCTATGCACAGAAAAACTGGAAAACTAAAATAAGGAAAACTTTATATCCGTTTTGTTTGCTATCTGGTGGTCTTATTTTAAAACAGTGCTGTGCATACGCAAATGGAAATTTAAATGCATATATATAATGGATCATGCATCCGAAATTTGACTTTTCGATATTTTTCTGTGTCGTCAGCGTCATACTTTATTAACCAGGATTTTTCTTGATATATGAAAAATTGTTACAGCGCTATTAATAAAAAAAACACAATCCGTGCCTTAACACACGCGTGTTAGCTGAAGCACACGGATAAAGAACTTGTCCGTTTGATAAGTTTTCTTATAAATAAACTTAGTTTTGCTTTATGATATCTTTCTAGTCTTTATTACTGTAAGCATCATCATCAAAATGTAACAACATTCCAGAAAATGTATCATATACATGCACAGACTTATGAAAACTATGATTGTGGTAGTTAACGACTCTAGGACCTATGTTATGAGATGTAGGCATATGTTGGCGTTAAGAATAAGTTATCCATTCTTTAGACGCGAAATTTGGTTAAAGTTAAATTTATCCGCTAGCTATCAAATGTCAGAGGCCATTCCACATTTATTGATATGAATTACAAGTTGACAGATGTGCAAGTTTTCTCCCGCCGTTGTTCGCTGTTTATTAATAAGGAGGTTAGTTTTCATTCATTCTTATTCTATCTTTCATACATTGGTATACTTATAGGTAGATTTAATAATCTTTTATGCCGGATAAGTTCTATGCTCGGTGCTATATTAATGGCCGATTATATAAAGCCCTTTTTACTATTTAAAAGGCTTTTAAATCTTAAAATGACGTTTGTTCCATACAAAATGCCTCATTTAAAAATTTAAAAGCCTGTTAAA
The DNA here is from genome assembly GCA_932273885.2 of Leucozona laternaria. Lineage (NCBI taxonomy): Eukaryota > Metazoa > Arthropoda > Insecta > Diptera > Syrphidae > Leucozona > Leucozona laternaria. Next base: position 50,593,641 of record OW026366.1, read on the forward strand.
TATTTGTGAAACCAAACATAAGTCTGTTTTTCGGATTCTGCTCTTAGATCCAGGAGAAGAATTTAGATAATTTTTTTCTTTTTGTGTATTCCTGACATTCTACTGATCTCTTGTCGATGAGAATTTCGATTTACGGTAAGCTGGTAAGTAAAGGTTCAACAGGTTGAAACAGCTGTCTCTCTAGCCAAAATAAACGAATTATAAATTAATTCGTAAACAATTGGTGGTAGCACCTTTAAAATGTTGTTGTTGTTCAAAAATTCAATGAAATTGACGGAATAAAGAATGGTCAAGTCTAATAAACTGACATTCTAGTATGAATAGTACAATAAATAATAATAAAGGTTCAACATAGTTGTCTGAAAAACATTGACGTATCACTCAGAGAAAAATCGCAAGCTAAAATCCCAGTGTGCTAGGGCTTCTTTTTACATTTTTTTATTCTTGCATGTTCAATCTTAAAATGACACACATTATTTTTAATACAATAACGAAAATCTAAAAAAAAGCTTTAATTCTTAAATTAAGAATAATAAAGTTGATTTAAGATTAGAAATATGCTAGATTTATATCCCTTAATCTCAATATAAGATCATATTTCAAAATTAAGTTCGACACAATCTTGAGTAAGTAATTTGTTTTTGAAACAAGTATAAACAATCTTTAAATCTTAAATTTAAACACAAATTAAGAACGAAACAATCTTGATACAAGAATATTCATTATTCAATTAAGCTACAAGAGTCTCAAACGTTCATGCACTCAAAGAAATTGACGGCCCATGTTTAACTTTTCATATTCGCAGTGTGGAGGGATTATTTTGGTAGGTTTTGAATGTCATACATTTGTTTAAGATTGTTTTTTTTTTTATTTTATCGTAGCTATCGAAATTTAATGAATCGGAAATTTAAACTATTGGCACAAGTTAACTGATTTAAAAAAAAAATTACAATATTTATTTTACAATGTCAAAATAAGGTCAACCACTATATTTCAGTATAAAAAATAAAAGCTTACATTCTTAAATTAAGATATGACAGAAGCTTAGTTTAAGTATATAATTTAAATTTTGTATTCTTAAAATTAATTACTTTTGACTTAATTTAAGCACTCACATTCTATAAATTATCGCGGAGCTGTATTGAAACAAGAATTTTTAGCTTATTTAAAACGAGCTTAACATAAGATTTTTCCACTTGACTTAAGAATTTCCGAGTTTAACAGACTTTCGTCAACGAATAGGATTGATTTATCACTGTTTTTCTTCTTTTTAGCTCGTTTTTTTCGGAGTGTAGGTATCGTGTTTAGCTTTACTAGGCCTGGAGTCCATCCCCATGTATGTCTTCAAAATCAGAAACAATTGAGCACTTAAAAGCAAATTTTCGACGAGTTATAAAGTCGAAATATAGCCTGATTTATTGCGAAGAGTGCCTGCAAATTGAATAACTTTTCTGTATATTATTTTAATTTAAAGTCCTCCACCTCTAAAAAAAAGAGCCTTCGCATATAAAAATGCGGTTGGAACATTTTCTTGATGAGAAACGAAAATATAAATGAATGTCCAAAAACCGTCGACCAAGCAGTTTAGCCTGAAGCCTAACCTGTAACCGAACAGACAAATGGAATTACGAGACTCACTTTAGTCCGCTTCCCTACTATCGCTATGTCAAGTATGATCAAAACCTCGAGTTAAAGTTTTGTATAAATCACAACTTAAAACTGAATTAACTCGGGCCGGCCGGGCCGAGGGCATTCTACCACAGATTAACTGAAGTGCAGTCGACTCTCCCTAAGTCGAATTTTCACGGGATACCAAGATTTGTTCGAGTTAGAGAGAGTTTTGGAAAAATTCGAGTTATAGAGAGAAAGATTTTTTTTATATTTTGTTTTTATTTAATAAAAAAAGGTAAATATACATACTTACAAAAAGTTAACAGAAAACATAGCTTCTTGCTTATTTAAAAAATAATAATAAAATAAGGACTCATGAGTTCACCGAAACAAAACAAAAATATAAAATAAAAAATAAATAAACATCTTCTGAATAGGAAGAAACAGACGATTATGGCACACGCGATACTACAAATACATATTAAGGGTATTGAAGTGTGTTGGTCCCTGATGGTTCGTAGTTACATATATCCATATCAGAATTCCGAAGGGGTAATGTTTTTTTTATTTTGTTTTGTGCTAAACAAAATTCGACTTAAGGGGTGAAAAAATGCCAGTAATCAAGAAAATGTGTTCGAGTTAGAGAGAGGTTCGACTTAGGGAGAGTCGACTGTAGCTATATATGAAGAATTCAGTGATAGTTAGAAGCAGGTATATTTTTCAGTAAGAGATCATCCTATAATTTTGTGGCTAAAACCAAAGTTAACTCCTGAAACATGTTTTTCAGTCAATTTAGATCCGACCGAGTTAAGTCATCAAATTTGATGGATTAACTCAAAAGATATTTTTGACAGATGAGTGTCAAAAATCTTTCGAAATCGAGATACAGCAGTTTTCATTGTAGCACCATTTCGATTTCGGTAGCGAAAAGTTGATTTCTATATTGTCGTACTTTGATAGATTTTTTTTGTTTGCTTACTTTTCAGACGAACTGTCAATGTTTTAGACGTATTCAGCTAGACTTGATTAAGAAAATAGGTTTAGTGTGATAAGTCCAACATTGTTTAAAACTAAGATCATTTTTAGTAAAGAGAAAATTGTTAAGTATAGGTATAATGCTAACATCAAGCTGTTTAAAATTTTGCGCCAATATCACCATAGTCAGGGCTTAGGAAACCAATTGTGCTGTCAAAGGGTGTGTTTATGTTCGAGCTTCGATAAACGAGTCGACCACCGATTCGATCAAAGCTGAGAAAATTTTGCATCGATTGTTGTTGTTGTTTCGAAGTTTATATATAGTTAAGACGGCCTGTGTCGTAGCGGCATCCACTGTAAATCAAGTACCAACATGCATCAGAATGCGGTAATGTCCGAAAGTGGAGCTATGCAGTAAATGATTATGAGTGTGGATATGATTTACAACTTCAAAATCTAGCTCTACTTAAAATATTGAGTAGTTTTGCTTTTTTTTGATATTAATGTCAATCAATTATTATTATTATTCGTTAAATAAAACTGATAAGTTTCTTTTCTTTTGGCACTGGATTTCGACGAGCTCCTTAAGAACACAAAAGGTAAATGGGTAAAGATGCTTTTACTGTCCATATTTTATTTCTACTAGCTGAACTATGGACACGGCCGTCTAAAGTTACACAATGCGTTGATAAATAAGAATGTTGGAGTTTAAATGAAAACGTCACTGAAAAACTGCTGCTGGGTTAACTTAGGTTTAGTTTAATCGCAGGGTTAACTAAGTTAAAGTGAATACTTCACTGAAAAACTGCTGCTAAGTTAAATGAGGTTTAATTTAATCGTAGGATTAACTAACTCTGGTTTAACTCAGCACTGAAAAATTCATTCAAAGTTAAAATAAGTTCCATGTTTTAAAAAAAAATTAATTTTACAACTTGGAGCGACTCAGATCTTATTTGGACAAATAACAAAATCAATTAATTTTTCACGATTGTGAGTCTTAAAGTAGGAAATTCAATTGAGGGGTTTAAGTTAAGCTTAAACATTTTTCTTCGTGGCTTCGCGCTACGTACCCTACTACCTACACACATATAAATTTGTCGAATTTCGTAACGCGAATTTCAAATTCCCTTTAGTCTTTGTAATGCCGTGTACACTGTACAGTGTTTAACAAGAACAGTGAACTTTTTAATCGAAACTATACCTAGATTTGTTTAAATGTTTAAAAATACAGACATTAACATAAAAATAATATGTATCTATATAAAGTCTTTTAATTGAATTCCGCAATCAACATTTTTATATATTGCAATAATTATATAGACATTGTCTAAAAACTTCCCAGAATAAAACTGTTTTTTTATTTTTAATTTTTTTTTTTTAAATGATTTTTGCACAGTACATAATCGACTTTTGAGAAAAAACGAAGAGAATAACTTTTTTTATGAAGCAGAAAACAGAACAATTTCAGGAATGACTTTGAGTGTGTCCCATACCCAGCTAGTGCAGCATGTGCAGTAGCAGAAGCAGTGCAATGTGCATGATGGTGTTTGCCTTGGACTCAACCAACCGATTGTGTACCATGGGCACTTTTGTTCTGTGAAACCAGCCTCCAAAAGGAAATTAGGTCAACATTGTTTTTTTTTTTTTTAATTTTTTTTTTCTTTCTGTTTTCCTCTGTGTGCTTTATACATATAAATATTTATTTTTATTTTTTTTTTTATTATTATTATTTTAAAAGTTTGCTTCGTTCAGTGCTCGAGTCCCTAAGTGCTAAGTGGAACGGAAATGGGCGCACATTTTCCAAATGACTTTGTGTTAATTACTTAATCCCGAAAATTGAAATTGAAAGAAGGACATCATACATAAGCCAACAGCCAACACGATTCAAAAGCTGCTGAAAACAAAACTCACTGCCGTTGCCGTGCCCGCCCCGTTAAAATATAATATGTATGTAGGTACCTTTCGAAACTCGAAAGACATAGGTCAGGTTGCGAAAAATTATTATAATACCCTGTTGACCTTTAGTATTAACCTATGTACATACATATGAGGCAATTAAGAAAATCAATACATAGGTACAACCATAATTTTCTCATATTTTGAAATTGAAGCAGTACTCAAACATTAACCTTTAGTAGGCTGATACAAGTGTAGCGACAAAAAAAGTTTACTGGGTCCTTGTCAAATTCTACAATACAACGTAAGGCATCGCAGAGACCAGTGACGGATTTAAGTTTATGCGGTGCCCTATTGGGTTGTATATCTTAATATAGAACAAATTCGTTTTAGTTACAACACTTATAACTCAAGAACGGCTAGACCGATTTTAATGATCTTTGATTTGTTGGACTCGTCTCTGCGCCGAATAGCAGAATAACTATGAATGGAATGATATCGGAAAATTAACATTGTAGGGTGAAATGGGACAAAATGACAAATACGTATCCGATTAAAAAATTCTACCTGCGTCTGAAAGTTTATTCTTCGGAAATGGCTTCAGGGATTTTTTTTTAAATTTAAAATTTGTAAGGTGAAATGGGGTAAATATCAAAAATTGCCAGATTTAAGAAATTCTTTATTTATTTGAAAGGTTTTTTTTTTAGGAAATCGATATATGGAGGAAGGGATATTCTTTTTTTTTTTATTTGGAGGGTGAAATGGGTTAATAATACAAAAAAATTGTCCAATTTAGGAAATTATTTTTTGTGTAAAAAGGTTTTCTTAGGAAATGGCTTTAGAAATATTCTTTTTCAAATTTTATTATTTGTAGGATGAAATGGTTATGAAATTGTTAATTCAACGTTAAATATTAACTTTATTAGTATACATTTTTATTTCTTCTTTTTATAATTTTGTTATCTCAATTTTAACATCACTAATTATAAGAGTTATTTTCTTAATGTGTATGTCAACAAGTAAATAAATAAATAAATAAATAGGGTGAAATGGAATAAAAATAAAAAATGGTCTGATTTAAGAAATTCTTTTTGTGTTTGAAAAGTTATTTTGAGTGGAAGGCTTTAGGAAATTTTTTTCAAAAATTCGGTATTTAAAGGGTGAAAGGGTGTAAAATAGAAAATTGTTATCTGGTTTCCAAAATTCTGGTTGTGTTGGAAGAGTTATTTTAAAAATTTGATGTGTAGGTATAGAAGGAAATGGGATAAACACAACAAAATTGTTTTTGATTAAAAAATTCTTCCTACGTTGGGAAATTAATAAAGGTTGGACTTAGATAATCATATTTTTACGAATTTCGCCATTCATTCAACGTTAAGTAGTATAACCCAAAAAGAAGTATTCGATTACAAAAATTAGCTTAAATATATTAATTTATATTTAATTTTGTAACTTTTATGCGAAGCTTAGGTTTGTCTACCCGTGTGAAGCCGGGCGGGTCAGCTAGTATAAAGTGAAAGGAAGTAGCAAAGCCTGGCAGACGTTGTATGTAAATGTTTTGGTTTTGAGTCTCTGATAAATCTTTGTGATTATTTTATTAAACTTTCTGTTCCGACTTTTATTAAATAAAAGAAAAAAAGGCTTTACAAATAAATTATTGAAGTTATAGACATATATGTAAGTAACATTATGTAAGTTAAAGCTTTAGGCGCAAAATTTAAGACGATTTACTATCGTGTTAGCATTTTTAGTATGATGCAAAGTTAAAGAGACTATTTTCCAAATTTTAAATCGTAGGTACTATGTTAACATTTTAATATAGTTAAATTAACCAAATGGTAATTTTATTTTTTTAGTATCATTGTCATTTTGACAATACGAAATGTGAAAAAGGGAAACATCCTTTATTTTTTTGCACAAATTATCACTGTCTTATGTGTGGTTAGCTGGCGTTTATTAATAAAACAGACTTAGTATGATACTAGTTAAAAACTAGGAACATTTTAGAAAACAGCTTTAAAGTGAGTAAATTGTTAACTTTTATCATACTAATACTTTGACATCAGGCTATTTACAATTTTAGGCCAATGTGTTTATCTTCGTCAGAAGAGCGATGACAAGCAAATCTGAGACAGACAAGCTTATTTTCAGTAAGCCAATCAGTATTGTTGTTTGTTGACATTTTGTCTGTCTGCTGCCCGCTGATGAGTCCACCAAAATATTTTATTCCCCTCTGCTGTGACTTTTAAATTTAGATACACTTATAGCTAGACGCTGCTATTTATTTCTTAAATCTACAATTTTCAACTACAAGTGTTGACAAATATTAAAGGTACCTGCAGGGCCGGATTTGGAGGTCTGGAGACCCTGGGCCAGCAAAAGAGTGGAGGCCCCTAATTATTTTCCAGATAAAATGAACAATGAGCGCTCAAATTCGCAGCATCCATCTTCTCTTTGGGACCGAGAAATCCAAATTTCGAACGTACAGCTTTGTATGCATGCAATCTTTCAGTAAGAGAAACACATAACTGGTCGATCAGAGGGATAAAACCGGATACTTTAAATTTCTCTTTTGGTGACAGATTTGCGTCTTGTGCTTTTATGTAATCGAGCGGATTCAACCTCACATTTCTTGTTCTGGTGCGTGATTGTACATAGCTATTTGTCAGTATGGCATATTTTTTTAGCTGCTTCCTCGTATTTATCAAAATCGTCTCCTTCGTATTCAACAAATGATTTCAATGATCTTGTTAGAATCGCTCTAAGATGTCGTTCCAGATGATAGCAAATAGAGCGGTCTCGAAACCACTTATCTTTTGTAAATAGTGCGAAGCTGGTTGTTGATTTGAAATGAATTTGTCGCGCCTCTGCAATTTACCGCTATTTGGGACCGAGAATATTGAAGTTCTAGTTCGATGAAGTTGAAGATAGTGTTCATCTTCGTTGGTCCCTTGTATTTTGTTGTTGCTCTGAATTTGTATTTCTCAGTCCGAAATTCGGGACCGATATTTGCAATTAACCATTACTTGGGACCGAAAATGTTTTAGCTATTGTTTTTAATGTTGATGGCTGCAGATGCTGCTTGGATGAAATATTTCGGTATACTTATGTCGTTTTCGTTTGGATGTACGGAGTACTCCTTTTACACTCCTTTTTCACTCCTACTACTCCAAAAGCCTTCGATTGGCTGTTCCGAGTAATGTTTTCGGAGTGTTCTTCTGTCCCCAATTTCATTTTGGAGTAGATGAGGAACACACACATACATATAAAGTTTTTCGTTGGATTACTTGTCAAAAGTGATAAATACTTGAAGAAGCCATTTTGTTAAATGGCAGCTTTGGTAGTGTGTGTGTAAATTTAGGAAAGTCAGTGTTTTCATATTCGATTGGAATTGAAAAGGAGTACAATTTACCGAAAATCCAATCGAAAACGACATTACGCTCCCAGATACCGCTTTTTCTATTTTTAACTGTGATGGTGTAACTCTGGATATTTTCTTTGACGATGATGATTACTGTGCTTTGGTTTTTATTTGTGTTTTTTTTTTGTGTTGAAGTCTAATGTGGGGGCTCCTGTTTTGTGGAGGCCAGGGGCTGTAGCCAGAGCTGCCCTCCCCAAATGCCGACACTGGGTAGCCGTCAAGATCTTGTCAAGCTTGTCGTTGATGCATATCTACTTTTAGGACGAGACTTGATTAGAGACATGCCAATTTATAACAGTTATAGCAATTTTTCGCCAGTAAAAGTGGCGCTTCACGCGACTTGAAAAAAAAAACTCTGGTTGCCTGAAGTATATGCCCACTGGCGGACGGCCCCGAACCTGCGGGGCCTAGTGGTCTATCTTTTTGTCACACCTTATGCGAATCACCCTGTATTTTGCTGATATGAATCCTTGGTTTCGTTCTCATTTTGTAGTGCCACCTCTGCGTTGATGCCCTAGCTAGCATCGATGTGTGCCTTATATCAATAATCTAACACTGAACCACCACACACTTAAATGATGATTTCCTTAATGCTTCCACTGAACGAATCAGTTTTTGAAGTAGAAATCTTTTAAATTGGTTTTATTTTTTTTTTCTCTCTCTCTTTGGTGCACTTTTCATTATTTTTCTATCATCGTGTCATCACGCAACCAATCTCAGGATATTCGAAATTTTATTTTCATTACAATATTTGACATTTGTGATGACATTTCACTCTAATGCCCATTTCAATACATTTGGAACGCTGTTTTTTTTTTAGCGCTATGTGTTGAATGAATGCCGCCTTCATTATAGTGTGTCGACTGTCGAGTGTCAAGAAGGATAAGCTTGTGATTCATACGTCCTTAAAAGTCAACACACAACAACATTAGCATTATGGGAATTAGGATGATACCGAGAGCGAGCGTATATAACGACACACATATGAACTTATATAAGTTAAAGTATACGAGTACAGGAAGGATGCGACATCCGAATGATACATTTGCGGTATAATTATCGTTTTAAAGTATAATAACGATGATAATGCGCTGAAGGATATAGAACTGATGCTCCCCAAGATGGAGATTTGTGTTTGGGATTAATGATTAGCATTACGTATACTATCGTCATTTTTTTTTTTTAATGAATGTGTTAATTTTTTACATAATATTTGCTCTGGCAGGATTTTGAGTAAATATTCTAATTGGGTAATTAGTAAAAAAAAAAAAAACCAACGATGAAAGGAGAATGATAACATCGACATGAAGTGTATATAGAACTGTGCACCTATATGATATAGCTACCCACATAACATAAGAGCTGATTCTCCACAGAATGTTTTTTGTGTGCAAAACCACTATAGTCCTGGAAAACCTGAGAAAGAAGATAGTCGGGTTGGCATGGAAATATTATAACTTGAATGCAATCTCACTCGAAGATCCTACTTCTATACTTGCGGTGTGTATATGTATATCGAGTTAGATGGTATAGGTATATACTTATACATATTGCACTTCTGTGAAGGACTTGCAAACACTTGACTTTATTTTTTTTCTGTTATAGAAATCCAATCAATGAACGTAATCGGTCGGGCGACTCTGCTGTGGAAGATAGATTTTGAATGAAATCATTAAATTCATGTGAAGTATGGCAGAAATCTGGAATAGGCTGCGAGGTATATTGATACAACTTTGGAGTGGTTTTTAAACAAATCTTAGAAAACGTTACATGTTTTTTTTTTGGTGTTGTATCATACTATGCGGGCACTATAAATTTATCACTTCTTAGAGAGTAGGTATTAGATTTTTTTAGGAAGACATTTAAATGATGAAAACGTTTGTTAAAATTCTTGGTTTTTTGATGAGCTGGTTTGGAATCAGGGGGTCAGTGATAAATTTTATCAGAGTTCTGATTCTAATGGTCTTTGATTTGTTGGATTCGTCTCCGCCCCGAATAGTAGAATAACTATAAAAATATCGGAAAAATTCACTTAGTAAGGTGGAATGGGGTAAAATGAAAAAGACGTATCCGATTAAAAAAAATTCTACCTGCGTTTGAAAGATTATTCTTATGGAATTGCTTCGAGGATTTTTTTTTAAATTTGCAATTTTGCGCTGAAATAATGGGGTAAAAATAAAAAATTGCCCGATTTAAGAAATTCTTTTTATATTTGAAAGGGTTTTTTTTTTAGGAAATGGCTTTAGAGATATTCTTTTTCCAATTTTATTATTTTTAGGGTGAAATGGGGTGAAAATGGTCAGATTTAAGAAATTCTTTTTGTGTTTGAAAGGTTATTTTGAGTGGAAGGCTTAAGGAATTTTTTTTTTCAAAAAATTGATATTATTGATATTATATTAATTTTTCTGGATTGGCGCTTAATTGTTCTTCTACTTCCACGGATTCAATACCTATCAATACCTAGGGTTTTCCAATAAGAGGTGTTATTTTGAATAGCCCGCTATTTCGGTAGCTGTCACTTTTGAAGCTGTCATTTTTTGACATTTGACAAGTAGAAACTACGCCATTAATAAAAATGGAACGATACACGCTTCAACAACGCATTGAAATTATTAAAATTCACTATAAAAATGGTGAAAATTTGGCAGAGACGGTTCGTAAAACTAAAACATTTTTGGGTCGTCGTGAAGCACCTTGTCGGACCGCAATACAGAAATTGGTGGACAAATTCGAGCTGTTGGGACAAGTTTGTGATGTGAAGAATAAAACCCGTGCACGTCGCTCAAGAACAACTGAGAATATTGCTGTTGCAGCCCAAAGTGTTGAAGAAAAAACAGGTTTGTCCATTCCTCGTCGTTCTTTGGAATAAGGCACTCCACAAACGTCATTACACCGTATTTTGCATAAAGACTTGGGTCTTAAGGCTTATAAAGTTCAGTTAACACAAGAATTCAAGCCGGCTGATCATCAACAACGTCGTGTCTTTGCTGATTGGGTCCTTGAAATGCATGAAAATGATCCGGAATTTCATTGAAAAATCATCTTGACTGATGAGGCCCATTTCCACCTCGGAGGCTACATCAACAAGCAAAACTGTCGCATCTGGGGCTCGGAAAACCCAAACGTTATTGTTGAAATGCCTCTCCATCCTCAACGCGTGACTGTTTGGTGCGGTTTATGGTCCGGCGGGGTCATTGGACCTTACTTTTTCGAAAATGAGGCTGGAGCAACAGTTACGGTCAATGGATTGCGCTATCGAGAGATGATTAATGATTTTTTATGGCCGGAATTGGATGGTATTGATCTGGAAAACGTTTACTTTCAACAAGACGGCGCTACGTGCCACACAAGCAATGAAACCATCGATCTTTTACGGGAAAAGTTTCCGGACCGTGTTATCTCTCGAAGAGGTGATCACAATTGGCCACCGAGATCTTGTGATTTAACACCTTGCGACTTCTTCCTTTGGGGCCACGTGAAAGATAAGGTCTACGCCAACAGCCCAGCGTCGATTCAAGACCTCAAAGATGGAAATCGTGAGGCTATCGAGGACATAGGGCAGCCACTTTGCGATTTGGTTATGGAAAATTTCATGAAAAGAATATGGTCCTGTAAGCGTGGTCGTGGCGGCCATTTCGCTGATGTTGTGTTCCATTATTAACGGCATACCTTTATACCTCTTTATAATGAAATAAACATCCGATCATTTATCTCAAAAAATGGCATTTTTCTTTGAATATCAAAATAACACCTCTTATTGGAAAACCCTTTATATACTAATATAAAAATCACAGCATTGGAGATATTGACCCCTATCATGGTATCCGATCGGAACGGAACTTTCTCCGAAAAAAGGCCTAATAGTTTTTTTATTGGCTAATCTTTTACCTTTGTAGGTAGCCGAGGGCTAGTAAGTTACAAGTAATAATATAGAAAAGTTTTAATCGTATAACGAAATGAAACATTTCACTTTTACAAAATCAATTTTGAATGAATCGGAGAAAATTCCGTTCCGAACGGATACCATGATAGGGGTGATTGTGATCTGTCTGAATTTAAACAAATTCCCTTAGAATAATAAAATTCACAGTATCTCAATGCTGTGATTTTATATTAGTCGGTAAACATCGATACAAACATGCGTCTAAGAAGGGTACGATAGGATGAGCCCAACTATCGTACCTGGGCGAAACGCATTTATGGAATTGAGCTCACTTAAACTTTTAACTTTAAAGTTGTCAACACGGTTTTGTCAAAAAAAAAAATATATTTAACTTTATGTCCTCTTGTTTAGATACTTTTGAAGATCGTGATCAAGTTGACTCAGAATTCACTGATTTGAGTAAAGCATTTGACAAGTTGTCTCATAACACTCTTATAAATAAATTAAATAACTTTTCTTAAATGGATTACATCCTATCTACTAAACAGACACTATACCTATAGTGTAGCTTTTCGCAATGTTTGTTCTAATAAACTTATTGTTAATTCAGGCGTACCTCAGGGTAGCCAATTACGACCTATTTTGTTTATTCTTTTTATAAATGATACCGTCTTAATTGTGCAAACTTCTAGTGTTCTTATATATGCTGATGACATTAAATTTTACAAAAGAATAAAATGTGAAATAGACTGTTTACTTTTACAAGACGTTCTATTAAGATTCAGGGATTGGTGCAAAAAAAAAAAACAGACTTATCCTAAATGTTGACAAGTGTAAACTTATGAGCTTTACACGCAAAAAAGGCTCTTGGCGTATAACTACTAATTTGATTTGGACCCTTTGAACAAAGTATCAGTGTTCCTAGGAATTACCTTAGATTAAAAATTGACCTTTAACGATCACATTATTAAAAAAAGCCAATAAAACATTAAGATTGATTAAACGATTCACACGTGACTTTAAAGATCTCTATATTCTCAAGCTTCTATTTATTTCGATTGTAAAAGCTATTCTTGATTTCGCTTGTGTGGTTTGGGTACATCACTACTCTATTCACAAATCGAGGCTTGAAGCAGTTCAACGAAGGTTTTTGCGATTCCGTTTTCTTCCTTGGTCTCAGGAATCAGCACTTCTCTTGTGTTAGGGGTCAAATCGCAGCTCCAAAGCGGCCAATTGACATCGCCAAGACAGCAGATAACACGATTTGAGAATTTGGTGCGCAAAAGATCGATTGTAGCATGGCTGTGTGGCATGGCGCGCCATCCTCCATGAACCAGCGGTAGAACAAATCCATGACTTCAATTTCAGTTAAAACAATGTCGGTTAACATGACTCTGTAATGCCAACCGTTGACCGAAACGTTGTTCGCAGCCTCATTTTCGAAGAAAAATGGTCCAATGATGCCACCGCTCCACAATCTGCACCAAATTGTCACTCTCTATAGATGCATTGGGTTCTCTATAATAACGTGGGGGTTTTCAAACCCCAGATGCGGCAATTTTGTTTGTTAACGTAGCCGCCGAGATGAAAATGCACCTCCTTAGAAAAGATGATTTTTTTTTGAAACAGTTGTCATTGTCAAAGTAACCTATGATTTAAAAAGAAACCACTAGATGAATCAATTGTTTGCAATTATTTTATAAATTATATTTCATCATATCTTCTGTAAATGACAGTTTGAAAAGTGTAAAATTGAAGACTATGTTCTTAAGAGCTTTAGATTATAACTAGATTTAAGATATAATGGCCGTGTTTTTGATGTGTAAACATCTATGCTGGCAGTAGAGTGAAAAAAAACGTGAACGTTCTTGTGCAACGTTACGTCGTGCAACGTTACGGTGTCCAACGTTACGATCTGCATACTAGGATGGGTGCGTTCAGTGAAACAAAGTCTTAAGATCCCCTTCAAGCAAAAACAAGTCCGTTTTGGATCCGCGCACGTTGATGTTTACACATATTAACCGTGAGTCCCGGCACTCACACAATTTTTTTTGCTGGCCCCGAGGAAATTGGTAGAAAAAACGACGTTAGGGCTAAGAAATGTACATGTTAAATGCAATAACTAATCCCCTTTGGGTTTAGCTAAGACCGGAGAATTCTCGGGGCTTAACTTTAGTACGGAGAAAAACTGTATTACTGGCGTGCATAGCATACTTGTCATCGATAGTTTGTATGGAAACTCCATTTTGTTTCTGAAATGGCGTCCCTAATCCCCGATGTCGTTTTCTTTCGACAAAATCCCTCCGGGCTTGCAAAAAAACACATGTAATATGTAACGTTAGCATTTAATGGTCTCCAATAAACAACTGGGACTTTATCACGTAAAACGAAAACGATCGAACTTTGAATGCGAAAATGTTAGTTATAAAACTTATAGAACGTTGAACTCCCGATTTTTTTACAAAAAAAAAACCCTAAAACGCATTTTCTTACAATCACTTTGACTATTACATTTTAATTTAATTTAATGAATTAAAACTAGTCGATTTTTTTATAAGTTTCATAAATAGGTACCTAACCCTCTAGATAGGTACATAAATCATTTTATCAACTTAAGCGTGCACATGACATTTCAACTAGAACAAATAAAACTGAGAGAATAAAAAATCCTTGAATATTTTTTTCTCATTTTTCATATTTTCTCCGAATAAAATTCAATGCAAATCCATTGAATTAATAAAACAATTAAAAAATCTATTTATCATGATAAGTCTGTGTGATGCCATCCAAAACATTCAGAGAGCAGAATTATTTACATACATAAGTCTGTTTTTTTTTTTTTTTTTTCTACTTTTTCATCAGACTGTGTAGCGGTGTTTAATTTAATCCTAGAAATTGTCACAAATCACGATTATAAATGGTGATTTATTCCCACAAAAAAAAAACAAACTATATAAATGCAAATAAAAGAAAAGAATGACGGAGTTTCCCTGGCAATGACACTGATTTTTCCACATAAAGAATTCACAAGAAAAAGAGGAAATAGATCTGCTGCTAAATAAATGCATTTGAAAATTTCGAATGTGACAAAGATTTATATGGAAATTTAGTTTCAAGATGAAATCTACCTATACAGTGTTTTTTCTTTGGCAATCAGAAAAATTATGTAGAATGGCAATGGCAATAGACAGCAAGCAGCAAGGCGTTGTCATCAACACTTTTGCTTGAAATTGGAATGCAGTATGCAGAGGATATATATTCCGGAAGGTAGAGTCGCAAATTGTCAAGTAATTTTAAACCAGGCTACAAAATTAAGTCTACTTAAAACTAAAAACATACCGAGTCAGTTAAAGCTTGTTATTCTGTCTTATTTAACAAGTATCTATTGATTCTGATGAACTAAAATACATTGTTAGTCGGTAATACATGGCTTGGCATTCGGTTGGTCAACGAAAAACGAAAGAAAACATTTTATTACATACGTTTTTATGGAACAGCCCACACCACACACGAAAAAACAAAACAGAAAACATGTTTCGTGGTCGATAGTTGAAACTTTGTTTATCAGAAACAAAATGTTGTTGTTTGTTTGCCACTAGTGTTTTAATGATTTGGAAACACCAACAAATTGAAAATTTTATTTTGTTTTATCTCAACAAACACCAAACAAAACAGAAAGGTGAAATGATCTTGTTTGCTTCATTGGCTTTCGTTTGATGAGTGTTTTTCTTGCCTTATTAAACAGAAAAATTTTTTCTCATCCCATGTGTTTTATAAGCCTTATTTTGAGATTCGAATGAACAGCTATTTCGATAGAATAGATCTATTCATTCGAATGAACTTTGCATATTTTGAGAATCCAACGAATAATATTCATTATCGAATGAATGCATAAAATGACCATCAGTTCTTTGACATTTACTGACATTTCTATTTAATTTAGTGTGACCAAGCTGTTTTTTTTTCGAAGAATTTTCGTTTTTATAAAAATTATGGTCAAAATAATGCGTTCTCATTTAAGAAAAATAAAGTAAAGATAAGTAATGCTAAAGGCCCGGTAAAGTTTACTATTTAAAAAACATCAATAAAAACTGAAATTTTAAAATTTGGGAGCGTTTAGAAAATAGTATGGTAAGTTTATTGACATGAAAAAGTAACAAAATAAATTTAAAACTTTTGAATAGTTAAATACTATATTTTTTTTAGCTTTCATGTCAATTTAATTGTGTTTAAAATTGACTAACAAAAAAAACATGTAGCTTCAAAGTCTCTCTTTACTTTATACACACCTGGTCACACTTTTCAATTTTCAATAAAACAAAAAAAGTAAAATCCCTCGCCGGTATTTTTTTGTTATTTGTAAATACTTGTACCTCATTGTTATTTGCTAGTTCATGAGCAAGAGTTTATTGTTTAATTTTGAAGAAAAACAGATGGCAATTATTTTATTTATAAGAAGTGAAGACGGCGGCGAAGAGCAGATATGGAGGAGAAGGATAATTGATGCATCAAATCCATTCAAGATTGAAAATCCCTTGGCTATCTCCGGATGTTCTTCCATCAATTTGATGAGAACTTCTTTCTGCTCCCGTTTAGTCCAATTGGAATGCGACCTTTAATTAAAATGTCAACAAATAATTCATAAAAGTATTTTATTTTCTTTATTTTTCAACAAAAATATTTGAGCTCACATGTTTTTTTAATCTATTCGCCAGAAAAGTTTTAACGTCAAATAAATGACATTTGTTTCAAATGATTCGAAAGTCAAAATTTGCTTAGTTTTCAACAAAAAATAAACTTTCGTTTGATAAAGTGAACTTTCGATTCGTTCGAAACTCAAAATACAAACTATTCGAATTCGACTTACTTTAGCACGAAAGTGGATTTCAAAATAAGGCTGACTATGTTTCCACTGAAGGTTTATCTCAATTTAGATTAAATAGATCTATGTTATGTTTCCACTACACAAAAAGATTAAAAAATAGATTAACTTTGACTGTACCTCTCAAAATGCAAATGTTGTTTCATTTTTTCGTATGAAGTTGAAGTGAGACAGGAAGTTTCATGTTTGACAAAAGAAGCAAGAAGGGTTGGATTTTCCAATGAATGCGTTCAGCGCGACATAAATTGGTTTGTTCGATTTGTAAAACTATTTGCCCTATGAAGATTTAACAAGATTTATTTGAAATCTTCTAGATTTACGAAATAAATTTGTATGGTAAATCTTCGAGATTTGAAAGAGATTATGGCAAATCTTATCAAATATCGGTTTAGTGATCGGTGGAAACCATCATTGTCATTAAATAAAGAAGAAACAATTATTTAGTTTGTCACGCGTAATCTCAGAAATTATATAACTTGATTGACTTGAATTTAACGTCTATGTTTTGCTTGTTTAATTTGTTGTTACCCTTTTTTGATTTGAAGATGGCAAAATGGCATTTTCGGGCTTGCGGTTGTATGTCAGTTAGTCCCATGAAATACTACAATAAAACAATAACTTTTGAGTTCCCGTAAAAAAATTAAAATGTATGATAATTAATATTTGAAATTCATAAAAATCAAACTGCAACAAAATTTCCTAAGCTATTAAAATGTATTGCACACTTATTAATCTCAGAATCTCACTTGTCAAAAAATTATCTCTATGGTGTTTATAGAAAATCACTTGAAATTTGTTAAAACTGTTTTTGGTTAATGAGAGGTTGAAGGGAAATGCATGAAAATGCATTTTTGCTTAAAATCTAAAAATACATCTCAAAATAAGTATTTTTATAAAAGCAATAAGCCGCACATGTAATGTTGGTTTTGGATTGAATGCCAATATAAATACATACGGAGGAATAGCACCTCTGTAAATATTTTTAAACAGACCATTCTTTTGGTTCACTTTTATGTAGAAATGAAAGAAAAGTGAAATACTGCAAATTGGAATAATGATTGACACTTTTATTATATTTATGGAAACGGTAAAAGAATTATAGCCGCATCAATCAACCGAGAAAAAAATCTTTTACAATAACTTTTGCATTGCCTTAGACTTTTGAAAATTTCCAAAGCGAACCCTACTAGGGTAGACCAATACACCTGTTTGAAATGAAAACGCAAGTTTTCAAAAAAAAAAAACAACGTTTCTCCCACTTCTGTAAGCCTTCTAAAAAATATGGTTTCTCAAACTCTTCAAAATACGCCACTGTCTCGTTGATAACCTCCTCATTTGAGCTGCATTTTTCCCCCCGAGCCATGTTTTAATGTTAGGGAACAAAAAAAGTCGCAGGATGCCAGATCAGGCATGTGTCAGCGATTTGTAGCGGAATTCATGCAATTTGGCAGAGATAATTTTGCTGATGCATTATCGTGCGAAATGGGTGAGTCTTTTGTGATGTAAAATATCGCCAATCCGTTCGACGACACGCCTATGGCCTTTGCTACTTAACGCACTTTAATTTGTCGAACAGCGAGAATAATATCATGGACTTTTCAACGCTTTGATCGGTAACCACGTTCGACGAGTGGCTTGGACGCTCCTCATCAAAAAACGGATGTACGACCAGGTTTAAATCCGTTGAGCCAAAATCTAACGGTTGTCAAAGATGGTGAACGATCTCCATAGATAGCATCCAACTTCATTTTTATTCCTTCCAATTTTTGTTTAAATCCGAAAATAAAAAACGAATTTCCATTATATCTACAGTCAAAAGTTTTGAATGGTTTCGTTTGACACAGCAGTTTACGCCAGTAATGGACTTCTAGGACTGTGTCAATCAGGAACGATTCGATTTTTTTGATCCGATCATCAAAAAGTATTGATGATTGAAATCACAAATTTTCGTTTCAATCGATCCCAATCTCAATCATTTCGATGATTCTCGATTTTCCATCCCAATCTCAATCATTTCAATGAATCTCGATTTTTGATATCAATCTCTATTGAATTATTAATATATTTTATCGGAGAATAGATATATGAGTCAGATTGGATTCGCTCAAAATCGGTACAGTATTCGTCAAATTCGGAGAATGAATTTCATCAAAACCGGAATAAAAAAAATGGTCTCGCTGGGTCTCGTGGTTAATATGTGTAAACATCAACGTTTGTTTTTAAGTACTGTCACAG
This sequence comes from Leucozona laternaria, assembly GCA_932273885.2. Taxonomy (NCBI): domain Eukaryota; kingdom Metazoa; phylum Arthropoda; class Insecta; order Diptera; family Syrphidae; genus Leucozona; species Leucozona laternaria. The sequence continues at coordinate 50,612,544 of OW026366.1, forward strand.
CCAGCCCTCTAGCTCCAGTAGAAACCCGAAAACTTGCACTGTCCAGAATTTAAGTAAGGCGGATCGAAAAACAGAGTACGCCAAAGCCAATCGACTTAGGAGGTGGAAATTACCTCATGTCACCCAGCTTCCTACGTCCATTAGAACACTTTTAATTTGACAGATGTCAAAATGTCAAATAATTTCGGAGAATAGCGCTACGTAACTTCGTACATCGTAACGTAGTACAGAGGAAAGTCCACGTTTTTATTTTACTCTACCGCCGGCATAGATGTTTACACATCATCAAAAATCGAATCTGCACAGTATGAAATAATGAATTGAGTGGAATGAATAATCGAATCATTTTGGTGGAATGAATAATCGAATCATTTTGGTAATCGATTCTAGAACGATTAGATCATTTGAAATGAACGATTTACACAGCTCTACCAACTTCTCTCAGTGACGCCATCTGTCTTCAAATACAGGTATTTATTGATCTACCTTCGTATTTTATTAAATGTGATTTCAAAATTATTGATAGTTTGAGTTATGTGAGAAAGTTTATCTGTCATGCCCTCATGATCAACAATATCTAAATTTGCGACATTCTAAAGGGTGTTTTTTTTAAACGTGTGGTTTTCAATCTGACAATACTTTTTCCGCAGTTGGTCTTTTTGACGGTTGTCACTTGATTTATGCTCAGTTTGGTTTGCCAATCCATGAATTTTTTGCAAATTGCACCCAATTTCATCCATAGGCTTCAAAGATCTTAACCTTATTATACGGATACGGTTAAAGACTACGAAATGATTTGGTTGAGTTTTGTGATATAAAGTTATTTAAATAAAAAATATGGTTTCTTTAAAAAAAAAAACACCTTTCAGCTTCTTCGCCTTAAGAAAAGAATAGTTAATAAGATAAGGAGAAAGTTCATATTTTTTTTTTCATTTTTAATTAATTATTTCCAGATATCTAAAATTTATTTATGCTTATCTTTTTTTTCAGGTAAGTGTAACTGGATGCTTTCTTCGTATTTTGTATGTACTTACTCAAGGTAATCAAATTATTATTTTTGAGCAATTGTGGAGTTCATGAGAAAAAGTGCCCATTCAACCAAAAATGAGCCTCATGGCTGAACAAAATTTTCTTGTGAAAATATGGATCAAAAACAATCTCGTTTCGAGCCCATTTTACACGATTTGCAAACATTGTTGCATAGTAAGTATATTTATTATGAAATGGCCAATTAAACTGAGCATAAATCAAGTAACACCTGTCAAAAAGATCAAATTAGAAAAAAGTATTGCCAGATTGAAAACCACACCTCTAAAAAACACCCTGTATGTTAATTTTCTGACTAAGTTGACTTTCCTGCAGTGTCAAAATAACTCCTGATGTGTATTTGGAAAGAAAACACTTTACTACTTTAATGGAAAGGAAGTTAGTTCGTTGCTGTGTGATGACATGATACTATATTACCATCAGGAATTTTTTTATCCAGTACTATATGTGTCTACCTCATTCTTGATGACCAATAAATACCTAATTGATCCTCTGGGATCTCAGTATATCAAATTTGCGTTGAACTACGTATATATATCTACCTACCTATTTGATGTAATATTACAATTTGTTAACATTTTGTTTAAGTCAAGTATTAAATGATGACGCTCACTCAAGAAATCCTCTTAAGCAGATGATGCTGGTACTTACTCACATCAAGCACCCAATTTGTTTTGGAAAACCCCTATCATCTAGAAAAAAAAAAAATAAAATACAAAAAAAGCCAAAAAGAAGACGTCACATTTGTCCCACTTGACACATGATTCTCTGCTCTCTCTCGCACTTATTCATCTACGATAAAATCTCCTTCAATCAAAAATATATATTAAATACATTTAGCTACATATTCAGAAGTATGTTTTCACCGCACATCACAGCTTGCCCATGTTATAGGTACACCTACACCTATATAAATATGGGGAACCATTCATGCAGATGCAATACGAAGCTCCAAAAGGAAGCTGGTGGTGCGGGGAGGGGGGGGGGGGTAATTCTATATTTGGTATGCATCAATGAACAACTTCAATTAATTTTTGGTTGTTTCCACTTCACTAGCATCATCCCTAACACCCTTTGGCATTTATTTACCACACGACATACAGTTACTACAGCCCTTCTACCTATAGGTTTAGGTATACAAAATGCAATTCCTTTGCCTAGGCTCTAAAATCAAGCACCGTATCTGTCACAACAGTATACAAAAAGGATTTGGTGCTAGTTCCTGACATTCTATAATCCATACATTCATATATCCTGTGTTTGCAAGTTTTATAACAACGTCATCGTTTCCTCCTTTTTTATCCCCAATATCTCTCGTCATAAGTCCTATTTCTATTGCCTTAACGTAAACGTTACAACGTTACAGAGTTACACAAATAATAAATGTTGGTGTGCGTTTAGCATTATGTATGCGAATGTGAGGGTGTTGGTTGCGGTGGTATAGTGGTGGTGGTTATAGTGTTATTGATTTGGGTCGGTACAAAAGGAAGATAAAACAGGACAACCGGTTTTTTGTTGCTTGGTCGTACAACACATCTATACACGTCACGTCGGTGTAAAGTGAATATCTAAATTGACAAGGAACTAGGTGTTGAATTGTCCAGAGCAGGGCTATTAAAAAAAAGGGGGTGAGGATTTAACTTTTTCCGTAGAACTCGGCTGGATGCTGTGTTTTACTTTGCAGTTAGTGGAGAAAATGTTTATGTAACTACAGGTACTGGTTGATTTCGGATTTAATCCGGAAAATTTATATAGATAGAACTAGCGGACCCTAGTAAACGTTGCATCGCCCTTTTTACATAGACATCATGTCTGGTATAACAAATGTGTTTAAGGGTAAAACAAGGGATACCTTATGTACTTTGTCAGGTTAAAATGGTTTTTTTCTCAGAATAAATTTTATTTATCGAACTTCAACTAGATATAGGAGCAACTTCAAATGAGAAAAATTCAAATATAAGTAATGTTGGTATGGCAATGGGTTGACTTTCAACGGCAACACTTACAATGCCATGTTTTTGCAAAAACTAATTTTACACTCATAATTTTGAAAACAAAATTTCAAGTTATTTTTTTTTTCAAAATTTGCTGAAACGAAACTTAAATATTTAATTTAAACATAAGCGCTTATCATCTACTTTTCCTAAGCGTAAACTGTCATAAAAGCTCTTATGTTGACTTAAAATATTTAAGATTCGTTTTTAGAAAAAGGCTCTAAATACTATTTTGGTTTTCAAAATTCAATGCTTTTATATATTTTTAGTCAAAAACAGAAAACGGGATGCTTAAATGTCTCGGATTTTTGAGCAAAATTAAAAGATTTTTTTTTTTTTACACACACTCGTTCTCTTTTTAACAACTTCTGTAGGAAGAGAGGCACTCTCATAGGAAGAGTTCAGAGAGCTGTACTAGATTTACAAAGCGGCGTCTATAATCGCATTAGAAGATTAAAACTCTTCCTATAGGATCAAGAGGCTCCCATAACTAGGCCATTTAAGGCTTTTAACAATCTTATAAGAATCTAGAAGAACTACTTAAGAGTGCTCCCTAAAATAAGTCTTGTAGCGCTTTCGGGGCATCTTATGAGAGGAAAAATGTTACTTGGGTTGTAAGTGTAACCGTCGTTTTTTTTTTTTTTTAATTTAGTAATTTTTTTAATAAATTGGTTTTCCCGCCTAATCGGAGGGAATAGGGGGGCTTCCCATAGGATTTTCTCTTGTCCCACCCAACCTACACGCCCTAGCCTTTTGTCACTCATGCAAGTCACCCTGTATGAAAACTGGGTGTGGCAGTAGGAGATCTAAAAACAAACAAAAATTCTCACATGTAATGCTTTAGATGCAAGAGACGTTATTTTGAAAATTTAAACTTTCTATAATGATCTTCCATAAGGATAAACTCGGATAAGAATAAGTGGGCGTGATAGTGGGCGGATTTCCTCATAAAACGCTCTCAGCTTATATTTTGCCCACGAGCGTACGCTACGCAGGGTTCAAAGGCTCGCTAGCGGAAGCGCAAGCGCAAAAATTCAATAGCGAAACGCTCGCTCATGGGCGAGAGCGAAAGTAGCATTAGCGAAATACCCGCTCATTGGCAAGAGCCGAAAACATCATATGGCTCAAGGCTCGTGAGCGAGCGTGGGCAGTTGTGCGCGCTCTTGAGCAGTGGTGAGAATAATGGGTTTCCTTTTTCTAATACAATATTTAGGATTTAGGAGGTGGATGTTACCTAATGTCACACCCCATTTTCTGGGTCGACTAGAAGATTTAGTTTTAAAGATGTCAATATGTGCCAAAAGTTTTAGTACGGGGAAGCTTTCAAAAGAAAAAAGAAGTTTTAAAATCGAACCTTTGGTTTCTGAGATTATCCCGAACATCCATACCTTAATATTTACAAAAATAACGTTCATTGAGTTTTATATATGCAGATAGATAGATACAGAAGATAATTGTTTACTTAAGGCTAAGCAAAGTAGTGTAGACATCAAACCAAAGCTATACTTTATTGAAAAGGAAGATAATAAAAAAATGCGCATACGCCCTAGTCCACACCAGACTTTAGCACCATCTTAAGTACGTAAATCAGCTTCGCCGAGCCTCAGGATTGGTGTTGTTGCTTACGTACTTTATGTGGCACTTCAGTCTGGAGTGGGCCGGGGCCTCAAACCAAAAACTTTCTCCCAACCAACTTGTACCCTTGCTATATTTCTGCAGTTTTTCACCCCAAAGTGGTTGAAGTCTACTGTCACTTGCGTGAGCCGCCTGAGTAACGGTCTTTTTCTATACTTCGCCGTCGCTTGGAGTTCGGTTCAAAGACTCTTCGGGACGGAATTGTGGTGTCCATTTGCTTTAAATGACCCAGCCCCGTCCGTCGTTGTCTTTTTTAATTTCACACTTGCTCTTCCCATTATGTCAACATCTTTTGCGTTTGCAAGGGTGATTGGAGGGACCTTTGCAAGATTGTGCCTATATTATGTGATAACGAGTTAAAGAACTCGCATGACAGTGCGTCGCGTCGCCTTGTTTAAATCCATTTTTGACATCAATGGTATTCATAAGGTCTTTACTGACCTTGGTGAAGCAGTGAAGGGGCGGCTTTGCTAGAGATATAAAAACTAGACATTTTTCCCCTCGTCTCTTAAGATGCTGTCGTAAACGGCCCTGAACTCGATAGGAAGTTGGTGGGTTTCGATTTGAAGTTCCATGATTTTTTCAAGATTTTTCCGTAATGTCAATTTTTGGCTGATTGAGAACTTCAATGTCGTCAGACCTCGCTGCTATGGACGTGCTAATTAATTATTGACGAACGGCTTCAGGCGTTCAAATAACACGGCTGAAAAGATCTTTCAGGGAATGCTTAAAGGAGACTGATGCCTCAGCAGATAACACAGTCCTTTTTTGAGTATCGGGCAAATAATGATGGGATTCTATTCATCAGGCATGTTTTCCTACAACCATTTTTGGCAGATGAAATGGTGCATACTCCTAACTTATTCATCATCTGCTGCTTTGAACAACTTCGCAGCAAGTCCATCAGCTAAAGCAGCTTTGTTGCATTTACATATTTTGATTTGGTTATTTTCACTTCATCAAAGTCGGTGAATGGAGTTGTTAGTGTAATTCGTCTCTCTTGAGTTATAACGGGTGATTTTTTAAGAGGTTTAGAACTTTTTTTAAAAAAAAAACACAAATAATTCAAAAAAATGAATGAAATATTTATTTGAATCGATAGTTTGAACTTTGCAATTTAATGTTTAAAGATAATTTCATGCAAATGTTGACCGCGGCTGCGTCTCAGGTAGCCCATCCGCTGAGTCCAATTTTGGCATACTCTTTCACACATATCGGCCGGTATCTCACGAATGAATGCATGGATGTTGGCTTCCAGTGCGTCAATCGAAGCGGGCTTGTCCCTATAGACATTAGCCTTGACATACCCCCACAAAAAATAATCTAATGGTGTCAAATCGCACGATCTAGGCGGCCAATTGACCGGCCCGAAACGTGAAATTAACTGTTCACCAAACTCGCCTCGCAATTGCGCCATTGTTTCGCGTGCTGTGTGGCATGTGGCACCGTCTTGTTGAAACCACATATCATGCAAGTCAAGAACTTCCATTTCGGGCAAAAAAAAGTTTGTTATCATCGCTCGGTAGCGTTCACCATTGACAGTAACGCTGCGATTCGCATCATCTTTGAAGAAATAGGCCCAATAATGCCGCCGGCCCATAAACCGCACCAAACAGTGGCTTTTTCGGGATGCATTGGTAGCTGTTGCAATGCTTCTGGCTGATCTTCACTCCAAATGCGGCAATTTTGCTTATTTACGTACCCATTCAACCAAAAATGAGCCTCATCGCTGAACACAAGCAGCGCGCGATGAACATTTCGAACCGAGCACGAATTTTGATAGTAAAATTCAATAATTTGCAAGCGTTGTTCATTTGTAAGACGATCCATGGTTAAATTGCAAACCAAACTGAAGCTGTTTGACAGTGACACAAGGTACTAAACACACGTCAGCTGTCAAAACCAGTGTTGCCAAAACCAAACCAGCTTAAAAATCACCCATTACAATCTACCTGACAGTGATCTCAGATTCATAAGCACCGTTATCCTCAGCATCGACTCTGGTTCTTGTTTTTGGGGTTGTAACCTTGAGAGGTTCTTTTAAACTTTTCAAATAACTTCTAAATTTCATTCCTGTGAAGACCTCCTTTGCTCCTTTTTTTTTTCTATTGCCATACCGCGGTGTTCGTCTCTCTCTTTTCTTCTGCACGTAAAAATCGCGAGCAGCTGTGGTGTTTCTATGCAGCAGCACTTTGTTTGCATCTTGTTAAGCTGTATGCGCTTGCCGGCACTCATCGTTGAACCAGAGGTTTCTTTGTAGTGATCGTTTAAAATTCAGCGGGTCAGGGGTGGTTGACTTATTGCTGGCTTCTTGGTAATTTTGGCTTTGGTTCTCAATACTTGATGCTGGTGGTTTAAAACTTTTCAAGAGATTATTTAAGACTCAATCGGAAAAGGACCTAGCGATCTCCTGCGATTGCAGATTCAATGTTGGCCTCTTGGAACGTTTGGACATCCAAGATACGCGAGGAATATCTTGTATCAATTTTGATCAATCTGTTTGACATGTAATTTATCTGGAAATTGTCCAATCACCTTGTGATTTTGAGATGTGGGAATTGTGAACTAGCTACAATGTTTCTCCCTGCAGCAAAGTTGTTTAGACTGAATCGCCTTAGATAATTAAATGTCAAAGCTCGGAGCACTGCTGGTATGTCCTGTCCAGTACCTCGTAGAATTTATCTTTGGTGTTGTCACCTTTCTCCTCTGTGAGGGCATGCGTTCATATCAGGTGCGTTCGTTCAAATATTTGAAACTCAAGACATCTGGCACAAGCCCACCTCAAACGACAAACCCAGAACCACATAGATGCTCAGTTTGTTCTCGGTAGCAGTCACACCGTTGTTGTATAGCCCGTGGCGTTGTAGTTAATGTGTTAGGACTGTCACGCCGAAGTTCTTGAGATCGAATCTCAGTCCCTGCCAGGCAAAAATAGAAATTTTATTTACACAGGTACTGCCTCTTGTGGGGAATGGACAAATCATCAAAAAGTATCTCTTTTCATGAATAAGTTCCTCTCATATTAGCCTTTTGGATTCGACAATAAATTATAGGTCCCTTCTATTCCTGCTGATAACACGCACACAGGTATGAATGGTTGAGGGTTGTGAGTCACTGAGCCCAGCTTTTTCATGATCTGTCGCACCACCAAATATATTTGTTTGCATTTAAAAGTCACAGTGGTATAATTAGCAGAATTTTTATAACTTCCCTTTACCCGGCTCATCCTTTCGCATTTCTTCGATAGCAGTGATATGTCTGCTTTGCAGCAGTCTAGGGCCTCCGTTAATTGTTCAGCTTCACTAGGCCTTGTGAAACCTGATATTCCATTCAAAATTTGTAGTCCTTATTCAATTTGCTAGATTCATCATCAGTCAGGTAATCTTACTATCTCCAAGACTTGTTAATGTTTTCCAATTAAATTACTTAACGTAGCCTGGATGTCATCCTGACAGCTGGAATTTTAGTATAATGTCCAAAATGGGGATCCATTTAAACCCCACCTTATTGGTTGGAGCTCCGAATATGATGTAATAGCCCATTTAAGGTGTTCACTAACTAATTCGGACTATAAAGTACGCAATCTGGAGAAAGGTCAGGTGGGAACCCTTTTAGGGAACCTTGTCCCAAGGAACCTTGAAAAGATAGCCTAAGGAAAGTACTGGCGGAATCCTCTTGGGATATCCTTGTAGCAAGCAATCAAAGGAAATTTCTGTGCAGAATCCTCGTAGGGAAATCCCTGTTCAAAGGAACCTTGAAAAGGTAGCCTAAGGAAAGTTCTATAAGTCCATCTAATTAATATAAAGGCCCCCCTAAAAGTATTTACTAAAAATTAGAGTGGCTTCTTGAGTGGTGCAATAACACCACAATAGCGTGCCTCTCTTTCAGCCTTTTGTCAAACGGATCTTCTAGTCTCTATACCCACCACTGGACGAGATTAAATGAAAATTTGGCTACTTTCTTTACTTTGTCATCATAAATTTGTCGTCACAAGTGAATGTGAACTGAAAGTGGAGAAGTTCTGTATGAAATTTTATAATCCATTTGAATTAATCACTGGGTGCACATGAAGCCGTTTTTTTTTTTTGGTTGAAAAAAAAAACGACGTCGGGGGTTAGCGACGCCATTACAGAAATAAAATGGAGAATATCGATAACAGCGGCCGAATTACCGCATCACTTATCGAGTAATACGTGACTGAATTATGTGAGTTTGGCATTAGCGCTCATGTTATGTAGCCATCATCCCCACAGGTCTTACTCGTTCATTCGATCACTGATGACACTCACTCGACCAGTCACTAATGCGGTAATTTGGCCCCAGGTATGCAATTCACGTGGGTAACATAGTTTTTCTCCGTGCTTAAGTTAAGCCCCGAGAATTCTCCACGCTTAACATGTAATTTGCGTGAGAGGACGTCGTTTTTTTTCGACCAATTTCCTCGGGACTTGCAAAAAAACACGGCTGAAGATAAGTTGTACCGCTTGGTTACAAGACTTTTTAAAATTTTACAAGCTTTGCCAAGAATATAATTTTGAAAAATTGTTTCCGTCACTTTATAGGTAGGTAGCTACTACAGGTATAAAATACTACGGGCCTGATTTTCCTTTTATAATATTCCCATTCTGTGAACCTTCGCTTGTGTTCTCATTCCATACCTAACTCTAGCATTGCATTTCTAGTTCATTTACTGCCACACCAAACACCACAGTGTCGAGCTCTATGGTGCTAGCAGGGCTTTTGTAGGAACTACATAATATATATCTAGAAGAAAACTGCTTCTCTAGCTCTCATAGATATACCTCGAAGCTAGCAGCAGCTATTTAAATTGATGTTTTCTTGACTGCCATATCAATGTGTATGTAAAAAAGCGTGTCCCTACTCCCTAGTGTACGCTTTTTATGCTGGTTTTGATTTCTCGTCGCTCGCTTTTGCTATAAAATCCTTTGAGCCTTTTTTGTTGTTGTTGGGTTGTTGGGTTGTTGGGTTGTTTTTTTTTTTTTTAATGGTGTGAGTAGTAGAAAGTCTCAAATGTCTGTGTGTTTGTTTATAGTGGTAAATGTTGTGTTTTATACACGTCAATTTATTTCTTTTTTATTTTTGTCGAGGAGCAAAAAAGAAACAAAAAAAAAAAGTAATGTCCTGATGGCTAAATCGAGTGGGTGGGTTTGGGGCTGCAGCGTATATTTCTCTTGATTTCGCGTAAATTTCACCCGTTCACGAGTGAACGGTCGTTTTTCTCTTATTTTTGTATTTTATAGGTAGGTATACAAATATTAGATATATGCGGAAGCGGATAGGGCAGAGCGGGAGGTGAAAGTGAAGGGTATATGTTGGAGGCAGAAGCAATGGAAGGACATAAAATAGCATTCCTAGCAAACCATCACCCTCTCGTCTGCCCCCTTTGCATAGTTGTTTAAAATTTATCGCTTCGCAACTTCTCTTCTTCTGGTGGTGGTGTGGTGGTAGTTGTTTATATGGTTGTGTGTTTATTGATGACATTTTTCATCGTTGTTGCGGGCTGAAAGTTTATCCTTGCTCTAATTGCAGGAAAAAAATTATATACATTAAAATGTTGCTAGAGCGAGCATAGTGTTGAAATATTTTACCGCTAATTCTATTTTATTTCATTTTTGTTGGTGTTTGTTTTTGTGTATTAGATATATATGTATGTATGTGCACAAGTTATTGTGTGATTCAAATGAACGAGAAGTGTAGATATAGATATAGGTATACTATTTTCGGGAGGCTAACGATTTAAATAAGTTATCATTTACCATGCAACACCAACAAACATATAGAAATATATCGGAATATACAATTATACCTACATTCGAAATATAAATAAGCGAAAACATTTAAGTATTTTGCGATTGTGGAAGTATATTTTGACATGCAAATTTCGAATACAAATGATTTGGTTTTTTTGTCTGTGCCGAAAATAATAATTTATGGCTTTTGTATGGGCGGTAAACGTTAGCTTTATTAGCTTTCAGCACAACGTAGGTATAGACAAATAGTTATTCATAAATAGCACCTAGGTATAATGTCCAAGGTGAATGCTTTAATGAGTATTTACATACACTTAACTACTTCGAAAAGTGTGGTAGTTATTTTATAGTAGCTTTGCAGTCCATTTTGTAATTTGAAATGAAATAGAATAGGTATGAGAAAAACAAAAATGCCCAAGGCAAAAGTGGCCAAATCGATTTGGAAATAACACCAACAAAAAACACTGAACGAATTGTTGTTGTAAATTGATTTATCATTTTGGGGGAAACTTCCTTGTTTCGCATCCGGAAGAATACAATGCTCACACTAATTAATTAAAATACCTAGTCAAATAGGAAATGAAACCATAAAAAGGATAAATTTCGCTAAACATAACTGCAAATTAACGAATTTATAAGGATATATAAAGGGTGTTTTTTTTAGAAGTATAGAACTTTAAGTTGGCAAGACTATTTTAACTGGCGGCCATTTTGTCAGCTGTCAAGTGATTTGTCTTTAGTTTGGATTTTGCATTTCAACATAAATAGACTGACACCTGAACAACGATTCCAAATTGTGCCCCAAACAAGATTGCCGTTGATCCCAATTTTCATAAGCGAATTTTGTTTAGCGATGAAGCTCACTTTTGGTTGAATGGATACGTCAATAAAAAAAAATGGCCGTATTTGGAGTGATGATTATCCTCAAGTGTATATTGAGACACCGTTACATCCACCAAAACTGACTGTTTGGTGTGCTTTATTGGTCCGTACTTCTTTAAAAACGATGCTGGCCAGAACGTTACAGTCAATGGTGACGATTACTGACTTTTTCGTTCATCAATTGAACAACCATGATGTGCAGGGGCTGTGGTTTCAACAAGACGGGGCAACATGTCACACAGCTCGTGCCACAATTGATCTATTGAAGGAAAAGTTACGGTCCGTGAATTGGCCTCCAAGATCGAGCGATTTAACGCCGCTTGACTATTTTCTGTGGAGATATGTGAAGTCGCTGGACTACGCCGATAAGCCCGAAACGATTGACCACTTGGAGGACAACATTCGCCGCGTTATTTCCGATACACGGCCACAAATGTTGGAAAAGTCATCGAAAAATGAACCTCTAATTAGACTACGTCCGAGCCAGACTTGGCGGTTATATACCAGAAATCATAATTAAATTATAATGCCAGAAGATTATCTTTCGAATAAAGTAAATTTCATGTCAATTTAAAAAAAATCATCTTTGCTTTATTCCATTTCAAAGCTGTATACCTCTAAAAAAACACCCTTTATAAAGATATATTGAAAATACGACCTCGGATAGTAATTACGCCTGACAAAAATGACAAATAACAAGTTTATGGCAAGTTTAGTGAAGGTTCTTGAAAGCTTTTTGTATAGGGAACATAAAGTGTGAGACCCTTCCAAGTAAAAAAACTTGTTGGGCAACTTATATTCTATCTTATCCGAAAATACCTCAATATATGGGGTTTTGTTGGGGCGGGTAGATGCTGAAATGGGATAAAACAAGCTGTGATGTGTGAGATATTAATAAAATTCTTTTTTTTTTATTTGAAAGGCCCGTGTATGTCATTATCTATGGAATATAACATCGTTCAAATGCCCGCCTGGCGCCTCGGCTTCTTACGCTGGCACGGATCTTAGTGGTCCGATTTTCAATGACTCTTCCGCATAGATCCGGCTGAATTTGAGAGATGGCCTGGGTTAAATTAACTTTGAGGGCATTGGTCGATTGGTCCTTATTGACCCATAAGACCTATGAATTCAGAAAACACAAAAAAAGTCTAACGGGGTAAAATCGCACTACCTTTGAGGTCAATTCATGTCACCTCCGTGAGAGAGACTCTTCCGTCAAATCTTCCATTGTTGCGTTCGATGTGTATGTGTGGAACGTATTAGCACTGTTTTGTTGGACCCACATGTCGTTCACATCCATATCATCTAGCAGATCAGTTACCACTGCCCTTGATGGTGATGGCAATGACACCGTCGTTTTCGAAGAACTATGGACTCTCACAAACAGAGACGATATTTTCGGTTGATATTGCGTTTCGCTGACGCAAGGGCGTTGACTGATTCGGTGGACAAAATTTGGATAATCGACTTGGAAGGGAGCAATGCACGTATTGTTGCCCCAAAAGATTCTGATATTAGTCGTGTTTTTTGAAAGAGTGAATAGGCAGCTCAGCAAATTTTTACACACAAACAACAACAAAATTAAGAGTGAATATAATTTTTGGTCAGTAATCAGAGTGAACATAGAGTGGATATAAATTGTTGAAATGTTAAGATGTTTAGGTGGCGCTTAATTCGGTTGGAGGAAAATATTCGTCCCCAAATGGTTGGTAGCCATATATTCTTTGACTTACAATGGGATGTGTTCTTAAATGCATCCCGGGTTAAAAAAAAGTCGACTGTATATACTTTTTCTCAGACATGCGTTACGGCATTTCATTTCGAAATACAAATTGATCAGAAAGCTCTGAAATTACCCTTTTCAAAAAAAAATAAAATCTCAAAATTTTCGAATTTTTCAAAGGTTTTTTAATCCATCATCATCGTAGCCATCCTTCAATGGAATTTCACATTTGATGGTTTGACAGATAGGGAACAAATTATATTTGATCGAATCGAGAATATTTCATTCCAAATGTCAACCGATTTCCCTGAAAATGCATTTTCCGGACCAGAAAATAAAATGGAAAAATTTTCGAATTTTTCAAAGGTTTTTTATACCATCGTCATCGTAGCCATCCTTCAATGGAATTTGACATTTGATGGTTTGACAGATAGGGGACAAATTATATTTGATCGCATCGAGAATATTTCATTCCAAATGTCAACCGATTTCCCTGAAAATGCATTTTTCCGGAGCAGAAAATAAAATTAAAAAAATTTAGAATTTTTCAGAGGATTTTTAATTCATCGCCATCTTAGCCATCCTTCAATGAAATTTGACAGTTTATTAGTTGATAGTCTACATAAACCACAATTGGTTTCGGAATTACTGGACTTGTTTTAAAAAGAAGAATCAATCCATCTGAATTCAACCAAAAGCGTTAACAAATATGAAATTGATTGTTCACTGGACATTAACTATGTCCCGTGTAAGCCAAGTCCAAAAATGTACCTTCGAACTCGCCCGAACATATTTCAAAACATAAAACGAACGTTGGTTCCATGTGAATATAAATTTTCATCAATTGGTGAGTGTAGCAGTGGTAATAAAACCAAGTTTATTGTTAGGCACATAAAGTATTATGTTGTTACCTCTTCTGTTTCGTTAAAGTTTGTTAATTCCATGATGGCCACTGATTATTGTTTGTGGAAGATAAGAAATTTATTTTGACATCGAATGTCATTAAATTTGTCACGATTACCAACATTAAAATTACAAAAGAAAAGTAAATATAAAAGTGACTATTATGGTTTTATTCATAATTCATTACTGCGCTGCTTATAATTTTCACCAAAACACGGCTATTATAATAATAAACAACATACTTAACAGATGTCACCAAAACAACATGGCCGCCACAGGCCGCCAAAATCTACCCGCGTAATTGAAAACCCCTTTAGGATCTAAAGTAATTTAGAGATATATGTTCATGCGGCTACTCATTTTGTCGTTAAAAAGTCATGACTATAATGTTCAGTTAACTCTTGCCAATTTTGTTCTCGAGAGCCGTTTGAAAGCAGTATTTTTACTCTCAAATCGTAGCGTACCTCTTGTAAGTTGTAAAAGACCTCTTGTATGAATATTACAGTGAAATGTATTTTTTTTTTAAATATTAACAAACCTATACTCTATAGCCAAGTAAATTATTCATAACCAATTATCGATGATCCAGCATTTAATTTTCTGATGGCGACGTAAAATCATATAAATAAACATTGCAAAAGTTCACAAATTCAATGCTCAAAGTATTTCTTATACATTGACGATTATATCTTTTTGATGTCACCCCTAATCTACATACATTCTTACCCACTTAACATGTACACGTATTCATTGTACATTATTTGTTTATATGTATGTAGATTTGCACTCGGAAAATGTCGATTTATTTATAGGTCATCGATTAGTGCATACTTGTTCTTTGAGAGGGTATTCATTTTTATTGGTTCTGAATCGACTATTAAACCTGAGATTATAAAGTGATAAATTGTCGGGCTATTAAAAATATAAGTAAAAAGAAAAAAAAATCAAGAAACAAAAATCAATGGGGAAGAATGTTCTATTGAGGGGGATTGAGAATTTATGTGTTGTAACGTCACTGGCCTGGCCATAACCAATAGACAGAGGGTGTTTGCATTATTTGCATTATACATTTATTGGTTTTATTTTTGTTTTATGGGGTTATAAGACCTTTTATTATGAATGATAAATTATTGCATTTTGCAGTTTGTGTGTCAACCTTAAGTCAAAAGAACGATATTTGGAACTATTGATCAGATCTATGCTTTGAAAGAATTTCCTTACGTCGCTAGCATCGACAAATTTTGATATCTTAATTTGAAGCTAATTAGGTGTGACCTTCAAATTAAATAAACGCGGAGATTCGCATAGTTTTTTGTTGTTGTAAATGTTTCCGCTGAAATAAGTCAAAGTTTTCAAAAAAAAAAAATTAATTGTATAGCTATCGTCATGCTAACCGGTATACCAAGCTATAATTTGTCAGTTTTACTTTTCAGAAAATCGACTTTTGACCAGATTTTTGATCAAAATACTCCTATGTGCGACTGCCATCAGCACCGTACGCAGTGCGACACGCATCACCATCGGCACCCTTCAGAACAAGCTTGCAGCTGATTACAGTTTTTAGCAACTGCTTTTATGAGTTATGGACTAGAGTTAGATTCGTATACCATTATTATCCTCTTACTTTCGAGTAAGCTGCGGGCCACTTGTTTTTCCCTTGGGTTAGCCAGGGACTGGAATTAGATTCCTACCGTTGTTACTCCCCTCTTACTTTCGAGTTAGCTACGGGCCCCATTTATAGATCAATAAAACTTAGTCAGGCGGCAATTAAAGCCATTGCTTCAAAGTCTAAACTGGTCGACTGTTAAAATCACCGCATCGAGTTAAAATTACTAAGTGCATCGAACACAGTTAGGTACCTTTCGATGGGTCCTAGGACATCGTGACAAATACGGAAACCAAATGTGGATTGAATTGGCCAAATTAGGATCTTGCCTTGATCCGTGCCATGCCACTACAACAAGAAAAGAATAGAATTCACCAATGCTTCCTCGAAGCCGCAAAACGATAGATGGTTAGCAATTGATACCTACTGGTCAGGTCTCGAGGAATCTATGGCTAAACCTCTCTAAGAAAAAAAATAGATTTTCCATTAGGTTAGCCAGGTCCTGCAATCAGATTCCTATCGTTACTCCACTTGTTTTTCTCTTAGGTTAGCCAGGGGCTGGAATTAGATTCCTACCGTTATCCCCGGTTGACTTCTTCTAAGTGGTTTTCTTGGGCTAAGTTTACTCCTGTAGCTCACACTAAAGCAGCTTTGTATTAAGTATATAAAATTCGTTGTTATTTAGAATAAGTTTTTAATGCAATAAATATTTTGTTGAAATACAAATCTGTACATAAATCTGGTTATAGTTCTTTCCTCCTTAACACAAGTCTTACTTGTTTTCTTTGGATTTACCCTGGACTACGACGAGCTAACTCCACCTCCCCCCCCCCCCCCCCCTACAGAGCTTCTTTTCAGCATTCATCCAGTTGTTATCAATAATAAGACAAAGGTCCAGTTTTTCAGTGCATGAGTAAGCTCAGAGTTAGTTAATCCTGCAAATACTTTAACCACGAGTTAACTCAAAAGTAATTTTTCAGTGGGGTATTAAATTTAACTCCCAGTTTATCAAAAATCTATCGAAATCGAAGTACGATAATAGCCGGTTTTTATTATCGCTGATGATCAATATGGATCATCTCATGAAAATAAAACAATACGGATCTTAGTGACAACTGTGGTGTATACCTATCTCTTTTTTCCTTACGTTTATTTTTCATTTATTCGTTGCCTTTTTTCTTTACACTACAATTCACACTACCTTACCGTGAGATGCCATCTACCCGCAAGACTGAAAACTAAATTTTTTGTTCATGAAAAGTCTTCCCGATAGAGAGCAAAATCTCGTGTTGTTGTTGTAATTCATGTACTTTGATGATCTAGGTATATGGATCATCTCTGATAATAAAGAACGGCTAATATAGAAATCAATGGGTACGTCCAGAAGACGTAGGGACTTGAAGGCAATGCAAGTTTCTCGTCTCTGATTGGCCAGCTGTCCAAAAATTGGCTTCCAATTAAGACAACTTTTATTGGAAAGTGACTGGAAAGCTAGTCAGGCAATATCGGCCTTCATTTCAAGGCAAGTGAATTTTTGTCAAAATATCAGCTGATTATATTTTGTCACTTAACAGCGAGCTGAACTTCATTGTTTTGTGACTTGTTTTTTGATGTGTTAACATCTATGCTGGCGGTAGAGTGAAAAAAACGTGAATGTTCGTGTGCAACGTTACGTCGTGCAACGTTACGGTGTGCATACTAGGATAAGTGCGTTCAGTGAAAAAAATCTTAAGATACCCTTCAAGCAAATACAAGTCCGTTTTGGATCCGCGCACGTGTATGTTTACACATATTAGCCGTGAGTCCCGGCACTCACACAATTTTTTTTTCTTAAGTTTGTTTAAATGTGTTCGGTGAAGGCAGTTCTTTATCAAAATTTTGGAAGTATTGAAAAATTATAATTTACAACACGTGAGGTGTTTCTCAGATAAAAATATTATTATAAGTATTTTTTGAACTATCAACGGAATGTAAAGGTTGGAAGTTAAGTTCCATTTTTGACATTAGTGACATCTCAAAACAAAACTAGTTTACTCTGTAAAATTAGCTTTCAATGAATGGAGTTGACTACATATGAAATCCCTTGTGTCTGCTGAATGTACCCAATGTTTCGATATGGAATTCGAGAAAATCACACTTTCCATAGCGTCGCGTACCTCGATTTGAATAGATATTTGACAAGTATCCTTTAGAAATTTTACTCCTACTCAGCTAATCTAAAGTTAACTCACCGAATTTGTTGAGTTAATTCGGTATTTAAATTAACTGAAAAACATTTTTCAGGAGTTAATTCGGGTTTAACCCTGAAACTTGGATAATTTCGCACTTAGAAGCTGAATGAATTATTTCATAGCTATTTTCTTAAAATCGATAAAACTGACTTATTATTTATCTTAATATTTCCGTCAATATTCGCGGAACATTTTTTTACGAATTGAATTTTTTTAAATATTTTTACAAAAGTGAACCTAAGGTGAATGCCGGAAGAATAAAAAAAAAGAAAAGAATAACAGTTAAATTAGAAAAAGTGGTTCCCCTTCCCGAGAGGGTTGATTTATTTATTTTATTTTTGTTTTGTTCTTTTAAAAGTTAATTCCTTCAATTTTAATTTTTGTCGCCGAACGAACTTTAGGAGAATCCAAAGCAAACTTCACCCTTTCACCACAATGCAGCGGCTTTTTATAGGGTTTTCTCAAAATTCCAAAAAATTTCCAGTGTCCACTGTCATGCAGAGATGACAGCTCATGTCGAGATGACAATTTTATCATTTTAACACTTTTATTTTTATTCTTTAATTTTTAATTATTCCCCGAACAAAACGGACGCGACAATAGTAATTACAAAGAAAACAAAATCAAAACAAAAATAATTATAGTCAGCTGTAGGGATTGACAATTGACTGTAGGTATGGTAGATCAATGGCTGTAGGTATGGTAGGATATCGGGTGCGTTCAGTGATACAAATCTGAACTTAAATTCTACGCTTACATTATACTGCTTTTAAACGATGCAATTTCTTCTTGCAAGTTTTAGGCACGTAGGCGAGGGACGTAAGTGGCTGGGATATACAAAATAGCTGAGGTTGAACAAATTGCAGAGCTATCGGCTACCTTTGTACTTGCACAAAGTTAACATTCATTAAAAATCACAGCCTCCAATTCCATAGGCGATTGATGGTGTCAATCGATTGAAACTGCGATTTTAGTGATTTGCACTGACAACAACTGCAACTAAATATTCTAAAAACTCAAGATATATAATTCGCCGGCTATCTCATAGTGACATTCATTTGAAGTTCGTTCAGTATAAAATTAAGATTGAACTTTTTGTAAGTTTTACTCGATGGAAAGATGAAGTTTCATAAGGGTGGCAAGTTCGTTGACAGTTCTAACTGGATATTTTAATTTGGCCCCTGTCAGTCAAACCATTAAGTTCCTTTGGAATTTGGGTACGGTGTCATTTAATTGAAACCACGATTTTAGTGCTCTCGATGACAGTTGTTGTTTGTCGATGCTCAGAGAGTGATTACCATAAACAATAAATAACCATGTGTAATGTGAAGTCATCTTAAAGTTGAGAGTGAACTACGAAGCAGGACCTTTCAGTACTGAACCTTCACGGATCGTTGGACACTTCACCACCAGCCTTTTAGTGCTTGGAAATTTCGTTACAGCGGTTTCCCCACTGGGTATTTCGCTGCCGTTCTTTCAACACTAAGCTTTTTAAGCACTGCCTACATATAGGTAATGTAGTGTTAATTATTCAATATGTTTCTTTTGATGACGTTCAGTAACAAAAATCAGGCACTTGGACAAACGTTGATGTTTACACATATTTAACCGTGAGTCCCGGCACTCACATATTTTTTTTTTAAACAGCGGAGCTTTATAAAAACAACAAACAAATAGAATAAAAAATCCCTTGATTTATTTCCAAAAAATCCTCAAAAATCGTAAATCTTTCTGTTCGTTTTTTTTTTGTGTTTTTTTTCCTTTGTTCTTTTGATTTATCCGATTAACACTAAATGTCAAAATTCCCGATCGAAATGCTTTATAATAAAAAGAATTTTATTCCATTTAAAAACGAACGAGCAGAGCATATCGTGTGGTCATCCCTTCATAAAATCAAACTGAAATTTATTGACAATTCTGATATAATTGAGTTTTGTACTGGACTGAACTGGACTGGTAATGCGGTATTGCCGGGATTGACGTAATACTTATAATATAGAATATGAATATGTTTTGATCCTATATACGTTTACGGTAGCATTTTCGATTTTGCACGTGCAAGTGCAATTATTCGATTTCAGATTTCAGTTGTGTGTAGAAAGTTAATTGAATTGGTGGTTAGTGCGGTAAAGTTGGTATTACTGGAAGGGTTTATTTCGGAAATAAAGGTCAATTTATAGTGCCTAGTATACTAGTAAATTAAGATGGGAAAATTGTGTAAGTTCATGGTTTCACTAAAGATAAACAAATTATAATGTATTATAATCAAATCGAGTATTTAGTCGAGGCAATAAAGGTTTTCACATCGAAATTTTAAATTTTTGATATTTTTTTTTGCAAACTGTTTGTCTCACCTTTCATTTTCGGATTCTGCTGAAAATTGTAATTACTCACCGCATTCCTGCCGATAATACACACAGGTATGGTTCAGAGCTGAGAGTCAGCATGGCCTTGTTTCTACATGAGCGCCACTATAGCTTAATTTTTTACCAAAGCTTTTTGGTGGGCAGAGTCACTTTTAGAGCCGTGAGTTGGTGCGAAGTGTGATTAGATAGAATGGTATTTCTGCCAATCCATGAAAACGTCACATTCAAGACAATTTTACCAATATGCAATCGTCAACAGATTATTTTTGCAAGTATATTTGACGAACGTATTTGACGTAACGAGATTGTCATCTCGATTTTTTTTAATGATGGACTGCTACAATGCAGATGATATTTTCGAAAATATTGGTTGATCAAACTGCATTATCGATATACATTGCGTAATCAATTCAAATTACTTTTTGTGTTTTCGAAAAGACTTTTCCAATTTGGGTTTCAGAACATTTTTCACTCAGGGTATGTTTTCAAAAACAGCCACCTCTATCATATTCCTGATAACAGATCCCTATACACAGCTACTGCCTGTATTTTAGTTCTATTTGTTCAGTACGGGGCATTTAGATTTTGCTTTGAAATACAGTACCTTGCCATATTATTAGGCATTAGCGAAAAAAATACAAGTTTTTTATTTAATTTGTTTAATATTTATTAATTTTTTGAAAATAGTTTAAATTTTTTGGTGTCATTTATCTATGCTAATTATGCAGATTTAGCTGAAACACAAAAAAATAAAAAGCAATGTAAGTTTTTATTAAAAAGAACATAAAGAATGGGAAACCACCTTTTTCTAATATTGTGTATTTTGGCCTTTTGCTGCAATAAGCGCCTTTATTCTTCGCGGCATACTGTTTATACAAGATTGAATTGTATTTTTTATCTTGCCATTATCCTGCCACTCAGAATAAAGCTTTTTCATTAGCTCACTTTTCGTTGTTAAAGCGATTTCCGCAACTTTTCGCTTAAGAAGCTCCCAAACGTTCTCTATGGGACTCATATCCGGAGAATTCCCAGGCCAGTCCAAAACTTTAATTTTGTTTTTATGGAGAAATTCCGTGACACTCTTAGCTTTATGGCAGGGAGCACCGTCGTGCATGAATATGGGATCTTCGCGCCTCGAAAACCACTTCCGGATTTGTGGCATCAACACGGTTTCAAGCACTTTCGTGTATTGGTCCTGCCTCATTGTGTTTTCCACAGCATAAAGAGGGCCTACTCCCAGAGATAACAGACCAAAACCATTATGGATGGAGGGTGCTTGATTGTTGGAATAATGCACTCTGGTTTGTTCTGTTCGCCTGGTCTTCTACGAACAAATTTTGTCTTTTCAGTCAAAACTTGGAAAACCGATTAATCCGAGAAGCAAACCTGATCAAAATGCATTTTGAATGATTTCTTTTGGTTTTATTATTTAAGGTTAATAACAATACCTTATTCCAATCTTCTTTAGTGAAATGTTTATACTTATGGGTCCACTCCAGCCGCTTTTTAATCATTGCAGGTGTCAGTCTTGGCTTTCTAGCAGGTTTCCTTGCGATCAACTCCATTTCTGCCAAGCGCCGCTGAATAGTGCGTTGCGATATGTTAACTCCTCCATCTTTAATTATTTTCGTGAGCAAACGTACTGGAAATTTTCTATTTTTAAGGCAAACATCCATGATTTTGCGATCTGTTCTATGATTTGTGTGTCGTGGTCGACCACAGTTTCCTTTTCTTCGGGGACTTAAAGTCATCCCAAGTTCAATTTTTTTTTTCAAATTTCCAACGGAACTTCTTGAAACTCCAACTGTCTCCGCAATTTCATATTGGGATAATTAACTAGCCTTTAAAAGTCCCTTTACTTGGCCCACTTTCTTTGGAGAGAGGTCAGACGCTTTTCCCATCTTAAGACAATATTTTTTTTTTTTAATTTAATTTAAACAAATATAAAGTAAAATAGATTTAACACTCACACTTACCATAAATTTTTATAAATTGTAGCTATAAAACAACTTAAAAAGGTAAAACACTATATTACATTTTACCACAAACATCCGCATAAACTGACCTTCACGAGAGAAATGTGGCGTGTAGGCATTTGGTGTAGGCTTTACAGCATGAAACTAATTTTACAGTTATTGCAACAGTTAAAACAATTTACATGAGTAATAATTTCGAACATAAATTAAACATAAATATAAGAAGATGTGAAGTTACTATTCCGTTCAATGCATTTTTTTCGCTTGGGCCTAATAATATAACAAAGTACTGTAATTCCGAGACGCATTTTGACTTCGATATTCAAAAGGGTATCATTACACGAGTCGAAAACCGCATTTTTCACAATTGCACCTAGTATCATTTGGCCGCCATTTTGTTTTTAACGGTGATTTTGATTTTCGCACGTAACTTATTGCGTATTTTTGGTCCTAGGAAAAACAATTGTACAACAAACTTGTAGAAAATTTAATTTCCTATACAAAATATGTTAAGTAACTTTTTTCAAAATTAACTCAAGTCAAAAAGATACAGTGCATTTTCTTGAAAAAAGTAAGGAAGGATTTTATTATATTCGTCATATCTTTTTTTTTGTCAGTAGAAAAAAAAAACTATCGTAATAAAAGTTGTAAAATAAACTTCAATTATCTATAGTTTTTGTCTGACCAGTTTTCTAATACGAGCTACGGTTCTCGCTCTGCAGCGCATATAAGTTGGAGAAATCCATATTATAATGAAATAACACGAAGACGAATTTTTCGAAATATCGAAATGGTATCACCACATCATATTAAATAAAGTAGTATTTTGTTAACGATTTGTTTCTTACTTGCGACTGATAATAATATGGCAAAAAACTAGAGACTTGGTATCCAGTGGAACCCTGTTCGAAAACCTAAGCCATTCGAACTACGTGCTGCGAAATCTGTACGTTCGAAATGCTACCCCAACTTTTGTTAACTGTTCTACCTGATGCAGCACATCCTAAAGATTCATCTGCCACAAACGATTTCCAACAATAATTTGTGGCATAGGATTAGAAAAAATAAATTGGTTGATAATATCAAACAAAAAAATGGGGTTAGATCGGCCATCAACTGAGAAAACCAGATGATAGCATAGCAAAGTCTTGCGTTCTTCGTGAGTTGGTAGGTCGGGAACAAAATGGATTTCGATTAAGGCCAATTTGGGCTAACCCTATGTAAAGAAGGATATGTCTCCATCTTTATTGAGTTAGGCTGAAAACACACGCCGGCCGGATGAGACAAAGCTTTTTTATTTCATCATAAGACAAGAAAACGTGTTTTGTTTCAACACACCACACACTACAAACAAAATCTTTTTACTATTCTGATCCGTTGGGTGTGTGGTGATATAACAAAACAAAATTTTCAATTTCCAAATAATCAAAACGCCCGCCGTGCTAGCGGCAAACAAACGACACAAAATGTTGTTACTGAAAAAACAAAGTTCCAGCCATCGACATTCGACAATGCAACATTTTTTACTGTTTCGCCTTTGTTGTTTCGTTTTGTCATTTAATCGACAACGACATTTTTTGTTTCGTCTGGTTGTTGTGATTTGATTCATAAGAATCAATGGATTCTTGTTTCATAAGACAGAAAAACACGTAGGTATTGGATGATTTGGTTTGTTTTCAGTCTTAGGTTTATTAAATCTCCATCAAAAAGTCGCAATTTTCAAGGGTTTGGGAGGTTCGTTAAGTTTTGTTGACATCTACTACCAGTTCGTTCGTGTGTTTTTTGGCGATAGTATAATCATATCGGAAAGTAGTCTACGCAATGGTCGGTCTGATTAGTTTTTTTATACAAGAACATCTGTGTATTCTGCCTGAGGCCCTTCCCTTTCCTCATCAAGGGGTGAATAAGGTTAAAAGGGAAATTGGCTACTACCAGGTACTTTACGTGTCTTCTGGTTGACAGTAGGTAGGTTTATCTTGACGTTTCTTGAGGTTTTGGCTGAACGCACCATTGTCTTCTTGAGCATAGACTGCTTTTACATAACAGCGATTTTTAATCTTCGTTTCTCCTTTGGTTTCCTTCTAATTGCAAATACCTTTTACACGACAGCGATTTTTAATGAAAAGTTTACTTTGTGCAAGTGAAGAGGTATCTTCTCACTGCACTCTTTACTCCACTTGATTAACCGAAGTTATCTGAGTGGACGACGAATGAAAATAAAACACATTCGAACAATTAGGAAAGACACAAAGAAGAATGAGCGATAACTCTGCAATTTGTTCAACCTCAGCAATTTCGTCTACCCCGGCCACCACATACGTCCCTCGCCGACGTGCTTAAAAATCGCAAGAAGAAATTGCATGGTTTAAAAGCAGTCATACAAGTTCAGATTTGGCAGGGTTGATTTTGATGCCCCATCGCTAGTCGAACGCATAATAGTCGTGCTATTTGGGCTTCGAATGTTTTGTCGACTGATATTGGTGATGAAAATTTGGCTTGCAAAGGGGAATCGTCATCAAACCGGAGGTTCTGGGCATTTTCAGGTTGATTCTGGTCATATATGCAGATGTTAAATGGGTATGGTCCTAGTTTGGATCCTTGTGGTAACTCCTGATTATCCTCGTTTTTCGTTTTCAGTTTTCCAGTTGGACGAGGAAAGGTCTGTTGTGAAGAATGAGAAAACTCAGTTGTTGAAGTTTGTGAATAATCTCTTGGATCCATATATCTGTTGAATGCTTCTTCGATGTCGGAAAAGCACCCAACCGTGACTTAACATAAACAGTAAATTAAGACTGAAGGCAACATCGTTCTGGAATTTTAGTACTGGATGCAATATAGAGTGAGTTTTCAGAAATCATATCTGCGCATATCTGGAACTATGCGATGTCGTTCCAGAGTTGTTTCTACGACCTAAGAATTACTTCTTCCAAAGTTTTGCTTTAGTGTTATGGTTCTTTAGTATACCCACAAGTTTGGCACTTTCCAATTTATCATTATTCGAGTAGAAGCAGTTATTGACGAAGTTGTTGAAAACAATTGCCAGGAAGAGTATCACTGACTGGAGTAGTGTTTTCAGGACAAAACAAGGAGTTATTGACCGGAGGAAAATAGAAGTCAATTGTCATTACGGGCAGCTCAGTCGCTGAAATTACAATTCTAGTCAAAGCTTAGGTTTTGAGGAGCTATGTATGAACGGAGATAGATGGATGGATCTATTTGCTAACTTATAATCCAGGTGAACATTTCTAAAAACCGCTTCTGGAGCACAAGAAAGGGAGAAGAAACCAGTGTAAACAAATTTTTTTTTAATGAAAATCTTTGGTCTTAAGTTTAAAACCTATCTATTTTAAGTTTAAAACATCTTCTTCGGGGAAGTCACCTCTCGTCTCTCATCGTCCCACAATATAGGTAGGTATCACCTATCCCTACCATATAGGTATACAATCTAATTAAGAGACAAAAAGTTTCCATTTAAAGGACATTCACCTTGATAAAAGTGTTTTCTTAGAACTGCATTTTGCAAATACCATTGTCTTCAACAACACCATCAGTCAAGATGACGACGACGTTAATTATTTGCTCCTTTTCCATTTCTCATTGTTCTATTTTGTCATATTACTCATCCTGATGATGTTTATCTCCAAGGCAACTTTTTGTACTTTTGTTTTTCTTATAGAGATACATAATGTATAGGTATATGTTTTTCATATTTTCGGATTCTTGTTTGTCTTTTTAATTTGACAGTGTCTACATCTACATACTTGTGTACATAGGTATGTATGAATTTTTATATACCTTTACAAAGTGATTGAGAAAGATTTATGTCATTTGACTTGTTTTTAGAAAAGATCCAACCTCGCTATGATATATTGGACGAATCATATATCATAATCCAATCCCGCAGTTATAATATATCTATACCTTTACGCACTCCAAGTCGATGCTCTGAATGATTCCGAGCAAGAAAAAAATATAATACAGAAACAGATCTAAGTATGTCAAAAGTGTCTAGTTCTACACACATCTCAAGCAGCAGCAGACAACATACATACATGATAGTCCTCTTGAGTGTATGTATAGTATAAAAATCTATGTTTTTCATTGCGTTGATAAAAGGCGACACAAAAACAGGAACTCACCTCATTCCATGTAATAGACAAACAGGATGGCCGCAATGTGTGCGAATTTCATTTCACCAATTTGCTCAAATGCACTAGAAGTTATATGTATAGTCGAGCAGACAGACAGGCACACAAGAGATATAAACTTTTGTTATAGACAAGACACAGGCACTAAGCAGGTAGGTAAGGTAGTGTAGTGTAGATTTCCTCTTTAATAAAACGCATTGAGTTCCCTCTTTGCCTTTTACTCCAACCATAACCAACCTATGAGCTATGACATATGGGTGGCACACTCAGAGTACTTGAAACTGGCTGGTGAATGGATGATGGTCTTACTTATTGAGTACGGTTTTTGAATATAACCAGTGTGGCCAGCAACTATGGAACGATTTGATTTTAACTTTTACTTGCTCTCTATACGTCAAGAAGAAGTCGGTAAGTTAGAGGTGGTGATGGCACCCTCTCGTCATCTTTGCATTCAAAAAAAATTGTTCGTTTGTTTTATAAATTTGTATTTTTGCAACATACTGGCAGAGATTGAGATTTTGAGAAAATTTATTTCGATGACTTTAAAAAAAAATCCCTCCCGAGTCCTGACTAAACGGGTGGAAGTAGACCTCCCTTTCTATACAAGTTTTTCTTGTCTGGACCTAATCCTAATAACATTAGACAAAAAACACGCCAAAATTCGAACGAATTCGGATAAATTTGAATTTTGACCGAGAGTTTTGTTTGGAGGTCTTAGGGCTAGTTTCACAATCGACACTTACCGGAATAAATGGCATTTAAGATTCCTATATTAGGACTTTAACCTTAAGCTAAGTTTCATAGCCAGCGTAAGTGGCATAAATCTTGCACATTGCCCACTTAAGTGCCACTGTTCTGAGTGTGAAACTGGGCCTTAGACTTCAGTTTCATAGTCAAAGTAAGTTGCACTTAAGTGGTAAATGTAGAAGAATAAGGGCTGATTTCACGGTGCAAACTTGCTTGGATAAGTGACACTGAAGTCTTCCATATTGGCCACTAAAGTGCCACTTGCTTAAACTGTAACACTACATAGGTTTATAAAGTGCCAATGTAAGAGGCCTTAGGTGTCAGTTGTTCTATAAAACTAGCTATTAGGCTCATCCTAAAAATAACCCTAAGTATAAATCAGAGCTTTGTTTTGATTTTGTGGGATGAAAGGGAAAAAAATCAGTTTTTTGTGAATATCTCAAAATCTATTACTTTTTTTTTTGAAATATTTAAAGATCATGGGTTAGTTGTAGACTATTTGATTCTAAATAAAAAAGATTATAACTCTTTTTTCCTCAAGACTAGCAGATTTTGAAGGGGTAGTTAAAACTTTAGTAACATAATAAGCCTATTTTTTTTTAAACTGACTGTGGAAAAAAAGTAAGCAAACATACCTACCATTTTCACATTTGTTATTGTCAAAGTGACGTATAGAGTCATTATAAAAAATAACGTGAACGTTCGGGTGCAACGTTACGTCGTGCAACGTTACGGTGTGCAACGTTACGATCTGCATACTAGGATGGGTTCGTTCAGTGAAAAAAAATCTTAAGATCCCCTTCAAGCAAAAACAAGTCCGTTTTGGATCCGCGCACGTTGATGTTTACACATATTAACCGTGAGTCCCGGCACTCACACAATTTTTTTTTATTTGGGTCCCTATGCAATGTTATATTTATAAACTTTTTAAAAGCTTCTGATACAACAAGAATTAATGTAAATCGGTTGAGCGAATAATAAAGGAATACATCGAATATAAGCTTGATTTAAATTTGTTTCCTTTGAAATAATAGATCGCACCAATATTATAGCACCCTACACAGATCTTATCAATATTCTTGGAGCCATTTGGAAGAAAAATAAGATTTTCCTTAACGGTTTTTTAACATTTATATGGTAGATACCTACCGTTATTTTTGGTTGCAAGAACAATATTTTTTTAGCTGTGATACACATCAGGACAGGGTGTCACATAATCAATGGTCCAAACTGAAACTGGTGATAGGCCAGGTCATGACTTCTCAAAACCTATCAACTTGTCCATATCGGATCATAACATCTTGGGATTAAAGACTGTTTTTTTTTAATTTTCGGCTTTTGCCCACCCCGTCCATAATTGATTTAAACTTTGGTATACATTGTGTTTTTGGACATAACCCCAATAAATATTTTTTAAATTTTTTTAGGACAGAAAACAACGGTACCTGAACCTGCCATACAAAATTTGTTGGCCAAAAGGGAAAATTATAATATTTTTCTCGAAATCGGATCTACAGATTAAAAAAAAATTTAATAGGAACGCTACATTTAGGAAAAAATCTTTCCGAAAAATACGTGTATATTGATGACACGTCCCATTGAACCATTTTTTTCGCGTATTTAAACTGAATTTAATGAAATTTTTCTTATTGAGATTGACTGATATTTTTTTTAACTATATTCCTAACCACAATATTAAAAAAAAATCCCTTTGAAAGTCAAGTTTTGAAAAAGGACTGGATCGATTTGTATAAAATTTGTCAAAAACACGTTTTTGACATTAACTAGAAGATTTCAAACAAAAAATATTCATATAACCAAAAATTACGGCACCTATTATACAAATGTTTAAAAAAACAATGTTGAGGAAAATCTTTTTTTGCTCGAAAACGTTTGCTATGATTTTGATAAACAATTTTTTTGTTTTTCTATACATATTTCAAAAACGTGTAGATGATTTTTTTTTTTATTTAATTTTTAAGTTAGCATTTATATAAACGTGTATTTTGCATTGGAAATTTCAATGTGATAACGTTTCCCGAAGAAATTCCAGCATTTTAATGTTATGTGTGAGTCATGCTTATAATGCCTGTTGCATAAGTTTATAAAAAATGTTTTCGCGTTTAGAGGCATTATAAGGAGTATAAAACTTTATACACTTTATACAAAATTTAAGTAACATTGCAATCAAAGTAATTTACAATAATTAAAAAAGAAACACAAGATAAAATACAATTTGAAATTCGTTAAGAAGACAACCATTTTTTTTTAAGACAATCTTAAGACAAATTAAAATCAATGATATTATAAAAACAATTGAAATGTTTACACATTACATTAACAGGTTAATTGAAACCATAATTATATGTAGCAAACAATGTATACAAAAATCAGGACCGCGGGTTGATCTCAGGATGTGGGCAGAATTAATTGATCCAGATAAAAGTTGAATGAGGTAAAGGCAATTATTAACTTCTCTTCTTTTCTTAAGCGTTGATAGACTTAGTAAGTTCAAACGATGTTCATAAGGTGGAAGATGTTCATTTGGGTTCCATGGCAGATGACGAAGGACGAATAATAAAAACTGTTTTTGTACACTTTCCAATTTATTTATGTAAACAGTATATGCAGGACACCATACACAGCTACAATATTCCAGGATAGGACGGACTATAGTGCATAATAGAGGATTTTTGAAATATGAGGATCATTAAATTCTTTAGAAAACCGCTTAATTAGTCCAAGGCGGCTTCTAGCCTTGCTTATTATAACGTCGATGTGGGAGTTAAATGACAGTTTGACGTCAAACAAAACTCCTAAGTCATTGAACGAATCTACACGATCAACTAGGCTTTCGTCAATGAAGTATGTCATCACTTTGCATTTATTTTAATTGAGATCCATTCCATTTGAAATGCACCATTCGGATTCTCTGTCAATATCAGTTTGTAGAAATAAGTATCCACAGTACACGACTCTACCATAAAAAAGCTTAAAATCATCGGCAAAGATTAATAGATCTGAATAAAGAATTTCTATGCCAATGTCATTAATAAAAAGTAAAAATAAAAGCGGTTCAATATGACTACTTTCAGGAACTCCAGACAGCACATAAATAATTTTGGATAGGCAGTTTTTAAAGTTGACAAACTGCGTTCGGTTATCTAGATATGATTTAATCCAAGTTAGAATCCACTCTGGAAACCCATATTTTTCAAGTTTTGGCAAAAGAATAGAGTGGCTAATTCTATCAAATGCCTTACTTAGATCAGCGTAAAATACATCCGTTTGAAGTCCATTTTACATATTCACATTCAATTGGTTTGTAAATTCCAGAAGATTCCTTGGAGTTTTTTAAAGAACTCTGTGGAGGAAAAGAGAGTCAATTTCCACCGAAGGATGACTACGTTGTCCATGGATTCAAAATACATTGGGGGACCAGGGTTAGAAGTAACAGGGGTAAGAAGTAACACCTAAAAAAACAGTGTTCCCTTTAAAATTAAGAATCCCGTGAAAGAGAAAAATTTTAATCTTTTCCATAGCTACCGGCATATCTAATTCAGTTGTTAATTGGACATCAATGAAAGAAGTTGTGCCGGTAGTGCCAAAAATTGTCATGTCTGTAACTTTTTATTTTTTATTTTTGGTCTTCCTTTTTACTCGGAAGAGATACAGTTCTGGTTGCTTTTTTTAAACATGCATTTGTGTTTTGGTTAAATAAATATATATGTGTTCATTTAATATTTGTGTCAATATCCTTCTCTTTTAAACTGTGTTTGTTGTCTCAAATTTCATGGTGGGGTTAGTTGTACATTTTTTTCGGGGTGAATTCTAACATGTAAAAACTAAACCCGATATTTTTTTTTAAAAAACTAAGAGTTTTTTTTAAGCTAAGAGTTATATTTTTACTTTATCTGTTAATAAAACGATGGTTAAATTCTTAAAAAATAGATTTCTTATGTTTGGAAATACTTGTTACAACTTAGCCCGAACTATGTTACAACTAGCCCCACATACGGGGTTGGTTGAAACAACACGCTTTGTTTTTTTTTTGAATGCTATATATTGAAATTTAGGAGGTAGACTTTGTTCAACTTTTGTGGTGGATTATGTAACTGAAACATGAATTTACAATTTAAAAAAGGTTTGGCCGATTAATCTTAAACATATAAGAAAGAGCATCGGTCTTAGCAAAAAGTGTTACTTTTAGCCCCGCTCTCCCCTACCTGAAAAACCAAAACTTGACATTTTATTTTTCGCCCGAAAAAAAATAGAGCTTTAAGGTGACATGTTGGGAAGAGAATACTCCATAAACGTCACAATAAAGTTCCTCCTCTATCTGTCAGTCCATAAACTGTCAAATTCCATAGACATTCTATATAAAATGTCGTTGGAAGACGGATTAAAAAAAAAAACTCTTGAAAATCTCCAAGGTTTGTGATTTTATTAATTCCTTCAAACAGAAGCGATTTTAGGTCTTTTGAGTCACATTTGGAGTAAAGACTTAGTTTTTCCTCTAATTATCTACAAACAAATGTCAAATTCTATAGAAGGATGGCTACGGCGTCAACGTATAATAAATCATCACTAAAAAATATAAATATCTTATTTTTCGCTGTGAAAAAAAGCAATTTTTAGCACATTTCTTCTGGTGACGAGTCGAACTGCTGTCGTCAACAATTAGTCATCCGATCTTTTTTTCGACTCTGAAATCTAACTTCGAAGTATTTTCTGTGTTATTAGAAGAACTAACGCCATAAATATTTATCATACTTACGTCAAACCATATTTGTTATAATTTTCAAATTCTGTCAAAAAGTAGGTACACCTGACAAAAAAAAATCCTTTACATCAACTGGGATTCAATTGCAGACCTCTAGCGTGATAGGCTAACGCATTAAACAGTACCTATGCCAAGCCCAAAGTGACCTCTATACAATGTTGTAATTCGTGGCGATTTGTTATTGCACAATAGTTGTTGTTGATTGATAGTGTTTTATTTATATTTAAAGTATCAACAGACTGTAGATACTTAAATGATTAAGATATATTCTTTCTAAGGTCCTACTTCCAGGATAATCTAGGATTTTCTTTACTTTCGTCGCGTCGGTCGTCGGAAAAAAATAGCTATAGTGGCTAGGCCACACTGACTATATCATTATAACCCTCTGCCCACAACCATTCTCCGCCATTGAAGACTGAATATGACATGGGATATGGAACTTTTTATATATGTATGCATCTATATACTCGTATGATGATGAAAATAATTTAAGGATTCCATTCCATGCCACAACAAAGTTGAATGGGAAATGAGGTGAAGGTTTTCGCCATATGAAACCCAGAGACGGCCAGCGAAGATAAAATTAATATTCCAAAGCGATTGAGAGAAAGGATAGGGAGTATACCTAGTTGTATAGTCGACTCTGTGCTGTAAGTGGGACCTAGAAACATGTTAAAACTGTATATTATACTTGTAGTTGCTGCTGATGCTTATGTGGTAATGTATTCAACCAAAAAAAGAAGAAGACAAAAATTATAGAAAAAGAATATAAAATATTTATGCCCACAAGTGTCACCTTCAGAGAAAAGAGCTTCCTTCATACATTTACTCGTATAAGCTATACGAGGACGTGCCTTGATGTTTTAATGATGAATCAAATGCAACCTTATATATAGGTACATATCTAGTATCTATCGGTCGCGATGGTTTTCGATATCTAGGATTCTAGTACAGTTTTCCATTTGGGGCTTATAAAGTTTACGGTTGGCTGTTTAGTGTATGAATCTTTCAAATTTATATAAAAGATTTACCTTTAAGAAAAATTTGTTTCGAATCACTGATGATGTATTTTTAAAATATATGTACCTATGTCATTTTTAACAGCAACTTAGCTATAAATAAGTCTCTGCAGATATCACTGTTTCTAATAAGACCACCAAGGAGCATTCAAAGTAATTCGTCTTAGAACTTTGTTCTGTCAAAAGAGGAATGTTTGTCTGCAGCTTGTTTTAATGGAACCCAAACGCTCATACTGGTTTGAAGATTTGTTTTAATAGATTCTCTAAGTTTAAAGTATCTTTAAATTAGCCAATTTATTTGCTTTTGTATGATTCTCCCATTGAAGGTTTGAGTCTGGGTTTCTTATAGGTATACTTTCCTTTTTTAAAGAACACTATTTCCCGGTTTAGATAATGAACCCAATTTTAAGATAAAGTATACAAATATTTATTTCGAATCATCAAGTACATTACATTTTGGGCTCGTTGAAACTTTTTGGTTTCCTTATTTCAATCGAATTGAAAATTCCGTGATGGTCAGTGCTTAGGACTGTCTTGCCGGAGAGGTCTGGGTTCGATTCCCAGCCGCTTTCACCTAAAAATAAAAGTTTTTTTTTCACGGCTACCTCATCTTGCAAGGAAGTAACACTCCCTCCAACAGTATCTCTCGTCATGAATATATGCCTCTCACCTTAGTAGTTCAGATTTGGCAGAAAATTGTAGGTCCCCCTTTGTATACTTGCTCTACTCGCTTCAAAAAAGCCAGTTGGCGAGCGAGTTGTTTAAATGTCTGTGTATTAGTTAAACAAAAATGTGAGTATATTGCAACTAGCTAAGCGAGTACTGCTTCTAATTGTCTCAGGGTTCGTTACGCACACTTTCATTTGTGTGGTTTTCTCCTTAGGCTGGTGCGTCACTATCCATACGCTAAATGCTACACATTTCCCATGTACCTCAGCCTATGTATTTTCACCTTTTTAAACAGGTTGACGTCGTTGTATAACCCGTGGAGCTCGTCGTTAAATCTTCTCCTTACCCTCTGATCCGAAGAATCTCCCGCTCAAAGGAAATATGCAGATTTGCATCTGTTCTTGAAAAGGTTCAAGGCCTTACTACTTACACGGCTTCTAAGCCCGCAGAAAAAGCGATTGGCAAGAGTGATTATTCGTTTGATCTTTGCACTTAGGTCGTTCTATGAGGTTATAGTGGAGCGCAGATAGAAAAGGTTTTTGTCTACATCGTTAGCAGAATCTATCCATGGCGACGTTTTGATATTGCTATTACGATGAGAGCACATATACTTTGTCCTGCCGTCATTTATGTAAAATCTAATTTTTGCTTCAAAATTTGTAAATTCCCCAGCGTCACATCACTTTGTTCTTCGCAAAATGTCAATATATCACCAGCAGTAGTTGAACGGATTTTTGAAAAATTTGTGCGTCTGTGTGGACTTGCGAGTTGTGTGTAACTGCTTCAATAACTACAGATACTAAAGGTATTACATGATCATCCATCCATCGTCATCCTCCACGAGCAAGGCAGATTGACAGGGCTGCTGAGATAATAAATGACACTGAATAATTCATGCTTTTTCACGCTATCATTATGCGACTTGAAAATCAACTGCATCGGCTCGAAGTTCCTGGGTTTTTTTTTTCCAAAATATGTCAAAGTGTATTGATGTATTTGTTCGACCAGCACGGTGTGATCGGTGGTTGTTTTTAGAAAAATAAAGATATTTGGTGGTGCAATAGCTCGTGGGGAGCCAGTGCCTGTAGTGACTTACAACTTTCAACCATTCATCTGTGCGTTTTCGTTATTTGCAGGAATGGAGGAGACCTACAATTTTCTGTCGAATACGAACGGCAAATGGAGAAGCACTTATATTCATGGCTTTATATACTCTTGGCCTAAATTCCCAGCAAGAGGAGGTAGTAGCCGATTTATTTTCAGGTGGACGAGGCTGGGAATTGTACCCAGAACAAGACACCGAAGTTCCATCTAACGAATATGTTTTCATCCAACCAAATTTTAAAGAAAAATTCGTGAATGCTCATTATCAAGACAGGTACTGCTGCTTGGAATAGTTTTGCCGTAGTTAAGCAGTTAAATAGTGCTATTCACACTTTTTGTTGGTTGGGTGGACATTTTGAACATCAGCGTCCAATTTGAATGTAATCTTCTGCAGAATGTTGGTTTTCTTCACCGTTTAACAGACTGGACAAGAGCCATTTTTCCATTTTCTCAGCACTGACATCTCGAAAATCTTCTATTCTGGTCTCAAATTCCTATAAGTAGATCGTTTAACTCTTTGATAGAACTTTCGAACCATTACAGCCCTTAATCGACAGCCCGATTGAAATCCCGTCAATTTTTCTTCTGAGAATTCAGTGTGCCTCCCACCATGCTCTATCAGCAGCCAGAAGCATTGACGTGTACGCCTTGTTCTTGGCTGCATGCAACAGCCGGTACTTTTCATCGACGCCGACGCAATGTCTATTAGCCTGAGATCGTTACGTGAAATGTTTTCATGATGTGCTTCTCGACTGCTAAAAGAT
The DNA here is from genome assembly GCA_932273885.2 of Leucozona laternaria. Classification (NCBI taxonomy): domain Eukaryota; kingdom Metazoa; phylum Arthropoda; class Insecta; order Diptera; family Syrphidae; genus Leucozona; species Leucozona laternaria. The sequence goes on from OW026366.1 coordinate 50,647,912, forward strand.
GCCTTCTTTCCCGAAGATCGTACTTCGGAAACTTATCATACGCCACCTCAAGAAGATCCTTGTTGTTTTTCTTCTTCGTAGAGGCGTTAACACAGAAAAGCTTTATATTTTTGAATTGAGACCTGATGCGAATCATGACCAGTCACTCATTTAAATTATTACAAAACTTCAAGACTTATTGCCTAAAGGCTGGTTCTAAAAAGATGATTCAAATATTTGATTTGTGGTTCAGCTTTTTTATTTTAACGCTCTTGGCAGATTTACTAAGGTTCGACGATATTTCAAGCATTTAATTGGCCATAATCATGTACCTGAACCTTGAAGCACCGTTTGAACCTCATTAAATCATCCACAATCGGTGAGCTGAAATTGCTGAACTGCGGACAAAATATTTGAACTATGTTTCTGTTTGTACAACTGGCCCTTAGGCAATAAGTTATCAACTTTCTTGATTTAAGCAAGCGACTGCAGTCACGATTTGCATATGGGGAAAATTCTAAAAAATATGAAGCCGATTTGTGATCTGAAGGTTTCCCCTTATAAAAACAAAACCACAACCAAAAAGCGGGTGACTCTAATCCTCGTAGAATTTTCCGGACTAGATATCACAGGACTTCACTATCCGTATGGCCTCTCCATCCCAACGAACTTTCTGGACGGATTTCAACATTTAACCAATCTAGGTTCCCAACGCACAACCCCTTACCTGGAGGGCGAAATCCAAGCCCTTGATTTATCCTTGAAGAGCAGGCCAGATATTTACAATGCCAGTAACCCACTTTGGTGAGTGGCAGCTGCCGTTCGCCCATCCGTCACCAATTCTTTTTCAGCAACCTAGCAAGTCCTGAAAATCCTTACTGACCTCAGCTGTAAGTATGTCAGACTAGCTCACGTTAGGGCTCTTTTTTAAAAACTATTGAACATAGCGTTGATTCACTCTGCTGAATTCAGCTGCAGTATATCATCCTTTTGACTCATTCAGCCCTTCAGGCAGGCTCGTCTTAGACTTCTGTGAACTTATTCAGCCAGACATTTCCAATTCCAACAGAATATTTTCATTCAACACTGGCGCTTATAAGTTTAGCAAGTCAAGTCGGGGTCGACGAGACAACTACCCGATGCTTACCACTATAGAAGCTAAAGTTTTGATAATCGAAACTAATTAAAAGTAAACCAAATAAATCATTTGATATGTCAAACAATGTAGATTACAGATAGTAACAGCTTTTATACTACATTAATCATTTATTTGGGTTCTATCCCAAGTACCGCAGAACCCCCCTCATAAGCTAAACACAACATATTCTTTTAAATAAAACGACCAGACTATAACGAAATGACTTGTTAGGGATCAACTTTCGACTACATTTGGTTTTATAATAATTTTAACAGTTCACTGGTTTTCATTTTTATATGTATGTATGTAGCAGCAAGCCTTAGAAGGAAACTCAAATCTAATTTTGTTTGTAATGTGTTGGTGGTGTGGTGGTGGAGGGGGTAACGGTAGCCATGAGAATAACAAGGATCAAGGATGAACAAAACTAAAAACAAAAAACAAAAAAATAGAAACGATCCCAGACATCACAAAACTTGGCCATTGTATGCCAGAAATTATTTCCATAGATTAGTGGAAAAGGCGGACATGGGGGCGAGAACGAATCGCTGAATAAATGAAAAGGTTGAACACAATGATGTACCTACATATACAGAACAGAGAGCCTTTCTTTAGTTGAGGGATGTGTCGCCTCGATTCTAAATTTCAACTTTTCCATTCGGTTTCGGACTGGAACTGAAAAGTTATTTAACTCCGCAGTTCCGGTTTGCATATAATCTTGTTCCTATAAGATATATTCTCTAGAAAATTCTAACAGGGGACTAGAGTCGGTGACGGCGGCGGCGGCGATGGCCAGCGGCGGCCGGCGGCAATGGGAAATCATTTAATTGCATAGGTTGCCAAGAATATTTATGAGATGACAAAGGAGCTTTGACTTGTTTTTGTGTGAGTTATTATGTGTGTTTTGACATTTTACTGATGCTGAGGAAAATGTTTGCTCTAAGCTTTGTTAAAATTTAATTATTTTTTTTGTCGGTTCTTGGATTGTTATGACAGCAATAAACTTTGGTTAGAATTTTTTTGCGAAAGTTTTTCAATAATAATTGCTCACCGTGATAAAAATTTTATGCATGATTGTGGCTAGCCAGAAATATTTAGTTGAAATTAAGTTTGAGAACCGGATATAATAAACTATGCCATTTCAAAACGAAAAGTTTAGAATCTGATTTGTTGGAATGATCCATGAGATATTCCAGAGAAATATGCTTGGATTGACGGAATAATCTGTTAATTGCAAGGAAAACCTGGGATTTTCCGAAATCATACTCCATTTTTTGGAGTAGCTTGTGATTTGCTGGAGTAATCTGTGATTTGGCTGGGTAACCTGTGATGTGCTAGTGTGTTTCGTGATTTGGTGAAATAATTCACTACGGTAGATAGTAATTCGTGGTTTGGAAGAGAAGTCTGTGATTTAACAGAGTAATCCGTAATTTGCTATAGTAAAGGGTGTTTTTTTAGATGTGTGGTTTTCAAGAAGAAATCAAACGCATATCATTCAATGTTATGGCCATTATGTTTTAAAAATGATTTTGGGCAAGTGGCAGCCGCGGCTGGCTCGAATAAATTACAGCCGAGAGCCCCAATTTTCGACAGCTTCAATTGTTGCGCGCGATGGCGAATGGTCTCACATTCGGGTCTTCTTCGATACTCTGCTCCATAGCAGCAATAGCGTCTTCGGTGCGCACTGTAAGGCGTCTCTGAGGATGCGCATTATCCACTAGAGTAAACGTGGTGCTCGAATTTATGCGATTTTGCGATTATATCGACAGAATATTGGGGTGAGTCGCGCGAACGGAACCATTATTTTGGTAAAAAATTTGCACCATTTGCAAACGTTGTTAAGGAGTAAGTCTATTAATTATGAAATGGCAAACCAAATACCAAACTAAGCATGAATCAAATGAAAGCAGTCAAAGAGACCAACTCCGAAAAAAAGTATTGCCAGGTTGAAAACCACACGTCTAAAAAAACAACCTTTAGGTATTACTTTATTTGCCCAAGAAATAATTGTTTTTTTTTTTTAGATTAATCTGTGATTAACTAAATAAACCTGTATTTTTTCACAGGAATCAATGATTTGAAATTGTGGCCTATGACTATTGGTTAGATAAAGTAATCTGTGATTTTTCAGCGAAATCTGCGATTCGCCGGAACCATTCATGTTTTCCAATGTAATTTATGTGATTTGCCAGATATATCTGCTACTTACCATCCTTACCTTGGTTTCGCCGCAGCCATCTTCGATTGGCTTGGTAATCTGTGATTTTTGAGAGAGCGATTTTTTATAGCGTAGAAATATGTGATTTGGAAGAGTTGTGTGTTATATCTCAGCTTAAGCTGTGATTTACCACATTAATCCGTGATTTTCTGGAATTATCTTTGATTTACTAAAGTAACCTGTAATATCCCGAAATAGCACTGTTGTTCGTGATTTGAAAGAGAAGTGTTACCGTAATCCATAATTCGCAGAAAAATCAGGGTAATTTGTCATTGGCAGAGGGATCCATGATTTTCCAAAGCAATTTGTGATTTGTGTAGGTAATCTTCTGTGATTGTCAGCATGTTTCGTGATTCGGTGAAGTAATCCGTCTATGGCTTGATTTACGTTAGAGAAGTCTAGGATTTGACTGTGATGGTAATCCTTCCGTGTGATGAGTAATCCGTTATTTACTAGAGTAATCCGTGATTTGCCACAGAAAAAATCGTGGTTCTTTATAGATTAATCTATGTAACCTGTGATTTTTCACAGATATCCGTGATTTGAAATTGTATCTGCGATTCGCCACAACCATCCGTGTCAAGTAGTGTGATCGTCAACGGAAAATACTGTCAATGCTTTTACGGCTGTGTTATAACTCGCATTCCACACGAACTTTGATTATTTTGTGTGACCGTGTAATTACCTTTTTAACGCAACAAAGACACATCAGAGACTACTCGACAGCATTGATCATTATGTATGACCGTGTGATCACACTGTCAACGCAGTATAAGGACACATCAACAGAGTACTCGTCAGCATTTGACAATTATCTGCCGCGTCAACGTAGCTTTACTGCTTGAACACAATAGAATGCTGCAACTGCAACTGGAGCTGCAGCTTCATCAGCTGTCAAAAAGTTTCGTACCTGCTTTTTTATGTGCCAACAATGTATCATGTATGCATAGCTTTCTGTTATCTGATGTTTTGATGTCATTTGTTGGCTAAGGTGATTGCATCTTTTGTGAACATGAAGAATTCAAGAGAGCTTGAAGCTCATTTCAACCCCTATATAAACACTCATCGAGTTGAAATGGGTTTGGTTCGCCTCCATCAATTTTGAAATGTCAAAAGTGCTGCACGCAAAAGTTAAAAGTTGGTGAACTCTTGCAGCTCCGTTTGCAGCTACGTCCCCGTTCACACGAAGAAACAAGAAGTGGCTGGAGGTTTTTTGACGTTTTCTTTTAATTTCTTCAAAAATCTCTTTCTATTGTTTCCATAAAGAGTCCCTTGATTGAACGCACACTACGTTAAGTGTGAAAAGAAGTGTCAAAAATATCTCCTCAATTGTTGACCGGGGAGATTATGTTCACCTCACTTACTTCGTGCCTGTCTCTCCAACAAACTGAAAGTTACTGGAAACTCAGTTTCATTGTGTGAAAGGGGACTACGTTGCGTTGTGTTCACAACATTGGAATTAAGTGTATTCAATATTTTGACAGCTATTCCGGCTGCAGCTCTTTCTCCATTGGGTTCAGGCAGTTACTTTGAACTCTGAAGTTGCAAATATTCAACAAATTCTTTTGGGGGTACCTAGTTCATATGAAAAATGCTCAAGGTGAAATTAAATAGTTTTCCATACCTTTTAAATCAAGCAATACATGACATGATTTTATCAACCCAATCCCTCATTCTTTCGGTTGTTTCCGACGGTACTTTTAATCCCGTTCTTATTTGAACTGGAAGTAGGTATACTGTGGAAGCAGTGCCCTATGAAATGTTTTGTGGAATTTAAAATATTTTCCAAAAAAAAAAAACAAATACTGCAATGCTGAACCACGCGCCGCGTCTATGTTCTTTTTATTCAAACATTAATCATCTACCGTATAGTATAGCTATTTCGGTTCAAGTTCATAGAAGTACTCTGGAACTTCAAGGTCACGAATGCCCTTACAATTATACATGACGTTTATTTTTGCTACATCTGCTGTTGAGAAGCCTTTGCGTTGTCCCATGAACCTTGATTCCTTGGTAATTTTCTATGGAAAAAGAAACACATACAAAAAACCCTTAATGGAATTTTCAACGAATCAAAATGAAAAGAAATAAAAAAATACCTTCTCAATCGCGGCAGCGTGTATAATGTACTTTACTTACCCTTGACTCAATTGTGGGCTTTCCATTCTTCGAAAATGTCGTTGGTGAATAGTGCATCACACTCGAGTAATCATATCCAATTCCCATACTCTCTTCTGCTGATTGTCGGGAAGACTTAATGAAGTTAACTTCCATATTTTTCCTGATGTTTTCCGTTCGAACCACCACATAGCTGTCCCGTTCGTATCGATTCTGTTCGTGAATAAAGCCCAGCACATGCATCAGCTCGTGCAAGGTAGTGCCGTATTTCATCAAACACTGCGGTGATTGCAAGTTAACTTCTTGTTTTCCGCCTATTCGGCCTACTGCCGACCAGCATCCAGTTCTGCCATTCACTATCGAAATATAATCCCTTTCCCTGGAACGTGGCTTGAATCGAATGCATGTCCTCTTGTGGTAGTCATCGAATGCCAATTTTATAGCTGCTTGTTCATAGAGGTTGAATGATCCGGCTATCTCGTATGGCACTATACCATTTGGCCAACGGAAAGACTGGTCCTCTAAGCCAATTCGCGGATGTAACCGAAAAAATGGTATTCGAATGTCTCCTTCAAAATACGAACCTAGTTCTTCGGGATTCTGGTTAGATGTGCCATTGTATGCGGCCACTAGTTTGCCAGTGCTTTCGTCGTGAGGATCGATAAATGCAGTTTCATCAAAAGCTTTAATACCATCAATGAATTCGGGAAAGCTAGCGGCAGCGTCAATTTCGTTGAAGCCTTCCAACTTAGAAACGGTAAGACCACTAGACAAACAAAACTTTACTACTCCGATTAAAAGGAGCAGTCTAGAACTCTGAATGGAGTACATTTTTGTTGAGCTTATTTTCTCACCTGGCGAACTACCAGTACAATAACTGTTTAGGTATAATTTTGTGAGCTTCAGCAAGCTGGCAATTTATATTAAAATTTTGAAACCTTGGCTCAGTTTTACCAGCTACATATTATGTCGATAAGGTTTTTTTTTTGTTGGGAAAAAACCTAATTGTTAATGATATTAGAACAAAATTTGACACAGATGTTTTTTTTTCAGTTTTATGAATGATTTGCAAAACAGGGTTACCATTTTCAAATTTTAAAAATACCACTGAATCGGTAAAACAAAATTAAGAATCAATCAGTTCAGTTTTAAATGCGGAGTTTATGTTATACATTCGGCACATTCAATCTTGGCTGACTCCTAAGAACATTGTTTGTCAAATTTCAAATTTATCCCGGATTTACACGACTGGCAACTTGACACTGTCTCGGTCAAAAAACTGGCAGAAGAATGAATCCAGTTTTCTGATAGACAAAGTGTCAATTTTTGAGTCGTGAAAACGCAAAATAAGAAGTTTATCAGGGTTGCCAAGTAGTATCAATTACCTACTAATTTTTAAATATTGAATATCTTTAAACTCAATTGATAAAATTTGTAATGGTTGATAAAGTTGCTGACCATTACGAATTGAAAGAAAATTCATAATTACTCTACATAAGTGAACAGTTGATCGGTTTTTGGTTTGCGTTTTAAATACCAAATTTTAATGATTATCAATTGATAACTGACAATCATGTCAGTGGCTGAAAAGATTTAAAAAATAAAATGAAAGTTGTTTTCATATTTTAGAAAAAAAAATCTAATTCCATTCTTAGTGTGGCAACTCTAACTACGTTTCTTTTCAAACAAAACACTAATCTTTAACTGTCAGTGTCACTATCAAGAAGTATACGAGTTATTACTGTAAATGAATAAATTGTTTTAGTTTGTTTTATTTACCAATTTATGTATTGCTATGTTATATTTTTTTTTTTTTTTGGGTCGGAAGGTAGTTCAGTGACACACGAACTGTTGGGTAGGTACATTATTTGAATAAAATATTTGCTTTACAAAAATTGTTTTATAATTTGTGCAAATATTTGATAGCAATTAGACAAATTTCTTTGATTCAATAATAACAAAAGTAAACATTACTTTGTATAGCTTCATGTTCTTGTATTAAAATAGTCATGTTTGTTTACGCAATAGTGGATTTTGGGAATGTTTTTTTTTTTTAAACGGTTTGGTGTTCATAAGTTAAGTGTATAGAAAATATAGAGCATAAATTATTTTTGATTTTAGAGTAAATATGAAAAAGTCGTTATTTTTAACTTATGACCAAATTTTGTGTAGGAATTTAAGGACATCAGGCGTTTTTCTTTTTAGTTCAGAATAGAGCTCTGAACAGAGTCCGAGCATGTCTAGCATGTTCTGAACGTCCTCTGAACGAAGGGTGTTCTGAGCATTCTGAACTATTTTTGAAACACATCTGAACACTTAGCCGTCAAATTCTGGTGTTCAGCATTTAACTTTGTCTTTCATAGACGCCCTCTGAACACGCTCAGAACACGTTAAGAACGAAAAAAGAAACACAACTGAACACTCAGAGCGAAAAAAGAAACGCAATTTTTTGTTTGACAGTTCAGGCTCTGCTCTGAACTAAAAAAGAATGGATTTACTTTGAGTGACCGGAACAGACCCGGCTAAAATTTCTTATTCTGGCAAAGTTGAAACTGTAATTTCAGGCATTAGAAAAGGAAATAAGAAAATGTGAATATGTAATTTTCTGTAGCTTTTTTATTGTAAATAAGTTGTGGAAATAAAAAAAAATCTAAAAAAATTTTGGCGAAGTTTTCTTCATATCAAGCACTACATACCATTTCTTACTTGCGATGTAACGGAACTATATGGCAAGTTATGGATTCGTGAAAAAAATCAAACTCGAGACTTTGAACAATCTTGACATTACGATGATATAGGGGAGACAAAAAAGTGGGGCTCGCAAAAACGTCCGACTGTCTGTCTGTTCGACTACAGCCTAAATGGATAGGTGGATTTTATAGGGTTTTGTAGACATTCCCCCGACAGGTTTTTTTTTTTAAATAACGGTACTTGTCATACAAAATTTTCTGCCCAAAAATCGTTTCAACATATTTAAAAAAAATGTATTCAATAAATTAAGATGGTTATAAGCTGCCGCTTAGTAGAACAAATGGTTCAGAAAAATGGTTATTAATGGCACCTCTGGCTTCAACTTATTTTGATAATTTTTTTATAAAGAATGTTTGATACATTGTTGATAACATTGTGTACCAAAATTTTCAAAAAATTTTTTTTTTGCATTTTTAAAGAAAGTTTGAAATTTTTTTTTTTGAAAAATCGATATTTAAAAAAACGACTTGGTCAATTTCAAACTTGGCAAAAAAGGAGTTTTTTAATATTATCTAGAAGATTTTAGAAAAAAATTATTCTTATAACCAAAATATATTCAGCCTTATCCGCAATTCCGGGGGAGATTGATCTCCTTCAGATTTAATTTTTTCCCAGGAGTTAAATACTCATATCGTCAATCTCCCCCGAACAGAATTGTCTCCGGAAATTACTTCGAATCAGTTTCGAAGTACTTTTGAAAGAAATAATTTCGTAAAATGTCAAAATTTTGGGAATATTTGTATGTGAAATATATATATGTAACTGCATTTTTAAAAATTTTCGTAAAATAACAATTAACCAATAACAAAGGAAAAAGTTCTATTAATAGCTGACGATTAGGTCAATAAGTTTAAATAAATAATAAAGGCACTGAACTTGTTCTGTGTTCTACATTTGGTGATGAGCTCGACATACATACATATGTTGCCAGCTAAAGAAAAATCTGCCGATGAAAATTATCATCGACCGGATGGGAGGACAAGCCTAGATGATGATTGATAGTTACAGCAGCAAGAAAGAGGATGATTGAAATCTTGATGTGCCCAGGGATATCCGTTTTCGAAAAAATCGATTTTTTTTTATAAGCGATTGTATGGCGTTGTTATTCCTACAACCCACTTTCGTCGTTTTAATTATCCCTACTTGTGTCATATTTAACTAATACTTGATGGGACACATATATCAAAATTGTGGGTCTATCATTAAAAAAATCAAAATAAATTTAAACCAATTATGACAAAAGCAAAACTCATGTTTTTGTTTTGAAAATCCTCCAACTAAACTTTAGATAATTTTTTTCCAGGAAAATGTCAATGATTTTCCCTCGGAAAACAGATTTCTGATGCCTTCTATTTTCCTTGAAATTTTTTCCTTTTTTCGAAAATTGTTTATGATTGGAGAGGAAAATGTCCGGGGGAGATTTTGTTCCCTGATTATATTTGAAGTATATTATCCCAAGTAACAATTTTCCTCTCATAAGACGCTTCGAGATCGCTACAAAACTTATTTTAGGGAGCTAATTTCCACATTTTGCTTCGAAAAATAACAACGCGCTTCCAAAATTATTCATATTTAAAATATTTTGTTACTAATTATAATAAGAAAAAGGGTTACCATTAATATTTTTTTGGATGCAAAAATCACTAAAGTATGTTTTTATACAATTCACAAAATGCGATCATTCATACCATATTTTTTTTCAATTATTGTCATTATAGTGCTCTTATGACAAAAATTGGATCTAGACTGGCACAAAATATAACGCTTTTTCATTATTAAGATTTTCTGAAATCTTCCAATATATTTTTCATTAACAACTGACAAAAACAACTGATTTTTAAAGATGCCATTTTACTTGTGTCGTGTTAATATACTGCTGTCACAAATTTTAAATAATGACATAACACAAAAATGAATGTCCCCGCTCATTCTTCTCTGGTATAGTAGCTGTATACTAAGTTATACAAATCCATTTTTTATACAACTAATATCATAAGCAAATAAGAGAAAACAAGATGAATATGATAAAACTTTTTACAAGTTTTGGTCAGAGTGGAAAACCAAATAAGATAATTTATTAAGCTACGGTAACCCTCAAAATATAATGAAAACATTTTGTTCATATTGCAACATGGCTGCTGTTGATTGATTCTTCAACTCTTGGTTTAACATCTCTATGAGATCTTTGGATGATGGTGAAACGGAAAGCAATACAGATAAATGTGTTTCGTTTGAAAGTTAAACGTCAAATTGTAGTCCAATTAGAACGTTTGAGCTCCCGTAAGAAGTGTCGCTCACAGTAAATATAAATTTTCTCTGACAGACAGTACTTCTTATGGGAACTAAAATGCTCTTATGGGACTTAAATTTGACATTTAACTTTCAAACGAAACACATTTGTCTGTGGGGCGTTCTTTTTTATTGCAATCAAAGTTAACTGGATATAGCTTGGTGTTATTTAAATCACTCCAAAGCTAATGACAGCCGATGCAACAACAGTATAAGATATACCATAGACATTATGGGATACTCATGGTGATTTCCATTAGTAGGTACAATTAATAAGGTTGTTTCGATCAATTCTATCAAAATAATGCTTTTGAGATCGATTTTTCGGCAGATTGTTTCCTCTTTTTAATAATACTAATAATATTAACTACCTTAAGTTTGAAATGTGTGCGTTTTGTTTAGTATATTTCAGTGCTAAAAATTGTTGTTATAATATTTATGATCAAATTCACTACTACCCGACATTAGGTAAACAAAGAGAACATAAAATCGACCAAAGAAACTTGCTCGCAACGAAAACAATCAAACTTTTCTTTGAAATCTAAAATTACATCTGCCACCACAAATCAAATAACCAATCCGATAGAAACATGAACAGAAGCAGGTTTTGTGAACAAAAAGAACGCACTGTACAATTCAACTATAACATCTGTTCGTTTGATATTCAAAGCTGGGATCGTAGCTCCTATTAGAATCTTGAAAAAAAACTTATTTATGAATAGTCTCATTGAAGTATTATTATGGGATTATAAAGACTAAAAATGAAGTTTAGAGTTTTAATTTCATAACGAGATACTTATGAGACTTAAATAGATTTAGATATAGGATTTAAGTACTTTCAAATTTAAAAAATGCTTAGCTCTTACAATAAAAATGCTATGAGACGAATTTGAGTTTCATAACAAGAGATTAATTCTTAAGTATAGCAATATGATATAAAAGAATCGTATGGGAGTTTTTTTCAGACTTGCAGAGCTTAACTCCGGGAGTTTGTTAGTTGGGTATATAATATTAAAACCGTTATGGATAATCTTTTTTGGCCTTAAAACGACTCCTACGATTTTGATAAAAAAAATGTCTGTATCTGTATTTAAAATTAATAATTTTAGATTTAATTTGAAAATTTAATTAATATTTTATTTTCAATTTGAGCATGGGAATTACTTTTTCTTGCAATATTTCAGGGCCTTTATAGAAAATGGATAGTTTTATTTCACTTTGAAATGCATTTTTACTTCTTCTATAGGGCAAGTATTGGTTTCGTGTAGAAAAAAAATTCGAGATTATAATCAAAACTAACACTACGATAATCGAGAAGTCCGAAAAAGTGGGTTTCGCCATGCCGTCCGTCGGTCTGTGCGTCGTCGTCGGTGCGTCCACTGTAATTTGAGATAGAGCCTAAACGGGTGAACCGATTTGCATGAAATTGGGTACAGAGCATTTTTATGTGATTCCCTAGAGGGGACATTTGAATTTTTGTTTCGTTTCAGGGTTTCGTCAAAAAATTCACATAACGGAATTAGGTATTCCACGTTTTTTTGAGAAAATGGTCTTATTTTTGGGTTATTCGCGTATATCTTTGCCATGGTTTCACCGATTTTGTTATAATTTTGCAGTCTGTTGCTTCTCAATAGTTTAAACAATAATTCATTTAAAAATGTTTAAAAAAACATCTTTTATAAACGAAAAAAAATCCAACGAAAAATGATTTTTTTTATTACTTTTGACTCTTTTAATATTTTCTCATTAAATATGTATATACATCATGCATCTTCAATGTGGGGTTACAAACAGTATTTAACTACAAGAGCAAGTTCGTGCGATCCCGTCGTGCATATTTTTTTCTTTCCAAATAGAAAAATCAAATTATATCAATATAATTTAAGTTTGAATCTGGCATTTTTCTATACCACTGATTATTGAAGAATACTTCAGAACAATCTGCCACAGACGTTATAGGCTTCAATACAACGTCGTCCTCGTCGTAGGTATTTTTGTTTTAATAAAATCTAAGTCAAACAAACAAAACAAAATTTAATTAGTACTTAATTATATGCAGTAGGTATGTGCTCATTACCCTCGGTATTTCCACGCATGAGGAAGTTGTTTATCCACATGTGTGTGCCTTGAATTGCGTTAGTTTCCAAAAAACAAAAACTTCTGCGACATGCAGCATGCTCTAACTTTCGCAACGCAGCAAAGCCTCCGATCAGTGTTATATGCACCATCATGATACCCCTCACCGCAACCTCTATATTCTCCATGCCACACAGATTAACCAGCGCATACATACATACATATAGGAGTATTCTTACAATTACACTGCGCTGGGTGTAATTACTGCGATAAGATAATTAGGAAGTGTACATGCACTCAAAGGAGGGTGCATTGTTTTGAATGTGTGCCTCAGGTTAATTATTTTGTTGCATACAACAAACTCATTTAGGAGATAGATGAATAATATTTTTTGTGTTTGTTTTTTGTTTGCACATACATTCAGAGCATAACAACGATGTCATCGTGTTTTTCTTCTCTGTGATATAATTGTTATTATCAGAGACAGCGAAGTAGGTCAAGGTGCTTCAGCTAGCTGGAAATACTGATTCAAGCTTTTGATAATTTTTAATAGTCAAACGATATTTGCTTGTGAAACCTATCTTATCTAAAAAAGAAAGGTAGTCATATTAGTCACCAAAAAAATTGTCAAAAATAGGTACCAGCATATAACAGATAAATACATGTTTAGCAAACTTCCCTATTTTATTCGGAGAATAGTATGAATTTCAATTCTTTTCTTAGAAAAGTAAAAGATTGGCTATTTACAAATGACTTTTCTAGTTTAGTTTAGGTCAGTTTATTTCATCAAACAGAGTTTTACAATCTCTTATAGATTACGACTTATAGAATAAATAAATTTAACTAGCTGACCCGCCCGGCTTCGCACGGGTAGACAAACTTAAGCTTCGCTTAAAAATTATTATTGTTATTGAATACGAAATTATGAATGGTGAAATTCGTAAATATATGATCATCTACGTCCAACCTTTATTACTTTCCCAACGCAGAAAGAATTTTTGTAATCAAAAACCACTTTTTTGTGTTAATCCCATTTCACTCTATAAATATAAAATTTTTAAAAAATAACCTTTCCAACATAAACAGAATTTTTTAAATCAGATGCCACTTTTTATTTTTACCCCATTTCACCCTATAAATACCAATTTTCTGAAAAAAATCCCTGAAGCCATTCACTAATAAACAACCTTTCAATTACATAAAGAATATCTTAAACCCGATTTCTTTTTATTTTTATTCCCTAAAAAAAAACAATTTAAAAAAGAATATCCCTGAAGCTATTTCCTTAGAAAAACCTTTTAAACAAAAAGAATTTCCTAAATTGGACAATTTTTTATTTTTATCCCATTTCATCCTACAATTTTTAACATTTTGAAAAAGAATATCCCTAAAGCCATTTCATAAGATAAACCTTTCAAACAAAAACCAATTTCTTCAATCGGACACTTTTGTATGTTTACTTCATTTCACCCTACAAATAACAAAAGTTGAAGAAGAATATCTCAAAAGCCATTTCTTAACCGCTAACAGCGCCATTTGGTGAACGGTAATTGAATTGTACTGAAAAACGAAATTTACGGCTACAGCGCCACCTGTTGAGACTTTTCTTTTTGCCGAAACCTTCGCGGTACAATTATGAACAAACCCGTAAAAGAAAGTACCCAATTTGGTCCAGTGATTCTCAAGTTTTAAGCATCCGAATTTTTATATAATTATGAAGATTCCGCCATCTAACGTTTTTTTTTTCAACTAGTGCTTATTTCGTGAATGGTAACACTTAGCTAATGTCTGATTTGATAGATAATTAGTTTTATCCTTCCGCTGAACGAATATGGTTGTGTATACGCTTCGCTAAGAGGGCCTGCGGTCGACTTAGAGAAAATGCCGATTTTGCCAAAAAAATCATCTTTTCAGATGAAGCTCGTTTTGATCTTGGCGGGTAGTAAACAAGCAAAATTGTTGCATTTGGGGCACAGAAAACCCGCACGCATACATTGAAAAGCCGATACACCCAAAACGAGTCACTGTTTGGTTCGGATTTTGGTCCAGAGGCATAATTGGGCCATTTTTCGAAAATGAGCAAGGAGTGGCCGTTACAGTCAATGGCGATCGTTATCGGGCCATGTTGAACGAATTTTTGTTCAGAAAAATTGAAGAGGAGGATATTGGCAACATTTGGTTTCAACAGGACGACGCTACGTGCCACACAGCCGAAGCTACACTCGATGTTTTGAACCATTTTCAAAAAAAAAAAAAAATTATTTATATCTTATCATCAGCATAAATGTGTATTAGGTTGTAAATTTATTCTTATTAGCTGATATTGTTTAATTTTTCTAATAAAATATATAGCGTATTATTATTTTCTTTATGTGTATGAATATTTTCCATATTCCATTGCTTCATAGATACGTGAAATGAGATATTTAAGTAATAACCCGCCATGATTTGATTCGCATTTGAAAAAATTGAAATATAAAAGAAATAAGGTGTGGTTGAGATTTAATCTATCGAAGACTGACGAGGCATTCAGATTCAGAGATTATCAAGAGCTGCAAATCGACTTTATAAACTATTCAAATTTTGTGTACTCCGAATTTATTTCGAAAACTGAACGTGAACTTAAACCCGCAAAATTTTTGGAAATATGTTAATAGTAAACGAAAATTTGATGGTTATCCGGCTATAGTATGTACTATCATGATACATCAAGTCACCATCCAGAAACGATATCTAATATGTTTGCTGATTATTTTAAAAGTGCATTTGAAGACTTTTCTTCAGTTAGTACTTATTCTTCTAACTCTTCTAACACTCAACAATACACACAGCTTAATTTAGTAAACTTTTCGATTTCCGAATCATCTATACATGACAATATTTTAAAACTTGTTGACTGTTTTACCATGTGTACCATCATTTATGTTAAAAAAAAAAATGTGTCTCATCCGTCTTATCCGTTATTTCTTCTTTTCAACGACTCGCTGAAATTTTCGAAATTTCCTGCTCTGGAAAAATTCATACTTAACGCCAATTCATAAAAAACAGTCCTAAGAATCTTATAACAAATTATCGCCCTATCTGTCTGCTATTCCTATACTGTTAAGGTCTCTTGTCTGTGACATTCTCTCATTTAATTTGTTCTTCTCCGTCACTAATTTATTATAATTCTTCACGTTTTGTTTAGATTCTTTTGAAAACCACTTACAAGTATATTGCATCTTAATAGACTTCAGTAAAGCTTTTGACAAATTACATAAGTCACGAAATACTTTTAAATAAATTAACGAAAATACGACTTAACGATCGGTTTGTTTTGTGGGTATTTTGCATACCTTAAGGATAGAGTTTATTGTGTTAGATATGTTCAGAAATAACCGTTCATGTTAAGTTAATTTTAATGTACCTCAGGGGAGCCATCTTGGTACATTGCTGTTTATTTTATTTATAAATTGCTAAAATATTTATGTTGTTGTTTTTTGGGGCCTTAGGTCAATTTATATTTCAATTAAATGGAATAGCTAATACCAAAAACTGCAATTTACGGTAGAAACAGAGCAAACACAAAAATTATCATATTTAGACACGATGGTTATTAGAGATAATGGACGTTTGAAACTGGATTGGTACCAAAAACCAACATCATCAGGACGAATCATAAACTTCAATTCACAACACCCAAAACAAACTATCCTCAACACTGCACAAAATTTGATTAACAAAGTTCTTAATATCAGTGACCCCGAATTTCATGGCAACATCAAAAATAAAATAAAAAAAATCCTCGAAACCAAATCGAAGTACAAATCGTTTATTTAGGTTAAAAACATTGCGGAGGGGTTCGAAACGGCTGCATTTTATGACAGAGACAAATTTGACATATCCATGTATTCCACAAATGACTTAGGATAGGTATTCAGCAAACTAAGACTCCAATCTTATTTACAAAATATCATGCAAGGGGAAAAAAGACACTAAATGCGATCAGGTTTACGTAGGAACCACAAAGCAAAAACTGAAAAATAGATTAGCTAGACATAAAACAGACTTAAAAACTAACGCATTACAAAAAACATGGTTGGCAACCCATTGCATCACAGAGAACCACCAGCCTGACCATAGATTACCTATAGCCGTGTTTTATTATCTTGTATCGGGATCCCGATCTGGATCTGGATTTACTTTTAACACGTAATACACAAACAAAATACTGGGAAATTTTCAAAATTGTTTTTGTAACACGTGTTAAAAGTTAATCCAGATGCAGATCCGGATCCCGATAGAAGATAATAAAACACAGCTTATATTACCTAGAGAACCGACCTAGGCGGTCGTTCTCTTCCACCCCACAAGCTGTACTGAGAAGAAAAAGTCCATTAATTTTTGTATCGAGTTGTTGTCCCATGCATTTTAAATGGGACCGAACCAACTTCGCTTCAATTGAAAGGACTTTACTCAATTTGCTCAGTTTGCTCAATAAGGTGAATAAGACCGCCCAGGTATTTAAAAAAAAAATCAGTTAAATTCAAAAATTGAGAAATAGAGAATTAATTTCGTAGTCAAATTTCTTTTTTTAACTCTTTGTCAACATAAATTATGAAGAATATCGGTCATTGCTGCTCCCGGGTAATAAATTTAATAATATTTTTGAATATTTATGTTCAAGACAACAAAAACACCTACCGAAAATTGGAAGCGCACTCTAGTTTTTTAGATCAATAAGGTACGTGTCTACGATTTAAGTGTGCAAATTGTAGACACGCACCATTTTGAGCTAATGCCACCATTTTGTTTTTATATCCACCATTCACACGGATTCACGGATAAGGAAAAAAGAGTAAAATAAGAGAGTTTTCTCTTACTCAACTCAAATAAAATTTGCGGGTTTTTAAGGCAAGAGGGTCAAGTTAGCATTACCACCCCTCTAAAATGGGTAAAACGAAGTAAAAAAAAAATAAGTATGCCATTAATTGTCGTGAATTTGTCGTAAATTAGTAGTGAAAGCCAAACATTTGTCGCGACAGTTTTTTTTTAAGACAAAAAACCTTAAAATTGCATTTGCAGAGAATCCAGCATTACCACAACCATAGAGTACCTATATTACCTAGAGAACCGACTTAGGCGGTCGTTCTCTTCCACCCTACAAGCTGTACTGAACGGAAAATGCCCATTAAGTTTTGTATGGGGTTGTTGTCCAATGCATTTTAAATGCGACCGAACCAACATGGCTTCAATTGCAAGGACTTCGCTCAAATTGCTCAAAGTGCTCAATAAGGTGGATAAGACCGCCCAGGGATTCAAAAAAAAATCCGTTAAATTCAAAAATTGAGAAATTTATTAATTTCGTAGTCAAATTTCTTTTTTTAACCTTTTGTCAACCTAAACTATGAAGAATATCGGTCATTGTTGCTCCCGGGTAATAAATTAAATAATATTTTTGAATATTTATGTTTAAAAAAAAAAAACAAAAACACCTACCGAAAATTGGAAGCGCACTCTAGTTTCTTAGCTCAAAAAGGTACGTGTCTACGATTTAGGTGTGCAAATCGTAGACACGTACCTTTTTGAGCTAATGCCACCACTTTGTTCACAATTAAACCGTAGACACGTACCTTTTTGAACTAATGCGCCAATTTGTTTTTATATCCACCATTCACACGGATTCACGGATAAGGAAAAAAGAGTAAACTAAGAGAGTTTTCACTTACTCACCTCAAATAAAATTTGCGGGTGTTTAAGGCAAGAGGGGTAGCGGTCTGTTCTCTAGGTAACATAGGTACTCTATGACCACAACTTTGATTTGCTATATTTTTTTTTCTGAGTGGTTTTTTGATAGGGAATTTCGTTAAACAATTGTCGCTCGATGTTTTTTAATAAGTTATACCATCAACAAATTTGTCGCGCCTCTTTTTTAAAAAATAACCACTGGTAATGCTAACTTGACTGTCAAGTTTACTGGTAATGCACCAGGGGTTATTTTTAAAAAAACAAGCGCGACAAATTTTTTTTCTTTCACGACAAATTTACGACAAATTCACGACCATAGAGTACCTATATTACCTAGAGAACCGACCGGTACCCCTCTTGCCTTAAACACCCGCAAATTTTATTTGAGGTGAGTAAGTGAAAACTCTCTTAGTTTACTCTTTTTTCCTTATCCGTGAATCCGTGTGAATGGTGGATATAAAAACAAATTGGCGCATTAGTTCAAAAAGGTACGTGTCTACGGTTTAATTGTGAACAAAGTGGTGGCATTAGCTCAAAAAGGTACGTGTCTACGATTTGCACACCTAAATCGTAGACACGTACCTTTTTGAGCTTAGAAACTAGAGTGCGCTTCCAATTTTCGGTAGGTGTTTTTGTTTTTTTTTTAAACATAAATATTCAAAAATATTATTTAATTTATTACCCGGGAGCAACAATGACCGATATTCTTCATAGTTTAGGTTGACAAAAGGTTAAAAAAAGAAATTTGACTACGAAATTAATAAATTTCTCAATTTTTGAATTTAACGGATTTTTTTTTGAATCCCTGGGCGGTCTTATCCACCTTATTGAGCACTTTGAGCAATTTGAGCGAAGTCCTTTCAATTGAAGCCATGTTGGTTCGGTCCCATTTAAAATGCATTGGACAACAACCCCATACAAAACTTAATGGGCATTTTCCTCTCAGTACAGCTTGTAGGGTGGAAGAGAACGACCGCCTAAGTCGGTTCTCTAGGTAATATAGGTACTCTATGTTCACGACAATCAATCCAATTATTAGATTTCTAAAATTTTGAAGTGGTAATCACAGATTAGCCATATGAAGATGAGAATGTTTTGTACGTTTCACTCTCCAAAACCCATTTGTTTACATTGTTGTATTTGTAATTTCTTCCCGCGTCGATGAATAGATGTGAATTGCAACAACAATTTAACCGGTGTCTGAAGATCCCTACTGTATATGTGTGAGGTTTTTATACACACATTCTCATTTTTTATCTGATAACTGCCAGTTCAAGCTTGTAGGCAAATTAAAATGGCTGCCGGGGATTCTCATCTTCATGTGGCTAATCTGTGGTTGTAATGCTAACTTGACACACATACATATTAGCAATAAAGAGGTCACAAAACCTTTATACATATGTTAAAATATTTAGAACAATTCGCTCCATCAAGGATTGTGAACAACTGCAAGGCGATCTTCAAAGATTTTGGACATGGTGCAATAATAACCTTTTATTTTTAAACATTGCCAAGTGTAAGACAATGTGTTTTTTCACGCAAACATAATTTATTTATTTATGACTATCTGTTCAATTCGTCACATTTATGTAGAGTTTCTAGTTTCTCTGACCTTGCACTAACAGTCCTCTTAATCAGTTTGTCAATATTTTTAATAAATCTTCTATTCTTATTACTTCTACAAATGTTAATCTCAAATCCGAAATCTTTAAATATAATTTCTTTGCTCAAAGTCGATAAGAACTATGACTGTAAATTAATTTAGTTAGTTAGATATTAAGTAAATATTGTAATCCTAACGTTAAGTTTAACGTATTGACATAAATTAAAATATCAATAAAATTGTATTTAAAAAATTTTATCCGATTATCACCCCAATTCAGATTATTATACTTTTGTAATATTTTTTAATATGTCTAACTAACTTTTAAGTTATAGAAACATAACAATTTGTTTCCGCTGTTATTTTAAAATTTTGTAAAATAATTTTAAGTTGGAATTATATAAACTAATTGAAATTGAATTGTGAAAAATGTTTGATTTTCAACATATGGGGGCATATTCTTAGTCACTTTTAAACTCCAGTTTATCTTAGACCTGGGTTTATCCTATCTAAATAACATTGGATAAACCCCAGTCTAAGATAAACTGGAGTTTAAAAGTGACTATGAATATGCCCCATGGTGTTCTTCGTTTTTGGCTCGCTCTGAGCAAAGCTCTGAGCAGAGGCTGAGCGATCAGATCAGAGCACTGAGCAGATTATGAATGATCAGAGTCCTCAGATTTAATTATGATTTATGACACACTCGACCACTGTCATTTCATGAGGAATCCATTTTTTATTTTTAATTATGTGTGGTAATTGAGCAAACTCTGAGCTTACTCCGATGAAAAAAAGATACACACTTCTTATTCTCTGATATGTCTAAGCCAACAAAAAAAAACAGAATTTTTTTTGACAGTTCCGTGATCTGCTCTGAGTTAAAAAAGAAAAAGCCAATAGCTGAATGCTCAGAAGATGGTGTCCTTGTAAATAAATTGCATTGATAAAGCTAAAAAAAAGAATCTGTTAACAGAAATTAGTTACAAACATCTTCCAAACAAATGGAACAAATGTTACCGTCACAGCACAATAATATCGCTGATTCAAATATATAGTTTCTCCTTTAAAACTAACTTAAATAACAACTTTCTGATTATTTTTCTACTTCTTATTTTCAGCGTTAAAAACTTTTCTACACACAAAACAATAAAATGGGCACTGGTCATTGCTTCTGGGCTGTATTTTACTTTGCCTGTCTATGTAGTGCGTCCTTGTAAGTATCTCAATATTGTAACTTTATTTTTGAGCAATTTACAAAAAAATAAATAAAAACTTAAGTTGAAGTTCTTTTGTAAATATTTTTTAAGTTTTTTTTTTGTTTAATTTATTTTATAGAAAATTTAGAATGTGTGAAAAGGATTATTTATTTTGTTTTAGTATTTTTGTTTGTTTTTATGAAATATCTAAATCTGCTACAGGGTGCTATTGCTGCAACCAATCACGCAGGCAAATCACAATGTTTCATTTCAAATGTGCTAATTTTATTACCTGTATAAAGTCGTAGACTGTCATAAGGACTTAAGACGGCTCAAACGACAGCATCTTTACACACAGCGTTCACTTGAAATATGCACTGCAAGAAAAAAAACATTCATTTTGAAAAATATAATCATAATTCCAAATATTTTTGAGAAAGCTTACAAATTAATTAAAAAAAATAAAAGCAAATCAAATCATTCTCGGTACAATTGCATTTTTGTTGTTATATGCTCATTTTGTTTATCAGTTTAAAATAAACAATGGCAATGCCTAGCTTCTAATCGATTGAATAACTATATTGTCACGTAGGCGAATATCCTATCTCACACATTTTGCTTTAACAAATAATTAAATCAAAAAACTTTACAGGGTGTTATGGACTTATATTATATATGATGAAGTATGGTTTTAGAACATTTTTTGAACTAAAAAATCAGCTTAATTTCGTGTTAAGTGTTTGTCAAAAAAAATTGCATTTAATGCCATAAAGGTCAAGTGAATTCAGAAATTGACTAGCCATTCAAATTTGTGAGTAAGTTTTGAAGTTCTTTTTTAAAAGTTATTTTGAATTCAAATTTAAAAAATGAATACCTTTCTCATGGCGTATTTTTTTTGAATATCCCATATATGAAGTGGTTAAGTCCTCTAAATGATTTCTTTGAAAATAAATTCAAAAACTCACAAAAACTAAATTCTCTTTCATGAACAAATTTCATTAATTTTTTTGAATATCCCACAAATGAGTTGCGAACGTCTACTAGTGGTGACCTTGAAAATAACTTTTAAAAGTCATACAAAATGCTGACCAATTACTGAATTCAACTGACGTTTTTTGACCAAACTTGTCTTTCCGATGGTTTACTTTTTTTTTTAATATCCCACAAAAGGTCCTCTTAAGGGTGACCTTAAAAAATAACTTTGAAAATACACAAGAAATCATCGCCTATGGCTGACTAAAACTAACTCACCTTTTATAACCAATACTGATCTTTCTGGTGGCATTCTTCTTTATTGAATATCCCACAAATGAGGTACTAATGTCCTCTAATAGCTGCCGTTGAAAAAAATTAAACAAATTTCAAAACATCGACTATGGTTGATCAGTTAATGAAATCAACTGACCTTTTATCATCAATAACTGATGACTTTGCCGGTGGCATACTGCTTTTCGAATTCCCAACAAATTAAAAAAAAAAAAAACATTTCACAAAACTTTAAAAATTTATAAAAAAATTGCCTTGGCGACCAATAACTAAATTTAACTGAACTTTTATTACCAATTAATGGCCTTCCAGGTACCACACTTTTTTTTTAAATATCCCACACACTTCATTTTTGAATATCCCACAAATGAGGTGCCAACGCCCTCTAATGGTTGCGTTTGAATAAACTTTCAAAATTCTTTATAAAATCGCCTATGATGGGCCAATTACTGAAAAAAATTGACTTTTGAGATGGCATTCATCTTTTTTTGAATATCCTACTAATGACGTGCTAGCATCGGACTTCAAAAAAAAAAACTTAAAAAAATTATAAAAATTGCATTTTCCTAGCCAATAACTGAGTTCAACTGACCTTTTTCGATTAGGTAGTTACTGACAGATGGCAAACTGCCTTTTTGAATACCTATCCCACAAATGAGGTGAGAAGATCTTCTACCTTTGAAAACCTTGAAAAAAAAACTTTACAAATTTTTAAAAAATCGCCTTTGGCTGATCAAAAACGGAACTCAGTTGGCGTTTTATGACCAATAACTGACCTTGTAGATGACATCCTTTTTTGAATATCCCACATCTGGGATGTTAAAATCCAGTGCTCCTTAGTAAGGCTGCAAACACACTTAATCAATTTTAAAAAAAATCTGAAAAATTTATTGCGATTGGGAAATATGAATTTCCTCCACGGTTAAGGAAATTCCACCGAAGCCTTTTCGTCGGCATCAATATTCTTCACGGTTTTTTAAATTCATGGTAAATTTTTTTCAATTTCACCGTGGTTCAATAATTCAGGAAGTCTTTAGTCCTGGAATCAGTGTATTTTGGCGTGGCTCTATAGTCCTAAACGGTTTCTTCTAGGAACATATTCAAAAAATCATACTAATAGATTCTAAGATTAAGTCCATAACATCCCACAAGTATACCTACTATACAAACAATAGCAACCTTAAATTACTTACAATCATTCTTGGGCTAACTTATGGACTTCACTTAAGTGGCAAATAATTTATTCATCGATTAAGCGAGGAACCACCAACCATCATTTCAAAACACTGCCACTAAAAACCACCACCCATCACAATCACTACCTCCACCTTCACCACTATACCACCACCACCACCACCACTTCGCCTTTCAAATCTCTCACTCTATCACAACATCCACCCACAACTGCTTCTCTCTCAAAACCACAAAATCGAAATTAAATTTTCGGATAAAAACCATCATCAATTCAAAAAGATTTTCAATTCCATTAAATCACGTATTTCACGTTTCAACCATTTCAGAGCAAATAATGCAAAAATAAATTTCCGAGAAAAAGAGAAAAAAGTTTTGGATCAAATTTTAGGTGCTGGAAAATATGATGCCCGTATCCGACCATCCGGAATTAATGGAACAGGTAAAGATATTACATTCGTACTATAAAAATTCAAATTAAAAAAAAAAAAAAAAAAAAAAAAAAAAAAATGAACAAAAATATTCCCTTTTATTTCGGCATTGTCGTGCGTCAGTCGTCACCGTCATTTTTCAAATTATATCGCTCCTCGCCACAGAGTGATGGTGATGATATAAACGAAACGACAAGAATTAAATAATTATAAATCGAAATGAAACATTTTTATCTACACATTAGTTTTTATATTCTACAAAATATTTGTATAATTTTTATTTTTAATTTATATAGCGACTTTAGATCTATTTATGCATCAAATTATTTAATTTTATCATTTTTCATAAATAAATTTGAAATTAAGATTGTTATTTATTAGGAAATGTGCGTACAGTGGAAATTTAAAATTTTTTGTACCTACTAGCTATTTGGGAGGAGGGAAATAATTTTAACAAATATGGGTTTAACAGAGAGAATTCTTTTTTTGTTTCAAAATTTAAGTTTAAAAATGATTTATTTATTTTAGAAAAAATCAAGATCCAAGCGGTTAATATTTTAGAATTTAGAAGATTTAAATGTGCGGGTATATTTATTATGAATTTATTTTTAAAAAAATGCTTTGGCTTTTTACGCATACAACTTGGATATATATTGAAATAAGTTTGACCGTTACTTGAGAAAAATGTTATGCTTATATTTTTGATTTGAGTTGTACCTAATGCCCCTGGGAGTAAAAGACCTCCAAGATGATATCTTTTCATAAACAAGTGCCTGTCATCTTACTTACGCTATAGATTCATAATAAACGGGCATCCGACTAGTTAAGGGTCCTGACTTGAGACACCGCAGCTTTCCATTGTCTATCCTCCTAGATCCCGGGCGCGGTGCTTCCAGTCATCCAGACCAAGAGCCCTGGCATTCGCAATGACTTGATTTTTGGTTCAGTCTTTCTTGTCACCTAGAACCTGGAGGCTGGGATTCGAAGCCTCCCCTGGGTGGAGCATTATTGAAAAATTCGATCGATGTGACTGCGCCAATTTAGTCGGCTAGTTTTGGCTTTTGGGACTACATCCATTTCTGTGGACAGCTCATCGAGTTAGTGCCTTAGCGGTTGTAACTTCTCCTCCATTCACCCTCTTCGCACACAGGGGCGAATATTCGTCGGAAAAATTTTTATTAAAAAAAAGAGCACAGTCTCAGCTCTCCCTTTCTACTTTTCGTCCAGCACTCGGCGCTGTAAAGCAGAAATGGCAGTATAAGGGTTTTGCAGAGCGTGCATTTTGTCTTACGCGTAGAGTTTCATCATCATCGTCGGCTCGACAACCGGGGTCCGGTCCTGGCCTCCTTCAACAAGTCTCTCCACCCATCCCGGTCTCGAGCCGCCACCATCCAGTTGCGCAGCCCAAGGCTCCGGGCGTCCTGGTCTACGCCATCGGCATCTCTCCAGCGCATGCATGGTCTACCACGCTGTCGTCTACCATAGAATGTACCACAAAGAACTTTCCGAGCAGGTTCCTCTTCGCTCATGCGAGCTAGGTGCCCTTCCCACCGGAGTCTACCGAGCTTAATTTTTGTCGATATCTGCTTCAAGGTAGATTGCGTACAATTCATGATTGTACCGTCTCCGGAATCGTCCTTCCTCACATATGGGGCCAACAATTCTCCTTAAGACTTTTCTCTCGAACGCGGCTAAAAGGTCGGAGTGCCTTTTGCTAAGCACCCAAGTCTCGGATCCATATGTGAGTACTGGCAGGACCATATGGTCCTGTACAGCAGCAGTTTTGAAGTTATGGTGATATTTCTGGATTTGAAGAGCCTTGACAGACTATAGTAGGCTCTGTTGAATTTGAGAAGCCGCCCACGTATTTCTTCTTCTGTATTGTTATCGGCTGCTACTATTGACCCAAGGTATTTAAAGGATTGCAACACTTCAAATTCCTGCTCCGCTGCCTTGATTGTTTGACCAACTGTTCCTCTCGCATTCGACGCCACCATGTACTTTGTTTTACCTTCACTAATGTGCAGCCCCAGATTTTGTGCCGCCTGCTCGATCTGGATGAAGGAATCATGTACAGCTTGCTCGGTTCTTCCGATGATGTCGATGTCGTCTGCGTAAGCCAGTATCTGGCTGGACCTGTTGACGATGGTCCCTCTTATTGCCGTGCCAGAGTCATGGATTGCTTTCTCCAACGCCAGGTTGAAGAGGAGGCAGGCCAAACCATCCCCTTGTCGGAGTCCATTAAAGATGTTGATTGGTTTGGATAGCGATCCGGCTATTTTTACTTGGCTTGTTACGTTGGTCATGGTCAACCTAAATAGTCGTGTCAATTTATTTGGGATGCCGAATTCTCTCATGGCTTTGTAAAGTTCTACCCTGGCTTTGCTATCGTAGGCGGCCTTAAAGTCTATAAACAGATGGTATGTTGGGATGTTAAATTCTAGACATTTTTCCATCGCCTGCCTCAGGGTAAAGATCTGATCAGTTGTAAGAGTAAAGAGTTTGTAACCCATTTATTTCGCTAAATGAACTAACAACGGTTTCTTAGGGTAATTCTTTGCATTATCTCCTGAAATCTTTCTTCTTCTTTCAACAATCAATAGTGATGTTTTGTGCTAGGCGTTGGATAGTGATGCCTCTTTCGTAAAAACAGATACTTTCTTCGATTTGTCCTCGTTTACTTCTTGACCAACAAATTTCGCCTGCTCGTTAGTAAACCTAAGTATTTGGATAGATATGTTGAAGGTAGAGTCTTCGGTAGTAATTCCTGTCCAAAGCACTATCTGTTCCAGAATAAAATCCTTTACATGCTCTTCCCAACTATTACCCACTTCCCAGTTGTACATTGCACCTTTTACTGTCACCTTTTTAATGTCTTGCGACACAACTGGATCAGTTTCCTCGGGTTTCTGAGTTTGGCTATTAAGTACCAAATAGAGCTCTTGACGGTGAATGCTATCATTATCAGGATTTTGAAGTCGATGAAAAGATGGTGGGTCTCGACTTGAAATTCGTTATTATTGCCCAGGATTTGTCTGAGGTGAAGTTTTAAAGCCACACTTGTATTTGCCGATTAAAGTGTTGCATCAGAACGGTTTAAAACGCTCACACAGTACACAGTTGGATCGCCTTTTTTCTAGATGGGACATGCACTCGTGATCGTCCAGTTATCGGGTGTGTTTCCTTTCACACATACTTGGTTGATGATTTGATGCATGAGTGTTATCAAAACATTCTCTCCGTATTGGAAAAGTTCCGCTGGTAATCCATCAGAACCTAACGCTTGATCTTAAGCTTTCTTATAGCTTACTCTACTTCTTCTGAGAAACGGCTTCTTCATTAATTGAAGGTGGCTTATCTTCTTTTCCTTTCACTCGCCTCTCATTATCAACTTGTCTTACAGCTCTTCAAATTTGACAAAAGATTCCTACCGATTAACAACACGCACTCGAGATTGGTCAAGAGACACAAGTCATAAAGTCCTGATTCTTCACGAGCTGTCATGCCACTAATTCATCTATATAACTCGCTGCCTTTATATCATTGAGCCTATTAGGCTTTCGAAAATATTGCTTTGTTTCCAATATACATAAATATGAATTTGATATTCGAAGATAAATTGATTTCTGCTGTTTTGTTCGGTGGCAGTTCAGTGTGTTCCTGTGTTCAGTTTCGTTCAACTAAGTTGGTTGTGTGCGTCACTTGAGTCCCAGTTTTCCTCCCCTGTGCCTTCGTGAGGGTCGGATTCAAAGAGAAAGCTGGAGAATTAATCTCCATCAGTGCATCTGCTCTACATGACTCAGTCACCTCAGTTGTTGGAGTTTTACTTTGTAAGCTATGGTGATTGGACCAAAACTGGCCCAGAGAATTTTTCTCATCGATCTTTGAAAAGGTCCATGCCTCTTTACCACAAAGCAGGCCTAGAATTATAAGTGTCTTCTGTCCTGTAAAGGTACACTTCAGAAGCTCTATAGACTGCTTTTCTACTCAGTTGCCTTCTTAGCCCAAAGAATCAGTGATAGCAAGAGGTAGATCGTTAGATCTTAATTCTAAAATTTCTGTCTGATAGTTAAGGTAGGCAAAGTTCCTAACTGCCTTAAAGTTCTAGAGCTGTCTATGAAAACGTTCTTTCAGAGACTCCGCCGCCGCGGCCGCCGGTGTTGGATGTTCTTTTTTGATATTTTATAGTCTTACAAGTTGCAATACTAAGGGCAGTGCTGCTGACATTCTGCTTTGTTCTGCCGGTTAAGTTAGTCAGTATCGCTGGCGTATGCGAGCAATTAGATGGACCATTCCTTCTTGCGTTGACGCCAGAGTTTTGACTTTTCTTTCAAGAACGATGTTCAATTCTGCATCGGCTTGTTTAATATTAAAGCTATCGGTGGGGTCCTTGTTGAGCTTAATGGAGAGATACCAAAACAAGTACCTGCTTTAAATAGGTCCTCTCTATAGATGCTATCATACACGGCTTTGAGATCGGTGAAAACGTGGTGGGTGTAGATTTGAAGTTCGTGTGAATATTTGACCGATGGTGGACTTTCCTGGTATAAATTCATATTTTCGACGATCCGATAGCTTATGTTATAAGGAGACTGATGGATGTATACCAGGCGCAGTTCAGACTTCAGAGGATTTCCTTTTTTGTTGATCGGGCATATAAAACTGAGGTTCGATTCATTGGGCATTCTTCCCTCTGAACAACTTTAGCTCTAGCTACTTTATTTAACTGACTGTTAGATATCTGTCTAGGTCACCAAGATTGAGTAGTACTATATCCGATCTATCTATTCTTCACTGTTGTTATACAATTTGCCAAAATGGTTCATCCAGTTCACACGACTGGGATTGTTCTACGCCTTTGAAGGCTTCGGTTCGGACAATGTGAAATTGGGAGATTATTCTTACTTTTCGGTAAAAATTTCAAACCTCATTTCACCTAAGACATCTTTTTTTAATCTCGATCACGCCCTTTCATGCTTCTTCTTTTTGATTTTTTGCCCGTAAGGCAAGCAAACAGCTCTGGTTCTTCCATGCAGCACCTGAGCCGCTTTGTGTGCAAGTGCTTACCGCTCAGAAAGTTCGTGGAGGTTATCTGTAATGGCTTCTAGGCAATGTTGCCAGTGATTCACAAGACTTTATTCTGGTGACAAAGGTTCTTCCATGCAGCACCTGAGCTGCTTTGTGTGCAAGTGCTTACCGCTCATACAAAGGACTTCTCAAAAGGTTATTAGAGACTCCATCGGAAAAGTAGCTGAATTGAGATTTTATCCGTTCTACGTCCCTCTTCCTCGTTCAGGCTAGGGTCGGGATATTCGAAACCATACTTTGGCTAAAACAAAGTATTGGAACGTTTGCATATCCATGATATTGGAGGATTGACTTGCATGAATGAATCAATGAATACTGATTGTTGGCTAAAATTTTCACTGCGACCTTAAGATCTATTGTGCCCCCCTTCTGGAGCTGGATAAGATTACCAATTCTACAGCTCGTCTTCCAAATTAGTTCCTTTAAGTAACTAGAGAACTCTAAGTATTTTTAGAGAGGACGATTTTCACTCTGGTTTACGGTTGATTGGTCAGGTGATCTTTATTTCCTCTTTGTGAATGATGAGATGTATGGGAACTGAGTACAAACTACCAAAATGTTTCTTCGCGCACCAAAGTTGATCAGCCCAAATACACTATCAGCGATGATGTCGTGCAGGCTATACTTTTAGACTGTACCACCAAATATAACTTCGCTTTGCTCATTCCCATAACTGACACTCAATATTTCTTGCCTAGTTCAGCCTTCAAGGACGAATCTACATCATGATAGACGTTGCTTTTGTTCTCGGTAAAAGCCGGAAGAAGGATTTAAATTGTAATAGTTTAATTATTTGTGTATCCAAGTTGAATGATTTTAAGAGCAAAGCATTTTTATTAATTGTACAGAGTTTGAAATAAATATAAAAATTGCCTTGAGGTTTCCTTAACCAAGTATCAAGATGAAGCCTAAAGCAATTTACTTGTTTATTTTTGTAAATAAAAATGTGTACAGTGTAAGATAGATCTTATATTTCACATTAAAGTTCGATAAGAAATATTTTTTTTAATCACCACTTTAGAAAAAAAAATTTAAATAAAATAAATAACATAAAAAAAAAACTTACATGCATATATTGTACTTCCACATTAAAATTTTGTATATTCTAATTAAAACAATTAAAAAACATCTACCAACAAACAGATGGCCCTGCAATAGTCAGAATCAATCTTTTCGTTCGAAGTATAATGACGATTAGTGACATTAAAATGGTAAGTTCACGGAATTATTGAATTGCGCCTTTAAATTCAAAGCCATCCTCAAATTAAAAAAAAAAAAACCACCCAAACCAAAGTTAACTATGCTAAAAAATCGTTAATTAAAAAAACAAAAAAAAAAAACAATTTAGTGCCTCCGTTATTTTCCATAAATAAAAATTAATTAAAACCATTTACATATATATTAATGCAAATAAAAAAAATAATTATACTTGCAAGAAACATTAATATAACTTTGTTTTTCTTTTTTTTTTATTTATTTATAACTATAATTATAGTCTAGAATGCAATAATTGGAAATTCTATTTAACCATTGATTGAATAAAATGCAACTTAAATTTATCCCTGAACATTAATATAACTATATTTTACTAGCTGTCACTGCATCAATACATTTCAAATCCAACAAACAAAAACAGTTAATTAAAAAAAAAATGAAATAAATCGAATAATAATTATAATTACAATAATACAAAAATATTTCATTCAAAACAAAATAAATACAAAATTCAATTATATTCCTGCATTTTTTATTTTATTGAAAGAAGAATATAACAAAAATTATGGAAAATATTAAATTGGCAATAATTTATTAAAATAAATTACAAAAAAAAAACGAGAGTGACAAAAAATCTAGGAATTTATTTCAAGATGAAAAATTATTTGGCCTTTCGATTTAAATTGTTTTTATTACAAAGTTTATTTTTTTTTTTGAAACAAAGTATTCTTCTCATACCTACAAAATCATTGCAACTTAAATTTAATTGTTATGGTTGCGAAGCAAAAATTCCATTATTTTAAAAAAACATACTGTTGAAATATAAATTTAGTTTTCAACTAGCTATATAGTAAATTAAATATTTAATTTTTTGTTTAGTTTTTTTAATTCCGCCAGTGGTGTTCCTTCTATTTTTGTTTTTAGTTCTGATTCTGTTTTTTTTTTTTTTGTATTTGAATATATGTAGCTATAATACATTTATTTAAGTTTGCTTTGTAATTTTAACATTTATAAAAAAAATTAAATTTCTGTAAGTTGTTTGTTTTTTTGTTTTTGAAACATGATTTTCTTATTTGGAAAACTTTTTGTTAAGATTTTAATAAATTTAACAAAAATAAAATATTTTATGTCAACGAACATACACCTTTGTTATATAAAATTTTGGCTGTGTATAAGACTTGCACTTCAAAGCACATTATCTGGGTAATTTAATTGGCTGTTAATTTATTGATATTTATGTTAATTTAGCAAAGGTATATGTTTTATTTAATGAAGTTAGAACATCACGATTTATGTGTAACATACTTAAATGCATATAATAATTAAGTGCGTATTTTTTGCTGACTTAAATATTTAAATCCATGATGATTTATCATTGAGTTACCGATAATGAGTTAAAAATTTGATTGAAAACATCCCACTAATTACAAAATGTCATATACATCGACATAAGTGCTTACTCCGAAAAGGTCTGGGGCGACTCCCAGCCTATTTGCCGCCTAAAAAAGTAGAAGTGTTTTTTTCACGAGTATTGCTTCTTGCGAGGAACTGATAAATTCTCTAACAGTTTATCTTGTTTTGGATAAATCCTACTCTTCTTAACCGGTCAGAATCGACAAAAAATTGTAGGTCCCCTACATTCCTGCCGATATCACGCCACGTAACAATTAAGAGTCGAAAGTCACTAGGTTGTTCAAATGCCCACCTCGGCTTCTTACGGTGGCACGGTTCCGAGTGGTCCAATTTTCAATGACTTTTCCGCATAGATCCGATCTGAGCGATAGCTTGTATTATGTTCACCTTAAGAGCATCGGTCGATTGTGGCTTATTTGCTTCAGGAAACCCCACAAAAAAAGTCTAACGGGGTCAAATCGCATGCCCTTGGTGGCCAATTCACGTGACCTCTGCGAGTGATAACTTTAACCTCACATCTTTCATGCAGAATTTCAATCGTGCCATATATTTTCTTTCATAAAGGTTGCAGGATGGTTTAGGATGTAGGTTGAGGTACAGACCGAATTACGAGACCCACTTTTGTCTTATTCTCTACGATTGTAATGTCAGGTTTGATTAAAATCCCGAGGTCGATTTTTCACGATTCCTAAACTTACTCTACAATTGGGTGATTGATTCTTATATTTCAAATGCAGTTTGTAAAGCTTTCTCGATACGGAATGTAAAGCTGCGAGGAGACGGCAAATAACGTTTGCGACTTTGACGTCGTGTTGCAATGTGTCAATTCTTGCAAACCAGCACATGGGGGCGTTTACAGGATAATGCAAAAACTGTCCCAAAAGTCGCAAATGCTGTGTGGCACGTACCACCGTTCTGCTAGAACCACATGTCGTCTAGGTCCATATAGTTCAATTTGTGCCAGAAGAAATTATTTACCATCAGTCTGTATGGAGCTCGCCAATGACTGCAACCGCCTCCATTATAGTAACGGTAACGGTAATTTTCTGAAGATGCATTGTTACCTGGTGAACCTCGTGTGGGTTGGAATCGTCCTATATAGGTACGGCGATTTTGCTTGTATAGCTATTTATCCAAAAATGCGCCTTGTCGATAAAGATACAAATTTTTGGCCTAAATTGGGGTCCTCTTCCAAACGCTCCAAAGCCCAATCAGCTAATAAACGGCGTTGTCTATGGTCATGAACTTTGAGCTCCTCCGTCAGTTGGACCTTGTACGTGTGTAGGCCCAAGACCCGAAGCAAAATTAGGCCGAAGCCTGCAAAAGGCCAAGTTCTTCTGCAAGGCGAGGAATCAACTGCCTCGGGTTCTGCTGTACACTTTCACGTACCGCGGTGATGTACTCGGTCGATCTTACGATCCTTTGACTTACAAATGTTAGTTGATTACCGAACCGGTCGTCTCAAATTTGGACAACAAACGTTGAAGAGTCGACTCTGAAGAGCCACGGTAGACGTTACCGTAAAATAGGTGCAACCCGCCCGACATTTTTGCTCTAACGAACACTCATTTTGATAATAAAGCTTTATCATTTGGGCGTACAGTTCAATCGTTTAGCTAAAAAACAGATTTGACAGATGTCACCAAAACAACATGGCTACCACACGCCATCTAACGGCACAAATTGAAAAACCATTTACTATTATTTGTCACAGACATCTTTCTGCCAAGAATTTAGTTTCTGTGCAACAGAGCTCCTAAGCTCATCTAAAATTATTGACTTGTTGGCATAAACCAACGATTTAATGAAATCCCGTAAAAAAGGAATCAAACGGCCGGCGGGCGTTAAATGGCATGAGGAAGCTGAAAATTCAACCGGACCACTTATCGAGATATATTATTTGGCAATATTTTGTTAAAACCACATATCACTGATGTCAAGTCCATCCAATTCTGGCCAAAAATAATCTTCCATCATGATACGATAGTGAACTCCATTGGCCGTAATAGGGCGATCATTTTCATCGATGAAATAATATGGTCCAATCAAACAAATCCTCACCAAACAGGCACTTTTTTTGGATGCCTTGCAGTCTCTTGAAGCACATGTTGGTTTGTTGCTGTTCAATAACGCATATTCTGCTTGTTGACAAAGCCACTAAACCAAAAATTAGCTTCATCGCTGAAGATGATTTTTCCATGAAGTTCATGATTTTCTTCAAAGTTTTGCAGAGCCCAATCGGAGAAGTTTCTGCGCTTCAAATGATCTAGAGGCTTCAGTAGTTCTTGAGTTAATTTGATCTTGTAAGGGTGTAAACGAAGATCTTAACGAAAAATTTGCACACAATGTGGTTTGAGGGAATCCCAATTCCCGTGAACTGCGTGGAATCGTCTAATTTGGTTTATTTTGAACTGAAGCACGTACGGCTGCTATGGTTTCGGTACTTCGACCGATGCGTTGCCTCACTGGCTCACTATCATTGAATATGTTCTCGAATTTATCCACAATATCACGCACAGTGCGTTGTCTGCACTTAAAGTTGCAACCACCAACTCAGAACTATGGAAGTATTTTTAAATAATGTCAAAATTTGGATCCGTATGCGAAGTCGTGCATACATTATTGACTACGTGCACGGATCCAAAACGGTTTAGTTTGCTTGAAAGGGATCATCAGATTTTTATCACTGAACGTACCCAATATCCTAGTATGCAGAATTTCGTAACGTAACGTGCTACATCGTAAGGTGTGACCTCGTGACGTCGCACAGAGGAAAGTCCACGTTTTTCTTTTACTCTACCGCGCGCCGGCATAGATGTTTACATTACACATCAAAAATGCCTCTCTAACGAGCAATGATGAAAATATAAAACTTGACTAGTGTTTTGACATTGACTGATCATAAACAGAATTTAATAGTGCGTTCGTATTAAAATAAAAAAAATTGTTCTATTGTAACGCGAACTCATTTCTGAGAATATTTTTTGCTTCCATTGTTGTTTCTACAAAATTCACACATAATATCAAGTTAAAGCGAGCGCTCACGTTCAAAAGCTTGAGTCCGCCGACCACCGAATACTTGGTTTTGTTAACATATTTTTGACATGCGTTAGTATACAGTGAGATTGTGTGTAAAGTAGAGAAAATGCTTCTGCTCAGATGACAAATGTATTCTGCTTTTCATTAAATAGCCTCTCTCTTTTTTTTTCTCAAACGTCAAATTCACACTTTGTGGGAAGTGTCATTTGTTGTATCTTTGATCTTCAAACAATACTAAGAGCAAGTTTATTATAATTAAAATTACACTTTGAATATCAAAATTGATCACAAACTTCTTTCAAGATATAACAATTGTGCGAGTGCCGGGATACACGGTTAATATGTGTTGTAAACATCAACGTTTGTCCAAGGCCAGTTTTGAGGATCCATATTTGGATCCGTATGCGAAGTCGTCCTTATGTTAATGACTACGTGCACGGATCCATAAGCGGACTAGTTTGCTTGAAGGGGACCATCAGATTTTTGTCACTGAACGAACCCAAAATCCTACTATGCAGATTTTCGTAACGTAACGTGCTACATCGTAAAGTAAGACCTCGTAACGTCGCACAGATTAAAGTCCACGTTTTTATTTTACTTTACCGCTGTCATAGATGTTTACACATGAAAAATGCCTTTATAACTTTGCATCTGTCAGTTTCCACAAAGTGATGGCTGTCACGCATGAAGACAATCTAATGCTTCTGTTTTCGAATCTAAAATCGCATGACATTTAAATTTAATAATTAAGTTTTGACACTGTCTAACTCAATGATAAAACCCATCCTAAATCAAATCAAAAAATATGCAACTTCAAAATAATTAGAAGTTTTTTTTCGTTGCTCTGCATTGTGTTACTTAAAAACTTCTACGTATAAGCATGAGAGTTTAAATAACAGCAGCATATTTTTATAACACATCTTCAACCAACAAAAAACCTCTCAGTCCATCGTAAAATATATAAAATTAGAATGAGCCCTATCAAAAAGCTTTTTCTATAACCAATCACACCAATGCATATATTCAAATCCAAATTAATTCATTCTTCTTTTTTTTTTTTCGTTGTATTGAACCTTATTCTGTTATTATTTTTAATTTAACTTTTTTTAAATTTTACAATAAAACGCTTTGGTTATTTTTAATGTTTAAAAATCTTAACTAGGATTTTATGCTACATATTTATTATTTTTCTATGTAATTTTTTTGTGAAATATATAAATTATGTATATTCAACACAAAATAGAAATTAAGGGTATGAAATCAAATTTTTTACTAGGGTAGTCTTTTTTATTTACTACATAGTATTTATTTTAAAAAAAAAAATGTATTTAATAACCAATTTTTGCTGCTACGGAAGGTTTTTTACTGTATACGAATTTATATACATAATTATGATCATCTCAACGAAATGAACAGAAATCTACAAAAAGCCAAAAAAAAACCATCTATTAACTTCTATAGAACAACAAAACTACAGAAAAATATCTAAACAAAAACAAAACAAAAAAAAAAAAATATTTTAAATCAAAATTCTAGAATTTTCTTTATTTGAATTTCTCTGTTACAATTTTTCTACGTATACAGATGGCCCCGCTGTCGTGCGCGTCAACATTTTCGTTCGAAGTATATCAAAAATCGATGATGTTACAATGGTAAGTCCGTTGATAGTGTATCAAACAAAAAAAATGAAAATCTGTAAATCTTAAAAAAAAAAAAAAAAACAAATAATAATCCAGTCCTTAAGAATCTGCAAATAAAATCGTATATATAAAAAAAAACGTATACAAATTGTATGTATAATGAAAACTGTAAAATATATTATTTCAAATATATTTTTATGAAGAGCTAATTTTTTCGGTAATTGCTTCAATCACCATTACTTCACAACTAAACTAACAAGATTTTATATTTTCTATCGCATCGCATCGTCTTTGTAAAAATTAATTATAAATTTAAAATAAATCGTCTAAGATTTACATTCATTTTGTGATTGCATAAATTAATGTTTTTTTCAAAAAAAAAATCATCTTCGAATTTCGGTTTTTTTTTTAAATTCTTTTTGAACATATAGGTGTATGTTTTTTTTTTTTAATTAGAAAAGAAGACTTTCGTTTAGGTCTGCTTGTGAATGCTGTAAATAAAAATAATGTTTAAATTTAATATTTTAACAATAAAACTTGTACAGAAATGTCACCGTTACAAAATAATTAAATAAAATGCAACACAAAAGTCACGTAGAGGAATTGTAAATTATCCTAGTAGCTATGTATTTCTAACTGTCTTTAAATATGGAGGGCTTGGAAAATATTGTGTATTGACATCTTGAAAAATAACATATGAACAGGTGAATATGTCTGATGGAAATACATATGTTTTTATTTAAATATTTAAACCCAAACAAAACAAAATACACATTATCATGTCTTAGGTTCAACAGAGCTTAATTTAATTTTCTAAGGAGAAAATGTACCTATACTAAAATAAGCAAATTGAGTGTCGCAGTAGGCGGATTTCATTAAAACTTTTTTCTAAACCTTCCCGTTGGTTGTTAATACAAAGTCTGAAATTTTCAACTTAAACGGATAAACGGTGTACGAAAACATACAGGACAAACACACAAAAATTTTTTTTTTTTTAAATAAGAAAAAGATTATTCTAATAAATCCTACTTAACACGGTCTGCGGTCGCAACAGTAAGGTATTATGACTCGTTTTTGTGTGTGTCTTGAATCTTAAGTGCCCTTTTTTGATGACTTGCCTTCATTGACCCTAAAATCCATCTTCGCTTCCCTTGGAATACTCACAATAGGAACGCTGACGTCAAGCTTTATGCTTTCGATTATGTCAATACTTTTTACAGAAATTTGAAATGTTGTGCCCATAGATTTGGCGCTTGAGTTTTGACAAATTTTTTCAAGAAGTAGACTTACAGAAGTCGCATGAATACGCATCTATCTACTCCTTGTCTAAAACATTTTTTGATTACACCTATACCTAGACGAGGTCTTTCTAGAGCTTATTGGAGTAGCATGTTCATACTGTGCAAACAGGCGAGTTTTGAAAGGGATATATAACTCATCTCAATAGATATTGCCATACGCGGCCTTAAAATCATTTAAACGGTTGTGGTATATCTGTTTTTCCAAGATCTGCAGAAATTTAAGTTTTGGCCATCAAAGCAATCATACTTACGTCAGAACTGGATTTATTATGGCTGATTACATCCGATAAATGGTTTAAGGGCAGCTTTCTTTTCTCTTCAAATTGATTCTTATAGAGTTTTGGACTTGCCGAAGTGCACTGTTTTAGACGTGTTTTGCTCAGCTGGTTTTCAACTGGTTCCCCAATGTCACATTAAGCCATATAGTCACTCACTGAAAAGCAAATGTAGTGTTAACTTGTCATTTGAACCTTTAACTGCATGCGAAGAACTTCTGTACGTGCCCATTTAAGGAGATTATCAAAACACATACCCATTATTGAATACCCTTTCGGTGTCTAGAAATGCTCCCAGTTTAAATTCTTAGGAGTGGATAGATTTCTTCTCTTATATGCATGCTAGGCTTGTAAGAGCACACAATTATCAAATTGTGGAAGTAGGTTTACAGAGTGGCTCATAACTAGTTTTAATGGTTTATGAATAATACGGTTTTCACACCGAACCGAAATCTCGGATTTCGCAACAAGATTACAAAATCTCGTTGAATCGTTCACATTTTGATTTTCTCTCTATTCTTCCTTTGAAAACCCCACAAAACGGAATGAAATCCCACCACCTGAGTACACTACACTCAAAAGGTATAATAAACTGTCTTATCACTGACTCTTTTTTTGTGACTGAACTTTTATACTGAAGAGAAGAATGAGTAATTAGTTGTGTTTGTTTCACATTCATACTGTTCCAGGAAGATTTTGAGGAGATTTCGCAGTAATCTACTAGATTATGAAATCTGACAATGTATGGGAAATCTAGTTGATTTCGATGAGATTTGGTGCTTTTCGCTGGAAATCTAGATTTTGATGCGGTGTGAAAAGGCTATAACTTTGTCTGCCTTTTTTATTTTTTACTTTTGAATTTATCAACATTTTAAATAAGTTGACATTATGTTTTGAAGGGACCAGACACCAGACGTGTTCTTTCCGTAACT
The DNA here is from genome assembly GCA_932273885.2 of Leucozona laternaria. Classification (NCBI taxonomy): domain Eukaryota; kingdom Metazoa; phylum Arthropoda; class Insecta; order Diptera; family Syrphidae; genus Leucozona; species Leucozona laternaria. Next base: position 50,686,795 of record OW026366.1, read on the forward strand.
CTTGTTAGAATTTCTTGAATATTGGCTATTAATATGCTGTATGGTGTTTGTCCTTATCTAAAGACACCTTCACCTTTAGGATTCGCCTAAAGGCGGCAAGTTGAAATTTGAAAATCGTGCTATTTTTCGATCGCCAAAAATTTCCCTCGAGAGTTTGACGGATTAAATGAGCTTCACTTCCATTTTGTTGGTGTAAAGGTTAAACTACCATTAGTTTCGGGATTTTCTTCAATACGTGCTTGCATCCGAGCTGTTCACTTCATTTCGAAATGCACGAAGTCTTCCGGCATAATTGTTTATCAAAACGATGAACCAATCGATAAATTGTTGTAGCACTAGGCGGATTTTGAACACAAAAGAAACTACGATATGATCTTTGTGCTAGAATAATCGAATGCTGTGAATTATAAATTTCCCAAGGTTATCAAAGCCAATTTTTAAAATGAATATAATAATAAAGTTAAACTATAAATTTATTTTATTACACTGTACGATTGTACAATAAGTATACCGAAATTGATTTGTTAATAAAATAAACGCACAAAAATACAAATTTAAATCTGTAAACTAAATAAATTTTCAATGGCAAATAAAAACTGACAGGGAATCAACTGACAGGTTAAGTTAGATCTGTTTGTTTGCTCTATCGGGAAACTGGTATTAGCTGGTATAAACACAATTTCGTAAGCTGTAAGAATTTTCACTTCAGAAAAATTTTGACGAATCTGAATTTTGGCTAAAAGCTTTTATGTTTTAAGCATTTGCCTACAAAAATCCTCAATTTGAAACAGGGGTTTGATTTTGAGGGGTTAAAGAGGCATCATTTTTTTTTGTAAATTGCTCGAAAGCTGTCATTTTTTTTGGAAGAAGAAGAAAAAAAAATAATTCAACACTGTTTTATGCCTTATATGTGAATAAAATAAACTAGATATAGGTATACAGCGTTTACTTCAAGCTAAATGTACTTTTACTGCGTAAAACATCCAAGTGAAGATTTCTAAATGCTACTATGTCAATTTCTCATGAGGAATATACTGGCTAGAGTTCTGCGCATGTAAATTTTAAATGGAAAGTGCTTTAGAAAAGTTCTTTATAAAGGGTGTTGTTTTTAGACGTGTGGTTTTCAATCTGGCAATACTTTTTTCGAAGTTGATCTATTTGACAGCTGTCACTTTTCATAGTTATAAGACTTGCTCCTGAAAAACGTGAAATAATGGTTCGGCTCGCGCGACGCATTGCGCATCGGTCGACATAATCGCAAAATCGCATAAATTCGAGCAACCATGGATCGGTTTCGCACCATGTTTACTCTAGTGGATAATGCGCATCCTCAGAGACGCCGTACAGTGCGCCCCGAAGACGCTATTGCTGCTGTGAAGCAGAGTATCGAAGAAGACCCGAATGAGTCTATCCGCCAACGCGAGCAACAGTTGGAGCTGTCGAAGATTGGGCCTCTCGGCTGGAATTTATTCGAGCCAGCCGCGGTGGCCACTTGCCCGAAATCATTTTTAAAACATAATGGCAAACGCTTATCTTTATAATAAAGCTAAATTCTTGGCCAAAACATTAAATTATATGCGTTTTATTTCTCCTTGAAAACCGCACACGTCTAAAAAAAACACCATATACAAAGCTTGTAGATCATGCAATTTGCTCGGCCATATTCACACTTTAACTAAATAGAATTCTTATAACGAGAACTAGTCAAAGCTTTTTTAGACAGAGGTGAAACAATCTTGATATTTTTTTAAGCTTCTGCTATAATTTTCTAGTTTAAGCTATTTTTCATCACATCGATCTAAAGCTACTTGAATTTAGCGCTTGGTATTTAAAAAAAAAAAACGGTAACTAGAGTAAGGGCGTGTTTCACAATGTCTGACTAAAGTTCTAATTAGTTAGTCGACACATAAATATTGGTACAAGGTCATAAGTCCACAGGAAAAAATCAATTCATTGCCTTCTCACCAACATGAATAGGTTCTAATTACCAAAATAGTTTGTTTGGGTTGCCAACTAATAACCGTATGCCAATATTTATTTGCTGAATAAGTAATCATAACTTTACTCAGACACTGTGAAACAGACCCTAAATCTTGTACTACCTGGTGTTCCCCAAGGGTCCGTTCTCGAAATTCTTTTTCTTATTTTCATAAATGATCTCCTGTCTGTAACTTCCAATGTTCCAATCCATTAAATTGGTTTGCTGGTGGTTGTACCCTCAGTTTCTAATATTTGTTTCTTGATTCACGTCTCAGCTCTTTGGATGTGGAACGGGAACGGTTGCGTCAAACTTCTTTAATTCAGATCTTGACAGTATTGAAAAATGGGGAAAAAATAATAGAGTTGAATTTAATGCTTCGAAAACACAATGCTGTCTTCTATCGCTGAAATGCAATTTTTCCTCAATATCATTATCAATGGATGGCACTTGCATCGTTGAAACTGTAAAACTTTTTACTTGGTATTAGTGTTACTGACGACCATTGTTGGAATGACCACATTCTTGAAATTGCCAAAAATGCAGCGAAATGTCTAGGTTTACTAAAACGATGTTAGAAATTCTTCACTCCTTCTGATGTGGCTACTAATTACAAAGCGTATACTATACGCCCAAAATTGAAATTTAATTCTCTTAGATGTATGGTCAGGGGCTTGCTTGTTAGTCATCATTACAATTCCCAGACCGAATTGTCCGTTGAAACTAATAGGAGATAGAAACATTGTTCACTCAATCGATTCTCTTGAACATCGACGCAATTTTTCTTGTCTTTCTTTATGGTATCGCTTTTTTTTATAAAAATTGTTCAAATGAAGTAGCCAGTTGCATTCCTCCCTTAAAACAGTTTTGCCGTAATACCTGTCTCGATAGGAATGCTGATCAATTTATCCTAACTTCGAGCGTAGCGTACAGTAAAGTATAGAGATTCTTTCTTTAGCCGTACAACATGAATGTCGAATGGTTTACCCAGCTCAATGTTTGCTTTACATTTTGACTCACAAGCATTTAAAACTAATGTCCATCGGTATCTCCATTTATCCTCTTCCTTATTTCACAATGCCCGCGCTGAAACAATATAAGAGTAGTCATAACCCCTTGTGTGCGCATACCTGTTATAAAAAACTTCCCTTATCATTTTAGTCTTGGTCCAAATTTAAGGTTTAATAAGCACAGAAAGGCTCTGCAAAAAAATTTCAGCTTAGTTAAAATTTAGAATTGTTTGTCTGAATGTCCCGAGGAGTAATTTGAGGTGATTTTGAAATTGCGTCAGTGCATGGGAAATTGTGCAAATTCGAGGTTGATTTTGGAAAATTTTCCAAAACTGCGAAATTTCGTTCTATAAGAATATAATATTACGTAAATTAGGGAAAAACTAACATTTGTTGAAACGAAACCTAAATATTTAAGCTCAATACAAGAACTTATGTGACAGTTTACGCGGAGGAAAATTAAGTATACTTGTTAGTACATAGGCGTTAAGGATGGACTTGAAAGTTTTAGTTTCTATTAAAAAGAGACTCTAAGACCCAGTTTTTCAGTGGTGAGTTGAACCAGAGTTAGTTAATTCTAGAAGTAAATTAACCCACAGTGATCTGATGGAGGGGTTTTTCGATGAAGAATTCATGCAGAACGACTAAGCAAACTCGGTGCGGATAAAGCATCAAAAGCATCTGTTTGGTTAATCTTGAGTTAAGTCACCAAATTTGATGAGTTATCTCGAGTTTAACTTTAATCACGCACTGAAAAACTGGACTTTAAAGTGTTTGAAATTATCATAAAGAAGTAAATTCATGGGTCACAAAGCACAATTAAACACCTGCGTTAACTAAAGTCTGATTTATTCCATAAGTCTTAATAAATGTGCAAAAATTCAACCCTAATTTACTTGTCTCTGTGACAGTTTAGCTTTTTAGTAAACCATATTCATTATAGAAAACACCTAACTTCAGTTAATTTGAAAATATGTATACATTTCATCATAAAGGGATTTATTTTAAGTCAAAGAGACTCAGTGGAATTGCCATCCACAATAGGTTCATCTTCATCTTGATTTAAAGAAAAACTGCACTCAAGAGACACTCATAGCCTTTTACAAGAGAAAAATATATGTATCACTAAAAAAAAATAATTGAAGCAGATAGAAATAAGCTACTAGAATAATACACAATAATTTAAATTTAAACTTAATACACTTGTTTAACATTTACAAAGTTAATACGATTCTCCTGCTTCCTACATACATAACTACTTAAAGTTTTCGAACCTCGTTTAACTATAGCTCTTCAAACGTACATCGGTACTACCTTCAAACTCATCAAAACAAAAAACAACGAAAAAAATATATTTCCACTCCAAATATAATAACAATAATAATAAATCATAACTGTCTGCATTAATAAATGAAAATACAATTTTCCATCATAATGAAATTAAAAAAAAATACAGAAAATACTTTTTTCCAATTTGAAAATTTGGATGTTTTGACGTATACGTATATTGAGAGAAAGTTCCTTTTTATTTTATTTATGTCAGTATTTATGTTTTAGAACATTACTAAAATTTAAGTTTTTTTTTAATATTAAAGCACATATTTAATACAAAATTCATAGAATTTCTGTTTTATTTATTATTTCTGTTCGAATTGGATTTAACGCATTTGCATTGTAAATTGAAAAAAAAAAAAACTTTCATTCTGTTGTATCGAAATTAATTTTGATTTTGCATTTGAACAAAATTATTATATTGTTGGTTTCATTTATGTTTATATTTTTATATATATATATGTATATGTTACATAGGGCTTTTGTGAAATGTCTTTTTGGATCTCTCTTATAATAATAATCTATATAACAGATATATTTGCCAATCGATTTTTACATGGCATTTACCTTCAATAGTTTGAACAAATATCAAAAAAATATATAAAACTGTTAAGCAATATAAGCAATAAGTGTATGTTCATATATTATTTTATTTCAAATTAATAAATACAATTTAAAAAAAATATGTGTAATACAAATAATAATCTTTTTTATTAAAGTTTTATTTTTTTTAAATCAATTTTTTTTTTTAATGATGGTATAATGTGTGCTTTAGTCGTACAAAAATAATATACATTTCAGTGTCTTTCTCTCCTTTTTTTACTTTAACTTATAAACAAAATATTTTAATTTGTTCCTAATAAAAGTATAAAATATAATATACAACTTCTTTCGTATTCTAGTATATCAGTCTTGTATTAAGAGGAATTCATTTCTGAATGTTTGTTTTTACTTCTTAAAATTTCTTCTTTATTTTTCTTATTAAAATATTTGTTTTTGTTATTTTTTTTATGTTTTTTATATATTTTAAATTAACTTTAATCAAAAGGCAAGCTTATATATAGTTGGGACAAAATTAATAATTTTGAGACGGTATTTCGAGGGCTTAAAAAAATTAAATCGTACAAATTCTTTAGGAATCCATTGAATATTTTTCTAATGCGAACAAAGGGAATTGTGGTGTGCAATGTAAATATTATAAACAAATAATTATCTAAGTTAAAATTAACTTGAAGATATTTTTTTTTTTTTTTTATTTTAGCTAATATTATCATAAATTGAATATTTTATTAAATCAAAACTATACTAGTTTCATCATCTATTTTTAAACATGCACTTATTATTTAATATTTGTTTTTGTAGCGAGATCCATGCAGACATTTTTTCAAATGAAGAAGTTAAAAAAATTTGTGTTCAGTTGTTCATAAAATCATCTTTTAAGTTCCATGTTTAAAGTTTTTCCGAATCTGTGTTGATTCTAAAATATCAAACAAAAAATAACCTGCCTTAAAAGAAGCTGGAATTTAAATGTACTCCTTATGCTAGTTCTTAAGTGTTTTATTTGCCATTATGCAATATATTGCAGTGGTGAATATATTAAAACTGTCAACCGCCGAAATGGTCCAAAATGTAGATTTGACCTATAAAACAAGCAGTAATACAAAAATTCACAATGTCCTTATCCCGCATATTCAATTACTTACTAATATTTACACTATTAGGTTACGCTCCATTAATTTAAACAATATTAAAGTAATATTTCGACGGCACTGGAACAGTGGATCAGCGTGTGTGTGTGCAGCAGATTCTCTATACGTAAGTTCGGGGAATGGGATATTAGGGCAGTCGGCAGCTATTAATTTTTTCAAGCTATAATTGGAATTAATAGATGGGTGCTCTCTGAGAACTACCAATATAGCGCGGCTGGAACTGTCAATATCTATTTTTCATATAAGACTTACAGCTAGTGAAACTAAAGTAAATGAATAAATTAATAATTCAGCTGAACGTAAGAAAACTGACGTTTAGTGTACCTGTTGGGCACGTTAGGGATTGGTTTTTGTTGTAATCACATAGAAAAATTCAGATGATGAACCAAACAGCTGTTGTCAAAAAACAAATCTGAAGGTATACTAAAATTCTCAGTATACTAAACGATCCGATGGAAATTTGGGGAACAGCTGATCACAGCTGATTATACCTTCAACCGACTACTTACATATTTTGGTTTGTGGTGTCACGCATAGAGTACCTATATTACCTAGAGAACCGACCGGTACCCCTCTTGCCTTAAACACCCGCAAATTTTATTTGAGGTGAGTAAGTAAAAACTCTCTTAGTTTACTCTTTTTTCCTTATCCGTGAATCCGTGTGAATGGTGGATATAAAAACAAATTGGCGCATTAGTTCAAAAAGGTACGTGTCTACGGTTTAATTGTGAACAAAGTGGTGGCATTAGCTCAAAAAGGTACGTGTCTACGATTTGCACACCTCAATCGTAGACACGTACCTTTTTGAGCTAAGAAACTAGAGTGCGCTTCCAATTTTCGGTAGGTGTTTTTGTTTTTTTTTTAAACATAAATATTCAAAAATATTATTTAATTTATTACCCGGGAGCAACAATGACCGATATTCTTCATAGTTTAGGTTGACAAAAGGTTAAAAAAAGAAATTTGACTACGAAATTAATAAATTTCTCAATTTTTGAATTTAACGGATTTTTTTTTTGAATCCCTGGGCGGTCTTATCCACCTTATTGAGCACTTTGAGCAATTTGAGCGAAGTCCTTTCAATTGAAGCCATGTTGGTTCGGTCCCATTTAAAATGCATTGGACAACAACCCCATACAAAACTTAATGGGCATTTTCCTCTCAGTACAGCTTGTAGGGTGGAAGAGAACGACCGCCTAAGTCGGTTCTCTAGGTAATATAGGTACTCTATGATCTCTTATTCGTGATGAGCAGAGTAGTTACGCACTTAACAATCGCCAGGTGGCATCTGAATAAGTTAAGAGATTTTCTATGTAGGGAAATGAAATTTGTTTACAAATGAAAACGTAGTTTTAAAGATACCAACCGACATCTTGTCACTTACTTGATAAAATTAGGAAGCGTGTGTTATATCTCGATTGAGCTGTTTCTGTTTGTTGTCTCCAACGACCAACACCACTGCGAAATTCTTACCGAAAACAAAGCGAAAAAATCACAAATTGCAAAAAAGATCAAACGCAAAAAAAAAAAAAAACATAAATAGAAAGTCATGCTTTAAAGGCTGTCCCAAACCAACGCGAAACATTCGCGCGAATATGCGACGACTGAATAATGTTCGAAGATTCGCATCGCACCAGTGTGGGTGCTCCCATTAATCTCCATGTAAATAAATTAAGACAGGCGGAAGTTTCGTTGTCGCACCGAATGTTTCGCGTTGGTTTGGGAGAGCCTTAATCAAAGAAACACAAATAAAACTCAAACGTCACTTCTCCCCACACAAATAACGGTTCGGGAAAGTAATTCTGTGCGAAAAAAAAGAGCGGAGACCTCTCCAAATAATCTGCTACAATTATCAATTTCGCTCATCGAACAGCGTACTGCAAAACGAAAAGGAGAACGAAAGTTTTTGTTTCTGATTTCGTAGTGTCGTTTTTAAGCCTAGTACGCTGCTGATGCGAAACGAAATTTTTCGGTGGTCTCCAACACGACAGCGAAATGCTTACGAAAACCACAGCGAAAAAATGACAGCTGAAAGCGTCACCAATTGCAAACAAAAAAACTAACACAAACGCAAAAAAAATCACAGAAAGCCATGCTGTAATGAAAGATACAACAAATACAAACACAAAAAATCCTCAAATGTCACTTTTCCGCACACAATTAATGGTCCGGGCAATTAATTGAGTGCGAAAAAAGAGCGGAGACCTCTCCAAATAATCTGCTACAATTATCAATTTCGCTCATCGAACAGCGTACTGCAAAACGAAAAGGAAGACGAAATTTTTCGTTTATGATTTCGTTGTGTTATTTTTGTATGGGATTTTTCGTTTCGCATCAGCAGCGTACTAGGCTTTAAAAGGGATTTTTCGTTTCGTATCATCAGCGTACAAGGCTTTAGCAAACTAGTCCATTTTGGATCCTTGCACGTAGTCAACAACGTAAAAACGACTTCGCATACAGATCCAAATATGGATCCTCAAAACTGCGTGTGGCGGCTCAAATTAGTATGGAAATTAGAATCACCACGGAGCCACTTGTGCATGTATTGTGAGAAAGAGAGCTCAACATACTCAGTGAAAGCTGAAACCAGAACGGATCCAAATCGAATCCAAACAAAATTACTTCTCCAATCGAGTTTACATTACCTACAACAAACAAATAAAGCCTTTTTTTCATTTAAAGAAACTTTTATTGATCAGTTAATAAAACAAAACATTCACAAACACATAAATAATAATAGAAATAAAATGAACGACTAACATTTAAATTTATATTATTAATTGAAAATATCTCAAGTTTTCATAAGAATTGAACTAAAAAAAAACATGTCTTCTCTACACCACTTACAAAAAATGAACTGGAAAAAAAGTGTGGGGAAAAGAAGAACAAAATGGCTATAGCCACACAAATTTTTTGTAGGTATGAGTGAGACACTACGTTTTGAAATGATCCAAGCAAGACCGACAAAGTTGGGTCAGTGAATTTGCTTGAAGGGTATAATTCAAAATACTTCAGACAGTATTCATATTAAAGGCTGTTTTTTAGACTTGTGGTTTTCAATCTGGCAATACTTTTTTCAGAGTTGGTCTTTTTGACGGCTGTCACTTGATTTATGCTCAGTTTGCTTTGGCATTTCATAATGAATACTGAATAGACTTAGTCCTGAACAACGTTTGCAAATCGTGCAAATTTATTACCAAAATAATAGTTCGGTTCGCTGAAGCTCATTTTTGGTTGAATGGGTACTTTGATAAGCAAAATTGTCGTATTTAGGCGTTTTCCTTTGGAGGTGGCGAAGGGGATGCAGAATTTTTTAGAGCAACAGAAAGACAGTTTGCTATTCAATGACTTCTTGTTTTCTGACATCGAAAAAGAAAAAGAAAACTAGAGCTGGTAACTATACAAAAATTGAACAATGTGACGATGACTTTTAAGCGTGTTGTAGATTTGGTGAAGCCGCACCTAGAAATACCAAATAGACGGTGAGAACCAAATAACGGGTGATTTTTTAGCTGGTTTGGTTTTGGCAACACTGGTTTTGACAGCTGACGTGTGTTTAGTACCTTGTGTCACTGTCAAACAGCTTCAGTTTGGTTTGCAATTTAACCATGGATCGTCTTACAAATGAACAACGCTTGCAAATTATTGAATTTTACTATCAAAATTCGTGCTCGGTTCGAAATGTTCATCGCGCGCTGCTTGTGTTCAGCGATGAGGCTCATTTTTGGTTGAATGGGTACGTAAATAAGCAAAATTGCCGCATTTGGAGTGAAGATCAGCCAGAAGCATTGCAACAGCTACCAATGCATCCCGAAAAAGCCACTGTTTGGTGCGGTTTATGGGCCGGCTGCATTATTGGGCCTATTTCTTCAAAGATGATGCGAATCGCAGCGTTACTGTCGATGGTGAACGCTACCGAGCGATGATAACAAACTTTTTTTTTGCCCGAAATGGAAGTTCTTGACTTGCATGATATGTGGTTTCAACAAGACGGTGCCACATGCCACACAGCACGCGAAACAATGGCGCAATTGCGAGGCGAGTTTGGTGAACAGTTAATTTCACGTTTCGGGCCGGTCAATTGGCCGCCTAGATCGTGCGATTTGACACCATTAGATTATTTTTTGTGGGGGTATGTCAAGGCTAATGTCTATAGGGACAAGCCCGCTTCGATTGACGCACTGGAAGCCAACATCCATGCATTCATTCGTGAGATACCGGCCGATATGTGTGAAAGAGTATGCCAAAATTGGACTCAGCGGATGGGCTACCTGAGACGCAGCCGCGGTCAACATTTGCATGAAATTATCTTTAAACATTAAATTGCAAGGTTCAAACTATCGATTCAAATAAATATTTCATTCATTTATTCGAATTTTTTGTGTTTTTTTTTTAAAAAAAGTTCCAAACCTCTTAAAAAATCACCCATTACATATAATGTGTACAAGGTATGTGAATTTAATGAGAAACAGTGTCCTTTGACAGATTCCGTTATCTCGATCCTGAGCTTTTGCTTGCTTCGGTTTCTTCTAGGCAGACGGCAGTATAGCCATGCTTTTTGGTTTTTTTTTCAATTTTAATCAACGTTAAACAAATAAAAACAATCTAATCTGCTTCGGTTTCTGACTCCCGGAAGCTTCAAGCAGAATGTTGGAGATACAGTCTAGGTTTTGCAGCCTACCGTCAGTATAGCTCTTTGTCTATAGTGTGCGATGCGATGTCGAAGTCCATATCTCTCTCCTTTAATCCTGTTATATTGCTGGTACATTTTTTAGAATATAACTTAGCTCATGGAGTTCAAGGTTTAATCAGTACTCAACTTGTAGAGCTCGACGAGATGGGTTGAAAAAAGAGTTGCCTTATTTAAAATGGCCGTTTATTCTTGGTAACCCCAGTCACAACAAAAAAAAGTCGAAAGACACAATTTGCATCATAGCTTCTCGTTTTGGTTGGGTTTGTTCGTGTTTCATAAATCCAAGCAAAGAATGATAAATCTGAATAAATTATTTGCAGTCGTTAAAGAACTATTATTTCAAAACTTAAAGAAAACAGTCTACGCAATTCAATTTCTTTAATAAAAATAATAGTTCTTATAGGTTCAAGCCAAACAAGGCCATATCAAATTACAGCTTAGACTTCGTTGAAGCTGTTGCACTCGTAAAAATATCTGGCAATCCTGCTTTTATTCCAAATTATATCCAAAAACGGTAGTTTTTGAGTTAATGTGTTGGTAGCACTGGCATTTGATACCTGTCAAACTCAGCTCAGTCATTTGAAGTGTCATAATATTAGTTGAATGTTTGTCATTTACAATAATGGATTGATGAACAATCGAACAACGCATTAAAATTATTAAAACTATTACAAAAGTGGTGATTCAAAAGAAGCCACTTTTCGCACACAACGCGATGATTATGGTCGTCATAATCAACCGACTATACGCAAGCAATCGATAAAATTATGAAAAAATGTGAAGGGAGTGGAATGCATCGTAATGCACGCCCAGTTGTAAATATTGCTGCTGGAAGTGCAAGTATTGCTGATCATACGAATTTATCGATTCCTCGGCGTTCGCAGCAATTGAATGTGTCGTCCACCTCACTAGGGCGTATTTTGCATTTGGATTTGCATTTCCATTATTATAAAGTTTCAAATAACGCAACAATTGAAGCCTGCTGACCATTCACAACGCCGCCGTAGATACGCTTCTTGCGTGTTGGAACGTTACACAATAAACACCGATTTTTCGAACAACATTTTCTTCAGCGATGAAGCACATTTCTCACTAGGTGGGTATGTAAACAAACATAATTGCCGCATATGGGGCTCATAAAACCCAAAAGTGATCGAAGAGGTGCTGTTGCATCCAGACATCAAAGTGACTGCTTGGTGTGCTCTATGGTAGAAGGAGCCAAAAGGGCAGACGGTTACAGTCAATTCGGAGCGATATGGTCGAATGATAACGGATTTTATTTTGGTCGGTGATTAAAGATATGTGGTTCTAACAAGACGGGGCAACAAGTCACACAACTTGACCAATTATGGCTTTATTGTGTGAGAATTTTCCTGGTCGCGTATTTCACGTTTTGGCAACGTCAATTGACCACCAAGATCATGCGATTTGACACCATTAGACTTTTTTCTGTGGAGCTAAGGAAAAGACCGTGCTTACGCAAATAATCTCCGAACTCTAGATGCATTAAAAACCAATATTACACAAGTTATGGCCGAGGTACCGCCCGAAATGTCCGAAAAAGTGGTTAAAAATTATCTCAAAAGAATAGCATGTTGCGAATCTCCCCGCGGCGGCCATTTGAATGAAATTGTTTTTCACACTTAATGGCAAAGTCCCAACTTTATAATGAAATCAAAAATGTATCGCTGTATGTGTTTTATTTAGTTTTACTTTCGAAACCGAAAAATGAATGACCCTTTATAAGTTGTCTGCTCCTAACCGTGTTGTTAAATGTGTTCCCGGGTGACACTAAAAAAAAACACTTTATTTTCTTGGCAAGTTAAAATTTTACTTGTTTGACATTTTCGTCATAAAATATCAATTTCTTTGGTTAACCACAGAAACGGAAAAATTGTTCGATTTTATTTATTTTATAAGTAATTATTTAAATTTGATTTTACTTCATCATTTTCAACATTTATTTTTGGTCACCTCTTTCTTACCATTTTAAATTTGTTAAAAAATTGAGTAGGTATGGGCGTGAATAAAATTGAATTATGTGGAAAAGATGGCAGCAACCAAGTACCAAGTCCTAATATGATGGCTCGTCGACGCATTTCGCTGTAGATTTTTTTTGTTCCCGAAACTATTTTACTTGATAAATATTACAAGCATATATTTTTTTTTTAAGAATAAGGTAGCATTTAAGTAGGTATGTGGATAACTTACTTTTAACGTATTATATACATTTTGGTTTATATTATGAAAAACTTTTTTCAAACAAAATCCTGTCATCAATCACAACACAACACTCAAACTTCAATCATAAAATCATTCTTTGTTTCCATCATTTATCTAAGGTCATCATCATAATATAACAAAACGCAAGGAAAGAGAGTAAAATACCTACTTCTTTTTTTATCAGAAATTTGAAATAAAAAAAATGCAACAAAACAAAAAAAAAATAAAAATCACTTTAACTAAATTTAATATCATAAACATTTTAGAAAATTTGCCCACCTATGTCACAGTCAACATGTTTCTACGGTCAATTTCTAAAATCGACGATTACAAAATGGTGAGTGAGTTTCTCAGTCAAATAAGAACAAAAATATCATTCAGCACAACATACTAAACACCTTGAATATAAATCTCTAATAAATAATGTATAACCATATTGATATATAAATATAAAAATCATTAATCAATGAAATATCTGTGTTTATACATTTTTACATACAAATATAATGAGAGTAATGAGAAAAAAAAAAATATACCAAGACTATTTGTTTCAGTGTTATTTTAGTCGACTTGTTTTATTTTTTTGTATTAATTTTATAATTTAAATATTATAATTATCCACTTAATGTAAATTATTTTGAAATGAGAACTTATGTGATATTTATACAAATAATTTTGCTATAAATATCGATTTATGGAATAAAACTATAGTAATATTTACCTACATATTTGTGTCATTTAATATACCTAATACGATTGTGTAAAAATAACGAAATCAGCTTTTGTCTTATTTGTTTATATTTTATAACTCTCTTACTATAATTTATTTATATGTTTTCTATTTTTTTTTTTTTTTTTAATATTACCTTGTGTTACTTCTTTGTATTAAATTGTAAAATAAATATATTAATTTACCTTCGAGTAATTTTTATTTTTCGTTATTAGGGTTGATTAACAAAAAAAAAATCAACCAAGCGTACTAGAGATCAAGTGTTAAATAAATTAGATTCAAGGTTATTCTCTAACTATGTGCTCTGCAGTCTTTACTGCGAATATATGTTATCACAGAAATGGGTCACAGCAAGCTGAAAGTTATAATGTGCACGGTTACTCCACTTAGATAAAGCTAACAATCTTAAAATAATGAATACATTTCTACACCAACCGCAGCGCTTGGGACATTCCTTTCACTTAGCCCCTTTAGATCTATTTACGGCCAACAGTGCCTTATGACTTATAACGGGTGGGGGGAAATCTCGTGGTTTCTTTTTAAATCATAAGTTATTTTGACACTGACAGCTGTTTCCTGCTCGAAATCTTGACAGAAAGTCAAGACGCATGAGTCGCTTTACGCTTCAACAACGTTGGGAAATATTGAAAACTTATTTCCAAAGTGAGTGGAGTGTAGCCCAAGCAGTGCATTTTTTGAAAAGGCGAAAAATCATCTTTTCTGACGAGGCGCATTTTCATCTCGGCGCCTACGTTAAAAACAAAATTACCGCATCTGGGGCTCGGAAAACCACCATGTTATTGTCGAGAAGCCAATACATCCACAGAGAGTGACAGTTTGGTGCGGATTGTGGAGTGGTGGCATCATTGGACCATTTTTCTTCGAAAATAATGCTGGGAACAACGTTTCGGTCAACTGTTGGCGATATTAACCGACTTTTTTTTAACTGAAATTGAAGGCTTTGATTGGAACGCGAACGACCTCTGGTTCATGTAGGATGCCACGCCATTCCACAGCCAATGCCACAATCGATCTTTTGCGCACCAAAGTCTCAAATCGTGTTATTAGCCGTATTGGGCGATGTCAATTAACCGCCTTGGAGCTGCGATTGGACCCCTTTGGATTTTTCTTTGTGGGGAACCGAGAAATACTGATATTATGCCAACAATCTGGAAGCGATTCAAGAACTTAAGGCCAAGCAATCTATGAGCTACAGCCAGAAACCATCAACAAAGTATTAAACAATTGGAAAGCCGCACTTGAACGACGTTGTGTGCTATAATTAATGGGAATGTTTGCTCTTGAATTAAATTTTTTTCATTTTATTGCATTTTTAAAAAGAAACTTGTATTTGGTCCCACCTGTACAGTGCAGTAATTGGAAAGCGAGCAATTTCGGTCATAGTACATTTACAATCTTCACGAATACAGACATTCAAATAGACTCTACAATACCACATATCGATTTCAACAGCGTGGCTCTATCAGATATCCGTACAAGAGAATTATTGGTGAAAACCCGCGTCACAAACACAAATCATGTGTCGGTCTTTATGGACGACTCGAAGATGGTCAGGATAACCCACCCTTGTTGAATAGAACAATAAAGCTTCCAAACTTTTCCAGTGCTTTTCAATAGGAAGTGCTTGCAGTCCTTGAGATCGCAAAAAGTCTTGCCAAATGCGAGATTAGTAAATAAAAACTTTGATATCTCTACTGACAGCCAGCCGGCAATTAAAGCAATCTCCTCAATCGTAAAAAAGTCAAAACTGGCAGATCGTTGCCACAACGAGTTGGGAATACTCAATGCAACCAACACAGCCTTAGATGAGTCCCAGGACACCGTGATACACACGGGAACGAAAAGGCGGATGTTTTTTCCCCAAAACCGGTCATCTCTTGATCCGAGCCAAACTGCATATATCGGTACTTATGCCGCTGGACCAAGAAAAGAGTAGAATCCACCAGAATTTCCTCTAAATCACTAAGGACAGATGGTCTGCAATTGACAGTTGTCCGGTCTCGAGGAACCTATCTTCGAATCTCGATACAAAAAAAAAGAAAATACTTAATCAAGCTAAGCAGGCTTCAACTGTCCCTGGTGGTTGTAATCCTAACGGGTCACAACTCAATGGGAACCCACATGAGTAGAATGGGCATCAACACATCCGACTTATGTAGAGGGTGTCGAGATTGAGAGGCGGAGGAGGGCTCCTATCACTTTCTTTGTGAATGCCCCAGACTAGTAAGAACCAGAAAGGCAGCTCTCTGTGAAAATTTTTTCGACGAACTGGGCGACGCCAAAGTCTCGTTTATGCCACTAAGAAACATCCTGAAACTCATTCAGGATTCCAGATGGTTCAGGGAGGGAGGCACCCTACCTCTGTTCTCAAGTTTGCAATTTTACGGATGAATTTTTTTGCAAAATTACGATTTTTATAAAAATCAATGTTGTGCTATTTCGTGCTTAGTTTGTCCGGCACACGGCTGCACATTTAGTTGAGCACATTACAGAGCACATTTTTTTTTTTTTTTTTTTTGAAAATCAAAAAATGGCGGTGCTAACTTCACCCACATCACCTTTTCCTAATTATTTAACACTCGAACTACCACGTTTCTGAACTTTACAAAAATTTAGAGTAATAATAATTTAATTCACTGTGAAATTGTAATTTTTAATTTTTCAATTGTATTTATAACATTTAAAAAAGAAAAGAAATTATTTTAATCGTCTTTCTTCACTTGCTTTATGCTTTTCACAATAATTTTTGTCTTTATGTACCTATACATTTTTTTATTTATTTATTTGTTTTTCAATTTTTATTTCTTCCATTACCTAATAAATTGGCACTAAAAAATAATATAAGAACATAATTTTAACATACAAAGGATTTATGACTTTTAATAACTTAAGTCAAATATTTATGGACTTGATTTAAATAAAGTACCTATTGTCTTTTATTATAATACAAGTAATTCAGTCTACTATCTATGATTTATTAATGTTTGGTTATAATCAAAAGGCTCATAGCTCATAAATAATGATTAAGGTATGAGATGGTTTTATGCCCGGGAATGCGAATAATGACATAACATTATTTGAGTGGTCGCAGAGATTATTTGTAAGGTCCAGTTTTGTAGGGCGAGATCATCTGTGATTCCGAATAAAACTCGAGTTAGAGCCAGTTGATCTTTAGCTTAGCAGTTTTCACTCAACGATTGAATTCCTCCAATTCGCTGTCTTCCAAGTTCCAATACTTAGGCCGCTAAAATAGTTGCAATTGCAATATTTTCGATATAAATATTTATTTATTTTTTTGAATTATTTTCTGCACTGACCACTACGAAATTAGTCTCACAATATCTGTCAACGGATCGATCAATTTTTCGTAAACAAATATTTGCCACCCATGTGAGCTGACAATTTCCACTCTGACAATATTGTCAGAAGCGCCATTGTCAGCCAATTGTCAGCTAACCGTCTCACAATGAAAATGTAAGACTGCGACAAAATCTGCCATCACATAATAGGTGTGTTCGCGTACTAGTCCGAAACTACCCATTTTTACCATTTTTGGTCCAATTTGGACTTTGACAGAACTTCGGACCAAAACTGTCAGGTTTGGAAAGTAAACGAACAGAGGTAATTTTTCACTATAAGGTATTTGGCCGTTCTCAGTTCATTGGCAACTATTTTTAAAAAAATTGACAGATGTGACAATATTATTGTGAGATCTGACAATCGTCTGTACTTAGCCTTAGTCGTCTTTAAGTCAGATCCATGATCGGTAAAAACAAAATGAATATAAGAAGTATACACAAAAATAGTAAATAAAAGGAAACCGTGACAATTTATCGAAAATATAAAATAAAACATTTAATTAAAAAACAAAATTTACAACAGTGAAGTTTAGTTTCATTATGGATTCCAAAGTATTATACATACATTCTTTCAGGTCCAGACGTTTTGTAAGGACCAAGAGATTTGGAATTTGAATGTCCCATGCTTATTCATCCTTGCCCTTGTGAAAACATTACATTCCCATAGGTTCAATTCGACAAGTTGTCATGTAATCATTACAAGTGGATATAGTTGAAGTTACAATGTGCCATATATGTCATATATTCATCCTGGTTCGCGTTCAAGCCTAAAAAGGTTACTGATGTCGAATTCCTTACAACCAAAAAATCGGTTTTGTTTAGAACAATAGATCAATTTTTCTAGATAAATGAAATCTTTTTTTACCAAAATTTACACGCAGACTAAGTGCGGAAAATATGGCTAATATTAGTAACAGAGAATATGAATATTAAGATGAGAAACCTTTGTACGTTTCTCCCCCCAAAACCCATTTTTGTTTTGCTTATATCATCACTTGTCGATGAATAGATGTGAATTGCAACAATTTAGCGCATTAAAACACACACACTACTGAAAAAATATGAACTCACTACGGTACACTAGTGCAAAAATATGAACTCACCACGGTCAGGCCATTTTGTTTAGCTTGTAGGTAAACCCGAATGACAGCCGAGGTTTCTAATCTTTCATAATCTCTGGTTGGTAAAATGGACCACCGTTATATTTCCCTAATGCGGAAGAGCGTAGGTTACCCGTCGTATATTCATTTCAAACAGTGTTGGTAAATAATGATTACTTTTTGTAATTTATTTCAACTTTCATTTCAATTAAAAGTAATTGAATAAAATACCATTTCCATTACTTGTAATCGACAAATTTTTTCACTTACAAATTACATGTAATTGAAAATAGTAATGGGTTTTTGCATGTACTTAAAGGAAAGCACTGTGGTAATTACATCTAATGTAATTGATTTCTTGGATTATAGTTCATTACATGTTTTTATTAATTAAAATAAATATGAAGGTAAATAAAAGGCATTTTAACTAATAAACTAAACTAATGTTCATTTTAAACTTCTTTATCAATGGAAAGTAAACCTTGTTAATAATTTTTTTTGCTATAAAAACCTAATTTGACAGTACAATTAGCAGAACTGTTTGGTAATCTACAACAGCACTAACATATCAAAGCTAGTGTCGTTGGAGTTTTGTTGTCGAGGAGTAGCTACGATTCCCGCAAAAGAAAAAAGACTTTCAACGAGTCGGATGCACTAACAGGTTAACTAGCGATATCCGGAAACCATTTGTGCAATATCACGTACAATGTAATTGGCAAACAAAAAATTAATTAAATTAATGCTTTTTTACGATTTTTAGTTGTATGTAATTAGTAATTGAAATTCTTCAATTACATGTAATAGTAAATGAAATTCTTCAATTACATTTAAAAGTAATTAAAAAGATGTTTGGAGATTTCAATTATTACAAGTAATTGTAATTGAATTTTTTTTTGTAATCATTATTTCCCACCTTTAATTTAAAACATACCCTCAATGGTGTTGATATATTTTAGAGTGGAGACTCTGGCGCAGAAAATGTGCGCTTAGTAAGAGGTTTTAGTTTTGTTACATTTTTTACATAATTTTATGGTAAATTTTTTACATTAAATTTTTGGCAGATATTTAAATATTTTTTTTTAAGACTATTTCTTTATGTTTAACGAAAATTTTAAATATATTTTTCTAAAGTGGTTGGAGTTTTGAGGATTACTTATTTAATGTTGTGTAAAACCTATGAGGTGCAATGTAAAATTTACTGATTCAACAAGATGATCAAATAAGCCTGTAGGATACTTAAACAAAAAACAATATCTAACAAAAATATTCACAATTTGGCCATCTGTTTAGATAGCCAGGCTGCAATCAAAGCAATTGATAGCTGCCTGGTAACCTCAAAGTTAGTAAATCAATGCAGAGTTGAGCTCGCAGGCTTTAGTGATAGTACTAAAATCTCACTCATATGGGTCCCTGGCCATAGCGGCATCCAAGGTAATGAGCAAGTGGATGAGCTTGCCAGGCAGGGATCAGCCCTTATCGTCTCTCGTCTCAGGCCGAAAACGTCGACCTTCTACTGGTATTCGTGAAGGGCAGAATATTTGACCATTTCCTTTCAGAATCAATAAAAAGGTGGCAAGGTCTGTCAAACTGCTAGATGTCTAGGAAGATATGGCCTACCTATGACAAAAACAGATCAAATGATCTAATAAAGCGAAATAGAACAAATACAAATAGGATCGTTGCAATCATCACTGGCCATTAGCCAAAAGGGGAACATGCGGCTAAGCTACGCATACCTTTTAATAATTTCTAGAGAAAAAAAAACCATCGAACACTTTCTCTGTAACTGCCCAGCCCTGGCCAGGTTTCGCTTCCTGGCATTTGGAAGCCCTTTTCTCGATAACCTAAAAGATCAAACAATATCCTCGCCTCCACTCTTGCATTCGAAGTGTAAGGACTAGCAGTGGTCTACCGATGTTCGGTGGATCGGAAGTCATGGACTATCTGTATCGCTATTGGACTTCTGCTCGAATAAGGTGTAGGTAAAAACACTACAAATATAAAATTCATATACAAAAATCGTCACCAACTTTCCGGACAACCACTTAATCTATAACTGTCGCAAGCCTTTAAGCATTGACACATACCTAGCAGGTATTACCTTGTTTGGAACAGGCTCAGCCGCGAGTAGATCTGGTGAAGGGCTATATGGTCGGATCTCAACCCTACCAGAACCACCTAGCACACAGTTGTGAGCTTAGTGCTCTTTTAGGGCTGCGTGAACTAAAGTAAGTCAATTTAAATACATTTTATGAATCCATTTTAAGGCATATTTACTACTTTTTATTCGTAAATGTCAACTAAGTTTAGTTTGATATAGATTTAAATTTTAGATTGAGATTAAATTTGTTTTCAATTAACATTATTATTATTTACTAAGTATATATTTATTTTTATATATTTTTGTATTTATTTGGTTGTGAAACAAATCTTATCTTAATCTTAATTTTATATATGTATGTAGGTATGTACAGGGTGGGCCATTTAAGCCATCGGGATATTTTTTTTGGTAATAATACAAAAAAAAAACAGAAATTCGTTGCTGTGAAATGATTTTTCGTTTATTTTGAGCCGTTCAAGTTTGTTTTGATCACATGTGGAATATAATATTACGTCAACGGTCACCGCCATCAAAGCGAATGACGCAACGTGCTCATTTTTCCGCATTTTCATCACTTTTAGCAGTGTTTCGGGCTGAATAGCGGCCATTTCTTGTCGAATAATGTCTTTCATGGCTTTCAGGCTCCGTGGATTGTTGAAATATATTTTGGACTTTAAATAACCCCACTTGTAGAAGTCTGGAGGTGTAAAGTGGGGCGATCGTGGAGGCCAGTCATAATCACCATAATTTGGCAATCGAGGATCAAAGTATGCAATAGCCTTGTTTTGTATCCACGCATCTGGATCAGGATCATTTTTTTAAACGAGACACAGGAGCTCTCTATCGGGACCACGTGTCATGAACCAAACATTTAGTTTTTACTGTGGCGGGTAGATGGCTTTTTATGGTAAAGTAGTGTGAACGGCTAATAAAGTGATCTTGTCGATTGGTATAAAAGTCGATGCGTTAATTGAGTTTTATGCGGGAATAACTTTAATATAGCACGAATTATGCGAGGGAGAGACGTGCGAGGGATCCCTAACTTCAAAGAACGGTGACGACCTGATGTTCAAGCGTTGAAGGTGATCTCTCAACACTGGCCTGTACAGCCTCAATGTTCTCATCAAACCGCCTCAAACAACGCAAGAGCAGCGTTGATGACTGACATTGCCAAGATTTCCGGTGGCGACAAATGTTTGGTTTGAATGCCTAATGGTGTTATCTGAACTCTGAAAGCGCTCTTATATCACTCGATATTTTGCACGAAACGCACCTTGCGTTCTCACAATTGAGAACATGTTTTGTATGTAAACCTTATGGTGTGTACTGTTCCATAAATGTAATGCTGGATTTACACGACTGACAAATTGGATGTTTTTTTGTCAGTATACTGCCAAAAATTTTAATATTAATATATTATAAATTTATATATATATATATATAAATATATTAGAATGAATTTCTCCATTCTTCTGGCAGTTTTTTGACAGTTAACTGCCAGAATAATGCCAATTTGTCAGTCGTTTAATTCCAGCATAAGAATTTCACTTGGACTGACGCTTCGAACGCGGGCTGTCATAAAGCGATCTGAAAACAAAAGAAAAAGTTACAGGGTTGCCAGCTGCCGAAGGTTTAAATGGCCAACCTTGTATATTGTATATATCTACGAGAAGATATTAAATATATATTAATTCGTTAATATTTTAACTATGTATGAATATTTTTTTTTTCTAAGCACTGAATTGCTGTGGCCAATGGCGATTGGCTGCTGCTTGATGTAGATTCAGAGTTACCCGTGTCCATTTGGTAATTCGATCAGCTTTTTTCCCTTGAATTTCTGTTAAGGTGCTTTTGAGTTTCGAGCTTTAAGAAAAAGCTTTTAATGATGAGTGTTATTGTTTACACTACGACAACCCTGTGAAAGCTTTAATGAATGACAGATTTATGCAATCCACTGTAGCCAGAATGAGAGGAAAACGTCCTATCTTGCCTACACTTCCAATTATTGTTGGATAGAGTATAATATCATGTATTTTGTCTAGAAATATATTACAGAAATAAGATTAGATACAGATTTATAAAATTGAGTTATTTTTAAATATAGTTTAATCAATTATTCCCGTGTATTTAATTACGTGAAATTAATAAATGTGGTGTTAAAAGTCATATTTCCATAAAAAAAATTTAAATATTAGTTCTAAGGAAAAGATTTGGTAAATAAAAATTAAACTTTGATTTTATTTCATTTTAACTTAAGTGGTTTAAGGTATTGTGTGCTTTGAGTGATAACAAAAACGCATTTTGTTTCGAAGTCACCTCTATCACAAGAAGACTCAAGAGCCCTAAATATTATTCCTTCATCAAAACGATCATAAATTATTTTTTTGTCAAATACCTATACCAATATTTAATTTGTTGTTATAGTAGATTTAAAAAATAATACAAGATTATACAGAAACGTAAATACCTACAGATTCAATTTAAAAGTATTGATAGTAAAAAATATTGCAAGAAAATATCAGTCTATGGAAATATTTATCAAATTCCAATTTAATAGAATTTTATAAAAAATGGCGTACAAATTTAAAATAAACTTACCTAGTTAATATTATTTATTAGAGCCGGAACGGCCCTGAAACAACACTTCTTTATGAAATTTTAGATTAAGTTATTTAATATGCAGTTTGCAGTTAATTATGTTACATCATCGTTCATAAATATTTCTGCTTTGATTTTCATCAATTTTTTATTACTATCTCACCCAAAGCAATTTTCCTTCAACGCATCTGGTTTAAAATTTTGTTCATCTCGCATTCATCCATACAAAAAATTAAAAATATATTAAAACACCCTGACACCTACAAAGCACAAAAACAAACTTACAATTAGTTCTTAAAAGGACATTTATTATATATAAATTTATGTACTTGTTTGATTTTTCAGGATTTTTGGAGGTAATAGCTTTTTATAAAACGCTAAGCAGAGCGAATCGATGTATTTCGAACAAAAATGATAAAAAAAAAGACGGGAATAATATTATTTTAGTAAAAAAGAAAAAGTAGCTAGCGTTATTTGTTTAAAATTATAAATATTTTTAAGAAAATATTTATCTGTTAAGTTAATTAAAATAAATTCGTTATTTTATTTATTTGTTTCTTAAATTTTAATTCACTTTAAATCATTTTGCTCTTAATTTCAATCAGTTCACTTGTTTAATTCTTTTTTTTTGCGTTTGGTTTTGTTATTATTTAATTTATCTATCGCTTCTGTTTTATAAAAAAAAAATTAAAAAAAAAAAATACAACCTTCCTTCGTTGCCCGCCCCTAAATGAAATATAACAAACAAACTACTTTAATAAATCATTTAGCATATAAAGTCCCGAAATGCCTTAAATCATGCTTGTGACTCTGGAATTTTCTTGACTTTGCTCTTGATGTTTGGCTGACTAAAAAAATGTAAAGTGCATGTGTGGTCTTTTATAATATTTTTTAAATAAGATTTGATGCATTTGGATTTAATTTGCTTAATAGATTTACCCATCATGCCTTGCGTATTATGCCTGATAATAATAATCTTGTATTCAAAAATGCTTAAGTAAAATTTTAATTTGTATTGTTATGATGCTAGGCGGCAAGCTTGTGCTTAAACCTTAAACTATACTATATTATATACAATGGCTTTGTTTGTGCATCTTGGCGAAATTAAGTATTTGATATTCGTTATATTTACCTACCTGTACCGCATGAAATGCGTTAAAATTAGTTTGTGTCTTGTTGCATCCTTATTCGTCCCAAATTGAGAAAAAAATATGCAAATATAAATAAAAACAGAAACAATTACCTTTCCTTGAACAAAAAAAAAAAAAAATGAAAATATTTTAAGAATTAAATCCCATAATTATGAATTATATTAACCAGTACCTAATTATATTGAATATTTAAATTAAACATGTTTATTATTTGATCTAATGTTTAAATGTGTATAATATAGGAATACAGCGTGCAGTTAACATTTCGAGAGCAATGGACTGACGAACGTCTTAAATTCGATGACATCCAAGGTAAGCCTATTTTGTTTAGTCCAAAATTATATGTTTGCTTGGTTTTTTTAAAGGAAAATCTGGGTTTTACATTCTTAATGTTCGGTTTCACCAATATTTTATAGGCTTTTAAATTTTAAAATGACATATTTTATATGGATCAAACTTCATTTAAGATTTAAAAGACTGTTAAAAGGGCTTTATGTCAGTGGCGATTCCTCTCAGATGGCTAGTATGGCGGCGCCAAACCTAAAATTTCAACTTAAATGTACATACTACAAACAAATTATTTGTATTAAAACTTAGATACAGAACATTCTTTTAAATACAAAAAACATAGCATTTCTATGCGTTTAAATCATTACAAACAAGCAAAACCTATACAAATCACTACAACCCCTACGTGCTATATTAATCCCATAGTCCAATATGGACACCGTCGCGTCATACAAAGTATCTCGCTTCATATTTTGCTTTCAACTTCGGTGTTGAGTTGGCTACAAAATTTGCCATTTTATTCCCGATATGCTGTCTCATTGTTTCTTTAAGAACAGACCGAAAAAAATATTCACAAAGGTTGGCTCTAATAAAAGAGCCAAACTGGGAATAGAGAAATGCGAGACAAAATGTAGTATTTGATTTTTATCTTTTTAAGGGGTGGTGTTATAAGGCTGAAATTTTGACAGATGGTAGAAATTATTGATCTAAATATGAATACAAAAAATAATAATCCTAGAATACCCTTGAACGGTGATAACGGCAATTTTTGAGCGCTTTCACATATGAACTCATATCTCATGAGTACATAAATGGATATCTTTGATTTTTATTAACTTTGCATATAAATAAAATTACGATTATTTCGATACCTCACTCATTAACCTACGTAGAATATAATCATCACAATCTTGATTTTAAATTGATCGAAAAATCAAAAAAATTGCATTGAAATTACCTGGTTGGGCCATTACCGACAAGTACCCACCAGTTGAGAACCCCGTTATCTGAATCGAATGTTATAATTCGAATTTGATATGGTTGGCTTAAACAAATCATAACTCTCGTTCTACTAATTGGATCTTCAATGTTAAGAAATCTGAGTAAAGCCAACATAACACGCTACATTATGTAAAAAAAATCATTGAAGAGGGGCAGGCATTTTTATACTAAAAATGTGAAAAAGTCACCCCTCAATTCGATTTGCAGTATTCTAAATTCAAAAGTTAATGGAAAAATTCACAATTTGAAAAAACAAAAAGTGCTTATTTATTGCTTAACCTCTCTTCTAAAACTACAATGTTTTACCATCAAGCCCACACGAGAGGTGCTAGAATTATTTTAAATGTTTTTTTTTGGCAAATAAAATGCATTTTAGATTCAAAATAAATAGCTTTTAACGGCCTTTAGTTCATACAAATTGGCTTTTCGTCCCGGCGATCTCACTTGGACTCATCAGTTGACTAGTGAGGGCCTTATCAATATGCAATTTTTATTAAATTCAGTTCAACTTACATAAACTTTTTGACAATAATCCAATGTGAACTATATCCAACAAGATTAAAATTCTTATAGCCATATTATTGACTTGTTTCAAAACTAGTTCAATAGCAAAACTAGTTTTATAGAAGTTGGGAGTCTTAAATTTTGCACGGTTTTATGAATTTAGAGTTTTATTCAAAGCTAGTTTTAAGTTTTCGAGTTTTAGGTGTCAAAATATTTTTGAATAAAACCGATTTGTCCATTTCCAAACATCTTTAAAACTAGTTCTGTCATAAAACTAGTTTTGTAAAAGTCAATAATATAGCTGTTAATCATTAAGCTGGAAATTTTTGCCCAGGTTAAAAGCTATTTTGAATAAATAATTCAACAAGTCCAATTAAATAGTGCTAAGTCTTCTACTTGGCTGATGTATTTCAGTAGTATATAGAACTTGTATTATAAAAACCTTCATATAAAATGCATTTTAATTAAAAAATAGATCGACATAGCTTCATTAATAAATTGATTACTCAAAAAGTTCTGCATTAATCTTTATGACTAAGGTCTTAAAATCATTATGATTAAGGTCTTAAAATCATTAATTATCATTAAGGCATTTGTTCGATTTGTGAAAAAAATTATCAGTTTTTACATTGAAACTTTGAAAAAAATCTTAAAACAATTTGAGTTGAAGTTGTGGGTCTGCAAATTGGTTTAGAGTGAAAATATCGCTACTATCGAGCCTACCAAATCAATAAAAAAAACTTGAATTTTAAGAAATAAAAGGTATCTATAATACAGAGTTATGAATCTTAATTTATGCTTCAAATATCCAATATATAGCATTTTAACTGAAAAATAACTTTACTCGATACAAAGAGATGTTATTTATCATTTGGGAATATGTACCTACTCCTGGACTCGGACGCTTTTATCGTGGGTCGTTTTGGAGTATACTAATAAAATGGAGCAGCTTTAAGTGCTGTGCATCAGCTAATATCTCATGTATTTTATAGCCAACCCAGAACTCAAGACCAGAAATCACCACTACTTTATGTGATAAGACAGCGAACTGCGAATTGCAAATGGTCGTGAATTTTGACATTTCATTCACATGAAGTTGCTGACAACTGCGAACTGTCGTAAAACAAACAAGTCTGCAATATCTATAGTCTATTTGGTAACTAAAACTCTCACCAAGTTTCCCAAATCTGTGGGTTTTGACAAAAAATTTCTGTGAACATTTGTGAAAATTAAGAAAATTTCTGACAAATTTCACGTTACCAAACAGACCTAAATAAAATCCGTATTTTAGGTTTAATTCGAACGAATTTTTTAATCGCGCTAGTTTGTGGATACGTCCTGATATTGTGGATTGAGAATTTTTATGTGACAGTTCGCTGAAGATAAGTTATTGGTGGCGCATCAGGAAATATCAAAATACAAAATTTTCCAATTTCAGCTAATTTAACGTAGAGTTTTCCATTTCACTTCATAGAAAATTTATAACAAACAAAGTTGATTTTGATTCTCCGGAAATTTAGATTTAACAGATTTATTCACAGGTTGCAGCCCCTGCGCAATGCACTTAAGACCTTCTTTGGTAATTTGACAAAACTGTTTTATTTTAAAGACAGGCAGTCAAAGGACCTACGCCTTTTGTTGCAATGCTGTTATACAGGGTGATTCACATAAGGTGTGACAAAAACCTAGAACGTGTAAGTTGGGTTGAGACAAGAAAAAAATCCAGGAGGGGGTCTATTTTTACGTAATTAAGTACTGATTTTGTTTTCAAAATTCTTATTAGTTTTAAGTCAAAAACAGAAAACCGGAGAAAATTGAAAATGACCGAATCTACTTTACTAGCTTCGTAGTGGAAATCGGATCTTTAGAGCAACTTAAGCAACGGATTGGAGAACAAGAAAAGATTTTAGCATCCTGGTTTTGGTGTTCGACTAAAAATTAATAAGAGCATTGAATTTAATAAACAAAAATACTACTTAATATCGTAAAATTTTGAACAAAATTAGTTTGAACAAAATTTTTTCAATTTCTTTTTCAAAATTTTGAGTTTGAAAATTTATTCTTCAAAAAATATTCTCTAAAATAACTTTATTTAAGACCACAATAAATGAAAAGATTTCTGGCCTTACAAAAAGGTATATCATGGCATTTAAAATGTAACATTTGTTATTTTTTTATATTTTTTTCTGATTTAAGTCAATTTTTTCTTAGAATATTGCCACTCCTGGCTAAAAGGGGGGAATATACCCTCCCCCCTCTCTCATACGATTTTTTTCTTGCTCTAGCTTTTTGTCACACCTTATGCGAATCACCCTGTATAATTTGTTGGCATAATCTAGCCAAAAAGTTGAACTAATTCTTGAACTAATTTTTGTATACTTAGTTACTTAGCTCATACTGGTTTTAAGAGAAACATCCCTCCTCTTTTGCTTATAAGCTTATTAAATTCTGATCTAAACAGCTTTGTCGAAAGGGGCGACAAAACCTTAAATTCAGCTCTTTAAAACCTCAAAGAATGATGGCTATTATAGGAAAGCTTCAGTCCAGGTTTTTTGGGACTCCAACGCCCGGCTAAATCTGTCATTTTGGTTAACGCGAAATAATTGTTATCCCTGAAAATATTATTTTAAGCCCGATAGAAGTTGTCAAAAAAGAAATTTTAGGCATTGAAATCATCTGTTATTTAAATATAAATTCACTTCTGCGCGTTCTAATTTTTCATTTTGTTTACACATTTTTTTCGATATACAAGAAGCTTACGTATAAATTGATCGCATCATATGTTTCAGTTTACACAGAATGTCCAATATTTTGATAAATTTTCTGAGTTGATAAGACAACGTAGGAGTTATAAGTCTGGAAAGTCTACGGCGTAATTAAACAACTTATACAAATTTGCAATCCTGTCAGAAGTTACTGGCCATTGCCGGTCAGCTTTTAAAACACTCATATCTACACAATTTGTTTTGCGACGTACTGCCCATTTGTACTTGGGTTATAAGCTCTATATCTAAAAAAGGCATATCTTGGATCAATACAAAAAGAAACAAACTCATAATTTCAATTAAGCCATACATTAATTAAAATTAATACAAAAATTGTGACTGGCAAAAAAATTTATGGATGAATTATTTAAAGGAATCTAAGCTAAATATGTTTCATAGAACAAAGGCCACTTCTTTTTTTAAATTTTGTCGAGTTTATTACTTTAAAAAAAAAAATGGGCGTGTCAGTGGTCGAAAATTTTGTTTGAAGATGTCGGTGGAATGGGTCAGATTTTATTAATATATCCCCATACAACATGAACCATTTAAATATAAAGGGTGTTTTTTTTTAGATGCATAGAACTTTGAAATGGAATACAACAGAGATGATTTTTTTTAATTGACATAGAATTTACTTCATTCGAAAGATAATCTTCTGGCTTAACGGCGTAGACTAGCGACTTCACATATCCCCACAGAAAATAGTCAAGCGGCGTTAAACGCACAATCTTGAAGTCCAATTCACAGCTCCGTAACGTGAAACGTAACCAAACGTTTCCTTCAATAAATCAATTGTGGCACGAGCTGGTGTGACATCTTGCGCCGTCTTGTTGAAACCACAGCTCCTGCACATTATGGTTGTTCAATTGATGAACGAAAAAGTCAGTAATCATGGCTCTATAACGGTCTCTATTAAATATAACCCTCTGTAATGAAGTACGGACCAATTATTCCACCAAACCATAAAGCACACCAAACAGTCAGTTTTTGTGGATGCAACGGTGTCTCAACATACACTTGAGGATTATCATCACTCCAAATACGGCTGCTTTGTTTATTGACGTATCCATTCAACCAAAAGTGAGCTTCATCGCCAAACAAAATTCGCTTAGGAAAATTGGGATCAACGGCAATCTTGTTTTGGGCCCATTTGGGCACAATTTGGAAGCGTTGTTCAGGCGTCAGTCTATTCATGTTGAAATGCCAAACCAAACTAAAAATAAATCACTTGACAGCTGACAAAATGGCCGCCAGTTAGAATAGTTTTGTCAACATAAAGTTCTATACCTCTAAAAAAAACACCGGTTATCTTGTAAAGAGGAAAACTTTTCGACTTTTCATACCAATAATTTCCTCTTTGCAAATTTGCGTTTGGTGAAACGAAATTTGAAAAGTTAAAGTGAAAAGTTGCAAAGTGAAAAGTATTTGATGAAATAGGTCACAGATCCTATACTTTTCTTCTGAATACTAAGTTTTAATTAAAATCTAAAATAAAGTATGAAAATTATATAAAGGGTCCGCCATCTAACGTTTTTTTTTCAACTAGTGCTTATTTTGTGAATGGTAACACTTGGCTCATGTCTGATTTGACAGATAATTAGTTTTATCCTTCCGCTGAACGAATATGGTTTTGTATACGCTTCGCTAAGTGGGCCTGCGATCGGCTTAGAGAAGATGCCGATTTTGCCAAAAAAATCAACTTTTCAGATGAAGCTCATTTTGATCTTGGCGGGTATGTAAACAAGCAAAATTGACGCATATGGGACGCAGAAAAGAAAAGCCGATACACCCAAAACGAGTCACTGTTTGGTGCGGATTTTGGTCCAGAGGCATAATTGGGCCATTTTTCTTCGAAAATGAGCAAGGAGTGGCACTTACAGTCAATGGCGATCGTTATCGGGCCATGTTGAACGAATTTTTGTTCACAAAAATTGAAGAGGAGGATATTGGCAACATTTGGTTTCAACAGGACGGCGCTACGTGCCACACAGCCGAAGCTACACTCAATGTTTTGCGCCATTTTCAAAAAAAAAAAGAAAAGTTATTTGGCGGACCCTTTACCTTACAAATTAAAGCCTTCTTTGAGGCTCAACTTCAATATTCCAAGCTGAAATTTATCTTCTTTTGAAACTTAAATTTTTGTTTTTAAAATATTTTTGTCAGTACCAAGACATTTGTCTTTCGTGAAGTCTTAAAGGACAATGTGGAAGAAGATTATTTTTTGAAAATTATTGTTGTTTTCCTTACTATACCTACTGTAGTGCTGGTGGCCTTTTCTAAACATTACTTGTGACATACTATATTTAAAGCCGTGTGTCTTATAGTTAATTTAAATTCATAATTAGCTTATATCCAATATCAATTATAATTAAAATTATCACTATATTTTTAGGTCGGCTGAAATATTTAACACTGACTGAAGCAAATCGAGTCTGGATGCCCGATCTGTTCTTCTCCAACGAGAAAGAAGGACATTTCCACAACATAATCATGCCAAACGTTTATATTCGTATTTTTCCAAATGGTTCCGTATTGTACAGTATACGAATATCACTCACACTAGCATGTCCAATGAATCTAAAACTATATCCATTGGATAGACAAATATGTTCCCTACGAATGGCTAGTTGTAAGTTTCAAAATAATTTTAATCAAAACATCCTACTTTTTTAATTATTATATACGCAATGCATAAAAAAAAAAGAAAAAAAAAAACAATCAATCAAAAATCTCTTTCTGTTCATCTACACGACAGACGGTTGGACTACAAACGATTTAGTCTTCCTTTGGAAGGAAGGCGATCCGGTACAAGTGGTGAAAAACTTACACCTACCACGCTTTACCTTGGAAAAATTCTTGACTGATTATTGTAACAGCAAAACAAATACGGGTAAGTAGTCCGCTCCGCAGTCCAGAATCCGTGTCCCAATATTTTAGGTTAATTTTGTATCCTTAGATTTTTAATCAACATCAAAACACTTAAGCCTTCACAATCACAAGACAAAAACATAAATCAACTTATTAATGTAGTCGCATGCCCTCTATACTGTCTACTGTCTACTCTATGTTAATGTTTTATTCATAATTTTTTTTTTTTTTTATATATCAAAGAAATACAGCAGAACATACTGACAGATTTAATTTATTTATTTTTTTTCTCCTATGTTTCTCATTTTAGGCGAATACAGTTGTCTGAAAGTCGATTTACTATTCAAGCGAGAGTTCTCATATTACCTTATCCAAATCTACATTCCCTGCTGTATGTTGGTCATTGTGTCTTGGGTGTCATTCTGGTTAGATCAAGGAGCCGTGCCCGCTCGTGTGTCACTGGGTAAGTAATGTCACGTCGAAAAGGTCGTTTTGATTTATACTACATACATATTATTGCCTTCAATCGTCCTTCGTCCTTCGTTCTTCGAAATCGTCGTTCTCCGAAAAAAATATAGAAATAACCTATCTTCTCATCGCGCCGAAATAGATAAGAAATATCAGAACTCTCTGCTTGGTGCGAACTTTCAGGAAAACGGAAGTTGCATTATATCTTAGGTCGTCAGGTCTTGGTTGTGCTCCATATATTTTGTTTTTTCTTTTGTTCTGTTTTGTTAAACAAACAACCATCATGGGGTACAATCGAAGATTTGATGAAGTCCTTTAAGATAAAATCTCAAATAAACTGATATCAAAGCAGGTTTTTTTGAATAAGTCCAACGTTTAAAAGACGTTGGGCTTAGTTGTTGATTTGTTTAGCAAATTGTTATCTGTTTGAAAGTTAAAATTTTGAAAAAAATTTATTGATTTTTTTTTATAAAATAATTTATATTATTTTAAAATAGCAGAAGTTAACGTATCTATGCCTACTTCATATTATATTGCCTTTATAGTGACTCCAACTTATTATTATCCTTTTTTATCGATTTGAAAAAAAAAAAAAATACATGAGTTAGTTATTGTTTTGTTCATATAGCCTCAGCATGCATTCGATATATTAAAACAATAAGTTTAATAGTTTATTGCTTTATTGGTTGTGTTCTATTAGCATGCTATTTAGACTTGAGGAACAAATTACTTATATATATATTGTTAAAGTTTAGCACTCCTATAGCGATTGTCAATCATCAATTTATAGTTTATAAATAATGAAAATCGATATTTAACAACCCAATTGATAAAATTTTTTTTTATCGATGAGAATGGTGCTAACCATTGTGAATTACAAGAAAATAATAATCACTGAACAGTTGATCGGCTTTTTAATAATTTAAATTTTAATGGACCAAATTTAAATATTTAAATATTTATCAATTATCAATTGATTGTAAATTGACAATCATAATAAGGGTGTAGATATATTATGATATATATCAAATAGAAAAATAAAATCAATAAATTTGGGGCAAATATTTATCCAAAATGCCCTGTAATGCTGTTATAAATAGGAACAAACATCAAATAAAGTAATCGCCATTATGATGTTTGGGTATATCATATTTTGCATGTACCTTGCGGCTATCTTATACTTAAGGCGCAAGTTTAAAAAATCCAAAGTCAACAATAAGTATTGTTTAACTCATTTAAGGTCCCAATCAGTGTTGCCGAAGCACTACTATGGTACCCTTTTTACTCCTCCTTTAACATTTATACTACTATTTTTGAGGGTATATTTATTGTTTTGATTTTGCTTCAGAAAATGCAGCTGTTATGGTTGGCAGAAAAAGTGGAGTTCAGTCTCTTTTTCTAAAGGAAAATTTAATATCATGTTTTATGTTTACATTGCCCATAAACATAGCACATAGCCCAAATAAGCAAATCGAATTTATAGATTTAAAGGATATTTTTTTTTAACGTGCGTTTCTTACTCGGTGGCTTGCTCTGAAACAGGTTGTAGCAAGGACATTAGAACAGAGAGGCCTGCAATGGTACCTTCACTATTTTTTGGAGAATTCTTTTCAAGAAGACCTGAACGCCAAGACATTTGTTTTATTTATTTTTTATTTATTATTTTGTAACCTATCTTTGTCAGTTAACATTTTAACTAGGAGTTTTAATCTCAGTTATTCCGAACAGTTTAGCTTCAACATTGCTGTTCTAAATTAGCTATGTTCCTTTGGAGGTGGTGAGCTACTCATGCGTAGATGCAAACGTTAATCTAGTACTGCCAGCTAATGGTATTCTCAGGGTGTGTTGTAGGGAAATCAATTCATTGAAAATGGTTCTAGAAAAGTACTCATGAGTAGGTACTTCATCCCATCGAAAAGAACATGATTACGGCAATGCTGCCCTCAACCCAAATATTGCGTTGCGGCAACGAATCCCTTGACGTGGAAGGATGGGACGGATTTTTAGGCTTAGCCCCTTTAAGATGGCCATTATAGCTCCAACAAACCCTTCCTGCCAGCCCGGTCCCTAAGGCTAACTGTATCTCTACAGTTACACACACCAAGTTGGTTGTGATTTTTATCCATTTATTCGCACCCCCTAAGGTGGGGTCCTCCATCAGAAGTAGATTTAAAGACCCCACAAGCAGGTTCATTGCTTTCCACGTGGTTCAGGCATGTCAGCCACAGCAATTTAAATCTATTGACCAAGTCGGAGTCATATTGCAGAAAAATCTCGTCCTTGACTCTTCTCCATCTTCATCCATAGATGCACTTAACGTGCTCCCGACCTGTGAAGAGTATGAGCCTGAGGCTCGGCGATTTCCCATCACCCTTGATCCCAAGGTGCTCTGTCATCCAAACCAAACGCATTCGTGAAAGCTAGGTCTCTAAGCTGCAGGTTCGGTCTTTTTTGTCGCCTCAAAATTGGTGGCTGGGATTCTAGGACTCTCTTGGCTGGAGCATTATTTCCTATTCACTCAATGTGATTAAGCCAATGTAATCGACGTGCTTAAACCTTTTGGGCTAAATGCCCATCTTAGTTCTTCATTTGTCCAACTCGCATGTAAGAGAATGGTTTCTTTCGAATGACCCCAGTATCAGCTCATAAAGCACAACTAGCAACATAAACTATCGTAGAGAGTGCACTTCATTTTACGCACGAGGAGTTTTGAGCCCATTTGGTTGGTCAATTTGAAAACGGGTAAATTCTTTGTCATGCTAAGGCTTCCAACGCAATAGCCAGATAAAGCTCCTGACGGTGAATGGTCATATGCCCTTTGAAATCGATGAAAAGGTGGTAGGTCTCGACTTATAGCTCGTTCATCTTTTTTTGGAGTAACCTAAGTGTGAAGATTTGGTCTCAAGTCGATTTTACAGGCTGATGGAAGCCATACTGGTATTTGCATTAAAGTGTTGCAGAACAGCTCACACAGTACATCGGCCAGGATCTTATATAAGACGTTTACCAGGGATATAACTTGACAGTTCTAGAAAGACTAAAGGATCGCCTATTTTGTAGATGGGAAATATAGAGCTGATCGTCCAGTCATTGGGCATACTTTCTTTCAACCATACTAGATTGATGATTTGATGCATGCACCTTATCAAAACATCATCCCCGTAATAGTAGACCTCCGAAAGGTAATCCATATACCTAAATCAGAACCAGCTAGGTTTATCTCTTCTGTACTGGACAGTGGAACTGAGTCTTCATTTGTTGAAGGTAGATTCTCTTCTTACCTTATCACTAGCTCTCCATGACTTCCATTTGGGAACAAAAAATGCTGCTTGAATAGATGTATTATTCCCTGTGCTACGGTTTCCTTGACAAGAAGACCTTTGCGTCCTGTCCTGGTCTTAAAACCAGTAGCCAGTTGCTCGTCTTTTTTTTTATAAAACTTCTGGGTATTGGTTAGATCGCAAGACTCTTCTAACTGCATGAGCTGGGGCACTCCGTACCTTCTCTTGGCTTGATACTCTTCCCTCTGCTTTTGTTTTAATAAATATCGGGGTTGCTGCACTACGACCTAAAGATGCATTAATCTTGTGTGCTTACGCTGCAACTTTTTTGCTCTTCTGTTACCATACAACGGCAGCTTACGGAGGTTTCAGCTGCCTCTTTGATGATGTTGCCCTACTGGGATCACTGGTTGTTGTTGTATATGTTAAATGAATGCACAGTGGAGAGCTTCTTACTCATCACGTGCTACCTAAAGACTCTGGCAATGCTATTTGTACTAAGCCGTCCAGAGTCGAAATCTTCTGGCAATTCGCAATTTCTTTTAGTTTGACAGTCGGGCCCTGAACTCTTAACCGCCACAAAAAAAATGACCAGAGTCGACGTTTGCCCCTTAAAATACATGCCCATCTAAGATGTTGGATACGTGCCTTGCATTCATTAGCACATGGTTTACTATGTTAAGTCTTAAGTTCAGCTTGTATAAAGCCTATAATAAAAATAAAAATAAAAATAAAGAATTGCGAACCTAGTTCGGTCGTGCTATATTTATCACCGTATTATGAGCTGCTATACAGTCTATAGTCTATATTAGTCGGAAGCCGTTATCTAATGTCGTTTCGTGGAGTGGAGGCGCTGTGCTTACCAACTAATCCGCCGATGGTGCCTTCCTTTCCCACTTTAGCATTGAAGTCCCCAAACACAACTTTAACATCGTTCTGCGGACATTCTCCAGGAGGGCATAAAGCTTGTTTTTGATAGCCTTCAGGTTCTTCATGTGTGCACAAGGCTTAAGTATGTTTTTAAAAACGAGGCGGGTCACAGACAGTCGATCTTTTGTCGGCTTAAAATCAATAACTTTGCTGGTTAGCCGATTGAACTCTTCGAATCAGCATCCTTACATGTGCAATCTTTTGTCACAGCTGTAATAAATGTCGCAATTTTGTCTCTTTATCATAATTGATCCTATTCATCCTGGATTACAGTCATAACTGCTTTATACCACATGAAGACATACCCATTCAGGCTTTGAGTAGCACCTAGTCTGTAAAGTTTTCTTTCCTTCCAGATACAAACTCTCAATTCGTAAGCCGTTAATGTTCTAGGTCTTGTTGCCATTTAAGGGTTATGATTATCCGAGGCTTATCTTGTCGCTCTTACAACCGGTTATACAAGGTGGGACAAAAGTAATGTCGTAAATTATTGTTTCAAAATCTCTATTGTTATCCGAGCTGTATGAGCGGTTGCTTCGTCGTGCTAGAATGAGGAAGGCTCACGGCCCAAGTCAGCAATTTGAGGCACAAACAATCATTTCAATCATCTGTCTGAATCTGAAGATATTTGATATTTTCAAATTATGACGTTAGGAAAATTTGGCCGACGACACAAACTCCAAACCCGGAGGACAGGCCCCTTGCTTTACCTTAAGCCAGTCCGATAATCCGATGTCAGTAAAAGAGTACGTGGTTCTGAGACCTACCGTTGGCTCATAAAGGTTTCATCCGAGACCAGCTCTTTTTCAGCACTCTGACTAATGATGAAACGTAAGGTCTCTGTTTTTCAGATTGTCGACGACAACGTTCATTCACTCGACCTCACTCACTCAACCTACACGTAAAAATCGCATCTTATGCGAATATCCCTGTATATGAGGAATTATACATTTGTGCATAATTTAGTTATTTTAAGCTCTCCCATCTGTTAGAAAAAAAAATTAAATTTAAATACCTACAAATCTTTTTTTGAATCTGCTGCGTTAACTTGTATTTTTATTTTCACCAAATTTAGGATCGACTTATTCCATTTTATTCCGACGGTTATATTAAAAATTAAATCAATGGCAAACAGCAAACAGGAGATTAAAATTGAATAAGAGAATATTTTTTCTGCATTTGTAGCTGATTTAGGTCCATCCGCGGTATCTGTTAAAAAATTTATGTTTGTTTTTTGTTTTTCTTTTAATAATTATCAATAAACTATTTCTAACTATTTTTTTTCCAAAATCCAAAAAAAAAAAATACTATTTCTAGGTGTAACAACTCTTCTAACAATGGCAACACAAACATCCGGCATAAATGCATCGTTACCCCCAGTGTCATACACAAAAGCGATTGACGTTTGGACTGGCGTCTGTTTGACATTTGTATTTGGTGCATTGCTCGAATTTGCACTTGTCAATTATGCATCACGTTCAGGTTTGAATAAATGCTGTAATTGACATTTTTTTAATACGCTTTCTATATTATATAATTTAATGGTGTTTCTTAATTAAAAGCTTTCTACTTCTACTACTACTACTATTCGTTGTTGTTGTTTACGTGACAAAAAAAATATAAAATCAGAACACAGAAAACAATAAAAAAAAAAAAAAAATAATTAAAACAAAAAAAAAACATATTATACATGGTACATTGGAATTGGTACTCCTCGCAAAATGATATCAAATAAAATGAGAGAAATTCCAGTCTACTCTTCTTCTACTTTTAATTAATTAACATTCTTGATGTTATTATATAACTTAAAACTATATATACTTTTTAATACTCGTACTATTTTATACTAACTAAAGTTTATCTTTTATCTCATTTCATCCAAACAAAAATCAAAAACTAAAAATGAAAATGAAAAAAAAAAAAAAAAAAAATTATTTGAAAAATACAACACTACACTCAACACACACCACCACTCTACCACCACTTTGTATCCCGCTTGTGTTCAAAAACAAAACTTTACTTGCATTGCTACTACCTACTACTGCTATATTGTGTATCTGCTACTAACTACTACCTCTACTCTACTTCTATCTACTACTATCTGCTACGAAAACAAAAATTCCATTTCCGAGACCCCCTTTTCGTTTGCTCTCTTTCTATGTATTTTGTTGCTTTTACCAATTTAACTTCTAATCTATCCTCCTCCTCCCTTTGTTTTACTAACTTCTCTCTAACTGTGTTTCGATGTTTTTCTGTTTAAATTTTTCGTTTGTGTTAAAATTCCATTAAAATTATAAAAATAAAATACAATCAATATTTGACAAATTTTATTTTATCAATCTCCTGTGTTTTTTCTTTCTTCTTTCTTCATTTCGTTTCATTAATAAAAAAAAAAAAAAAACAATATATATAAATATATATATATATCAAAAATCGTTGTAATGTATGTACAAATCGCACAACAATTTGTTTTTATTTACTTTTTTGTATAAAAAAAAAAAAAAAAAAAAAAAAAAAAAAAAACCAAACAAAATTCTATGTGTAATCGTGTCTTCATCCCGTTTATTTGGCGAACAAATAAATTCTTGAAACCATTTTCTACCCCAATGCAACATAAACGGATCGTGCAGCAGACATGCATAAGGAGAATATGAAAAAGAAACGCCGGGATTTGGAGCAAGCTAGCTTAGATGCTGCTTCAGATCTCCTCGACACAGACAGTAATGCAACATTCGCAATGGTATACCTTTGATTTTATTTAATTAATTTAACAAAAAAACAAAATGAAAAATGAAAAATGCAAAATTGGTGTAACACAAAATTAACTTTAAATACAAATGTGTTGAGTACTTGATTTATAATTTTATTAATTTTTTTTTTTAATTTGAAAAATTGAAATGCAAAAAATCACACATTTCTAGAACTTTGTAAATGTTATTTACTTTGTATGTATTGTTTTATTTTACCTTAGATGTCCCTAATGCAAATGCAAATGCCCCCTGGCATAATAATTCTTGTGTTGGACTGTCTTGCCGGTGGTCCCAGATGGAATTCCAAGCTATCCGCTATAACAACTTAGAAAAATGTATTTTTCTTTTTAAGGGGCACTGCGAGGAAGTGAAAAAAAAAACAAATAAAGTGCCTCTCATCTTAACCATTTGAATTTGACAGAAAATTGTAGGTCCCTCCAGTACTGCGAGCTAACAACACACATTAAATGCCTTTTAAGCTAGAGGAAACAATTGGAAAAAGTGATTTTTTTGCCGCGCAAAAAGTCACTCTTGTGGCAATGGGCTTCTCGAAGACTACGTATTGAGAATGAATAAAGATGAAGGCTTAGACGCTTGGACCTCGCAGTACTTAGGTATGCCTTGGATTTCCTTAATAAAAATAAAATCAAACGAAAGTTCTTCCTTTTTTGGGCAATTTGACATTTATGAAAAACAGTGCTCTTTTAGGTCCAGTTTTTCATCATCCAGGTTTCGGGGCCAAACGCTTGGTTAACTCCTGAAACATGTAAAGATTCTGAGTTAAGTCCAATTTAAATTAACACATTTGGTGATTTAACTCAAGACTAGTTGAACAGATATAACTATGACAGATGAGTGTCAAAAGTCTATCGAATTCACTAAAGGGTGAATTCCATAGAAGAGCCATATTGTTTGGATAGTGAAAGGGCGATTTCTATTAGAGTAGTATTTTGATTCCTATAGATTTTCGACTGTTAAAATTTCAATTAAATCCTCCACTGAAAAACTACTTCTGAGTTAAGTCGAGTTTAATTTATTTTCCGAATAAACTTTTTCTGGTTGTATTCAGAATACACTCAGCACTAAAAATCTGGGGACTCATCACGTAAAATGAAAACGATTGAACGATACCGTTTTGAAGATAGCTTTCTTTATTTTTCGCTAAAGATATGAAAGAGATAGCAATAGTGGAAACAATATCGTCCATTCGTTTTAGTTTTACGTGATGAGGCTCCTAGCTCAGGAAAAAGCAACACTCTTCAGTAGATGAAAGTGTGACCTAGAAATCAGCTCCATTTTCAGCATTCAGAGCAGTCACGGTGGAAGTCCAGCGGAACGCGATGGCTTCCATTTGATAGCGTGATTCGCTGTTTTCCAACCGGCATGGCATTCGGTTATGCATGAATGTATCGCTTTACATTCGCGATACATTCATGCGTCGTGAAAACGCCTACCGCACTTCAGCTTACGGAAGGCAGGAAATTTATCCATACCTAACAGTTCATAGGTTTGATTGATGCCAATTTTTCAGACAGTCTGCCTATTTGTGCGCTGCGAAATACTTTTTTAATTGAAATTTTTGGATTCTTACTGGGACGGAAGTCTATTTACATTTTTGGTGATTTGATATTTTTCTATTTTGGACGATCTGTCATATCATCGTATGAAAGCAAAGGACGGCAGAGTAGAGCCTTCCTTTAAGCTTAGGGTTGACATTTCGATCACAGAAGATGTCACGATGTCAAAGTTTTCTCCTCACTTCATCAATCGGACGCTTAAAATAAAAATTGGTTCTACGACAGCTCATAGAGAATCAGGGCCTAGTGACTTACAGCTGTCTACTCAACCATTCATGGGTCCTGTGTGCGTGTTATTGTCGGCCGAACACGAAGGGCTAAAGTCCCAAATATAGTATGGATAAGCAAACATTAGTATAGCTAGTCTCAAAAAACAGCACAAAATTAGCTTATGTTTGAAAAAGTTCCCAGTACACCCATAATTGACTTATGCGCGCACCCCTAAAAGGACATTTTTGATTTTAGACGACATAGGCTGGTATTAGATATCAGTGTGACACTTTTACGTACTAACAATTACGCCACGAGCTACTACCACTAGATTATTAATGTCATTGTTTCGCTTTTTATCATAGATCCAAGGTATTTATACTTTTCGCACTTGCAGAGAACTGTTCCATTCAAATTAGTATTGGAAATAAGCCTGTGTGGATCAGAAAATGGACAGCATAAGTATGTATTTTGTTTTATTGGTGCTACTGCGATACTCATTTCCCTCCAAAATGAGGGAAATGTTCGTTGCAAAGATGTGAGATCCTTACTTATAATAGCTCCATCATCAGTAAAAAAATAACTGATTTACGTTCTTTTCCTTCAATTTACCTTTGAGTAGATAGTCAAAGAACTGTAATAACTAGAAAAGGCCTTAAGGCGGTTTCCTGACAAATGCCATCCCATCTTCTATTGGGAACTCTTCGCCTTCTCCCGCAGGGCATCTTTCCTGTGTTTTGAACTACACACACAGATCCTTGATCATCCGCTCATAGGTTTCCGGAACTGTATACGGTTCCGAGATATGAAAAAAGCAAACTACTCTAAACTAACTATCGAAATTCAATATTAATGTTTCTAAATGTTTTATGCCACAACTCGGGCACGTTTTTTAAACTATTTTGATGGATACAGCTTGATGTCCTGAAATTCGGGTAAGGAGGTCGGCAGAACTTTTTTTTTGGAAAACTATACCCAATATCAGCTATCCCTTTCTTCTTAGTATCTGCTTAGCCGTAAAGCTAGCTAGAACTAGCCAAAAATACGCTTGTTATTCACGAAAACATTTAATCCAATTGGAAGGTTTGAATGAAACAACAACCACATGAGTGAGCTTCCACCAAGTCATTATATAGGCTGGAGTTATAGCTATTTCACGGCTGCCAAGCCGATTGTCAGAATCCTTTAGGTGGGTTTGACCATTGCATTTGAATCAACAACACAGACTGGTTGTTGTACATTCGGTTTTTTCTCCATTTATTAAGTTTATTTTTACTCCTACTTTATTTTTTTCAATAAAACATACCAAGGCCTA
The DNA here is from genome assembly GCA_932273885.2 of Leucozona laternaria. Lineage (NCBI taxonomy): Eukaryota > Metazoa > Arthropoda > Insecta > Diptera > Syrphidae > Leucozona > Leucozona laternaria. The sequence continues at coordinate 50,728,758 of OW026366.1, forward strand.
AAAATCAAAAAAATTAAGTACTCAACGCCTTGATTAAAGCCGGTAAAAAAAAAAATCAAAATAAAAACAAAAAATATTAATAAAAACAAATTGTTTTTTTTTTTTCAACTATTTTAATTTTGTTTGCCTCATATAGAAGCCCCTGGTACGTCATCCAGGTGATCCATTAGCGTTAGAAAAACTTCGGCAGTGTGAAGTCCATATGCAGCCACCAAAACGTCCAAATTGCTGTAAGACATGGCTATCGAAGTTCCCAACCAGGTAACATATTTCATCCTCAAATTCCTTAACCAAAGGATTTCCTTTTTGATGTTGTGATACTATCTTTGAGTATATATATATATATATAATTATATATTTATTAACACATTGTGGATTGATAATAATTTTTTGTTTCATTTAATATTTTTTTTTATATTTTTGAATTATATAATATAATTGTGATTTATTTTCTAAATTTTTTGACAAAAATTAATTCCTTTACACATTAAAATTTAATTTTGGATTTTGTTTAATTTTTAACATAAGTTTTATTATTTTTTTTTTTTCTTAATTGTTTTTGCGTTTTGCTGATATTAATCCAATTGGTTAGAAAGAGTTTTGTTAAATACATTATATTTTCTTAAGTTTCAGTTTTCATTAAGTTCAAATTTATTGAATGCCAGTTTCATCTACCTAAATAAATTATTTGTATCTTAAATATTCTTAAATAAAAAAAGAACAAGGAACATGAAAGTACACTGTAGGCTTAGATTAAACGTGCTGTAAGCTAAAGTGCAACCTAAATTAACCGCTTGCTATAGTGCGAATAAGCTGCTAGGCAGTCTCACTTCCCAAGGCATAGGTACGGCTTCGCTGATGTAAAATTAGATTTTCAGTTCTAAACAACTTCCGCCCAAAGCTTTACCTCCGTGATGCGCGATGCTGTGGAAAATTGTTCATTAAAACAAAAAACAGATAGTGTAACGGTTTCTACAAAATCTATTGACTGTACAAACAAAATGTTAAGAGCAAACAAGTGTTAGGTAAGCTGCATAACGCCTAAAGCCTAGTACGCTGATCGCGCTAAAATGTATCTTCCATACAAATTTCGTCCAAAGATAAATTTTATCGCAGATTCTTAGCCGAGCAGTACACAGTTCACGAGCTAAATTTCAATTGTCAACTAGTACTTTATCAAAAAGTCTCCAATTAATTTATCGCGCGAAATAATGCTGAACACATTCTTTCACGCATAATTTTTGACGTTTGTGAATCAAGACCAAAGATACTCAATATAGAGATGAGAATGTTTTTTACGTTTCACCCTGCAAAATCTACTGTTTTTGTTATTTCGTCTCGTTTTGACGAATAGATGTGAATTGCAACAACAATTCCACGAGCTGTGTGAAGAACCCTTCTGTAAATGTGTGAGGTTTTTATACATACATTCTCATTTTGTATCTGTAAACTGACATTTCAAGTATTTAGGCAAATTGAAATGGCTGCCGAGTATTCTCGTCTTGATGTGGATAATCTCTGCTCACTTTACTATTTATCGAAAGCTTTAAGCAAACGTTTGTAGAGATAAAAATAGTAAAGATAAAATTTAGTTTAGCGCATTCTGCGTACTAGGCTTAAGGTACACTCTTAAATTTCCGACTTGCTAAAAATTCAAACGACCCAATCACACGATTCATTTTAATTCGCAAACCCTTTTTTCTCAGCTTAGGGCCCAGTTTCATTGTGATCAAGCCTAGTATGCAGATCGCGCAAAATTTTCGTTTTCATACAAAATTCTCTCCAAAATTTAGCCAAGCATTTTAGCCGAGTGGTACGCAGCTCCAGCTAAAAAAATCAAAATTTTGTTTCTAACTGCATATAACTATCTGCCAAAATTTAGCGCACGAAATAATTGCTCGGCACATTAATTCTCGAGCTAAATTTTGAAGATTTCTTTAACTCTTGAATTTTTTGTGAATTCTTGGTTAATATTTGGAAACAAACTATTTATCTCAGGCAAAGAAAAGAATCCATTTTATTTGGCTAAAATTACTTGGCATAAAAAAAAAAAAAAAATTCTTTGAAATTGTTAAAAATATAAATTTTTCCGATACAAGTTGTTCACTGTGCCATTATTCTCCACAACGCTCTCATGTCAAAATTTTGATATAGTCTTAGCTGATGTTTGGAGAGAAAAGTGGAAGCTAAAATTTAGCGCGATCTGCGTACTAGGCTATCGTAGAAAGCGACACGCAGTGAGTTCAGTTAGGTTTGATTGAGCCTTATGCTCTGACTGTGATTCTGAACCGTAAGGCTAGGCGTTCGCACTGCACATGTACATGCAATTTTCTGTTTTGCAACAGTTTGGTTGCTAAAGTGTCTATGTCTAACATGGGCTTGTATGACACAGTACACAAATCTAAGGAAATATATTGCGCAGGTTGTCAGTCAGAAATTAAACATGGCGGCTCGAGTGTCTACGAAAACTGCACATGGCATTGCTAGAAACAACAACAAATATAAGCATTTTGACAAGTAAAGAGACACTGGATCCGCCATTTTCACAGATGTGCAGAACTGATTGTAACGCTAATGATATTACCTTTAACATATGTACCTTGCTTGTATGAGAGTTCGTGCACATGCAGCAACTGTTCAGTCGTCCATTCGAGCAACTTACAAGTTTGTGTTTTAAGAACACCAATCAGATCAGTTTTGCAGTCTGTCCCATACAGAATTGTATGTTAGAAGTTAGTCCAAGAGAGAAAATCGTTGCAGTCGATATTTTCCTTTCGAGAAAAAAAGGTTAGGTAGGTATCAATGCACATCAACATCATTGATCATTCGAATACCACCTATCATTTCATTAAGATGTGTCTTATAATTATGTTGCAAACCAAACCTAGATTTAGAAAAAAAAAGTGAGTTTTGAGAAAGCGATAAAGCTTTTTGCATACCACCCAAAATGGTTGTTGTTGTAAATAGTTACGCTTCAATCACTTAATTCCGATATAGTTTTTGTGCACACAATTTTATTTGGAATTGCCAAAAAACACGTCTACTCTGTTATAAACTATAATAGGCCATAGTAAAATTAACCAAAATATGTATCTAAAAAAAGCTAAGAGGTTTTGTTTTTTTTTTTTTATCAAGAATAGGTTCCCCTTGGGAATTCTAAGGCCGTGATTAATTTTTGACACTTATGAGGTGAAAACGTCAAAATGTTATCTCGGATAAAATTTAATCGAAATTTTACTCCAATTCACACACTGCCTGATTCCATATTTTTCTGGATATTTGCTGATGTGTAAACGTAACGTTACGAAATTCCGCATAGTAGGATATTGGGTAGGTGCGTTCAGTGATAAAAATCTGAAGATCTTCTTCAAGCAAACTAGACCGTTTTGGATTAAAATAAAAACGTAGACTTTCCTCTGTGCGACGCACGTTACGAGACCTCACCTTACGATGTAGCACGTTACGTTACGAAGTTATGCATAGTAGGATATTGTGTACGTTCAGTGATATACATCTGAAGATCTTCTTCAAGCTAACTAGACCGTTTTGGATTAAAATAAAAACGTAGACTTTCCTCTGTGCGACGCACGTTACGAGATCACACCTTACGATGTAGCACGTTACGTTACGAAATTCTGCATAGTAGGATATTGTGTACGTTCAGTCATAAAAATCTGAAGATCTTCTTCAAGCAAACTAGACCGTTTTGGATACGTGCACGTAATCAACAACGTATAGACGACTTCACATACGGATCCAAATATGGGTCCCCAAAACTAGGCTTGAACAAACGTTGATGTTTACACAAATATTAACCGTGAGTCCGCGGCGCTCAAACAATTTATTCGCTCAGCTTTGCCAGTTATTCCACTCATTTTTCTTTTGTGAACCCATCGCCTTTCGAACAAATACCACGGTCAACTAGCTTGCCTACATTAGTCTCTCCGAAGTGCGAACATTATGTTTGCTACAATTTGTCATGCGGAGATTTTTTTTGTGAACATTAGTTAGAACAGACCCACTATAGCTATTTTTTGCCATTTTGTAATACCTCATGAATCTAGTAAGCTTTTTCGTACTCTTTAAACCATTTCGAGCTTCTTATGAAGCTAACAAGACTGCTAATTAATTTTTTTTTGCCGGAATCACTTTAAAAGGAGTCTCCCAAGTGAAGCCTTCATGCGTATTTGGGAAAGTGCAGGACATATGCAGATATGTTGAGGAATAGTTTCTTCCTTTATTTCATTCATGCAATTTTTGCAAAAATCGTTTGAGAATACGCGTTGCATACTTGGCTATCAAGCAGTAGCCGATTTTGACAACTATAATATAGCTAAAAGATCTAACTTTAGCGTAAGTTTACATTTAGCTTATACTAATATATAAAACACACACCAGACTTATTGGTGCAAAAGCTTATGGTGTTTTCTGTATGCTGCATCGGCTTTACAGTTTTCTTGCACAACAAAGGTATTGAAGAAGAAAGAAAATTTGAGAAGTTCTTTTTTATGGGGGTTAAAGGTAGCCCTAAACGACGAACGTGCTCGCCTAACTTGTTCGTGCTCGCTACATTTTCGTCGTGTAGGGGCTGGTTTGCGAACGGTTCGCTCTTGGCGAAAAATTTCGATTTCGTCGTGTTCGTTGGCTTCGATGTTCGCCGTGTAGGGCCGTGTTCGCGAGCAAACCTCATTTTCGCTGTGAATGTGCGTCGTTGAGTGCATATCACGGATTAAACACAATGGCCACAGTCAGCTGGGATTTATCAATGTTTATTCTTTGAAGAATCAGAACGAAATGAATGTTCGCCAAATTTGTTTGCCGTGTAGGGGATATGGCAAACGAGCAAGTTCGGCGAGCATGTTCGTCGTTAAGGGCTACCTTAAACTCTGAGTCCACATCGAGTTTAGCGTTTTTTTTAAGGAAGTGACTAGACATGCCAATTATAACAGTTTTGGTTTATAAGAGTACTGTTAATGCGGCCCCGCAGGGCCAGGGCCCTCCGCCGGTGGGCATACTTCCGGCAGCCAGAGTTTTTTTTCAAATCGCGTGAAGCACGTTAACGTATGCCCGCTTTTAATGGCGAAAAACTGTTATAACTGTTATAAATTGGCATGTACAGGGTGTCCACCGGGAAGGTATAACTATCTCAGGTTCCAAAGAATGGGAGATTGATCACCCCGCGTACCACTACCAAACTAGCCTTATGGACTTGAAAAATCTGGTCGCCTATTACACCGTTGGAGTTTTACCATGATTTTCGCTGGCAGATATCTCAATGCTTACATATAACTATTATGCATTATCTTTTGTGGAGATACATACTGAGTTGTTGTTAATAGCTCCAATTTCTTCCGAGTTCTTTCCTACTCCAATTCTAACGGATTCTGGTAAATAACGAACCAAGTTTGCACTTGGTGATGGGTGCGAAAAGAGTTTTCATTGCAATGTTCAATGGAAACGACAAAGAGTCACAAAATTCCCAGAGAAATCATTTTCACTTAGTGAAAACACGAACAAAAAACCCGAAGTTAAATTCTTCCTCATAGTTTTCTAGTGCAGCGGTTTCTCAACAGCACAGCAGCACCCATTTTACATCCACCACTTGGGTCGATTTTACCCGAAGGTCCAGAAGCTGTCACTAGAGTACAAGTGGCAATGAACTATGAGGAGACTCAAGCCAATTACAAGAACTCAGGATCCAGCTCCATCACAAAGCAATAGATAAATTAAAGGTTGTTTTTGTTTTTAGAGATATAGAACTTTGAAATGGAATAAAACAAAAATTAATTTTTTAAATTCACATGAAATTTACTTTATTCGAAAGATAATTTTCAGGCATTATAGTTTAAATATGATTTCTGGAATCTGGAGGTCTAATTTTCGATGACTTTTTTCCAATATTTCTGGCCGTAGGTATATCGGAAATAACCCGGTAAATGTTGTCCTCCAAGAGGTCAATCGTTTCGGGCTTATCGGCGTTGACTAGCGACTTCACATATCCCCACAAAAAATAGTCAAGCGGCGTTAAATCGCACGATCTTGGAGGCCAATTGACGGGTCCATAAAGTGAAACTATGCGGTTGCCAAACGTTTCCTAATAAATCAATTAAATAATAATAAATCAATTAAGGCACGAGCTGTGTGACATGTTGCTCTTGCCGTCTTGTTGAAACCACGGCTCCTGCACATCATGGTTGTTCAATTGATGAACGAAAAAGTCAGTAATCATAGCTCTATAGCTTTCACCATTGACTGTAATGTTCTGGCCAGCATCGTTTTTAAAGAAGTACGGATCAATTATTCTACCAAACCATAAAGCACACCAAACAGTCAGTTTTTGTGGATGTAACGGTGTCTCAACATACACTTCAAGATATCATCAAGTATAGCAGTTTTGTTTATTGACGTATCCATTCAACCAAAAGTGCGAGCTTCATCGCTAAACAAAATTCACTTATGAAAATTGGGATCAACGGTAATCTTGTTTTGGACCCATGTGGGCACAATTTGGAAGCGTTGTTCAGGCGTCAGTCTACTCATATTGAAATGCCAAACTAAACTAAAAATAAATCACTTGACAGCTGACAAAATGGCCGCCTCTTAAAATAGTGTTGCCAACTTAAAGTTCTATACCTCTAAAAAAAACACCCGTTACAACTGTAAATAGTATTCTCTTCTTAAAATTGTTGCGTACGTAGTAAGCGATTAATAGTGATAGCGCATTATATAAAAAAGCTTTTTTGAAAAAATGTAAGTTTTTTGGCACTCCCATACCTTGTTTCACAACAGACAACACCCTGTTCACCCATCATAATTCCACAGGCCAAAATTCCATAATAGCTTTATTTATGCAATGTGAAACAAGCACTAAATCTTTCAGATTTCATATATAAAAATTAAGAGAGATTGTAAAAGATCAATATTAAGTCCTACAGTGTACGTTCCAGAAAAGAAGCAATATGTCTTCCTTTTCTAAAGCTTTAACTTATCAATGTCATGTTTGTGCTATTCAATTTTTGTTTTTTAATAAAATAATCTTATCACTTTTGCAGTAAAAGTTACTCTTCCTAAACTTATTTTAAATTAAGCTGGAATACAGTAACATATATAATTAAGTTCACACATTAAAGTCTGAATAGTTTTAATATACATATAAATTTAAATTATTTCGCTCAATTCTATATGTTCAACAGTTGGGAGTAACTGTTGTCAACATTCTAATGCAGGTAAGTTTTTTTTTATTGTTATCCATCGAAGACTAAATGATCCAAATAAGAATTTACGAGTAATAAAAAATGCAATTTAAATCTTTACAATATTTAGCTAAATTCCAAAATTTATTTCAAAAAAAAAAATATATTCAGACTTTTGCGTGGTGAAATGCATATTTTATTTTGAATTCACTGTTTATTCAAATATTTAATAATGTTATATTTTTCATGTGACACAAAATATACATAAATTATTGAAAAAAAAATTAAAACTATGCTTTCATAGATATTTAAGATTAATATTTAACATTATCTCTATTTTCTATAAAAAAAAAAATATTCAATTCTGTATAGTGTTAAATTACAAATTAAATTATGGTTAATAATTTTTGTAGCTTTCGTTGTAATGGTTGTAAATCACACATATTAAAAAATATAAAAAATGCACAATTATTTTCTCAGTCAAATTTTCAAAAGGTGCACATCGTCGCAGTAACACCAAAATTATTTACTTTTAGCATTTATCCTCATGACTATTTTTATACATAGATGACTTTTTACATGTTTTTTCCTTTTTTTTTGTATTTTTATCCCTAAATCCACTCCGTTTTCAAAATTTACAAATAATTAAAAACTCTATTCTCCAACTTCATAAAAAAAAAAACAACAATATAACTTACATAAGTAGTCTGGAGCTTAGAGATTTGATTTGATTTAAACAAAATTTGGCGAATGAACTATAACGAAAAACTAAAATAAATTGTTTAATTTGACATTTGAAAATGATTGTTCTTAAGTGATGATGATATTCGTATTATTTGTCGTTTGTTAAATTGTATGTATAATATTATATTAAAATTATAACAAAAATAAATTTTAAGTAACTATTATGTGAGTAAAACAATTAAAATATTATTAAATCCAAACTTATATACAAACTTATAAAGTTATATCATGTATTTGTTTTAAAATTATTATTATTCGATTTTAAATTAAATCCTTTGTTAGGGGTTTTTTTTTTTTTTTTTGATTATGAAAAATGCTTTTAAATAATAATTATTAATAATTTTCACTATAGCTGGTCATTTTAAAGGAGTTCATAATTTACATTTAATTAAAATAATCTTAGATATATGTTTGCTCTTAAACCCATCGAGTAAAAAGGGAACTACAGTTCATAGTTTAGTCCTATTGTAGTGGCTTTAATTCCGGAAGCGGCTTAAACTGATCTTTTCGGCTATTTTTTCATGAAATGTTCTTCATATGAATTTGAAATTTAGTTTTAAATATTTTTTACTATTTGTGCATGAACAAGATCGCACCCATATTGTCAATTTTCCTTCTTTTTAAAGAAAACTGAAAATGGCTAACTTCATGCGCATGACCGTTTTTTTAAACATCAAGTCCATTTCGAAAATTATTTTTGTGAAATGTTTGTATCTTGAGCAAATTGAAATTAAACAATTTAAACTCAGAAATGTTTTTTACTAATTGTCATAGTGCTAATCGCATAGTCTGCTTTTACACGACAATAATTCTTTCATTGTGACTATTCTTCGGATTCTTCTTTGAAATTCCCTCCTGTGTGGAACGCCGTGTAATAGCAGACTAAAGGAGTTGCCATTAATAACAATTTTTGAAAACATTAAGCCATTTTGAAGGAAAACTAAGATCGTACTAAATGGTTTAAAATAAAATGCACAACTGGGTCGTATGAACCTGCTCTTATGTGCGATCACACTGTGTTTCTAAAGTCTGAAATAAATTAGTTATGGAAGCCCATATTTTATGCAACTGCCAAAAATAAAGTGTTTTGTAAACATTTTTAAGAAAAATATTATTTGGTATATCAATTTTAGGTAGTTATTATTGTAGAGTTAAAAATTGAATTTAAAAATTATCCACGTGTTTTTAAAGTAACAATTTTTTTTTTAAATCAAAAAATAATTTGTTTCGAAAATTTTATATACAAGCATTTGAATTAGTTAATCAGATAGTGAGATAAAATAAAAAAAAAACGTTCTATGAGATTAATCTATTGTTAATAATTGTAAAATTTAATAAAAAAATAATATCAGCCTTATTTTGAGATTCGAACGAATAGCTATTTCGATAGTATAGTTCTATTCATTCGAATGGACTTTGCATATTTTTGAGAATCGAACGAATAATATTCATTGTCGAATGAATGCATAAAATAAACATCAATGAATTATATTTTTGAAATCAGCTCTTTGACATTTACTGACATTTCTATTTGATTTAGTGTGACCAAGCTGGTTTTTTTTCGAAGATTTTTGTTTTTTTTTATAAAAATAATGGTCAACATAATGCGTTATCATTTAAGAAAAAAAAATTGATAAGTAAAGTGAAAGGCCTGTGGCCTATTTCACCAAATTACAATTACAATCACAAACTTGTACTTGTAATCTGCAATTAAAAATTTGTAAACTTAATTTCTGTTTCACAAACAACAAACATAATTCCAAGAAATTTGTAAAAAAGCGTAAGAAAAGTAGAGGAAATTGTAGTTGTGATTTACAAATAAGAAAAAATCGGTTTCACCACTTTTTTGCCATTTTTGTAAAAACAATGCTTTCTCACAAATTTTTTAGAGTCTGCTGAGTAGGAATCAAGCGTATAGAGTGCACTATATAGCCTTCAGTGTTTTCCAAAAATACATCAACCACGACTGCATAAACACGATTCACACATCTGAACACCGTGGCGAATTCCTTTCAACAAATGAATCGATTCTGTTCAGAATTTTTTCTAAACAAAATCGATTCTTTTCTGTTAAAACAAATCTTGCGTTTTTAGCAAGATTTCACACTGATTTGCACACACACTATAAAGACTTGACATTTCTAATACGTCAAATTGAAATTCGCGGAATTTTAGGAAGACGAGTTGTTTATTTTTTGGTTGCAACGAATTCTGAATAATTTAACAAAAAAAATTCAACAATATATTTAGTCAATATAGCTATTAAAATAATTTATTGTGCGTTGTTCATTATCAAACAATCATTTGACAAAAAAAAATACCTTTCGCGAGTGAAAGACGTAATAAAAACTTTCAGTGCTAGTGAAATCTTTTCAATAACAATTTTCATTAAAAATATATTTATGTGCAAGTAGAAGTTCAAACAAATAAAATGCACCAGCAAATTGACCCCGTATTATTTTTAAAGTTATTAATTTAATCTTATTGCTAAAACATTGTTCTCACAACAAAAACAAAAAACCTTAATTTCTTGACGTTTTGCGTCAATTGCAGCGTCAAGCAACACGAACACAATCACACAAAAAAAAATCGATTCATTTTCGAAATTCGAATTTCTTTCAATTGACAGAAAAAATTCAAATCTGTTGAGAAAAAATTGGATTCTGTTTAGAAAAAAATTGATTTCTTTGTGGAAAGGAATACGCCATTGGATATACCGTGCATGTCTGAGACCTCATCAAAAAATGTCGACATTTCCATTTTATGTTAATAAAAACATTTTTTCAGGCTCATTACCAATCGTGTTTCAATTATTTTTATTATTTAATCTACCCTTATACGGTTTATGTAAATTTTTTCGTTAAAAGCAAATGAATCTGCAAATACGCGACTGATAGATTCTTAAGCTTTTTATCGCAAAATATTCACTTGTTTTACTATCGGTATACTACAATGCCTTCGTCGTAAATACATTTTTAGGTTTGGAAAGATATTTTTATTGAAAAATTACAAATTGTAAATAAAATTACACATAAACTTTCTTCTGTAAGAATTTTTCTACAACTTAACAAATTTGTACAATTCTTTTATTTGGTGAAACAGAAACTTATAAAAACACCTGAATTTTCACAAATTTGTACTTCTAAACTACAAACAAAAATTACTCTTTGTGAAACGAAAATAAAGATATTCCCACAAATTTCCTTCTGTAAATCACAACTACAATTTTGTAATACAAATATTTTGTGAAACAGAATAAATCGATTTCATAATAAAATTTGTAAGAAATCGCTTGTAAATTACAATTTGTAAGTCGGTGAAATAGGCCACTGGTAAAGTTCGCTATTTAAAAAACAAAACTGAAATTTTAAAATGTGTGAGGATTTAGAAAACAGTATGGTAAGTTTATTGACATGAAAAGTAACAAAATATATTTAAAAGTTTTGAAAAGTAAATAAAACCTAGGTACTTCAGTAAATCACTTTTAATATTTCAATTATTGAATTAACTTGTGTTTCAATAAAATAATAATTCAAGCCATCATCAACTCTATTTTGTCTTCAAAATAATTATTTATTTTACTATCCAAAAGGCTCATGTATGCCATTATGTATAGAATATTATGACGCGTCATTCAAATTCCAGCCTCGGCTTCTTTCGTTAGCACGGATCCGGGTGGTGCAATTCTCAATAACACTTTCTCATAGATCCAGCTGAATTTGAGTTTTGTTCACCTTAAGGGCATCGGTCGATTGTATTTTATTTGCATAGACCTGCGACTTCAGGAAACCCTACAAGAAAAAGTCTAGCGGGGCACAATTCACGTTGCCTCTATTCGAGAGATAACTTCACCCTCAAATAGTTCATGCTGAATGTAAATCGTATGGCGTCTGAAAATGACGAACGAATATTGGCTGATTGATTGCCAAACCGGTCGTCTCAAATTTGGCAACTAACCGTTAAAGAATCAACTGCGATGGGCCACCATGTCTACCGTAAAATGATTTTGATATTAAAGTTTTATCATTCGGTGATTTGGCATCGATAACTGAATAATAAACAACAGATTTGACAGGTATCACCAAAACAACATGGCCGCCAGCGCCACATGCCGCCAAAATCTATCCGCAACAATTGAAAAACCCTTTATTTCAATTATCAATGGCAACTATAATTTTCGATTTAAGCAAGACAATCTAGCGGTATGTAATTATGAAACTAATTTTACTTTTTGATCTCATGGTATAAATCCAAGCATTTGTGATGGAAAGCTTTCGAAAAGATTTGTTTGAGTTCGGAAACGATGCCATATTCCTTCCACTTTGCTGGAAATGTTAATGTTTACAAATTATTGGTTCGATAAGTGTACTTTATTCTTCTTAACCTCAACTTATTATACAAATCATAAAAACGTGAGTTTTTTTTTTAAGTTTTCCTTCGAAGTGATGCCAAATTTTAACTTATTTTTTGTGATCACTTTACCCAGAGAGAACATCAAATCTTAACACATTTGACAGTCACAAAACACTTTACGCGTTTGTTTTATCATTGTTACATGAAACTTCTTAGGGCAGAGTTCATCAATTTTAGTTTAAGATCGAACTTCTTGGAATTAAAAATTTTGCTAAAAATAAGGATAAGTTAAAAAAAAATATTTTGTTTTCTAAAGCTCACTATGCATTTCGAAATCGATTCGATGGATTTTTATTAAACTTAGCATCATGGGTTTTTTAACTTTTTCTAGGAGATGTTAAACAAAATTATTTTGATACCCAAAACAAACCGTACTAACCTACCGTGCCGTACCTTATAAACGTATTTAAAAAATGTTGAGGAAAATCTTATTTTTCTCGAAAACGACTCCTACGATTTTAATACAAATACATTTTACATCGATCTATTTATAAACAGTACCTCTCGTAGAATAGATTTTCCACTTTTAAATTATCTGCTACAATGATTTAAATGAAATGAAAATATGGAAGCTTCTAATAAGGCGTAATAATGCAATATAAAAATTTAACAAAAACATAAGTTTCCTGATTAAAAAATAAAATCAAATTATTTTTATAAAAATTTGATAGTTCAAAAATGGGTTGATGATTTTTTTTCGAAAAAGAATTTTTAACTCCACAATAATAAAAACTTAGAATTGACAAATCAATTTTGTTTAAATGTTTTAAAAACTGTAGATGCTGGCAACGCGATTACTGTGCTGTCCAGTTGGATATGCTGATTTTTGACAATTGTTTTTTCCTGCAGAAGTGTAGTTAAATCCTTTTAGATATTTTTAAGTTTTGATTACAGAATTGAAAACAGATTGCCAGATCAATTAAAATTGCCATCGTTACTGGAAATTTCTTTTAAGGAGAGAAAATTAACATTGCTGTCGAAGTCAATTTCCGATGGAATTTCACAGTTTGACTGTGTTCCCTTATTTATTCGGAATATTAAAAACACTCGGAATAAACATTTTGCGTTTTTGTATTCACCGGAATATTGATGTTGTTTTTTTACTCTTTCTAGAATATTTGAAAAGCATTGTTTTAAATCCATTCGAAGAATGATTCGAAGAATGAAATAAAATGAAAATTGAACACGTTCAGGGCTACTAGATTCCAATTAGTTGTATTTATTTGAAATCTCAAAATTTTCTGATTTTTGATGATTTGACTTAAAGAAGAAAAATGTTTTTTTTTTTTTTAATAAAGGGTGTTTTTTTAGACTTGTAGTTTTCAAGAAGAAATAGAGCTTATATAATTTAATGTTATGGCCAAGAATTTAGTTTTATTATAAAGATAAGGGTTTGTCATTATGTTTTAAAAATGATTTCGGGCAAATGGCCGCCGCGACTGGGTTGAATAAATTCCAGCTGAGAAGCCAAATTTTCGACCACTTTTTGCAGCAATTGAGGCCGTATGTCAGCAATAACGTGCCGAATATTCTCTTCCAAGGCGTCAATCGTCTCGGACTTATCTGCGTAGACAAGCCACTTCACATAACCCCACAAAAAATAATTCAGCGGTGTTAAAACGCACGATCTTGGAGGCAACGCCACAGGCCCACGACGCGAGATAATGCGCTCACCAAAAGTTGCCTTCAATAAATTGATTGTTTCCTTGGCTGTATGGCATGTAGCGCCGTCTTGTTGGAACCAAAGGTCGTCCACATAAACATCCTCCAATTCAGGCACGAAAAAGTCATTAATCATGGCTCTATAGCGTTCCCCATTGACTCTAACATTATGGCCGGCTTCATTTGTGAAGAAATATGGACCAATGATTCATTCTACCCATAAAGCCCACCAAACTTTTTGACTTTTTGAGGATGTAACGGTGTCTCAACAATGGCTTGAGGATTATCTACACTCCAAATGCGGTAGTTTTGCTTATTGACGTAGCCATTCATCCAACAATGAGCTTCATCGATGAAAAAAAAATTCTTGTGAAAATCGGGCTCAACAACGATTTCGTTTTGAGACAATTTTTCACAATTTGCATGCGTTGTTAAGGAGTAATATAATCTATTTATTATGAAATGGCAAACCAAACCGCGCATAAATCAAGTGACAGCTGTCAAAAAGACTAACTCCAAAAAAAGTATTACCACATTGAAAACCACAAGTCTAAAAAACGCACGATATATTTCTACAAAACATTTCGTTAGAAATGTCAAATGTTAATTTCTGCAAAGAACTAAATGACAGTTTTTTTGGGTTGTTATAGATATTTTATATCCTTTGACATCATAGTTATCCTTCGGTGAGATTTGAATCAACATAGCTTGATCGTTAACGCAAAAAATGACAAATAAATGTTTGCTCTCGTCAACGCATAATTATTGCGCTCAACTTTTTTGAATTTGGTCGAGTCGTGTGATCGTTAACATTTAACGTATGTTAAATGACATAATATTATACGTCTGCGTATTTTGGGAAAAATATAATCGTTGTTTTAGAAACAAGAAGAAACGCCGTCAGAGATGGCAAAGCGAGAACTTTCAGGAGGAAAGTCGAATGTTAACTAAACTTTATTGATCTTAATTTTTTAACTCATCAATTATATTTCGAAAAATAACATCACGGGGATCAAAATCAACCTCAACCTGTTCTTTCAAAACTCCTTAAAAATGACCAAAACAAATTTTACATTTCTAAGTAACAGTTATTTACCTCATTTCAATCATTGAATTTTGTATTCTTTTCAAATTACTTATGAATTATATTAATTTTTTTTTATAATTTGTTGTTTATTTATAATTTTTTTTTTTTGTTGTTATTTTAATTTAAAGCAAATATAAAATTACCAAACAAAAATGAACTCCAGATAAAATCAGCAAAACAACTTCAAATAATAATAATATATTTTTTTTTTATTTAAATAAAAAAAAAAAATATTCACAAATCAAAAAGCTAATCTCTAGATTTCCATTAATTAATAATCATAAATATTTATCCAAGACAATGTTCTAGATCGAAGAGGATTGACGTTATATCACGAATAACGTTCCCGCTGGTATTTGCCCTATTCAATCTGGTCTATTGGAGTACATATCTCTTCAGGGAAGAGGAGGATGAGTAAATCAAACAATAAACCTTTTTTCGTAGAACTATCCAAAAATTATATTAATATATTTATTATTATCCTTTTTTAAGGACATTTTAAGGAAGACGTTTTATTCGTATACACTCACAATATCTGTGTGTCTGTCTCTGTGTCTCTCTGTATGGCTATGTAGAATCCCAAAAAAAAAAAAAAAAAAACAAAAATTAAATCAATATCAAAGAAAAAAAAAAAAAAAACAACAATTAATAAGCATGATGAATTAATAAATGTTGATGATATAGTACATATAATTTTACAAAAAAAAAAAAAATATACATAAATGACGGAGAAGAGAATGTGAATACAATTTTTATCTTATGTGAGCTAAAGATGTTATATATATGAAAAGAATATTATATATAGATATATATATATATATATACAAATATATAAAAATAGATATAGTTATTTTTTAGCTTTATGTAATAATTTAGGTGTTTAAGTCTTTTATGTATTGTATATGTAAATTAGGATAGCAAGTCAACAACCCTCACAAACAATTAACAGTAAGTAAATATTTTATAGGCAACATTCAATTAAAAAAAAACAACATCTTACACATAGTGCACCTCACCGCCACAAAAAAAATACATACCTAACCTATATATAAAATTTATATACATACCTACCCCCAACCCTACCCACATCATCATCATCACAGTTGAACCAGAAAAGCAATGATGTATTTTAGGTCAAGTTCTCACTATACGCAAATCAGAAAACTTTGAAAACGACTTTGGTACTTAATTTTTAAGAACAACAAGACAGGTACTAACGTCGGTCGAGTTAGCGCATCAATAGTCGAGTTCAATGCAAGTTAGGCAATATGTCAACTCAATAACTTGTGTCTGAAGGGCTAACTGTTGAATATAAAAATATAGTCGAATTTTAGTTGACATTGACAGCTGGCCAATCAGAAAAGCCCTTGAGTATAAATGTAGTTCCATGGTGACTTAACATGCATTGAGTCCACCGCTAACACTTACATACAATGTTGTATATATTTATATATAAAAAATCGATTCACACTGGTAACAAAAAAAAACACATAACATTTTTATTGAACAAATTATAAATAAAATATAAAATTTAAGATCAGCATTTTATGTCCTAGGTTTTTATGATTGGGAATAAAATGAAATAATTTTTAAATCAAAATTTGGTTTTCTTTAATATCTATTCTATTTTTTTCAACTCAAGGATTTTCTTTTATTGGACCTGGTTTCCATATATGTAAATTGAATTCAATTTTTTTTTTTATTTTTTTGGATTTATAATGGATTTAAGTATTTTTTTCAGCTTTTTTTTTAATAACTTGCTGTTTGTTTTGGAAATTAATCTTAGAATTTCGTAGATTTGAAAGTCATAAAGTTTTTTTTTTTTTTATATATGACAGCTTGTGGCACGAAAAGTTCTGTTGGTTGCAATTTGAAGCTTGATTGGTTCTTAGAAGTTTTTTGTAAAATAAATTTTTGAGATTAAAACAAGTCTGGTTCAAATGTTGGTTTCATTAGGTTCAACAACGTTAGATATTTAATTATGGCTTTTAAGTGTCTGGAAATTTGTTTCTTTATTCAGTTTTCCGGAATAAGAGTTTGGATATATGTACCTAGAAATTTTACTCTTTTCGCTCTGATGGTTTTCTTGACTGGACGGACTTTTGCTTCAATACAGGTACATATCAATGAAAAAAACCGATGTGACAAAAAAGTGTACTTTCTTTTGACGTATTCCGTATTTTAATGAGTCTCTTAGTTAAATGAAAAGTGTTCAGTAAACCCGTAAACATTAAGAATCTTTATACCTTCGTATGAAACTGGGTTTTGAAATCACAAAATTTTAAAACACACTGAATTTTGCAATAATTATTTTTTCCCTCTTCAGTCATATTGCACCTCATATTTCGGCTAGTTTCAATTTTTATTGGTAGACGAGAAAACGAGAAAAAATATTCAGCTTGATATTTTGAACATTTCATGTCAAAGGTTCGACTCTCTAACTAAGTTCTTGCACGTGCGTTTCTGGATCTGGATTGAATTCTTTCCCGGAGCATCATTGCGTTGTCACGTTCGATACCAAAGTCTTCAATATCGCTGAAGGCGTCATCTCTTGCTCCTTTAATGCAATATACATCACTTCGTATATGATCGCTATAATAGCTACGCGAAAGCTTTATTTGTTAAGTTAAAATTTAAGTTCTGATATTCTGATAACATCAGCTTCAATATTGCAAAAAATCGCCCGCCTTCTATTTAAATTCTTATCCTTAACACCGTAACATATTCACTTAAGCGATTGGGTTCATGAAGCTTCTCCCTTATAATTCGCAAGAATTCTTGTGCATGTCTACTGTCTGGAATTAATTCATGGAAGGCATTGATCAAAGCAGCAGCTACTTTGAAATCATCCATCATGTGATGCATGGCGCGATTAAAAAATTTTCTGTAAGAAATCCCGAAGGCCATCCACTAAAAACAATAACCTTTCAAACAGCAAAAGAATTCCTTAAATCGGATATTTATTTATTTTTACCCCCAAAATACAAATAACAAAAGTTGAAAAAGAATATCCCGAAAGCCTTTTCCGAACCGCCTTCAATACTGAACTGAACTGAAATGTGCGCATACAGCGCCACCTATTGAGACTTTTCCAGCTTTTCTTTTTTCCTAAACATACGCGTAGCAATCACTAACAGACCTGCAGAACGAAGTATGCAATTTGGTCCAGTCGTTTTCAAGTTTTAAGCATCCGAACACACCACGATCCATTTTTATAAATATTTAGAAGATTTGAAAAAAAAAAAAATCTTCTCGCTATAACTTTTTACTCCCAGTGTTTTTTTTTTCTATAGGACTATTGATCAACATAAGTCTCGTCAGTGGTGGAAATTTGGACCACTTTTGCCCATTGTCCTCTATCAAGAAATTTATTTTTAAGGAAGTTAAAAATCGTGTTGCAGGTAACTTTCCAGTGATAGTTGTTGCGTTTTCCATGACTGACAAGCTGCATATTTTTGTGTCTTCACTGTTTTTCTATCCGACCAATAGAAATGGAATAAAATCGATTTTTGACAAAAAATTAAAAAAAAAACTAGGTGGGTAGGAACTATAGGAACAGAGTGAGTGAATTCAAAGAAAATTTTGTCTCTGAGATTATGGAATTTAAAAGTTGTAGATCCTCGTCCTCCCTGGCTGGAGATTGTAAGTCACTAGTCTCCACGATTCAAGAGTTACTCTTCGCTTGATTTTATTACTCATACCGTTGTTTGAGTTTAAGAAAAATGGTTTGAAATTGAATTGAATAGAATTAAGAGTCTATAATTTCTATAATTTCTTCATTTCAGTGTATCGCTCGGATTTCTTTTCGAATTTAGTTTTTTAGTTGGCATATGGTCTCTGGCTCTGGTATAGTAGCCCGTGCACTGTGTAGGACTATCATACCGGAGGTCTAGGTTTGCTTCCCACCCTACTCCACTTAAAAAGCTTTTTTCAAGGCCGTTTGGATTTGGCTTAAAGGTACGGTTCGCTTAATTTCCGCAGACACGCATACAGGTTTTTTCGAGCGTTGTAAGTCACTGGGCCTTGGTTCTTCATGAGCTGTCGCGCCGGAAAATGTTTCTTAACAGGGTCATTTTTTGTTGCTATGGCTCCATTTTGTTGATACCATATTTGTGGGTGAACAAGTTTTCCACTTCTCCAATTTTTGTCACTTTTTTATAAAAAGTGTAGTTTGGTGATATCGCATGATCTGATTTGAACTTTGGCAGCACCGTACATTTGACATCAAATATTAGTTTTAAACAACCCGCATTTAAGAAATTGAACCGTAGGATCTTTCAAAGAAAATTTTCTTCTCGGATGATACACATTTCCAACTCTCAGGGTGTAAATAAACAACATGGCTGCATATGGGGTGAATGTTATACACGAGTGACTATTGCATCCCAAAAAGTAACTGTGTGGTATTCACTGTGGTGAAGAGGCCTACTTGCACCGTATTTTTTTGATAACGATGATTGTCAGTCAGTCATGATCAATGGTGAGCACAAGATTAAATCGAAAAAATTATCTTGGAAAACAAGTGATTTCAACAAGAAGATGCAACTTACCGTTACTGTTCAGAGATCGCATTATTTCACGTTAAGGTGGCGTCAACTCCACGATAAGATTATGTGATTTAAGGCCGTTTGACTTTTTTCTGTAGGGTTTCTCCTACGGAGACGCCTTTATAACAATAAACCTGAAATAAGCGGCCATTTGCCTGAAATAATTTTTTCATAAATGTTGCAAAATACCAAATATTCGAACAATAAAAAAGAGTAAGTTAGCTCGAATTGGATTAACCTTTATTTGCTAGCTTCCACATTAAATTTGATAAAAATATCCAAGAAATTTATTTTTAACGATGCTAATATTTTTTTAAGAAAAAAATTTAAGTTTAAATTTTTAATTAAAATACAGTTCAACTAGCATTATTATTAGATACTGTTTTTTTTTTTTAATTTTACATTGTAATTCGTTTTATTAATATTTTTTAACTCAATATTCTATGAAGAAACAACAACGATTCATAATTTTCAGAAAAAGAATAATATGGTATGTACGAAATATGGTTTTTTTTTACTTTTCATATAAAGTTATTTTTTTTTTACTTTTTTGTCTAAATTTATTAAAACAAAATTTTTTTTTCAAAAGAACTCAATATACCTATACCATGAGCAAGACATTAACATACGGATTTATATTGCAGCAGAATCAAGGAATCAAAGACATAAACTATACCTAGTTAATTTGTTATATAAGCACATAATATACGAGTATATACAAAATGTTCTTATTAAATTTATTTTTAACGTAAAGTTTATTCTATTTCTTTTTTTTTTTTCCTTCATTTAATCATCTTTTGTCTTACAAAATGTTATTTATTTCTTATTTATAATAATTCTACTATATGCATCTAGCTCTCACCAAACAAAGAAAAATTTATATAAAACAAATTAACAAAAACATTTTCAAAAAAAAAATTAAATAAAAAAAAAAAACACATTCAAATCAATTTTTTCAACAAAAAATATATATAATAAAAACACCATACATATATGAACAAAAATTGGTTTCACTCGCACTAATTCTTTGAATTCACATTAAAAAAATAAAACAAAAATAGCAAAATTAGTTAAATCTTAAAAAATACCTTCACTATATAAAAATTCATCATCTAAACAAAACTGAAAAAAAAAAAAATAGATACAGCTAATTGAATTTTTCAAAACAAACTAGTTTTTTATGTGCAATTTCGTTTGTAAAAATTTAAATTTTTATTAAGTACATATTTCTAACTTTTCCAAATTGTTGATTCATTCTTACTTTAACTGCATCCAGAAAGAAGCATGTTATTGATAAAAACCTAAAAACAATATGCAGTGTGTGTCCAAGATCAAAATATGAAGCATCATCTAGAAGACGAAGAATAAAATATCAATCTGTCAAAACTATTTTATTTTGAAAAATAATAAAATAAAATTTAGTCGTTTATTTTTTTCTTTTAGATTTATGTGCTCATAGTCTTGGAATCGCTGTATTTTTTTAACTGAATATTAATTTATTTTTTTTATCTGGAATTGCATGTAAAAAATCAGGTAGAAGTGTGTTTTTTGAAAAAAAAAAAACAAGTTTTATTAATGAAAACAAAAATCAAGTGAATTCTACATAGCAAATATTTTTTTTTATTTTTTTCTGTAATTTGTTCTTATAACTTTTTGTCAATGTTTATTAAAATATTTTTTAATATTAATAAAAAAACAAATATTTAAAATGATACCACATCAAAATGATAAGTAAGAAAGGTAAGTTTATAAAAAAAATACACTTTGTTACTGTACATTTTTATACGAGATTAAAAAAAATATATATAATATAGAAATTTTTTTTTCTAATATGATTAGCATGGTGTAGAAATAATATATTGTCATTTTTGTATTGTATTATTTTTTTTTTTTTTTTTTTTGAAAGCAGAGAGGTACACGTTATTTTTGTATTTATTTAATATATATATATATATGTATTGTGAAAATAGAGAGTTGTAGATGAAATGAATGATATTTAACAACAAATACGAACATATATAAGTAGTGATATTAGCAGAAAAATATCATTTGAGAGCTTGCGAAAGGCTGAAATATGTTGGGAATCTACCTTAATCTAATGCTCTTTATATGCAGTATAAAAAGAATTTTATAACAAACAGATAAACTTACAGTACACATACGATACATGCAGGAAAATTTCCAATGCACTCAGTATAAGGTTGTAGTAAACAATTTTTATTAGAAACCAAGATAACCCAAAACTTTTCAGACCATTTGAATTTGATACCAAAGTCGAATAAATGGTGAGATTTAGGAAAAATACACGGTAATATCTATATTCGTGTTGACGTAATTTTGTAAACAAAATTTTCAACGAAAAATTTCACAAGCGCCGAACGAATAAAATCTATCTTAAAAATGTACTAAAAACGATATTTTCTGGTAAAATATCGATCATTATATTGTTTTCCTGGCCATAATAAAAACAGTTATGATAAGAAAGTCAGAATTTATCGGCCAACGAGAAAATCAGAAGTGTCGAACAAAAATATTTTTAAAATGTTGTAGTCACACCAGCGCAGCAGCGTAACAATAAATCGATTTTGGAAAAAGTACTTAACTCAATTATTCTTTATAATTTTTGGTACACATTTTTTTTTTACTGACCGTAAACAATAATAACGGTGAACAAAGTCAGATGTGCGAAAAAATAAAACTCAAAAAAATTCTGCACACTTTCCAGCGACGTAAAATATATAGATTTAAAAAAAAAAAGTACTGAAATCGATGTGTGCTGCCTAAATATCGTTAATTATCTTTTTTCGCTAACCGTATGAGCCAACGAGAAAATCAAAAGTGTGGAACAAAAATTCTTTTAAAATTTTCTAGTCTCACCTGCGCCGCCACCGTATCAATCGATTTTGGAAAAGGAAGATACTTAAATCGATGTGTCTTGACAAAATATCGATAATTTTTTTTTTATTGACCGACCATAAAAAAAAAACATGTGATGAAAACATTCATCAGAATTCATTGACCGTAAAAAAAAAGTTACAGCCAGAAAAACAGAACTGGAAAACTTAAATACTTTTAACTTTTCTATTTTGGAGAAACGAAAAATAATCGATTTGTCTTGACAAAATTTCGATTTGTCATTTTTTGTTTTTTTTTTTTACTCACTCCGTAGCAAAAAAGTAATGATGAAAAAGTCAGAAGTGCAGAAGGCAAAAACTTTAAAAGCTTTTGGGGTCTTGTGAAGGCGCCAACATATATGCCGTAAAAATAAATCCATTCTCAAAAAACATCCTGAAACCAATGTATCTTGACAAAAACTCGATTACACAATTTATGTTTTTTATTTCATTGACCGTAACAAACAAAATTACGTTAAGCAAAGTAAGAAGTGTGGAACAAAAAACTTAAAATTTTATTAAAAAGTTTTGGACACTCACCATCGTCACAAAAAGCAATCGATAAAAAACAAATATTTGAATTGGTTATTGTCTTCAAAGAATTTCGATATAAAGATAATTTTAATTATATTTTACTGACTGTAACAAAACATGCATGATGAAAAAGGTCAGAAAAATCCAAACAAAAATATTTTTAAAATCACCAGCAGTGCGCTAAAAATAAATCGATTTTCGAAAAAAAATGTACTGAAATCGATCTGTCTTGATAAAATTTTGATACGGCTTTTTTTTAATTATCGTAAGAAAAAACCCCAAGAGAAATGCCAAGAGAAATCGACTGCACTGTACTTTATTTCCAAAATCGATTAATTCTCACGGCACTCGCTATCGCTGGTGAAAGTCCAAAGTGTTAAGATTTTTTTGCTCCGCTTTTCGGTATTTTTGCATCAAAAATGTTTTGAGAGTTGGAGCACTTCTGACTTTTTTCATTATAAATTGTTTGTTAAATAAATTAAAAAAATAACAAAAATCGAAATTTTTGTTTGAATACATAGATTGATTTTCCTGAATTTCACTATTTTAACGACTTTGTGCCTGAGCAAAGTATGATATTCAAATTATCTGACAGCATAATGTAAAACATTTTATCAGAAGTATCGTAGGTATGCTAAACTAAAACCGAAGCTACACTCGATGTTTTGCGCCATTTTCAAAAAAAAAAGTTATTTGGCGGACCCTTTATTTTTTCTGTAAATTCCAAGTGACAACTTGTTGCTTGTTCGTGAAAAAAAAAAACAAAACAAAGATACTAGTTATGACATTTATGAATTTCAAAGTGTCATTTATAAAGTTAGTACGATCGATGCTTAAAACATAAAACTGTCAAAGTAACTATGTAGTTTTTTAAAGACATTTAAAATCTGCAAATGGACTTAAATCTTGCGCTAGTTTATTCAATTAATCATTATTTTGTTTTACACCAAAAACGTCAAAAGAAATTTCCACATTAAGATAGGCAGGTACTTTAACAACCATTTATAGCCTTTCGGAGTTCTTTTCTGATAGAAAAATATAATACAGGGTTAAAATGTAAACACAAACAAAAAAAAAATTAAATGTGTATTGTAAAAATAGACAAAAATAAGATTACAATTTTTTCTTTTTAATTTGTGACTTATTTTAAAATACGTGTATATCTACATTCTACATGTATTCAAAATGTACTAATATGTATATTATTTTTTATTTTGTAAATTATGTATTGTATATAGGTACTTTAAAACTTTTTCTATACACTAAAATATAATATATAGGTTGTGCATTTTTTTTAATACGTTGTCATATTTTTTCAACTTGTATTTTTTTTTTTATCATAAAGACATTTCTTTAAGTTAGAATCATTTTTATTTAAGACTTTTGGAAGGAGAATGGTAAGGCATTCGATTTAAATCTAATATTGGCTGCAAGTTGTTATGTAAGAAATAAGACCAAAGTATTATGGAAGGATGTAATAAAGCAAATTGTATATGCCTTATAGTGAAATAGATAAGCCAAAGTAGAATACTTTACAGTTATTTAATTATTGTCTTGTTGAATCAGTGCAACGGAGGGCACTAAACACTCGCTATTTCATCTGCTCCCCTTCGACATATTTAGTTAAGAAACGGCCGCAAGCACAACAATTCGTCTTAAGGCCTCTTCACAATTTAAATTGGCCACTCCATAATTCTGAATTCATTCAGATCATTTTCACGTAACACTAACTACACTACAACCGAAAGTTACCATCCCATATCCATAACTCATGACGGGGTTGGATGAGGTGTGTGCTCAGGCAGACTATATACTTAGGTTTCTCATTTCGTCTTCCTAATCGCTGTAACGTGTTCCAGGCAGAAATTTTAGAGATCAAAGAAGTTTTATCTTGGCTTAAAGAAAACGTGAAATCAACAAATGATATACTTATCATCTCAGACAGCTGCTATTAAATCTCTGGACTCAGTCTCTACTAACTCTAGAACAGCCCTAAACTCAGCTAGAACAGCAGCAACTCAACATTCAACTTTGCTGGGTGCTGGGTGCTGGGCCATCGGGACATTACAGGAAACTATAAAGCTAATGAACTCGCTAAAAAAGGAACTGCAATAGCTATATTAACAGATAGGACAGATATTAGTATCTATACCCATCGCTAAACATGTAAACTTATGCTAAAACAAGATGCTATAAAGCAAACCTTAGGTAAGACAACATCCCCACTTGCTTGACGACAAAACAGATCTGGCCAAGGCTTATTGACATGAAGCGCTCTAAGTGTTTGATATCTTTAAGCAAATTGCACATTAGTTCCGCAATAGCCACAAACAAAATTAAAAAGATTTACGGATCGGATCAATAACTCTGGGAACTGAAATTAAATAATAACGACATTTTGTAAAAAAAAAAGTCCCCCGGTTTTTCCATTTAAGGTTGCAACTTTTGGTCATTCTGATTTTGTAATAATTTTAAAACAAGTCATACAGTATTTTACTAGCTTTATTACAGGATCAATGCAAGTTAAAAATTATAAAAACAAAAGTGGTTCTCCTAGACGAAAATCTGTAAATCAAAAAAATATAAAATAAAAAATTAAATACTGCTCCACATGAAGGCAGAGCAAGCTGAAATATTCCATTTTCATTACAACCGGATAGGAACATGGAGAACAAACGAACGTGACTTGGCGTCTACTTAAACCATTTCTGCAGACGCTATATGGATAAAGAGGAAGAGTTTCTTCACCTACTCTGTACATGTCCTGCTCTATCTCAAAGACGAGGAATGCATTTAGTTGACTTCTACTACAACGATCCCAGTGATCTACCAAACACTGATATAAAGTTCTCTTACACGCTTCATAAGGAGCGCAAAATTGTTGAATGAGTATAGGCAAAAGATTCCCTAGATCCTGTGGTATCGCAACGGGCCAACATTTGGTCTAAGTGTGTCGAATTCCTGTCAAAAGCCACTTCTACCTAACCAAACCTTGTTGAATTATTGATTCAAAATTCCTATTAACGGCCTTTGTTGGACAAATTAAAAATTGATGGTTCATTCAGGTGATCTTACTTCAAGTCTTATAAGTACAATTTTTTATGTGTTTTTTAGTTCATCTAACATAGATTTTTTTTAAGTGATGGACCTATAGACTAAGGACTTATTTAATCACTCTCTGTTAAGCTCATGTTGTTATATTAAAAGAGTCAAATAATAGATTTTAAGCTTCCTATTAATAAACAATGAACAACGGAGTTGTAATTTTTATTAATAAATGTGTCATACCCAGTGACATGTAATAGCAAGCGGATAACTTTTATTCACCAAATTTACCATTTGACTATGTTAAACTATATAATAGTTAGAAGATGTACAAAGCTTATGCCATAACTGAACGAAAAGTGACCTTCCAAAACATTTAAGTGGGAGTGACATCTAAAGAGGGAGTTAAAATCCTTTGAACCCGCGAAGCTATTCAACTTACTGTTATCCAAGAAAAGGGAGCAAAAAAGTTCAAAATTGTTTCATTTTGAAATCATTCAATTGAAAAATATCTTAAAGCAAAGTATGAATCATTAAATGACACTCTTAAGCCAAGTTTTTCAGTGGTGAGTCAAACCCACAGTACAAATATGTGTACTGTGAGTCAAACCAGAGCTATCTAATTCTAGAAGTAAATTAACTGTGGGAGAAGTTTTTCGTTGGAGAATGCATGCGGGACGAAACACAGTGGACAAAACATCAAAAGCATCTTTTCAGTAAATCCTGAGTTAACTCACAAAATTCGATATCTTAACTATAGAGTTTAAGATTAATCTCGCACTGAAAAACTGGACTGAACTGGAAAAAATGAGACTTAATGCAAATTCAGAAAGGCAATAACCCCCCGTGGGTCTTATTGCTTTTTTGTGGTGGGTCTTATTGACTTTTCAAAAAGGAAAGAAAGCCCGCGGGTGTCGTTTACTTTTATTTTGGGAATTAACACCCGGGCCTTAATTTCACGGACCTTATGGCACTACACCTTTAAAACTATACTCGTCGTAGGAGGATCACTGTTAGTATGAAGATGAATTACAGGAGTTCACTGAACACACGAGATTAACTTAGAAGAAGTGAACCGAGAAAAACGCAGGAATCAAATCAGTTTCTAGTCCAAGGCTAATCCAAGGGAAAAACCAGTCGTCTAATTCATACTTCTTAAAACGTACGATAGCAGAGGAACGTTAGAAATCTAGTTCCAGCTCACAGCTCACTAAAGCCAGAGCCGAGCCACAAAAAAAGGGTTGTTTTTAGGATCAAAATGGTTTTACTTTTCTGGTACACGAATGCACCAATAAGCGGAACCTGAAGCTGTTACAGTCAATCTTCTTATTCCATATAAGAAAATCATGTGTCGATTATCTTCGAATTGTTGAAATTTCTTACGTCCTCTTCTTATATTTTTCTACGATATAGTGTGAAGTATACAGATGACGAAATAAACATAATTATTTAAGGTGATGACGACGTTAGCTTCGTCGAAAAATCTTAAGTATAGTTTCAATATCGTTTGTCTCAGTCTTTTCTTGCCTCACTAGCAATATGATAGCCCAGATTATTTATCCTTAGTGGGCTCATTGTGGACTTTGATCTATTGGCGCCCGGAGGTAGGGGTAGGGGCTCTGGGCAATACCACACAACTAAGAAAATTTTCCATGTTTTACTATGAATTTTAACAAACACTTGTCTTCTCTCCATGATTTGCCCCCCCCCCACCCCCCAGGCTCCTTATTTTCAATATTGTTGGAAAATATGGATATTTTCTTCACAGTTTCTTTATGGAGTTCATGGTTAATTTTCTTTTTTTTTCAAAAGTTACCAACCCCTAAAGCGAAGTGCCACCGGACCCTGAGAATGGAATGTTGGTTCTTAATTTCGCCAATGGTTAAATGGAGCTTTATCTATAAAACTACAAAAAAAAAACTTATTAATTCTGGGTAGTGGCCATTGGCATAGGTAATGATTAGTGCGTTAGGCTGTCATGCCGGAGGTCATTGCAGCCTATATTCCATGATTCTAACTAAGAAAAATGCCCTTGGAAATGTCAAATACTTTAAGGTCCAGTTTTCCAGTGCAAGATTAAAGATAAATCCGAGTTAACTCATGGAATTGAGTGAATCACCTCAGGATTAACTATGAACATTTGCTGTTGATGTTTTATCCACCGAGTTTGTTTAGTCTTCCTCTGTTAAGTGTGGATGAATTCACTTTTAGTTTAACTCACCACTGAAAAACAGGGTATAAGAGTGGCTCTTGTGTCATAATATGGTGCTTTATTGTTTCTCCGCAAGAACTTTTCCCCTCGATAGTCTTGCTTGCCGGTTAAACTTGCTATGGGATGGCTTAAAACCTGCGCTGGTCTTGGCTACGTCTTTGATGATATCTTGTGTGTTTTTTTTTATCATTTCGTAGAGAATGGGCTTATCAACTTATTGTGTCATTACGTGTCATTTTACATGGTGTCATTTTACATCGCTGAAAGACCAATCGAAATTTTATGACTTATTAATAATTTACCTTTGAAGTAAGATCGCCAAGTGTATGGGTCTGTTTTATTAAATTACCTTCAAATATTAAATTAATACCTAAATGTAGCCAACATTAAACTTATTTTATAAAAAAATCAAATTTTAATTCAAAATAAAAAAAATCGTAAAAATTGCCGTCTTCTCCAACAGTTCTGTAGCATAATTTTTTTTTTTTATTTATCATCTCATTTTTAAAACATTTTAATTTCCTTCTTAAAATACAAAACATTTTATAATAAAAATATAGGGAATCACTGTCACTCTTGCCATTTTGAATCAGAAAAATATTAATGTACATACACCACCACTTATATTTGTATAGAAAAACTTATAAGACAGGTTAGAAAACAAAATGGATAAATTAGTCTACTCTTAAAACTGTAAGTATGATTGTGTAAAAACCTATAGTAGGTACTCGTAAAAAACAACAACAAAAAAAATTATACCTATAGAAAAAAAAATATATTTCAAAACAAAGTCAGCCGCAAATACGATAGCTATTTAACAAAAAAAAAAAAAAATAGTACATAGAGGAGTTGAGTAACGTGACGACATACATCCATACAAAACAGAAGAAATAAAATCGTTATGCATTCAAATGTATATACATAACACAAACATTGTCATTCAAAAAAATATAAAACAAAAACATAAACTACAAAAAAAACATATTTATATCTGACTATCCGAGTTAATAGTAAATTAATGAAAACAAACAATGCCAAAATAAAAAGATCACTAAAATTAAAACTAAAATTAGTGAATTTTACAATATAGACAATTGAAATACAAATTAAAACATTATATACACACGTAAAATACACAAATGAAAAAAAAGAAGAAAAAATATATATCAAATTGTATATTATATTATACAATTCATTCAAAGGGAGAATACAAATACTCTTACAATAAATTCAAGGTCAACGTTAAAAAAAAAAACAAACCAATTCAAAAGAAACAGATAGCAAAAATAATTAAATATATATAAACAAAATAAAATAAAAAAAACTGAAACTAACTAATTGTCATTGTTGTAATCACTGAACATTTAAGAGAACATAACAAAAAGAAAAAAAAAACTATAATTTATTGATATGTTTGTATTTATATTTTACAAAACAAAAAATGACTAAATAAAAACCAATAAAATATGTTATATAGAAAAGTGGCTGTTTCGTTTTTTTTTTTTTCTATTGTTTGATGGAATGAAAGAACATCATTGAAAAAGCTATAATAGGGGTAAGTACAAAAAAGAGGATTGTAACTTCGTCAGAGTCTCATTTTTGGAAGAAAAAGTGCTTACTAACTTTAGCTGGCTCTACAGGTCTTGGTGTCCTTTGGCGTCAAGTAATAAGTTGTATAATATTTTTTTCCTTTCTATTGATGTGACCAACTTCCCCCTTTCTATTGGGCATGAACCCGACAACCAGCACAACTACAACAAGGCAAACAGGAGAATTACAACAAGGTTTTTTTATTTATTTTATTTATTATTATTTAATATCTATTTGGGAACCCTAGGGTTCTCGGCCCATTTACGCGCCCTTTCGGCCTTTTTCCTCTGTTTTAGCTCGTACTCCGCTCTTTTAATATTCCGAGCTTCCTCCAGAAATGCCCGCTTTTGGACCCCACTGCTGAGACCGGCCAACCGGTGTACGTTCCCCAGTTGTTGGCGTACCCGAACTTGGTGTCCGCTTCGGTGCCTCCGGCTGGGATATCCACCACAGACCTCCTTGGGGGTGGGATTGGACACTCGCTCGCTTGTTTGTGGTTTCGGAGGTTGGGGCTGGAACGGCCTGGGTCCAGCCGTCGGGTTCCGTTGTAGCTCCTCCTTCAGCCTTTGGGACGCCCGTTCACAGTACTCCTGTAAGGTGATTTTCCGGGGCCCAGTTGTTGAGGCGCTTGGCGAAACCTTAGGGTGAAAAGATAGGGAAGAGCTCATACTATGTATGAGCCGTGGTTTAGCTTGGAAGGTGTAAGGGGTATTCCTACCTACACGATTATAATTCCAGTTTCTTTAGCAGGCCCTGGCAGCCAACACCTTTAGTTATGGCCATGAAGCCTACTTGGGGGTTCGAGAAACGCCTGGGTGTAAATCTAAAAATGTTTTAAAGTAAATTAGTTAATTATTCCTTATCGGCAAACTGCGGGACTTCGCTATTGAATAGAAACCAGTAGACGGATAGTGTCGGTATATATTTTATGGATTAATGACGCTTTATTTAACTTTTCGATTACTATTTATACCTTAAATCTAGGTTCTTATTCTACGTCCCTACCAATTACAAAGTTACGCAATTTCTTCTATAATATTAAAATTCTAGATGGGTATTTCACAATTTGTATTTTAACATTTTAATTATTTTGTAAGCCTATTTCACAATTAGCCCTAAATAAATTTAATTCTTTTCCTCCCATTGAAATGCTAAATGAGCATTTCACAATTAGCCCTAGTTCCTACACCTCAACCATACATCGGTTGGTCGTTGTCCAGTGTATGTTGCTGCTGATAATGCCACTTTTGCTGGCCCAGTTGTTTGCTTCGTCTTCTACTCGTCGTCGGTCATTCGCATTACCCATGTGCATTTGTTTTGTAAACAAAGCGATTGCGTACCATTTTGCTGAGTACGACAAATCGAATTGTTTACTCCTCTTGGCTTGAATTTGAGGTTGTTTGTAATTGATATATATATATATATATAGATTATCTATATGTGTAAATAAATAATATTTTAATAAATCATTTAAAATCTCTAAAAAAAACTCCAAATTTATATAAATACATATTTAAAATTACTTGTCGTTGTTTAATTATTCTTTTTCAAATAATAACTATAAATATAATAATTCCAACTAGTGAAATTGTTATAACATGTTAACCTCTCACACAACAAGCCGGCCGATCTCTCGCCTACCGAAGCCAGTTTCGTGTATAAAGTCGTTAGAGATCTCCCTCTACTTGATCACTGAACCGAAGATTGGTTTATTGGTTTCTCGTTCCCTCTGGTCTCGCATTGAAGAACTGAGGGTCTGGAGCGTCGGTGTCCATTCTCTCTATATGGCCCAGCCAATTTAACGTCTGAAGACGAAGTTGTTTGACTAGGTTTATGTCTTTGTACAGCCTGTATAGTTCGTGGTTGTATCTTCTCCAGATTTTATTTTCTTTGTCAACACAAACTGAACCATAAAGCATTCGTAGGAATTTTCTCTCAAATACATCAAAGGAGCTTTCATCCGATAGGGAAAGGTTCCTTCTGAACCATAGAGCATAAAACCTGGATGATGAGTGTTTTGTACAACGTGTCCTTGGTCCTTCTTGATAGGGCTTTATTCCTCAATTGCTTACTCAGCGCAAAAAAACAGCGATTAGGAAGTTTTATTTTTGCGCTCATGTTGTTTATCGAATTTAAAGCAGTACCAAGGAAGACCAAATCACTGACTACCTCGAAATTATACCTAACAATGGTCACGTTTTGACCCAGTCTACGGTGGGATCCGACTTTTGTTGATGAGTCCATAGATATACTTCGTCTTATCCTCGTTAAGAACAAGACCCATTTTGCGAGCGCACGAGTGACTGCTCGCTTGTTTCTTTCTATCACATCTATGTCGTCAGCTAGCACTCTGCTAGGGGCGGCAATTTGGAAAGGTATTTTTCATTAGTAAAAAAAATAAAATAAAGTAAGCAGATTTCATTTCTGACATGATTTTAAGTAAGCTCAAAGTTGATGTTCGTGATATAATAGATTTCAGAGGTCAGGCAATCGACAATACTGCTGTCATGGCTGGAAAATATACAGGAGTGCAGAAAAGGCTGAAAAACAAAAGCCCCAAAGCAGGGGCCAAATTACGGCATCAGTGACTGATCGAGTGAGTGCCATCAGTGATCGAATGAACGAGTAAAACTTATGGGGATGATGATTCCATAACGTGAGCGATAATGCCAAACTCACATAATTCAGTCACGTATTACTCGATAACTGATGCGGTAATTCGGCCCCAGAATTTAAACCCCGCTCCAATCCCTCTTTGAACTTGGTTTGCTAACATGCTGCTGCTGCTATTGAGGCAAATTCGGTCACTTGTTTCGGTGCCTTTAGAACGCATATACTCTTTTTTTTCCATGTCCACACAGCGTTGGGAAGTTCTGCTTCGTACTTCAGGCAAAGCATTGAAGAGACTCCAAGAAAGAAAATATAGAGCGCAAGAGCTGATGCAGTCGAGAAAATATAAAAAAAAAACATACTTTTGGTGACGGAAATATAGATGCTACTTCACCTTATGAAAATGAACTGCGACGAAAATTATTTTCGTCCTAAGAAAAGGTCAGTGCTGAAGTACAGCAAAGATTTCATCAACTACGTAATTTGGCGACATAGTTTGACTTTCTCACCCCGGCCAAAGTCTTAGACATTAACTATCATGCACCTCATGAGGATGACGTTGATAATGAAGAATTTGAGATCGAACGCGCACGGTTAAGAGCAATTATTGTATCCTCTAGATACAGGAAAAACAAATTAACTACCTACCCAATAAAAGCACACTCAAACTATTAGAATTTATGTTACAGTTTAGACTAGAAGTTGGTCTGCCTAATACAACAATAATGCTTCCCTTTTTCATTAAAATTGGAATATTTAAGGTCCACAATGAGCACTCTAAGGCTATATCTAATCTGGGAATCATGGCTATAAAGCAGGAAATTACAAAGACCGTCGATATTGAACAAATAAGGAGAGATTTTGCTTTGATAAAAAGGAGGAAAATACAATTTTAAAGAAGTTTTCTTGTAAAAATAATTTAAGTAAAAATAAATTATACATGTACCTGCATTATGTAAAGGGTTTTCCCGCTATTTCGGTAGCTGTCACTTTTGAAGCTGTCATTTTTTGACATTTGACAAGTAGAAACTACGCCATTAATAAAAATGGAACGATACACGCTTCAACAACGCATTGAAATTATTAAAATTCACTATAAAAATGGTGAAAATTTGGCAGAGACGGTTCGTAAAACTAAAACATTTTTGGGTCGTCGTGAAGCACCTTGTCGGACCGCAATACAGAAATTGGTTGACAAATTCGAGCTGTTGGGACAAGTTAGTGATGTGAAGAATAAAACCCGTGCACGTCGCTCAAGAACAACTGAGAATATTGCTGTTGTAGCCCAAAGTGTTGAAGAAAACCCAGGTTTGTCCATTCCTCGTCGTTCTTTGGAATTAGGCATTCCACAAACGTCATTACACCGTATTTTGCATAAAGACTTGGGTCTTAAGGCTTATAAAGTTCAGTTAACACAAGAACTCAAGCCGGCTGATCATCACCAACGTCGTGTCTTTGCTGATTGGGTCCTTGAAATGCATGAAAATGATCCGGAATTTCATCGAAAAATCATCTTGACTGATGAGGCCCATTTCCACCTCGGAGGCTACGTCAACAAGCAAAACTGTCGCATCTGGGGCTCGGAAAACCCAAGAGTTATTGTTGAAAAGCATCTTCATCCTCAACGCGTGACTGTTTGGTGCAGTTTATGGTCCGGCGGGGTCATAGGACCATACTTTTTCGAAAATGAGGCTGGAGCAACAGTTACGGTCAATGGATTGCGCTATCGAGAGATGATTAATGATTTTTTATGGCCGGAATTGGATGGTATTGATCTGGACAACGTTTACTTTCAACAAGACGGCGCTACGTGCCACACAAGCAATGAAACCATCGATCTTTTACGGGAAAAGTTTCCGGACCGTGTTATCTCTCGAAGAGGTGATCACAATTGGCCACCGAGATCTTGTGATTTAACACCTTGCGACTTCTTCCTTTGGGGCCACGTGAAAGATAAGGTCTACGCCAACAGCCCAGCGTCGATTCAAGACCTCAAAGATGGAATTCGTGAGGCTATCGAGGACATAGGGCAGCCACTTTGCGATTTGGTTATGGAAAATTTCATGAAAAGGATATGGTCCTGTAAGCGTGGTCGTGGCGGCCATTTGGCTGATGTTGTGTTCCATTATTAACGGCATACCTTCCTCTTTATAATGAAATAAACATCGGATCATTTATCTCAAAAAATGCCATTTTTCTTTGAATATCAAAATAACACCTCTTATTGGAAAACCCTTTACCTACCTATATAACTTTTTTCTCTTTTACTTAAAACTAAAGCCAAAATTGGATCTGCCCCAGGCGGCCCTAACCTTCGCTACGCCACTGATGCGTACTTAACCTTCTTAAGCCAATAATTAAAGCATCTACATGAAAGTGCATCTCCCTGTCCTAGACCTCTGGTGGTGTTGAACGTTTCAGTATAATCTATCCCAATTTTGATGGAGCAGCGAGCATTCTACAACGTCTTTAACTACTATAACACTTTATGATATGTTACTTTACACTATAAAAGTGTTTTTTATTTAAACATTTAAAAAATATCTTTTAAATATCTTCATGACAAATGTGTTTAGATTGACTCTCTGGTAGACTCTCTTTACAACCTTTTTAAAAGGAGTGTGTTTTAATTGAGCAAGAATATATTTCTAACTACTCTTTCAAATACATTTTGAAGATATTTTGGGGATGTTATTATTCAAACGTCTTTATAAAGGCTTAAAATACTCTCTTTTTATAATATCACTAGCTGGCTGGCTAGCGCCCGGCTTCGCAGGGGTAGACAAACCTAAGCTTTCGCATAGAAATTTAAAAGAAAATTAAATAAAAATTTAAGTTACTT